>OX392464.1:20114404-21404810 GCA_947623515.1 Neoascia interrupta
TGAGATTTTTGAGTGGCCGGCCGTATCGTTACGTAGATAACCTAGACGTCGCGTCTGGGTCACAGGTTCCAGGCTTGGTAGAGATCCCTCCCGAAACGAGTTTACACCTCAGAATCGTGCTGTTTGAAAGCCCTCCTGAATCGAGTTGACCTTTCTTAGGAGCAGCAAGAGCATGTCTCGCTTAAGCTGGTGACTTACTCCTAGAATTTACCTTTCTAGGCTTATTTGATGAGCCCCCTAGGAGTGACTTCTCAAAGCAGGTTGACAACTCTCGATGGCACTCGCAAGAGAACACTTTTTTTGTCACCCTCACTCGAATTCGCCTCTGTCTTTTTCAAGTGCCGCTTTAGAGTAAGGTGTGCTAATTTTTTATAAAAACAGAGGACTGAGGCTCAGCCTTTTCAGGCTGCTTTGTTGCCTGCCACAGGACTTCTCGCTGGAACAGGTTGATAAGTGGCTGGTAGGATTATGGTGTCGGCTTCCGCAGTAGATAAGGGTCTCGAATCCGAGTCCATTTGCAATAGCATCAACCACTGATGAACAGATGAGCGTTTTCATCACCTTCCTGATTTCACGTCCTGCCTATTGGAATAAAGCCGTTGTCTTCGTCGTTACCGTCCTTTTAATCGTCGAATTAGGTTAGGTTAGGTTAAACAGGGGTGTTGTTAAAAAAGGCCACACAAACACTAGCGATCTCTGGGGAACCAGTTAAATTTAAGATTTCAAAAGGCAAAACAACCTAAACATTCTCCCTGCTGAAACATCCAATTTCCCTGTAATAGCCCAGAAGGCCCCTAAGGTATGTGCCGTCTATTTCCTCTAAAATTTCAAAGAAATATTCGAAAGAAATCGTCGAATTGGTCGTCGAAACAGCCGTTGACGTTGGGTGATGTCTGAAAAGGTCTGAATGGTGTTTTTACTGGGATAAAGCATTAATGCGTTTCACGTCCTGTCTGTTGGAATAAAGCCGTTGGTCCACGCATTAATGCGACAAGCTTTGCCAAGGGTAGTTGAAGGAGCCCGTTAAAGACTGATTTAGCTCCTCAGCCTTGGATCCTTCGGCATGGTTTTCACCCACCACTGGAATCAGGTTTGCCTTGGTCTTAGGTCATCACACTTATAAGCCGACCGTAGCCGGCTTAGTCATTGCGACTTTAGCTCCGAAACGGCGTCATTTAAGATAACGCTCATGTTAAGGTGCATGCCAAAAACAGAGTTCAAAACCCGGCTGCAAAAATGAACTTTCCAATCAAACTTAGAAGAGATTTCAGTGGAAGTGGAAAACCGTGAGGCTATCGAGAAATCAGTCTCCTATTTGATGCTAAAGTTATCAAATGAATCACAGTTCTTCACATTTTCCTGGCTTACTTTAAAAAAATTTTCTAGATTAAGTAGAAAACTTCTCGCTCGCTTCTATTTCAGCCACCTTAGTTTAGTCAATTCCATTAGTTATGTCGAACCCTTAGCGCCTAAGTCCCATCTTGAGTTGGAAGAACTGGTGTTATAAATTCCTTTTTTTCTCAAAGTCAAGGAGCATCTTCACATTTTAGAAACCAATCGTTGTCCTTAAACTAATCGTTTTTTTGTTTTTTTGTTTTTTTGTAATTTCTATTGCAGTTTTTTTTTCAAGTTTGGCTATTTACTTCATGCTAAATTCGCGCTTATAAGATGAGCAATGCAGCCATGGAGACAAGTAAGTTTAGTTGGACAACCGGATAGACACTTAAAAACCGAACGTGACATTACCAACGGGATTGTCAAAGCCAAGTCTGCGTAAATGCACCTCCCAATAGTCAGTCCGTTTTTAAAAATGTGAATGATAATAATACTTACTTACTTAAGGTGGCGCTACAGTCCGGGGTGGACCTGGGCCTCAGCCAACAAGCTTCGCCAGCCAGCTCTGTCTCTAGCTAGCCGTCTCCAGTTTCGCACGCGAAGTTGGCTGAAGTCCCCTTCCACTTGCGTGCGCCACCTGAGTCTCGGTGCTCCTCTACCGCGCCGTCCCTGCGGTGTGGATTCGAAGATTTTCCGGGCCGGGGCGTTGGTGTCCATCCGCTCTAGATGACCCAGCCATCGTAGACGTTGTGTTTTGACTCTTTTGGCTAGGTCGGTATCGCTGTACAGCCCGTAAAGTTCGATGTTATATCTCCTCTTCCACTCTCCGTCTATGCAGACGGGACCGTAAATTGTCCGAAGAATTTTCCTCTCGAAGCAGCCTAAAGTGTTTTCATCCGCCTTTGATATGGTCCATGCTTCTGCACCGTAAAGCAGGACTGGGATGATGAGGGTCTTATACCTTGACACTTTAGTAGCTCGAGTGAGGGTTTTGCTACTCAATTGCCTTTTTATCCCAAAGAAACAGCGATTGGCAAGAGTTATCCTTCGTTTGATTTCAGCGCTGGTGTCATTGTCTGAATTGATAGCGGAACCCAGGTAGACAAAGTTCCTAACTACCTCAAAGTTACCGACAGCTATTGTCGATGGTGATGTTTTGTCCAAGACGTCGGTGTTGGGTGTCTTTTCTTGATGACAGCATATAATTGGTTTTGCTCTCGTTGACTGCTAAACCCATATTCGCCGCTTCCGTCCCAATACTCACGAAGGCTTCACTGACATCACGCTTTTTTCTACGGATTGTGTCAATGTCGTCTGCGTATGCGAGTAGTTGAACGGACTTTTGAAAGATTGTACCTCTGGTGTTGGCGCGAGAGTTCTGCACAATTCTCTCAAGTGTGATGTTAAAGAAGTCGCATGACAGCGCATCGCCTTGTCTAAATCCTTTTTTGACATCAAAGAGGTCGGTGGGGTCTTTGCCGACCTTAACGGAACAGCGTGAATTTTCCATCGTCATCCTGCACAGACTGAAGAGTTTGGCAGGGGTGCCAAAACTAGACATTGCGCTATATAGCTCGTCTCTATAGATGCTGTCATACGCGGCCTTGAAATCGATGAAGAGGTGGTGTGTATCGATTTGAAATTCCTGGGTTTTCTCCAAGATCTGCCGCAGTGTGAATATTTGATCGATGGTGGACTTTCCTGGCCTAAAGCGACACCGATATGTGCCTATCAGATTGTTGACGAAGGGCTTCAGGCGTTCACACAGTACAGCAGAAAATATCTTATATGCGATGTTAAGAAGACTGATGCCTCTGTAGTTGGCACAACTCAGAGGGTCTCCTTTCTTCAGGATCGGGCAAACATAATGCTGAGGTTCCATTCGTCGGGCATGCTTTCTTCCGACCATATCTTGCAGATGAGCTGGTGCATGCTCCTAACCAGCTCATCGCCAGCGGATTTAAAAAGTTCGGCAGCTAGGCCGTCTGCTCCGGCTGCTTTGTTGCACTTGAGCTTAGACACAGCTACTTTCACCTCCTCCAGGTCGGGTGGGCGGTATCGTTCGTATGCTTCGTCGGTAACGTTCGTTCTGCCTGACAGCGGTATTTGCTTTGTCCTCGCCGTTATACAGTCTGCAGAAGTGGTCTTTCCAAATCCTCAGCACCGACTGCGATTCTACAACGATGTTCCCTTGGTGGTCCTTACAGGCTTCAGTTCGAAATTTATACCCTTGGCAGGACCTTTTGATCCTTTGGTAAAACTTTCTAACCTCATTCCTGTTGTAACATCTCTCTATCTCTTCAACCGCGCGCTTCTCGTGCTCTCTCTTTTTCCTTCGGAGAAGCCGGTGTTCCTCTCTCTTCCTCTGCTCGTAGAGCTCGCGAGCAGCTCTAGTCCTTCTGTGCAACGCCGCTTTGTATGCTTCCTGTTTAGCTGCATGTGCTTGTTGGCATTCATCGTCAAACCAGGGGTTTCGTTGTGGTAGCCGTGTTAAACCCAGCACTTCAGAGGCGGCGTCTCTGATGGTATTTTGGCAATGTTGCCACTGGCTATCAATACTTGATGCTGGCTGCATAGGATTTCGTAGAAGGTTTTGAGAGACTCGGTTGGAGAAGGACCTGGCGATCTCTTGCGATTGTAGTCGGCCGACGTCAAACTTCCTCACAGTATTTCCATTACTTGGCGCTGGTCGGGATATCCGCAGCCGTACCTTGGCTACTACAAGATAGTGATCCGAGTCAATGTTGGCCCCTCTGAAATGTGGTCAATCTGGTTAACGGTTGATTGATCGGGAGATCTCCATGTCCCTTTGTGGATATTGAGATGCGGGAAATGTGTACTAGCTACCACAACGTGTCGCCCCGCAGCAAAGTCGATCAGCCTGAATGCGTTATCGGAGGTCGTGTCGTGCAGGCTATGCTTTCCGACTGTACGACCAAAGATGCCCTCCCTTCCTAGCTTGGCATTAAAATCGCCTAGGACAATCTTGATGTCGTAGCTAGGGCACTGCTCATAAGTTTTGTCCAGGAGCTCGAAGAAAATATCTTTGGTCTCGTCAACTTTCTCCTCTGTGGGGGCATGCGCGCATATGAGGCTTATGTTGGCGAATTTAGCCCTGATGCGGTGCGTCGCGAGGCGCTCGCTTACAGGGTTGAAGCTCAAGACTTTTTGCCTAAGTCTGCCTCCAACAACGAAACCACATCCAAATAGGTGCTGGCTTTGATGCCGATAGCAGTCGCCGTAGTAGAAGTCGCAGTTTTTCATTTTTCTTTCGCCCGGCTCGTCCCACCGCATTTCTTGGATGCCTGTAATGTCTGCCTTGCAGTCGTTAAAAGCCTCCGCTAGTTGCTCGGCTGCACGTGCTCTGTTAAGGGACCTAACATTCCACGTGCAGATCCGGAGCTCGTTGTCCTTTTCTCGTTTGCATTGGTCGTCAACAGTAAATCCGTCCGAATCCGAGGCTTGTTTTTGCTTCGTGACTGGTGTTTCTTTACGTGGCGGGGAAGTCACCCCGACGGCACGACCCCCAACCTGGAGGACCAGATCCTTTGTTTAGCTCTAAGGACGGAGAGCCGGATAGCCCGCTCCTTATAGGCCTGAGCTCCGAATACGTCGTAGTAGCCCATGTAAGGTAGTTCGGCCTGACTGGAACTATGGACGCCACCGTTGATTCCATCTGGGGAATTCCTCCGCTGCCGTCCGGATGCAAGGAGAAGTGCCTTAGTGGGAACACTCCTTCCCCCCTCTCTCGTCTGCTACCCCCAACAACCTTCCAAAGGGGTTGGAATCCAATCTCCAGTTGAGGTAGTAGGCACCCGGTGTTCACCACGGGGAGGTGAGAGTAGGAGTTGATAGGGAGAGGTTGGTTTAGAAAACCTGTGGATGCTTGTATCTTCTTGAGTGCACATGTCTATCCTTTGACCTTTATAATGATAAAGATATTTCGCTTAAATAAACGACCACGAAAATACAAATTTTAAATGAGATCCTATAAATACTTAAATTCTATATTATACTACACCTATGTTTTCCCATATTAGAGACAGTATGTACGTCAGACCATGATTTATCTCGGGCCATCATAAAAAAAACGGCAGCAACAACTTGACGTGACCTTGTTCTACCGAATATTATATTATTCGTTATTATTTTTGCTTGTAATGTGTATGTTTGTATTTTGTGGTTATTTATTACAAATCAGCCGTTTTTATTGATCACTCACTTCAAACTAAGCTAAGATTCTCTGTTTTCAAATGCAGCATTTGCTTAACGAAAAAGCAAAAATAAACTGCACTTGACCGCCAAGAGATAAGAGGAGATGTAAACAAATTCACCAGAAAGGTTATCAAAAAATTTACAATCAGTCTGAAATTTAATTTTTGTATCAAAACAGCAAAACTCTTTTACGTATACTACACCCCTATACGACATGATAATTTTTTTAAAGATCCATTTTGAAATAGAAATATTTTTTAAAGAAAGACCTTGTAAAAAGTCTGTATTTGACGGAGGTGTTGATTTTATGACGTTCGAGAATCCACACTCTAGAGAGCCCAATAATTTCAGTTAAAAATAAAAAAGCGTTGTACCGCGTAATATACGCGAAAATTTATCATGTTTAATTTTCTTGCTACATTTTTTTACATTATGTCAAAATCAGACGTAACGAAAGACGCAACAGCTTCAAACAGCGTAACATTGTGATAGGACCTAAACAGCTGTCGAGCACAGCAACATTTTTGTTTCGTCGAATTTATATCGGCTTTTAACAATAATTATATAAGTTTTCGGAAAGCATAATTCCTAAAGTAAAGTAAGCAACGCTAAATTACTACCAATCATTCCATAATAATTCAAAGGATTTAAATTTAAAGTTTTTTGTTGCAGTGACCGTGACCTTTAAAAGTCAAGAAAAACGAAATAGATTTCGAACGCAAATAGTCTTCACCCGTCGAAAACGTCCCACGATTTTTAATATGAAATCATCAGTTTTGCAAAAATAAACAGATGTGTCGTGTAGAATTCGTTACATATACTCGTTTGCTATATTTGTGCAAAAAACACAAGACTAGACACTTGTGTGGATTTATGCAGCATCGCCTACAATGTGGTTCATTTGTGACGACACTCGAGTTGTAATGGGTCTCTTGTCATTTGTTATGGTACGCGTTGAGGAAGCACCTTGATGTCCTTTTTTTTAAATTATGCAATGTAAGATGATTCTTTATTTATACCTTGAGAAGCAACTTGTCTCAAGAGAACAATAACATGTAATTTGTTATCATGATTTTCTCGCCTCGAGTGAGAAGGGTATAAAAAGTGATAAGAGTATAATCTTATCACTTTTTTTTAATATTTATTTAGAAACTAAATACTGTAGTCACGAAGAAATTTCAAACGAATTCGTTTCGTGCGGAATTTATTTATTTTTTAATCAATGCTTAACGTTATGGAAACATGGCCGGCATATGCAGTGAATTAGCGCAATAATTGAAAATGCATTGAGAACTTGAATAATAAATTTTCTAATTGAGATGTAAACAAGCCATACCTATACGAATGCATGAGTGTTTGAAAAGCCGCAAAACATGTATAATAAAAAATTTATTATAAGAAATAAAATATCTATGACTGATGTGATCTCACGCAAACGGGTGTTTACAATTAATTTGTTCATGGGAAATTGGATGCAATCAAAGGGGGGTTGCATTCGATGCCTCGGACACTGCAAATATACATATCAGATTCCAGCGTGATTTAGTTACTTGAATGTATTGGAGAACTTGTTCCTGTAGGCTTTCTCTGCAATGGAAAACAAATTTTCGGGATAACTTAAGTGAACCATCGTGTGTTCAAAGAATGATTTGTGGTGTTCGAGTTTTTAGGGGAGCTGAGTTGTCAACAGATCACCACTTAGTGCTGTGTAAATTGTTCTTCAATGACAGTATTCCTTTGCCACCCAGGCGAAAACCAAGACTGGTGACCCGCATACGGTGGGAAAGGTTGCAGGATTCAGACTCTGATTTCAGAGAGCGCTTTGCACAGCATGTTTCGGAGAAGTTTGAACAAATTCCAACTGACCTTTTGAATGTAGAGGAGGAATGGCAGCTGTTTTTATCGGCAGTCATTGCCTCTGCAGGAAATGTTTGTGGAGTGAAGCGGCTTGGGGTAGCGGCTGATGGTGAGAAAAGAACTGCTTGGTTTAAAACGCCTGGAGTTCTAGAAGCCACCAGAGAGAAGAAGAGAGCCTACATTGCGTGGATCCAATGTAGAAACTCAACTTCTCGAGCCCGGTACAATGAAGCGCGAAGGACTTCCAATCTGGCAGTCAGAACAGCCAAGGAACAGTCATGGAAAAAGTTCGCCGAGAAGTTGGAGCACGATTACAGATCTGAAAACAAGATATTTTGGCAGACCATTCGCCGGCTCAGAGGAAGGAAGTTAAATATCATTCAAGGGGTTAAATCCAGGGACGGTACACTTCTTTCAAATGAGAACGATGTCTTGCGCAGATGGAGAGAGCACTTTTCGGAGTTGCTCAACCCCCACCAGGGCACTGAAGATGGCATTCCCACTGCTGACGAGATAAGGGCGGAGAAAAGTCCCACAGTAGACGAAGTCACTGAAGCGATTAAATCGCTAAAAGTTGGCAAGTCTGCTGGAGTTGATGAAATCCGGCCAGAAATGCCCAATGCAATGGATGAAGAGGGTGTTAAATGGCTAAGTCTGGCCCAAGGCAATGGGTGAAGAGGGTGTTAAATGGCTAACACGTGTTATTAAGGTGGCCTAGGATAGCGGGAGGGCACCTAGCGATTGGCAAAAGGGAGTTATAGTGCCCATTTTCAAAAAAGGGAACAGGAGAGATCGCGCCAACTATAGGGGCACATCTCTCTTGAGTCTTCCGGGAAAAGTATTCGCGAAGGTGTTGGAAACGCGTTCCAGAGCTGTAATCAAGCCTTTGTTACGGGAAGAACAGTGCGGCTTTCGGCCTGGCAGAGGCACAACCGACCAGCTTTTTACTCTAGGAGTTATTCTTGAGAAGGCCTGGGAATATGCCAAACCGGTCTATGCGTGTTTTGTAGATCTGGAAAAGGCGTATGACCGAGTCCCTCGGGATACACTGTGGAGAGTTTTGCAGGACTATGCGCTGAGTGGGCCTCTTCTGAGAGCCATCCAGTCTTTGTATGGAAACTTCAGAAGCTATGTACGGATTAATGGCGTCAAATCCCGTCCTTTTGATGTGTGTGTTGGACTTCGCCAGGGCTGTGTTCTGTCACCGCTCCGTTTCATAGCATATATGGACTGGATGGTGAAGCGCAGTCTTGGCGAGCAATGTTTCGAATTGGCTGGCATCAGGATGAGCCATCTGCTTTTCGCAGATGATTTGGCCATCCTTGCATCATCCAAAGGGGAACTTCAACGAGCACTGGAAAGGTTTGCAGCCGTCTGTGGTGATGCTGGGATGAAAGTAAACGTGAACAAATCGGAAGTGATGGTTGTTTCCCAAACTCTTGTGCAGTATACCCTGCACATAATTGGAGTTCCATTAAAACAGATGGAGAAGTTTAAGTATCTCGGGGTCTTTTTCACGAAAGATGGGAGGAGTGATACTGAGTTGTCCTGTAGAATTGGCCAAGCTGGAGCAATAGTAAAGGAAGGCTGAGCCGGCCGGCCGGTCATCAGGAAAGCTGAGCTTGGAGTGAAAGCAAAGATCTCAGTTTTTAATTCAGTGTTCGTTCCGACCCTCATCTATGGTCATGAAATTTGGGTAATGACCGAAGGAATTAGATCGCGACAAGCTGCCGAAATGAGATTCCTGAGGTGCGTTGCTGGTGTTACTCTAAGGGATAGAGTGAGAAACGTCAGTATTCGTGGGAATCTTAATGTGGAGAAGCTACTTCTCCGAGTGGAGCGATCGATTCTTCGATGGTTTGGACACGTTGTTCGCATGCCCCCTGACAGACTTTCTAGACAGGTCATGCTAGCCGAGATGCGAGCGCGTCGCCCCCCTGGTAGGCCAAGGAACATGTGGTGGGATCAGGTAAAGAACCTCTCTGAGTCCCGCCTGGGGATTGCGCCGGAGTCTCTTGAGTTGGTGGCGGAGGATCGAGAAAGATGGAAGGACCATTTAGCCACCCTCGCTCCGTGGTCCTTTTAAAGGATAAGCGGCATCCGAAAATGATGATGATGATTACTCAAGTGAACATCCAGGTTTGAAGCCGAGTAAGAGACATCTAAGCAAATTTCCGAGTCCATTTTTCTGAAACCGATTTGACTTGTTTGTAACGCTAAGGGCTCTCAAAAAGTGTATGTTCACACACAGATATCCTACCCACGAATACTCGGCTCACCATCATCCTGCATCAAACGCATTAACTGTCAGTTATCTAGAATTTCATTTTCGGTTTGTTTGTCATCTTTTTCAATCGTTCTATGCTCAATTCAAAGTTTAATTGATGTCGGAACACGGAATCGAGAAACTGGTGTGGAATACAGAAAAAACTGTTCCTTTCTTGTACACTCAGGGGCGGACTAAGATGCAGTGGCACCCGGGACGGTAAAGTGACCTAACCCTCCTTAGCAATTTTAAAGAAAACCAAAATAACACAAACAAGTTTTTGATTTAAAGGTGCTTTCGAGCTTTTATTGCACAAAACGCTTCGATTATAAAGGGTGGTTACATTTTAACGGCCGATGTTGATTTTGAATAAAACAGAAATTATTTGGGAAATTATTGTCATTTCTTTTTATTATGATAATATTGGTATGGTTCAATAATTGGAACAAAATATCGGCCAAATGGCACACCTCCATCCGATGGTCCAAATTTTCGATGACGCTGAAGCATTGAGGTTCTATGCCATTATTGTGCCGAATTATCTCATTCCGTAGCTCTTGAATTGTTGCTGGCTTTCACCTTTTCTTTCAAATAACCCCAAAGAAAATTGACGATTCCACTTATTTGACGAATCCACTGAGGTGAAAATGTGCCTGACCGCACTGAAGATGATTTTCTTTGAAAATTGATCATCCACTATTGCCATTTCGTGCCACCATTCTGACCATTGACGACGCTTGAAATGGTCAAGAGGATTTTGTTCTTGAGTCATTTGCACCTTGTTAGCGTGTAAATGCAAGTCAATGCATAATGTTCATCAACGAAGAGCGTGAGAGGTGCAATTGTTGGGCGCGACGACGAGTTGACGTGGACGGTTCTTCAGCCATACTATCGCGAACCAGCAGCAATATTTTCTGCAGTACGAGCTGTACGAGCATGTACTGTTGTTATCACATCTCGTGCAGACCGGGTTCGCTCAAATTTTTGCACGCTTTTTCAGATTGCTCGCACATTTGGACGATTAAATTGACCAAAGCTGTGATTTTTCAGCTGTAATTTGGAGGTAGCTAGGGGAATACCTATGTTACAGGAGATTTCATTTTCTGGCAGTCTAGTGGCGTTCTCTTATCAGCCTCACAGTTTTCCATGATGTCTCTATGACCTGGCACCCAGCACAGGCAGATGTGAAACTGTTCGGACATTTCATCAAGAGATGTGCGACAGTAAATAACTAATTTAGAGTTTATAGAGATCGATGTCAGGGTTTTATGGCAGCCTGGTTATCCGTAAAGACGGTATTAAGTTAATGCACTCAGAGAATACACCATTTCCTACACCGTCTTCCGTCTTGGATCCGTCTGTGTAAAAGTGTATGGCGTTACCAAAAGGTATATTACCGCCTTACCACAGGTCTCTGTTCGGAATCCGGGTTTCGAAGTTTTTCTCTGGGAAATATGAAGGTGAAGTGTAATCCAGGTTCGTGGAGGTGAGATGCTGTTCGTTTAGAATATTGGCATGTCCGTAAACGTAATCACGCCATTGGGAGCATGCCTTAAGTCGAATTGCGCAGTTGGTAGCTGTTTGCTTACCAAAGATATCTAAGGGGGTAAGGTTCAATAGGATTTCGAGCGCATCAGTAGGAGTTGTTCTCAGGGCACCACTAATACAGATACGTGCTTGCCTTTGTACCTTCCTTAAAACGTTGCGATGTGTGCCGACGTTGAGTATGGGCCACCATACTGCTACGCTGTATAAAAGTATTGGTCTAATCACAGCTGTGAAGAGCCAATGCGTCATGTGAGGTTGTAGTCCCCATTTGTGCCCAATGGCTTTTTTACTCATGTAAAGGGCCGTGCTGGCTTTCCTTGCTCTTTCAGCTGTATTGAGCTTCCAGCTTAGTCTATTGTCCAAAATAAGGCCAAGGTGCTTTGCCTTATTTGAAAACAATAGGCTGGTGCCGGAGGATTTTGTATTTTTTAGTGAAGAGGACAATTTCGGTCTTTTGTGTATTAACACTCAGACCATTGTCAGTCGTCCATTCTTGGAGGAGAGTAAAGGCATGTTGCATTAAGTCTCTCAGTACTTGGGGATATTTCCCCGAGCCTATAATAACTTAAACGCGTTGTACGATTGTGTATCTTTTCATGGTTCAAATTGATTTAGTCTGAAATTGAGAAATGTCAAATGAAATGCAGAAAAAAAACTTGACATTTAGGTGCGGTTCACATACAACATCGGCCCTTAAAATTTAACCCACCCTTATTATCAAAATCTATATTTTTTGTGTGCTTTTTTCGATTGAAAGTGCAGCTAAATTTGTCAACCTATTTTGGCTGATTGTTGACATTGATATTGTAGATATATGATACTGTTATCTGCTAGCTGTGTAAATGTCAAGTTAAGGACAAAGGCGAGAAAAATAATATAGGCACCGAACTGCCATATCGAGCTGTCAAATAATACTCGGTGTTTGCGACAATTCCAGCGTGGTGTTCACCCGTTTTCATTGTGCATAGAACTAGACTTCGACTTTATTATTTAAATGCAAGGCTAATTCGTTACATTACCCTTTTTCTAATTTTATCCATTTTGAAATAAAATCAAGAATGAAAATTAAGCGTTCACATAAACAATCAAAGCTACACTAAGCCTCAACCGTAAAATGCGTCGTCGTCGAAATTCGGAGTTCAAAAGAACATTCACGTGTGCACGATTCCGTGCAGGGGTACGAGAAAAGAACAATTTTTTTACCCGACCCAGGGTATATTAAGTTTGCTGTATGGTTTGAAACGCAGTGAAATAATCACCGTAGACCGGTAAGACCTTTTAGAGATATGAATGGGACCGACAGGAGAATCGATTAAGCCCGTCCGGCCGTATGTAAACCACTTTTAGGCCTTAAATTTTAAGGTAGAGAGCAAAAATACTTTTCCAAATTTTAGGTATGTTACAATGGAGCTAGCGCATTCATTTTGGTATGTAACATTGCCAATTGTGATTGGCTTTGAAGTAGATAAAAAACATGGCCTTTTCATTGACCACGCCCAATTTTTTTAAGGGGTTTTAGCTTGAAAATGACTGTTTTTCAATAAATATATAAATTATATATCATTGACTTAGACTAAAACTTTTATGACAAAAGTTTTAGATATAAGCATTTTCTAACTTTCATGTATATGTAGTATGTGCCTCCGCCCACTTTTGTGGGCGTGGCGTTAAAAAAGTGGTTTTTTAGTTAAAAAGGCGGGGTTTTAGGCCACATATTATACCACATAGTATAAAGCATTCAACAGTTATATTTTTATATCCCGCCCACTTTTTGGAGGCATGGCAGTTTTTTTTTTTGTATGGCCGGGTGTTTTGCAATCCGTCGTAGATGGATCGGTGTTCAAAATAATACGCCATAAAGTGTTAGTTTGAGTTATGTGGTTCATTTTTTGTTTGTATTTTGAATACTAGGATGGACGAAGGCTAAAACTCCAAAATGTTGGTATTGGTTATGCTTTTTATTTTTATTTTGGTGCTCAAAAGAATACACCATAAAGTGTTAGTTTGAGTTCTGTGGTTAATTTTTTTTGTTTTTTGAGTACTACGATAGACGGAGGCTAAAACTCCAAAATTTTTGCATTGGTTATGCCCGATTTCCATGTGCTAAAAAATCACCTTTTTATGAGAGACACTATGAAAACTGCCAGAACGCGTAGTGCGACTAAGCGTGTCATAGCAGTAAATTTTCGTTCTCTCGTAAGTCTTCTGGACTACAAAAAAGTTAACTTAACAAGTAGCTTACGCTTCCGTAGTGTTTATCGCGTTGAGTAGGTTGCTATCGAGTGAATGCACCGACTAAAACCGTCAGTTCGTGCGGCTTCACCCTGCGGCGGGTTGCTCTCGCTACGTCAAAAGGTCTTGTTCTTTGTAGTCGTCGCGGTATATTTAAGAGTCTTGCTTTAACACCTGCCTTTAAAATTTTCCTATAAGCCAATACATTTCTCTGAGTCTTATTTCGTGCTCGTCACGCTTCTTCTTAACGTGTGGCTTCCACCTTAGTTTAGCGTCTAGAGTCATTCCTAGATATTTCACTTCGTTTGCATAAGGAGTTTGTACACAGTTAATGAACAGAGTTAAATTGTTCACCTTTCTGTACTTCAAATTGACATGCGTTGAGATTATTTTCGTTGAGAACGATTCACCAAATCTTAGTCCAGACGCTAATTTTGTTAAAGTTCGTTGGAGGCTTTTCATTGATGACTCAATTGATTTACCTGTTGCCAGGATGGCTGTGTAGCCTGCGAACGTGGCCATAACTGTCTCGTCGTCTAGAGGTATGTCTCTTGTGTAGACCAGGAACAGGGTCGGACCGAGAACGCTTCCCTGGGGTACGCCAGCTCGAACTTGCTTGGAACTCGAGTACTCATTACCGCACCTAACACAAAAGAGTCTGCTTTCAAGAACCCACCACAAACATTGCAAGCCTGTCTTTTCTAAAAGGCATATGGCTAAATATTTTACAAGACGAGGGAAAGCTTATCAGCCTTTTGCAGAGTTGCACTGAATTTTCTTGTAGGATTGGACAATATAATTAATATTAAAAAAGCTATTTCAAAAAAGATTTTTGGGTTGATTGGGTTGATTTTTGGGTGGCAACAAAGCTTTCGAGCCAAGTTTTTGAACCATAGTTTTTGCTCCCAATCTGTTCTTTTATCAAAGCAATTTGAGTCAATAACCAGAAGATGAACCCAAAATGAAATTTTTAAAGTCATTTAATTAAATTTTTAGGCAGAGTGAGAAACATCAGAGTGCGAAACATTTCCGAAAATCTTATTGCTAACCAGCTACCTCCTTGATTATGCTTCAAAGGCTTGGACAGTTTACTCGCACTTTTCTTTCATTAATTTGTCTTACTCTGTATGTTTTGCGTAGCCCGTAGGATGAGGAACACAGCAAAATTAGGGGGATGGATTCTGTAGTTAGCTCATAATCTCAGATAATTGAAAAGCAAACAAAGAGAAAAAAGTGAGGTCTTGCATCAATGAGTCCCACACCACTTGTGTCGCAATCTGCAATAATCTAAAAATAATAGTATTTAACCACCCTCGTTTCTGCTTGGTCACCTTTGCTGATAATAAGTCTCTTGAGTCTTAATTAGTGACAAATATAAACAAAAAATGATTCCAAAGATCAAAGGTTTTTTGATTTTAATAATTTCTTGATTTTAATCGTGCTAAATGAGATTAATTAAACAACTTATGCAGTTTTATTTTATTTTTAGAAGAGCGGTAAGACCATTATATTTAACAGTAGCAAAAAGGTTTAATACCTAAAGATTACGTGCCTAACTCGTGACAATCTTTTTTTCATTTAAGTATGTGCTTGTCAAGAGACTATCGCGTGTAATAAAATTGTAAATTTTCCTTATCTGCTTGTAATTGATTAGACATTCATAATTGATTCATTTCGATGTTTTATCAGGCATTTAAAAATAAAGCTGCTGTAGGAACTGCCTATTTTAACATGCTGGAAACCTTGCTACCTAATATCTAAATCAAGAGTGTTCCGTTTTGACTCATAAGTCGTAAGAACGATGCACGTAGTGTCTTCTGGGCGTAAAACCCTTGTCGAATGAACTTAATGTGTCGTTTTGATTTCTGACTACAACGCAATTCTTGTTTATAAGGGGAAACCAAATAGGAGTTAACTTAACGCCCTTTAAGTATTCTTTTAGCCAAATAAATGACGCACTCGCCATAATTGTCTTCTTTGTGTATACAGACCGCAAATAATTAGGGAATCCATACAAATCCAATGAATCGGACGCATCATATTTATTAAACTCACCCATGGGGTCTTCTTTCAGATTGCAATGAGCCGTTTACTTGATAAACCGAACCTAGCAATGTCAATTAAGTCTGGTAGCGTAGCAACAATCTCTGGCACCATAAGCACAGATGCATCGTCGCAACAAAGCCAGCCTGTCAGTTTTGAAGCCATCTCAAGCAAAGACGCACAACCTGCTAAAGGTAAGTAAAAAGTCATTCCTCTTGTCAAAGTTTGACCCTAAATTCTGTTAAACAGTCAATAGTTTCGATGAGGTGATGACGAGTTTGGTGGCTGGTGCCGCAGCTGGAGCCTTAGCAAAAACCACAATAGCACCCTTAGATAGAGCGAAAATAAACTTTCAAATTCGGTAAGTTCCTTCTTAAAAGTTAAAAAAAAACCCTAACCCAGTAGTGGGACTCAAGCTGTCCCATTCCAAATGATAAGTTCTTCCTATAATGAATTCTTTTCTGAAGCAAAGATACCCCATACTCATTTCGAGCCGCTGTCGAGTTCCTTAAACAAATCTACGTGAAAGAGGGCACCCTAGCACTATGGCGTGGCAATTCCGCAACAATGGCTCGGATTGTACCTTACGCAGCGATACAATTCACGGCGCACGAACAGTGGCGCAAGATACTTCGCGTCGACGCAGATGGTACAAAGTGAGTGAGCAATCAGATCGCCTCGAGGTCTTGTATAAAGCTAAGCAATCGATTGAATTTTGCAGTACAAAGTTGTTAAGGTTTATGGCTGGCTCCCTGGCTGGTATCACGTCGCAGTCGCTGACATATCCCCTGGATTTGGCTAGAGCAAGAATGGCTGTGACAGATAAATATTCAGGTTACAAGTGAGTTTAGATGTCATAAGACTTTAATGGACCTTATCTACTAAGGGTGTGACTTCTTTTTAGGACACTGCGTCAAGTTTTTGTTAAGATATGGGTGGAGGAGGGACCACGCACCTTATACAGAGGTTATTGGGCGACAATACTAGGCGTTATCCCCTATGCTGGAACATCGTTCTTTACCTATGAAACATTGAAAAAAGAATATCATGGTAAGAGATTGCTATGAAATTATTTTTACAGATTTTAAAGGACTTCTATTTTTCCCAGAAATGACAGGAAGCAATACACCAAATACTCTAGTCACACTGGCTTTTGGAGCTGTTGCCGGTGCTGCTGGTCAGACCTCCAGTTACCCCTTGGATATTGTTCGAAGACGCATGCAAACAATTGGAATAAGCGGGAAAGCCGAATATACGACGATTTACTCTACCTTGAAAAAAATTTACAGGTCAGTGACCCGGTTAAATTATATTTGAAAGCATATTTCAAAGTAGGGGTGCCGTGGCGTAGTGGTTAGTGTGTGTGCTTACTACGCCGCGGCGGAGGTTTTTTTCGGAGTATCATGAAAGAGCTCCGAGAGTATTATTTGTCTTGAAAAACTTCTCAAGGTGCCGTTCGGATTCGGCAAAAAATTGTAGGTCCCTTTGTATGTGAAGAAATTAAGACACACGGCATACATTGTTGAGAAGTTCGTCGTGGTTCACCTCGAGCTGTTGCGCCACTCTATTTTACTTTATATTTCAAAAACTTAAGCTGGATTAATTGAAAAAAAAAAATCGTTTCCACTTTTTTCTAACATTCCGACGTTATTTCCCGTCTTTCAAGTGATTTCAATTAAAGTTTCCATTTATTACCACACGACAGCAAATTGCAGCCATGATTTGTTAGAAGAAATAGTTACTGGAAAAACCATAACATTTTTTTGACACAATGAAAAATAGCTTCTCTATTGGAAAATTTGCCATGACGTTAAATTGGTATTGTCAAAATGCTTCTAGTTGTGAATGTACCTTAAGTAGTTACATACCTAATTTTTATCTTAAATTTTCGACACTTTTTTGAACACAAACAGCTGATAATAAAGTCAAAACCACATGGACTTAGAGCCAAAGGTAGGAACTGAACTGCAGAAACGTTTAACTTCTAGTTTTCAGTCAATACACAGAATTTTCTCTAATATTATTTTCCTATTGGTCAAAAAAGGTGATCAGTAAAAGAAGATTTAAAACAAATCTCAAAGTGTTTCCACCGGACAAACAAAAGCTAAAGTTGACGTGAGCTCAAGCTTTGGCTCTCAAAAAGGAGGTACGATGACATATCCCGGGAGTGGAAACAATTTCCGTTTTGAAAGTTGGAGTAGAACACATTTTTCTGCCAGACACGGTCATACATGGTCATAAACTATTCCCTTTTTTTTTAGCAAAAGAGTGTTTGAAATTTATGAGACGATTTTTGTATTTTCAATTTATTACCGAGGAGATTCGAATTCGTATAGAAAACTACGAGATTAAGTTTGCTGCGTAATGTCCAGACGTATATAAAATTGACTGGCGCGAGTCGTCTTTTGGCATGTTGGCTTTTGCAAAATAGAAACGATGAGATGACGTTTCCACGGAGCGGCAAAGAAATTTCGTTCTTAAAGATCTTAATAAAATACAAATTTGTGTCAGATCCGGTCGTACGCGAGCGGTTTTCGTTTCTTAGTTTAAGTCAAAAATTAAGGTAATTAAAAGGCTTAACAAATTGTTTTAAAAGGGTTAAAAAAGGTGAACTAAAGGGTTAAAAAGGTGAAGTAATAAAAGGGTTGAAAAATGCGTGCGGAACGGGCGAATGAAATTTATGAGTAGATCTATTTTTAATTTCTCACCGAGGCGATTGCGGAAGATTTGCTGAAGATTTATGCGTGGATTAGTTTCTAGTGGAAACATTGTAAAATGACCAGTATTTATCAATTAATTAAAACAAGACCTGTTGACCGCGGAATAAAATGAATTTCGTGTTAATCTGGGGTTAATCCAGGAAGTAGTTGTGCAGTGCAGGGTTGACCCCAAGAATAAAGTTTTTCAACTCTTCGACTGTCGAAATTGATTCCTCCAGCTGTCATTTCGCATAAGACAAAAGAAAACAGGCAAAGAAGTTCGAATTGTTCACCGGACTCTCGTTTAATGTTATTTCTTATAGAACAAGCAAATCAATTGTCAGTTTTCACGGAAAAATATTGTTAGAACCCTGAATTACTCGTTTTAGGGCCTGTCAGTGCACAGTTAAACCCTACTTAAACCGAGATCTGTTAATCCCTGGAGTCAACCCAGCAAGCAGTTTTTCAGTACAGAGTTAACTTCGTCAATTGAGTTTCAGAAATCTTCGACTCCCGAAATTGTTGCCTCTGCCAAGTCCCAACTCTTATTTCACGTAGAAGAAAGCGGGAAGGAAGTTCGAACTGATCTCCAGAGTTTGATTAGCGATTGACTAATCCAACTTGGCAAGTTAAGCCAAGATAACGCCGCCGGATCAAAATTGACTGAAAATACATCGTTGGTTGGTTTTGAAGTTTGTCTAGCGTTGTGTTTGTGAAGTAAATACGTGGTCAAATGACATTTATGCAACTTGACACATGCGTTGTGTGATTGTGTGCGTGCTTCTGCTTTTGATTCTGGATTTTTTGCCAGAAGCAAATTTCTCTTCTTATTAAGAAGGAGCTGTCCGCAAATTGTAGGAGCTGTGAAGCAAATTTCTCTTCTTGTTAAGAAGGAGCTAAGTCCAGAATACTCCCGGACGCTTCTGAATGACCAACCAAAAAGGCCATAAGTCTGTGTAAGTTGTGATATTCACATTATTGGAAGATCTGTCAGGTTTCTAAAGGTTATTAGACTGTATGGCTTGAGGCATATTTTCTGTAATTTTCACTGTTATCAATCAACATGCAGTGTGATCGGAAATTTTTCTGAATGCCTTCAAATGCCGACCTGTCAAAATGCGATAAAATACCTGAATTTTTGACAGATCAATGTTGATCATCAATTACTGAATAACTAAGATATTCAACTTCGGCCATGTAAAAGTTTTGCTCACAAGCTGAGATTGAGGAATCTACCCATACTCTGACATTTGTTTAAAAATGTGAGTAAATTCGTCAATTTATTAGTTCCATGCATTGCCATTTTAGCTTTTTTACATCAGATCGCATAAGGTAAATTGTTTTTGCATCTTCTCACACGTATTCACCGACATGGAAATTTAAAGCTTTATAAAATCTTTAAAGACTTTATAAAAAACGTTAACAAATGGGTGTTGGAGGGCAGGCAAGAGGGAAGGAAGTTGAATATCTAGTTACTCAGTAATTTATTAAGTTGATCTATGTTGATTTGACAACAAGATGGACACAATCAGCTGTCAAAAATCTGAAATAAATGTTGGAAAATCCTTAACATTTCATTTTTATTCTTTGCTTTTTAAGCTCAAGGTTAATATAAATAAATTTCCATTATTACATTTCAGAGAGGAAGGAGTAAAGAATGGCTTTTTCAAAGGGCTAAGTATGAACTGGATCAAGGGGCCCATCGCTGTTGGCATTAGTTTTTCGACGTATGACCTTATTAAGGAATTTCTTAGAGAGCTAGCTCATATCAAACGCGGCAGATCTACACCTCACGATCAATAAAGAAATCTGTTGATGTGTTGCTTTTAAATGTTAAAATTTGTTAAAATAAAAGTGCGAAATGGCAAGACAAGTTGCGCAGATTGTTGTTCAATTAAAAATAGGCAAATATAGAAAAAACTACACGTAAGCGAATTTAATCCACCAACGATTTTAAAGTTCGAAAAACTGTAAAATAAATATGAAAAATTGTTTCATAGGTCAACTTTAAAGCAACTCAACAAATTGCTTTTGAAATGTGCATAAAATAAATATTTTTTCATGGCAAGCGGTGCATTAAATACTCGACCAGCATGGAAGGGAACTCAATTTTTACTTTATTTTATTGTGGATAAATTTAGTTTAAGCTTATTCCTATTTTTATGCTTCTATTTCAAATCTAAAATCCTTTTGCTATTAAGACGAATACAAAACTTGACACTAAGCCGATTTGCACAACGAGACAATAATTGAATTTTTACTATTTCTACACTTTTTACAATCTTTCAAAAAAGTGTTGATGCTTAAGTTTGCTTTAAGTAAGTTTTGTAAAGTAATGTAACAGAAAAGTTAATTTTTTATTGATTAGTTTCCTATAAAGAATTTCTAAATGTTATTAAATCTTTAATAAGTAAATTCAAATCCAGTTATAGAATGTTTAAATGTACAAGATATGAAAAATGCAAACTCCTAAAATTGTTAGAAAATTGTTAGTGTACCAATTTTATTTTTTTTAATTGCATCATTGTGATAGATATTAACAATGTTAAATTGAACGCAAGTTTAAATTTGCTCTGTAAAATTTGTATATAAACATATAATATTGTCTGATTTATGTTTAATAATTTTGAATGATTTCGATTTCTTTTTTTTGTACAATAAATTTGTTTTACATAAAAGGGAAATAAAGTTTTCAAATATAAAAATATATTTTTGTGTTTTTCTCAACGGTATTCACTGAAACAAAACTGCTTTAAAGCAATGACAAATGTCTTGACATTTCCAGTGACGAAAGGATTGTACACGCTTCTACGGGAATCAGAAAACAGGCGAAACGTATTTTAAGGAACAACCATTATCGCAAAAAAAGATCATAAAAAGGTAAGCCAACAAATTGCGTGGGCGCTAACTACCGTTTCAATGTAATGGGTCTTCTTAACTCATGTCAAATACTATCTTTGGCATTTTAAGTCTTGAAAACGCATTTTCGTGGTTAATTATTTCTAGCAAAATGCTTTACATTATACCAGTCCATTAAGAGCCGTTTTTTCAATGTGGAGGTAAGCTCAAATTAGCCAAGATCTGAGAATCCCGGGACAAAACAAATCTGGTGTGTGTTCCGTCAATAAAGCTGTCGAAATCTTCCTACTCTCGAAATTATTGACTCTCCTTGCTCTCCCAAGTTTGAGTTGTCCTCAAATGCAATTTTCCACACAACCGCGCAAAGCATCTGTCATTTCAAATAGAAAAACAGGCAAAGAAGTTTCTACTGTTCCGCAGAATTTGATCCGGGATTTACCTACTCACCAAAATTGGCGAGTTAATCAAACCCCGCATCTAAATTAAATCAAGAAAATATCTGTGGCTAATTTCAATTTAACTTCGAGACTAGCTTTAGCTTTGCGGGTCTTGACGAATCCCTTCTTAAGGGTTTAGGAATTTTAAGAAATTTCTCATCCCTCCTTTTCAACACTTATTTAAGCTTTCGAAATTTTCCCCTTTATAGTTTAGCATGTTTCCCTCTGTTTTATAAGAGAAAATTAAACATTTTACAAAAAAAAACATTAATTTTTAGTAAACTAATTGCAAATGTTTATATGCATCGTACGCTGTGTACTGGGCATAAATTATATTACCAAATAAACTAGATGTTCAACTTTGGCCGTGTAAAACTTTTTCTCACAAGCTGAAATTGACGAATTTACCCATACTCTGACATTAGTTTGCAAATGTGAGTAAATTCGTCAATTCATCAGTTCCATGCAATTCCGTTTTGGCTTTTTTACATCAGCTGATCTTGAAAGATAATTGTTGATCTTAAAAGGTAAATACATCTTCTCACACGTATTCACCGACACGGAAATTTTAAGCTTTATAAAAACTTTCAAGGCTTTATAAGAAACGTCAACAACAGGGTGTTGGAGGGCAAGAGGGACGCAAGTTAAATATCTAGTTATTCAGTAATCTATGACTGGGGTTAGAACCAAACCAAAAATTAATATTATTTTTTTTGAAATCTTGATTTTTTCTTATTTTTACAGCATGACATCCCACAAATAAGCTGCAAGCAATACTTGTAGTGGCCTTGTATGTTAACACTTTTCAGCTCTGGAGCTGAAAGGTGACAAAATTGACGTTTCCTTATTACAGACCTGAAATTTTTAGGTTCTAATCATAGCTATCTTCGGATAGCATCACTGGAACAAATCAGTGGAACAATGTCGTCGGTTCTCTGACAAGTCATTCTCTGACAAGTCATAGTAATCATTGAAAATTTTTGTGTGTCAACAAACAACTACAGGCGTTTGAGGGTTGGAGTTGATCAGTGAAAGGAAAACTGATGGTTGAGAATAGAAAGAGAATAGAATGCTTTTCAGTGGTACGATTTTGTCGCAAAAAAATGTTCGCTGAAATCGATTTCTGTCAGTGAAATAGTAACAGCGAGTAAAACAGCGATAAAAGCCTTAACGCAATTTATGTATTTTTGTTAAGGAAAAAATTCTGGAACTCATAAGCTTAATTTTGATACCAACAACAGCCAACATTGTTTGCTCAAACGTCTAAAAACATGAAAACAAATTTTTCAATGATGCAATCCGATGATAGCTATGGTTAGACTCTTAAGCAAGTTTTATGTGCCAGTCTTCGGTCTTTCTGTCGCAATGTAATTTGCTAAGAGAAGCGTGGTTTCGTGAAAAACAAATCTGCTGTTACTAATCTTTTGTCTTTTTTACAATAAGTGTGCCAACGCTTAAGTGTTGCTTTGAGGTTGACTGCCATTATACAGATTCCTCAAAAGCGGTCCAATTTCTCAGGCAATCATTGTTTATAAACTCAAATCTCTTGGGTTTTCATCCTTGTTTTATTGCTTGGATTTCATCCTACCTTCAGAAGCTTACCTTAAGCAAATTTAAAAGGCCTTTTGTCAAGCAAATTTTTAGTCCTCTCAGGCGCACATCAGGGCAGTCACCTTGGTTCTCTTTTTATACTAGTAGTTAACGTAATTTCAGCTAGTAAAGGTCATCGTTATGATATTCCTACAAAATTTTGATGGAATGAAAATGTATAAGACCTATTGAGGCTATTCACAAAGCCGTGTTGCGCCAAGGTTGATTTGACAACTTAAACTCAAAAACATTAAATTCAATGGGAGCTACCACAACGTTGCTACGACCATCCGTAGTAGTAGTTACGTTTTTTTTTACGTAAGAAAGTTTTGAGAAAGCAGAAAAATTCAACACGATGAATTTTTACGTGCGTTTTGACGTTGCTGTGTGCCTGGAATTGTTGGCTTTCATGGAGGTTTGTGTTCTTGTTGATTTGTTGGCATTTTCTATGATTCTTAATTGTTTTTTAAATGGTATACTTTCAACGCGGTAGTAGAGCGACAGGAACGTAACCGGACAAAGAAAACGACAACGCTGCTTTGTGACATAGACTTAAAGGCCTTGGCTTCGTCCTCGCACCGTTACGATACGATAGCGTTGGGCTTTGAAAAAACTTTTCCTAAAAAACGAAATATTTCGAGAAAAGTTATCTGTTTTTCCGTCTTCTGAATGCTCCGTCTTTCTGTTTTATGTGACCGTAGAACCACAGTGATGTAGCTGTAACGGAAGTAGTAGCGGTAGTAAGAGCTGTCAAAATTTAAAACACAAGTATTTAGTGTATTGCGCACACAATGTGTGGCGGTAGCGCGTAGCTGTGGCGGTAGTAAGAGTTGGCCAACTTTTAACTTTCATAGCGCTACACGGTTGACAGTTTGATACAAGCAAAGTAAACAATGGAGGAAAAGGACGTCGAAAAGTTTATTGAGATGGTTAAATCTAAAGAAATATTATGTAATTTGTGTCATCCGTTGTACAAAAATATTAAATCTATCTCAACTAATCTCAGAGTCTCGGCCAACGAGGTTTTTGTTCGACATAGCCGCGCTACACCATTGTCATAAATTACTGAATAACTAGATATTCAACTTCGGACATGTAAAAGCTTTGCCCACAAGCTGAAATTGATGAATTTACCCATTCTCCGACGTTTGTTTACAAATGTGAGTAAATTCATGAATTCGTCATTTCAACGCAATTTCGTTTTGCAGCTTTAACACCAGCTGATCGCGTAAGGTAAATTGTAAGGAATTGTAAGGAACACGGAAATTTAAAGCTTTAAAAAAGCTTTAAAGGCTTTATAAAAAACGTAAACAAATAAGTGTTGGAGGGCAAGAGGTACGCAAGTTGAATATCTAGTTATTCAGTAATTTGTGCCATTTTGTTCAGTTTTTTTTTTCGTACTACGCCACATGGCTCCGCGGCTGTACTACGTACTACTGCTACATACGGGCCCGAAGCCGAGCCTACATTGTGTTAGTAAACATTGTAGTGTTTTTTTAACACACTGATGTTCTTCAGCCACAACAATCGTGTGGCTGAAATCGTAGACGTCAGGACGAGTTGGAGTCAAGGCTTCTTTGTGAATTCCGCTTAAAGTTAGTTGTGTAACCGAGTTTATTACCTATAGTTCTCTCCTTCTTCTTTGTCATTTAGGCTCGAGGTTATGATCTGAAGTGATGGATCATAACCTTCCCACTTTACTGCATTCCTAATAGTCCGCTTGTGCGGTACGCTGATTTGACCTCAGAATGCTCCCGAAGGCCACCCGGTTTTGGATCTCTTCGTAGCTGCGGCCAAATAAATGCTGTTGTCGATTGTCGTTGCATTTGTGTAATTCATGAATGTTTAGGCCTTCCTCTCTTTCGCGATCGCGCTGGAATGTTAATTGTCATTGCCTTTTTGACGGGATTCGTAGGATCTCCCCTTTAGACGTGGCAATGCCAACTGAGCCAGGCGTACTCTATTTTTTTGGAGATAGGTTCTTTTACATGGAGGCTTCCTCGGATCTTCGTACACCGTACCTACTTCATATTCTATCTCTTTTTATTAATCCTGCTATCATGCGAAGCATCTTTATCTAAGCTGCCATTAATTTGCTCTCATATTTCTCATACGCTGTCCAACATTGTGAGACATATGTAAGCGCGCCGCGCCGGACGCCCAACTGCGGTGTTGCGCCTTCCTTTCAGCTAAGGGGCATTTTGCGGTCACAGAAGATGGCGAACTTTTCTCGGCACTTCATCCACCCCACGCTTACGCGATGATTGATAGCGTCATCACAGTTTGCTTTGCTATTGGTCGTTTTCAACTGCAAAGCATATTACCTTGGTCGTCCAAACAATTTTACGATCCTTATATCACTCTGTCACTGTACAATAGATTTGTTCGAACACATCTTGAATGTGCCCCTCAAAGATGAATATCATCCCATATTATCTGATTTCTAAATTTATCGATTGTAACATTTCTATTAATTAAAATTTCTCATGAATTTAAATTGATTGTTTTTGTTGTAGTATCTTTTGCTGTCGATGTATAAATGCGCGACGATTGTTTTCGACTTTTATTAGTCCAGAACGTTGTAAAGAAATATTTTTCTAATTTCTCCTTAATAGTTTTTACAAAAACAATACTTTTGTTGGATTAACAGGGCTTGGGTCTTACCTCCATAGCTTCTAAAACGACAAAACAACTCTGCATTGCTCTTGTTATGACCCTTCAGATCATCTGTCAAATCCAGCACCAATTTTGAAATCTCGAAAAGATCGAGCATAATACCTTGTATTCCTTGTACCATGGCTTTTGCCATAAGGGGTCTTTCCTGAGCAGATTCTTGCACCGTAAATGCCCAGCGACGAAACTACTTAATTTCCAAAGTCTCTTCCAAAAGCTGATGGTAAAAAGCTAAGTGAAACCCTGAAAATTAAATTTTTCATCGAACTCAAAAGTGCGTACTGGATTGTGAAATTTGGAGGAACAATGCATATATAGCCGACGTTTAAACGTTAAATTTGCCCACTGAACTTTGTGTCCCAAAAAATCCTCAGTCACTTGCCTAACACTGCTGATATTGAACACTGTGCAAGGTATACTGGGTTGTTGTTGTATATTCCCCCTTAACAAACGTGAACTGAAAAAAAAACTGCGCAGTCATATGCATCACTAGGCCGGCTTTGAGTCTATAGATGCACCTGCTCTCTTCTTTTAATTTCAAATTTTTCAGCGGTTCCCACAATTTACGTAGTATTCCCCTACCCTTCTTTTACTACAATTGTTGGAGTTTCATCTCCTAACCCTACCTTACATAATCTCACACTCGCGAAACTTTATTATAGTCAAATTACTATATTTTCTAGTTTTATTACTATACTATACCATTATATTACTATACTGTTATATTATACAGTATTTTTTCTTATTGCAACAGTATGAAATAAATAAACAGCAAGCACGTACAGCACGATCCCACTGAGGAGTAATTTCTAAAAACGCTGAAAACGTGTTTTTTGCCATAGAAATAAGAAGTGTTGGTCAAATTCCAGAGCTCTCTAGCGAGCTAACTGCCTGCCCAAAGAAAAACGTTTCATAGTCTGTAAATTTTGTAGGAAATTTATGTGTTTCCTTTTTCGATGCAAGTGAAATTTCACATAGGATGCATAGCATAGTTTACGGGTTATGTACGAACAAAAGCACTGAAAATAGTTCCAACATTTTATTATTTTTGGTGAATATCTTAAAACGTACAAAAAAGTTTTTTGTTGGATCCTTCAGACTTGAATTCAGCGACCCAAAAAGACGGAAAAAGGATAGTGCGTGTAGCCTTAATCGAATTGAAGATTTTTGCCCAGAATTTTTATACCTTACCTACACCAACATTTTAATTGTCTGCAGAAGATCTCTATCTACCACATGCAGCCAGACGGATCGATGGACTTGTGGCTTAATCAATTCCCCTGTCGCTCCTAAAAGGGCTTAGGCAAAAAGGTCCTTCACTATGTTACAAGCCATACACCAAAATTTATAAAAGTACTCTAGGTGGCGCTTAAAAAGCTAGTTCAAAATGAGGATCATTTTATTATAAACATAATTCACAGACAAAAAAAAAATTGCATTCTTTTTTTCCTCCTTTTATTCCTTTTAAAAATTAAATAACAAATTTTGTAACATCCTCGACCTAGACGATTTGCAAATAGCTCTCCGCTGCGGACAGACAAATCGCCTTAAGCATCGTGACAAAAGCAAATCACACTGGCAAAGCCTTGCAGCACACGACGTCGGTCCGCCCCATTCACCATGATCGATCGCACAAAGCGGCTTCCCGCGATAGCACTTCCAAATATACGGCACAAAGTATTCCAAATAAGAGATACAATTACTATACTCGTAGCATTTGTCGTGCAGCTTACAACACTGATCAATTCCGTCGACTGAGTATCCATCTCCGAGGAATCCACAATAGCATCCGTAACCTTTGTACACGATCGGATCACAGCCGGTAGAGCATTTTATCATCGAGTAGAGTTCAATGACGGCACGTTTTCTGCGCTCTTCCTGTTCGCTGTCAAGCGAAGAGTTCCTGAAAATTTTAGTTTATGAAATTTTTTATAAACTTGGAAATGGAGCAGCACCATATACTAACTTAAGATCCCATTTGGATGAATGTCCAAATGGGTCGTTTACTCGTCCAATGTGTACGTCCGTATCAGAGTGGGCGTCGTGCATGTTGGTTATGCGGTAGGCCGCCTGTGTGAAGTTTCCTACAATTTTGAGTAAACTGCTGTTCTGCATAGATTGCAGGACACTCTTTTCAATAGAGCTCTGTTGCATTTTACCAGGGAGATCCCACTTTGGCGCGGATTTTTCTCTAAAGCTACTTTTTATAGGACCGCTGTTGGAGAATACAAGTTAAAATGAAGAAGTAATGAAGAATAACTCCATAATCTTTTTTTGTGACAGATAAAAAAAGTGGAATTTTTGACAACAAAATTATTTACATACATTACAAACCGGAAATTGACTGCACTTAAAGCCTAGGAGGGTCATCGCCGGACTCCTCGCTTCACAGGAGTTTTTTTTTTATACACATAGAGATGTTTTTTGCCGATCTCGGATGGCGAATTGAAAGACGCGTTATAACAAGACGCGCTTCGAACCATATCGGCAGCGTCAACGAGAGACTAGACAGATGTTTTGTAAAAACTTCTACACAGTGAAAGCGAGAAACTATTGGCCTTTACGGTTAGTCGTCCGGGAGCGTTCGGCAGACTTCTGGACTCTCCTGAAACTGTTTTCTTAGACTCGTTTGAAAGTTCCTCTTCTGGATAGAAGAGAAATTTGCTTCTGGTTTTAAATCCAGAATCAAAACCAAAAGCACGCACACAATCATACATGTGCAAAATAGAGCTTTTACCATGGCTGTCAAAATCTGACGTCTTTCACATTTTTCGACCGCGGGATGCCAAGCAAATCGCGTTTTTATTTAAACGTTTATTTAAAAAATTCAATAATTTGTGTAGAAGTGCGAATTACTAATAAACTACCCAACCTAGAGTGTGGCCGAAAAGGAAAAAAGTTATTGTGCTTATTCCGTTCTTTATGTTGTTGACCCAAAAATTATTTTAATAAAATAAGTGGAAAGTATCGAAAAAGTGTTCTAGAGATGTGATCTCAGTGAATCCGTGTAACCTTTTGTGGATATATGCACTGTTTTTACAAGCCTTCCTTTCCTTTCCGTGTTTTATAACTAAAATATTTTTAGCCTTGCCTAGGAAGGCTGATGAAGTCTACAACTTGCTCGTTCATCGAAACACGTTTTGCGTTTATGTGTAATTTTTGTTCGTTTTCAATATAAAAAGTTGTTTGGCATCTTGCACTCGGAAATATCAGTAGACGTCACACCGTTAAAAGCTGTATTTCAAGCTGGGTAAATGTCATTTGTCACCTGTAGAATAGCTTTTGCTTCACAAATACAACGCTAGACAAACTTCAAAATCAAGAAAAACGTGTTTGGCTGTTCGGAGAGAGGTCCCAATCCGGGAGAAGAACGCCCTGATCCGGGATCGCCAACCGAAAAGGCCATATGCCAATTATTTTGACTGCAAAGTGACAGTGCATAAAACATTTGTAAAGTTTCTCGACCTTGTTACACAGGTAAGTTCTTCGCAGCAAGTTCAAACTTCGAATAAGTTTTGAAAATGCCTTCAAGAGCATATCACAGTTAACAACAGCAAATTTTTAACAATTTTCCTATGGCTAGCCGTATCAACTAATGGCCGACGTGTGGAAAATGCCGCTGGCATTGTGAATCACCCCGTACATTGCAATTGAGTGAAATCAGTTTGACAACTCGCCTGAAATTCTCGCTCGCACTTTTAGCTTGTTGTGCAACAGCCTTGAATCTGATGGGGTCGGGTAGGCCCCGTCAAAAAAGTTCAAGACCTATGGGACTATCGAAATGATTAAACCCGTAAACTGTCATTATTAATAGATAAACAGAAAAGAAGATGAATGCGTTCTTTGACTCTGTTTAAATGTAACTACTTAAAAACAAACAGGAAAAAAGTATATTGTTCTCTAGAGTTTATTGCTGGTTAACTGAACAATTTTGGAGAGTAAGACCGAAATATTAAAAACTAACTTGTAAATCAAACTCGAACAAAATCAAGAATCGAACTCTTACTCACTTATTTGATTTACGACGAAATAAGTGAGTCGTCTGTAACGAACTTCTTTATACCCGACCCTATTTACCGTGTAACACCTTGTCGAGTGCGTCATCTTCTATGACGCCGGTGTGGGGGCTTAAGTTGCGGATTTTCAGCCGGCGTGGGTCGGCTGAGGAGCGACGAACTAAGTCCTGCCAAACCTGACTCCAGTGGTGGTGTGAGCATATTGTAAACCGTGCCGAAGGATGCAAGGCTGGGGGTTAAACCAGCCTCTAACGAGCTCTCTCAGGTGCCTAGGCGAAGACCTGCAGATAAACCATAGCCTTACCCCGGTATGGCGGCTCTGCCGGGGTGGACCACCCTTTCCGGCCATTCTCGTGGGACCAAAATATCCGAACTAACAAAAACAAATAAGGATGAGGGGGAGGGCACGCTATGTGCCAAAAACACAGACGACACCGTACCGGTGGTTCCGTGCGATCCAAACGTGGTACTACCAGCCAGTTTGATCGAAACTGAGGACATCTCAATGGAAAGGGAGGAAGAGCTACTCGCTGAACACTCCGATGATTCCGAAGAGAAATCCGGTCAAAAAAAGGAGACCAAGCACGTGAGCAAGGCCAGAAGGACCACTCCCGGCCTGGAGAGAAAGAGGCGGTTTAAGAAGGCCAAGCATATTTATGGCATCTTAACAGCTAAAGAAAAATCTTCCCTCACTCAGAAGGAACTATCTTCCCTTGAGTGGGCCCGGGAGACCATAGCTAACGACGTTGCCACGAGGCCTATGCCTAAGGCAGCTCGTTCAGTTAAAGGTACGGGTGGTAAATCGGGAAAATCTGGAAGGCCGAGGGACGATGCCGCTACTAGGACATCCCTCGGAACCAACAGAAAGCCTGTTACCGGAAGAGGAACTGCAACCCAAGGACCCAGTGACAAACCGGGCCCAAGCGGGCTGCAGAAAGGCAATGCCGGAAGGCATAGAAGAGAAGCGTTCGCCTCGAAGAGAACACGATCTTCTGAGGACACTTCAAGGACGCCGAAGAAGGCGAAATGGGGCGCCACCACAGTGGGAAGTCCCAGTAAGCCAAGTACGAGCCGGGCGGGCCAGTATAGCGAGGTGACAAGGAATCCACTACAGCTTGCTGTAGTAGACTCCAAGAAACCAAGCGGGCAGTACAGTGTTGAGTGTGGCAGGAAGATTGAGCAAGCCCTCGGGGCAGCTATCATCAGCCACATTCTGAAAAACACGGGTACTAGTGCCCCGACCTACGGCAGAATGAAATGGTCTAAAGGCATAACGTACATCGACTGCAAGGACCAAGCTTCAAATGACTTTGCCAAGACAGTAGTGGAAGGACTACAGCTTTGGGATGGTGCGGAACTTAAAGCCGTTCCAATAGACCAGGTTCCAAACAGGGCAAAGGGTAGGCTGACTATTCCGGAGATGGGAATAGTTAAAGGTGACATCCTCCGCGTGCTGCAAGCACAAAACCCCCAGATTCCGATGCAGGATTGGGAAATTATAAGCGAGGAAGAGCCGAGAAATGGTTTCAGGGGCTATATTGTCGCCTTCGGCGACCTGCCCGGGAACCTAAAGGCGGAAAAACAGCTTCTGTTGTCCTTTGCAGCTAGCGAGGTAACCCTCAAGCTGATTAAGCGGACTGCGGAAGCAACGAAGGCGACGGACACTGCGTTGGAGGTGGAGAACAATGATGAAGGTGATCCAAATAAACCTCCATCACAGTAGGGTTGCCACAGCCAACCTGAGGCTGTTCCTCGAGAGGGAACAGCTGGACCTAGCCCTAATCCAAGAACCCTGGATTGACAAAAAGAACAGGGTTTTAGGATTAGGGTCGAAAAATTTCTCACTGTTTAATGTAAAAAATAAAGGTAAGGCGAGAACCTGTATTGTAGCAAATAAGAACGTTCATGTATTAATGTTATCTCATTTCTGCACAGGTGACCTAACGGTGGTGGAGGTTAGAGGGACGGACGAGAACTACACGGTAGCGTCGGTCTACATGCCATTTGACGACGGTACCTCGGTCCCCCCGGAATCTCTGAAGACGCTAGTGACAGCGTCCGAACAAGGTAAGAAGAACTTAGTCTTAAGCTGTGATGTCAATGCCCATCATACGATCTGGGGAAGCTCAGACATTAACGCCAGAGGCGAGGTTCTGTTTGATTTTGTCCTTAGCTCCAACCTTCTAGTATGTAACAGGGGAAATGATCCCACCTTCATTACAGCGAATAGGAGGGAAGTCTTGGACGTGACTTTCGTGTCTCAAAACAGCTCTGTTCAAGTAACGAACTGGAGAGTATCTAAGCAGGCATCACTATCAGATCACTGCTGGATACTCTTTGAGATACAGGTAGGCTCGCAGGCTAGGAAAGTTTTCAAAAACCCAAAAAGAGCAAACTGGGTGAAGTTCAACAAAGAACTGCGGAGGACTATCTCCCCCTGCCCAGACAGAGATCTTACTACCGAGCATGAGATCGACGATACAGTCGAATACATCACCGGGATGATCTCCAGCTCTTTCGAAAAATCCTGCCCAAACAGCAATACAGGAGGGAAACAACGCCCTCCCTGGTGGAACTCCAAGATCGCGGAGCTCATCAAGAGCTCAAGATCCAGATGGAACCTTGCAAAAGAGGGGCTCATCGAATGGACGACCTATAGGGAGAGCGTTAGAATCCTGAAAAAGGAGATCAGATTCGCCAAGAGGAGCTCATGGAAGAATTTCTGCGAATCAATCGAAACAACAACTGAAGCGTCCCGACTGAGAAAAGTCTTATCCAAAGCGCCTATACCGCTATGTTCACTCAGGAAGACTGAGGGCGATTGGACCTCGACACACAAGGAAACGCTGGATTTACTGGCGGAAACTCACTTCCCAGGGTGCTTCGATACCTATGAGGACTACGCTACAGTAGCGCAAGGCTCGCGGAAAAAGATGAAGGACGAAAAGATCAGGGCTATAACCGATGTAAAAAGGCTGGCCTGGGCGATCAACTCCTTCGATCCCTTTAAAGCACCAGGGATGGATAACATCCGACCAATAATGCTCCAAAAAGCAGGGGAAACTATCATTCCATGGTTGAGTAACGTATACAAGTCCTGCCTAAAGCTGTGCTATATTCCCAAAGCTTGGAGAGAAGTCCGAGTGATATTCATCCCCAAAGCAGGGAAGGCAAACCACTCTACGGCAAAGGACTATCGACCCATAAGCCTGTCCTCATTTATGCTCAAGACGTTGGAACGGCTTATTGACGTGTATGTGAGAGAGCTGATTGGTGATAACTATTTATCAAAATCACAGCACGCGTACATGAGAAGCAGATCGGTTGACACTGCACTACATAGAGTAGTAACAGTAGTGGAAAAATCCCTGGAACACAAGGAGTACACTTTGGGTGCCTTTCTAGACATAGAGGGGGCGTTTAATAACATTGAGGCAGACGCGATATTGCGCAGCTTGAGAAACGCCCACCTAGATAGCAGTCTATGCGACTGGATCGGGCTCATGTTAAGCACACGAAAGATAAACTGCTACCTAGGCGAAGTATGCAGCAGACGAAACGTCAGCAGAGGAACACCGCAGGGAGGTGTCCTATCTCCGCTTATATGGACCCTGGTAATGGACGAATTGCTGAAAACCCTGGAGAGGGAAGGCTTCACTGTGAGCGCATACGCAGACGATGTAGCAATCCTGATCCCAGGTAAACTCCCACCAATCCTCAGTGACCGACTCAGCTACGCACTTCGCATTGTTGAAAAATGGGTAGAGGGTCGAGGACTGGGAATTAACCCCTCTAAGACGGAAGTTGTGTTGTTTACAAGGAAAAGGGCAATTCCATCCTTCAGCAACCCGAGAATGAGGGGAGTGGAGTTACCGTTATCCAGGTCGGTAAGATACCTGGGCGTCATATTAGACTCCAAACTCAACTGGAGGGATAATATAGAAGATCGTGTCAAGCGGGCATACGTGGCACTATACGCCTGCCGCAGAACGTTCGGAAGCATGTGGGGACTGCAACCAAACATGGTACACTGGATGTATATAACGGTTGTAAGACCCATCTTAACTTACGGTGCAGTTGTATGGTGGAAGGCTACGGAAAGAAAGTGTCATCTCTCTAGCCTCACCAAAGTTCAAAGGGCAGCCTGCATGGGTATAACAGGGTCCCTAAGGACCACACCCACCGCGGCACTGGAGGTACTACTCAACCTCACCCCCTTGGACATATACTGCAGCAGCAAGGCAGCTAAAACAGCTGTTCGCCTAAGGGAATCCGGACTGTGGTCCTCAAGATCTTATGGACACGCCTCTGTGGGAACTCAGTGGGCTGCCTCCACAAACACCTCAGTCACAGATTACCTACCTATGACATTCGCCTTCAACAGGAGATTCGCTACCAGAATACCTGAAAGAGGTGAATGGGAAGATAAGACCATTACAGGAGACGACGAGATCGCCGTATATACCGACGGCTCTAAGATGGACGTCGGAACCGGTGCGGGCATTTTCTGTGGAGATTTGGGTCTAGGTAAATCTTTCCGAATCAATGACGACTGCAGCATTTTTCAGGCGGAGCTGGCAGCCATAATCGAAGCTGCCTCCGAGCTGAAGAAATACGGCCCCGCAAACAAGACCATCACCATATACTCTGATAGCCAAGCGGCAATTAAAGCCTTGGAATCAGACGTGGTAAAGTCAAGGGCTGTGAAACTATGCAGGGAAATTCTGGACGAGTTATCACTTGGCAACACTGTAACTGTGTGTTGGGTGCCAGGTCACACCGATATATCGGGAAACGAAGAAGCGGACAAGCTTGCGAGATTTGGGTCTGGAATGAATGCATCTCTAGCCCTCAAATCCATAAGAGTCCCGCTGAGTTCAATAGCACGTAGGTTAGAAACTGAATCCTTGAGTAGAACCAATCTACGTTGGACAGAACTTGATACGTGCAGACACACAAGGGAGCTATGGCCAGCGGTAAACAAAAAGAGATCACTATTTTTGATCGGACTAGCCCGCAGGAACATCCGAGTACTCACGGGAATCCTCACGGGGCACTGCGCTGTGGGTCTACACGCTGAGCGGCTAGGCATACCGCATAACGATTACTGCAGAAGCTGCAGGGACGTTGAAGAAATTGAATCTGTTCGTCATCTGCTCTGCGAATGCCCAGCCCTAAACAGCATCAGGCGTAGTATCCTCGGCAGCTACTTCTTCAACGAGCTCGAAGATCTAAATAATGTAGATCTAAAGGACCTCCTAAGATTTGTATACAAATCCGGATGGGTCCAAGAGGGCGGCACTCTGAGCTTCTAACAGCGGTCTATTTCTGTTTTCGTTCCAGGTATTAAGAAGGTTCCCAATGGACACAATGGACCCAACTGCTGGTCTAAGTGAAGCCGTGACTATTGTCAAAAGGGCATCCATCAACCTAACCTAACCTACCGTGTAACACCAAAACTAAAAGTTTTTGGCCAGAGCTCATATACCGTTTGTCAATTATTTGTATTGGTCACGCTCCCAAAAATGGGCGTGGGCTGAAAATTCAAATCAAGTGATTGTTATATCTTTAGAATCATGAGAGAAAGCGTAAAAAGCAAAATTATTTCTGGAAATAAACAGTTTTTTCCTAAATTCGCCCCCTAAAAGTGGGCGGAGCTCGAAACTTCGTATGAAACAATCTTACTAAATAATAATATGATTAATAGATGTGATATAATTTTATTCGATTTGGAATAAATTATCCGAAAAAATGGATTTATAAAAATCCAATGTTAAAAGTTGGTATGGTCAATGGTGTGGGCGGTCCACTTGGACCCACTTCTCATTGTCAGATTCCTACATAAAACTGGACTAGAGAAGGTGCTATTAGGATGAGTTCTTTGAGCCAAGGCCCATCCATCAGCACATATCCTTGATATAATTTAGTAATGAATTATAATGTGAGGGGAGCTTATTTTAGGGAATTAACCTCTCCAAAGCTTAGTAGGGGGCACAATAGACCAACAAGTCGCAGTGCAAAACCCTCCTTAATAATAATAATAAATGTTGCTTTGTATCAAAATTTGAGATCCTGTCTAACCTGACCAAAAGACATTTCGAAAGAAAATGTGAAATAGAGATTGTCTTACATTGAAGCCAGTTGAAGGCGTGGGCGTTGGCGGATTTAACGAACTGTCACACTTTGTCTGTGCAACGTGTGAAAAAATAACAATGTTTGTGTTATAGCTATCTAGCTTGATTTTGAGGAGCTAAAACCTTCACACATACAGACGGACGGACATAGCTTAATCAATTCACCTGTCGATCATATCTCTAAAAGGTCTTAGGGGTTTACGGAGATTATTTCACTGTGTTACAAACTACGCATTCAAATTAATATACCCTGGGTCGGGTATAAAAATACAAAGTAGGAATGGGATCGGAATAAAAAAACATTTGTTTGTTTAAGATTTTGTATAGGAAAGTGCATCCATGTGCAATTCCGAAGAAGACATAAGTTCCTTTTGAAATTTAAGGAGAAGAGCATGAAATTAGTTTCTCATTCATTTTTTACTTTGACGGAAGGAGCCAGAGAGAAATCAAATTTTCAAAAACACACACACGAATTTATAAATTAATCGGTCAAACATCCACAGCCTAATCTTAGGAAAACGGCAACTATGCAAACAATCTTGGCAACTACGTGGATCCCTACAGCATCCAAAATACATCGAAGAATTTTAAGGACTCAAAAACACATCTCTGATGGTTGTTAGCTATAGAATCAAGAGCTTGACATTTCAGAATTTCGAATCTAATCCTGCTTTGCAAAAAGCCCCCTCGGATTTGCTCCTTTGCTTCATGCTTATCGCATAAATTCATTACTTACTTATTTAAAACTGGTCGTTTTGGTTTTGAAAGCACTCCCGTCCATCCGTGTAGCCCCAGCGAACTCCAGTCATCACTTGCGTCCTTTTTCTTACCGTTGACGTCTTCTTCATGCTTATTCAAATCATTGACATACTGGATGAAATTCTGCTCAGTTTGTAAATTCAAAAACAATGTAGGATCGTCTTCCCCAATAGAGTTGATCCTAACTCGATTCCACAAATCTTCATCGACTTTAGTTGGCTTTGGCTGTTCTTGCACACCTTCTTTATGGTTAACCTGTCGAATCATTTCCTTGTTTTTCATAAGACGCACATAAGAAGCAGTTAAATTGGGGAAAATTGGTTGCACAAAATCACTCTTGCGCATGGTCAGCAGGCTTTGTTTCGCGCCATCGCCTTGGGGCAATCGGAAAACGTAAGCCGGATTCATAAGACTGAGATCAAACATTTTCGATAACAATTGTCTGGCTTCGTTTGGATCACTGATCACGACACTGAATGCATTGGCCATGTCCCTCATAGTGCTGCCAGCAGGAGATTTGTCTATGACATCTGAAGGCCATGACTTTGTTGCCGACGACGACGACGACAACGCCAACGGTGTTGTTGAACTTGAAATAGTTTCCTCAGCGACTAAAAGTAGATTGAATACAGATAATTACTGAGCACGTGCCGGGGTTGAACTTAAACTTCATACTTTGGTCACTTGTCACTGATTGAAAAGCTACGAGCAAAAGAAGTAAAACAGTACTTATCGCGATCGGATACATTTCAAATCAAGTGTGCGGTCGGCTGAAACGACCGTTCGTCTTGCAGTTTATCCATCAACTAATTTTACCAACAATCTTAGATTCAGTTTTTGCGGTGCGCGACGTAGCGAAGGCGTTCATTGATGTCGATAAACCATGGTAAACAAAATTAGCTGGTCGCAACGAAAGTGCAACCAACCAAGGCTACAGGCTTATATACGGAAAGTGCGAGTGGACCGACAGACCTAGTTTTCATCTCGACTAATTGAGGAAACCCCAGTCAGTGCGTTGCGTATGCAACGTCGCGCTGGTATAAACTTGAATTTTGATGCAGCCATGTTACGTCAATAGGAAGCAACATTTTGATGACCGTATTGTCATTGTTGTTTTCTTGAAGCTCGAAGAGACCTGGACTTATTTGATAGCCTTGTTTCTTCCGCATAAGTCGAGTGCTTTTACATGCAAGTAAAGAAGCATGTAAGCAGTCAATGGAAGCTGAGTTGATCTTTGTGCAAATGTGGAAGCCGACTAGGTTGGATCCTAATGTTGTTACTATTGTCGATGACTGAACAAAATTTGAACCACGCACTCCAATGTGACGATCATTTTTGTCATCGTAAAGGTTTTTTAAATGAACCCTGCGCATTGTGAAAAATTCAAGAGTGTTCCTTTAAAACTGCCCGTTTGCATTATAGTTTCCTAAAAATACATTATTACCAGCCAACTAACTTTATAATATTTCCAAAGAAAAAGCTAGAGTAGCCTCTACACCATAAGATGTTTCACATAATTTTTTAACATCTTTCAGTTCGTGAGCAAGGCTCATGAGCAAAGGCTCATTGATAAATTATTTAATTCGCATACAGCTCCTTTCAATTTTTCATAGATTCTCCAGTTGAATTGGCTGAATTTTGTGTTTTGGGCAAGACATGACAGATGCCTAACTCATGTTCATACTGTCACATCTGATGTGAATAAAACACCTTATGGGGTAGAACCGCTGAAAACTTTGGAAAGGTTTCTTAAAAAATAAAAAGGTCGCATAAAACCAAAAAAGATCGCTTTATGTGATAAATTGATCGCTGAACACACAAATTAGATTTATCAACGTCACCTAATTCAAGTTTTTTATACGCCATTCCAAAGACAAATAAGTAAAAAAAAAATAAATAGAGTGGCGCAACAGCTCGAGGTGAACCAGGGCCAACTTCTCAACAATGTATGCTGTGTATGTTATTTTCTTCACATACAAAGGGACCTACAATTTTTTTGCCGAATCCGAACGGCACTTTGAGAAGTTTTTCAAGACAATACACAACGGCACCCCACCCCACAGACAAATAAGTACACAACTGAAAACTCAGACACGTTCTATTGAAAAATGACGTATGTCACTCCTTCTTCTATGACCGCTTTCTATAATAACTCGTGTATTTAACTTGGTATGACGGACGCAACGTATTCATTGGGCTAGAGGCCTTTTACATATTTCGAAAAAAAGCTTGTTTGGAATTCCAGTTAAAAAATTAAAGGTAACTTTGTGTTTTTTGGAAGAGTCGCTTTCTAATAAAGCTCGTCTCTTGGTCGATAAGGAAAAATAAGGTTGCTCAACGGTAACCCTAGGTAGAGGCTACCCTATTTCTTTCTTTGTAATTACATTACGATACAGGCAGTCTATAGAAAAGTATTTATAAGCTTTAAATGTCGTGCCCATCAATATTATTTCGATAAACGAAAAACGTTGGATCTACTATCAACCTGTTAGGGTTAGTATGAAGTCAAACGAGCTTCAGAGTGTTGGAGCTTTGATCTTAACGAATGACGCACGGAAAACCAGAGCAAAATGATTAATTTTGCTTAGTTTCCAAGCATAAGCGACGTATTTTAAGGTTATGTTAAAAAATTGGCAAGTGAAAAAGGCTACGTCACGAAGCTGCGTTACGTCAACGTTGATTTGTCAACTTAAAATCAAACACATTAAATTCAATGGGTGCTAGCACAACGTTACTTCGACCATCCGTGGTTACGTTTTTTTACGTAAAAAAGTTTTGGGAACGCAGAAAAATTGAAAACGATGAATTTTTGCCGTTTGGACGTTTCTGTGAAGCTGGAATTATTGTCTTTGGCGGTGGCTTGTGTTTTTGTTGATTTGTTGGAATTTCGTTTGGTTTTTAATCGTTTTTCGAATGGTTTATTTTCAACCGGAAGGTAACGGAACAAAGCAAACTACATCGCAGCTTTGTGACACAGCCTTTAATTCAATGGGAGCTACCACAACAATGCTTCGACCATCCGTCGCTATGTTGCTTTCCTACGTAAGAAAGCTTTGCGAAAGCAAAAAAAAATTCAACACGATGAATTTTCGCGTGCGTTTTGACGTTTCTGTCAACCTGGAATTGTTGGCGTTCGCGGTGGTTTGAGTTCTTGTTGATTTTTTGGCAGTTTTTATGATTTTTAATCGTTTTTCCAATGGTATATTTTCAGCCCGTTTGTTCAGCTGCGCAAGCAAATGGCAACGCAGTTTTATGACATGGCCTTAAATGGCAAAAAGAAGAACAGTCAAAGTTTGTTGATTAATTGACAATAGTGGACACATTGCTAATGATTGAAGTTGTAAACTGTAGCGTATGTGAAACCTTTTTAAAAGTTTTTTTTTCTTCTGAGTTCACACTATTCTAATTCGATCTGTCTTTCCTTTTTCAACTCAAAAATTCAGCGCTACATTAAGTTCAATCCGTTCAATGCATTTCACACTTCTGACGAATAATTTCCTCATAGAATCCAGAATTCAGCTTTTCAGTAAACTTTGATCCTAGGGGTTAATCTTAGTAAAGCTTTCCAAATTCGAGAGGTTAGCCCCGGGCCGAACTTCTTTGTTTGTTTCTTATGTTAAATGGCGGTTCGCTTTGCCTTTTCCTGTGGCAAATGACATGTGAGCTGAATTTCGAAAATATCTCGCACTTCTTTCCCTGTTATTGCTGTGAGAAGTGACAGTTGGGTGTCAATAGGTTAATTTGAGGAAACTATTCCCAGTGCGTCTTGAACTTTTCAGTGTGACCAGCTGAGGATCAAAAGCTTAGCGCAACCCTAAATATTATATTTTTCATTGAATGCGAAATGCAGCACCAGAATTTGAAGCTGTGAAATCCTATAATAAAGCACCAGCTCTACGTTCGTAGGTTTTTCAGATCTGAAGTCTGCTACAATTTTTTAAGTAAACAACTTTTAAGTACTACAGATTTTTTTTATTGAGTCCTGCTTTCCTTGGAAAAAGATGGTTTAAATCTATATCCATACTTTTAAAAGCAAAACATCCACACTTGCGACGAAAAATTTCCGCTCACCATGCTTGGTGTAAGCTTCACTTTTTGTCTATTATTAGACCTGAATTAGATTTCTCCACCAAACTACACAAAATTTAAGTTAGCTTGTATGTTTGTTTAAGAGCATAGTTTACCAGAATTATATACCTATAAAACTGGTAGCCTACTTACACGGTCTATTCACAGGAAGTATAGATCTCCACCATCGGATCTGTCATAGAAATCATTACATTTTATTCATTATACCGTTGCTCAATATAAACTGCCACTTGTGCTTCCGTATTTATTTTATTTTTACAACTAAACTGAGTGTATACTTTTTATGACTTTCCATTAACGTGTGTCAATAGCCAGCAGTTTATCAATTTAATTTAATATAATAGCCTTTTTTTAACAAGCACCGCTCCCATATCCGAGTTTGATTTAGTTACCCACTGAACTTCGTTGTGATCTGATTCAAATTGTAATTCTCGCGAAGGTGTAGTAGTTTATCGAAACGGCTAAAAAATAAAACAAAAGATTAAACATAAAATGCAAGCAAGGTGTAACAAATCCCAAAAAAGAAGTTTTAGTTTTAGTAATTCTAGCTACAGCTAAATTGGTGTGTTATGCGAAAATATAAATTCGAAAAGTGCTAAAATATGGAGCATAATTATTTTAAGAGGTGTATTCTACAAACTCTGTTCTTCATAGTACAAGCTGCAGGTAATTTTTGGGATACATGGTGCAAAGTTGAAATACATGGTGCAAAGCTTTCAAAGAATAAAAACCAAATAAAACAGAAGATTTGAATTGATCATTTACATTTAATTTTCAAATCATTACATGTGTTGATTTAAAACGAATCGCTCTTTGTTTTTAAAATCTAATCTGATCGCAACGCCTGGTTGTGAAGCTACCTTAAAGGTGCTCACTCACTCACAAATGATACTCTCGGAGGTTTGGTCAGACCCTCAAGCAGTGAAAAGCCCTTATTGTGAAAAGCCCTTATTGCCTCGGAGGGACTCGAACCTGGGTCCTCGTGCACGGACTCCGTGAACGTGCAGAGCGCAGTGACCAGCAGTTCCAAGAATCTAGCTTCTATAATAATTTGTTCACCCTATTAAACCTCATAAGCCTGTCAGACACACGAACAGAAGGGTTCTGCGACAGATATTTTAGTGACCTTTTCGGTTGGAAATGTCAAACAAGTACCAAGAACCAAGGAAACGGTTGTAGGAGAGTCCAGAGCGCTCCCAGACGCTTCTGGACGTCCAACCGTAGAGAAGATAAATTTGAAAGAAGAAGATAAGAAGATAGTTTCACCATTTGCCAAAGGCAGATTTTGGTGGCGACACAGGACAACAGGACATTCGTTTGGAGTAGAGCTTGAACTGGCAAGCAAAAATTTGTGTTTCTTTTTGTGCCCAGAGTATTCAGAGCCTGGGATTTGCATTTATTTTTTCGCTTAGAACATGATCAGAGCGCGCTCAATGTGTTCGGAATAATTTGACCGAGCATTCTGAGCTAATTGCTGAGCACAGCGAAATGGCAGATGAGTGTTGAAAAAAAGAATATTAAAAGGGGAAGTTTATTATTTTAAGGCCGATAGTAAAAGTGTTTGATGAATTATTCTTTGGTGAAATTATATTTATTTTGCATAATTTTCGTCCCTTAAAAAATAATTTGCCAATTTTTTAAGTTTTCCTTTCTTTTATTTTGCATTGTGACAGATAACCAAAAAATGTGCTCAAGTGCGTTACAAAATCCAAAAGAGAATATCCTGGACGCACTCGGTTCAGAGCACGCTCAGAGTGCTCGAGTTCTGAAAAACGCCCAATGTTGCGCCGTTTTAATGACAACCTTGATTTGACAACGTTCTTTTAGCTTTACGTTTTATTGTGAGACAGTTTTGAAAAAGCTAAGGTAAAAATTCACCGTGAAAAACATTTGACGTTTGTCTATTTTCTGGATTATGTTAACAATGGCATTTTGACTGCGTTTTTTGGTGTTTCCAACGATTTTCAACGTTGGTAAAATGTGTTCATGAATCAAATCACGGAACATGTCAAATAAGACCACTGGTGACATCGCAATATTGTGGCGCAGGCATAAATTAATTTTAATCCACAGTTTGTAACACAATGAAATAATCACCGCAGACCCCTGAACTTTCAGAAATATGATCGAGACCGACAGGTGAATTGATAAAGCCATGTCCGTCCGTCCGTCCGTCTGTATGTGTAAAGGTTTTAGGTCTTCAAAATCCTGTTAGACAGCTTAAACTTGCTACACGGCTTGGTTCTTCTTGCTCACTTCTTACTTACTTGAAATCTATGATAGGAATATGCAATGCATCCTTTTGTCAAAGATTTGAAGTTTGCCTTCGGACAGGAAAGGAAAATAAAAGCGTAATAAAACGTAAAGCAAAACGCAATGCAATAGGTATGTCGTTACTCAACCATGAAGTATTTTGAAGCATTTTTAATTGAAGAAAAGATGTGCTCTTTCTGTCGGAAAATTTTGTCTCTCTTGAGCATGTATTGTGAAAATTAAGGATATATTTTTAGATTCATTTTTAACACGAAAGATACATACGTTCTCCGGAATTTGGGAGATTTGATCTGAGGTTTTTTATATATGCAAAAATTTCTTTTGTAAAACGCTAAGCCTAACTCAGGAGCTCCACTTGCAATGGAAAAAGCAATTTATTGAAAGGAATATTTCCATTGACTGTTTCATTGCTAGTGTAGACGCTTTGGAAATTAGCTTTGCAATATTTATTTGCAAATGGATATCAATGATTGATTTTTATTTGATGAGCAATCATTGCCACAAATCTACGCGGCAATGAGTTTTTAAATGACATTTGATCCTAAAATTAATTTTTTTGGTCTCCAACGCCTTCTTTACAAATAAAAAACATAAATTTTAAACCGGAAACAATGCAAAAATTATAAAATTTCAAAACTTTAACGATTTTTCTTCCGTTTTTAATATGGCACTGAGGCAATGAAAAGCCCACATTGAAAATGATTGAAAATCGAATTGAATTGAATTGAATTTTCATCGCGATTGCCATGTCCATTTCCATTGCCTTGGGCATTGACTGTGTAGACGCAGCGTTAGCAATTTTCTTTTCATTTGTTGCTTCCGTAAATTTTAAAGCAGTTTCAAAGCTGGACGTATCGTGAAGACGAGGCCAAGAACTGAGATTGTGAAGCTTAATTTTTCACAATTGCTTTTTCCGAAATGTGAATGAAAACGAAATGTTGAAACCGCAGCCACATTGTGTTAAGCTTAGGCTAGACTGCATGTCATCTGCGGGAATATTTGGGGCAAGCAGGAAAATTCTTTATATGTACCTTTTTTGCCAATGCAGCTGTTTTGGAATACCTTAAATGCCTGCTGTCATGCTTATTTTATAGCGTTTTTCATTGAAACTTGATAGAATTGCTCTCAAAATCGAAAACATGTTTCCCGGTTTGGCGACAAAATAAGACACACACAGAGCCATATTTCACAATAATTTGAAACAAATAAAACTGCTTCGTTTTGTCGTTTGACAGTAGATATGTTTGCATGTCTAATGGGGTCCGGGAGCGTCCGGGAGACTTCTGGACTCTCCTGAAACTGTTGTCTTGGACTCGTTTGACAGTTTCTCTTCTGGATAGAAAAGAAATTTGCTTCTGGTTCTGAATCCAGAATTAAAACCAGAAGCACGCACACAATCATACCATGTGCGAATTTCAAGTTGGATAAATGTCATTTGTCCCCTGTAGAATAGCTTTTGCTTCACAAATACAACGCTAGACAAACTTCAAAATCAAGAAAAATGTGTTTGCTGTAGGAGAAGAACGCCCTGATCCGGGATCGCCAACCGAAAAGACCATAAGTGAGTTCAAATCAAATATCCCAAGATCGGGAGATCGCATCTTTCGTGTTGAGAATTGATCTAGAATTGCTCTCTTTTTTTCAATGAAACAAGCAAAATCGAAAAGAAAACAACAGACGGAAAGAACAAATATTTTCTTCAATGAAAACAACATCAAATAACCTCGTTTATCCTAATTATTTTTGTGCTTCCATTTTGACTTCGCACCTAAATTTTTTATAATAATACACAGTCTTTTTTCTGTCGCGGAACTCATGAACAAACCTAACATTTAATAAATCTGCGGCATTTTTCCGCAATGAAAGAATGCCCAGGTGCATTTTTTGCGACAGGCATTTGAGCATTTATTGTTGTTACATCAAAAATGCTGTAATTTTGCTACCTCCGAGCTGTTTAAATGTAAAAATGCTGGCATTTCTTTTGATATTAAACAAGTTGGCGATTAGAAAAATTCAAAAAAAATTAGGGAATTCAAAAAAATGACACTTTATGATGTAAGGGTATATTTACTTGTAGTTCGAAATTTTTGCACGAAATGTTAAATTTCGCTGCTATATAAATACGCTATAAAAACTATTTGTTTTGATTTACATAGTTAGATCCTCAGCGCGCTTGCGTTGCAAATATTTTGCCGTGCCGGACGGTTAGGCAACAAATTAAATGAACATTTCAATTGAGAACGACGCATCTATATATTTTAAAACCACCAACTAGCAGAAAATTGATGTCAGATTTTTTTTTTCTTTTATAACATTTGGTCTTTTCCCTTAATTCCCTTGTTAAGAGAATAAAGAAAGCAATTGAAGGTCAATGCTTTTAGTAACAGTATGATTTACAATTTTCGTATTCGAAAATTAAGTGACCAATCAACCCCAATTTGGCAACATTAGTTTTCATTTATAGCAACACAATAAATTATAGGTACCGCACGTGAAAGCATGTTTACATTTCATTTAACGGTTGGTTTCTTTTAAGTGTAGAGATTCTGCTTGTAAAGCTGAACAAAATCAAATGGACTTCCAGTATGCAAGGCATCGAAGATTCCAACCTTTTTTAAACATTAAAGTTGTAACGCATTTAACAACGTTGTACAGGTTCTTTGATTCTTTCTTTTGTGTTCTTCTTTTTTATTTAGGCGCGAGGTTATAATCTGAAGTGATGGATTATAACCCTCCCACTCTACTGCTTGTGGGGTACGCCGATTTGACCTCAGAATATACCGGCAGGCCACCAGGTTTTGGATCTATTCGTCACTGAGGCCAAAGTAATGCTGCTGTCGTTGCATTTGTGTGATCCAAGAATGTTTAGGCCTTCCTCTCCTTCGCGATTGCGCTGGAATGTTGATTGACATTGCCTTTTTGACGGGGCTCGTAGGATCTCTCCTTTGAACGTGGCAATATCAACTGAGGCACGTTCTTTCTTTTGTGTTATGAAAATGAAAGTTATGTTTTAAAATAACCATGAAGTAAATAGTTTTTTCTTATGTAAAATAGAAAAAGAGTAGAGGTTGACGAAATGTGTTGCAAAAATATAATCGAAAGGTTTACAACATTTAAAATCCGCTATACAAATTGAAGTCAGTGAAGCCTTCGTGAGTATTGGGACGGAAGCGGCGCATATGGGTTTAGCAGTCAACGAGGTCAAGACCAAGTATATGCTGTCATCAAGAAGAGACACCCAACACCGATGTCTTGGACAGAAATTTACCATAACAGCTATAAATTTGCTCCCGCATCTCAACATCCACAGAGGGACATGGAGATCTTCCGATCAATTAACCGTCAACCAGATTGACCACATTGCGATCACCGCAAGGCACTCCTCCAGTATCATGGATGTCCGAACTTTCCGAGGGGCCAACATTGGCTCGGATCACTACCTTGTTGTAGCCAAGGCACGACTGCGGATATCCCGACCAGAACCAAGTAGTGGAAATACTGTGAGGAAGTTGTGGACGTCGGCCGACTACAATCACAAGAGATCGCCAGGTCCTTCTCCAAACGATTCTCTCAAAACCTTCTACGAAGTCCTATGCAGCCAGCATCAAGTATTGATAGCCAGTGGCAACATAGCCAAAATGCCATCAGAGACGCCGCCTCTGAAGTGCTGGGTTTTACACGGCCACCACCACGAAACCCCTGGTTTGACGATGAATGCCGACAAGCACATGCAGCTAAACAGGGAGCATACAAAGCGGCGCTGCACAGAAGGACTAGAGCTGCTCGCGAGCTCAAGGAGCAGAGGAGGAGAGAGGAACACCGGCTTCTCCAAAGGAAAAAGAGAGAGCACGAGAAGCGCGCGGTTAAAGAGATAGAGAGATGTTACAACAGAAATGAGGTTAGAAAGTCTTACTAAAGGATCAAAAGGTCCTGCCAAGGGTATAAACTTCGAACTGAAGCCTGTAAGGACCATCAAGGGAACATCTTTGTAGAATCGCAGTCGGTGCTGAGGATGTGGAAAGACCACTTCTGCAGACTGTATAACGGCGAGGGCGAACCAAATACCGCTGTCAGGCAGATCAAACCATTCAACCCGGGCGAAGACGTTACCGACGAAGCATACGAACGATACCGCCCACCCGACCTGGTGGAGGTAAAAGTAGGTGTGTCTAAGCTCAAGTGCAACAAAGCAGCCGGAGCAGACGGCCAAGCTGCCGAACTTTTTAAATCCGCTGGCGATGAGCTGGTTGGGAGCATGCACCAGCTCATCTGTAAGATATGGTCGGAAGAAAGCATGCCCGACGATTGGAACCTCAGCATTGTTTGCACGATCCTGAAAAAAGGAGACCCTATGAGCTGTGCCAACTAAAGAGTGATAAGTCTTCTTAACATCGCATACAAGATCTTTTCTGTTGTACTGTGTGAACGTCTGAAGCCGTTTGTCAACAATCTGATAGGCACATATCAGTGTGGCTTTAGGCCAGGAAAGTCCACCATCGATCAAATATTCACCCTACGGCAGATCTTGGAGAAAACCCAGGAATTCCAAATCGATACACACCACCTCTTCATCGATTTCAAGGCCGCGTATGACAGCATCTACAGAGACGAGCTATATAGCGCAATGTCTAGTTTTGACGATGGAAAACTCACGCTGTTCCGTCAAGGTCGGCAAAGACCTCACCGACCCCTTTGATGTCAAAAAAGGATTTAGACAAAGCGACGCGCTGTCATGCGACTTCTATAACATCATACTTGAGAGAATTGTGCAGAACTCTCGCGCCAATACCAGAGGTATAATCTTTCAAAAGTCCGTTCAACTACTTGCATACGCAGACGACATTGACATAATCGGTAGAACAAAGCGTGATGTCAGTGAAGCCTTCGTGAGTATTGGGATGGAAGCAGCGAATATGGGTTAAGCAGTCAATGGGGGCAAAACCAAGTATATGCTGTCATCAAGAAAAGACCCCCAAAACCGACGTCTTGGACAAATCATTACCATCGACAGCTATAGCTTCGAGGAAGTTAGGAACTTTGTCTTCCTGGGTTCCGCTATCAATTCAGACAATGACACCAGCACTGAAATCAAACGAAGGATAACTCTGGCCAATCGCTGTTTCTTTGGGCTAAGAAGGCAATTGAGTAGCAAAGCCCTCTCTCGAGCAACTAAAGTGTCCATGTATAAGACCCTCATCATCCCAGTGCGGCATTACGGTGCAGAAGCATGGACCCTGTCAAAGGCGTATGAAAACACTTTAGGCTGCTTCAAGAGGAAAATTCTTCGGACGATTTACGGTTCCGTCTGTATAGACGGAGAGTGGAGGAGGAGATATAACATCGAGTTGTACGGGCTACCGACCTAGCCAAAAGAGTCATAACACAACGTCTACGATGGCTTGGTCATCTAGAGCGGATGGACACCAACGCCCCGCCCCGGAAATTCTCCGAATCCACACCATAGGGACGGCGCGGTAGAGGAACACCGAGACTCAGGTGGCGCACGCAACTTGAAGGGGACCTCAGCGAACTTCGCGTGCGAAACTGGAGACCGCTAGCTATAGAGAAAGCTGGCTGAAGTTTTGGCGAAGCTTGTTACCTGAGGCCCAGGTCCACCCCAGTTTGTAGCGCCATCTTAAGTTAGTAAGTAAGTACAAGGAATCAACGCAGGTATGCTCGAACTTTTGTCAGCTCAAAATTGGTGCGGGTTTCTTCCACTAAGGGCCGGTTTTTCGACTTTCTGAGTTAAACTGAGATTAACTCCATCAGAAATGAGTTTTTAACGAATTTAGATCTCGGTTTAATCTCGGTTTAACTCACCAAATTTGGTGTTTTTCCTGAATGTTTTTCCTGTGTGGAATGCCAGTTGATTTGCGTGTTTCTGTTAAGAATGACATTTAAGAACATCTCAAACTTCATTTCCTGTGTTTTTCCATGTGAAGTGAGAATCGGGAGAGTCAATAATTTCGAGAGTCGAAGTTTTCGGCAACTTTGTTGATGGAGTTAACTCTGCACTAAAAAAAATGGTCAAAAAATTACATTGACCACGCCCTCTCAAAAAGAGGGCGTAGTCAATGTAAACGCCACTTTTTCTGTTGCCTCAAAGACAATTACAAAGCAGTGTCACATACTAAAAACCATTTAAACATAGCTAAAGTGTGAAAAAGGTATTTTTTTTTAAGATTAGAGACGGTCGCACTTAAAGGCCTGTAGTGGGCTTGTCTGTGAGCGGATTCAACTAATTTTCAAACTTGATCTGGTCCAATGGACTTTTTTCAGTTCTCTAGCTTAAAATCTAAGGCCTTAAAGTTGTTTACATGCGGACGGACAGACGGACATGGCTTAATCGATTCTCCTGTCGGTGCGTAGTTTACCAGCACTACTACGTAGGTCCAGCACTACTGCGTTTCAAACCATGTCTACATCAAGCTTAATATACCCATATTTTATTTCGTCTACCAGAAAGCGTTGCGATTGAAACTAAATTGTGAGAAGCTTTTCACGACTTTTATTTTAGGTAATGTTGTTTTATACTTTCAGGGGAGAATTTTAACTACAGTGATCCAAATGTTTGGAAATTGGACTTTCCGGAATGCGGTGGAGGGAGGCAATCCCCAATAGCATTAAGCTATTTGAATGTATGCTCCTGCTGACTAACATTGGAACTAATTTTCAAACAATTCACATTTGAATTTCTTTTATAGGTTCTACATAGAGATATACCTCCACTACACTTTGTTAACTATAATGTTCCAGTGGCTGGACATGTCAAGGCCATAAACAATGGTCATACAAGTAATGTTTTCAGCTTACTGTGGCGTAATTTCTTGAAAAAACAATTTTTTTTTTCTAGTTCAAATCGATATACCCCACACGGATAGTGAACACCCTCCTTGCCTGCATGGAGGTGGACTTGATTATGTCTACAAAGTAAAAGGCTTCCATTTTCATTGGGGATCTCCTGGTGCACCGGGCTCAGAACATACAATTGATGGCAACAAATATGACATTGAACTGCATATTGTGCATAAGAAAATTCCGTATCATACGCTTGCAGAGGCCCGATCAGATCCTTACGGGATTGTAGTTTTAACGGTTTTCTTTCAAGGTGTTCAGGTATGGTAGAAATTAGTTTTCAGCCAGCTTTTATAATAGGATGATTTGGTTCTAGGATGGCAGCATTGGTTCCACTGATTTAGATGAGTTCTATGAAGCTCTGCCATATTTATCGGAATATGAATCGAGCATTGAGCTTCATCTTATGCGAATGGGACAGTTTATGGGAGGGCTTAATACGGAGGAATTTTTCATGTATAATGGTAACTACTCTTTTATGCAGAGTATACTTACAGTTAGATGATATAAAACACATTCTAGGCTCATTAACAACTCCACCATGCCCAGAAGCTGCTGTTTGGTATGTGTTTCCAGATATTCTTCCAATTCAGCACAAATATGTGAGTAACCAAAAGATTTACAATTCAAGAAACACAATTATTATTTGTTTTTTTGTCTATTTCAGCTGGAAAGGTTCTGGAATCTACATGATTCTGAAAGTGAACTTCTTTTACATAATCAAAGGCCAATACAGCCTCTCAACTCCAGAATAGTTTACTATCGCAGTAAAAATTGAAAGGTGTACTGAACAAGAAAAAGTATTTATTCATCCTCAATAGGAAACCCCTAATGAATTGAGGACTAATTAAGAAACCAAGCCTTATCCCCTTAAAATAACTTAGCTTTAAGCTTTTAAATTATAACGATTCATACCTTAAGGTGGCATCACACTGCACGATAATTTAAAAATAAATAATTTTAACTAATAAACTTTTCTTTCTTTATAGTGGATGGGTTAGGGCAAGGTTGAAAAGTCCGCGAGAAATGTCTTGGCTAAGGCTAGACGTTTCTACAGGGTGACTGATGAGTTGTGCTACCAAAACAAAACTTAATAACTTTTTTCCTAATAGTCTTTTAGCTGCAATTTTTTTATTTGTAGATCGTTCTTTAGAGTTTTATAAAAAAGGATATATGGATGAACAAAACCCGCATTCGGTTTCACGCCCTTTAGGCTATAGAGTCTGTAATTCGTGTCCAAAGAGAATTTCGGCGCACGTTTGGCTGCAAGCCTCGGAGCAGATGGACTATAATGAGGCTTGTTTGCCAAAATTTTTTCGATCATGGGGTAGTGAAGCGAAGGAGTTGCACAACCGAAAATCTTCCGTTCGGACACCTGAACAATTGTTGCTGTAGCTGTTGCCACACGAGATACTCCTAGCGTTTCCACAAGAAATTTGTCTGCACGTTTGGGAAGGAATCAGCAGATAAACGTTGCAGACAATAATGCAAACGAATTTAAATTTGTTTCCCTACAGAGTAAAATTAAGAAGCAGACTGTACACTTCAGACTTTCGTTGCGCTTGGAGTTCTGTCAACAGCTGCTCCAAATGGTAGATGAGGACCAAACCGAGTAAAATTGCATTTTTATGCAGGATGAAGCCCGTTTCAACTTAAATGGCAATGTTAATTTATTAACGGCCGAATAGAACTGAACTTCACCCAGATTGAGTCAGAATGTGAAATGCAGTTTCCTTAAGCTCGGCGGCTCATACTTTTTTGAGGAAAACGGACGCACCGTAACACTCACTAGTGACCGTTATTTACAAATACTGAGGGAATTTTTTTTACCCAGCACTACGCCGGAAGAGAATTCCTTTTAATTCTATCTGGTTCCAACAGCAAGTTCTTATGTAACCACGCCTGCTATGGCAGAATTGAAACGAAAATTTCCATTTCAGATCCCTCGGTATCCTAAGCCACCGGATTTTTTGTTTGTGCGGTTACTGCTAACAAGACTAACAAGCCTCCCAGAACGGAATTATTTGAAATTTAAAATTCAAAATTTTTTTTCCAAAAATAGGACCATATAAGTCTTCCGGGAAAGTATTTGCAAAGGTGTTGGAAGCGCGTTCCAGAGCTATAATCGAGCCTTTGTTGTGGGAAGAGCAATTGCGGCTTTCGGGCTGGCAGAGGAAAATTGATTAGCTTCTTACACTTATCACTTATTGCAACTTAACAAGCCGGGCACAATGTGTGTCTGTCGCTGTGTCTTGCCACATTTTTCACCTAAAATCAATCGTGTTCCCATAAGCTGAACTGCGAGACACAGACACCGATACAGATACTCATTCTGTCCCAGCTATAAGGTTATTCTTAAGAAGGCCTGGGAATATGCCAAACCGGTCTACGCGTATTTCGTAGATTTGGAAAAGGCCTATGAACGGGCTCCTCGGGATAGACTCTCGAAAGTTTTGCAGGACTGTGCACTGAGTGGGCCTCTTCTGAGAGCCATTCAGTCTTTGTATGGGAATGGCAGAAGCTCTGTTGTATAAATGGCGTCAAATACCATCCTTTTGATGTTTGCTTGGACTTCGCTAGGGCTGTGTTCTATCGTCTCTCCTTTTCATACAGGACATTATATGGACAGGATGGTGAAGCGACTGGATCGTAAAGCGCAGCCTTGGTGAGGAATCTTTATTAGTCTTGGTGAGCTGTCTTTCGAAGATGATTAAGCTATCCTCGCATCGTCTGAGGAGGAACTTTAGCGAGCACAGGATGAGTTTGGGGCCATCTGTGGTGGGGCTGGGATGAAGGTTAACGTGAGCAAACCCGAAGTGATAGTTATTTCCCGAACTTCTGTGCAGTCTGTTGAAACAGGTAGAGAAGTTTAAGTATCCCGGATTATTTTCTACGAAAGATGTAAGGAGTGATATTGAGTCAGCCTGTAGGATTGGCTAAGCTGGAGCAATAGTAAAGGAGCTGCGCCGGCCGGTCATCAGGAAAGCTATGCTTGGATTGGAAGACAAGATCTTAGTTTTTAATTCAGTGTTTGTTCCAACCCTCATCTATAGTCATGAAATTCGGGAAATGACCAAAAGAATTAGATCGCGGGTACAAGCTGCCGAAATGAGATTTCTGAGGTGCGTTGCTGGTGTTGCTCTTAGGGATAGAATGAGAAACGTCAGTAGTCGTAGTAATCTTAATGTTGAGCACCTACTTCTCCGAGTGGAACGATGAATTCTTCGTTCGGACACGTTGTTCTGTTCCTTGTTCCTCCTAGACAGGTGATGTTAGCCGAGATGCGAGCGCGTCACCCCCCTGGTAGGCCAAGAAACAGGTGGTGGGTTCAGGTTAAGAGCCCTGAGCCGTCTGGGTATCGCGCCTGTGTCTCTTGAGTTGATGGCGGAGGATCGGGAACGATGGAAAAATCACTTAGCCGCCCTCGCTCCGCAACCCTCTTAAAGGATAGGGGCAACAGAAAGTGAATGATGACTGTCTGACTGAAAGTACCTGTTAAAGAGGATTTTTTCTATCTTCTTCTTTTTGATTAGACACTTCTGATCCAAAGTGATAGATCATAGCTCTCCCACTCTGCAGCATTCCTAAGGGTCCGCTTGTAGGGTACGCCTATAGGACCTGGCCGGCAGGCCACCCGGTTTTGGATGCCTTCGTTACTGAGGCCAAATAAATGCTTTTGTCGTTGCATTTGTGTGATTCATGAATGTTTATTTTAATGTCCTCTCTTTCCCCATTGCGCTGGAATGTTGATCGGTATTGTCTTTTTGAGGATAACTCCTTTGATCGTGGCAATACCAAACTGAGCCGGTCATGCGAGCCTTTCTCGGAACTTCGTGTTTCTTATTCTATCTCGCTTTGTTTCTCCTGTTGTCCTGCTCCCGTTAACTTGCTCTCATATTAACGCTCTTCTTATACGCTATCCAACATTGTGAACCATATGTAAGCGCCGGAAGCACAACTGCGGTGTAGAGCCTTCCTTTGAGCTTAGGGGCATTTTTCGGTCAGAGAAGATGGCGGAGTTTTCTCGCCACTTCCTCCACACCACGCTTACGCGGCGATTGATGTCGTCATCACAGCTTGCTTTGCTATTGATCATTGATCCCAGGTACTTAAACCTTTCACACTTGGGAAGCACATTTCCATTCAATTTAATGTCTGGAATTGGCTCGAGTTGGTCAAAGAATGGGCAGCACAGGTACTCTGTCTTCTTTTGGCTAAAACGATACCCATATCCCTCTAAAACATCCACCCAAGCAGATAATCAAGGACTACAATGAAAAGCAAAGGACTTAGCACGCTTCCCTGGAGTGCACCGACTTTAACTGAAAACTCAACAGTGAATCCGGAAGGACATCTTACTCTTGTCTTCACTCCATCACACATGTCCATGACCATCCGCACGTAGACTTCTGGAACTCCTCGTTTTCTTAGCGCCACTCATATCAGATCTCGTCGTAGTCTATCGAAAGCTTTTTCGAAATCAACCAGCACCTTATGCAGATCGTTAAGGACTTCCCGATGTTTCCATTATGATCCTTATGCTTTGGATTGCATCAGTGATTGATTTACCCGCGACAGATCCAGACTGGTCCTCAGACAGCCTTATTATTTTCCGTAGTCGACTATCTAGTACCCGTTCGACGATTTTCATGGTATGAGAAATGTCACAGCTTCATGTATCACCTTTTCCTTAAAAGGGGATTTTTCCTATAATTACACTTTTTGTCTTAAATTATTCGCAAAACAGTGTTGGTTTTTTTCTTTCAGACTTTTCGTCAAGGCATGTAATAATTTTAAATGCTAAATATTAATTAAAATGGGGTTTAAATTTCTAAACTTAAAATCGGTCCAACGGCAAAGAGGATCCATCGTCTCTTGGATAGCATTGATAAGTCACTTGAACTGGTTTAGGACTTCCGCTAATTGTTTGTTGTCTGTAAAAGGAACTAAAATTATAGGGGCACACTTGAAGCTAGATGCTTTTGTTTCGTTCGCCTGATCGTCATCAGTAAATCCTTATTGGCCTGTTTTTGCTTCGTTACAAATATTTTCTTATTTGGCCGACAAGTTGCCCGAATGGATTTCCAACCTGGAACACCAGATTTATTTGGGCCTCCAAGAGCGGTGAGTCGGATAGACTATTTCTTAATAGGCCCTAGCTCCGAATAATATGCTGTAGAGCAACCCTTTATTTCAAATAAGGATTGAAAATCGGCTCATTAAAAACATATGTTGATTGAGCGTCAAACCAAACTGTAATCCTACCCTGACATTAGCCAGGCTGTGATTTGCATACGCAACGTCCCTCAAAAAAAATCTAAAATGATGATACTTTCAGCTTTTGACCCAATTAGTTGGCTAAACCTAGAAGTATTGATTTCTCGCAAGGTTTGTGGGAAGAGGATGACCCATTTTCCATCTAGGCTTTCACCAGCTTCAAATTATAATTTTTTTTTATATAAAAATATCGAGTTTATATTTTGCGACTTATAACTACGAGCCTATGATCTAAATCCAGTAAAAAATAGTTCAGTGATGTCCACCTTTCTGCCTAAGTTCAAGTGCTGTTGAGTATATTTTTTACTTGGTATTTTGCTCCTTGACACTGCCGTCCTTCATTCCAAAGTAAACCTTCTTTGCCATGTCAACAAACAAACCCGTCTCAACAACTCCAGCGATCTGAAGAAGCTCAGCATTCACGGAGCTCCACTTGTAGTCTCTCCCCTCTTCAAACTGCCAATCCAAAACAAAGTTCCCATTGTCCGTGATGCATGGTCCTGCCTTGGCAACTGCCATTCGCAAATTCAACTTCCCACCGAAAAGACTTTCAATGCGCTTCTTGACGGGCACATAAGCCATTGGTATAACTTCGATTGGAATGCCTTTCTTGTACTGTTCTCCTAGGCTTTTCGAGTTTTTCGTGTAGTCAGCTATGATGACCAGATTCTGGGCACACGAAGCAACGATTTTCTCTTGCAACATACAACCACCGCCACCTTTGATAAGAACCATGTTTGCATCCACCTCATCTGCCCCATCGATGGCGCAGTCCAAATGTGGATTTCGATCCAAATCGCCGAGAATCAGTCCATTTTCAAGTATAAGCTGACGCGCCTGGAAACTTGTAGGAATGCAAACTACATGGATATCTTCTTCTTTGACCCGTTGGGCCAAGCGTTCCACTGCAAAGACCACTGTGCTACCACTACCCACGCCAATGGCTGTGTTTGGCTTAACCCATTGATCGACTGCCTTGAAGGCAGCTATCTTCTTCGCTTCGTTTAATGACATTTTTATGGAACTACTGCGCGAGCTGAAACGAGCTGTATTTCTCCCAAACTGTAATCAAAAGAAATTTAAGCAAATGTTGAACTGTATTTAATTTAAAATGGCTTATTTACTTTTTTGTTTATATAAAAAATATTATTTACGACTCGCGTTCGATTCGAGTACATAGAGAATTACAGAGGTGCTTCGTGCTTTTGAAGTGAACTTTGCCGGCTGTCATTGGCTGTCATCTTTATCTGACATCGGACGTTTTCTCGGCTAGCACGTGCGGAAAATATGGCGGGCTCTGTCGGATATCACGACAGTTCGGAGTGTGGGGGAAAAAAATACGTTACATATTTAAAAAAAAATAGCTAAGTCCAATTTATTAATCCCTTTAAATCTTTTATATGAACACAATAAAACATGGAATACTCAAGTAAGCACAAATAGCTCATTAGAATAGTTAAAGTTATTCTGGTAGTTTCTTCTACCTGCTACAGTAATTTATGCTTTTTTTTCGAGGATTCAGGTTTTTAAATATTAGATAATATTTCGATGTTGCAGGCCGTCCAATTTACTTCTAGTTAAACACTTCTGATCATTTTTACTCTGCATCGGAATTCAAGTTCCTATTTCTACGCCTTGTCTTACTTGACTAAAAGGTGTTCTTAAATTAAATGTAAATTGGAGGTTTAGTTTGACATCCAAGACAATTTTGGGCGGGGTTGAGTGCAGGTCTTATCAATGTTCATACTTTACAAAATTAGAACCAAGCTACTTCAATCTCAATTTTAAAGGCATAAAAACTTGACACCTAACGTATACACGGACGGACGGACAGACATGGCTTAACCAATTCTCCTGTCGGTCTCGATCATGTCTCTAAAATGTCCAAGGGATCTATAGGGACTGTTTCACAAACTATGCTTTGAAATAACGGTCTTAGACACAGACACAGATACTCATTGTGTCCCAGCTATTACTTTCCTTTCAGTAAAGGGAGCAATGAGTAAAGGGAGCATTACACCATGTTTTCACCGGACACTTATCCGCGATTAACATAAATGCTTAACTAATCTCCCTTAATGATGTCAAAATAGGAGTTAGACAAGTCGAAGCGCTGTCGTGACTTCTTTAACATCATACCTAAGAGAATTGTAAGAGCTCCCGCGCCAACACCAGAGGCACAATCTTTTAAAAGACCATTCAACTACTCGCATACGTAGATGACATTGACCTAATCGGAAGAACAAAGCGTGATGTAATTGAAGCCTTCGTGAGTATTGGGAGGAAGCGGCGAGTGTATGTTAAGCAGTCAACGAGGGCAAAACCAAGTATATGCTGTCACCAAGAAAAGACACCCAATACCAACGTCTTGGACAAAATATCACCATCGACAGCTTTAACTTTGAGGTAGTAAGGGGCTCTGTCTACCTGGGTTCCGCTATCAAATCACACAATGACACCATAAAACGAGGGATAACTCTTGCCAATAAGTATAATTCAGTAATAAGTATAATTCAGTATAAGACCCTCATCATCCGAGTCCAACTTTACGGTGCAAAAGCAATAACCCTGTCAAAAGCGGTTGAAAACACTTTAGGCTGCTTTGAGAGGAAAATTCTTCGAGTGATTTATAGTCCCGTCTGCATAGACAGAGTGTGGAGGAGGAGATATAATATCGAACTGTACGGGCTGTGCAGCTACACCGACCTTGCCAGAATAGTCAAAATACAACGGCTACGATGGCTGGATCGAATTTTCAAATACATCCGCCCAGGAAATCTTCAAATCCATCCCGCAGGGACGGCGCAGTAGAGGAGCACCGAGACTCAGGTGGCGCACGCAAGTGCTTCCACTTGAACCTCAGCCAACTTCGTGTGTGAAGCTGGAGTTGTATTTGGAGTTGGAGACAGAGCTGGCTGGCAAAGCTTGTTGGCTAAGTCCCAGGTCCACGCCGGACAGTAGCACCATCTTAAGTAGGTAATAGTAAATCTCGCTTAAATCTCGAGATTTATCACACAAATTTAAATACTCTTCGCAAGCGATTAAAATAAATCTTCTCAGAAATTTCATTCACCCTCTTCATGAGCCTCTTTCAACCTTTTTCGAACACTTTTTTTACAGTTTGAGAAAAAGGACACTGAAACTGTCCATGTATGATATATCTGTCAGAATTACGATTTCTTTTGGGATGTTTACAACGGAAATATTTTTTTGCTCTTGGAAAATGACATCGCAACTCTCTTTTAAGAGTGAAAATGACAGAAAAGAGTGCTCATGTTAAATAAATCCTATATTTGTCTGGTGGAGCTACTTTTGATTTATTATTAATCGTCTCCCGCTAATCCTCGTATTATTGCCGGTGGAAACATAGTATTAGAGCATAAGTAACTCCAATTAACTCCGAGAGATAAGTTAGGCTTCTACTACGTTTTGCTTGTGATAAGCATTGCACATTGCACCACTAAAATGTTATTTTAACCCTTAAATTAAAAAAGTAGGTATTATGGCCATAAATAGATTCACTGGCTTTTTATATCGAAGGAAGGAGAAAAAAATTTCTTGGATAAAGTAAATCATAAATTATTCCATATCAAGTACGTAAGAACTAGCGAGTGATATGGTGACACACGACAATGCTATCTTTACATTTTTTTATCGTAAACAAACTAGTTTTATCTACTCAACTAATTCAATTTCATTCAATTCAATTCAATACTTGGTTTGATGGCATTTTCATTTGTTACAATAGTTATCTGTTACGAAACTTTAACATGTCTTTTATCTCATTTTAAGTCAATAGATTACACAGATGAACCATCTTGTGAGCTTGTACCAGAGAAAGCAATATTTTCGAAAATGAAAATAATTTGTATATTTTTTGGTGGGGAAGAGTCCCTTAAATGTGAAGTCGTAATATTTGCTCCCACAGAGGTTTTCACTGACGACGACTAATGGCCTTTTCGGTAGCAATCCCAGAACAGGGAGTTCTTCTCCTGGATTGGGGCTGTACATCCGAACGGCCAAACACGTTTTTTCTTTCTTGAAATATGGCTGGCGTTGTATTTGCAGAGGACAAATGACATTTATCTAACAAATTTTTCTTCTTAGGTACGTCAAATATCCAAAATGGCATGCGGCCTGATCTAAATCTAACAATAATTTGTCACTTGCTATAGATTGGCAGGCAAACTTTAAAGGTTCTGCTCATTGTCAGTTATCATCATACTCCTCAGTCTAGACTTTCATAGTCAATTCGAATACACAAAAGCTTAGTGAGAAAGGTAAAATAATAGTCACTGACCAATCAAAAGTGTTTATTTCGGCTAAAGGAACACAATTTTTGACAGAATACCTGGTCAATAGTGAAAGCAATTGATAGACATCATGTGCAACAAGACATTTTAAGACTTATTTAAGCACACAATCTCTATCATAATTTCAATTGTACTATCAGACTTACCAGAAAAGTAGAGGATTGAGTTGTCATGAAGCTTTGGCGATATGATGATTTGGACACTAGTACTTACCACAAACTTTGTATAAAAGGGGACTCGATAGAAGGAAAAATCATTCTTCGGTTGGTTTGCACCAAAAAAAGTCTTTATCAAAAATATTAGCGTATTGGCCACAATGACCTCCTTTAAACTGTGTTTTCTGAGTTTTGCTCTTGTTTTTGCTTCTGTTCGAGGTAATTATTAAAAATTTGACTGAGTTAAAACTATGCTCAAAAGATACTAATTATAAAGGACAATAATAACGTATTACATAACAATTTAAATAAACTTAAACTAAAAATCCTTTATAGGCTCTGGATTTGAGTACACGCAGCAAGCAAAGTGGTTAGACAATTATGAGCAATGCAGCTTTAAGCACCAGTCACCAATTGAGCTTATTTCGGATGAGGTGAGTTTTATAAACGACATTTTTTTTTTATTTGCAAAAAAGGGAACCGGTCATACCTTTATTCTTAATGTGTTTTAATTTAATCATGAAAAACACCGGTGGAACCGGTCCTTTTAATTCGGACTAACGCTGCCATTGACTTGCATTTCACTATGCAACTATATTAGCAACAACGTTAAAATAAACGGCAACTTTACGTTCCGAGCCTTGCCAAATTAAGTTACATTTCTAGACAAAAGTGGCGCATTAAAAAATCAGAGACCCAGCTATGTTTGTGACCATGTTCTTTTATGTTGATTGTTTCAGGCCACTATCTCCTACAGTATGCCAGGACTATCGTTCCTGAATTATGATAGTGCTTTCTCTGCACCCGTTACCATTCAAAATAACGGCCATACAGCTAACATTGCTTTGCCGAAACCAGCCAACTATATTTCATCCGCTTGGGAGTACTACGATACACTTTCCCCTCAAGTATCCGGTGGCCCATTGCCAGATGGAATTTTCGTCGCTGAGAGTGTCCACTTTCATTGGGGCTCCAAGGACTCACACGGATCAGAACATGTGATCGATAGTACACGATTTTCAATGGAGATGCACATTGTCCATAGGAATGGCAAGTACCAGACTGTTGAGCTGGCTCGGGAAAATGCTGACGGTCTAGCAGTTCTATCTGTGATTTATAATGTCGAGGTAAGGAAGTGGTAGACAAGACTAATTTTTTTGAATTAATTATAACAGTATATTGGTCTTATTATAATAACCTAATGTAGAATACTAAGAGTGACTTTTCCGGACTTTCCGACGTTGTTTCTGCTCTACAATCGATTACTGAATACGACGAGGAAGCAACAATTAATGGTTTCAGTTTGTCAGCACTTTTTGGCAGCTTGGACAAAAATGAATTCTTTACATACGAAGGTCAGAATATTATTTAACTATAAAATCAGGTTTTTTCTTTTACACAATTTCCTTTTTTTGTTGGAACAGGTTCCCTTACTACTCCACCATGCTCAGAAGCTGTAACTTGGGTTGTCTTCGCTAACCCTGTGGCGATTACACACGATCAAATGTCTGAATTCCACTTGCTTGTTGATCCCAACGGCGATATTTTGGAAAACAACTACAGGTCCCTGCAGCCTAAAGGTGAAAGGAAAATTACCTTGCGTAAGAATTAAACGTTGGACCGCTGCTTTGAGATGACTACAAATATTGTAAAATAACTTGCCTTATTGTATAGCTTTTCAGAGAGTTAACTACTTATTGGAAAATAAAATATAATCATTGTTGAGCATTCATAAAAGGATTTGTTGATCTTTTGAAATTTAAGCTTTTGCTTAAAGCTGAAAAAGCTGTCCAGGTCTGTAAAAACTGGACGGTTTTAAAGGCTTTCAGATTACCACTGAATTACGCAGTCACACTGAGAACACAATAGCAGATCACTAGCACTTTATTTTCTACCTAATGCTAGACTACATGCTACAGTTAAAAGGCATATTTAAGGTTGCTCTCAATAAGATGTCTGGTAAGGAAGTTAGACCCCCCTAGACATCATGTGCCTTGCATTGAGATTTCCAGATCCTTCTAGGCTGACCGACAACTACTGTTTTTATTTGGTAGGAACCGTAATGAAGAAAACGTTTTGAATGTAGACAGTAGACAATTGAAAATTAATTTAAATTAATCGCCACAGCCAAAGAATAGTTTTGATTAAATAAAAAGAACGTTAAATAGCAGACATGCGATATTGTGACAAAGTTACAGCGAGTTTAAACGTTCGACTCTAGACTCTTTTCCACATAAACAATTAGGTGGTGCTATTTTGCGCCTAGACTGGAATTATTTTCCATTATTTTCCAGTTGTTGGTGTCGTGGATGCACGTATCGAACTACCGTGCACGAGGTCCAAGTTCCAAATTCGGGCTGGGGTAATAAAAGTATTTCTTTACCGCTCACTTCCTACAAAACTATCATTTACATCACGATACCTCTCAATTAGTTGTTCGGAGTGGGAAAACATGTTGGATCATTATGTGTTAACGCACACATCTTGCATCGTTTTTAGAGGTATGAAAACAGCTCTTTCGACCTGTATAATGTGCCATTTATTGATATGGACAACATTTGCAGATTTCTATTTAGCTTGACAGTAAAAACCATTGAATTTTGGTTACATAAAACAACTCTTTCGAAATAATCCATTAAGGGCCAGTTTTCCAGTGATAGATCATCCGAGTTCGGAGTTAAGCTGAGATAACCACAGAGTTGAGTTCTTTAGGTATTTTTAATGCGAATTTAACCATGGTTCTTGGTTAATCTTTAATCCGATATTAACTTGCCAATTTTGGTGAGTTAATATCGGATTAAACTCTGGGGAACTTTGAACTGAACCTCTTTGGCTGTTTTCTGCGGGAAATGACAGTTGCTTTCTGTGTTTCTGTGAAAAACGGCATTTTAGAACAAGTTGAACTTCTTTTCCAGTGTTTCCTTGATGTAGTGAGAGTTGGCAAGGTCAATTATTTTGAGAGCCAAAGATTTTAGCAACTTTCCTGACGGAAAGAAAACTGGCTGAAAAAGTGCTCGGTGGGTTACCTCAAAATTCCTTTTGTTTCGGAATTACCAAATCGTGCGAAGCGGCACTATTTTGCGGTTAGAAAAGGGTTGGCTACGGTATCCTCAAAAAGCTAATCCCCAAAGCCACCCATGTAAGATAAGCATAATCATGTCAACCGCTTTCTTTCATCGCTTTCCTTTTGTCCATTTTAACGATCTAAAATCAGTCGCCTCAATCGTTAATTATTGAGCAGAATTGAGCTATTACAACAGAACGAAAAGTAATAATAATTCTGGTGCCTTCAATCTTTCTTTCATATGAGGAATTCTTATTCTAGGTCATTATTTTTTCTCCTACACTAAAGTAACTTTGGTTCCTGGCAGCAATTCGCCAGGAAACAGAATTGTCCTACTCCCGTACACTTTTCCTTTAACAAAAATCTTCAGCAAAATTTTGCTTCAAATATAAGTTTTGATGCTTTAAAATGAGATTTTGAATTTCCAAATTTAAAATCTTACTTTAAATCTCGAGATTACCAAATTAATTCAATACCAACTTTCCACTGGCCTCCAAGCCACGACAAACACAACACAAATTTTCAGCATATCTTTCGAAAATCTTACGACTTCCCATAAAAATTGAAATCTAAGCTGCAGGGGATTGACAATATATCTTTTCAAAAATCTCATTCATTCTTTTTACATGCCTCTCTAAATGCCTTGATTTTAAAATTAAAAATTTAAAACATGATCCTCAATGGGAGATACTACAAGACCATAACATTGTTAGAAAATTTCGAGAAAGCAAAAAGAAGTTAAAGCGCGCGTATGACGTTTCTGTGGAACTGGAGTGTTGTGTTCTATAGTGGCTTCTGTTTTTGTGAATTCATTTGTAGTTTCTTTTATTTTTAATCAATGTTCGTGTAGTACAATTCCAACGCGGCCGTATAAGATAACGGATCGCGACAAAGCAAAATTACAACGCAGCTTTCTGGTATAGCCCATATAATCTCAAAAAAGCAATATAAAGTTATCAGCGTATGGCTCATCTGTCAGATATTATATATTTTATTGTTAATTCGAAAATTTATATTTTTTTCGCTTCTGGCAAAAATGTCTTCATTATTCTTTTTTGTTTCCTTAAATGAAGCAGCAACAAAATTCTCCTCCCACGGACTCCACGAATATTTTTTCGCCGAATATATGAAATTATAAAATATACTCATATAAGAAAATAAGAACAAATAAAATTTCTTAAAAATTTTTGACACAATTTTGTTTTTGCTTTTGTACAACAAATAGGATTTTTCTTTTTTTCGTAGCAGAATCAAGGGAAAAAATGAAAAACGCGACCCACAAGTGAATTGAAAAAGCCCCAAATTCAGTAAGGTTTATTATTTTTCTCCATCTTGAGTTCACACCCAAATTTTGGTGCAAAGGCACAGGATTTTCACCAGAATGCGAAGTACATTTTTCGCGAAAAGCATTCAGATATATCTTGTCCTTACGACAAAAATGTTGCGATTTGTGTAACTACTCGATTACATTGGCTCAGTGGGCTTTTTATCCGTCAAAAATTAAAAAATTGCGTGTCATTTGGTCAGGTCGGCATTTTAACGCGTTCAAAAAAATTACGATCACACTGCATCGTAAATGATCGATATTAGTAAAAATTACAAAAAAATGCCTCTAGGCGTACAGTCTAATCTAACTTTTAGGGAACAATAAAATTGTATAACTCATATATTAATGTATGAATTCTTAAGCGTCGGGGCTTCCCATTCTATGTGAACCCAGCTTTATGTATATTCGCCAGTTATAAAATTGTGACTTACATGAAAAGTATGTGTAACAATGCTTCTTTATATAAAGCTGAAACTGTGTAAGACTTGATATAAGTGGTACTGCAATATAGGGTATAACACAGTTCCTCTTAGGCCCGTTATTAATTCTAGTTTTAAAATTTCAAGATTTTATTTCAATTTGCATCACCCTGTCTGACAGTACCCAAACAGAACTTTTGCCTTATGCAATTTTTGCAGTCTGGCAGTGCCAATTTTGACATTTCATGGGTAAAAAATTAAATTTCAGAATTTTGTTTTGTGCAAGACTTTTTGTTTCCTTTCTTCATTTTAATTTTGCATTTAATTACCATATCTGCATTGCATAAAGCGTTAGAACCGCCAAGTTAATAAGCAAAAGAACAAAAACACAAGATGCTTCCTTCCACCGGCCTCTTTAAGTCAATTATTTGCCCATTCTATCACAGCGGAAGCGTCTCATGTTTACGACCTTATTGCCACTTTAAGCATGTTCGGAAGGGTAATTATAAACTCCAGATAAGAATACCATTACCCAACTTTGTGTAATGAAAACACATCTCTCAATCCAGATGAAACCAATGCGGATTCGTCCAAACCGCCAGAGTATACGGCATCATCGAAACAACCCAAGCTACTCACGCTTGCCGAACCTTCATCGAAGAAGAAGAAACTCGAATACACTCCCATAGATCCAGGTATAAACGTCAAGAAGAAATCTCATCGTCAAGAATACTCAGCGTCTTCGAGCAAACCAAATGAAAGTACAGCACCAGTTTATGTTCCGTCCGAGTCCTTGCAAACAACTGCGGCCGACATTGCGAACATTGACCTCAACGAGTGCGATGAGGAGCTCGAAGAACTATCTGGCATTATGGAGGAAGCAGAGGATGAAAATATGGATAAGGGCAATGAAGAACCCAGAATGTCTCCAGTAGAAGAGGAGATAGTACCACCACCCGACCCTGCCGCTATCAAAGACCCTGAACCTGCCATCAAGCCAGAGATAGAGGAAAAACATGAGGAGCCATCCGCCGAAAAGAAGAAAGCAGATCCAAAAGAAGAGAAAGTCGTCAAAGAAGGTCAAAAATCATCAACTCATCGCCCTCATAGAGAAAACGGAACCACCTCGTCTTCCCGCCACAAGCACAAAAAGAGCTCTAAGGAGCGGGAATCTGGTAAAAATCACGTCTCATCTGAAAGACGCTCCAGCAAAGATAGACCATCAGAAAGTGATAAAAAAGATCGCGAAAAAAAGTCCACATCCAGTCGCCATTCGTCATCCCATCACAAGCATAAATCATCTTCTTTGGACAAGGAACGCACGAAGAGCAGCTCCCATAAGAACTCACCAGTGTCAAGTTCATCCAGCAAGCACCAACCATCCAATAGTAGCAGTAAATCCAAAAAGCCGTCAGATCTCGTTAATTCAAAGAAGAAAACATCGCCACCACGACCAAGCACAGCAGTAGGAATGTCCCTGGACAACCTGGACTCATTGTTTCCCGCTTCCGAAGAAGATATCCGAAAAGAATGTGAGATGATCTACGATCAGGTGGAGATGGAATTTGCTTCCATGCACAAATCTGACTCGCCAGAACCAACGAAGCGAAAAATATCCACCGACGAGGCTACTGAAGAAAAGTACCCCGGCATTCCGAATAAAAAGAGAGTCGCCCATGAGAACTCGGTGTATGTTAAGCCTCCAACGCCTATTGTACCCAAAAAGCCGAGTCATATGCAAAACGCAATTAGGGTAAGACTACTGTGGAACGTCTCCAGAGAGTTTAATAGTATTTAACACGCATTACTTCCATAGTCAATCTATAACCGCCAGGAGGCTGCTCGAAAGAAGCAGGAAGAAGAAGCGGCAGCTACCGCTGCTGCTCTAAAAGAGGCCGAAGAAAAAGTGCGGGAAGCTAACGAAGCGCTTCGAAAAGTACAAGAAAAATCACTCACGCCTTTAATACCAAAAAGCTACCTACAAGCGCCCAAACCAAGCGGTAGGCGGGCGGTTCGTAGATCATTTTTCACAGACTCACCATCTCCTCTAATTTCTAGGTCGAACAATAGCCCCAGTGGCCAATATGCTAGCACTTGAAAGAGCTAAGAAAAAGGTCGAAGAACTGAAAGCAGAGCGAATGAAAGCCTTTACGCCAAGCCAGACTGCACCGAAGGCAACTGGTCGTGTGGCTCACATTTCTACGAATGCCACAAAGGTTAGAGACATCCGTTATGCTTTACTTTAGCTTCAGATCCAATTGAACATTTTTCCCTTACAGGTTGTTCCACCAAAGCCTCCCGTGTTGGAGGCTACTTCGACGAAAATTTCATACAACATCCGAATGCAATACTACGAGTTGATGGTAAAGCACTGCAGTGCAATCTATCCTAACACAGCAGATGCTTGGGAGAGGGTAAGCTCAACCCGCTTAAAGAAACTCAAGGTCCCATCACGCATAATACTCACTTTATAATACCTTGCAGGCCCAGACGGAGGAGTTGGCAGTCTTTAAAAAATGCAACACCCCAGTCATCTACAAGAATAGCGCAATGTTGGCAATAAACAAACTTCGAAAGGAATCGATTGGTACGTAGGCCAGAATTAAGACGAACATTGGAAATAGCTCTGATGCCTTTTTGTTTACAGAAGCTGGAAATAAAGCAGACAACACAAAGGTTGTATCGCACGAGGTTATTCTAGCAGGGAAACTTGCGGGCAGCACCTCGTGGAGTGTAGCAAAGAAAATGTAAGTAGACTTGTGCTGGATTGATGGGTTCGTTCATTCTTTAGAATTAGTAAAGCCTCTGGAAGTATCTTTCTTATCTGGCAAACTGCATTTAAAATACTTTAGACCGATTTATTACCTTATATGATTCTTGGTCAAGCCCTAGTGACCTAGATAGAACGCGCAAAAAAAAAACATTGAAGACGGTGTTAAATTTAACACAAAAATTAAGTCTTCACTCCATACGTCATATCAGCTCAATGTCAAACTTTAATGTCAATTTTGAGTTAAGTGCTGTTCCCAGATTAAAAAATTGTTAACACCGTTTTTGGTATACATTTGGTTTCAAAACCTTGAGGCCATTTTGTCATAATTTTTCGGTTCATTTGGCTTCATTAATTTGACTCAGTTTTGACACCGGTTTCTGGTGTTCTCGTTGACATTGTTTTGCGAAATGCGTCCGGGCGAGAGCATTTTGAAACCTCGAGCTTTTACGCCACTCTATTTATATTTATAACTGTCACTTCTCATAACGAAGTTCGAACTGTTGTCCACAGTTCTTTTTTTCGGACAAATCCCACCAAATTTTGCAAGATAAACCCATATTAACTGAATCCAGAATAGAAGTATCGTTGCTGAAACTAGAAATGTCTTGCTTCAATTTTTAACGAAAATGTGGAAATGCGATATTGACATCCGCTTTAGCGAAGTAATACTGACATCTGCCATCTCAACTCGATATCTTCCTTGGTAAAGGGAAATCCCCTCCAAATATTTCGTCGTGTGAGTGTCGTGTAACCAAATACCTACCCAGACAATCTTCAGTTTAGCGAGAAAACTATGAATTGTTTAATATCCATCGAAACTGTATAATATCCATCGAATAGTGATGAATAACTCATCACAAACGATTATTGTTCCTTTTTAACGGTCGCTATCGGACGTTGTTTCAACGTTCTCTTGCTGTCGAAATGGAGTTGCACCCTGTTTTATCGTCACCGACGGTTGCAACGCTGTAAGTTTTTATTTCTGTTCGGCTTTTTATAAAAAATATTTCGGCTGCGGCTCCAACACAATAGGTACACATTCGATTTATGGGGTTCGATTGTGGGTTTTAAAAAAGGCTTCTACGACCCCTTCTGTGGGCAATAGTGGCGTTAAAAGAAACACCATTCAAACCTTAAGTCAGCTTCGCCCTCAAATCATTCAAAGCTCTTGCTCTTTGTGTGGCAGATAACATTTATTCTACTTTGCTATATCCATGAACGTTCGACTCAAGACATACCAAGTATTCATATCCCTTTGAGTTTTAAGACAGTTTTTTTTTGTTTTTAAATAAAAAAATTCGCTATGACTTCTCGAATAAGGATTTCCTATCAGTTGAAAAACCCTCAACTACAAAACTTTGTTACTCGCTTTGTTTTCAGACGGACTGCGTCATCACTCAACAAAGAACCTTTTGACACGCTGCCAGGTAAAGTTTTGACTTCGAAGAATATTTACTAATTTTATGTGTCATATAAAATGCTTTCCAAATTCTTTTTGTCTAAAGGTGAAAAAGCCTACGAACTCGTCTTCGATCTTCGATTGACTGAGGAGCAGCTTGTATACAATGGATATCCCAGGCCTGGTGCACATCCAGGCACAGCAGTCATCTCGAACTTAAAAACTCTGCGTCGCCACAACGAAAAGGAGCGGTACTGCCGTCGTTGCTCGAAGGTCTTCAACCTCTCCATGTACGACACAGTAGCTGTAGATGAGTGCAATTACCACCCAAAGAGCACAGGATACAGAAGGGGTATAAACTTCTTTTTCAATTTTCGTATATAAATTCTGTTTACAATTTCCATTTCTTTGTAAAAGGCTTCGCCGACAATCTCCACAGATGTTGTCAACAACCAGCGAGTACACCGGGCTGCTCCTATGCAAACTACCACGTATCTGAGGAAATCAATGTGGACCATCTCAGAGGCTACATGACAACCTTGGACAAGGGCGAAGAATATGTGCCCACGAAAAAGGACATCTACGCATTGGATTGTGAGATGTGTTACACAACACATGGAATCGAATTGACTCGTGTCACTGTGGTGGACATAAATGCACGCACCGTGTACGACGCCTTAGTCAAACCGGATAACAAAATTGTCGACTATAATACAATGTAAGGCTCAAATTGAAAAGATTTCCTATGGCGAGTCTAACGTTTTTGCTTTGCAGCTATTCGGGAATCACTGAGCAAATGATGGAAAATGAAACACGCACCTTGCGGGATGTACAAGGTATTCTATTGTCGATGTTTCATTCAAAGACTGTTCTGGTTGGTCACAGTCTGGAGAGCGATTTGAAGGCATTAAAACTCATACACGACGTTGTGGTGGACACTTCGGTGCTATTCCCCCATAAAATGGGTCCACCCAAGAAGCGGGCACTTAAGACACTTTGCATTGAGAACTTGAAGAGAATCATTCAAGAAAATGGTGAGGTTCTTTGACGGCTTCTTTTTACATCATAAAATATTCATAATCTCTCTTACAGAAGCTGGACACGACAGTGCAGAAGATGCAGAAGTCTGCATCCAATTGGTTAAGTTCTACTTAAGAAATCACATCAGTTGAGCAATCGAACAAACTTGCAAACAGTTAAAGGAATCAAATTTAGTATTAATAATATCATTTTGTCGGATTGAAGTATTGAAATTATAAATTATTTTATAAGTATCATTGGATATCTCTAGTTTTTCAATTCGCTTAAATATTTTTTGTGTTTTTTTTTACCGCTACAAAAGTAGGAAGTATATAGGAGTATATTATAATAAAAAGCAAAAGAAAAGGTTTAGTTCTCATGAGATTCGCAATAATGAATATTTGTTATTTTCATTTCTTTAAAACGAGCATCGTTCCTTAAAGTTTGGGACAATTTTTTATTTTTAGTTTGGAAAATATTGCATTCGCGCCAATGCAAAAAACATGTTGCAAAATTTTGGGGCAATTTTTCATTATGAAAAATTTCCCCAGCTTTGAAAATTAAAAATGGGCCCAAAAAATCAAAAGTTGCCCCAATTTGATTACTTTTCATTGCTGTTGCCGTTTACGTAAATTTTTGGGACTATTTTTAATTTTCACTTTGGGACCATTTTTCATTGGGGCCTAATTTCATGTAGCCAAATCACCTTGCGTACACTGAAAGCAACCAGATGACATATCGATATTTGCCCTTCAATGGAAAATTACCATTAGGGGAATTTCCAAGGGCTTGGTACATTGTCTAAATAAGTAGATCGGACCCTGAAAAATTAAGTTGTTTTTGTGTCTTTGAATTGTGAACATCCTCCAACAGAATTTAACACACTGTGTTGAATTCTTAAGGCCTTACCATAATAGACATATATACCAAGTCTCCACCGAAAAGTAATCCGCAGTTAACATAATTAATCAACTAAACTCTCTTAGGTTTTGAGATTTCCCACACAATTTTATACCATGTTTCCACCGGACACTAATTCGCGATTAATATAAATCTTCATTAAATCCTCTACAAATTGCGCGATTAACCGTACAAATTTAAGAAATTTAAATCCTCTCTGCAAGCGATTTAAAATAGATCTCATTGACCCTTTTCACAAATTACTTTCAACCCTTTTCTAACAGCCTGTTAATAGTTTGAGAATCGAAAAAGGATACTGAAACTGTCCACGCATAGGCGCCCGGAGGGGGGGGGAGGGGGCAATTGCAAAATCCTGCGGGCGCCTATGTGTCCACGTATGACAGGTCTGTCAGAATTACGATTTCTATTGGGTTGTTTACAACAGAAATATTTTTTCGATCCAGGAAAATGTCATCGCCACTCTCTTTCGAGAGCCAAAATGACATAAAAAGAGTGCTCATGTCAAATTAATCCTAGGCTTTGGGAACACGACAGGATTAATTTTTAACCGTCTCCCGCTAAACGCAGTTCTATGGCCGGTGTAGACCATAGCATAAGCAGTTGAAAGAGCCCTCAATTTTCAAGAAGCGTGTACTGAACAAAGGATAGACATGTGCACTCAAGAGGATACAAGCATCCACAGGTTTTCTAAACCCACCTCTGTCTATCAACTCCTACTCTCACCTCCCCGTGGTGAACACCGGGTGCCAAGTACCTCAACTAGAGATTGGGTTCCAACCCCTTTGGAAGGTTGTTGGGGGTAGCAGACGAGAGAGAGAGAGGGGGGGGGGGGGGGGGGAGTGCCACTAAGGCACATCTCCTTGCATCCGGACGGCAGCGGAGGAATTCCCCAGATGGAATCAACGGTGGCGTCCATAGTTCCAGTCAGGCCGAACTACTTAGTGAACACCTTATATGGGCTACTACGACGTATTCGGAGCTCAGGCCTATAAGAAGCGGGCTATCCGGCTCTCCGTCCCTAGAGCTAAACAAAGGATCTGGTCCTCCAGATTGGTTGTCGTGCCATCGGGGTGACTTCCCGGCCACGTAAAGAAACACCGGTCACGAAGCAGAAACAAGCCTCGGATTCGGACGGATTTACCTTAAGTAGTCTTTCACAGACTTAAGCCTTCAGTCCAATGAATCCTTTCCGTCCGTCACGGAGAAGTACGCAACTGACAACTGAGTTAAATATACACGTTCTTATGTAAAGGGGGCCCAAAGAAGAATTTCGAACGTACGTCGCTTCCTATAAGAACGTGTGTATTTTACTGAGTTGTCAGTTGTGTACTTCGACATAACGAAAACAACGGATTCATTGGGCTGAAGGCTTTACTCTTTGGGTTCAGAACAAAAAAAAAATTTGGTGGAGAACCAGGCTGGATTCAGAAAAACTTACCTACTCCATCGTGAACCAAATTTTCGCGCTCCTTAACATTGCTGAAGCATTCAAAAAGAAGCATAAGAAGTTGTATGCCTTTTTGTGATTTTTGTGCGGCCTTTGGCTCAATTTCGCGTGAAGGTATAAATTTTTTGGAGTTGGGAGTCTCAAGCATTATCATCCGATTCCTAAGAGCCATGTACAACAATAAAGTAGCGTTCGTACGGGACGGCGAATCTGCATCTGAGGAATTTTCAACTAATGGGGTGTGAACTGTAAAGCAAGAATGCATCCCGACATCCCGAGTGCTCTTCTATTATTCATCAACGCATATAACTGATGCTGTTCGCGGTGGGGTAAGGTATGTTCAAGCAGTAATAAGCGCCCCTGGATGTACGCAGATACGGTCCCGTACATGGACGGAGAGTGGAGGATTAGATATAACATCGAACTGTACGGGCTGTGTACAGCGACACCGACCTAGCCAGAAGAGTCAAAAGACAAAGGACACCAAGGCCCCGGCCGAAAAATCTTCGAATGCACCCCGAAACTCGATTTAATTATTAAAGGTATACTGCACGAACCTTGTATGAAAAATACTACAACGAAGCCCGGTCCTCTCCAGGCGCGAAGGTGGGAGCAATCCGCTTAGGCGAATCGTTGGATACCCCATCCCTATCTTTCTATCCTGTGCAGTTTATGTAACAGAAAAGAAAGAGAAGATATATTCCACTTCCTTGCCACATCCTAAGTGTGTTACATCTACTCTGCGCAAAAGAAGTATTAAGCATACTTAATGGACACAGAGGATGGGACCAGCTTTATAATTTTGCCGCTAGTGCTCTTTCTTATAGAACCCGCATTTTCAACGAAAACTTCTAGCTGTTAAAATATAACCATGTACAATTATTTTAATGTCAATCTGGTAGATGGCTTCCTGCCAAACCAAATCGGCTTTGGATTCTCTACAAATTGTAATATTTTATCTTCTAAGAGATTATTAATATTGCAAGCCTAAAAGAAAAACTGTTAAAGATAAAGTCACTACTACTACTCAAGCTCCGAGTTGCGTCATAATTACTTACTTACTTAAGGTGGCGCTACAGTCCGGGGTGGACCTGGGCCTCAGCCAACAAGCTTCGCCAGCCAGCTCTGTCTCTAGCTAGCCGTCTCCAGTTTCGCACGCGAAGTTGGCTGAGGTCCCCTTCCACTTGCGTGCGCCACCTGAGTCTCGGTGCTCCTCTACCGCGTCGTCCCTGCGGTGTGGATTCGAAGATTTTCCGGGCCGGGGCGTTGGTGTCCATCCGCTCTAGATGACCCAGCCATCGTAGACGTTGTGTTTTGACTCTTTTGGCTAGGTCGGTATCGCTGTACAGCCCGTACAGTTCGATGTTATATCTCCTCCTCCACTCTCCGTCTATGCAGACGGGACCGTAAATCGTCGACGGGACCGTTGCGTCATAATTGTTGGTTGTTAAATTTCAGTCCCTGCCATCGTCACCTGAAAAAAAAAAGACTTGTTCATTTTCACGGTCCCCACCTCCGCGAGGGTCTGACAAGCCCGCCGAGAGTATCATTTGTCTTGAAAAACTTCTCAAAGGGCCGTTCGGATTCGGCCTAAAATTGTAGGTCCCCTTGTATGTAAAGAAATTAACATGCCAGCATACCGTGTTGAGAAGTTGGCCCTGGTTCACCTCGAGCTGTTGCGCCACTCTATTTTTTTTTATAGATTTCAGTTTCTTTTAACTTTAATACAATTTAGAATTTGTCAATTAAGAATCTTCTTTCTCGATTCCTCGGCGGATTTATAAAATTTTTACACTTGTACTGCTTCGGGGCCTAGAAAAAACAGATATTAAGTTTCAAGTTCCTAGTTCAAAATTTAAGGCCAAAAAACTACCGACGCACGGACGGACGACATGGCTGGGTCTATAAAAACGTTTATAATGTCCGTTCAAAATAAATACGCAAACAACAGAAGAATTTATTATTTTGTCTCACGTTCTCCCACAATACGATCACCATAAGGTGATCCTAACCTTGTGTCATTAGTCGAAGTGGAATCAGCTAAAGTGTTTTGTGATTATCACATATCACAAAAAGCATGGTCGTAATTTTCAGAGTGACAGTCATCTTCAGTTATAACAAAAAAATTTGACTGTTTATTTGACTGTATAATTTATACCCGACATTATTTTTTTCCCATTGAATGACCAATCACTCATGATGCCGAACTGTGCTAGGTATTATGATTACTTAAAACTAAAACTGAGTACCACGCCAGTGCTCTAAATTACTGATTAATCAATCAAATCATCAGAGAAGTTTGCTTATTTAAGGAACGAACCAGCACCAAAAAATCTTATAGTGTCCTCAAATAAGCTACTCAAAACGATCAATTTGATCCACATTTTCGCACATTTTGATCAAAATGAGTGAGCGGAGAGGTATTCCGATAATTTGAAGTAACAATCCAATCCACAATGACGATTCAAATATGGACTGTGGTGTGTATTCGAAATTTGTAAACATCTCATCAACAACTAGTTTTTCTTTGGCGGAGGTACTGTGACTGCGAGGCAATAATCCAATAATCTCACACTAGGCATAAAGGCAAAAAGATAATTTCTTATCTGCTATTAACTCAATAATCACAAGCTTGGATTCTTTTTTGTTAAAAACCGTGCTAAAAAGGTCGCTTTAAGGTTAAAGAACGACTAAAATCTAGAAAGGGCAAAGGCTCGAATATAATCTAGAAATTCTATTTTACTTAGAAATAATGTAGTTTTATAACTCGCAGCTTTATTAAACTTCTCCAAATCCTGTAGTGAGCTCAAGCAGGAGGTTGGTTGAAGTGCGCCAGCAACCCTGCCCATATAATCAAGACAAATAATTGCTTTTTAACGTTTGGATAGAGAGCTATTCAAGGTTTTTGTTTTTTAGGCAGGGGACTTTTTTTTATTTAAAAGGTGTAGAACATATAGTTTAACATATTTGATTTGGCTAGTTAATACATCTACAAAGACAGCCTTGCATAAAATGGCTAAAACTCACAAACGAGTATAAGGGAATGCTTCAGTAGATTGCTGCAAAACAGTTTGCTGCATTTCACTGCTCGAAAAATTGAACTGCAATGTTCTCGCCAGATCGAATGCTCCTCAACACACCCTTCGGTCCAAGTTTTGTCATATGAGGAATAGGCTTTCGCGTGAAGCTTCCCCTATATGCCTCCAACCGCTCCCAATAAAATATTTAAAACGTCTTCAACTTCCAGTGACATTGACCTTTTTAGCACCACTGTACTTTACACTTTCAATTTCATCGTTACATTTTATGCCCACTGGTGAGCTCCATTTCGATGAGTTCTTCTTTATGGGTCACTTCCACTTTGCATTAAAATGCAAAGCACGTAGTGATCGTTGAAAATCATTTATCACTCTTGACCGCACTTCAGGAAAGCACAAAGAATCATCTCCGGTGAGTAGTAGTTCTGTACATCTGCCAGGTACGCCCAGACACTTGATACTTAGCATCATCCTATTTCATGGAATCGCTCAGATAACAAAGTTTTCCACACTTATTTAATTTTAAAGACTCTATTGTCGGCCCATCATCAGACAAGAGTATCATCTTATGCTTACCAGTCATTTTAGCACGGGTTGTGTGGTGTCTTTGTACAACTTCGTAACTTAAGACGCAAATTACTATGCTTTTATCAATCTTTTCCCGTGTTTTACCATGGAATCACATCTGTCTTTCTTGGTCGTAAAAAATATCACAAATATTGTGAACTAACCGCGTTCTAACCGCTAAAAGTACTTTAAACTCGTCGCTAGTTTGGCATTAGGCATTGCTATATAAGCAAAGATCATTCAAGCAGGAGAATAATTCTTCCACTCACAGTCCTAGTGAACAGTCCAGTTCAAGCAGCTAATTTAGCTTATTACAAATTTTGATAACTCAAATGAAGTTCCAATTGATCTTATTATTGGCAGTGACAGTGCTGATCAATTTATCATACGCCTTTTTCTTCCCATACCGGCAGCGGAGTTATGGTGGCGGTTACAACGGACAACGTACCGGAAGGACATACTCGGACATTGCTAGAGTCGTTAACCCGAATCCATATGGAGCACCTGGAATACGCCCCTTCCCAGCGCAACCTTTCTGGCCCTATGGATAGCCTTTGCACAACGTGTTGCTGGAGTTTTTTTTTCTGTGTGTTATGTTAACAGTATTTAGTATTGCATAAGAAATGAAAATAAATTTGTTTAGCTCAAAACATTGAAAGTCGCATTGGTTAAAAACGGAAAGGGAAAAGGTTACGTAAATTCATGTTGCGGTTGCCTACCATACCTAACCAAACGCAAAATGTAGATGACAACAACTTTTGCGCAAACCATAATTGTGAAAGCATACTTTGACTAATAATTCTCTGACAGTTGAACTGTAAACGAACACTGATGAGTATGAACGCATAAATCATTATCACCTGGGCCCTTTACGATGGGAGGATATACTGAGATCAATTACCTGACAAACATTTTAGACGTTGGATGAATAATTAATTTCTTAAGTCCAGTTTAACAATCCGAAAACGAATTGGTATTCAGTGCGTTTGAGATATAGTACACGATTGGCTTTTTACAATGTATCATTGGTAGTCATGAAGATGGCAACGGGTGACTTTTTGTATAAAGACATGTAGGACTTCCTCTGGCGGGGTAAAGTACATTGCATAGGATGAGGCTTTTACACATACACCTGTTTCTTTCTACGAAAAAACTCAGCTTATTAGGGCAACTCATGAGTCATGACTCATTTAGCTTTTTGTAGCATTAATTTTTAATCCAACTGTTGTTGGATGTTGCTACTATCCGATGGAGCACTCAGACACAACTACTGATCCATTGAACTACCATGCAGACACCTTACATTAATATATATGTATTTAGTATGCAGTAAGGATCTTCAGTGATTAAGAGCCTACGTATTGGGCACTCAACACGTCAGCCCCAAAGATCCACCCCATGATGCGAGCAAAGGCAGCACAAATAGGTAGTGTTCCACTGTATCGTCGTACAAGTACAAGACTGTAGATGTACAAGAAGTCTGCAATCGATTCTCTCGAGAGATATAAGGAAAGACGCCGACCCATCGCAGATGTCCGGGCGTAGTCGCTTAGTCTGTCTGCCCCCATTGCAGTCACGGCAACGAGCCCTGTGCTCACGAGAAACACAAGATCAAGGGCAGACGTGATAACAGATACGGGAAGGCCTAACGCAGGTTCGGGTAGTGAGAAAGCCTATTCTGAGCCTAGTCTGGCAAGCTCATAAGAGATCTCATTTCCCTGGATACCAGTGTGACCGTGTGACCCAAACAATTCACTGCATTTAGCCTTCCGACTAAGTTCAACGAATGCTTGAGTTCGAGCACTATCTTGGACGAAGTAAGAGGGCTGAGAAACGCATTTAGAGTGACTTGGCTGTCACTGCAAACTCATATGCTTTTTGCTCCCCACCTGCTGGTCACAATAGCCATTAGGGTAGCAAAAATCTCCGCTTGGAGGACAGGCGCATATTTACCTAAGAGGTAGCGAAGTCTAATATACTCGCTTCCCACAAAGACTGCAGCACCAGACCTTTGTCCGGTGTTGGAGCCATCCGTGAAAATACGATGGCATTCTTTCCCTGGCTCAGAGTCTGGGTGAGGCCATTTGATTACCTGAGAAAAGTCGACTTGATAATTTTGTCGCAAAAAAATTTCTAGGGTCATTGCGTCAGGGGGCATGTCCATAAGACAGGGGTCGAAGGACAATTCTCGCACAAGTTCTTCAATATTTTAATGCGTGTTGTACAAAAAACCACCTCTCTTTAAGCGAGAGATGGTTTTCAGCGTACACCCCATGATAAATATAACAATGGAGAGAGGGGGGGGGGGGCCATCAAAGCATCTAGAGCACACCTCAGCGTACTAGGGAAAGCCCCTGTGCAGCCAAGACAAGCTGTTCTTTGGAGTTTGGCAAAAGAGGCAGTAACACGTTTCCGCGAAAGTCTGTTCCACCAAACAACCGATGCGCATGAGAGGAATGGTCTAACCATGGCTGTATAGATCCAAAGGACTCTTACCATCAGATTTGAGTATTGAAGCGAGTTTGCTCTGTCTGTTCCTCTGAAGAACTTTCACAATCCTACCAAACTCTGGAGAACAGTTTGAACTTCTTTGAATGGTTTTTCTGTGTGGAATGCCAGTTGATTTGCGCATTTATGTAAAAAGTGACAGATGAAAATAACTCAAAATTCTTTTCCTTTGTTTTTCTATGTGAAGTTGGAGCTGGAATAGTCAATAATTTCGAGAGCCGAAGATTTTCACATCTTTGCTGGCGGAGTTAGCACGGTACTGATAAACTGCTCGCTAGGTTAACTCCAGATTAGTTTTGTTACGGGATTTACAGATCTTGGTTTAAGCTGTGGTTTAAGCTCAGCACTGAAAAACCGGCCCTTAATATTTTACAACATGGTACAAGAAATGCAAGGTATGCTCGATCTTTTGGAGATTTAAAAATTCGTGCTACATTTGACAGTTAATCTGAAGGGCCATGTGCTATGCAGAGTTATTTTATCGTTTCAAAAACTATTGACAAACGGAGAAGTAAAGTTAATAAAAAAGAAAAGTAAATAAATACCAAATAGAAAAGTAAATAAATTAATAACTTAAAAAAAAAAATCCATTGTGCCTCCATCTTTTGGGAAAAATCTAGCACCAATTTTAAGCTGTCAAAAGATCGAGCATGCCTGCCTTGCATTCCTTGTACCATTGTAGCCAGAAGCAAACTTATAGCGTTTTTCATTGAAACTTGAAAGAATTGCTCTCAACATGTTTCCCCGTTTGGCGTCAAAATAAATCACACACACGGGTGGCCAACCAACAAACACGTCCTCTCAATAATAAGAAACAAAAAAAAAATTGCTTAATTTTGGCGTTTGACAGCAGAAATGTTGGCATGTGTAAGTGATCTCCCACGATCGGGAGATCGCATCTTTCGAGTTGATAATTGATCTAGAACTGCTCCTTTATTTTCAATGAAACATGCAAAATCGAAAAAGATCAAATCTTCTGGCAGAAAGAGCAAATCTTTTCTTTAATGAAAAACGCTATTATATTCTTTTTAGAAGACAGGTTCCCTTTTTATACCACGTCTCCGCCGGGCACTAATCCGCGATTAATATAAATCTCTATTAAATCCTCAACAAATCACACGATTAACCATAAAAATGTAAGTGCTATCGGCAAGCGATTAAAAAAAAAATCGTCTCATAAATCCCATTCACCCTTTTCACAAACCTATTTCCGCACTTTTGTAACAGTTTGAGAGTCTAAAAAGCAAACTGAAACTGTCTCTGTACGACAGGGGTGTCACAAGAACGTTTTCTATTGTGATTTTCACAGCGCAAACAGTTTTTCGCTCTTGATAAAATGACATCGACACTCTCTTTTGATTGCCAAAATAACAGAAACAGAGTGTTCGTGCCAAATATATCCTATATTTGTTCAGTGGAGCCACTTTGGGATTTATTTGTAATCGGTTCCCGCTAATCCTTTTTATTTGCCGGTGGAGACATAGTATAAGGCTATGTCACAGAACTGCGTTGTGCCAAGGTTGATTGAGGATGACAACTTAAAGCAAAACATTAAATTCAACGGGAGCTACCACAACGTTGCTTCGACCATCCGTAGTTACGTTCTTTTTTTTAATAAGAAAGTTTCGAAAACGCAGAAAAATTCAACACGATGAATTTTTGCGTGCGTTTTGACGTTTGAGAACCTGTAATTGCTGGCTTTCGCGCATTTTTGTTGGCATTTTATATGGTTTTTAATCATTTTTCGAATAGTATATTTTCAACGCGGTTATAAAGCAACGGGAAGGTAACGGGACAGAACAAACGACAACGCAGCTTTGTGACATAACCTTTAAGAATTCCGAATAACTAGACATTCGACTTCAGACATGTAACTGCTTTGCCCCTCACGAATTTAACCATCCTGACATTTTGTTTGCAAATGTGAGTAAACTCGTGAATTCATCCGTTCCATTTAATTCCATTTTGTGCAAGATTTCCGATTGTGTAATTCAAATAGTTGTTACATCTTTTCACACGCATTCACTGACACGGAACTGACACTACTTTAACAAATGGGTGCTGCACTGCAAGAGGACGCAAGTTCAATATCTAGTTATTCAGTAATTTATGGCCAGAAGCAAACGAGTGAACACAAAACAATTTTACGAGGCTTCTTGTTTCTGGATGACCAAACGAAAACTTACCTATTCCGTTCACGACACATGCCCACATTCTGTTCAATCATTTAAGCTTGTTAGATTTTTACGAACTGTCAGAATTGACTTTCGGAGTTGTTTTCGAGTAGATTTCGAATAGAACGAAAATATTTTTTGTGAAAAATATAAAGCAAATTAATTTTCAAATAATACCAGGTAAGTAATAAAGTATTAAATGAAAAACCGTCAGTAGCAAAGAACCCCACAATTTAATGTATTGGCGGCTATATTTACGTATGCTTCACTGGGGTAAATAAAAATTCTGTTCGAAAGTAGTTCTTGTCGCACGGAAAACAACTCCGGCGCGCAACTTGTGCAACTCAACAAACGGATTTGGGAGAACTGAAGATTTGTTTGTTTCTGAATTTCGGTTTCGGTTATTCCTATCCGATCTAAAGCATAAGTACTTTCAATTTCAAGCAGCTTTGCTAGCAATTGAAAGTTCCCCTTGGACACTTGGGTGCTGCAATCAAAGCCAGAATCGAACACCATGACCACCTACTACTGTAGGCTTCTTATTCGTTTCCTTACTTTTAGGTCGGACAACAATTCGAATTTTATAAATGGATGCGTGTAGCGATGTTTTGCTTGAGGAGCTAATTGACTGTGAGTAAAAAAAAGAATTTTGAGTCGGATTCGTTAAACCACCCCTTTCAAGGTAACGAAGATGAAGCTGTCGGCTTCTTACACTCGAGCTGGACCGAACAAGCATTGGATCTATTCATATCGCTTTTGAAAAACGCCAAGAAGGACAACTTCAGCAATGATCGCAAAATGCTTGAAGTGATCGCCGTTAAAATGTCAAAGCGCGGCTACAAATTTAGCATCGATCAGATTGAGGGAAAGTACAACAGCCTGAAAAAGATGTACCAAGAGAAGAAGGAGAAAAATCAGGCCGTGGAACCGTGAGTAAGCCGTTATATCTCTTCCACTATGTTTAACTTGAATTGTTTCCATACAGAGAATTGTCCAAACTTTTCGGCGACAGTAAAGTTAGCTTCCCAGCGCGACAGGAACAACTGCAACCACCTACAAAGAAGATCAAACGGGAACCAACGAGCGACAGGCATACGCCACCAAAGCATATCACCAGCGCCGAATCAACTGAAACAATCGCAACCTCCGAGGAGAATGACGAAAAAAAGCCATTGTGGCCTGAACCGGCTACGAGACTATTCCTGGACCTCTTGGAAGAATTACGGCCGACGCTGGGCTCCAAGCTACGTACCAAAAAGCAAATGTGGGAAGAGATCTGCTGTCGAATGAAGAACCAAGGACTGGAGTACTCCGTTTATCAGGTCGAAAACAAGTGGAAGGCGCTGCTGCGACAATATCGTGGTCGTTTAGAGTTAATGCGTAAAGGGGGAAGAGTACGTGGCGATGGTGGGTAAGTAACTTGCACAAAACATATTTCACTTATAGCTTAGCGCTTGACTCTTGTCAGCAGTAGTAGCATGCTTTCCAACCCGAAGAACAAAGCATGGCCAGAGTTTTTTGATAGTGCAAGACAAAGGGTTGCACAACATTCAAACTTGAAGATAAGTTTCGCCAACGATCAGAGCCTGCCTTATGACGATGACGGTTACACAGATGAGGAGCCATATGAGCCATTTCAAGAGGGCAGCCCGCAGTCAGAGGTCGAAATTGTCTTAGGTAAGCCTTAAATTCTAAGAAAGTCTTTTAATTCAAAGACAATTTGCTTCGCTTTGGTTATTAGCAGACGAATCGGACCCTGTATTGGTTGTTGACGACTTAAAACCAGCACAGCCGGTGGAGGAACCATCCACATCGCACACACATGAACAGCTTCCAAAAGAACGGGAGATATCTCAGCTAGACGCGATCGTAAAAGAAATTTCTGGTTTTCGCGAGGAAAATAAAAAGTACCAAGATCAAATATTGACGCTAAAGGAAAAGGAACTCAGAGCCTACGAAGAACGGACCGAACAGTTTACTCGGATCGCCGATAATTTTGGTGAGCTGATGGGGTACTTAAAAGAGAGATTATAGCCGTTGAATAGTGGTTTATTGCCGTTGGAATATTAAAATATGATCAAGAAGTTGTTAACTTGTATTGTACAAATGTGCTCACTCACGGGTAACGAAAAGGGGTGAGTTAAATAAGCAGAATCCTGCTAGCAATAGTTTCTGAGAACCTTTTCGCGCTTGCTTTAGTTTATTAAAACGCCTTCCAAGAATCACTTTTAAATAATCACAGATTTTATATACATTATTACATAAAACGTTTAACAGCTTACTACTATGTGACGACCTGGGCTTCTACTTCCACAGCTTGATGACACCATCCCGAGCTGAAGACACAATGAACGTCTGCTGCTTGTCGGTCTTGCACATCAAGAGATCAGTGATCGCATCATGATGGCTGTGAGACGGCATATCGGGTCCAGATCGTGGCGTCTCCTCCGTGGAGGCACGCATTGAACCCTGTTCAGCTGTGGCCAGCGAGATGATGTTCTCCATAATTACCTGGCTGCCATCGGTCAAATGGGAACTATTTGAAAAAGAGGAGAAAATTAATACCCCACTGGCCAGTCAATTTGGGGCTTGGATTTACTTGTAAGTGAACGAGACATCCGCCAGATTATCCTTGGCAGAAGGGACGATAAGTGAAGAGTTCTTTGGCGATGCCAGATCCCAATAACGAATTCTCTGATCCGAGCTTCCAGTCAATACAAATGGTGAGTTGTCCACAACGCCGGTCAGGATACCACAACTCGTTGATGGGTCGTTCTACAAAAAAAAAAAAACAAAGAAAGTCATCAAATCACCAGTGACAAAAGGTTGCGAGGCTCCTTACCACACTAGTGTTGGAGAGCACAGGCGCAGAGCTGGCCCACAGCACAGTCTGCCGGTGACCAGTTTCTATGTTCCAGATGGATACTTCATTATTTGACTGCGTAGCAGAGATCAAGCAAGACGGCTCTGTGGGGTGGCACGCAACTTTTCTTATCCACGAATCCGACGGGTGTTTTATCTCGGCGATGGGCAATTGGAATCTGAGGTCCCAGCAAATGTGTTTGCCTCCGCTTGTACCGGCCGCAAGCCATGATCCTGTGGGATCAGCGCAAATCGCTGTAATAACCCCATGGCGGAGTTCGTTCTGCAAGCGCCAAGCACTGTTCTGCATGCGCGTATCCCAAGCGACAATGGCTCCGTAGAGTGTTGCATAGATGATAACGCTCTGCGATGACTGATCGTAGGTTTGCATGTCCACCACCGGGCCGTCATTGTGCTCACTGCAAATTGAGGCATAAGTTTGCTTCTTTCACTGACGCAGTCTACTTACTTCTCGTCCAAATGGATTGCCTGTTGGAGTGTCATCTTTGAGGAGTTTCTATCGATGCGCATTATGAGCAGACTGCCGTCCTTTCCACCAACAGCTAGAGACTGTCCGCCATCGCAGGCGGCCAGGGAATAGATTGGTGTATTGGCGCAGTACACTTGACGCGACTTGTTAATGCCCTGATGGCCGTACAGCTTGTTGCAATCCCAGAGACGCACGGTGCCATCAATGCTGCCACTTGCAAACAGAGATCCGTATGGCTTGAGTGAGGTCATCTTGATGACAGAGCCACGGTGCTCGTATAGATGAGCGATGATAGTGCCGTTCATTCGCCAGCCTGGTGGGTAGGGCGACACGTTTCTCTCATGGTAGTAACTCTGTGTTACATTATAGCGGCCCTTGATCTTGCTGCGCAGTCTCTCCACATCTAATCGACACTCCGATGGACGTTCTAGCAAAAGAAACCGTCGGAATAAAAGGCAAGAACATTCGATGTGCCTACTCACCAGTCCAAAAGTTGCGATCGGGTATAGTGTATTCGCCCAAGGAGGCAGCCGCTGTCGGTGGTATTTGCCCGACTGAAGAGGGACTGCCGGCCAACACTGGCGACACCGTCATGTCTCCCGATGGTGATGTTATAGTCGTGGCATCGTTATAAATATGCTGCCACTCCAGATTCGAGTTGGGATCACCGTCCTGCCGACCTTTCTTGCGTGGATCCATTTTAGTCGATTTATCAGCGAGCGGATATTCATGGCAGAGCACCTTCTTGCGGTTGATAATGATGCGGCCATTTTGTGAGGGTTCCTCTGGTTCCAGGTGCTTGTATTTCACTTTGAGTATGTAGGCTTTCATCTCCAGCAGTTGCATTTCTATACGGTCGTCAAGTCCTTCCGAATTCAACCGACGAAAGAGCTGTAGAGGTTCTCCTCCGTTTAGTCCAAAGTTTTCAAGTAAATTGGAGACAACTTACGTTCTTAAGAGATGTTCCCACTTCGTCATAGTGCGGCAGCATTCCTTCTGGTGTGTTCTGTCGGACTTTCATACGATCCTCGAGGGTTGTCACGAATTTTTGGATATCCGAGTACCTAGAGTCATACATTAATTTCCGTTTCAAATTGGAACGTTTACTTACTTCAGAACGCTGTCGTAAATGATCCTAGGAACTGGCGGCAGCAGACTGTCCAGCAGCAGTTCTGGCATATTCACTTGAATCAATGGCATACGAAGGAACTTCTCTATAGCCGGCATGATTTTGCACTGCACATCGATGTCGTGAAGGATCTTGGCTGTGGTCGATATCATTCCGGCGATCTCATGGCGAATCCAAAGGTTTGGGTGGCACAAATAGCATGCAGACTCTGAGATCATTTCGGTGACGGCCGGCTTTCGAATGTGGCCTAGTTCTATGAGGATTGTGACAGCACGGATCGCCTTTGCAATCACAAACTCTTCACGATCGCTGAAACCCTAAGGGTAAGTAAACTGACTTGAAGAGATGTATTAAGGAGAATCGTGATCCGAAACAAACCTGCTGCAAAAGGGGAACTAAAATGTCGGAGGCTTGCCATCCGACATAGCCTGCCACGCCCGAAATGTTGTCGTAGAAGGCTCCGCGAAGATTCTTATCGTCGTCGTTGAGGAATGTCATAATGTGGGAGAGAACAACGTCGTTGGCTGCAATACCAGAAGGATGAAAAATAGAATTTGATTGGTCCTCCATCAGCTACATACCTTTCTCCTTGCCAAAGAAGGCGCAGAGATCACAAATACCCGATTCCATCAATGTTTGCTTGACAATTGGCTTTGAGTCCGTCAGAAGACTTAAAACCGTCTGTTGGATGATCTCATGCAAGGCGTTCAATTCAGCCTGGTACCGGCGGAATGGCATCTCACTAGGTGTGTTACGCTGTGTCTCCTCGAGGAAGTAGATAGCAATTTTAGCCAGTTTGGCTGAAAGTTTACCAGAAATTAGTATTTAAACAAATCTATGGGTGCTTCGTCTTACATATGTTCCTAGCAAAGGCGACACGGACAATAACCGCCGCCTGTTCACTCGACAGTGACGCGATAGACGGCAAAATGTACTCGGGAAAGACATTTGCATCGCTTCGCGGGATTTCTTTTACCAACCCAAGGCAAGTGGTAAGGGTTTCCACAGCCTGTACTTGTACCTTTGCCGACGAATTCTGCGCTAAATGCAACTAAAACAAGGAATTGTAAACAAGAACTGGAAAGAGGACTTGGACAACCACTTACGATATAGGGAAGGATTCTGTCGAGAATAGTCTCAGACGTCGTATACTGTGACAGTTTTTGAAGAATCTCCAAACAGCAGATCTTGCTGTTTGAGTGCTGCAGGCCTCTGATACAGGATGTAACCACAGTGATGATCAAGATCAATCCGTCTTGTTCCTGCGAGGCACAGGAATTTTCTTTCGTCGAGTATGCCTCACATTCGACGTCAGTCTCCGAAGCTTCTTCACTGACCAAGGGTCGGTTGGTTAGCACCTTGATGCAGTGTGTTATGTCCGAGTGCAGACGAAGTATCTTATCATCTGGGGTCATGATCGGAGCAGAGGAGAACATTTGTAAGTAAGACTGTAGGAAGGAGTAGAAATACTCGGGGAACAAACGACCGCGCTCTTGGTCGAGGTAGTCTTCTGCACTGCGACGATTTATTGAGTTGAGGTTGATCATGGAGGCGAGAAGATTGCGAAGATTTTCGTTCTCAATGCCGGCCAAGTGTTTTTCGACCAACTCACGCTCGCCGCGTCGATAGGCCAGTAGCTGCGAAAGTTCAAAAGGCGCGGTTCCCTCGGTCCATAGCTCGAGGAGGGCACATCTGTGGAGAGAGAGAAGGTTGTTAATGATAGCGTGATGTCTGATTTTGAACACTTACCCCGCTGAGAATATGTCCATTGCAGGCAGCAACGTATTCCCTGAATAATACGAACCTAATCGTACCAAGGAATCAGTGGGTAGCATCGATTCCGCAACATTCCCCTCGGCGTCGTCCGAAGACATTGTCTTTACAAACCTTTCCGGTGCAATGTAGCAAGTTCGACGACGGCTAGTATCGAAGAAATACGTATAATCGGCAGGATTGTCCTCGGGTAAGTAAGTTGGTTTGAAAGAAGCAAAGTCCGACAGAAGGACCCAGTTCCAAGATGTAATAAGGATGTTCTCAAGCTATAGGCAAACACTTTGTATATGCGACTCTTTGGAACTCTTGTGAATTACCTTAATATCACCGTGGCAGATCTTTTGTTTGTGACACTGGTTAAGAGCACACAAAATCTGGAATGTAATCCACTTCTTCTCTAGTGTGGTGAGGAAAGGACGAGTCGACACACGGTCGTACAAACTATGCTTCACAAACTCTCGCATGATGTAGGCGGCCTTGTCGGTTATCTTAAAAGCAGAGTAAAGCTCGTTATGCACATTCATTTTCGGACTTCAACAATTACCTCGACTCGCTGGAATGGTAAACAGTTGACCGAGTTTGCTAGCGTTTTCTTAAGCTGTTCGACTCGCTCCTTGTGGTCCTCTAGAGGAAGCGTGGGATCATGTTTTACAAATACTTTTACCACAATCAATCCCTCTTCGGATTTTGCTTTGGCCACTTTGAAAAACCGAGTACTCCCCATGCTGCGTAAAAAATGTGTATTTTTTTTTGTGCGTCATGAGAAAAATGTTTGTTTCCACTCACTTGGAATCAAAGACCAACTCGGTGCCAAATGTTCCTGCGAAATAGTGCTCCACGGGGAAGATTTGCGACGGGGCTATACCAACCAATTGATTTCCCATGGTGAGTGGACTCTTAGTTCGGAATTTATGCTACTTTTTGCATGAAATATCGATGATTTTGTAATAAAAGGCGTATCTTAAAAATCAGCTGCAAGTTTTTATCAACAAATCACGGTGACAGGTATAGTTTTGAAAGCTACAATCAGCTGTCACCCGGACTATGTATGCTCATCTCACTTTTTCACATGGTGCACAGGGATGTACCACATGACCAAAACTAATATTTTTTTTTATAGTCATTCTTCAACGATTTTTAAAGACTGGGGTGGAGTCGGCTATTGTGATCTGTGATTTTCACATTTTGTGACGGTCAATGTGATCAAACAAAATAATCCGTCTGCGTAAGTTGATCAGAAAAATATTGTTCAGAATATATATCAGAAATATATTGGCTTAGGAACACTTACCGTAGAACCACAGTTATGTAGCTGTAGCCGTAGTAGTAGCGGTAGTAAGAGCTGTCAAAAGTTAAAACACATGTATTCAGTGTATTGCGCACACAATGCGTGTCTGTGGCGGTAGCGCGTAGCTGTGGCGGTAGTAAGAGTTGGCCAACTTTTAACTTTCGTAGTGCTACACGTTTGAATGCGCTACACGGTAGACAGTTCAATACAAGTAAAGTAAACAATGGAGGAAAAGGACGTCGAAAAGTTTATTGAGATGGTTAAATCTAAGGAAATTTTATGGACAAAAATATTAAATCTAGTTTAAATTAACCCAGAGTATCGGCCATTGTTTATAAACGAGGTTTTTGTTCGACATAGCCGCGCTACACCATTGTGTTCAATTTTTTTCCGTACTACGCCACATGTCTCCGCGGCTGTACTACGTGCTACTGCTACATACAACCGCTACGGGCGTTGTGGTCCTACGGTTATTCTTATTCGTACATGCAGAGAGTCAGCCTAATGGTGGGCAAAAACACCACCTTACCAGAAAGTTTAAAAACTGGTGATGACCTGATTTTGACGCTGTCACAAGAAAATTGTGATGATCACAGTTTACACAGTTTAATTTTTGTGATTTGTGACATCACTTTTCATAGATCACCTCAGCCGATTCCACCCCAGGTCATTCCGATTTTTGTTTAGACAAATTGAGTTTATTTTTTTGGGAAAAAGCCAGATCCAGCCTTGTTAAATAACATGAAAAACTAATTGACACACATGCAAAGAAAGAAAGCACCTAATTCGAATTTCATTTCTACCCAGCTTTCAACCGTGTAGCAAAACGAAAAATAAAAGTTGGCCAACTCTGAATACTACAGCCACACGCTACCGCCGCAGACACACATTGTGTGCGCATTGTACTGAATGCATATATTTTAGCTTTTGACAGCTCTTACTACTATACTACTACAGCCACACCACTGTGGTCTCACGGCTAAGGCCGCGCTGTCACAAGCATCTTAAAACAAGAACAGAAACAGAATCCCATACATTAGCAACTGAAACCAAAATTCGCTGAATGTTTTTTGCGTTGCTAAATGAAATTCTTTTTCGGTTTCTGTTCCTGTTCCTTGTGACAACGCGGCTTAAGTAAACACAGCTTAAGCCTTCAGCCCAATGAATTCGTTCCCCCCCATGGAGCATAGAGGAAAATGTGGGGACCTGCAACAACGTCAACTTTCAAAAAATTTTCAAGTTAATCTTTCGGCTTAAAAGATTGATGAAAAACTGACCAATCAAACCAAGGCGGAAAAACAGCGTTGACGTTTTTGTCAGTAAATTTTTTTTTTTGACATATATTGACGAATGGAAAAGTGGAAATGCGATACCCGGTGGATAGTAGAGGAATATGTAGAGACCTGCAACAACGTCAAACTGAAAATTTTGACTGTTTGTTGACTGACAAAAACTTCAATGCTGTTTTCCCGCCTTAGTTTGATTGGTCAGTTGTTGTTTTTTTTTCGCCAGTTGACAAGTAAATCAAAGTCGGTTGATGAGTTCGGCGATTTTTTGAAAACTGACGTTGTTGCAGTTCTCTACATATTTTTCTATTCTCCACCTTGAATTGAAGTTGATTGAAGTTGCCTTCAATCGCCAATAGCATAAATCGCCAATTTTTGAAACCGCTAAAGTTTTTTTTTTCCAAACAAGCGTCAGCTGTTTTCGTAATGACATTTGAATTTGCTTGCGCGTAGTGATGCCAGCTTTGATAAGCTCATACCTAGATGACTAGATGACTTCCCTGGGGAACGCCGGAAATGGCAGGAAAAGAAACTGAAAAAAGTCCTCTAAATTTAACTTGGTAAGATCTTAAATGAAGATAAGACATAATCCAACAGATAAAATTTGGTGGAAGGCCAAGAGAAGTAAGCTTAAAACCAATAATTTCATGCGAAATCAAATCGAAAGCTTTGGAAAAGTCGGTGTAAACGCAATCAACCTCGAAGCCATTTTCTACTGCATCAGAACATTTTCTATAAAACGATAAAAGGTTAGTTACGGTAGACCTATTTTTAACGAAACCATGCTGTTCTTTGCAAATTATGTTTCGGCAGTAAAATATAAGGCTATCGCAAATTAATTTTTCAAACACTTTTGGAATGGTTGAAAGTTTAGCAATCGGCCTGTAGTTCACAATATCACATTTAACACCTTTTTTAAAGACAGGCGTAATAAATGAGAGTTTCCACATGGAGGGGAAGTGACCGGACGATAGCGAAAGTTTGAATAAATTTTGTAAAGGAGTGGCAAGAACATCCTTACAGTTTTTTAAAACGATAGGTGGTATACCGTCTGGACCAGTAGAACAATCGTCTTTAAGGCTAGACAAGAGCTCATAAATAGTTTCTAAATGTACTGGTATATCACAAAAATTAACTTGAGCAGATTCTGTGAGATATTTAAAATAATCAGTGTCGACGGTAAATGGAGAATCTCTAAATGATTTGGAAAAGTGATCAGCGAAAAAATTGCATATCGTGCCAGGATCGTTGGAAGAACTGCCATTATATTTGAGAGTGGATGGATAGCCATCAACTTTTCTTTTAGAGTTAACAAACTTCCAAAATTCCCTGGGATTAGTTTTAAAATCTGAACCAATTTGAGAAACATAGTTGTAATACAAACGCTCTGCGAGAGCATTGAATTCACTGAAATGAAACATGAAATTATCAAGGTCAAATGTACTCAAATTTGTGATGTACTTTTTCCATGCTTTATTGCGCTTATTACGTAGGACTTTCAGTTCCTTGGTATACCATGGGTGGCTGAAGTTAGAGTTCTTGTTTTTCTTTATAGGTATAGTATTACTGATACAGGTATTGAGTATAGAATAAAATTTTTCTACAGAGCGCTCAAGGTCACTGGAGCAAACTATATTAGAAATACCGGATTTATTCAGTTCGTCAGATAGTGTGCGAAAGTTAGCCTTTCGGAAGTCAAAAGTGTATGAACAGTCAAATGAGTGGACATTCTCATGTATGTGACAGTTCAAGTCAAGAAAAACATCCAACGGGGGATGGTGAGTATCTATCTTAGTAATGCTGCACTTGGATTTACAAGCAACAGTACTAATTGCGTCAGAAGTAAAGACCAAATCGAGTATTCGATTATTTATGTTTTTTATACAGCTTACTTGCTGTAAGTCAAAAGAATTAATGTTATCTAACTTGTTAAGTGCTGCATGTGGTGACGAAATATGAGGAATGAAATGCGAAACATCATCAGATAAGACCCATTTCAAAGCAGGAAGGTTAAAATCCCCAAAGAGCAATACCGTACTTTGTCCACAGGCTAAATGAAAAATAAACTCAAGGGCCTTAGCAAGCTCAGAATAAATTTCAACGGGACTATCGGGGGGGATGTACACATTAACAACATATACGAATTTGGATAAAATGTCAAGTTTGACACATACAACTTCGGCATTAACAGTAAATGGAAATTTAACTTTGTCCGAGGTGATATGATCCCGAACAGCAATTAAAATTCCACCGCCTAACGCTTCGAGATCATCTTTATAACGATCTCTTCTATATACAAGAAACTCTTTGGTGAAGAGTTCTGCATCAGTAGTGCTAGCATTAAGCCATGTTTCAGTCAAAATAATGACATCATGCGGAAAAACCAAAGAATTTTTAAATATATCATCTGTTTTATGTTTGCTACGGATGGATCTTACATTTTGATAAAAAAAAACATAGTCTACTATTTAGTTTTTTGAAATATTATTTGGTTGCTTAGATTTTGAGGGCCTGTATGCAAACTCTTCGACTAGAGTGTTAGACGGCCAAAGCCTATGATCACAGATTGACTCAAAGATAGAAGGAGGAACAACTATTTTGAATGAAGATACGAAACTATTAGGCTTGCTAAGTTTCATACAGCTGACCAAGTTTACGTTAGCAACGACCTTTTGAGATATCAGATGATGAATAATGTCACCAGGTGTGGTCTCGGGTTTCAGTCTTGAAATAAATACAGATTTAGGTCTGGGGACAGATTCTAAGGTGTTGGCATATTCAACAGCAGGCCCACTAGACGGTTCGATTGTAGTTTGAGGAACAACAATCGTTGAAGTGTGAGACGAAACAATCTCTTTATTGTTGTTTTTACGACGCCTCAGATTAACACGCTTAGGGTGAGATAAGGTATGGTTAGACGAATCATCTAAAGCAGCAGTACTAGTCCTAGACAAGTGAATTTCGGACGGACTTGGGATGGACGATTTGGATTTTTGGACGATGGATTTTTGTGCTCAGAGTAATCAGAGCCCAAGATTTGTATTAATTTTTTCGCTCAGAGCATGATCAGTGCGCGCTCAATGCACTCTGAGCTAATTGCTGAGCAGAGGGAAATGACAGATGGATGTTAAAAAATATAATTTTAAAGGTTAGTTTGTTGTTCTAAGGCCGAGTAAAAGCGTTTGATGAATTGTTCCTTGGCGAAATTATATTTATTTTGCATCATTTCGGCTCGTAACAAATATTTTGTCAATTTTTCAAGTTTTCTTCTCTTTAATTTTACATTCTGTCGGATAACCAAAAAATGTGCTTAAGTGTGTTACTCAGATGTTACTAAGTGTGTTACTCAAATCAAAACAGAGTACTCTGAACCGAGTGCGCTCAGAGTGCTCGAGCTCTGTTCAGTGCTCTACTCTGAACTAAAAAAGAAAAATGCCCAATGTGGTAGGTAGTGATATTTTGGTACTTTTACTCATTTGAGGTTTTTTTTTATAGCACATTTGTGCTTTAAAATGCAAAATCTTGTACCTTTGTACTTCTACATCTAACATTTTCGAAACTCTCAACCTCTTAAAGTAAAATTATTTATGTTTAATACATAGCTTCGAAACACATAAACTAAGTGTTCAGCTAAGCGAAAAGCTAAATATGTACTTAAATATTATTTGGTAGTGCTTTTTGGAGAGTAGGAAGCTTACATTTTAGCTAGTTTTGGTTATTAGTTAGGCCCATAAGTTTAAAATTAATCGAAGAACTGCCCAATAAACTGCAACAGTATTATAAGTTGTCTTCCTTGTTTCTAAAGTTTGCAGTCAATAGCCCGCAGTATATTGGTAGCCACGCATTTGTGTGAATTTATGGTTGGTATTGATTTGATGGTATTGGTGCCTTTATTTGATTTTCAAACCTAGTTGTCTTTTCTTATAGTAGAAATTCGTAGAGATTTTTCCACATTTAAGCTTCATTGACGACGTTTGTAGGTACTACTGGCTACGTTCGAAGCCATCATATAAGTACAATTATTGTAAAATGTAAATTATTTGAAAATCAATTTTTAATGTTTCAATATAAAAAAATATATTATAGGAAAACGGTCACTCCCCAACATAAGCAATGATGCGTTCGGTTAGCTTTTTAATTAAACTCATTATATTATCGTTGGCATTTGATGTTGTCTTGCACATTTTATTTGTTTTTGTAAAATCATTATAAACATATTATTAACAAAAAATATCGAATTTATAAATTTTTCTTTATTATACAAGTGTTATCTCTAACATTAGTTGATTTTTTCAAATCCATATAGGGATGGAGAGACAGTAATTTGCCACAAAAACAAAACGAATCGTATGCTAAAATTTTTCATCACCCTGTCTTAGAGCTGAATTTTGAACTCAAGAAAGTTTGATCTAAAAATGGAACCAAAAACTTTTAAACTTTCTTTGAGAATTTGGACAAGATGTCATTTTGAAAAATTTAAATTAAATTCAATTTTCTTTAAGGCAAAAAACTGTTATTTTCCTCTCCCTTCGATGTTCAAAATGGCCTGCACCTGCAAAGTAGCTTTTTGAAGAATATTAAATTTACTTAGCTCAAACATTTAGAAGAAACTAAAAGATTTTTTTTCGTTTTTTTTGTAAGTTTTTTTTTTTAATTTTTGTAAAAACATGAAAAACAAAATCCCATAAAATTTCGCATATAACACACGTATATACAAAATCTACACATTTTTTGGTGGTTAAATAAAAGTCTACATATTTCTATCGGTCAGTTTGAATTCCATGTTTCACTGGATGTTGTTGGTGTTTGTTCATGTATTCGTGTAAAGTAGCAACAAAAAACAAAATGTTTTATAAAATTTATATTTTTTTTCATTTCTTTAAATTATGTTTTCTTTTTTATTTTCTTTTAAAAATAAATTTATCTTGAAGTGTAATCGTTTCACTCTCTTATCTTTCGAAAGTAGTAGTAGTAGCAGAAGTTATAATTAATTAAATAAATAATGGATGAATAACATCGATGGAGCTTTTGGTGTTGTTGTTGTTGTTGTTGTTGTATTTGGATGTTGTTTTTTCACTGTTGTCCAAATGGACAACATTACTCCTGAACCTGTCGTTCGCACATTTTTGCAAGGAATGCTAAATAAATATAAAATCAAAGAATCCATTAGAGACTTTTTAAAAACTAAAAACGTTTAAAAACGAGGATATTAATTCAAAATAAGGAAAATATTAAAATAAATATATACACAAGAGAAGAAAACAAGACTGATGGTTAGTATGACACACAAGTGACATTTGGGATGTACTTATCGGTTTTTGTCGAATATTGCGAAAGCGCTGTTAGGTAGTTCTTAAGCAAAGAAAGCTTATCTCAATCCTTAAAGATCTACTATTTTTGTTTTGTTGTTCAAACTTACTGTTTAATCGAAAACGACTGGATCGCTCATCAATTTTTTGACAAACTCTGTGATTTTGTTTTTATAGTGCGGAAATTTGGTTTTTGGTTGAAGGGATATACATGATGGTTAGGAACGATTTGTTTGGTGCAACAATGTCGTGAGAATTTGTGCAAGGACACACGAGGACGAAAACGTGGCAAATATAAATAAAAGTGCAAGAAAAATAAGTAAATTAAGGTGATTGCTAAGTAAAATAAATAAGATTTATAACTAACTTAACAGGTGAAATTAGAGTTTCTATAATAAACATTTTTTTTGTATAAAAAACTTTCCTAATTCAAATTGAAAATACATAGTTGAGATTTTTAATTTTATAAATTACTTTGCTAACTTACTAATTTACTATATAAATAAATAATTGAAAGCTAATTACTAAATAAATGCAACCTGGTGCATAAGATGTGCATTTCAAATCAAACGCATAGTGCTTCGTGAAAAACATTTGGATAAACAAGTAACATTAAACATGAGTTTTTCTTTTGGAAATATAAATAAAATATCTTAAATTTCACAATACTTACGGGAGTATTCGATCATGCCTTCATCATCTTCAGGGCCCATACAGTCACCGAAAAGTTCCTCAACTTGTTCGTCATTCAAAGCCTCACCTAAATTGTTTTAATATTATTTTTTTTTTTTGTTAAATTGTAAAATATGTTTTTTTTTTTTCAATTTCATTTACCCAGAGCAAGCAGGGCATGTTGCAATTCAGCGAGAAGCATGGTGCCGTTTTCGGCTTTGTCGTACAATTTCAGACATTCAATGAAATCCTCGTAGCAGCCTTGATCCTTCTCCTTCTTGACTTGGGAGTAGATTGGGAGGAATTCTTCGATTGTCAGCTTCTTCTCGCCACGCTTCTTGGTGCCACCCATTTTCTCGATCAGGGCCAATGTGGGGTTGAGATTCAGTGAGCGGAGAGCATCACCTAGGTCAACGGCATCGATACCCTCACCGGGGCTGCCCATGACTTCAAACACGAACTCGACATCTAGTTTTTGGTAAAAAAAAGGAACAGTTGATGAATAAAGTTTCGATTTTAAAGTAAGGCTAAGTGCTAAGGGCGTTTGAGTAATTGCTTTGAGGGTTTTTAAAAGTTTTCGTGACCCTTAATTTTACAATGCCTTTGAAATAAGTCATCATTTGCCAACATCTGTTACAAGGAAGCATTCAGATGAACTCTTTAAAGAAGATGATCCTTATTTACGCCACCTTCCAAGTAAGAAATGCAATATTAAGGGTTTTAGTGACAACTGTCAAATCCGTTTTTTATTATTTAGTAACTGATACCAAATCGTCATGACAAGTTGCATGTTTGAGCAGCACTTAATCCATCTGAAGGGGACAAATCTAGGTATTATGAATCGTATATCGACTGTAGATCTTTGAAAAATTACGCGATTACATCCTTTTAAAAAGTTTAAATCTTGTGCAACAAAAATATTGACTTATGACTGCTCGTAACAATACCTAAAACTTTTTTCTCTGTTTGGCAACATGGAAATACAACTTTCGTGCTCGGAAACAAACAAATCTATCCGCACAAAAAATACCACAAATTAATTAGCTTCAATTTGACGTTTGACAGCGGAGATGTTTTCATGCGAAAGTGATCGGAAATTCATACACAATCTGTCATTTTCAACATTTAATTTTCAACAAAATATGCAAAATCTTTTGACCGAAAGAACAAATTTATTCTTTAATTTAAGCCTTCAATCGTGGCTTACCCCTGGCGGTCAATTTTGGAACATGTGAAGACCTATACACTTCAACAGCTGGCTGTTGTTGTCATCCAATTTGTCAAACGAGTATGAAAATTATTTGCTTAGGAAAAATATTTTTATTCTAATTTGCTTCTTATGAAGGGACAAACTATTTTATTCACAAATCAAGTTGATAGCTCGCACGGAAAAATGCGAATTCGTTCATGGAAGGCAGGTCGACTTGTCAACTTCGAAATATGTGTTAACAGCTAGAGGTCTTTACACATTCCAAATTTGGCCACCAGGTAACGCATTCTGACTTTTCCTAACGTCAATGAAAAACACAAAGAGAATGCCAACCGGGTATGCGGGTAATACGATAGTTTTTTTTTTTTAATAAAAAAATAAACAAAACTTGTTTCTAAAAATATGCCAAATGATTTTTCTTTTGGCTGATTATCAAGAAACAATTCGTTCTTTCGTATGGCATGTGGGAGTTCATTGCGAAACAAAAAATCGGGTAAAAATAATTATTTAATTGGGTGATAGAAGCTATTGAATGTAGAGCTCTTTACTATTGGCAAATAAGCTTTGAGTCTTTTTATTTTAAATTTGCAAAACATTGTATAGCTTAGATCGAAAAGTTGGATGAATTCATTGTGTGATGCATTTTGTTAGGTGCATCTTTCACGCTAGTTGCACCCTAATTTCAGTTTCTTTTGACATTTATGTGTATTATCGACGCAATTCAACAGGAAAAGCCTATTAATTCATTTATTCTTTATGTCAATCAAAAGACACACTATTTTTCCACATTCCCAATTTTTCGAGATAGTCTAAGGTCTAGTTATGCCTTTAATTATAATTGAACATTGAAATAAATCAGTGCAACGGTGCCTTAATTTTTTTGACAAGTCCGTCCGACTTGCAACCGAATAGTCAAAACATTCCCCTAGAATTTGAAAGTAATCAGTAATTGTGAAATAAAAGCTAAGCCTTGCAATAAGGCAATACTAAAGGCAACTGTCAAACGAGCACAATATGATCCGGACGATTCTCGGTGATTAATTGAATAGATCTTCAGACTTCAAGCATTTCAGTTTAGGATTTACAATTGGAAGGAAAATTGACAGCTGAGAATTGAATGCTTTTCAGTGAAATGATTTTGTTCCGAAAATATATACGAAATTCAGCTGCTCAATGCAATTAATGTGTCTCCACCGGCAATCAAAAGAGGGTAAGCGTGAGACAATTAAAAATAAATTCCATAGTGACTCCACCGGACAAATATAGGATTAATTTGACACGAGCACTCTGTTTCTGCCATTTTGGCTCTCTAGAGAGAATGACGGTGACATTTCCCAGGAGCGAGAAAAATACGTCATTTGTCAATTATTAATCGACAAGTGGAAATTCGACGTTTGGCTATAAACACAATCGTTAACAGCTTTGCTAAGAACAGCGTACCGAAGCCGAATAGGTACCCACTTTTCGGTTGGTAATCCGGAAAAAAAAGAAATTCCGATTCGGATTTGCCGTTGAAAAGTAAAACACATTCTTCCTGATTTTGCAGATGTGCCTGTCGTTGGATTTGTATAAAAAGGTTATCCTACAAGCCAAATAGACATTCATCCAACTTGACGCAATGGCTGTTAAATAATTATGTTTGTGCATCTGATTTTGATTCTGCATTCACCACCAGAACCAAATTCGTCTTCTTTTCAAAAGAGGAACTGCGAGTCCAAAATACTCCTAGACCCTTCTGAACGATGAACCGACAAGGCGATAAAGTTAAGTTTCCACTTAGTTTTGTAATCAGCATTTGTAATCTAATAGTCAACGCACATAGGTTAGCTAGAAAAATGCAAATATGTGTGTCGAAACATTTGCGCCTATAACTGTCAAAAGGAAGACTTGTCAACATGTCGTCGATTGCTGAAGCATACTTTTTACAACGGTGGTTTTTCCCAAAACAATCAGACCATAACTAGACTATTTCCAGCTCCTTACTAGATAATAAAGTAAGGAGGTGGAGAGTAGCATTGTTTTTTAAATTAGGAAATAAGGTATCTGCTTTGTCATAGTTTTTCATTCATTTTTTCTTTTAGATGGTAGTCGCGATTTAGAGCTTTATCGCCATGCAACAGGTGGCGAGGGTTTCAGTCACATTGCTGGAATAGTTCGTCCCAATTAATCCTTTTTTGCATGACGCCATCTTTGTAAGGTAGCAAAAATATACCAAAGCCTCAAAGCGTTAAGAGGACTGCAAATTTCTGTTATCGATGATAGCCCGCATTTGGGCGCCTATCCAAATGCTTGATGGGGGAAGGCTGACCAGCTAAAAGCTGGGTGGGCAGCATGAAATATAATTAAGATCTGCCAAAAGTAGTAGCAAAAAGTAAAATGCAGGTGCAACGTACTATTTGGTACCTTGCAGTAGGTCACGACCGGTACCTAACCGTGATTTGGAAATTCAAGCCGAGTAGACCTTGGAATCAGTTTTTAGACCCCATATTTTCAGAACCCGCTGGTGAGACTCAAAAGAAAAAAAAATTAGGACCGTTCCATGCAAGTGAAAGACGCCTATAACGCACACATCGTTCTTAGTTACAAGAAGCCAGGCCTTTAGGCTCTATGCGAATTTCACCAATCAGCTGTTTTATCTAATCGATGAAGATCCCCTGTCAGAGAGGCCAATCGAGAGACTCTTTCCTGCATGTAGGGTAAACTTTCGAATGGTAGTAGTTGGAGCCCTCGTAAGTCAGACCAGAAGAATCGGTCCTCGTGTCTATTCATGACTTATGTATGCACAGACAAGGAAAATGAGGAAGCCTGGGTGAATCCTCTGCTTGCTAGTCTGGTAGTTGTTCCATGCGAAAAGCACTAAAAAAAATGTGCTTGGTATTAATAAACGATTAAATGCGCTCTTTACTTCCCGAATTGTTAATGGACGACTGGGATATTATATCTTAAATTTCATGCCTTTCTCTTAGTTTTTAAATAATCGCAAGGCCATCAGCCTAGCCTTTGAAAAATTTCTCGCCTTCGTTTAATTATCCATCAAAGTTCCGGCCAAAGCACGAAAAACCATTTTTTTTCTAATATGTGGTAAAAAAGGAATTCTAGTTATTAGCAGCACGCTTTCCAACTTTTTTTATATACGAAATGTAGAGACCTCATTGACATGTTGTTTGACTTTTGCTATGTTATGCCTTTACTCTAAAAAAAACTTTAAAAGTTTGACTTAATGAGATGTCAGTTAAGTTCTTTAATCAAATCCAAATGTAGACTCAAACATAAGCTTAAAGTTTGACACTAGGACATTTGGTAAAAATCAGATATGATTGACAAGTTTCATCTAAATACGAATCGAGACCCAATTTTTGATTTGTTATCCATTTTTAAGTTCTCCATCATATCCAGGAATAATGGCTTACATCTGTTTGACAGCCCAATTCGTTATCGAACAGTAAGATAACAATAAGATTCGAAAAGACATTAACCTTCACCCACATAATGTCTGAAAACTCTCTGATCTGAACGTCTGAAAGTCACAGTGGTAATTATTAGCGGAATTCATAAATTTCTTCACTTGTAACATGAGACGATGTAGCTCATATACACATTGTCCTTATTTAGAACCGATCGCGTACCACAGCGACTCTTGAATACACACAATCTTTTTCACTTTGCCAAAATAAGACATGCGTAATGTGCACAAAAGATTTGAGAATAAAAAAAAAACACACCACACACATACTGGTCCAAATATTTGATCCAAAAATAACCGTATTTCGAGAAATACTGATGGCTGTGTTCACAAGACGATTTTACTTTTTGGTATTAAATTCTTTTTAGATTGGTTTCACTTGGTTTTCTATTGTAAATGGTTATGCAATATGGAATGTCACTTTTTATCACTTTTAAGGGATTGTAGATATTAAGGGCACGTTGGACTTTTCGAAATTATTCCACAAGGCTGTTTTGGTAGAGTATTCCTTTTTTGTGTGTGAAAAATCTAGTACTTACTTTCTACTTCACGCTTTGGTACATCGGCCTACGGGAAACAGAAATAAACGGATGTTATTACTTTAACAAATCAATCGCTCGAAATTTTGAGATTATTAAAATTCTTATTTTATTTAAAATACAAGGCGTGTGATATGGTATCTTTTGACGAACCGCCACCACTCACCATTTTGTATTTGAATGAGAAAAATCAACTAACTCGCGGATGAGCTCGGTCTCGACTGAACACTGTTTGGCTACTACGAGACGGAAAGGTAATTCAGAGGTGAACACATCTAAGTACATCTCGGTTCAACTGACAGGACTTTACGTCATGTGTGTGTGTGAATTTTCCAACACTTATAAAAACCTGAACACAATCTAGCGATCGACCTGCCACATTTATCGTCGGCTCTCATTTCTATTTTTAATGTTCAAATGCTGTCTAGTTCTAGATAGTGTTAGATATCATGTAGGCCCAACTCGGTCTCGTAGTATGCGGGAGTTTCTTTCTGGTTTCGGTCAAGAGGCCATTGTAGTATTTTTTTCCTCCCGTCAGAATGGGAAAATCATCCGACCCTGATAAATCTGACAACCTGCAAAATTTCGCTGAGGTATTTTGTTGAAAAAACCATCCGATATGGGGGTGGTGGAAATTTTTGTTCAACGCCTGTTGATGGCCACTGCAAGTGGCATAGTGGTTTGCTCGGGTGAGAGAGAGAACCTCTCGCACCTAGCAAAGTTGTCGTGAGCAAAAAGTAAAAATTTTACGAGATTATTTTTTTTCTGTCGTTCTAAGGAAAGGAAATTTTTTTCGGCTAACCTAAGAGATTTCAACAAAAAGTTTCTATTTCGAGATTCGATGACACAGATACAGATTCATTTGGGTACCACCACCGGAGCAGTGGGAGGGCCCTCCTTCAGCCGCGCATTACCCTGAGTTGTTGCCGGTTGTGAGGGAATTTAAAAATATACAAACCACTTTGTTAGTTGGGATTATTTTTGAGAAAATGAAAAAACAAAAACCCAAAAGATCTTCATTGAAGTGGAATGACGAAACCATTTTTGAAGTGATATTTATATAATTGCAGTCGGAATCTATTTGACTTTTGGATAAATTGGGCTCAGAAGCATTGTATGCATTCCATATGACTTTAATTTTTTTTTCTTTGTACGACAAAGAAAAATGGCAAGAAGGGTAGTCAAAGATAGTTGGCGCTGGCTTAATGCCAAAAAGCCTAAAAGAAATTGCATTCATTTGTCAAAAGAAGTTGCCAAAATTTTCGATCAAACGGTTGACAACTGACAACCTAGCATTGCAGTTCCGGTTTCGTTGGTGTATATAGTGCGTACATTGCAACGAGATCAAACATCTGATTTCATGTTGTCCCAATAGATTTAAGAATTCAGCAGCCACTACAGAGCTTTGTCGAAAAATTCGAAGAAGACTGCTTGTGACAATTGACAGTTTAAGTAATGGCTTTAAAAACGAAGCATAGAACGAACCATTCAACCCGGGCGAAGACGTTACCGACGAAGCATACGAACGATACCGCCCACCCGACCTGGAGGAGGTGAAAGTAGCTGTGTCTAAGCTCAAGTGCAACAAAGCAGCCGGAGCAGACGGCCTAGCTGCCGAACTTTTTAAATCCGCTGGCGATGAGCTGGTTAGGAGCATGCACCAGCTCATCTGCAAGATATGGTCGGAAGAAAGCATGCCCGACGAATGGAACCTCAGCATTGTTTGCCATCTGCAGAGGCATCAGTCTTCTTAACATCGCATACAAGATCTTTTCTGCTGTACTGTGTGAACGCCTGAAGCCGTTCGTCAACAATCTGATAGGCACATATCAGTGACTTTAGGCCAGGAAAGTCCACCATCGATCAAATATTCACACTGCGGCAGATCTTGGAAAAAACCCAGGAATTCCAAATCGATACACACCACCTCTTTATCGATTTCAAGGCCGCGTATGACAGCATCTATAGAGATGAGCTATATAGCGCAATGTCTAGTTTTGGCTTCCCTGCCAAACTCGTCAATCTGTGCAGGATGACGATGGAAAATTCACGCTGTTCCGTCAAGGTCGGCAAAGACCTCACCGACCCCTTTGATGTCAAAAAAGGGTTTAGACAAGGCGACGCGCTGTCATGCGACTTCTTTAACATCATACTTGAGAGAATTGTGTAAAACTCTCGCGCCAACACCAGAGGTACAATCTTTCAAAAGTCCGTTCAACTACTCGCATATGCAGACGACATTTACATAATCGGTAGAACAAAGCGTCAGTGAAGCCTTCGTGAGTATTGGGACGGAAGCGGCGAATATGGGTTTAGCATTCAATGAGGGCAAAACCAAGTATATGCCGTCATCAAGAAAAGACACCCAACACCGACGTCTTGGACAGAACATCACCATCGACAGCTATAATTTTGAGGTAGTTAGGGACTTTGTCTACCTGGGTTCTGCTATTAATTCAGACAATGACACCAGCGCTGAAATCAAACGAAGGATAACTCTTGCCAATCGCTGTTTCTTTGGGCTAGGCTAGGTTAGGTTAGGTTAGGTTGATGGATGCCCTTTTGACAATAGTCACGGCTTCACTTAGACCAGCAGTTGGGTCCATTGGAAACCTTCTTAATAACTGGAACGAAAACACAAATAGACCGCTGTTAGAAGCTCAGAGTTGCGCCCTCTTGGACCCATCCGGATTTGTATACAAATCTTAGGAGGTCCTTTAGATCTACATTATTTAGATCTTCGAGCTCGTTGAAGAAGTAGCTGCCGGGGATACTACTCCTGATGCTGTTTAGGGCTGGGCATTCGCAGACCAGGTGACGAACAGATTCAATTTCTTTAACGTCCCTGCAGCTTCTGCAGTAATCGTTATGCGGCATGCCTAGCCGCTCAGCGTGTATACCCACAGCGCAGTGCCCCGTGAGGATTCCCGTGAGTACTCGGATGTTCCTGCGGGCTAGTCCGATCAAAAATAGTGATCTCTTTTTGCTTACCGCTGGCCATAGCTCCCGTGTGTGTCTGGCACGTATCAAGTTCTGTCCAACATAGGTTGGTTCTACTCAAGGATTCAGTTTCTATCCTACGTGCTATCGAACTCAGCGGGACTCTTATAGATTTGAGGGCTAGAGATGCATTCATTCCAGACCCAAATCTCGCAAGCTTGTCCGCTTCTTCGTTTCCCGATATAGCGGTGTGATTTGGCACCCAACACACAGTTACAGTGTTGCCAAGTATTACTTGTCCAGAATTTCCCTGCATAGTTTCACAGCCATTGACTTCACCACGTCTGATTCCAAGGCTTTAATTGTCGCTTGGCTATCAGAGTATATGGTGATGCCATAGGTCGGGGGACTAGTACCCGTGTTTTTCAGAATGTGGCTGATGATAGCTGCCCCGAGGGCTTGCTCAATCTTCCTGCCACACTCAACACTGTACTGCCCGCTTGGTTTCTTGGAGTCTACTACAGCAGGCTGTAGTGGATTCCTTGTCACCTCGCTATACTGGCCCGTCCGGCTCGTACTTGGCTTACTTGGACTTCCCACTGTGGTGGCGCCCCATTTCGCTTTCTTCGGCGTCCTTGAAGCGTCCTCAGAAGATCGTGTTCTCTTCGAGGCGAACGCTTCTCTTCAATGCCCCCCGGCATTACCTTTCTGCAACCCGCTTGGGCCCGGTTTGTCACTCGGTCCTTGGGTTGCAGTTCCTCTTCCGGTAACAGGCTTTCTGTTGGTTCCGAGGGATGTCCTAGTAGCGCCATCGTCCCTCGGCCTTCCAGATTTTCCCGATTAACCACCCGTACCTTTAGCTGAACGAGCTGCCTTAGGCGTAGGCCTCGTGGCAACGTCGTTAGCTATGGTCTCCCGGGCCCACCAAGGGAAGATAGTTCCTTCTGAGTGAGGGAAGATTTTTCTTTGGCTGTTAAGATGCCATAAATATGTTTGGCCTTCTTAAACCGCTTCTTCCTCTCCAGGCCGGGAGTAGTCCTTCTGGATTGCTCCCACGCTTGGTCTCCTTTTTGTGGCCGGATTTTTCTTCGGAATCATCGGAGTGTTCAGCGAGTAGCTCTTCCTCCATTTCCATCGAGATATCCTCAGTTTCGATCAAACAGGCTGGTGTACCACGTTTGGATCGCACGGAACCACCGGTATGGTGTCGTTCGTGTTTTTGGCACATAGCGTGGCCTCCCCCTCATCCTTGTTTGTTTTAATTGGTTCAGCTATTTTGGTCCCATGAGAATGGCCGGAAAGGGTGGTCCACCCCGGTAGAGCCGCCATACCGGGGTAAGGCTAAGGTTTATATGCAGGTCTTCGCCTAGGCACCTGAGAGAGCTCGTTAGAGGCTGGTTTAACCCCCAGCCTTGCATCCTTCGGCACGGTTTGCAATACGCTCACACCACCACTGGAGTCAGGTTTGGCAGGACTTAGTTCGTCGCTCCTCAGCCGACCAAATCTTTCAGCCGCCGGCTGAAAATCCGCAACTTAAGCCCCCACACCAGCGTCATAGAAGATGACGCACTCGACAAGGCGCCTGCCACGTGGGGGCAATTCTTTGGGCTAAGAAGACAATTAAGAAGCAAAGCCCTCTCTCGAGCAACTAAAGTGTCCATGTATAAAACCCTGCATCATCCCAGTCCTGCTTTACGGTGCAGAAGCATGGACCCTGTCAAAAGCGGATGAAAACACTTTAGGCTGCTTCGAGAGGAAAATTCTTCGGATGATTTACGGTCCCGTCTGCATAGACGGACAATGGAGGAGGAGATATAACATCGAACTGTACGGGCTGTACAGCGATACCGACCTAGCCAAAAGAGTCAAAACACAACGTCTACGATGGCTGGGTCATTTAGAGCGGATGGACACCAACGCCCGGCCCGGAAAATCTTCGAATCCACACCGCGGGGACGGCGCGGTAGAGGAGAACCGAGACTCAGGTGGCGCACGCTAGTGGAAAGGGACCTCAGTCAACTTCGCGTGCGAAACTGGAGACGGCTAGCTAGAGACAGAGCTGGCTGGCGAAGCTTCTTGGCTGAGGCCCAGGTCCACCCGGACTGTAGCGCCACCTTACGTAAGTAAGTAAGTTTTATGAAGAAACTAGCTTTAATTTTATAGTTTTTTATAGATTTTTTTTTATAGTTTTATGAAAAAAAGAAGAGACGGAAATAATTTGAGGCAATAAAGTCAGCCGATGCAGTTAGGCAATTAGGTTATTAAACAGACCAGACTACAATTTTATTCTGGAAAATGGTTGCGTGGAAGTAGTTATAGCCTAAAACTTTCCCGTCGAAGCAGAAATTCCAAACATGAGCATATATCCTCAGTATTTAAGTATTAAGTGGGGCTTAACGCGGGTGGCCTCCAGGGCTTAGTAGGGGGCGCATAATAGACGAACATGTCACAGTGTAATATTCAAATTTGAAAATAATAGAAGTGAGTAGCATGTGCGTTTGCGGTCACAGCTTAGTCCTACTAAGAGCGCTGCTCAACCCTCAACCCTCTTCCAAGTAAACTATCAAGCACAAAATTCTGAACACCTAACTTGGTCGAGAGGCGGAACACTGGAAAATTGATGATGGGTGTCGTCGAAAGTAGACATCTATAGGAGAATGTTGGGTCAGCGTGTAGGAACCCTACCAAGGATCTGTTCTGGCACCATCGACAAAGCTGTAAGTAGGGTTTTTAATGTAATTATAGAGAACATCTGTCGCCTGGTATGACGTCCCTTGCTTTCCTTAATCTGTTTACGAAAACCAATAAGTACTCCCTTAAAAGTCTTTATACCTACACACGAACAGGCTTTATACAAAGCAGTCTGCCGGAGTAAGAAAGCCATGTACATTTAAAAAATCTGCAGCTAATATCTTGCATTGTAAGGACTCGAAAGCATTTTGGAAACACGTTCGTATCGTAGCTGGCACGAGTAATAAAAATTCGTCAGTAATCGATATTGAAATGCTTGCCTCGCTCTTCAAAAATCTTCTACTCCCAGACTCAAACAAAAAAATAATAAGTTTCGCTCTTCCAAACTGCATTGTCCCCGAGCTTGACTTTGCTTAGGAAATGGTGGTTATACTGCAGTAAAAAAAAAATCTAATACCGCAAATTGCCTGGACCTGTTGGGATCCCCGCTGAGTTTTATAAAAATTTAACTCCTGGATTTCTAAGCTATATTTTAGAGCTTTGCAATGTAATTCTTCGTAAGGAAATTGTCCCTAAAAGCTTCAAGTGCTCAAAAATCTTCCGGATTCTAACTAATCAGAGAATTCAAAAATCGAAAAAGGGGATCCTAACTTATCAGAGAATTATAGGGGCATAGTTGGGTGGAAGCAAATAATGTCTTAAGCCCCTTTTAAGCAGGTTTTCGTCTGAGTCTGTCAACCATAGACCAAATTTTTACATCAACAACTGTTGCAAAACGTTATATAGGTAAAGAAGAAATCTTTACACTTTTTTTGACTTAGAAGCAGCCTTTGACACTGTAAACAGAAGATTGCTCCTTTTTAAATTGACAAATCTAGGGGTATTATCCAAATTTATAACAATTTATGAAAACCTTTCATCCCATAATTCTCATGGCAAAAAAAATCCTCAGGCTTTTGTATGGACTCTGGTGTTCCGCAAGGCTGTATTTTGGGACCAATCCTTTTTGCCCTGTTTACAGATGATGTTGTAAATTTCTTACCGGGTGGCATTTATTTTGGAGAGATTTTAATAAAAGTTCTATTGTATGCTGATGATACCATACAACTTTAAAGAGCTTTTCAACTTATCATCAGTAAACTTAAGCAATACTGCGTGCTCCAAGGTCACAAACCTGAAAATCAATGCTTCAAAATCAAAAATCATGCTTTTTAGACATCACCATCAATTGCCTAGGATCGAAAGGTGGAGCTTGGACAATGAAAATATTGAAGTCGTGAACGAATTCAAATATTTGGGCCTCCGACTAAAATTTAATCCGGATATCTGCCCCAATCTAAAAGAGAGATCAATAGCTGTTAAAGTTGCTATAAACTGTATGTGGAACCAGTTTGTCGCAAACAAAGACGTTGACCTATCATCTTAATGTAAGGTTTTCGATGCTAATAATCAGCTGTTTTTGTTACGCCAGTGAAGTTTACGGCCACAAAAAAATCGAGATAGATATAGGTTGAAGTTATACAGAGCTTCTTCTTCAAAAGAATTTTCCGGCTTCCATGTTCAACACCGAATTACGCGATTTACGTGGAGTAAAGGCCCAAACATAATACACTTAAGCGGGATTAATCTTATGTCGAAATACAACGAAAATCCAACTCAAGTTCTGCCAAAAGATTGTGTTGCCTATAATAGACTTAAGCAAACGATTTGAAAATCTTATGAGATTTCACTGTGAACGTCTCGAGTATCACATTGCCTTGAAAATTTAAAATCAAATTTGGAAATCGTGTCACTTTTTCTTCAACTTTGGATGCTAATATCTCAGAAACCGATTGTTAGATCTAAAATACGTTTTAACTTTTGAGGTCAGCGTGTAATTCTTGGTTTCTTCTTTCACGAAGGGAAGCAATTTTTTGAAGCACGTTTAAAAATAAATATGGGCTTAAATATGACAATGAGTGAACTATTGACAAGCAAAAACAAAACTCTAACTGCGGTTTTAGTCAATCTGAATCTCATTCCCAACGCTGCTGTAAGTGATCAGGTACCTGCTTGCTTTCCTTGACGAACATGCTATTAAGCACGATAACACCGTTTGTCTTGCAAACGTTTAGGATATCTTGACCAGAAGAGTTCCTAGTGCCATGCCCCAGTCCACCATGGCAGTCTTCATATTGTCCTCGTTAGATTTACCGACATGTTTGTAGTCCGTTCAAGTCTCCGCCCACAAACAAAAGCTCTTCCTCTGGGATCGCCTTGATGAGATTATGAAAATCCATCCAAAATGCATAGAGCTACCCAATATAATTAACACTATAGAAGCGCTATGGTAAGGCTAATTAAGTTGCAAAAGTCGTACTTTTATAAAGGTGGTTTAAGCAGCATGCAATAAAATTCTGGATAGCATTTGAGTTAGTTATGAACTGTAAATATTGACGAATGGAAAAGTCCAAATGCGATACCTGGTGGACAATAGAGGAATATGTAGAGACCTGCAACAACGTCGAACTGAATACTTTGACTGTTTCTTGACTGACAAAAACTGCAATGCTGTTTTCCCGCCTGAGTTTGACTCCAAGTGACAAGTAAATCAAAGCTGGATGATGTTGCGATTTTTTGAAACTTGCAACAACGGCAACAAAGGCATCTATGTATTCCTCTATTCTCCACCGAGGAACTGCCTTCAATCGCGAATAGTGCTCTTTTACGATTGGAAAACTTCACGATAGGAAAAGTCGGAATGCTATACCTAGGGGACAGTAGAGGAATATGTAGACCCCTGCAACAAAGTCAAACTGAAAACTTTGACTGTTTGTTGACTGACAAAAACTTTAATGCTGTTTTCCCGCCTTAGTTTGATTGGTCAGTTTTTGTTTATTTTTTCGCCAGTTGGCAAGTAAATCAAAGCTGGTTGATGAATTCAGCGGTTTTTTCAAAGCTGACTTTGTTGCAGGTCTCTACATATTTTTCTATTCTCCACCGGGGGGGCTGTGTTTAATCGCGAATTATCTTTAGATAAAAATCTAAATGTTTTCCAACGCCTCAAGAATCAAGACTCTGTGCCAATCGGGATATTTTTGATGGATTGTTTTTGTTGCATACACTTCGGAAGTATACTTTGTTTTTGTTTTGAACATATTCGAGCAAAGATAAGAGAACTGCTCTAACCTCTCAATTTACAACACAAGCACATGCAACGTTTAAGGACTATTTTTGAAAAGCTCGTTATGCAGGCTGGATGACAAGGCAACGAAAACGACAGTGCAATCAAATAACATAGAAAAAATCTATGTTTTATGTTTATACAAGTGAATTTTCGTTTGAAATCTTCCTATTCTTGTTGGAAGAAAATTCTAAAATTAGATTCCTCAAATACCAGTGTGAATTCAAATTGTACGATTAATGTGTGAAAAGAATCGAGCAATTTTGAAATACCAAGTTTGTAGGAAAGTTCATGGCGAATCGCCAGCTAAATATTTGTACAATCTTCTTATAATAAATTAAAAACAAATCACTCATAAAGGAATTATTTCGACTATTTGACAGCTGTGTTATACACAGTTGTATGTAGCTACATGTATTCACGCACGACAAGATGTGTTTGTTAATTATTTTATAATTATTGCAAAATTAATTTTAATGTTATTTTGATGGTCGTTTTATGTTTTTGTTATTATCTCAAGTTCGAAAAGACTAAAAGACAAAACTGACAAAGTACATTTTTTTTTTCAAAATTGGGTAAGATGAAACATTTCGTTTGCTTTTCAGAAATCTAAAGAAAGGACAATTAAATAAATTCAGGCGAACAGAGATTTTTTTTTAGAAAATAAAATTTAAGACAAAACAGAAGGTACAGATGGCCTTCTTATGTGAATCGTCTATGCCCTTGCGCCGAGGAGTTATGAGTTGGACGATTTACTTTTAATCATAAACCAAACTTTTCTACAATATAGCATGGCTTTAACAGGGTGATTCAAAAAACCTATCGATATATTATTTTATTTTTAACGGAATTTAATTTTATATTTTGAATTTTTTTATTTGATTTTGTCACAATTCTTGTACTAAAAACATGTATTTAATCTTAAGTAAAATGCAATTATTTTCCTCCAGCTGCCACAGTAGTGGTAGTTGTTGTACAAAGCACTGATCCAGCGGCACACAATCTAGCTTGAACGCGTGCACTTAGGATTCTCCTTAGCCAAAGTTGTCCAGCGGATTGTTGAACAACCATGAGGAGACCAACAATAAGGATAAGCAAGATATTTTTAAAATTCATTTTTACTACAGGTTTTGACTCGTAACTAAGAACTAGTTTGATCATAGACCGGATCTCTTATTTTATACTAATTATGAGTACTCTTACATGTTTCTATTACGCATAAGAATCCATGTTTTTCAACTTTCGCCTAAAACCGAAATGACAATTTGTGGATAAATATTTGCAAACATTTAGGCACGTTACAGGAGAGGGCTATGTCAATAAATACATATACCAATTGGTTCAATAAACGCAAGCATTTTTGTAAACAAATCGCAACTTGAATTAAGAGTGTTAAAGGGTCTAATGACGCGGTCTGTTATCAAACTATGGAAGTAGTTTTGAGATATTTGAACAGCTTGAAAGCCGAAGGCAAATTACGTTTTCCGTTTCCGATTTTAGATTGCTTAATTTTTGGGACACCATACTATGAAAATTTGTGTTTAAGGACAAGGTCTGCTTCAACGTGCAACAAGACTCAGAAAATTAAATGACGTCTTTTCTTTGATGTACCTACCTTACCTACCTTACCCATGAAAGGTTTCATAGTTGAGTGTTCTCAATCCTAGGCTTAAGTTACTGCGGTGTAAGCTCTTGCCAAATCATTCATATAACGTTGTAAGGTCCAGCTGAAGAAGTTTTTTTGTAGACACCATTTCATTTCATGTCTCTTAATGTGTTCGAAAATACCACCCAGTCTGCATAACGAGCTCTTCAAAATAGACCTTAAACGTTGCATGTGCTTGGGTTGTAAATTGACAGGTTAGAGCAATTCTCTTATAAATGTTCAAAACTTACTTCTGAAGTGTATGTAACAAAAACAATCCATCGAAAATATCCCGATTGGCACAGAGTCTTGATTCGTGCGGTGTTGAATAACATTTATGTGGAGAATAAATGTAGAGACCCGTAATAACGTCAACTTTCAACTGGGTGACAAATAAACAAAAACTGACCAGTGAAACTAAAGGCCCAACCATAGTAGACTTTGATGAGCTTATAAGTAGTCTTTCCGAAATGTCCCATTCGAAATGCGATTCGTATGCCACGACCATAATAGCCTTAAGCTGGGTTTCGTAATACCATGTCTCCACCCAGCACTAATCCTCGATTAATATAAATCTTTATTAAATCCTTTACAAATCACGTGATTTACCATACAAATTTAAATCCTCTTGGCAAGCGATTAAAAATAAATCCTCTCATAAATCCCATTCACCCTATTCACAAACCTATTTTCTGCACCTTTGTAACAGTTTGAGAATCAAAAAAGGAAACTGAAACTGCCCCTGTGCGACAGATCTGTCACAAGTACGTTTTCGCTCCTGGGAAATGACATCGCCACTCTTTTTTAAGAGTCAACATGACAGAAATAGAGTTTTCGTGTAAAATGAATCCTATATTTGTACAATGGAGCCAATTTAGGATTTATTTTCAATGGTCTCCCGCTAATCTTATTTTAATAGTCGGTGGAGACATAGTATAAGGTTTTCGTTAACTTTGTGTTGGCTTAAAGTTTTGTTTTTGCTTGTCATTAGTTCACTCATTGTCATATTTAAGCCCATATTTATTTTTAAACGTTCTTCAATAAATACGTGAAAGAAGGGAATGTACCAAGAATTGTACGCTGACCTCAAAACTGTAAACACATTTTGGATCTGACAATCGGTTTCGGAGATATTACCATCCAAACTTGAAGAAAAATTGACATAATTTTAAAATTTGATCTTAAATTTTCAAGACAATGTGATACTCGAGACGTTTACAGTGAAATCTCATAAGATTTTTAAATCGTTTGCTTAAGTCCATTATGGGCACCACAATCTTTTGGCAGAACTTGAGTGGGATTTTCGTTGTATTTCGACATAAGATTAATCCCGCTCAACTATGTTTAGGCCTTAAGGCTGCAAAACGAACGCGTCTTCCATTGAAGTTTTTGACAGTCAGCAAATAGTCAAACATTTCCGTTTTGACGTTGTTGCAGGTCTCTACATATTACTCTACTGTCCACCAGGTATATCGCATTCTGACTTTCCAATCGTCAACCTGAAAATTTTGACTGTTTGTTGACTGACAAAAGCTTTTCCCGTCTTAGTTTTATTGGTCAGTTTTTGTTTATTATTTTCGAATTTACAACTAAATCAAAGCCGGATGATAAATTTGGAAACTTTTTTTTATTTAAAGCTGAGATTGTTGCAGGTCTCTACATATTCCTCTATTCTCCACCGAGGGGCTGCCTTCAATGGTCAATCAACGAATGATAAAGTACAAATGCGATACCTGGTGGACAGTAGAGGAATAAGTAGAGACCTGCAACAACGTCAAACTGAATATTTTGACTGTTTGTTGACTGATAAAAACTTCAATGCTGTTTTGTCGCCGTTGTATGATTGGTCAGTTTTTGTTTATTTTTCACCCAAGTGACAAGTAAATCAAAGTTGGTTGATAAATTTGGAAAATTTTTAAAAACTGACGTTGTTGCAGGTCTCTATATATTCCTCCATTCTCCACCGGGGGGGCTGCCTTCAATCGCCAATAAAAACTAACGACTGAAAATGCACTCGTATACTTTTCAGTACGATCAAGCTTTCATTAAACGCAAAATAGCGCACTGGACTGTTTAACTGTGAAATCTGACAAACAACAGAAAATTAAAATGCTAACAGATTTTGACTTTTTGACTGCCCCGATAAAATCCTTAGGGCATCTTCAGTGCTGTACTATAGTTTTCAAATGTGCTGTCATATGGAATACAGTGCAGGGTGCACTGGCTTGTTGTCTTCTCCTTTTTGAACTTCAACCCAGAATTGCGACAAAGTGGACACCATATGGCTTTTATCATATTATTAAAAATAAAATCACATAAGATAGATTGACAGCAGATGAAAATAACCGATCTAAGAATTGCTGATAGGATCTGGGAAACTATGTGCGAGACCTAATTTGTGATGATCATTTAAACGACGCAGGCTAAGCGTCGTTAAAGCATTAAGGCTTTGCTGGGCCCAACTTCTCAACCATATATGCTGTGTGTTTTGTATCCTCTTATACAGGAGGACCTATAAATTTTTGCCAAACCGGAACGCGGGGGTGGGGATCGTAAAAAAAACTGAGCCTTTTTTCAGGAGGCAGAGGTAGGATTCGATCCCATACCTCCGGCGCGACGTAGTTAGTACACACACTGACCCATATACCACGGTATTCCTTTAATTACAGTATTAGAAATAAGTTGAATGACAACTCATTACATCCAAAACAATATCAGCGTGTGTAAACCAATCGTGTAAACCAACGAGTCGTAAGGCAAGTTTTCATCACCCGCCGACATGTCAGAAACATGGCGGAAGATGATAACATTAAAACTGCATGTGTTTTAAGTCAAGGTTAATGCGATCATTGCTTTCTGTTAAGGTAGCTTCGACACAACTCTGATCTATATTCATTTCTAGAAAAGAATTCAAAGGATGTTAAAATTTCGGCATCCTTTAAATTGATTTTTGCAGCTACTATGTAACTTCCGATATAATACTGTTTTCTGCTAGCTCTGCAGAATGTCGAGCTTAGGATTGGAACAATAGCACGCAATTTATCCTCTGTTCCATACAGCAATATTTTTGGTTGAAGCTGAAGGTTGAAGAGCTGAGAAAACTGACGCAATGTCATGGCCGTTTCACATTCAGCGCGAGAGCGTCAAACCAGAGCGGCAACGACAACACAATACCAGAGAAATCACAATGAAAGCGAGAAACCGCGACCATTGTTTTGACTGCACATTGACAAAACATAACATACATATTTCTAATTGTTTGTCAACTTTATTAAATTTGTCAACTTTATTGCACATGAATAGTTCACATTTCACAACAGGTATTACGTTTCGAGAGAAAAATGTCTGTTCACTAAAGTGTCATAATAGCGAATGACAGAATAATCGTCGACCTCGGCGAGGGTTTTCCAATTTTTCAAAAATCCGCGGAGCGAAACAGCCATCACGCCGGCGGGTATTGTGAACCACCCCATACATTACCATTGATTGAAATTCATTTGATTTCTCGGCCGAGACCCTCGCTCGCTCTCTCGCTCTTTATGTGAAACAGCCATCAGTGAATAATCTGTGAATAAGTTCAGTGCAAAATGTATCATGACAAAATATCATCTTGAGCCTTTTCGCCTGGCATAATTTTCTTCTTTTTTGCTCTTTCCACCTTTCAATTGAGATTTCTAGCTCTGCACAGTCCTCATGCTTTTTCACGGTTTCATCACGTTGTTCCTGCAAAAAACTCGCAAGTGCCTTAAGTTTGTGTAATGTGCAAAATAGATATTTGGTTTTACTATTGACAACTCCTGTTAGTCTGCCACCCCGGGGCGTGCCCCTTTCCGCTTAGTTCGCCACTGTCTTAGACCATCGTTTTCGAATGCGCTGAAGGGCGTGGGTACTTCCAAATATCGTTCAGAGTGATCTAGCAGAGTAGCTTTAACTTTTCTATAATTTGGTCTAATCATATCATCAAGAAGCTGCTGTGGAATGTACATTTAGAGATGCCTGATTTATATATGTAGTCACGGCGTCAGCGTCAAATCAGAGTGACAACGTCAACGTTAAAGAAATAAAAAAAAAATAGTAATTCAAAATGATAGCGAGTAACCATACAAAATGACAGGACATAACCTATTTACAAAATATTTAGTTTTTTCCCCGTATTTACGCGGTTTTCCCTTAACAGCAAGAAACATCTATTCAACAGCGTGCCACAACTCACAACAGCTAATGTCAAAATAATCGTCGACATTGGCGACGGTTTTCCAATTCTTTCAAATGGTTGATGTGCAACATCGAATTCCACCGACCAAAACAATTTAACGGTGATTGGCCTCGCCAACGTCGTTCTCAAAGGTGGACTTGTCGGATTTCGCTTGTTGTCGAATCCACTTCCTCGACGATTAGATTTTAGATTTTTCTACGGTTTTCACACCGAGCTGCACACAGATTCAGAGTAAAAAAGTCCCAAATCTTATTAAAATCTATTAGATTTCCCATATATTTGTAGAATGCAGAATCTAGATCAGAATCTAGATTCCCACGAAATCGAATGTAAATGTAATAGATTGTATTCGATTTTGTGCGAATCATAGGAAAATAAAAGCAAACACACTTTTCTAATTCAATCAAAAGAAGACATGACAGCCGATGAAGTTTGTTTATAAAATAAAAAGGAAATATTTTCGTTTTTTTATACTATTTAATTGTGCGGTGATTTTCATGTATTCCCAGTGCTTCTTCAGCTATCCACAATTGTTTTTTAAGCTTCAAGCTGTTGAACAGTTGGTGTTCAACGTATCGAAAAGTCAACAAAATCTAGATTATTTTCGCAGTGTGAAAGGGTCAATTCGAAATCGAATTTGAAATCGAATTGCTCAGAATCTAGATTCTGGCTTCGGTGTGAAAATGGTATTAGATTAAATAGACTTATTTATTTACCATAATTCAATTATATAAACGTAAGTAGGAACCGTCTGTCAGATTGACGTTTACTATGATATTAAAAAAAAAGAAAGAAAATGAAAGAAATTAATGAATGTAAAAATTCTCTATTCTTGATTCCTGCTCTAAAGTGTAGAGATTCTTTTAAAATCTTATATAAACTCTCCAAATCGGATCCGTTCAAAAAGTTGCAAGCACTTTCAGTGGATAGAACACTAGAACCAAAATGGACTGGAAGAATTTCTTGGAAAATAGGACATTTTGCAATAAAATGTGTAGTTTATTCTCTGCATAGATCGCATAGGATGGGAAGGTCGTCTCTGTGTGGGATGTAATCCAAGGGCAGCATCTCTCCTCTCGCACGAAAGATAACTGCTATCATTTGAACGCTAATGGTCGTTTTGAAGTTATTGTTTGCATTTAAACTGTAAATAAGTTTTGGATAGTGTGAACGGTGAATAGAATCCTTGTTTTTGTTATAAACTCGTTTCTCATTTCGATATCAAGTTGTTGAAGAGCACGATACATGGTGTTTCTCATTTGAGCAGTTTTTCATTTTTCAAATAGGAAGTTGTTTCCACTTTCTTGACCAGCTATAGTTGCTCTGCAGCACATATCTGGATATTTTACTGGACAGTCAGTTACTTTCAGGTTTCATATTTTACGTTTTCATTACATAAATTAATGTGCATATTAAAAGTATCAAGATTTAATTCATTTGACCATTTTTATATAGAACAAGACCGAATAAATGACAGCCAATTTGAAAGATGTAAGCTTCAACAATGTGGGATGTATCAACTTTGTTTAGAAGTCCCAACTTAAAGATAATTTAGAAACGTACAATGTTTGGCAGACTCCCTCTGGTCGGCTATAAGAGGGATTCTTAGGTTGTCCTCCTATTGGTCTTGCATTACTATGAAACCTTATAGTGAAGTTTAAGTTTAAGTCAATTAAAAAGCGATGTTATTTCCTTGGGCGTGCAGTGTAGTGACATTTAGCAGTCATACAAAGGAATCGAACCTACAAAGGTATTTATTTCTAGTACCTCTGGTCAAGAGCAAAGTGCCAAAGCATAATACAGCGTGCCAAATGACTGTGTGTGCAGCTGCTCCCTCTCTTATGTAATGGAAAAAAGTAAGTATACTATTGAAACACGAATATGCAGGCACCTATCACACCTACTACACCCCTAGAGAATTCATAAACAAATCCATTATGGCCTGCCATACTACACATCTACATGGAATACATTTTACTTTCGCCTCAATCGACTATGTCTGGCAACATATCAACTGGTGTCACCCGCTGCCGGTTATGAATGAAATTTTTTTGAAGCAGACAAAAAGACCCGGCAAATTTACACCCCTGAGCCGAAGTAGTGAAGCACGCAATCTCCTTTCTCTGACCCATATATCCCGGTTTTTTCTTCACATCGATTTTCCGCCACAAACTAGGACAAAGGACTATAACCATCTGTCTTGCGAAAGTGGATGTGTAGAGAGACATCCGTTTGTTTACAATGCGCGTCCATCAAAACACTGCGAACAACCCCCATCAAGGCACTCCGTACGTACTCCCACACAGCAGCATACACAGCATAGTTGTTGCAAGAGCCACCTTTGGCCGTTTTATCTATACCATATTTGGATTTGGAGCTGTAACCGAAAAGGTCGCCATTTTCTCTCATCAGTCTTCCTTCGAGGGCAGCCACATCTGCATCTACCTTCAAACGTTCCGATTTGTGCCAAGTGAAAATTCCAACCCCCTCCCTGCGAAATCAGTTTTTGAAAATTGAAAAGGTAAACGAAATCAAATTAATTGCTCAATTAACTCGCGGAATTTTCGCATGAAAAAGGCGAATTTGTTAGCCTCATAATCGAGTCTATGAAAAGCAGGAAAACTCCCTTTTCCTGTGGCACACAATGGAAATTTATTATCTAGGGTGTGCCTCCGTTTAGCGATGGCCTTCGTTGAAACCCACTCGCGATAAAGTGTTTACCGTAATGAAATTATATTTATGATACTCCCAAGAGGGTGATAATTGCTATCAGTGTCCCACCGATTGTGGAAATTTAGTGAAAATAGTGAAAATTGGAAATTTTTTCAGTGAATCTTGGAAAATCAAATATGGTGGATTTTGGTTATATAACCAGGCTATCTGGTTAGTAGTCATCTCTCTGTGCCAAGATGGAGGACTTTTTGGGATACATACCTCGAAAGGATGGAGTCTGCGTTCACGCACGCTATTCAACATCAAAACATTGATCAGCTGGGCACAGTGACACACCACACACCGGCTCAACACAAGTATATAAACATTAGCCGAGAGAGTAAGTGAACTTCTGACCCGAGCCGAAAAACACATCTCGCATGTTGTGAAGGCTTACACAAAGGATACAATGAAAAACACAGACACTTGCACGAAAGTTATGCATGCGGCAACCTGTTGCTCTGACCCCCTTACGAGCGCTTGAATAAATTAATGAGAGTGTCTGTCAGGATAATGGCGAGGGAGGTTAGTTTGCGTGACATGCGATTCACGATAAGGACTCGGAATGCGAGAGAGGAAAATAAATAAAAAATTGTGATAAACGCTAATTGCATGTCATTCGGTTATCATTTGGGTTGAATCAAAGCGTTTTGCCATTATTCCTAATTGGGTGAAAGGTTTCGCTATTTTTAAGAGTTTTCGAGTGGAACTATAATTAATGATGATATACAAATAGGCATAAAAGAAAAGTGGCATGTCTGCTATTTTCACTTCTTGAAAGGTGCCTTAAACCTCCAATCAAAAAGCAGCTTAACTGGTCTGACTTACAGTACAAATGCATTGATTCTTATAAGGGTGCCAGCGTGTATCGACACAAGCCTTGTTACATTACCTTGTTATGTCATTACTGAATCGATGAGACAATATAAATTTGGTGTTAATTATACGCTGGTCCAGGTGGTGTGTATACTCTTACGTCTAGACTTACACTGTTACTTCCAGATTCAACCTACTGTAAGAAATGAGCCTTCTTGTTTTCCTACAGTTGAACCCTGGCTAGGTTCAGAAGAGAGACACGTGCTGATTTTAATGTCCTGCCCCTATTTTGCTCTGTTCCTCGAACTATTTTTGAGCACTCTGTGTGAATATCTTTTGCAGATTTGTCTTAGGCCTCATCCGTTTTCGAGGCATGCATGCTGGGACAACGTAATCTTAATCAGAAGAGATAGTAACTTGCCCATTTAGACTGATTGTAAGTCCCTAAAAGCTTTACCCCTAGCTTAAGTGCTGCTTTTGCCGCCATAAGTTTCCCGAGCGTGACGATGAAAAGAAGGAAGTAAAGAGTTGTTCTAAGGGCACATATATGTGATGCAAGATCATCTTCAAACTTTCTCTTGCCTGCATCACCTGAGTCTCGGTGCTCCTCTACCGCGCCGTCCCTGCGGTCTGGACTCGAAGATTTTCCGGGCCGGGGCGTTGGTGTCCATCCGCTCTAGATGACCCAGCCATCGTAGACGTTGTGTTTTGACTCTTTTGGCTAGGTCGGTATCGCTGTACAGCCCGTACAGTTCGATGTTATATCTCCTCCTCCATTGTCCGTCTATGCAGACGGGACCGTAAATCATCCGAAGAATTTTCCTCTCGAAGCAGCCTAAAGTGTTTTCATCCGCCTTTGACAGGGTCCATGCTTCTGCACCGTAAAGCAGGACTGGGATGATGAGGGTTTTATACATGGACACTTTAGTTGCTCGAGAGAGGGCTTTGCTACTCAACTGCCTTCTTAGCCCAAAGAAACAGCGATTGGCAAGAGTTATCATTCGTTTGATTTCAGCGCTGGTTTCATTGTCTGAACTGATAGCGGAACCCAGGTAGACAAAGTCCCTAACTACCTCAAAGTTATAGCTGTCGATGGTGATGTTTTGTCCAAGACGTCGGTGTTGGGTGTCTTTTCTGGATGACAGCATATACTTGGTTGACTGCTATAGCCATATTCGCCGCTTCCATCCCAATACTCACGAAGGCTTCACTGACATCATGCTTTGCTCTACCGATTATGTCAATGTCGTCTGCATATGCGAGTAGTTGAACGGACTTTTGAAAGATTGTACCTCTGGTGTTGGCGCGAGAGTGCTGCACAATTATCTTAAGTATGATGTTAAAGAAGTCGCATAACAGCGCGTCGCCTTGTCTAAAAAGGCGACGTCGCCCTCCTAGTACGGCCTTCTATATTCAGTTCGTACTGAGTTTCTTGTCTAAGCCAAATATCTGGCGTCCTTAAGATCATAGCTTAAACCTTATTGACTACTAGACCGACACTATCTGTTCTGTTTGCTAACGAATTGCATCAAATCTCTTGTAAGAGGGAGAAACTTGTTGGAAACTGCTAACGCAATGCCGAGCGGCGTATAGCCTGACTTCAAGGTCCACCTTTCGGCAGAAGCATCAGGAGAGTGTAATATATTAACGCTAAGCTAAATTAGCTGCGGATGTCCAAGACAGCTAAATTATCCCAGGTCTTTCCAGCATCCCAGTCTGAGTTCTCACCAACACTCTTCGAACTTGCCCATCTTTCGCTGTCTCTGATGTGCTCTCGATGACGCCCTTTGGGGATTAAACCTGTATCAGACGTTTGATTGATTTGAAAAAGCACCCGATCTTTTCAGTCAATCATTCATTCGTTCCTTTGTCAACCATCATTGTTCCTACCGATTTCGTTCTTTTTTGAGTCTTCCATCCAAAGCCTATCATCGTTCCTCCGCTCAATTCGTATTCGATTTGCAGCAGCCAGCTTGTGCGTGGCAAATATACCTTTTTGGAAAAAATAGCAGTTTTGCAATGGTCAACGGAGAGACAGCGCTTTTTCCAGATATTCAATTCGTAGAAATGAGCCGTGTTAACTGACCCTTTCTTTTTTGTTTCGCTCATTTGACCAAAAATAATGGAGAGAGAAAAGTATTGGTTTCTACCGATTTCATTCGTTTCGTTCATTTGAAAGAAAACCAGTGAGTAAGTGCCACAGTGTGTACGCAGAAATTACAGGCCGTTAAACTGTTGAACACCCCGTCCAATCCCATCTTATACTTCTAAAAGGGGCGTGGTCCAACTGTCCTTATTGCAAACAAATCGATATTAGCATAGATATCTCCAAGCTTCGCTTAAATTTAAGCAAAAATGTAACGTCTTGTTTCAAATTCAATATTTTCGTGAATTCGACCCTTTAAAAGAGGCGTGGCTACAAATTTTAAAATGGTGGAATCTAGACCGGAATTTAATTTACCTTAAATGCTTATTTTTATTTCTTATTCTTTCTTAAGTAGGTTCAAGGCCTGTCGTTTTTATGGGTTTCTCTTAAGGTTTCTCATCAATTCTGCTGCCTCCAAATGTAGGCATTGCCCAAAATATTCTCCAAATAAAATGAAGAACTGAGTGTTTTCTACATAAAATATTGTGTAAATTTTTTTCAATTTAGAACAAAAAAATTGAACCAAATGCATTTCAAAATTTACCCTTTAAAAAGATGCCACGCCCACTAGAGGAGGTTTACTAATTAAATTTTTCTTTTTTGTGCCTAACATTCACTAGGACTTGCTCAATGTCGAATTTCAGCCTTTCAAGAGTCTTACAGTTTTGAAAGCTCTGGAGGTAGTTGCACATTTAGACTGATTGTATGCGTGTGTGGGCGGATTTCAAGAATTTGTAGCAGGTTTTCGTTGACAATGTAAGTAACTACGTTTGAGTTCAACGTTGTCGCAGATCGAAGTTGTCTTTGCAAACAGGCATGTATCTTCCGGATGAGTCGAGCAGTAAGTGTTTTGGTGTGATTGCTTGGTCCTCACATGATTCAAAGGACACGTAAGTGAGTGGGCGAGAGTTTATCTTAAATTCCGCCTCCCATAAAACACATCTTAAGCTTTCGTCCTTAAAATTTATTGGAGCCATACTGTACACGATGAACTTAATGGATAGAACGAGCCGCTCCCAGGCTTCTCCCATGTTGTGAGGCGCTGCCGGTAGGTTCAACTTCCACTTTAGTTCGTCGTGGTGTGACGCAAGTACTGTGTCTTCTGGCAAAATCTTCTCAGTGGCTTTAAAGTTCGGTTTAAAGTATCGGTGTAAATCACCCTAGGCATCCCACGACGTGAGATAAAGTTGCGTGTAAACATGACGCAAGAGCTCGTATCTGAGGTAGGGTAAAATAGAGTGGCGCAACAGCTCGATGTGAACCACGACCAACTTCTCAACAATGTATGCTGTGTGTGTTGATTTCTTCACATACAAGGGGACCTACAATTTTATGCCGAATCCGAATCCGGCACTTTGAGAAGTTTTTCAAGACAAATAATACTCTCGGAGGCCTTGTCAAACCCTCGTGGCGGTTGGGACCGTGAAAAAGTCGAGTCTTTTTTTAGGTGACGATGTTGGATTCGTACCCAGAACTCCGGCGTAGTAAGCACACACACTAACCCCTACGCCACGGCACACCTGAGGTACAGTAAGACAGGTGAACTTAACGCCCTATCTTTTCTCACTTTTTTTGCGACTATCGGGTTTAAAAGGTCGATGTAGTCAATTCCGACAAAGGTGAAGAGCGTATGAACACAGCTGGTCGGGCGGCAGGCACGGAGGCCATGCCTTCATGGCGTTTGGTGTCGCCGAGTTGTTTTTACATAGTTGGCACATGTTTCAAAACGTTTTGTACATTGCAAGTAGTCTTGCAATGTACAAAACGTTTGTGGTATGTGGAACATACCTTTCACTTTGTTGATTTTGGTTTCGTGGGAGGCGTAATGGTGGTATGCTTGTGCCAGTAGCGGACGATCAGGAATGTTGCGTGATGTTCCTTGGCAAGGAGTATGTCATCATCATTGCTCCCCAGGTGCTCAATCCTACCTTTGGCTCTCAACGCACCGTGGTTATCTATATGTAAGGGTTCAGCTTTAAGCTTGGAATTCTTTTCGATTTTCTTACCACATCGCAGGCTTTTTATTTCTTGACTGTATTCCCTATCTCGGGCATATCTATAAAGCAGCCCCCAGCACCTGCGCCTTTTGCAACGTTTCGAAAGATAATTGCAAACGATGCCGATGCCGACTTCTCCATAAACAGTAGGCAGGCACGATAGAGTCATTTCCAATCGGAAAATTATTTGACGTTCATCACAAGATTTTTGGACACCGTGCCGTGCACACAACGCAGGTGATTCCGCACTTCTGTTCTGTCGTCTGGTCCTAAGTCATCACAAGTTGGCCAATCACTCAATAACATTCGAGTGCTCCAGCAGGAGCAGCTCACCAACACGAAACATTACAAACTCTTGAAGGTTCTTTGTGCTCATTCGTTACCACTTGAAAACGGTTGTGGAGTCTGACCATCCAGAGGCGAGAGCTGATGGGTATACGTTGAACCCATCCCATTATACAGTCCCAACACCCAATGGATCGAGATGGGTTTCAGTGGTGCTAATTTGGATTTTGATGCCATCAGCCTTATATTGCCTTTGATTCCATATTTAATTCGAAAAACAAACAGCAGCGTAGGTGCACTCTCTAGCAACCCCGAAAGTATGCAGTTGAATTTTGTGGTTTTTAGAAGTCAGCTGTATCAACGAGGAATTTCGATGGATGATATCAATGCTTGATTTACACTGAAGCCTTTCAACGTAAAACGCATCCGGAAGCTCTTCGTCCCAGCCGATCCCAGCGCGAAAGATATTTGGAGAAACATTTTTAAGATGATCATGAAGGTCAAAAATCATAGGAGATCAAAGACTGACATAAGCATCTGTAGAGTGTCCCGTTTTGTTGGCTTAACTTCGTCATATAGGGCATCTCGTTTAAGCTTCACAAACTTGAATAAAATACCTATGTATATCGAAAGGTATCGTTATCAGGGTCCCAATACATACGGAGGATTTTTTTTTTGGAATCCCAGTTCCTTGTGTGCTTGTGTCGCATTTCCGTTTAGTTGTTCAGCAACTCAGCTCAAGTTTGATAAGCATAGTTGCGCATATAAAAACCGGTGCTTGATTGGATAGCCTTCACTTCCTTTGCTAAGCTCTGGGCGGCTATCTCGCTGTCGACGAAGTCATCCACGTAGTGGTAATTGTGCAAATATTTTGTTTGCGTATATTCTGACAGGTGCTTATTTAATTCTCTTAGGCCAGAGACACATGGCGACAAAGTAACGGCTTACTGGAAGGCATCCAACTAGAAGCTCAAGTATTTATATAGTTGACAACAAACGATTGCACCTACGACAATAAGTCGCGAGATTTAATTTGCTGGTTTTGTTTAATGATATTCATATTTTACGGCTTACAGGAATCTCACAAAAATTTATGTTTGTGTAAGTGCTGAGTTTACCACAAAAAGCTTTAAAGCTTATTTTTCAACTATTTAAAATAACAAAAGCATTTTTCATGGAATTTGACCGGAACCGCATGGGATAAACTATTAATCTTGAGTTGAGTATGCTTGTTGCAGGAAGTCGAGCGGTTATTAGTCGCAGGACACACTTCTAAATGCCCAGTTCAAGAACAAAACTTAGCTGAAAAGTTTTAGGCCTAAATTTAAACATTTAGGGTAAAATGTTGAGTACCTGTGCGATAAAATTTTTTTATTACCTAAAAAATTGTCTCTCTTATGTCAAAACCATTCGCACTTCAAGTTCGTAACTATAAGGGTCCAGTTTTTCATTGCGCGATCATCTGAGTTTCCGAGTTAAACTGGATTTAACCCCAGAAATCAATTTTTTAGTGAATATTGATCCGGGATTAATCTCGGCTTAGCTCGTCAAATTTGGTATGTTAATCGCCGATCAACTCTGGTAAGCAGTATGAACTTTTTTGAATGTGTTTTCTGCTTGGAATGGCAGTGGTTTTGTGAAAAATGCTTATGTGAAAAATGATATCAGAAAATGACTCGAGCTTCTTTTGCTGTGTTTTTCTATGTTAAGTGAGAGCTGCGAGAGTCAATCGTTTCAAGAGTCGAATAATTCTGATAACTTTACTGGCAGAGTCAACTCCGCACTGAAAAACTGCTCGCTGAGTTAACTCTTGATTCGATTTGTTCCGGGATCAACAGATCTTGGTTAAAACTGGGCTTAACTCAGCACTGTAAAACCGGCCGCAAAAAAATCAATACTCCAAAAAATACGAATAAGAAGAAGAGAAGCTATAAGAAGCTTGTAAAGAATTTATTTCCCTAACGTTAAGGTTAGCGCACATATGACATGACAGTCACGCAACGGTTTGATTGTGTTTTGGAGTCCTATGGGTTTGTATGGGATTTCGCTCACATCCACAACCAACACGAAACCAGTTTGAGGCATAAATGCTTGTTGCTATCTGTCATAATGACTTTTTTAATGCAAGCAGCTCTTTGTATGAACGCGCGCCGCCTTGAAACTCTTTAATTTCTTTCACTTCTTTAATATTTTAAAGAGTAAACAGTAAAATATTTCATCTGAGTTTGTGTGTAGGTTCCTTGGTGAATAAAAAAAGTTGCTCAAGTGAGCGCTGTAGGGCTGTGTCAATCGTTCATTTTCCCGGATCGAATCGATCCAGGATTGATTCGAAAAAGGACCCGATCTTTTCAGTCAATCATTCATTCGTTCCTTTTTCAACCATCATCGTTCTTACCGATTTCGTTCTTCTTTCAGTCATCGATCCAAAGTCAAGCACCGTTCCTCCGTTCAATCCGGATTGGCTTAGCACTTAAGCAGCAGCCAGCGTGTGCGCGGCAAATACACATTTTTCGAAATCTCGTAGCAGTTTCGCTACGTTCATCGATGTAGGAATGGAACGAGTTAATATTGTGAATGATTGAAATGACCTTTCTCTTTCGTTTCGCTCATTTCGACCAAAGATAATGGAGAGAGAAAAATATTGGTTCGTATCGATTTCATTCGTTTCGTTTATTTGAACGGGAAAGAGGATTGATATTGGGAACGATTGGTTTGCCCAACCGGGATTGCAAACACCAATACTTTTAGAGGAACGGGTCCAAAGCATCGAATCAATCATGATTGACACAGCTCTAGAGCGCTGCTTTCGTGGATCGTGGTCGTGGAGAAACTATTGATACTTAAAAAGTTACTAGCGTGCGATAAGCCTGAGGCTAATCGCACACATGAAACTTTTAGTCACGCAACGATTTGATTGCCTTTTTGTGTACTATGAGCTTGTATCTATGGAAATGCGCACAAATGCGCAACCAACGCGAAACCAGTTTACGGCAACTTTTAAATCGCTGTTTTGCCATAGATTTTTTAGTTGCTTGGTGACATAAATGACTTTTTTGACACATACAGCTTTGTTTTTGAAGCTATGAAGCTATGATGCTGCTATGAAACTATTTAATTTTTTTTCACTTCGGTAACATTTTAGAGAGCAAACAGCTAAATATTTCATTAGATTGTGAAAATCTATTGATGCCTTAAAAAATTGCTAGTGTGCGATAAGCCTTAAAGTTGATATCCCACTTGTATAGTTATTTTAATCGATATAAAAAATTATAATTTACAGAGAACAATGTAAATCAAAAATAAACAAAGTTTGACCCGAGAAAAGGAAAAAACCAACATGGTAACTGCCAACAATCCTGAGTCGTATGACATCGATCAAGACGATGGCCTTCAAGACTTGGGCCTTCCAGTGTCAGTGCAGACATTCTTATGGCGTCAAATTGCACCATTTATCCGACCAAGATTGGGAAAGCTCCACGAAGCCAGTTGCATGGTAAGTTTATTTTATTCTCTCGAAACTTTTTCTCTTGCAAAAAAAAATAATAATAAGTGTGTGGAATGATATCACTGCTGTGAATATATTGGAAAATTGTGTAAAAATCAGGAAGCTTTTCTAATCGTTATAAATTAAACTCGATTTAAATTTAAAAAAAGCTGTAAATTAAGCTTTAAATATTTGATGTGATATGAATAGGGGTTGAAAACACGAAGAATTGTTGTATATTAAGATTTTATCATTAAATGTAGATCATATTTAATGTTTTCTCAACTCTAGTGTTTTTTTTTTTTTTTTGTAAAATTCTGTTTCCTTATGCTGGATCCCTTACAAAAACAAACAAAGTTTTGAAATTTTTAAGAAAATTGCATTTTATAGATCGAAAATTCAAACAAAAATTTCCTTACACTTCACACCTGAATCGTGACAAGCAAGCATGATTGAAAATAAACAAATTTATATTTAAAATTAAATTTTTAAAATATGAAAACAAAAAAAAAATGTTTAAGACCTTTAAGACTTTTATAGAAGAGTCTGCAGTTATTACTTATACGATAACTTACTTTTTATTGAATAAGTGTTACATAGGTAAATTTATGATTACGTATATTTTTAAATGTCAATTTGTTTGCATTTGTCTTTTGCTTACACACCTGTACAAAATCGCATTCGTCAACGCAAATTTGAAAAACAAAAAATTATTTAAATAACTGTGTTTTCGTATAAAATCGATGTAGTTTTGTCAACATGCACCAGGCCATCACGTAAGTTTTTAACGAAAATAAAAATAAACAGAAGAAAAATTTTATTTTATTTGTGTAGTATAGATTTTATTTATGTAAATTAAGCGAAGAAAATAGTTTGATCGGCCCTGTAATTATTTGTGCAGGTAGTAAAATGGAATTATGATTTATTTTAAATACGAAGAAGTTATCGCTTTTAATGAAGACAGCGAATTCATCCACAGCGAATTTAAAAGAACATTGCGATTTCTGTATACTTTTCTTATAACCAGACTTATGGGCTGAAACCCCTGCAAGCACTCGGGAACGTCTTCTTATGAACACGCAGCCTTCCCCGGACGCAAAGATTTTAGAATAAAGACGATCATTTCGACTAATGCGTTTATGAAAAAAGTTCTGTAGATCCAGAGGTACTTTTTCGAAGATAAGTTCCATGAGTGTTGACAAAAGCGCCTCTACTCTGTCACAAAGTGGACACTGCTTTTTCGGCTTTGGACTCAACATAGGTCTGTCTTATTGAACTAACAGAAGGAACGGCGACATCAGTAACATTAAGAGCCGTTAAAAGAGAGCCTACCACAATGCACCTCTACTTACCCAAGTTGTGACCAACTCCAAAAATCTGCTCCGGTAATCCAGTGAGCTAATGTTTCATCTACACCGTGTTTTTGACGGAGTTGCAAATGCTGCGAAAACGCCCCTAAGGTCAAGAGCTCATTAAATTCTGTCAACATGCGTTTTCGCAAGATTTTCGGGGCTTATAGGTGTGTAGCACGGCACACATGCAGGTCAAGCAATCTTTCCTAAGTTTTGAGTAGGTAGGAAGAAAAACTTATGGACAGACTGAAAAGTTTTTACTTTAATCTTCACATCACACCAAATTACTAAAACTTTGTTTCAGCATAACCAGACCAGTCCATCTAGACCATAGGTGATTTGAAAGGGTCAAAAGATGCAGTTGTATATTTGTTGGCGTCATTAGTCACCACTCCGGATGCAATATACCTATTTCGCCTTGTGGTGCTTGTTGGTTCTAGAGCGGTGACCTGATTGACCTGATAAGGGGTTTAGTAACAAGATCCAGCAAAAGAAGCACCTAGACTTAGGGAATCCCTGCAAGTTGCTCGGTGAAAGAGTGGTTCAAGCATCCTAAATAGCTAAGTTACTACTCCTGGCGGTAATTCGACTACATTAACCCGAATTACCGCCAGGAGTACTGACCAGACTTTAGTGTCAAATTAAAGATCAAATTCCGGGTGAGGTCTTAAACGCATCCGCAACAGAAATCCGCAACAGACGGATCGAAAACAGCATTTAGAGCGGGGACACGTCCTATGCATATCCAAACGCTTGCCAAATCACTGCATTGTATTTCAAGACGAAATTACAGCTGTTCGATAAGTCTTGACCTGACTTTCAATTAACTCAATAGACTGAAACGCTATTATTTTCTATATAAACAGCCAAGCTGCAGTTAAGGCATTATTGGAATCGCCAACGATATGATCAAAGCTGGTATAGCAATGGTGCGAATCTTTAAATGAGATCGCTGTCAGGCGCGACGTATCCCTGTGCTGAGTTCCAGGCCATAGAGATATGGCCTTACCGCTCTAATCGGAAACCGGTATATACTCCGCCCCTGGTGCAGGTACATACCGCTTTGGTTACCCTTACCTCTCCCATACCCCCTCCCCCTAAGGTTAATTCTGAATTGAGGGACAATAGATAGATAGAAGATCTCAATATCTCGACGTAAAAAAGATAATTAACTTAACTCCGTTTAAGTTAGGCTAAACGCCTGACTGGTGAACACACAATCTCTCCCTCATACAACCCGGAAACGAAAAAGTATAATACCTACAGTAAATGCCCTGTCCCCCATCATTTTCCCCCATCCAGCATACCCCAGGGTTTTCTACAAGGATTGGACCGGTGCGGGCTTTTGCCGCTTAAGTTGCCCTCATAGTGCCCACCAGTGCATAGAACCCCTGGTACGGGTTCATATCGATCCGGTTACCCCTAACTTCCCATTCCTCCCCAAAGTCAATTCTAACGTGAGTCGTCTAAATTACAGGTTTGCACTGAAGAAGGTTATCCTGCATCAGCTTCTTGCCTAAGAATTTCCCTCTGCAAGGGTTCACATCGAATTCGGTTTCGGTTACCCCTGCACTTGCCCATACTTGGGGATAATTCTTACCAGAGAAGCGATTGGCACGGAGTTATGCTGAAATCAGTTGCCCTTGCCGTGTCTTTTCATGTAGGAACCCATAAACGAAGTTATCCCTATAGAACAAGCTATCCCTATCCGAAAAGCTCGTAGCTGTACTGACCAAGTTCTCGCCTTAACAACTTTCATTAAGGATGGCTTCGAAAACAGGCTTAAGGCTGGCGCTGTGTTCGTACACCTTACTGCTGCATATGATACGGTCTGGCGCACTGGAATGGTCTATAAACTCTTGCAGACGATACGTTGCAAAACAACAGCGAAGCTGATCAGCGACATGCTGAGTAATCGCTCCTTCCAAGTATTCCTCAACAATAGCGTTAGTAAATCAAAAAAAACTCAACGACGGCCTCCCACAAGGATCGGTCTTGGCCCCACTTCTCTTCGGCCTATACACAATAGTGGACGATCAAGCTATTGCCACACAACACCAGGGCATAGACTCAATTGAGGCCACACTCTCAGCAGATCTTGACTGCCTGGGAGATTACTTTAAGAAATGGAGGCTGGCACCCAGCGAGGCTAAAACTGAGTCGGCGTACTTTCACCTTAACAGCCAACTTGCGCGCATGCCGCTCGAAATTACCTTCAACGGCTCGGTTCTACGACATAATAAGAACCCCAAGTATCTCGGAGTAACCATAGACAGATCCCTCACCTTCAAGCAGCACTGTCTCAACACCGCAGCCAAGCTGAAAACAAGGAACAACCTGCTTCAAAAACTTGCATCCAGCTCATGGGGATCATCACCCAGTACATTTCGAACTGCCGCTTTGGGACTGGTTTACTCAACTGCCGATTACGAAGCCCCCGTATGGTTAAATAGCGTACACACTGCGAAAATTGATAGTCAACTCCACATCGCAATGCGCCTTATCTCTGGAACGATAAGGTCTACTCCAATTCAATGGCTCCCAGTCTTGAGCAAAATTGCCCCACCTTTACTTAGACGAAAGAACGCACTCGTCAGAGAATTTACCAAAATTCAAAGCAACCCGAGCCTCCGAATTCACACATACTCTAACGAAAAGGACTCATATCGACTGAAATGGCGAAACCCAGCTCTAAGGACAGCGACAAAACTGCATTTGTGTAACTTCAAGGTCAACGAAGAGTAGGGGAAAAACTGGAGGAATTTTGCCCCAAATACCTGGAGTAGCATAGTAACCTACCCCGAAAAACCTGGACCCAACTAAGTAGAATAAGGACCGATCATGGCCGCTGCAGAGATTTTCTGTTCAAATGGGGGAGCAACATCATCTAGTGAATGTGACTGCGGGGAACCTAACCAAACGATCAGGCACATTGTCTGAAGCTGTCCCCTCTCTATGTTTAACGGCGACCCCAATGACATCCATAACATCACATCTGATGCCCTTCTCTGGCTAAACAGCTTAAATATTATTCTCTGAGGCTAAATTTAATGATTATTTCCTTGTAACCTGCCATGATGTATTTGTATTCATAACTTGTTATTGTTATATCCATACGATAAATAAAAAAAAATGTAGAAGCCACTCCTCACTGACCTCCCAAAGCCTTGTTGATGGGCGCTCACACCGAAAACGGTTACCCTCAACCTCAAGTTACTTTCCCCAAGTCGTACCAACCCCGTCCCTCCCGTCTTCGAGGCGAATTCCCATTTGGAATCCAACTGTCATCGGGGGCACTTTCTTCAGGAAGTCTCTCACTGATCCCCTGAACCTTGCTGACAGTGGTTCACACCGAAAAGATTCCCATTCCCTATTATTCATTACCCTTTTCGGGTGAGTCTCTAACCAATCAACCATTGTTTGGTGACCTGCGGTACAGCGGCTTATCTGTCACTGGTTGCCTCAACCCTTCTCACCCAAAACGGGTAGGTAGTTATCATTTAGGTCGTCGGGCTAGTAGCTCGCCGGTCTTACAAAGTGGTATCACAAAGGACCTTCTTTGGTCTAAGTGTGTCCCTGCCTAGCGAGGGACAGCCACCCGACTTAACGAAAAAGGTTACCTGCATCAGGGTCTCGCCAATCCACCAAGAGTTACTTTTTTTACATCCATGGCTCCAGCTTATTTTCATTTATTTTTATACCCGACCGAGGGTGTATTAATTTTAATGCATAGTTTGTAGCACAGTGAAATCACCGTAGACCCCTACGACCTTTTAGAGATATGATCGAGACCGACAGGTAAGTCTATTTAGCCCTGTCCGTCCGTCCGTTTGTCCGTCTGTCTGTCAGTTCGTCTGTCTGTCAGTTCGTCTGTCTGTCAGTTCGTCTGTCTGTCCGTCTGTCCGTCTGTCCTTGTGTATGCAGTTTTAAGGTCTTTAAAATTGAGCTAGGAAACTGAAACTTGCAGCGTTGCTTGGTTCTCATTTTGTACAGACAAAGTATGAAAATTATAAAGATCCGCCCACAATTGGCTTGAATGTCAGACAACCTCAAATTTACATTTTATTTCAAAAATGTCTCTTGGTCAAGATAGACAAAACATATGAACTCAAATTTTGGTGGAGAGCAATATCGACCAGAAGCCTTTAATTAGACGAAAATTGGACCGCCCAATCTATTGACCATGCCCACTTTTAACATCTGAAATCTTTGAAATCCTGATTTCTCGGGAAACTCATTCTAAATTGAAAAAAAATTATGTGACAAATATTAAAGATATTGCCATTTGCTAAGTTTGATGAATACAAAGCATTGAGCTCCGCCCACTTTTAGGGGGCGTTTTGGGGAGAAAACTGTTTTTTTAAGTACTAGTATTGGCTTTTAACGCATTTTCTCGTGATTTCAACGAAATTAGAGTTAATTGATTTTAATTTTCAGCCTACGGCCTTTTCTAGGGGTGTGGCCAATACAAATAATGGACATTCAGTATATAAAACAGACCAAAAAATTTTAAATTTGGTGTTATTGGATAAAGAGGGTCGGGTATTTAGAAGTTTGTCACAGACGAACTCTTGCACTTACTTACTTGTTTAGCTTCAAGTGTTCGACACAGTTTGGGCCTGCAAGTTTAGCGTTTTAGCTGTAGCATCTAGAGTTCAGGCATTCTTTAGGTTGACGTTGCGGTAGGTTAGATTATACTTAAAGTTGGATAGGCAGGAAACAATAAAAAAAACTCGGAAATTTTTGGATTGGTCGGTTTGGGCATTTGGGATGTATTACGAAAACAAACTTAAGTCCATAGAGTCATCACTTGCGTCACCTCACCTATTGAATTGAATGTATAGGGTGCGAGTATAATACCCACTTGTACTGCGACCTAAAAGATCTATTGTACCCCTTTACTTTGATCTAGGTTTTTAGAGCTATCTTTACAAAACTGATAACCTCCCTCGATGGGATGTTTTCATAGTCTTTCCCTGTTAAATTGGGTAACCCAGTAATTTTAAATCTGTGGAGAGCAAGAGCAGGAGACTTTATCAAAAGGTGTTCCATTGTTTCTTTTGTTTCTCCACAGTGTCTACAGATTTCAGTGCTGCTGTGGCCTAATTTGTATAGGTGATAGTTACATGCTGCATGTCCAGTGAGAGCTCGACATAACAATCTTAGATCGGCTCTGTTGAGTTCTAGGGCTTCCTTAACTCTTTTGGGTTGTTTGGAGTGTTTGAGGCCTTCCAGATTATTCCACTTTGTAGACATATACTGATAGTCCAGTTTTTAATTTGATGATAAATGTCTGCCTTATTGAAACCAAAGAGGGGAAAATGCCCTATAAAAGGAATCTCAGCTCCCCATTTGGCTTGAATGTCGGCTTTTTCATTACCCTCATAGTTTTCGGTCCCGGCACCCAAATCAGCTTCACACTGTTTTTGGTAGCCAATTTATTTAGAATCTGGTGACATTCCCAGCCTTGGAGTCATATCTGTCGCTCCTTAGAGGTTTTTGGACTGCCTGGCTGTCTGAGAATAGTGAGATCTTCACATTTTTTAGGTTTCTATTATAAATGCAATGAGTTCGGCTTGAAAAATTGTGACTTCTTTACAGAAAGGTATGTCTTTATTACACCTCGGTCCTACTATACCAGCCCCAACTCCACTGCTTGACTTCGACCCGTCCGTGTACCACTTTTAGGCGTCGTCATTTAGCCAATGTGGATTGCTAGTCAATTCCTCTCTTTTTGAGATTAAGATTTTGTAGTTTTTGCTAAAGCTTACAATAGGGTCTATGATATCGCTGAAAAGTGTCAGTTCCCTGACCAGATCCACTTTCTGCAGTATCTCTAGATGCCCTTGTAGATTACCTTCTTTGTATGTATATTTGCGTTGAAGACTTATAGCCTGTCTTGCTGCTTCTGCCTGAACAGCTAATGTAGTCGTGGAAGGTTTAGGAGGACTTCCATACCAGCTGTGGAAGTGGTTCGCATAGCTCCAGTGGTACAGATGCACGCTAGCCTTTGCAGTTTGTTTAGCTTTTCTATGACTGTCCGCTGCTCACACTTTTTCCACCATATGGCAGCGCCGTAGAAAATAATTGGCCTGATCATTTGAGTATAGACCCACAGGCTCATTTTGGGATTGAATCCCCATGTTTTACCAACTAGCTGTTTTAGAGTCCATAAAGCTTTCGTAGTTATCCTTAGAAACTTAACCTCTTCACTGGCTGTAAGAGGAATATCTTAAATTTTTAGGGTTCGAAGCTTGTTCTGTCTCCTTCTTGTAAAGCGAAAAATGGTGGTCTTGTTGGGATTTATAGAGAGTCCTTCAACCTCACACCATTCCCAAGTTATTTTCAAGGGTTTTCGCATAAGATTACCAATTGTATCCTCATGTTTGTCTCTTAAAAGAATGGCTAAATCATCAGCATATCCAATGGTATAGAAGCCATTGTTGTTTAGTACAGTGAGTAGCTCGTCCACAAGTATTGACCATAAAAGTGGGGAAAGAACTCCTCCCTGAGGACACCCTTTGATGGTTTTTATTACTACTTCCATGTTACCTAAGTTGGCTATTATGAGCCTTTCTTTGAGCATATTGCTATTCCATTTAATAATGAGAGGATTAACGTTTTTCCTCTTTAGAGCATTGGTCTAGGAGTTGTGATTTGCATTATCGAAGGTTCCTTCTATGTCCATAAAGGCCCCTATAGCGACCTCTTTAGCCATAAGGGATTTCTCAACCATTTCTGTTAATTTGTGGAGGGCAGTGGTTGTGGATAGCTCTTTCTGATAGGCGAATTGTAGTCTTTGCAGTGGCGCTTTTTGAAGAGCATCACTTTTGATCTCTAGCTCAATAAGCTTTTCCGTTACTTTAAGAAGTACAAACGATAAGCTTATTGGCCTGTATGATTTGGGAAGGTCGGGTGGTTTGTTTCCTCCTTTCGGAATGAATATCACCCTTACTTCGCTCCATTTTTGGGGAATATAGCCTGACATTAGGCATAATCTAATAATTTTAACTAGACACGCCTTTAGTCTGTTGGAGGAATAAAGGAAAGGGGCTGGAAAAATACCATCCATTCCGGAAGCCTTATATGGCTTAAAGCTCCTGATCGCCCATTCAACCTTCAGGATACCGATTTATTTGTGATTTTTTCTTTGCTTTTCTTTTGCCAATTTCTCAACTATGTGTGCTGCGTGTGTTAATTTCTTTACATACAAGGCGACCTACAATTTTTTGCCGAATCCGAACGGCACTTTGAGAAGTTTTTCAAGATAAACGATATATACTCTCGGAGGGCTTGTCAGACCCTCGCGGAGGTGGGGAACGTGAAAAATAACGAGTTTTTTTCAAGTGGTGACGATGGTAGGATTACCCAGACCTCCGGCATAGTAGGCACACACACACCAACCACTACGCCGGGGCATCCCCAAAAGGCCCTTATGGTACACTTGAATTTGGCGCAATCGGAATTCGCATCACGTACCTGATTATAAAAAAACATATGATGCAGATGGATGCTCAAATATGTTGGAGGACTTCAAAAGCCTTAAAAATTAAAGTAGACGTAGAGAATTCTTTCCCTTTGTCCTAATTTTTGTAATCACCTATAACCCAGGCAACATAGTCACCTAAATAACGTATTTTGTTTTAAACTTCTATACAAATAGATCAACATTTAAATAAAAGAAAAATGCAGCAAAAAAAATCTCCCAAGAATGCGAGTTTAATCAAACTATTTTCTTCATTTTGAATGTTTTACTTGTTTTACTTACACATAACACATTTGCTATTCTAAAAGACATTCTTTAAGTTCTGTTGTGTAGCAAAGTTTATAACTTAATGTTCTTTTACTCGAATTTTAATACAATTTAATGTATCTCTAACTAAATAAATTGCCTACATATAGGAGCTAAAGGAAGCCTGCAAGGTACATTCAACTGCAAAAAAATAATATTACATTTTCTAAGCTTACTTTTATTTAAATATTTAAAGAAGAACTGTGCGGATTTCATTAATCACCATATTTTCTGATTTTCTTTTAATCCAGTCCTTCGAAAAGGTGGTCGTGCAGAATATTCAATTTGGTCTATCGCCACCTTTGACCAAAGCTCTAGCCGCCATACCAAGATGGAGACTGTTGCAGGCAGCGCTGCCTCATGTTATGCATTGTGTGGCGGCTTTACTTCACAATAGGTCTATATAGCTTCCAATTTATATAAAAACATTTAACCAAACTATATACTTTCTATAGGGTCAAGGACATGCAGGCTATTGGAGCCGTGGAAACAAAGCTACTCTACACCATGCAATGGATACTTTTATATGCTTCCGAAGAGTGCGCCGATGAAGAGGAGGACCTGGATCCGATACTTAAGACGGAAAAGCACAAGATCGAAAACTATTTATTTTCTGTTCCAACCATAACGGTATAGAGTATATAGTTGTAATAATGAACCCAAAATGCCTTAAGGAAATGATCTGATTTTTGTAGCTTTTCGTATACCTTTTTGCACCGATCATCCATCATTTGAAAGAGTCTGATTTTCAAAACTTTCGTTTGGAAAATGGTATCCGCCTATGGCAGGGCATGTGGGATAATCGAGCACCAGGAGCACCATGCTTTGTTGCACCTGTCAAACCGAAAGCAAGGAACCTGCTTAGTCCACCCTCGCCAAAGGGCTCAGCGGATGTCTTTACCACATCAAGTAAGTTAGTTACTAAGCTGAGGGTAAAAGGTCATTGAAAAACTATCATTGCATCGACAGTACAAGCCTCCGCGAGTATTTGTTTAAGGATTGTGTTGATGCGACTGTAAGATTCACTTTTGCCATTGCATTCACGAGCGATTTCACATCATTTATGTGACAGTCTCCAACGTTCTCTCATGGGTGACTGGTTCAAGAGTCTGCCGATGCTATAATTTCTTAAGACCGTCTACTCAAGAATCAGTTCTTATTATCTTCCTATCAGTTCAATATTATCTCCATTCCAGGGTAACAGGCCTAAGAGTCTGCCGCGATGCTATAATTATTCTTATGACCGTCTAATCATGTTTCAGGATTGTCAAGATTGTCAATCAATAATATTGTCAATCTATTTACTGTCATAAATTATGACTCATAATCAATAATATTCACAATTACAATATTGTCTCCTTTCTAAGGAAAAGTGTCAACAACCGGCGAGGCTATACTCTCGCCAAAGGCCGATTCACCAAAGAGCACATCATACTCGGACATCTCAAAGCATGACGAAGATGTAAGCTATGACGATATTCCCTTAACACTATTATTTCAACCGCGTCTTACAGGGATCATGGGTGTCATCTCCTAAAGACTTTGCGTTCCCCGAGACAATTCCCGAAGAAGCGTCAAGCGTTGAAGAGGAAAGAGTTGTTATCTTTCGACTTCCTGCGGGTCCTTACCTCACTGATCCTTCATTCTATACTGTAGGTCTAAATTTAAGGTGCTTCAGGTAGTTTTATGGTGAACGATCCTATTCCCTTTTTAGGCGGACGCAAGTCTTCTGCAACAGTCTCAGAGTCGACGTGGAAGTCGACAATCTATGCATTCCAAGGACAAGCCGACTCGATTCGACTTCGAACAACACGAGCTTATCCATGGAGCCTCTCAAAAAGATCCCAAAACCAGTACGTCCACCGAAAAGGAATCAGAGTCCGAGGAAAAATTTGACGATCAGACAAAGGTGGATGTGGCGGCCGCTACATTTTTGGATGTCGCTGTCCTGCGATGTTTATTCATTTCGCACTGGCAGGAGGAGGGTGTGTACTGGAGCTTGCAATACCTTTACAATAGGTATGAAGACTTTAAACTATTGTTTTAAGTGTTAATTAATCCTGCTTATTCTTGTAAGACTTTCTGAAATCGGAGAAGAAGCTGCCATACCGACGCATCAACCCAGAAAACGATCAAACTCACTGCCGATTCCTCAGATTGAGATTTCACTCTATCAAGGCCCAGGAACAAATAGTCGGGATAGCCCCAGTGGCAGTTCAATGGCTAAGGACTACATTGAGATCCCGGAACCCTCTATTACTGGGCTTATGATTGGTAGGAAGATATTTTCAATTATAAGAAAAATCTGGAAAAAACGTTGTATTTTCATTTTCAGATGATAACAGTCCGATTTCGGAGCGTCGCGGAAGTGAGAAGAAGAAACGCGTCAAAATGGCCGACCTGAGAGCATTTGTTGAAACGAAAATGTTCTCAAAGTCTGAGAAGAATTTGGAAAAAGTAGGCCTTGAAACTAATACAAACGGCAAGAGGCCACTGCAGCATGTAGTAAGAATTTTGAGTTGTATTTGGCGATAGTCCTTTTTGTATACTATATCACTCCTTCCTGAGACACCAATACAAAACAATAATTTCACCACATCATGCAATTTGGTCGCACTTTGTCAAAATTTATTAAAATCTCACCTCTCAACATTGATGTTTCATACTGAGCTGATGGCATTTCCGTATAGTTGAATTATTTCCTTGTTGTATCCCTCTAGGATTATCATCGAAGTTTGGATACTGGTGAGAAGAAACTATCACGTTCGGCATCGATGATAAGTCGTGAGCCAAGCAGTAACCTTATCAAAGGCAAGAGCATGCCTAGCCTTAGGTAAGTCTATTCTCTTGACACTCTGGTAAGGACGAAACCATCGATCACATAAAATTATTAACACCAACAACTCATTTTGGAATTGGCACCGAATTTTCAGTGAGCAGTCATGTTTTTTTTTTAAGTTCTACTCAAGAACTGTGATTCCTCTTGGATTTGGAACTTAAATGTTTTATGTCTTTTTAACTTCTTTACCAGACTCTTAAAATTTAAATAACTTTTGGCCTTGTTGAAATGTCCACAATTTTATTTCGTCTCAGACTCAATTCCTTGAATCAATGAGCACTCAAATGAAAAAACGAATAAGTGGTTAAGTGAATGAATTAGAATGAGATTCATCCAACAAATAAATATTACATTTTAATCCTTTCCAAAAATGAAGAACGATCGATGTTCAATTTCCTATTCGTATAAGGACACTTAAGGGAATCTTGTTTGTTTAAGGGCCGGTTTTTCAGTGAAAGTTCATCCGACTTTCCGACTAAAACTCAGATTAACCCCAGAAATGAGTTTTGCAGTGAATTTAGATTTGGGGTTAATCTCGGCTTAACTCACCAAATTTGGTGAGTTAATATCGGATCCACTCTGGCGAACAACACGAACTTCTTTTAACGTTTTTTTTTGTGTGAAATGGTAGTTGATTTGCGTGTTTGTCTGAAAAATGACGTCTGAGAATAACTCGTGTTTTTCGAAGTGAAGTGAGAGTTGGGAGAGTCAATAATTTCGAAAGTCGAAGACTTTGACGACTTTCTTTGCGGAGTTAACTCTGCACTGAAAAACTGCTCCCTGGGTTAGCTCCAGATTCGTTTTGTTACAAGATCAGCAGATCTTGGTTTAAGCTAGGCTTAACTCAGCACTGAAAAACCGGCTCTAAGAGGGCGTAGGCTAGATCATCTTAAACCTTTTTATCTCCCCCACACCCCTTAACTCAACTATCGAATATATTCGATTTAAGTACAAAAAAAAAACAGAAAATGGAAAACAAAATAGAACAACACAAACTCACCTTTACCAACTTTCTACTTCTTGCTAAATTTCCACTTCAATTCTATTTACTTTTTCGAATCCTTTCACCACCAGCTGTCTACTAGATAGCGGGTAAGTTTTATCTCCTTTTTACGTCTTAACACTTGCATTGAACCCTGCTTTTAAATTTCACCACAAGACTGCTTATAAAATAATCCAAAAATCCTTCTGAAAAGTTTTTTTTTTATAAGAAAAAAAAGAGAAAAATATGGCGAATGCATTCAAATATGTATGTGAACACTTTTTTGCATCTATATTATGTAAATAAATGAAATTTGTATATAATTGTATCCTTTTACTTAGACCAATATTACTTATGTATGCGCTTCATAATTACCATTTTTTTGAAAATTAAATTTTCGCCCTCACATCTGCACAATCATTTTCATTAAATTTAACGCAATACTCGTGAAAAACGGTTAAGATATTACAGGTATGTGGAGCCGCAGAAGATTATACGTCCGTCGCAGTCCTCTGGACCAAGGACCACGTTCTTTGCTCGGAATCCTATAATAACGGTCACCGAGCACACTCCGACCCCATCGCCGGACTTTATGAAACGACAAGTAAGTCAAAGCGCACAGTAATGGCTGAGTTTTTCAAATAGAATTACTTCCAGGGTTCCATTGATTCTCAGCTGGATGCGCTGAGCAATGGCGGAAGTTTGAGCGGAATCGCTGGATTTCGCGGTCACATGTTGCGGTCGCATACAGATTCGCATATCGACTATACTGGCGTTGACGAATCGGAAGCACCCGGTTCGTCGTTCTATATTACTCGGGACGGTGGCCTGGACTATGAAATTGTCCTGTTGGCTGTTTTTAATGTTTTTAAGAGGGATTTCAATACTGTTTCATTGCGTGTTCTTGAAGCCGGATTAAATATTTGCGAGGTGTTACTGGAACTGGGAGTGATGAAACTCGGTGAACATGCCCACGAAATATCGATGGGAATTATCAGGAGAGCACTGTTGCACCTTGGGTGTCCACATGGATGTAACGATGGTAAGAGTTTCTATTGGTTAATTTTTAGATAGATTATTTTAAAATCACTTTTCAATCTATTTTGACGGGATTGTAAATTTGCCATAAAAGTTAGTCTAGGCCATATGCCCTAATTTTTATGTTAAACTTTACAAGTATGTACAATATTATTCAGCGATTTGTTCGTCATTTTTCGAAATTCCTTAAAATGATAACCTTTCGAAAAAAGAAAAAAATCCAACATTTTTGACAGATCTAGAACAGAGCTTTCAACAGTTTGACGTCTACTGGTATTATCGAGTGCGGGATGCCAAACAAAGAACCTTTTTATATGGAAAACGAACAAAAATTACACATAAACGTATATAACTATTCAAAAAAATGCAATCCTGTGTTTCGATGAACGGGAAAGTTGTAGACTTGATCAGGCTTCTTAGGTAATGCTAAAAATATTTTCATTTTATAGCACGGAAACGATAAGCAAAGTGTTGTTTGTGTTGTAGAAACAGTGTATACGACCACAAAAGGGTACACGGATTCAAGGAGATCATATCTTCGGAATACTTTTTCGATACTTTCCACATATTTTATTAAAATAATTTTTGGGTCAATTTAAAGAACGGAAACGCAAAATAACTTCTTTCCTTATCGGCACACTCTAGGTTGAGTAGTTTATTAGTAATTCGCACTTATACAGAAACTATTGAAATTTTTCATATAAAAACGCGATTTGCTTGGCATCCCGCGGTCGATAAATGTGAAAGACGTCAGATTTTGACAACCGTGGTAAAAGGTCTATACCAACTCAGATATTGTCAATGAACACGCCTGGATAGATCAAGAAAAAGTAGATATGTCTGTTCAAGATCTGAACAACGTCCTTTGTCGTTGCTTTGAACCAGCACGCCCAGTCAATAAAATCTCCCGTAGAAAACCAGAGGTGGAATCGGCTAAGGTGATCTTTGATAAATGATGTCACAAATCACAAAAATTCGTCAGCGTAAACTGTGATCATCACAATTTTCTTGTGACAGCTCTGGATCATTCACCGTCAAAATCAGCTGGTCCCCAGTTTTGAAACCTTCTGGTTAGTTGGTTTTTTTGCCTACATTTAGGCTGACCCTCTGCATGCATGAATAAAAAAAAGGAGTTCCTGCGTCACAAGCCTAAATAAAGCAACGATTCGGAACAATATTTTTGTGATCACCTTACGCAGACGAATTATTTGTTTCGATCACACTGACTGTCACAAAATGTGAAAATCACAGATCACCTTAGCCGATTCCACCCCAGTACCTTTGTGGAATGCCAAGTTGCAACGTATTTGCAAAGAGATTGGGAAGCTCTTGAATCTGTCCTTAAAAACCAATTTAGTAGAAAACCGCAATTAATATAGGACTTTAAGGGCCTTCTTCGGTGCCGAGGCAAGCACTGCTTAAAGTCAGATCTGTTAATTCCATGTTAGCAGTGCAGAATTAAAGCCTTCAGCCCAATGAATCCGTTGCATCCGTTACGACGAAGTACACAACTGACAACTCAGTGAAATACACACGTTCTTATGGGAAGCGACGTACGTCACGAAGTTTTTCTATGGGACCGCGGGTCCCATAAGAACGCGTGTACTTAACTCAGTTGTCAATTGTGTACTTTGACGTGACGGAAGCAACGGATTCATTGGGCTGAAGCCATAACTCCGTAAACAAAGTTGTCAAAATCTTCGACTCTCGAAATTATTGCCTCTCCCAACTCTCACTTCACATAGAAAAACACAGAAAAAAAAGTTCGACTTATTCCCAGATGTCATACTTCACAGAAACACGTAAGTCAACTGTCATTTCACACAGAAAAAACATTCAAATAAGTTCAATCTGTTCTCTAAAATTGAACTTAGATTATTAGAGTTGAACTAGGGTTAATCTCGAATTAACTCACCAAACTTGGCGAGTTAAGTCGAGATTAACCCTAGATGCAAGTTCACTGAAAAACTCATTTCTGGGGTGAATGTCAGTTTAACTCGGAATCTCGGATGATCTCGCACTGAAAAACCGGCTTATTATCAAGTTGAAAAATAACTTTCATAAAAAAATTCTGAAGAAGTTGAAAACTCAAAGCTTACCAACAAAGTGAAACTGGTAAGCTTGGTAAAGTCCTTCACAGGAACCGACCAAGAAAACTTGCTTCGATCCTTATACCTGATGGTAAATACGTTGAGACCAGGTCGGAGGCTTTTAGTCTCCTAGATACTCACTTCCCGAAATGCCTTTAAAGAATCGAACAACCACAAGCTGGCCACTTTCGAGCCAACGAACGTAACGTGGCTTAACTTGTGTATTGCATCCAGAGTGGCAGCTGATAAGGTTATCAATTGTTGCTAAAAGTTTCAGTGGTTTTTCTGTGCACGGTTAAGCTTATTCAAACCAAGATATTATTCCAAAGCAAAATAAATCATGAGTTAACCCATCGAGCAGTTTTCCAGCGCAGAGGTAGCTCTGTTGATAAAGTTTTCGAAATCTTCGACTCTCGAAATTATTGGCACTTCCAACTACTGTCACTTCAAATAGAAAAAACGCCCAAAGAAGTTCGAATAATTGCTCTTCATAACTCACGTAATTTGGCGAGTTAAAGCCTTATTAACCCAGGGCTAATATTGACTGGAAAACTAATTTCTGAATTTTATCACAGTTCAGTTTAACTGCGTAACTCGAATGATCATGCACTGAAAAACTGGCCCTGATACTGTCTACCCTCGTGGTGAAAAGCTAGGAGAGGCTGAAAGAAAAGAGGATCGCCTCCTTTTTCCTAGATGCGATTAAACTGCGCGTCAAACGCTTGTTGGTAGGATTAAATATGAGGAGCTAAGACGTGCTGGGTGATTTCGTCGATATTGTTGGCGCTATTGATAATGCGACCGTTGACAGCATGTGTAACTCAGCCCGACAACACGGTGTAGATGGAATATGCATTAGTTGATATTGAATTGAGGAAATGCTAGTCAGGACGCTGATAGGACGCCGTCATATTTGGGGTTACGGACTTCCCGTAAGGTGAGGTTATGTCTCTCCTTTTAATGTGCATATAGACTTTCTGCTATCAGCTCTCAAGTCTCAACCTTCCTGAAACCTGGTCCAAGTCTAAGCAAATATACCTAGGGGCTGTCCAAGCTAAGCTTAAGTCATGTCGATACGCTTTTCCACATATAGCTTTTCTCTTGAGGGGAACTGTAAAGAGGTAGATCCATAAACTCAGACATTTTTTGTTGTATCTTCATGTTAATTATTTTGACCTCAAACCTTTAACTTACGTTTGATAGAGCCACTCTATCACAATGGTAAGTGTTAATACCTTGTAAGCATTTTCTACAAAACATTTACATGTTTTCTCACCTTTTATTTTCCACAAATTTTTTGCAGGAATACGAGGACCACCAGCCGATTTCCTTCGTAGCCAGTGCCAGAAAATTCTCTCACGAATGCTTCGTCAGGCCAATAGACGAACCAAGACCTATCTACAGACAATGGTCAAAACGACACAATTGCATGAGTTGGTAGAGTTTTTCCATGCATTTGTGGCGTTTTGCGTCGATCCCAGTTCTCTGCTATCGCCCCTGAGTGAGTCTGAAAATGTTTCAAGCTTTTTAATTTTTTTTACTTAAAACTTTTATTCAGCATTTATCTAAAAGAAAAACGCACTAAAAATTCGATTAATTTTTTATTTTTTTGTCAATTAGTAGAAATTCGAACTTTTTACGCATGCTCTGCTTACTGTAGGCTCTGCTCTTGAAATCATGAACCATCGAGGCTTATATCGGTCTTCAGTCAAAATTTATAATGTAACAAAAATGGCTCATGTATAAATGTATATAATTAATCAAAAAAAAAATATAGGCGGCTTTCACAAGTAGCAGCATGCATGCCATTTCTTTTCACTCCCACAATGTGTATATTAATCTATATAGACCATAAACGATCGAGCGGATTTAAAAATCTTAACACCGATCTTGGCGGTATATCATCATCAGGCGGGCAGGGTGGTTATGCCACAAATTTCAGTGGTGGTCTAACTGGTGGGCCCGAGAGTCAGGTTATAACCGCTGTGTTTAAACCATTAGTGACGCGTTTCGTTGAGTCCCAAAAGGAGCTGAAGACATCGGAGAACATGGCTTTGTATGGTGATATTCGACAGCTGGTGACGTACGTAAAGGGTGCTCATGGAGGTCCCTTTAGGCGTGTAGCTCTGAGTGGGATTTTAGCAGTCACGCCAAGGCCACACAAGAAGGGACCTTTGATGCAGACAACTAGGGTTATACGGTAGGAAAAAAGCATCGATCTCTCTTTTCTTTCTAATTTAATACCTGAATTTTTTTTTTTTGTAGTCACATTCCACAGGCTGAAACTGTTCAGCCCCCACCTATTATTCAAATGGAGGACAACCGAAGCCAAAGGAAGCTGCTTCTGAAGAAGCGAAGTACCTCTTCGGCTTGTGCAGTGGTAATAAAGTGTAGTTGACCATACAACAAAAGTACTGAAATACTAATTACAGAGCCTCTTGGAGACTGAAACCTGTGATGATCACTACAAGTCCAGTCAGAGTCCATTGAGTAATATTCGCCGCCGAGCTACGACAATTCGGCCAACACTCACGCCAAGGCATTCGGAGAGAGCACTTCTGTCGGACTCCACTTCAAGCTCGGAGCGCAACTCGCTGGGGCGGTTAAGCGGCTTAGTCCGCTGGTTTCGTGGTACACCCAAGGAGCCCGCATCGATCGACTTGGAAATCGGCTCACTCAATCCCGACGTCACATCGACGTTTATACGTCACGCTTCTCTGAAAATTCAACGAGGACGCTCCAGTGACGGAATAGGTCGATCACTGCAAAGAGCCAGAAGGCGGGTTGAACGAAGGTTAAATCGTTTTGGAATTGTTAAGGGCAAGAAAAAGATCGGTGGTACCGAGGAAACAGCAGGTGCAAATTTAATCACATTGCATATTTGTCTCTTCCATGCTCATTAAATACCCATCGACAGATCTTAGCAGGCGCAGCTCTTCGGATCTCTGTGAAGGTCCCCGAGAGTCTGAGGTCGTTGTATTGAAGGAGAGAAAACTAGTTCCCACCGAACCAGTTCAAGAGGGAATGCTACGATTTGCATTCTTATTGGAGTCGTGTGCTCCAGGATCGTTTCCAGACCCACAGCTAGTTGCAGCTGTCTTAGACTTGGTATAACTTACTCGAATTAAGCATAAAAATCGTATATTAAAAATGTTGTTAATCTTTCAAAGCCACAAGCACCTCTAGTAGCTAGAGCAGCTTTCCTCGTAGAGTGTGCTCATTTCGTGCACATGTGCAACAAGGGCATGTGGCCTAGCTGGATGAAGCAAAACATGACAAACTACCGACCTTCAGGAGCTAATATCAACGCCCGACAGCACTTGAGTACTGGTACCCGAAGGACGCACATCTTACAACGAGCCGCTGGGAAGATGTTTCATCAGGTAACTTACAGCTTGCATATATAAAATCAATATTATACTAAATCGCGGAACAAGTTTACCGTAGGTCGGAGTGGCATTTTCTGGATTTTTTATGCCAATATATTTTTTTGAGTGTCTGCATATTTGGTAGTATGTTAACAAAAATTGTCGGTCTTATTTAGCTGAAAATAAGGAGTTATTCAATTATATTTAAATGTTTCCATATAAAATACCAAATTTAACACAATACGCTTATGCCTAAAAATATGCAATGCCAATTTGTTAAAAAAAAAATAGTTTTGGATGCAACAGTGTTTGGGTGTCTCAATTCGATAGGTTTAAAGAAATTAAAGTCTCTTTTTCGTAGGGCTTAGCCACTCACGCAACTTCGGCGCTAACGAGGTATATTCGGGGAAGGTTGTTTCACGTTGAAGCCAGTGGTGGGCGTGGTCAGTGACGGATTGAGCCAATTTTCACACTATGTTTGTGCAACAGAATAACCAAGCCGTGCACCAAGCTTCAGCTCTCTAGCTTAATTTTGAAGACCTAAAATCCTCACACATACAGACGGACGAAGGGACGGACGGACATGGCTTAATCGATTCATGGCTGTCGATCTAGATCATATCTCTAAAAGGTTTAAGGGGTCTACGATGGTAATTTCACTGTGTTGCAAACTATGCATTAAAATTAATATACCCTGGGCCGGGTATAAAAAAGGTTCGTCAAGTATCAAGACATACGCGGAGTGGTCCGTCGGCTTTTGTTGTAGGCTATAAACCTTTATTGTGCAGTTTGTGTAAAACTCTATTTGTTCATTATTATTTCTGGGTGTATTTTACATTCTGTTGCATATACTTTTTCGTAGTGGAGTCTTTCTGGGTTTCTGGTGGTTTTTTAGTTTTCTCACTTAAAAACAGGGTGGCATAAAACTTTTCCTCTTCTTTTCCATAAAACTTTTTTCTTTTTTTTATATATTTTTTCTTACGATCCATTAACCATTTACTATTTCAAAACTGCTTTAGTTTTTTTCTTTTTAATTTCAAAAGATATACTAGGTCCGTTATTTATTTCAAATTTGTGCCTTTACCGTTTCGGAAATAGAGGGAAGGACATATTTTATGTTTTCTTGGCCTTCTTTATAATTTTTAGAATTTTAAATCCATGAAACAGCATTTTAGAATTTTTTTAATTACCGTTAGGCTTTTTTTTAATTTTACAACCAGCCGCGTTCCATTGGCCACCTTTCTTAAATTCTGCGGACATGGATTTCTGAGAAAACGGTAAAATATGTTGTTTTCTACTTCGTTTGTTTGAATAGGCTTAAGACCTTGAGGTTGAAAACGGCAATTTTGAAACTTTTTTAAGGGCAGTAAACTTGCGTTGCATGCAAACGCTTCATACTTCAGCCAAATTTTTTAAAGATCGTTACCGTTAACATTAAATTGAACTCTATTAAAACACTTTTTTTCAATAGCGCAACTTCCTGCGCTAGCATTGGAGGTTTTTCTTTAATTCTATGGGTACCGGTTTTTGCGTTAACGGTTAAAAAAAGCTCCTTTTTTATACCGTTTTTTTTTAAAGAGGCTTCGATAAACTTAAGGTTAGAACCGGCAATTTAAAATTTTTTTTAAGCAGCTTGCTTTCTTTTTGTACTCTTTGTACTTTAATTAGATCCGAACAAGATCGCTTTTATCTAATAAGATACAATAAGATTTTAAAAAAATAGTTTTTGAAAATGCGTTTGTGTGCTTGAGTTAAACCTCAGAGGCTTTTGAAACTTAAAAATTTTCTTAAAATTTTGGATACCTACTTTCTTATATGTGTAATTTTTATACCCCATTCCATAGGATATTAGGTTTGTTACATAGTTTCTAACACGTTGAAATAATAATGGTAGACCCCCAAGACCTTAAGGGCATATGATCGAGACCAAATTCTGAATCGAATGAGCCATGTCCGTCCGTCCGTCCGTCCGTCTGTATGTCACACTTTTTTAGGCCTTAAATTTTAAGGTACATAATTTCGTTGTCATCCGAAGCAGTACAAGTGTGAGTGTGCCTTCAGACACGCCCACTATCAGTGCGCAATTGTGCAACTACCTCCAGAGCTTTCAAAGCTGTAAGACGTCTTAAAAGCCTGAAATTTTGTATTTATTACCTCCTGTTTATTGTTAGATAAGATACACAAAATAAAAATTTAATTTCTTTACCTCCCCCAGTGGGTGTGGAATCGATTTAAATTTAAATTTTCAAATGCATTTAATTAAATTTTTTTAAATATTAATCAAATAAAAACAAAAATTTAAGTAAATATTATGTAGAAAACACTAAGTTCAACATTTTGTTCATTTGAAGGCAAAGCCTAAACTTTTCCAGAAAAACGTTATTTCGACTTTAACGTTTAAGTCTAATTGAGGAGAGCATGAAACAAAAAAGTGCCAGGTTAGGTAAACGAAACTTCAGTCCAGATTTTGTTCATACAAAGGTTCCAGCGACGCACCCTTTTACGGGTCGATTTTTCAAAAATATTGAATTTGAACCAAAAAAATTGCATTTTTACGTACATTTAAGCGTAACTTGGAAGTATCTGTGTTATGATTGATAGTTTGCAATCGGTTGGACCACGCCCCTTTTCGAAGTTTGCGCTTCTTAAAAAATATCAAAAAATAACAATAACATCAGCATTTTTTAACGTGGGATAGGATGGATTATTCAATGGTCCATTTTACAGACTGTAACTTCTGCGTACACATTGCAGCACTTACTCACTGATTTTAGTATGATTTGTCCAAACAACACCGGAGATAAGAGGGGACACACGTTTTTTCATGCATTTTTGGAAAATGCCTTAAAACCGCAGTATTAAAACTTTTTATAAAAAATATGTCTTAAAATATACTTTATGCGTGCGTTCAATATTGGCTTTGTTCAATAAGCGATTCAAAAGTTATTTGGAAAACGTCACACATTTTAATTCAATTTCAATTTTATTTCATCGAAAGAAACTTACACATTAAGACAACAGAGTCTTATAAAATTGTGAAGATTACAACCTGTTCGACATTTGACGACATTTTAAGCCACATTTAACGACATTTTGAAAAAAGTGTGGCTTATCATGTTGTTGCAATAAGCCCTTCAATTTTAAAAACGAGATAATACGCTCTTCACACTGAATCAAAAACTAAGCTGTAGGCCAAAAAGTTTTCGAAAACTCGTTTAGCCATTCACACTTCCTAAACGCCGACTAGAATTTGTTTTCATTTTCATATTAGTTGTCAAATTTTAGCCCATATTTTTTTAAACGTGTTTAAAAGATCCATTAAAGATGGGAACATATCAAGAATTTTACGCTGACCTCAAAAATACAACTTGATTTTAGACAGTACATTTGGTTTCGGAGATATTAACATCCAAAGTTGGGACAAAAGTGACATTATTTTCATATTTAATTTAAAATTCTCAAGGCAATTTGATATTTGTGACTTTCAAAGTGATTTCAGACGAAAACTACTTAAAAACTGGGTTTCCGAAAACAGAAAATTTACAAAAATGTATGGGAAAATTTGAAGAAGTTTTCGCATGTTTTCACGAAAACACAGTTTTGAGTTCGGTGTGTAGAGAGCATAAAAGTTTAAACGTATTTCAGAAAAAAGATAGCAAGAGAATAATGACGAGGATTTACAGTTAATTAAATTTTACAACTCCATTAAACCCTTCATATCTTATAAACTATTGAATATTTTGACAAAATTGATTTTTTTCATGTCAAGTCTCTACTTAACAAGTTTAACTTTAAAAAAAAAATATTGAAAAACATTAAATCCATTCTCACATGAAGTTTCAAACTGTTATTTAACCGTTACCTATATCTGATAATAAAAGTTGACCACGTTGGATTCTCTGACTATTTCCGCAGTTTGAAAGTACTCCAAATTTTGTCTTTCTACGACTAACAGAAGTTATAACGCGATTGGGCGGATGGACGGACAACGTAGCGATAACATAAGAGGTCCTTTTTCAATTTGTGGACGGACCGCTAAAAATCCAAAACCCACTCCGATCTAAACTTATGCCGAAATCGCTGTTAGGTTAAAAATATGTATACGCATGTAAGGCGATATAAATCACGTCAAATATCCTCAAATGTTATGCAACATTTCCAAAATCGAACCGCGGCTCCTTATATTATTCCCCTCTTTAAACACCACATGCCCACAAAATGCGCGAGTATAAATTGCACAGAAACTAGAGATTTCAAATATTTTATCGATTCTCTCCAAAATCGTACAAAGCAATTTTCAATAATTTATAAAAAAAAAAGTTCGACGAGGATGGGATTCGAACCCACGCGTGCAGAGCACATTGGATTAGCAGTCCAACGCCTTAACCACTCGGCCACCTCGTCATGCTGTCGTGCGCTGTCATAATCGTTATTTGTTATAAATAGTCTTATTTAAGGTGCTGAAATCACGATAGAAATTAAGTTGCGACGCCGACGACTCCCAACAATTCAAGTAATAATGGGCATAAGTTAACGTGGTCCAAGTGGAATGTATTGGGTTTTTTTTATCTTAACATAAGGATTTGAGTGTCCTGATTCCGTATATGCTATTGAAAATTGTCGATCTCGATTAGTTTAGATTAGTCTCGATAAATTTAAAGCAAATTTATTTTACAGCGAAACTTGTCAGATTTCTATAGCATACTCTTAGGCACAAATTAAAAGTCTAAGATGAGGTACTTTGTATGGAAAAATTGAATCTTTGAATAACAGCTATAACTTTTAAACTAAATGAGGCCGACAATTTTTAATCACATATTCGTATTCAGGACACTGAAATACATATATAAAAATAACCAATAAATTCCACTCTGACATACGGTAAACTTGTTCCTAATAATGCCAATCAAGTTTTAATTTTACAATGCTCTCAAAAGGCTTTTGCAAAAGGATTTTCAAGGCTCTTGTATGTTTGTTTAATAACGGGTGATTTTTTAAGAGGTTGAGAACTTTAAAAAAAAAAAAAAAAAAACACAAAAAATTCGAAAAAATTAATGAAATATTTATTTGAATCGATAGTTTGAACCTTGCAATTTAATGTTTAAAGATAATTTCATGCAAATGTTGACCGCGGTTGCGTCTCAGGTAGCCCATCCGCTGAGTCCAATTTTGGCATACTCTTTCACACATATCGGCCGGTATGTCACGAATGAATGCATGGTTGTTGGCTTCCAGTCCGTCAATCGAAGCGGGCTTGTCCCTATAGACATTAGCCTTGACATACCCCCACAAAGAATAATCAAATGGTGTCAAATCGCACGACCTAGGCGGTCATAATCAAATTTGGTCACAATCTTCCGCATAGACTGCTCAGAAGGTCGAGAATGCCGACCATAAAATGGAAGCAGCGCGCGATGAACATTTCGAACCGAGCACGAATTTTGATAGTAAAATTCAATAATTTGCAAGTGTTGTTCATTTGTAAGACGATCCATGGCTAAATTGCAAACCAAACTGAAGCTGTTTGACAGTGACACAAGGTACTAAACACACGTCAGCTGTCAAAACCAGTGTTGCCAAAACCAAACCAGCTAAAAAATCACCCTTTATATTCATTGTTATCTCAAAAGCTATGCGCTATTTTAAACAAACGGAGAAAGGGAAAAAAGACACGGGATAAAACTTCAATTTCTGATCGAAAAAGGGGAATCGTCCAGTCAAAAGTCTGCCAACACCGTAAAGACTGCTTGAGGCATGGTAAACAGTGAATAGCGCGAATAAAACCGAGCTTATACCGTTTACTTCCACAACTAAAATAACCTTATTCAAACACAATAAAAATGCAGACAGGTTGTGCTTTCTAGAAGTATAGTGGGGACTTCAAACAAACCGACGTTAAGGATGTAGGTATGTACACAGCCACAATACTTCATGTTCTGTCTGACCTACAGTTCTATGGTGGTTGATGGCATTGACCTCATGACAAATAAAAGGCCCCAAGGAACTGACAGTTAAGGGACCACTGTCCCTTATTGCGCTTACAGCAGTGGAAGTGGAAGAAGTTGGAAGTGTGGCAAGAAGTTGCTCAGTGTGTCTAGTTGTAGAAATTGAGCTATACCCATGCGGTGTCAAACTCCTGTAGTTTAAAATCACAAGCGATCATGAATGGGGTAGAAAAACTTCTTATCTTCAGAAGATGAACCCACTGCGAGGCTTACAATTTTACCTTCATACATTAATTTAAAATTTAGGAAACCAAATCTGCAGCAATTATCGAAATCTGGCCAATGCTCAACACGTTGGCTATAAATAAAGGACGAGTCGGACCGTTTTTGCAAAACTCGTAATAAAAATTTCACAAAACTAGTCAAGTCCTACATAATTCCTGAAATCTTTAAGGTTTCGCAAAACTCAACAAAACTTAGACACATTAACTCTTCACTAGAAAAATTCGCAAAATGTTCTTGTTGAGTTTCGAAAACGGTCCTCCTTTGACAAGCGCTTTCCTTTCAATAATACTTTCAATATAGAACCCTTCTGTGCCGTTCCGGGTAAGATATAGACTAAAAACTGCTTGAGAGTCATTGGTAACAGTCGAATTGTTGCATTGCAACAGCTTGTTAGTCTGTCAATTTGTTTTGAAATTTGAATTCATAAATCCGAATTGATAAAGTTTTTTTTTTCCGTGGGTAAGAAAAACCTTCATAGGCACTACGAGGACCGGCCGCGCGTGCTCATAGTAGTGTGAGATTCTTACTCACTAAAAAACCTCCCATTTTTCGTCAGACTACGACTAAATTTCCTTAACAAGTAGTTCAAGCTTCTGTAGTAATCGCGTGTACCTACAATACCGTCAATTTATGCGGTTTCATCTTATGCTGCTAGATCTAACGGTCTCATTCGTTGTAGTCGGCGCGTAAGATTTGTCTGATCCAAAGTTCGGATAATTTCATTGTTGCAGTGTCCGCGAAGACGAGTACCAAGTTTGCGAGCAAAGTTTGTTACCTCGTCTGACACGGTTGCGATTCCTAGATCTCGGTGTAGATCGCTATTTCTTATGTACCATGGAGCATTAACGATTGCTCTGAGTGTCTTATTTTGAAAAGTTTCTAAAATAGATATATTGCTTGGTTTAGTACAACCTCAGAGTTGTATACCGTACGTCCAAGATGGTTTTAGCACTTGCTTATAAAAAAGCAGTTTGTTATATATGCTTAGTTTCGAAAATCTTCCGATAAGCCAATTCATTTCTCTTAACTTGATTTCGAGCTCGTCGCGTTTCTTTTTAACGTGCGGCTTCCATTTAAGTTTTGCGTCTAGAGTCATTCCTAGATATTTTGCTTCATTTGAGTACGGGATTTGTACCGAGTTAATGAATAAAGGTTTGTTGTTTATCTTTTTATAAGTAAAGTTAACATGCGTTGACTTAGTCTCGTTAAGGACGACTCGCCAGCTCTTCGTCCAGTCGCATATTTTGTCTAAAGCGCGCTTGAGTTTCCCTGTTGATAATTCAACTGTCGTATCAATAGCGAGGATAGCAGTGTCATCTGCGAACGTAGCTAAAATTGTTCCCCCATCGTGGGGAATGTCTCTTGTATGAAGCAAAAATAATATTGGGCCGAGAACGCTTCCTTGCGGGACACCAGCATTTACCTCTTTGAATTCCGAGTACTCATTTTCGTACCTTACGCGAAAGATTCTGTCCTTAAGGTAAGACTCTAAGATTCTATAGAGTTTTTCTGGTAAGCTAAGCCTTAACTTTTACTTCAGGCCTTCGTGCCACACCTTGTCAAAGGCTTGCGATACGTCGAGAAAAGCGCTAGTACATATCTTTTTCGCTTCCAGAGCTTTTTCGATTTCGTTTGTTATTCGATAGACCTGGTCGATTGTTGAATGCTTTTTCTCAAATCCGAATTGGTGATCCGGAATCAATTGTCTTTCTTCAATGATTGGTTGCAACCTTTTAACCAACAGTTTCTCGAATACCTTAGATATTATCGGCAGTAGCGAAATAGGTCTGTATGACTTTTTGTCGTTCGGACATTTTCCTGGTTTCGGAACCATTATGACCTCGGCCATTTTCCATTGCCGTGGAACGTATAAAACTCTCATGGAATCGGTTATGATATAGGAGTAGCTTGACCAAAGCTTTTTTCGGTAGCTCCTTTAGAATTTCGCTAGTAATTAAGTCGTAGCCAGGGGATTCGTTGTTTTTCAGATTATTTATCGTTTGACGAAGTTCAGCCAATTTTATTCTATAATTATCTTGTACCGCATAAGGATGGAGCTCCTCGACCAACGGTTCCCCGTCAAACGGTTTGAATGTTTCTTCTAGGTAATCTGCAAATAAATCCGCTTTTTCTTTGTCTTCTCTTGCCCATTCGCCGTTAGCTTTTCTTAATGGCGCAGAGTGTGCTATAGGCTTCTTAACGGACTTGACTGCTTTCCAAAGAGAGTAGTTCGAACCTTTATCGGTAGTCAAACTTTCGAGGTAAGCAGTAGTCTCGCGACTTTTAAAATCTTGAAATTCGTTCTTTAGTTTGTTAGAAAGGTGGTTCAAGATGGTCTTATCCGGGGGTGCTCGCGAACGTTGCCATCTCTTGCGCGCTCTCCTCTTTTCGCATAATAGCTCTTCTATTTCTCACGGACATATTGCTCCGCTGTTCGATATTTCGGACCTCCGAAAAGAAGTGTTATTCCACGCAGCGCTCTGAATAACTCTCACGAGTTTATCTAATTCGTCTTCTATTTCAAGTCGCGTTTTGAGCGGTACATTTAAAGCTATGTTTTCTTTGCAGTTTTTTCTAAAGCCGTCCCAGTCAGTGTTGTTGTTAATTAATCTAGGCGCTCTATTCTTTTTCGCTAGGCTTCCGCCAATTTTCAAAAGAACTGCCGAGTGATCTGAACAGAGATCAAAGCGTTCTTCTACGTTCGTAAGGTAACGAGGTGCCCCCTTGGCGATGAAGAAGTCGACGAGATCAGGTATTTTATTTCTGTCGGTTGGCCAATATGTTGGCTTTCCCGTCGATAAGAAGATCACGCCGCGTTTTGGACTTGCTTTAAAGATAAAGGCATCAAAATTAATCTTCATCAGGGCAACTAATTCCTTATTTCTTTGAGGAGAGCTATCCTGTAGGTCTGGCTAAGCTGGATCAAGCTTTGAAATAGCACGTCAACTGTATAGTTATGAAAAAAGACGTCTTTTCAAACCATGTTTTTTTAAAAGACCCATAAACTCAAAAAAAATTAAAACCCTGCTAGAGTTAAAAGTTTTGTTATATATTTTCAGTGGGCAGAGATGTTAGGTGCCAGACTAGAAGAGCTGCTCTTTACGGAACGAATGAATTTTGAGTCGGCCAACTCGTGCCTGAATGACCCGGAAAAACAGCGTGAACTCTTGCAGCAGGATGAGGAAGAAGATTTCTTGGATGAAGGTACCTTATTTAACAAAACATTTTTTTTCATACGATTTAAAATTTCTCTTGCGAAGCTTCTGTAAACCCGCATGGAAATGATTGCCCGCATGCACTAAAACTGATCGCTTGTGTACTTCTTCACGAAATTACCGCATTCTTGCGAGATACCTACCAAACTTTACCCAAAGCCTCGAAGCTTCTGCATAAGGATAAACCTGCACCATGGGAAAAGGTTTATAGGTTTGTTTCTATTTTTTATTACTCTGTGCTTACAAATGGAACTACTTGGATTTTTTTTCGCTATAGGGAAGCCAATCGACGTTGGTCAATGGCATTAAGTTCCATGGGACACTCGCAGACCTCGGCACAAAGCCTACAATCGATTGCCGGTAATGATGGTGGTAGGCTACCTTCAACGTGGCCACTTTTGGCTTTTTTGAATAACTCAAATAAATGTCCTTTTGCGTTTTCCCTAAGGTGCTCCAACCGAACGAAAGATATCCTTTGTGTTACATGAGCCTGACAATGAGTCGGAGAACAGTAGTAATACGACGCTAACCATTCAGGGTGAAGATGGTAAGGTTCCAAGTTTCCAGAGACACATACGAAGTGGTGCAACATTTTCTTTTAACAGGAGCCCTTCGTCGTCCTGTCGCTGCGGTTAGGCCGTTCCTTCTTAGAAGAGGGACTGCTGGTGCAGCCACTGGTGGATCGTTTAAAAGACGGTCACTTAAACTTCGTAGAGGAACGAAAGATGGCAAGGATTTGGAAGCCGACTGTAAGTTCTTTGAAAAATTTCAGCCTTCTCTTGTAAATAGAGATTTTATTTGCACTTTCAGTTAAAAGGGTTGACTCAATTCAATCGCGAAGAAAGGTTTCATCTCTATCGGATAGAAGTGACACATCAGAGCCTGGAATTATAAGTGGTGGCGAGGAATCACCTGGAATTTTGAGTGATGACCAGCAGCCTGAGTCGCCAACCGATTCCAATGAAGCAGATGAAACGGCTAAGAACATGCCTTGGATGAAAGCTGTCATTGAGCTGATGAACAGTTACAACTTCTATTGCAACCATAAGGGCTTCTGCCATCCATACTGCTACAAGAGGCACATGAGGGCTTCTACGAGGTTGATAAAGGCTGTTAGAAAGGTGAGTCGTTAGAGCGAATTCATTTTAAGGTGGGAAATGAGACACCAATTATACGATCAATGAAAACTGGAGACTTGGAAAAAGCTATCCAAGAATTGGTAGAATAATTTATTTGACAATCTTATTAACAAAATTGTCTTGCTATTCAAAACTAATTCTAACAGGTATACGGTGAAGAATTCGGATTCACATTTGATATGGAGCACCAATCTACCGAAAGTTATAATACTGCCAAACCAACTAGTCGCCAGAGATCGACAAGAAAAGTCTCGGAACAGAGCTCAACGCAAACGTCACCATCGAAAAGGAAAGACAGCATCTCGAAGAAGGACAGGTGAGCTAACTTTTTCAATGCCGGCACCAGTTTGGCTGATTCTATGCAACTATAAACCGCTCAACAAAAATTGTCAGTGCAGCGTTTTTGGAAGAAGCTTTTTCTTACGATCTTTTGGCACGTAAGAAATGTACAAAAAAAAAACAATTCAAAGCCAAAATGACTGAGCCTGTGAGCTCGAAATTTCACCCGAATTCACTTGTAACGGGTGAAATTTCGTGTTATAAGCAAAAAAAAGAGTTGCAAGATCAACATTACTTGCTAGTACCAAGTTTATGTTAGGCATCAGAGTCAGAGCCTATAACGTCCTTTCTTCCCTGCGCTGACAATTCACCTTAAACCAACTATATAGTGCCCTTTTTGACATAATCAATTCCAATTTTTTTTTTAGAATTAGCGACGATCCTGATATTGAAATGGTTGAAAAGCTCGCCAAAGCTTTGCACACCGAAAAGGAGAAAAGAGAAGGAAAAGAAACGCCGCCAGTGTTGAAGTTTGTGAAAAACCACATAAGGGGACTGTTCCATTTCCCCATGTCTACGCTACTCAAGGGTGCAGTTATTTTAACCGAAGAGCTGGTAATTGAGGCATTGCCAGCTGCGTGGGAACTTCTCCTCGAACCCAATCAAGTAAGGGCATTTGCTGTCTGAATTTCAAGGCATTGTATTCAAATGATTTCTCTTCTCTCAGGAAACAGCCGCTGTGGCAGCTTCTCTTTTCTTAATGGGATCTGTGAAAGCCCAAAACTTTGCCTTTGACATTATGCAGAGGTCGCTTAAGAACAAGGATCCAGACGTTAGAATTGGAGCTATAATGAGGTACAATGTGCACCAAGTACTCAGTGCAACGGTTTTTATCGTAAATTCTTTTCAAAAAAGGTTTCATATTCTTTGGAAGTCGCGCTTCCAAGTGTGGCCTCGCATGGAAGACGGAGCACATGATGTTACATTTAAAGTTCCTCCTGGTGGTATCGAATTTACACTGCCCTCGCCCAAGATTGGAATAGAAAGCCTGCCAGTTGTTGATCCGCCATGGACCCCTGTTCAACAGACAAAGGATATGGATGTTACACTAAATCAGGACAGACATGTAAGTTTTGACTAAAAAGGTCCCTGAGTATGGCAATACCTTTAATTCTTATTCTTAACAGCGCTCTCTGGTAACAGCGACAAAAAGCCGAAAAATGCAACAAACCGAAGCTATCCGCAATGCAATCCGTCAGCAGCGAGACAAACAGCGAGCTGAGCGACACAGTTTTCTAATCACCACTATTCCCATCAACCAGCAGGCTTCGCACGAGCCTGGTTTGGATCACGCTCCCGGTGAGGATCATACCGAAGGCGAGGAAGAAATTGAAGGAGCACGGATAGCACCACATTTACATGCAGCACACTCACTTTTCCCATCGGTGTTGTGCTCCTCAGTGATGCAGATTGTTGCGTGTTTAGACGACGCAGCAATTGGTTCCGATGGCAACTCAGTATACGAGGTTGCCTATCAGGTCATTTGGGTTTGCCTTGTCGAAGAGTCGGCTCTCTTCTTGAGATATGTTTTGGAACGTTTGACTCGTGAACGTCAGGATCAAATGTTTAAACTATTGCGGCATTTGATTCGTTTCGTTCCGAGGTTGCCACAACAGGCTGCGTTTGCTCTGTACAACTCAATCATAGGATATATCATGTTTTATGTGCGCTCTTCAAATGAGCATAAACAAGAGGTTTGATAAGATAAATTTGGGTTTTAAGAAAAACCTTTGAACTAAATTCCAAATGTTACAGCTTGTTGGATCAGCACTTTCTGTTCTTTGGATGGTAGTTCATAGTGTGCATGGCATTATGTTTAAGGATTTGAAGCAAATCCTGAGAAAGGAACAATGTGATGCTTCCATTCTGTTGACAGCAAATGTACCAGCCGCAAAGAAAATCGTCGTCCATGGGCCATTTGAAGGTACAAGTAACAGTGTTTATAGACGGCTTGAAGCTGATTATATTTCCAATTGTCTATTATTTTTAGATGATGGCAACATCCCGTCACAGTTTCCTGTACAGGAGGATACACTTTTCAGTCAGCTTTTAAAGGAAGCCTTAGATTTCTACCCAGTCGATGAAAAAAGCTATCATCACTATGTTTTGGTGGATTATAAGAGCAGTAAGTATACGAGTTGTATAAGTTATAAGCTATTTTGACGCTCCCTGTGTGGTAGGGTATATTAGTTTCGATGCTCAATTGGAAGCATTGCGACCCAAATTTCCAGGGGAGAGTAGAAAACATTTCCCATTAAGAACTTCGGTATTCAGAGTCTTTGATATAAAGGACGAAGGAGTCTTATGATTGTGCGGAAAGATTAACCGACAAATCCTGTTTGAAAACTACCTTAGCCCTTTTCTATGAGCAGTAAACCAGAAAAATAAGGGTCTATATAAGTGCCTTAAACATTCCAGAGAGGCTCCTAAAAGCATTTTTTCAATAAAAAGAATATCAGTACTCGAGAGTAGTGTGTGCCTAGCCACGATTGGTTTGAGCACGACTGCTCCAATAAAACTCCCTTGTACATGTACATGTATCTACCTACTGCGCCATTTTCACGTATCTATTAAATCAATTTCTAGCTACTGTTTTTTTTTTTTCAATTTTTATTTATTCTCTTCGTTATAAAAAGGCTAAGCTAAACTCTTTCTTCTTTTCGCTGTTTCAAGGTAAAATCCTAAATCCAAACTGGTACATCAGAGATTTATATTTCTTCAAACGATCGCAGTACCCCGAAGTCCGCTTAATAGCAATGAAGCCAGAAGAGTCCTTCTTGGCTCTACAAAAACAAGAGTTGAGTAAAAAATTTGTCGAAATCGGCAAGGTTCATTTGACATGGGCGATCTTGAAAAACGTTGACATGGTAGTTCAACGAGTTGTATTCCTCCACGAGGAACTTATGAAGCTGCCATCGTTTCCGAGGAAAGCCCTGGAAGTTGATTTGGATCTTCACCAGGGCGGAGAATATGGAAAAGTATGAATTCCTTTTATTTTTTCAGCTCACTACAGATAGTGTTTTATTTCGTAGGCTCTTCTTGGTCTCGATGTGCTGCACAAGTTTATGTGGGTCCGTTTGATTGCGAGGATGTTTGAAGCCATGGCTGGAAACTTTGCCTACTCTGCCGATATTCAATTATTTTTAAATGTTCTCTCCGGTGCTGCGATTCTGCACGCTGAGGACTCGTGCATCATGCGTTATGTTATGGCCACGTACATCAACGCAGCGTTTAACTTTAAGAACATTTTTTCAACTAACGGGTAAGCGCTTTTAAATTTCACCGAATTCGCACTTTTCTATTCTGTTCATTGTCATTTCAGCTACTTTATGATAATGCCAACACTGCTTCAAGTTTATTCCTTGCACCAAACCAACAAACTTATCACGACAACCATAGAGTACGCGGTCAAGCAGTTTTACCTATTGAATCGGAAGCCTTTTATCTTGCAGATGTTTGGATCGGTGTCAGCGATTCTTGACACCGACGAGGAGGGTACTTACGGCGAAGCCCACAAGGTCAGGCAAGCCACACAATAAGAATCTCAATCAAATGCAACCCTCTCCCTCATCTACAGGTGCAATCGAGCTGTCTTTTTAACCTTCTTCTTAGCTTAGAAGATCCTTCACCAGACCCGTTGAATATAGCCGAATTGGTAAAGGAGCCGAAACCTTTAAAAGCTATCGACTTCTGTTACCACGATGAAGATGGAGACGTCACTGTGCTCGACTGTATCACACTCTGTGTGATGGTGGTCTCCTACTCTGCGGAGAGTACGAGGGGCTATCAAATGTTGGTAGGTCTACAACTACTCTTTAACAGGTTCAATAGTTCCAATACAAGACTTTTTAGATAATCCTGGAAGCAATTCTTCCCTGCTATCTGCAGCAAATTCAATCGCCGAGTTACATTCCACTGCAGGGCAAGTCTGAGCGAGACATCATCCTTCAGCTGGCTGTAGCCATTCGAACGATGGTCCACAATTGTGAGGGTCTGTCGAAAAGTTACAACGGTCCATACCGCAATAGTCCCGAGCACAAAGGATCAAGCCAAAGAAACTGCAGCCGAGGACCACCGTGCTCGCCGGGTCTTGAATTCGAAGAGGAGTCCCATTCGAAGTATGTGAGTGATGCACGAGCAAAAAACCTAATAGACTCAACCGAGGATTCTGAGATGATTCGCACTGAATATCGACGACCTCGTGACGTTCTGCTCTCCGTGGTGGGCGACTTTCTCAGCAAGGCATCGACGCGTCTACAAGAGCTCTCCAAGAAGCTCCCGAGCGACGCAAAACCAACCGAGGTTTTGGATGTTAAATGCCATATCCGCTTGGCGGAAATAGCGCACTCGCTGCTCAAAGTGTCACCATACGACCCCGAGTCGATGGCATGCAGAGGCCTGCAGCGTTATATGCAGGCCATCCTACCAAGAGCCGAATGGTCCAACGACGGACTTCGAAATTCTCTAGTCACCATTCTGCGGCGTATCGATAAAGTTTTTCTAAAAATATCAAAGAAACCCTCGATTCGGCGCAACACTGATTGGGAAGCAGCAGCTGGTCTACTGAAAGGCATCCATGAGACCATCGTCCGGCATCCGTATGTCCTCCATTGGCAACATGTCAAAACTCTGATCAATACGGTGCAGAATTTGATTGTCAATGAGCCCGGATCAGTTATGGACGGTGTTTCGAGTGCAGGCGCTGCTCTAATGTCTCAGAATCCGCCGGCGTTCTTTTGTTCCACTGTTGTCCGGCTGGTCGCCCTGCAGGTAGTCAGCCCGGTTGATTTCTTTTCACTGGTGCAGATCTGCGGTGGAAGTGCTGAATTCGCCACGCAAGAGAAAGCCGAGGGTTTTCTGATGCATTTGCTAATGCCGCTCTGCTTGAAGGTTTGCTCGGGCCGAGGCGTCTCTGATATTGGTGAATTGAAACAGAGTGACGTGTCGTTTCTGCTGACTGCCGTGCTAAATGCAATGAGCCCGCCAGCAGGTCGAACTGGTCAGGCTGTCTCACAAATCAATAGGACTGGTGGTGATCTGCGAGCGGGCTCTCTTACGTTTACTGGTAGCAGAGATGCTAAGCGACCGGCACGCATATCAGGGTCGCTTTATCAAGCCGCGTTCTTGGCACTGCGTATTGTTTGTATTTGTTTTGAGAATCGCCTAGCCACGGAATGGTCCAGAATTGCCAGGGTTATGCGAGATCTGGGCAGGAGAAATGAAGCTGCTCCAGACTTGTGGAGCTTCCTAGAATTTGTTGTCACCCATCGAACGCCCTTGTACATAGTACTGATGCCATTTATCTTGCATAAGGTAAGACCGTCAACGCTTCAGGTTCAGGCGTTTCTTCACCCACTCTGTCCTCTTTAGATCGCACAGCCTCCAATTGGCGATCATGAGCGCCATATGCAGTTCATCATTCGGGAACGTTTACGTGGAACCCCACCGCAAGGCGGCATAAAGTCTAAGGGAGCTCTTTTGCTTGAGTTGGCGCGTGAGTTACGTGACCTACGCGATGAGCTCGAGGAAAAGAGATATGGTAAATAAACGGCTCGCTTTAACGCCTGCCTATAACACCTCTTCTAAGGTTCCGTTTCAGATCAAACCAACTCGGATCACACTAAACGTGAAACTGCCGCAGCCGCTTCATCAGCCAACGATGGGCACAAGAACCAGCAGAGGCCTTCACTCATCTCCATTTTTACGGGCACCACAGGTCAGGCAAGTCATTCTCATGTGTCTGCCGTGCCTATAGACTCCAGAAGCGGCTCAGGACAAATCGGTACTCCGAGCGACACTCTCTCACAGCAAACGCTACACCCGCCGAGGGAATCTTTGTCTAGTGGCTCCACTGGTACTAATCGAGAACACGTTACAAGCGACAGTCACAGTGGAGAAAATGCCGGATCAGCACCCACATTGGGTCAGGTACCAGCTGGCCAGTCAGCAAGTACAACAACCATCTCAGGAATTCCTCCTGGTTTGGCAGCACAGCTGTCTCACTCCCAATCGTTGCAACAAGCTCCGTTCAAAGCTCAAGCGCCAAAGCTACGTTTTGTCACCTCGGTGGAGTTTAAACACTCATCTGGTGAGACATCGACGACACCCCTGTCGCCAGAGAGCCCCGCCGACGACAGTTCAGGCGAACACCAAAGATCACGTCTACAACGAACAAAGGCGTCGAGCCGAAAGACGTTCCGTTTGAAACGAACTCGACACGCTCACCCAGAGCCGCCGCACTCTGCGCCATTACACCCACCGGATGACCGTCCAAAGCCGCTTAGCGAAATCTCCTGGGACTCGGTGTCTCAGACATCATCTACATCTGGCTACAGGGACAATAACAGTCTGCAGACTGGTTTACTCTCCCCGGATGGTTCTCTAGGTGGAATGACTCTGGGCCGGTCACCATCACAACACTCGCTACTGATGCTCTTTGAAGCACAGGATGAAGACACGCTTATATAGGAATAGTAAATTGACTGACGCGTTATTGGAACGAAGGACTGGGCACTTCATCGCAGTGCAGATCTTGAAGCAGGAAATAGCCATTGAAAATGTCTTAGAGCTGTAGCCAAAAAATTTAGTTGTAAGAGCAAATTAGCTAGCTGTTATCGATGTTTTAGGTTTATACTTTGATATACAAAAGTCTAAACAAAGAAAAACTTTGCACAAGTTTTCTTGTTCTGTTTTTGTTTCGTAAAAAATCATTCTCTGTTGGATTCGTGTCATAAATGTGATGAAATAAAAAGTAGCCTCGTGCAATTATTGTTCAAATATTCCAGTATTTATTTAATCTGCAATGAGTGAACGGTTATTGGGCGCCATTTTTTTTAGAACAGAACTTTTACTCATTTAGTTTTTTCTCGCAACGTCATATAGCAAATGAGAGAAACCATGCAGCATAATGGTAGGGTCAATTCAAAATAGGAATCCTTAGTCGAACAGAGGTAAGCTAAAAAAAAAATGAGTCAAGGCAGGCGCCATTTTTCCAAAGCCTAACAGCCAAAGTTATTTATAGTTTTAAGTGCTTTAACGGGTATGATTTAAACGATAAAATTTAGCGTGCGAATTTTGCCTTGCCTGATGAATTCTGGTTGAAAGCGTGTATTAGTCAAATGTGATTAGTGTGAAAAGCTGCGATCAACGGTCGAAACATGATCGCTTTCTAGATCTTACTTACTTACTTACTTAAGGTGGCGCTACAGTCCGGGGTGGACCTGGGCCTCAGCCAACAAGCTTCGCCAGCCAGCTCTGTCTCTAGCTAGCCGTCTCCAGTTTCGCACGCGAAGTTGGCTGAGGTCCCCTTCCACTTGCGTGCGCCACCTGAGTCTCGGTGCTCCTCTACCGCGTCGTCCCTGCGGTGTGGATTCGAAGATTTTCCGGGCCGGGGCGTTGGTGTCCATCCGCTCTAGATGACCCAGCCATCGTAGACGTTGTGTTTTGACTCTTTTGGCTAGGTCGGTATCGCTGTACAGCCCGTACAGTTCGATGTTATATCTCCTCCTCCACTCTCCGTCTATGCAGACGGGACCGTAAATCGTCCGAAGAATTTTTCTCTCGAAGCAGCCTAAAGTGTTTTCATCCGCCTTTGACAGGGTCCATGCTTCTGCACCGTAAAGCAGGACTGGGATGATGAGGGTCTTATACATGGACACTTTAGTTGCTCCAGAGAGGGCTTTGCTACTCAATTGCCTTCTTGGCCCAAAGAAACAGCGATTGGCAAGAGTTATCCTTCGTTTGATTTCAGCGCTGGTGTCATTGTCTGAATTGATAGCGGAACCCAGGTAGACAAAGTCCCTAACTACCTCAAAGTTATAGCTGTCGATGGTGATGTTTTGTCCAAGACGTCGGTGTTGGGTGTCTTTTCTTGATGACAGCATATACTTGGTTTTGCCCTCATTGACTGCTAAACCCATATTCGCCGCTTCCGTCCCAATACTCACGAAGGCTTCACTGACATCACGCTTTGTTCTACCGATTATGTCAATGTCGTCTGCGTATGCAAGTAGTTGAACGGACTTTTGAAAGATTGTACCTCTGGTGTTGGCGCGAGAGTTCTGCACAATTCTCTCAAGTACTATGTTAAAGAAGTCGCATGACAGCGCGTCGCCTTGTCTAAATCCTTTTTTGACATCAAAGGGGTCGGTGAGGTCTTTGCCGACCTAGACGGAACAGCGTGTGTTTTCCATCGTCATCCTGCACAGACTGACGAGTTTGGCAGGGATGCCAAAACTAGACATTGCGCTATATAGCTCGTCTCTATAGATGCTGTCATACGCGGCCTTGAAATCGATGAAGAGGTGGTGTGTATCGATTTGGAATTCCTGGGTTTTCTCCAAGATCTGCCGCAGTGTGAATATTTGATCGATGGTGGACTTTCCTGGCCTAAAGCCACACTGATATGTGCCTATCAGATTGTTGACAAACGGCTTCAGGCGTTCACACAGTACAGCAGAAAAGATCTTGTATGCGATGTTAAGAAGACTTATGCCTCTGTAGTTGGCACAACTCAGAGGGTCTCCTTTCTTCAGGATCGGGCAAACAATGCTGAGGTTCCATTCGTCGGGCATGCTTTCTTCCGACCATATCTTGCAGATGAGCTGGTGCATACTCCTAACCAGCTAATCGCCAGCGGATTTAAAAAGTTCGACAGCTAGGCCGTCTGCTCCGCCTGCTTTGTTGCACTTGAGCTTAGACACAGCTACTTTCACCTCCTCCAGGTCGGGTGGGCGGTATCGTTCGTATGCTTCGTCGGAAACGTCTTCGCCCGGGTTGAATGGTTCGTTCTGCCTGACAGCGGTATTTGGTTCTTCCTCGCCGTTATACAGTCTGCAGAAGTGGTCTTTCCAAATCCTCAGCACCGACTGCGATTCTACAACGATGTTCCCTTGATGGTCCTTACAGGCTTCACTTCGAAGTTTATACCCTTGGCAGGACCTTTTGATCCTTTGGTAAAACTTTCTAACCTCTTTCCTGTTGTAACATCTCTCTATCTCTTCAACCGCGCGCTTCTCGTGCTCTCTCTTTTTCCTTCGGAGAAGCCGGTGCTCCTCTCTCCTCCTCTGCTCGTAGAGCTCGCGAGCAGCTCTAGTCCTTCTGTGCAGCGCCGCTTTGTATGCTTCCTGTTTAGCTGCATGTGCTTGCCGGCATTCATCGTCAAACCAGGGGTTTCGTTGTGGTCGCCGTGTGAAACCCAGCACTTCAGAGGCGGCGTCTCTGATGGCATTTTGGCAATGTTGCCACTGGTTATCAATACTTGATGCTGGTTGCATAGGACTTCGTAGAAGGTTTTGAGAGACTCGGTTGGAGAAGGACCTGGCGATCTCTTGCGATTGTAGTCGGCCGACGTCAAACTTCCTCACAGTATTTCCATTACTTGGCGCTGGTCGGGATATCCGCAGCCGTACCTTGGCTACAACAAGGTAGTGATCCGAGTCAATGTTGGCCCCTCGGAAAGTTCGGACATCCATGATACTGGAGGAGTGCCTTGCGTCGATCGCAATATGGTCAATCTGGTTGACGGTTGATTGATCGGGAGATCTCCATGTCCCTTTGTGGATATTGAGATGCGTGAACTGTGTACTAGCTACCACAACGTGTCGCCCCGCAGCAAAGTCGATCAGCCTGAATCCGTTATCGGAGGTCGTGTCGTGCAGGCTATACTTTCCGACAGTACTACCAAAGATGCCCTCCCTTCCTAGCTTGGCATTAAAATCGCCTAGGACAATTTAAATGTCGTAGCTAGGGCACTGCTCATAAGTTTTGTCCAGGAGCTCGTAGAACATATCTTTGGTCTCGTCATCTTTCTCCTCTGTGGGGGCATGTGCGCATATCAGGCTAATGTTGGCGAATTTAGCCTTGATGCGGATCGTCGCGAGGCGCTCGCTTACAGGGTTGAAGCTCAAGACTTTTTGCCTAAGTCTGCCTCCAACAACGAAACCACATCCAAATAGGCGCTGTCTTTGATGCCGGTAGCAGTCGCCGTAGTAGATGTCGCAGTTTTTCATCCTTCTTTTGCCCGGCCCGTCCCACCGCATTTCTTGGATGGCAGTAATGTCTGCCTTGCAGTCGTTAAGGGCCTCCGCTAGTTGCTCGGCTGCACGTGGTCTGTTAAGGGACCTAACATTCCACGTGCAGATCCGGAGCTCGTTGTCCTAGATCACTTTCTAGATCGCTTTCTAGATCACTATTAGTTTATTGTTCTAGATGCATTCTCTTGTCTCCGCTGTGGTAAATTTTATCGAAAAGAATCGTAAGTGTTACCAGAGTCGCTACCCTACTAGTGCGGTAACTGAAATCTCGGGTACCTCTCGGTTATCCGGGCAGAAAACAGCAGCTGATGCTGGATGAGACTGTTTGGTCTAAGTCTTTTTTTTACAGTGTTCGGAACGCGGCTTAAGGTGGGCTTTGCCGATAGTACTGCGGCCATTGGCTGTTGCAAGCGGCTTTAGGTAGTTCGTAGTGCTCCTTGCATAAGGCTTAGGCAAATTTAACCCAGCTAGCAGGTTTTCAGTGCTGAGCTAACTCCGTCAATAAGGTTGTCAAAATCTTCCACTCTACCAACTGTCATTTTACACAGAAAAACACAGGTAAAGGAGTCATTCTCAGAAGTCATTTTTCATAGAATTCCGCAAAGGAAAAGCATTTCAAAAAGTTCATACCGAGCTCCAAAGTTGATTCCGAATTAACTCACCAAATTTGAAAAGTTAACCCGAATGCAGATTCACTGAAAAACTTATTTAAAGGGTTAATCTCAGTTTAACTCCGACAGAAGGATGATCTCGCGTTGAAAAACGGCCCACAGTTCATCTGGGCGTTAGTCCTGGAACACAACGAGTCTAGAGTTAACCCAGCGAGTGGTTTTTCAGCTTAGAGCTAACTCTAAGTCAGTAAAGTTGTCAAAATCTTCGACTCTCGAAATTATGGACCCTCCCAACTCCTACTTCCCATAGAAAAACACAGGAAAAAAAGTTCGAGCTGTTCTCAGATGTCATTTTTCACAGAAATATTCAAAGAAGTTTGACTGCTCTTTAGAGTTGATCCGTGATTTACTCACCAAATTTGGCGAGTTAAGCCGAGATTAACTCCAGATCTAAATTCACTGAAAAACTTATTTCCTGGGGTTAATCTTTGTTTAAACTCAGAAACTCGGATGATCTCGCACTGCTGAATTAAGTCCAGCTTAAGCCAATATCTATTAATCCCTGTTTCATAACAGGATATGAGACATTCAACTTCGGACATGTAAAATCTTTGCCCACAAGCTGAAATTGATGAATTTCCTGATACTCTGACAGTTGCTTACAAATGTGAGTAAATTCATCAATTCGTATTTTCATGCAATTTCGTTTTGGAGCTATTACACCAGCTGATCGAGTTAGGTAAATTGCTGTACACGTATACACCGACACGGAAATTTTATCTTTATAAAAGCTTTAAAGGCTTTATAAATGGGTCATGGAGGGCAAAAGGGACGCAAGTATAATATCTAGTTATTCAGTAATTTATGCGCACAACTCATATGTAGATACCAATGAATAAAGAGACAAGGAAGTGGTGTTTTGGGATAAAATTGAAGCATCTGTTTAAGTTGTGTGAGTGGCGACTAGCTATGTTTCATCAGGTATATTATGAGAGACGGCCCGAAATTCATACGTTTCTTGGAGCTGGCTCCACTTTTATTTAACATTCCAGAGTTAAAGTGACATTAGTAACGCGTCTCGTGACACATCTGCTCGCATTCAATACGCAATTTCAGGAAACTAATGTCAAAATAAATGCTTCACTTACACGCACTGTATATGTAAAAAAGATCTATTCCTTGTCTCTTTGTTCGATGATGTGAAAATTATGTATTCCTTGTCTCTTTATTCAATGAGAAACACTGCTGAGTTGATGACACCCAGCTGTCAATGAAAGGTGTGTTTGTTTTGTTTCGTCAGGTATCGTACAGAACACGTACAATACTGTACGGTTTGACTTAAGAATTCTTTCGTGGAATAGATCAATTACGCGATTAATTTTTATCTCCTCGTGAAGAGATAAATATTCGTACGGTAAATCATTTGATTAAGGGGATTGAAGAATGATAAGTACCCTATTATAGGGTGTTTCCACCGGGTGCAAATCCAGTCAGTGGACAGTTTTTTTTTCAATTGATGCGTTTGACATATTTTCTGTCCTACGACAGGCCTCTATACTATCTACTTTTTAACGAAAGGATAATTTATTGTCGATTATTTGAGTTGAGTGGCTTATGTCGCATCGTAGACCAAAGTGATAAGAAGAAAGAAGCTACTAATGTGTTGGCTCCTTTAAAATTTATACTTCAAAGCAAGAGCTAAAGTTGACTGCGTTCCGCACTAAGAAAAACCTATCAAAATGAAATATGGATGGTTTTGCAGGCCCACAGCACGAGCGCCATCTGATTTTGGGTGAAGTGAAGTAAAAAAGCAACGAACACACGGTGTGTCAAAGCTTGACGTTTGTTGGTCCTGGAAATTTCTCGACATCGGTCTTGTTTTTTTAGCGAAAAAGCTAAGTGACCTGTAACAAATGCAAGCCCTTTCTCGAAAAATCTGTGTTTATTCAAAAAGCGAAAGATATTAGGAGCAGAGGGAACTAAAATAGTGCGATCAATTGCAATTGGAGACGAAAACAGAAGAAAACTTTATATAAGCTTCTCTTTGCTCTTATTCTTCAACAAAATAGATACAACAAGTTGAAGATGTCTTCAAAGTGCGGTTATTACGGCTGCGAAGAAGGAAGAATACTCCATTCTTTTCGGTCCTTATTTGCCATTCCCAACGATAGCCGAAAACCAGTGTGGTTGAAGCATACAAGGATCAATACTTCAAGCAATCGTTTTCTTATTTGTGAAAAACACTTTTATGCAAAAGACAAACTGTGCTGTAAGTTTAGGAAGAGATTGTCGCGAGTTTCATTACCGATATCTTCGACAACAGTATGCAGCTGCACAGAATCAGCACTTGACCCCTCGTGTCTTCGAATGATGAGCGAAGCTAAGTCCAGTACTCAGCCTGCACAAGTTAACAACATAGTTTCAACATTGCCTCCAGTCTCTTCAATTGTGCCAAATAGGTCTCCAAGTGCCACCACAACCCAATTTCCTTCAAGGCAACACACATCCATAACAAAGCCGACGTTTAAGCGAAAAATTGCAATGACAACACCAACACCTATTTTCGGATGTAAGGATTGTGACAAATTAATAGATGACGCTACACCAGGGAAGCGGCAAAAAAGAAGCACAACTTCTTCTGACCTTGAAAATCTTACAGTTTCATCTCCTGAATTTGAAAATACTATTCAGAAAATACAAACAGCATTTCGAAAAGGCATCACCAAAAATTATGAAAATTTCAACTTAGTAAAAACCCTGGTGCAGGGGGTCTTAGAAAACCCAAACATAAAATTAAGAACGTCTTGTACAGTAGTTGACCACAAAAAGGCAATATTTAAATCTGTAATTATTCGACTTGTAAAACTAACTATTCAAGATATCAACAAAGTAATGTCTTTGAGAATGAGAAGCGAGATATACAAAAAAAAAAATAACGACATTTTCTAAAACTTCTAAAAAACAAAAAAGCAGCTGTAATAAACCTAAGTTGAATTTGTTTCAATTACTTATTTAAAATACATTTTTGCAGCTTCACTTTTAAAACGACTTGGAGTTGGAGCTACGTGTTCCTTTAAAGTCTTGGCATCAGTCGAGTTTTGTTGTTGCGGTTCTCCGTCGACTATTTCTTCCGCTTGGTAAGAAATGTCTTTCCTGTGAGCATTGTTGAGGTGAAATGAGTTTCGTCTGTAAATTCCAAGAATTCACTCGTCACCACGTCACCGACTTGCAATTGTCTGTTGTCCTAAAACTCATGCCGCGAATTATACTTTTCAACTTGTTGATGTTACCGTTTATTCTCCAGCAATAGAGCGTATCTCCTCTATTCTTATTTAGCAGGATTTTAATTATCTATACCGCAGATTCGATGAATCCTTTGCTATGAAAAAACTGAGGACTGGAGTAATGTGCCTAAATCCGCAGGAGTCAGCGAACCGGTGGAACTCTGACATCTGATCTGGAGAAAACTGTCAACCTTTGCAGTTCCAATAATTTCCGTTATGCCGAAAGATGAAAAAATCGGCTTCGACTTTTAAATAGTGCAACGCGATCTTTCAGGCTAATTACTTCTGGAAATCTAGAAAAGTAATCAATAATAACCAGATATGCCTTATTACCATCCCACATTCAAAGATTGATTGAATGTATGCCGCGGCCTGATTGATGACTTTGAAACTAAATGGCACTTGCAGCTAAGAAGAGCGAGCTTCAGGGCTACTTACACACATGGGGATGGAGGGCCGAAATAGACAGTCGCCATAAGCTTCAAAGCCGAACCTACCACCTTTAATTCGTTCGGGGGCTTCTGTTTTTGTCCTCCACTGCTGAGTCTTGTTTTGAATTGTTGAGTAGTTATTAAACTTTGTTTCCAAACTAGCTTAATTTATTAACTAAAATGAACCACCCTTATTTTGAACCCTTTTAGACTGCAACTACGGATTGTTAGTTTTATTGACTGCCTTGAGTCTGTTCTCACGAACCAGTTTTCGCCATTCCAGCCATTTGGCCATGTCTGGATGGTCCATATTACCGCGCTCCTCCAACTGCAGGTAGTATGCCTCGCGTAGAATTTTGAATGCCTGAATGCTGTAAAACGGAAGCTGGGTAACCGGATCAAAGTACCTCGCTGGGAGTCTACAAACAAACATATTTAAAAATCACACCCAGATAAATTTCGAGAGATAAACAATACTTCGTTATGGCACAGATGTAGCCACCCTTCTCCCTGACACGAATCGGTCTGAATATCGATTGGAAAACCTTATCGTCGATGTCATTTTCAAATGTGATAAATGTACGTTCACACTTGGTATCCGTTTCGCTGTCGAAGGAGCTCTTGTCACTTCTGGATGGTTTCTTAACCACGGGCATAGTCATCGAATGGTATCGAATCATGGGGCCGGCAAAAACACGCTTTGTGGGCCGAGTCTTCTTCTTCTCGAGCTCCATTTTCTGGAATTTCTCTGTGAACATGGTGTTTGTTAAACTTATGAATTGCTTCGAAACTAAAAGCACATCGTGTACCTAGAGATTTAATGTTTTCCTGTTCCGTTATCTTGGCCTCTTCGAGCAGCTCCTCTTGCGTAGGCATGTACTCCTCCACACGAATAACTTTCTTCTTTTTCTTCTTTGCTTCGATGAGTTCCTTGAGGCGAATTTTCGTGGCCTCTGTCTTGATGGCAGTTGAAGCACGAATTGACTTTCGGCCAGAGTCGTGAATCGTGAACTTGGGACGCATTTTGCGTTTTGTGACTTTTGTAAGTTTTTTCTTGGGCGCCGGAGCCTTGGTGTCTTTTTTTTGGGGAAGGGGTTCCTATTACAGAGTCTGGATCAAAAAAGAACGTATTTGAAAGTACTATCTGCCGCCAAACCTTATACGCTTTGGTGTTGATTCCCTTCCTTTTGCGCTTATCGGGGGCATCTTCGTTGTCCGATACAGGCTCGTCATTTTCGTCGATACTAAAATCCGAGTCTACTACATCCTCTTCTTCATCTTTTTGACTGCAAAAGAAAGAATAACAATATTGACACAAAAAGATTGATGGAATCAAAAAAAAAAACCGGGAGCCCTACACATATTCCCTGTCGTCGTCTTCTTCTTGGAAGCCGCCATAGGAAGTCTTGTAGAAATCGTCCTCCTCTTCTTCATCAATAAGTTTGGCGATTTTAGTTCCAGCATTTGAACGGCGGGATCTTGTTGCAGCCATCCTTATATTTGGTCAATATTTTGTTTGCAGAAGCCTAAAAATTGCTTGCAATTTCCTTAAAAACAAACAAATTCTGCCGCAATCAAGCTGCTACTGACAAGAGAAAATTGACAGTTTGACTAGGTTCTGCATGGGTCTGAGTCAACCAATCAGTTGCTCTCAAAATTTTTTTGATCTTCTCTTCACCACACAAATATCATAAATTACTGAATAGATATTCAACTTCGGGCATGTGAAAGCTTGGAACTCAAATTTGCTGGAAATTTGGATTCAAAACCAGAAGCACTCTCACAATCATACAACGCTTTTACCAAGTTGGATAAATGGCATTTGTCCCATATAGAATAGCTTTTGCTTTACAAAATCGACGCCAGGTAAAATCAAGAAAAATGTGTTTAGCTGTTCGGATGTTAAACCTCAATCCGGGGGAAAGAACGCCCTGATCCGGGATCGCCAACCGAAAAGGCCATTGGAAAGGTGTATGAAAAGTATGAAGGTTGAATTGGTTTGTCAAAAGGCTGAATGAAATTTATTAAATTTAGAGGATTTAAATTTGTATGGTTAACCGCGTAATTTGTAGAGGATTTAATGAAGTTTTTTATAAATCGCAGATTAGTGCCCGGTGGAAACATGGTACTTATGTCAGTAAAAATTACAAAAGTAATGCCTCTTGGCATGCAATCTAATCTAACCTTATACTATGTCTCCACCGACAATTCTTCTTCTTCTTTTTCATTTAGGCGCGAGGTTATGATCTGGAGTGATGGATCCTAATCCCACTCTACTGCATTCCTAATGGTCCGCTTGTGGGGTACGCTGATTTGTCCTCAGAATATACCAGAAGACCACCCGGTTTTGGATCTCTTCATCACTAAGGTCAAATAAATGCTGTTGTCGTTACATTTCTGCGATCCATGAATGTTTATTTTAGTGACCTCTCTTTCGCGATTTGATTGAGCTGGAATGTTGATTGACATTGCCTTTATGACGGTATTCGTAGGATGGCAATACCAAACTGGTCATGCTCCATTTTTGTTGAGATAGGTTCCTTTACATGGAGGCTTCCTCGGATCTTCGTGCTTCTTATTTAATCTCGCTCTGTTACTCCTGTTGTCATGCGAAGCATCTTCTTCTCAGCTGCCGTTAGTTTGCTCTCATATTTTTTATACGCTGTCCAACATTGTGAACCATATGTAAACGCCAGACGCATAACTGCGGTGTAGAGCCTTCCTTTTTGCTTAGGAGGCATTTTTCGGTCACAGAAGATGGCGGAGTTTTCCCGCCACTTCATCCACCACATGCTTAAGCCGCGTTGTCACAAGCAACGTAAAACAGGAACAGAAACAGAATCACATACATTAGCAACTGAAACCTAAATTCGCTGAATACTTTTTGCGTTCCTAATGTATGAAATTCTGTTTCTGTTCCTGTTTCTGTTCCTTGTGACATCGTGGCTTTACGCGGTGATTGATATCGTCATTACAGTTTGCTTTGCTATTGATCATAGATCCCAGGTATATAAACTTTTCACACTTGGGAAGCACATTTCCATTCAATTTAATGTCTGGAATTGGCTCGGGTGGGTCAGAGAATGGACAGGTATTAGCCAAAAGAAACAGGTACTCTGTCTTCTTTTGGGTAATACGATACCCATTCCCCTTTAAAATATCTCCCTCTATGTCAAGTGCTTAAAGCAGGGATATATGATCTTTACTTATGGTGGACCCATAGTCAGCGAAGAATAACTGATGAACTTTCGGGTTGGTCAGTTTTCCTTCCAGCAGATAATCAAGGACTACAATGAAACGCAAAGGACTAAGGACGCTTCCCTTGGTGTACACCGACTTTAATTGAGAACCCATCAGTGACTCCGGAAGGACATCTTACTCTTGTCTTGGCTTCATCATGTATGTCTATGATCATCCGCACGTAGGCTTCTGGAACTCCTCGTTTTCTAAAGCCGCGGTGTCACAAGGAACAGGAACAGAAACTGAAACAGAATTTCATACATTAGCAACGCAAAGAGCATTCAGCGAATTTAGGTTCCAGTTGCTTACGTATGGGATTCTGTTTCTTTTTCTGTTTAACGTTGCTTGTGACAACGTGGCTTAAGCGCCACCCATATCAGATCGCTTGGTACTATATCGAAAGCTTTTTCAAAATCAACCAGCACCTTAATATGCAGATCTTTAATCTATTATGTTTTTCTTTAATATTTTATCTTTAATATTTTATCTTTAATAAAGATCCATTATGATCTTTATGCTTCGTATTGCATCAGTAGTCGACTATCTAATACCCGCACGGCGATCTTCATTTTGTGAGACATCAGCTCGATAGAACGGTAATTGTCACAGTTTCTTCTATCACATTTTCCTTTAAACAAAGGAAGGAGATAACTTTCCATTAACTGATTAGGCATTCGATCCCCTATCAATAGTTCGGAGATGAAGGTCGTGAGTCATCTGGACCCGCTGTCTCCTATTTTCTTCCAGAACTCTGAGGGTATCTGATCTGGCCCAACCGCTTTTCGCTTTTTGGAGTACTTAATCGCCTTCCCAACCTAATTGACTGTGATGTCTGACACTTCTTCCCGGTTAAGCCGGGTTGTCACAAGCAACATAAAACAGGAACAGTCACAGAATCTCATACATTAGTAAAGCCGGTGTCACAAGGAACAGGAACAGAAACAGAATTTCATACACTAGCAACGCAAAAAGCATTCAGCGAATTTAGGTTTCAGTTGCTAATGTATGAGATTCTGTTTCTGTTCCTGTTTTACGTTGCTTGTGACAACGCGGCTTAAAGCCGCGGTGAGACAAGGAACAGAAACAGAAACAGAATTTCATACATTAGCAACGCAAAAAACATTCAGTGACTTTAGGTTTCAGTTGCTAATGTATGGGATTCTGTTTCTGTTCATATTTTACGTTGCTTGTGACAATGCGACTTAACTGAAACCTAAATTCGCTGAATGCTTTTTTCGTTCTTAATGTATGAAATTCTGTTTCTGTTCTTGTTTCTGAAACAGAATTTCATACATTAGCAAAGCAAAAAGCATTCAGCGAATTTAGTTTTCAGTTGTTAATGTATGAGATTCTGTTTCTGTTCCTGTTTTACGTTGCTTGTGACAACGTGGCTTTAGGAGTAGTTTCTTCTGGAAAATTTTGCCTGGGAAACAGTTCATTCAAAAGTCCCTCACAATACTGGCGCCACCTGTGAAGAATTTAGTCGTCATCCACAAGAAGCTGTCCCTGAGCATTGTTGATGAACTTTGGCGAACGAATCTCCTTTGCGTTTCTCCTTCTCTGAGCCGCAATTTTTGAGATCTTAGCCACTGCATTCAAGGTGCTTTGTCAAAGATCCTGTGTGGGCTGATGTTTATTAGCAGTGAAAGAAGAACCTTCCTGCAATTCCTGATACTGGCTCTTCATTCTTTTTGCTTGAACCTTGGTGCAACCCCAACAGAAATTTTATAAGCGACGCCGATTACCGTTGTAGTCGCTGAAAATGTTTTATTCGTTAGACTCTGTGATATACATTACATCCGCAGTATCGTAGCTAAAACCGTTCCCTGTGGGACTCTCACAGTGATCTTTTAGACTTTTAATCCTTCGTCTGTACTTTAACTTGTGCTTAACTGTACTCAACCTTCATGTTGCTTAGCTAATCCAATGATAGTGTGGAACACCTGTCCTGATGAGGATCTTCTGATGAAGGATCACCTGGCCGAGTTGAGGGCGTTTCTTCATCCAGAGCGTATCTTCGTTTTTATTTGTGCCAATTAGTTTATCTTTATAAGATAAACTAATTGGCACAGAAGACTCCACGTCTGACCTCTCCTTACCATGCATGCACTTTGTGTTTCAGTTCAGGTGTTCTTATAACACACATGGAGGGAACCTACAAATTTTTGCCGATTCCGGATGGCGAATGAAGAAGCTTCTCATGAGAATTGATACTCTCGGAGGGTTTGAAAGACTCCCGCGAAGGTGGGACGATGAAATATTTTTTATTACCCCCCTCGTCAAGATTGGAGCCCAGGACCTCGTGCTCAGTAGTGCTACACATTAACCACTGCACCACGTTTTCGTGTATGTAATTTTCAAATACATAATTCCTCTCTAAATAGATGCCGTAGGGAGAGTTTGCAAATAAAGTAAAACTAAGAATTATTATGATATTAAAATACAGTACGATGAACAACTGATCATAGTTTAAGCCATTTTTATGCCGTAAGTAATTTTTACCTTATCCTTGAACATCTACACATTGTTCTTTTCCATCATCACCAATCTTGACCAATCAGTGCCTAGGTTGTTTTGTTTTTAGATTGTCCCGACGCCATTTCGTTTGTTTGGTGCAATTTATTTTATAATCTTTTGACTGAAGTGCAAATAAGATAATAACTTAGCACAACCCTTTCTTCATAGTATGAAACAAGAACTTCACAAAATACCAAATGTCCAAAATAAATTCCATAAAATAATTTATATTTCACTACCAGAGCTTATCGATTCATTAGAACCTTTATTGTCATACAATAATTGACTTGCAACACTTATTGTCAAAATACCAGACGAAGAGAGAGTAGATGTAACTTCATCAGAACTGTAGATTTGTGGCAATGGATAACTGCGAACAAAATGCCGAGATACATGATCCACTTCATTCTCATTGCCTTCATGTTTTCCTTCAACAACAACGGTTTTTCCCATCACTTTTACGCAGAGTTCATTCGGCTTAAATTGGTGAACATCCAGGCAAACTTTAAATAATTGTTTTTCACTGTTTTCATTGTTATCCATTGTCCGGTGACATTGACGTTTCAGATATTTGCTTGATAAATTAATTATCGAATTATGAATCGAGCAAGAAAAACGTCTTCATTGGAGGGTCAACGGATAATTACTAACCACAAGCTTGTGTTATCTCTGTGCGATTGTTATCTTAACTCTGGCCGATAAAAATTTTATGATACTTTTAAAATCAACGAAACACCCTTTGTTTATCCCTTTCAAATTTGCTAAAGTTTGACAGACTCTGATAATCCGCCATCGGCACTTTGGCCAGCAGCTGTCAGTATTTTTTTTGTCGCCATACCAATCGATCAATGCGGACTAAAGGGTGTTTAGAAATATGTTTTTATAAATTTCTAAACTAAGGAAAATGCAAAAAATAATGCTTTTTCATATTAATGAGTAATTGTCCATCGGCTAGAAGATATTCGGTGTGATATTGACTAACCACTGTGCTGTTCCAAGAAACTGTCCTACCTCGCACAAGCCACAATACGTACACGCACAATGGAAACCTCTTGCAAGGTGAGAATTTTCTATAGTTTCTCATAATTAAGTTATACCAACGCGGTGATGTAGGTAGTTCGTGCAAATTTAAGGTGTGACTCTGATCGGAACGTTGAAAGCCGTTTGGTTTGATTGAATCTATTAGGGGAGGGTCGAGTAATAGGTGGAGAATTTAAGTTAGTAATTTTTCCTAGAGTTCGGTTGCCCTCAGTAACAGAGACTACAGTAGCTGACATTAGTCCGCGACTTTATCGCTTAGGCCTGTAATCAATTGGTGACTAGGTCCCACGTCATAGATCATGTCAGCAAGGATTAATTTTGAACAATTTGTCGGTTCATGTATTACCTTGTCAGACATTTTAGGGCTTGGGAATATTACGCATAATCATTCCACCTTTCATGGCTCCGCTTTTTAATCAAGATCTCCTTCTCCACAGATTAAAGCAAAACGTCTTTTAAAATGCTTCTGTGGCTGCTCAGACCTAACAGAAGACGAAGTAAAGCGAGTCTATCGTCTGAACGCTCAGGAAACCCTCATCAACCAACAGGCTTCGAAGCTGTTGCGGAAATACCTCGAAACCCAACGAAAAGGCGACAAATCAGAAGCCGAACAAATGCTGGACATCTATGACAAAAGCGAAGAGTACCTGAGAGACTTTCGGCTCCTCACCGAGGACGAACTGGAAGAGCTAAGTGACCTAGGCTTACCCTATCACATGGAGAAAGAGCTGCTCGCCAACATACGAACAGGGGACAAGTCAAACATAGAAAGGTGCCTTTTGCGAATACAGGGTGAATGCCGCAACGAAATAGAAGCCAGCCAAGAATACTCACACTACAAGCAGGCTATACTTAACAAGTTGAAAGGAGTCGAACGCAGATAGTCTTAAGTATCGTCGTAGGCCGATAGCGTCTATGTCCATTAGGTTCTAAGTTTTTTCCATGTCCATGCATCACAATTCTCGCCACGCAAACGTGCTTAATTTTACTCTCAAGCTTCGTTCCTTTTTAAGTGCTTTCCTTTGTCACAACGGGTGTACCTTAATTTTTATTTGTATCAAATGCAAATCGTAATCTAAATAAAAAAAAGAAAAAGAAATGAAAAAGCCTGCGAGTTCCTTTATGATGGTTCCACTCTTTTTATTAAGCAAACATCTACAATGTCTGTGTTTAGTCTAGAATACGAGTTACAATATTATTGTGCAGCAAAAGAGAATCCGAAAAGGGCACACAAAGGACTATTTTATATTTTATACTTAACTGTCTACGGGAGATTGGGCTTTGTTTTTTTTTTTTTTAATAGTGAGAAATGGAGAAATGCAATGAAATCCCACTCTCTTAATGAGAGCGACGAGGTGGTCCCTAGGACTTCTTCCACGAGTAGTACATCTCCATGGGTTTGTTGACCTGAAAGTAAAGAATAGTAAATTTATCCTAGATAATGATTTTCACTATTTATTTTAGGTATGCAAAAGGGAAATCGATTGACAAACATTTTTACGGTTGGAGAGGACAATTCCTTATCAGAATCTCAGAGGATGAAGACAAATTGAGAAAAGAAGAAATCAAACACTTGATCATTGCTCGCGATGTGCTACGCATTCGAAGGGTCGTCACAAAGCAAAAAACAGTCACCAAGAAGGAACTATTTTCGCTTGTGTAAATCGGGAAAATTCACAAGGATCTGTAGCTTATGTGCTTCCGCAAGAAGTTTTTGTCTTTGGTGGTGATAGACTTACCGAGCGTATTTAATGCCCTCAATCTACCCAATGTGTGTAGTCATACTTTTTTGATTGAGGGCGTATTAAAAAAAAAACCCAACACTCTAATTAAAGTGAACGTATACAGGCTGCCTGCCGCCCTACGAGAGGTAAGTAAGTTCTGTTAGTGCACATTTCTTTCATAGACAAATTTGCGCCAAACCTTGGTTCCTTCTTCGTAAAATTGGCTCTTCATAGCTTTAGTTAGAACCTGGTTGGTCGCAATAACAAAGCACAATAATTGCAAGACCTTAGCTAAAATATAGGAGAAAGAGAATTTCTTTTCTCGGGTGTTTTTAAAACAAAGTTCGATCCTGCATACACTTAGATGCTGAGTTGGAATAACTTACCTCTTTGAAGCTTACTCTCGGCTTAAGTCGAGAATCGCTTACAAGTGGCGCTTACAAGTGGTGATGGTTGATTTTGCCTGTGATTTACGAGCCGTATTCTACTTTGCCTGAGGTTAATTCAGGCTTCCCTTCAGGAGTCCAGTCCCGGTCTTGCTCTACTGCACCGTCTCTGCGGTATGGAATCGAGAATGCAAGTATTAACCCGAGACTGCTTCTCCGTGGCAACAAGCCATGAAGTAAATGTCTAAAATTAATGGTAACTACTGGAGCAGGGGAGTCACAACCGTCGAAAAAGCAAGACTATTGAAACTATGGAAAGAGAATAGTCCCTGACAACACAGAAAATTCTGGTGTAGACGGACTTTGTCGCCAACAGCTTAAGTAAGCGACCCATGTTAGTGTGATACTCTCAACAGTCAAACTACTAGTCGACTAAGTACAAATTAACATACAAAAAAGTTATGCGCTTTCATGGCCAAAAAAAGGTATCAGAGCACTCAAAAGGCTGTCAATCGTCAAAGCTTTAAGAGTGATTACGAGCAACAAGCTTTTTGGGAAATCCTGGCCGGCGCAGTTCCGTTACTGTTGCTCCAGCTTGGCCAATCCTACAGGATAAGTCAGTATAACTACTTTCAACTTTTGTAAAAAAGACCCCGAAATACTTAAACTTCTCTTCCTGTTTCAGTGGGACTGCATTAATGCACATGAGTGCGGCAAACAACCATCACTTCGGATTTGCTCACGTTTATGGCCGCAAACCCATCCAGTGCTCGCTGAAGCTCCTCCTCGGACGATGCTAGGATAGCTAAGTTATGTGCGATAAGCAGATGGCTTATCCTGACGCCAGCCATTTCCGAAATTCCTCATCAAGACTGCGCTTCACCATCCAGTCCATATATGCTATGAAAAGGAGAGGCTATATGGGTCCTGGCGAAGTCCAACGCTGTGTTCGGCAGATCAAATACCGCTGTCAGGCAGAACGAACCATTCAACCCGGGCGAACACGTTACCGACGAAGCATACGAACGATACCGCCCACCCGACCCTTATGAAGAGAAAGTAGCCGTGGCTAAGCTTGTGCAACAAAGCAGCTGGAGCAGGCGGTCTAGCTGCCGAACTTTTTTAATCCGCTGGCGATGAGCCTGGTTAGGAGCATGCACCAGCTCATCTGCAAGATATGGTCGGAAGAAAGCATGCCCGACGAATGGAACCTCAGCATTGTTTGCCCGATCCTGAAGAAAGGAGACCCTCTAAACTGTGCCAACAACAGAGGAATCAGTCTTCTTAACCTCGCACATAAGATATTTTCTGCTGTACTGTGTGAACGAAGCCGTATGTCAACAATCTGATAGGCACATAAATCAGAGTGGCTTTAGGCCAGGAAAGTCCACCATCGATTGAATATTCACACTGCGGCAGATTTTGGAGAAAACCCATGAGTTCCAAATCGATACTCACCACCTGTTCATCGATTTCAAGGCCGCGTATGACAGAATCTATAGAGACGAGCAATGTCTAGTTATGTCGTCGATTCTAGAAACTCGTCGATCTGTGCAGGATAACGATAAGCGCTGTTCCGTCAAGATCGGTATAAAGACATCTTCGACACCTTTGATGTCGAAAAGGGACTTAGACAAAGCGACGTGCTGTCATGTGACTTCTTTAACATCATCATCATCATCATGAGCGTTACAGCTCGGGGTGAGCTTTAGCTGCATCAACCAGTTTTCTCCACTGCACTTTGTTCTTTTCCATCTCCATGCAGTTCCTGATTCCCAGCTTCCTTATGTCGGCAATAACGTCGTCAAGCCATTTTAGGCGTGCATATCTAGACCCCTCCCTGTAGCTCTAGTTATGCACGGTGTGTAGGTGAGTATAGCCTTTTGCGGCCTGCTTTCGGACATGCGGATAACATGCCCGGCCCATCTGAGCCGCTGCGCCTTTGCGAATTTGACCACATCTTCACCGTCGCATATTTGCAGAAGTTCCTCGTTAGTGCGCCATCTAAGCTCTCCGTTTGCCAAGTGTATAGACCCATAAATTTTCCGCTCAAAGACTCTAAGCTGGTTCTCTTCTGTTGATGACAGAGTCCGATATCTCCGCTCCATAACATACCACGGGTCTTATAATTGCTTTGTATACGCCTATCTTTGCTCTTCGGGACACGGTGTTGGATTTAGAAATCTTAGCATATCCGTAGAAACATCTGTTTGCAGCCATGATTCTTTCTTTTCTGTTCATCCCTTCTCATCTTCATGTATTTTGTTTTCTCTTCGTTGACCACGTTTATCTTTAACATCATACTTGAGAGAATGAGTGCGCAATCAAAAGTCCGTTTAATTACTCGCACACGCAAACGACACAGACATAATCGGAAGAACAAGGCGTGATGTCAGTGAAGCCTTCGTGAGTATTGCAACCGAAGCGGCGAATATGGGTTTAGCCGTCAACCAGGGCGAAACCAAGTATATCCAACCCAACACCGACGTCTAGGACTAAACATCACCATCGACAGCTATAACTTTGAGGTAGTTAGGGACTTTGTCCACCTGGGTTCCGCTATCAGTTCAGACAATGACACCAGCGTTGAAATCAAACGAAGGATAACTCTTGCCAATCGCTGTTTCATTGGGCGAAGAAGGCAATTGAGTGGCAAAACCCTCTCTCGAGCAATTAAAGTGTCCATGTATATGACCCTCATCATCCCTGTCCTGCTTTACGGTGCAGAAGCATGGACCCGGTCAAAGGCGGATGAAAACACTTTAAGCTGCTTCGAGAGGAAAATTCTTCGGACGATATACGGTCCCGAATTCAAGCAGCAAAGAAGCAAAAATGCCTATTCCCTAAGCGCCGGAATTTCTTAACTGTTCAGACAGTGAGAGGTACGCAAAAAAAGAATCGATGTCCTTCCAATGAGGAACACAAGGCATTGCCAAGAGTAGAAGATGTTAACTCAGCCATCAAATGGTTTAAAAAGAACAAAGCCGCGAGTTCAAATGGATTTACAACTCTTTAGATATGGAGGAGATGATATTTTGATACACCAAATCCTAGAAGAGAAACTGCTTCAGGCCACCATATGCCTCTGTTACAGCAAGGATAGTCCTTGCAAAAGCTGTTTGGGAATATTTACAGAAAATACAGCGTTTTTCCAATTAATGCATGATGGAAATTCATTGATCCATGCAGTTTTAGCCCATAGGAAATCGATTGAGAACCTGATTTCCTTACAAAAGAAATGGTGCCACACAATATTCTACTAGGGTTAATTTCGTCTCCAGACGCGAGACTCGGAAAACCTGATCAACGCAGTGAATGGCTAAGAACATACAGACAAGAATTTCAACTGTCAGAACATAAATTTTTAAGGATATCGAGTTGAACTTACCTTCCAAAACTTGTCGTTGACCTGATGCAAGGTCTGGTTGCCGCTGAGAATAACCAACTGCTGTGGCTGCGGGGCAATGTAGATGCAAAAGTTGATCATGCGATATGCCTCTGGCAAATCAGCTCCCAAATCTAGAGTCATCCGTGTTGCCAAGTACTTGCTCAAGTGGTCAACTGAAATGCAAACTTAAGTTTAATCCAAATCTTGTAAGCCTCTATCACAACCCAAACTCACCTGTAGCATTAGCAGTCGTTTTAATGTACCGCACGCAGTTCTCCTTCAATGCCTTCATCAACTGGTTATCGCCGGCCATCTCGGTCGGATGTGGCTTAAAGACCAACTCTATCTCATCGTTAATACCCAATTCGGATGAGCCCTCACCCTCGGTGTCAATGTTGGAATCGCCCTCAGTGCGGCAGTCCATTTGACTGTCGCTCTCCGACTCCTCGGAGCGTTCGGATGTCAGAACGGACATTGCGCGTTTTGGTTTGCTGCTGCTACTGTTCGACGGAACTGGCGAAGGAGTGCTGCGCACCGATGGCGGATTAGAAGCATTGCGACTGTCAGAAGCCTCATCGTTGACACGATTATTGCCCGAAACACTTGAACCCGCATTGTTGGCGTTGCCTGTGCTGCTATTGCTGTTCGATGTGTGGTGCAACGAGTGTTCCCTGTGATCACGGTCACTCTCGCCGCCCTTGCGGTAGCGTTGTGGCCGATTCTGTGACTGCAACTTGATTCCCTCTTTGATGGAATTCACCAGAGCCTGCTGGGACTGAGTTTGATTGAATTTGGCCATAACTTTTTCCTGTATTGCTTCATACTCCTCGCGACTGGGGTAGATCTTGGAAATGAGCAAATCAAAATTCGGGTCCGGCCGTAGGGACCGCTTCGAGACCAACTTTTTTCGGCAAGTTGGGCACTCCTTGTTGCCCGAGCGCAGAGCTGTTATAATGCAATCGGAACAGAACCGATGTAGACACTCCTTAGTGGTCATTGTTTTCTTGAGCATATCCAAGCAAATTGGACACATGAGTTCGCTGTGAAGACTGCGCGGAGAAACTGCGATCTCCGTGTTGTCGGTGATGATCTCCTGCGGCTTGCGTTGCAACTCGTAGAGGGACAGATCCCAGGTTTTATTTTGCGTTGGCTCCATGGTAGTCATAATAGTTGACTAAACCGAATAAAACACAATTTAATGAGTTATTTTGGTCAAAGTATTAATTTAAATCTTTTCCTGGGGCAATTTTTTCACAAAATTTTCACTGTTGATGGACGTCATATGAAAACAAAAGCTAAAAACGAGTGAAGTTGGATGCGCTACAACAGGATTGTTTAGAAAATACGCTCATCACATCAGCTGGTTTAATATTGCTCAATTTCTAAGAAATGAAAGGTTTGTGTTCAGGCTAAATATGTGTGAATTTTTTTTGAATTTTTTTAAACGTGCCGAAACAGGCTCTCAAACTTCTTTGCAGCAATTGTTAAAAATTATTTTAAAATTTGTTGCATTGCATTGCAAAAATCGAACGCAAATTGAAATATTAAAAAAAAATTAAGGCTGCACGAAACATGACGTTTATTTGTCAGATATTTTCATGCGATTCCAAGTAAAATGAAAAATTGAGCTTTATGTCTTCATACCGAAACAGAATCTTTTTTAAGCCAAAAAAATACTCAAAATCTAATAATAAATAAGCTAGATTTTCTTTACATTTGTAGATTATACCCTTTTCACACCAAATCAGAATCTAGATTCAGAGTAAAAAGTCCCAAATCTAATTAAATCAATTAGATTTCCCATAAATTTTTGTAGAATTCCGAATCTAGATCAGAATCTAGATTCCCACAAAATCATATACAAATGTAATAGATTGTATTCAATTTTGTGGTAATCATACGAATATAAAAGCAAACACACTTTTTTAATTCAATCAAAATAAGACAAGACAGCTGATGATGTTTGTTTTTAAATTCCATTTTTTTTTTTAAATTCAATTTTGAAATCGAATTGCTCAGGATCTTGATTCAGGCTTCGGTGTAAAACGGTATAATAGTATCGATAACTTTGGGAAAAAAAATTTTTACTGTAGATATTTTTAAGTTTTTTCAAAAGCCTAAAAAAAACCTTTTTATTGGATACACAATCTTATGAAAACTCAAGGTCTGATTGTTTGAATAATGGAGGGACAAAGGTAGTTCCGCTCGGTGATCAATCCTAATACTATGTCTCCACCGGCCATAAAACTGCCAATCTTCTGTCATACAGAGACAGCTTTCGTTTCCTTTTGCAAAACGCAAACTGTTATGAAGGCGTGAGAAAATACAATAACAAATGGATTCACCAAGATTTTATTTTCTTGCAGTTGACAAAATTTGTACCAGCAAGATATTCCAAAAAGATTTTTAGAAAAAACACAAACAGAAACACAATAATTATCGATATATGTAAAACCTATTACTATGTAAGATGAAACCATTTGTAGAATGGAAGAAAATCACAATCGTAATGTTAGACATTGTTTTTGTTTAATTTCGACTCGCAAAGCGTATTCGACTCGATTCAAACCAATTTCGACTCAAACCGCGTTTCCATGCATTTGAAGCAGAAATGGCAGAAATGCGACTTTTTTAAATTCCTACGTTTTTTTCGACTGATAAATGAAGTAGTTAATGTAGTTAAATGTAGTTCAAATAGCTAAACGTAGCATACGTAGCAATAGACGTCAAAATGTCAATTCAACCACAATATTGTCAAATCGAATTGAAGACGAAGCCGTGGCACGCATCGCCATATGCCTTTTATTAATGGCCCTTTTCGGTTTGCGATTCCGATTCAGGGCGTTCTTCTCCCGAATTGGGGCTGTACATCCAAACAGTCAAACACATTTTTCTTGTTTTTAGAAGTTTGTCTGAAGTTTGCTTGTTTTATTTGTGAAGCAAATTCTGTTATGCACAGTACAAATGCCCAACTTAACACATGCGTTGTTAAGAAATATAGGTAGTTTATGAAATAAATCAGACGCGTAGCTTACCCTATTAACTACAGTTGCAGTTAGTCGAGTAGATTACCTGACGTATTCTATTCTGCAATCTCTGATTTGAAGCCATGTTGAAGTCTGGTTCGACTCTGCATTGTCCTGTTTATGCGTAAAATGAAAAAAGTGGTTTGAAATATGCCGGTTTGAAAATTAGTTTGATTTTTATGTCAAGCTTAAAACAGTTTTGACAAAAATTTAAAAGTCAATTGATTCAAACCGAGTTAACCGTTTATGCGCGTTCTAGAGTCGGTTTGAATTTTATAAAACCGTTTTGAAAATTGACGATTTGAGCACTTAAATCGGTTTGAATAATCGAAATGCCATTAATTTTTTCTTAAATGTGACATAAGTTGTTGTTTTCTAAAATTGTGACCACATTTTTAGAGATAAAAAATTGAAAAAACGCACAAAATAGATTTGGGTATGCTGAATCTAATGCCATCAAAATCCCAATTTCGCCTTAAGTCGACTATGGTTCGGCGGTTATGCTTTGGGGGCACAGAGACATTACAAGTTTTAATTTTGATTTTTTTTTCTCAGCTGTTTAGCTTGTAAGACGCCGCCTCTGAAGTGCTGGGTTTCACACGGCCACCACAACGAAACCCCTGGTTTGACGATGAATGCCGGCAAGCACATGCAGCTAAACAGGAAGCATACAAAGCGGCGCTGCACAGAAGGACTAGAGCTGCTCGCGAGCTCTACGAGCAGAGGAGGAGAGAGGAGCACCGGCTTCTCCGAAGGAAAAAGAGAGAGCACGAGAAGCGCGCGGTTGAAGAGATAGAGAGATGTTACAACAGGAATGAGGTAAGAAAGTTTTACCAAAGGATCAAAAGGTCCTGCCAAAAGTATGAACTTTGAACTGAAGCCTTTAAGGACCATCAAGGGAACATCGTTGTAGAATCGCAGTCGGTGCTGAGGATTTGGAAAGACCACTTCTGCAGACTGTATAACGGCGAGGACGAAGCAAATACCGCTGTCAGGCAGAACGAACCATTCAACCCGGGCGAAGACGTTACCGACGAAGCATACGAATGATACCGCCCACCCGACCCGGAGGAGGTGAAAGTAGCTGTGTATAAGCTCAAGTGCAACAAAGCAGCCGGAGCAGACGGCCTAGCTGCCGAACTTTTTAAATCCGCTGGCGATGAGCTGGTTAGGAGCATGCACCAGCTCATCTGCAAGATATGGTCGGAAGAAAGCATGCCCGACGAATGGAACCTCAGCATTGTTTGCCCGATCCTGAAGAGGGATCCCTCTGAGTTGTGCCAACTACAGGGGCATAAGTCTTCTTAACATCGCTGTACTGTGTGAACGCCTGAAGCCGTTCGTCAACAATCTGATAGGCACATATCAGTGTGGCTTTAGGCCAGAAAAGTCCACCATCGATCAAATATTCACACTGCGGCAGATCTTCCAAATTCCAAATCGATACACACCACCTCTTCATCGATTTCAAGGCCGCGTATGACAGCATCTATAGAGACGAGCTATATAGCGCAATGTCTAGTTTTGGCATCCCTGCCAAACTCATCAGTCTGTGCAGGATGACGATGGAAAACTCACGCTGTTCCGTCAAGGTCGGCAAAGACCTCACCGACCCCTTTGATGTCAAAAAAGGATTTAGACAAGGCGACGCGCTGTCATGCGTCTTCTTTAACATCATACTTGAGAGAATTGTGCAGAACTCTCGCGCCAACACCAGAGGTACAATCTTTCAAAAGTCCGTTCAACTACTCGCATACGCAGACGACATTGACATAATCGGTAGAACAAAGCGTGATGTCAGTGAAGCCTTCCTGAGTATTGGGACGGAAGCGGCGAATATGGGTTTAGCAGTCAATGAGGGCAAAACCAAATATATGCCGTCATCAAGAAAAGACACCCAACACCGACGTCTTGGACAAAACATCACCATCGACAGCTATAACTTTGAGGTAGTTAGGGACTTTGTCTACCTGGGTTCCGCTATGAATTCAGACAATGACACCAGCGCTGAAATCAAACGAAGGATAACTCTTGCCAATCGCTGTTTCTTTGGGCTAAGGAGGCAATTGAGTAGCAAAGCCCTCTCTCGAGCAACTAAAGTGTTCATGTATAAGACCCTCATCATCCCAGTCCTGCCTTACGGTGCAGAAGCATGGACCCTGTCAAAGGCGGATGAAAACACTTTAGGCTGCTTCGAGAGAAAAATTCTTCGGACGATTTACGGTCCAGTCTGCATAGACGGAGAGTGGAGGAGGAGATATAACATCGAACTGTACGGGCTGTACAGCGATACCCACCTAGCCAAACGAGTCAAAACACAACGTCTACAATGGCTGGGTCATCTAGAGCGGATGGACACCAACGCCCCGGCCCGGAAAATCTTCGAATCCACACCGCAGGGACGGCGCGGTAGAGGAGCACCGAGACTCAGGTGGCGCACGCAAGTGGAAGGGGACCTCAGCCAACTTCGCGTGCGAAACTGGAGACGGCTAGCGCGAGACAGAGCTGTCTGGCGAAGCTTGTTGGCTGAGGCCCAGGTCCACCCCGGACTGTAGCGCCACCTTAGGTAAGGAAGTACTGATTCTTTTAATGTTTTTTAGTACTGAGTTAACTCCGAGCTATACCATGAGTTGCAAGTCTCGGGGTCAACCGAAAAAGCAGTTTTTCTCTAATTTCTTTGCCCAGGGTTAATCTCTGCACTCTCAATTCTTATAGAAAAACGGCAAATGAGGTTCAAAAGGGTTGGCAGATTTATTCCTTTCAACAAAATTGAAAGTTTAATCAAGATTCTGGGCTTACCTCTGTTAAACTTCGAAACTAGGCTGATCTTGCACTTCAAAATAGATCCCTCAGTAGTTGTTAAATTGAGCTTTGGTGTAAAAAGCATAATGTGAGAGCGTGCATTCCATTCGGATGATCATATGTGGTCAATGGTAACAAGGTAATGAATACACTCAACAAATTCCATACATCAGTTTGCCCATGAAGAAAGCGTGAAGTTGTTCAGTTTCACAAGAAGATTGTTTTGATCATTTCTGCATTCTGCCATATTTGTATTCTACCTAGCTGTCACCATTGATTTGTAAACAAATTGTTTAGGAAACCAAAGGTCTTTCGGTGACCATTACTCCATAAACAACAGTGCCAAAACATGAGAACGGTAAACACCATCAACCAACGTCGGAAAGGCTTACCTACGCAGTCAAGAACAGATTTCTCACCTCACCATTAATATTGCATTCAAGTAAGGCTTGTCCGCGTATGATCACTGCACTGGTGCGTGCGTCGTCCGTGAGGCGCAGCTCAATGGTTGTTTGCCCAATGGCAGTGCGGGTAAGGCGCATCATTTGCTGTGCCATTCAGTATAGGTACCTACCTAGCTACTTACCTACAGTTTGTCTCGGCAGAAAATGATACTTGTATGAAATAAAGGAAACACAGCATTCGAATGTGCGTGCCAGTGCCAGATCATGGATCCGTAAGGAGGCCGATGCTGGCGAGATTCCTGTTTACTTAGTCATTACCATTTTAATATTATACCACGACTATGCTCAAAAGGTCTTTTGTTACGTGTTTGCGCTAATATGTGTCTTCAAAATGTGAGCTAATGACAAGTGCTTCTTACTGACACTTGGCAATTGATTCCCCTTATTTGCTGGCGGCATTACTCATTTGGAAATAGGGAAACAGCGTTCAGGTAAGAATACTCCCAATGGGGCTTGGATTTCACACTTTTCCGGGTCCGGGAATTGATAAACTCTATTGGGATTCACCATCACCGATTTTTGCCGCCACGAATGATGCCACTCGACGCAAATTGAATGCATTAGCCTTTTTGCTCTCTTCCATTAAACATGATCCAATCTTGAAGGAAATAGCAAGGAGCTGAGCAGAGCTTATTGACCGTTATAGGAAATGACTGAGGTAGGTACATAATATTGTTATGTGGCGACAAGAAATGAAACAACATGCAGGAGTCGCTGAATGCACCCATCGATTCATCGATTTACTAAACGAACATACCCAACTGTCATTCTAATCACTTGACAGCAGACTTCTGTTCAAAATTCGATTTCGATATCGAACTCCCCCTCCATGGAATTCAATGGAGAAGTACCAATGGAAAATTACCAGCGTCGAACCGTCGAGAACATGGTGAATTTGTATAAATACATGGATGACAGGCTCGGAAGACACAGCTATATTTTAAACGTTGACTTGTGAAAATCGGTAATAAAGTAAGAAGTGATTGAATTAAAATTGAATTAGATTGAATTAAAAGTGTTGAATTCTAACTAGCGAAATTGAATAACAGTGTGATTTGAATTTAAATAAGTTTGTTTGATAAATAAAGTGTTTCATTGTGAAATTATAAACGTGAAATTGAGTTTTACTCGACGAACCCCAGGCAAAAACATTACAATATCAAACAAAAAGGGTCCCTCCGACGAAGGATTTTTCCTTCTTAAAATTGCGCTGCAAAGGATAATTGCATGAGGCTTCGTAGCCAACAAGTGCTAGCTCTATTAGTGCATTTTACTTACGAACATTCATCGCGTATAATACACCTTGCATTGCAAGCTGGTGGCCTCATTTGCGTATCGTTTGCAGACTCGTGAAACTTGAAAATCGTGACTCAGAAATATCCCATTATCCTCTTTCTTCCAAACCATACAGTCACAAATCTGAAGGCAATATACAAAGCGCCCCTGCACAAGAAACCACATGTATGTCAAGTATTTACCTATCAATTTTCTATTTTAAGATTGAAGATCGTTAGCATCGAAGATCGTACCTATATCATTAAGTTCAATTGCGGTTTGGTGTAAAGTGCATAACAGACCTTTTAAGCATGATTTTTGCAAAGAGTCACGAATAGCTTCTTGAATCCAGAGACTGCATTTATAAGAGGAATTCAGGAAAAGTTCTAAGAAATTACTTATAGCGTTTTTCATTGAAACTTGAAAGAATTGCTCTCAAAATCGAGAACTGCTCGTTTCAATAAAATACGCTTCCTCGTTTGGCGGCAAAATAAATCACACAAATAGTCCGCACATTAATTCGAAACAAATAAAATTGCTTCGATTTGGCGTTTGACAGTAGAAATATTTCCATGTGTAGGTGAGTTCAGATCAAATCTCCCAAGATCGGGAGATCGCATCTTTCGTGTTCAGAATTGATCTAGAATTGCTCTTTTATTTTCAACGAAACATGCAAAATCAAAAAAGATCAAATCGTTTGACAGAAAGAGCAAATCTGTTCTTCAATGAAAAACGCTATTAAGTTCAATTGTCTTTTGGCATCCATGTCTAATTTAGTTGAGCTCTTATTTAATAACGGTAAGGGTACCTACTCATGAATGAAAGAATATAAAGTCATAACAAACGCGTGTCGTAATGTCCATCGAAAACAATCCGTCATCTACTTTGTGCAGCCCATTGCTCTTTTACAAAAAATTACAAAAAAATTTGAATTTGACAGACACGTCATGCACTTTTTCTACGGATCGTGAAATATTACCAACCTTTGCGTGGTCAAAAAAGTTTTAAAATTTCAATAAATTTTACCTTCTTGGTTTTTCGGTCTTGGGTCAACATAATAATGCCCTGAACGACAGTATAGAACCCATTTTTGGATTGGTGTATCATCATCATCACCTCGCACCTCGCATCTAAAATATCCAATAGTGGAAACGAAAACAACTTATGTTTGACATCACATATATCTACGTTTCGAGAGCATTTGACTTTAACGAACATCGCTACAATGGGCGTCGCTTAAGAGCGTCCCGTGTCTCTATCAATTTTCCTTAAAAACTCTCACTTACTGTCATTGGTGAATTTGACAGATTCGAGTATCAAAAATTTCCGCCTCCATGGAATTCATCGGAAAAATACCAATGGAAAATTACCAAATCGGAAACTTCGAGAACACGATGAATTTGTGTAAATACACGGATGATAGGCTCGGACAACACCGTTATATTTGAAACGTTGCAAATCGAGAGTAAGGTAAACAGTGATTGAGTTGAAATGAAGTGTTGAATGTTAAGTATGTAGTTAAGTTGAATTCAGTGTGATTATACCCCATCCTATAGGATAGATTCGTTTGATTCATCTTTTGTAACATAGAAAAATAGTTACCGTAAACCCGCAAAACCTTAAGGGCATATTTTCGAGATTGAATTGTTAATCCGTGCGTCCGTCTGTCGGTAGTTTTTTGGCCTTAAATTTTGAGCTAGGAAGTTGAAACTTGATATCTGTTCTTCCTAGGTCCCGAAGCAGTACAAGTGTCAAATTTTTTTTAAAAACCGCTCACTGACACCCCCCTACTTTACTTATTAACATGAAATCACACGTACGCGTCAAATCAAAGATACGCGTCATTCTCTCTTTAGTGTATTGTAATTGCCATTTAAAAAAAAAAAACAAAAACTGCCCCCATGTGGGCGTGGTCATTTTAAATTTGAATTCTAATAAACGGTTTTTATTTGATATATTTGCTTTAAATCCAAAAAACTTGCACTATAAAATGTTCAGATGTGTGCGTAAGCTATCAACTAAAATAAATGAATTTTTGCCACGCCCACTTTCGGGGGCGTTTTTAAGTATAAACCAAATTTTTACTATGAAAATGCAATCAACATGTGTAAACCACTTCTGATGGAAAATATGAACAAAAAAAGACGATGTTATTGTTACCACTTCCCTTTTTGAAGGAAGAAGATTCTTAGCTGAGAAATTCTAAATCCGATTAAAGCTAACAGAAACTGAAATGTAACAACCAAGATTTATGACGCTATTCGGAGCGTGACAGTGATCAATTGGAATGGGGTATCCAACGATTCGCCTTAGCTGTCAAATTTCTGCGTATTCACTGTATTGCGACTGACGTAGTTTAAGAAAAAAACGAAATCGAGCAAAAGGCTATTTCTAAAAGTCGACTTAAGCTCATTTAAGTCTGTTATGGTTAGGCCTTGAGAACGCCTGTAACGTACCTAGCTTGAATGGTTGTGAGAGGTCAGGCGATCGCTCTTTTGAGCTGCAAGTGACAGAAGGTGTGTTTTTTTTAGTTTCGATTACCGGGCCACCCTAGTTTTGATAAAATCTCTTTGAAATCTTTGTACAATGCGAGGATTTACAAAGAAGATAACAACCCTTAAATATAATCCACAACAACATCTGATCAATAATCTGTCAAAAAGCCTTGTTTTCATTTCTTGAGCTCTTATTTGAATCACTTAAACTTTCAACACACTTTTTGAATATGTATGTAATACCTAGTGAGCGGTACCAATTTGGAATATGTTAAGATCTAAATCTCTCTAAATTTGAGAAGCTATAAAATGTACAAACGTTTGGTCTATCTCAAATGAGTAATGAGAAGACCTGTCAACATGTCGTCGATTGCTGAAGCATACTTTTTGATCTATCTCCAATGGCTTGATGAATGGCTTTTTTGGTGTCAGTTGGATATATGTCATTTGTCCCATGTAGAATAACTTGTGTTTCACAAATACGACGCCAGACAAACTTCAAAATCAAGAAAAAAACAGGCTATAAAATGTATAAACGTTTGAACTATCTTTGATGACTTTTTCAGGTTTAAGTTCTCACTTTGATTGCTAAATAAAATAGATGGCCCAATTTCAGGGCCGAAAACCCACGAACAGTTTTGGAAATATTTCTTCCAATAATTTCCTCAACATCATGTTTCATTTGATAGCAAATTCATTGGTGAACCTGAACACACTGGGACGAAAAATGAGGCATCTCCTGTTCATGTCCATTTTTTTAAAAACAAAAAAATCAAGGAAAACATCTTTGCAAACAAATAATTTTTTCCCAGATAGGTGTTTGCCCATCGTGTTTCGCAAAAATATAATTGGCTTATGATTGCTCTTCAGTGGGTGAATTGAAAATAAATGAAATGAAAATAATTTTCCCAATAATTTGAGAAATGTTTTGACAGTTCAGCACTCAGCAGGTCATCTGTCGAAATGTATAAAAAAACTTCACGGCCAGTGTCAGAACTGATTGAACTGTCAAACAAACTGCCGTCAGTGTTTCTTGAAATCTTCTAGTCAAAATCACGGATTTTGGTGCAGTGTGAAAAGGGTAGGTAAGGAAGTATTAAACAGATCCAATTAACACGAAGCTTATGGCCAATATCTAGTTGCTTGAAATATTACCTACACATGTCAAAGCATGCGTGTAAATATATTTTATCTTAACTCTATTTTGTTCTGTTTAAGATTCTTAAGTGACACAGTTTTAAATAATGGAAGCTAAGCTAACGGCTGCCTTGTAGATGATATCCGTACCTACCTACACCTTACTCACACAAGTTATAGGCTGGGAATTTTAACATAAATTCCTGATTCCGATTAAGATGCCTCGGTTTATTGGTGCCATTATTCATCCTTTCTGTGTGTTTTCCTCCAGCCAACTTTTGTATGCAACAGAGGACGGGCTTTGCATGGTACCTAGACATATAATTTTTTTTTGCTCCAACAATGGTGATTCAGTTGCAGCAGGAGAACAATGTGTGGTTCCCTGCTTTTTGTGTCGTTTTGTTTGGCTCGTGCATACACATGGTTTAAGCCTCATGTGCGCTTCTGAAGGTTTTACGAAAATTACTTAAGCCACTGAAGCTATATGCGGAGTGGATGTTACCCGATGGTTGGCTATATTACCGTGGCGGTAGCCAGAACCTCATCAAATACCGTTTATGGCAGGAATCCAACACAAGATCTTTAAATGTTTTAAGGGTATTTACATCAGTAGTGACATTTTAAGTGCGTGGTGGGCTTATATTACCTTATTTCATGATGGTTACTTTGTGGGGCTGGCATATGCGAGCAATTAGTGAGGGAAGGCAATTTAAATGGGAGTTTTTTTTAACGGTTTAATTTTTGTTGCGTGATTCAGCTACATATGATTTCAGTGGAGGAAGAAGCCGAGGATCACCCATGCGTAATGGATTCCATGTACTTAACTCTTTTAGACTAACAATTCTATTCTAGCACCCAACGATGCAGTGCCGCAAACGAGTTAATAACGTTGCAAGTTACTTAATTTCCTTTGATTTCATGATCTTAATAATAATTCGCTCTCATGGGTGGGTAATGAATCACTACTATAGGAAATCATCAGTCATCTGCTAAAGTAAATAAACATTTGCGATCATAAAAAATTCGCTCGATGCTAAAGCCTGCAGCCCAATGAATCCGTTGCATCCGTCACGTTGAGGTACTGACAACTACTGACAACTAATAGCGTATTCTTTTGAACACCGGACTGCCACATCAAGCTGTCAAATAATACTCGGTGTTCGCGACAATTCCGGCGTGGTGTACACTCGGTTTCATTGTGTACAGAACGACAAATGCTACACCGGTGCAGTCATCACGTTAAGTGTCCAATTACTTTGACTTAATTTTGTTTACTTTTTTTCATTTGAGATATTTTAAGAAGTTTTTATCGATTTCATAGAATTTCAGTCGCATTTTAAAAAATCACGTATGAAATTAGAGTCGAATCGTGACTTCACATAAACATCAAAGCTACACCCAGCATCCACCGTCAAATAAGTCGGTGGCGAAATTTCAGAATTCGGAGTTCAAAAGAGCGCTTACATGAGCGCGATTCCGATCAGGTGTACGAGAACAATTTGTTTCTGCATTCCACACCAGTTTCGCGATTCAGTGTTGAAAAGAATACGCCATATGTTAATTATACACGTTCTTAAGGGATGTTGCCCATAGAAGAAGGACCTGACGTACGTTGCTTCCCATAAGAACGTGTGAATTTCACCGAGTTGGCAGTTGTGTACTTCGACGTGACGGACGCAACGGATTCATTAAGCTGAAGGCATAAGTCCGGCTTGAAGGACCAAATTTAAAATGAAATCCAAGAAAGTCATTTTCATTCGGGCCCCACAGAACCCTAAAAAAATATTCAGTTGGCTAATATTACAGCTCGATGCTACTGGCATCTTCTCAACTAAGTGGAAGGGTTCCGGAACCAGAGACTTCGCTGATGGGTGGAGACTTTTCAAGTCTGACGTCCTTCGTAAAATGACTGCACAGGCGGGTGTGGGGATACTCACAAGCCCCCGGCTGCCGGAAAACGTTTTTATTTTTATTCTATTGGGAGAGAGGGTTTTGATCTTAAAGGTTAAACTTAAGCTCAAGCGGTCGACTTTGGCTCTAGTGCAGGTGTTTGCAACTAATCGAGAGTCAGGGTATGCGCCGCGACCTTCCTGAAAGAAGTTGATGCTGCCCTGGATATCATGGACTTCTCTCTCCGAATGGGTGACTTCAATGCTCTTGTGGGTACGGAAAACAGTACTTGGAGAAGTGTGGTGTTGGGAGGCACGCAGACCCGGATCAAAACGGGAACGGAGGGAACTTGTTGGACTTTTGCTGTGGTAATGGCTTGTCCATCATGAACACCTTTTTCGCACACAAAGAAAGATATTCACAAATACACTTGGTACCGGCACGGTTTAAATCAGAGATCTTTGATTGATTTCTTTGTGGTACCATGGTACCATCGTTCAAAAAATGACTTGGTTCGTGTTTTGAGAGGAGCTGAGCTGTCAACTGATCACCACCTGGTGTTGTGGAAATTGCGCTTTAGCGACAGTATTCCTTTGTCAGGCGAAAACCAAGACTGGTGACCCGCATACGGTGGGAAAAGTTACAGGGAGCGATTTGCACGTCCCGTTTCGGAGAAGTTTAAGCAAATTATTAAACTCTTAAATGTAGAGGACGAATAATGGCAGCGTTTTTCAACGGCAGTCGTTCCCGCTGCAAGAAATGTCTGTGTAGTGAAGCGGCTGGGTGTGGCGGCTGGAGGTGAGAGAAAAGCTGCTTGCTTTGAGACTCCTGGAGTGCAAGAAGCTATAATTTATTGTTTGACATCAATGCAGAGACTCTATTTCTCAAGCCTGGTACATTGAGGCTCAAATAACTTCCAATATGGCGGTCAGAACAGCCAAGGAACAGCCAAGGAACTGTTTGCCGTCTCAGAGGAAAGATAAGTTAAATTCCGTACAAGGGGTTAAATCCAAAGCCGGTTCACTTCCTTCAAAGGAGAGCGTTGTCTTACGCAGATGAAGCGAGCACTTTTTGGAGCTGCGCAATTTCCAACAGGGCACTGAAGATGGCAATCCCACTGCTGACGAGATTAGGACGGAGAAGAGTCATGCAGTAGATGAAGTCTATGCCGCGATTAAACCGCTAAGAGTTGAAGGAAGGCAAGTGGGTAAGTCTGCTGGAGTTGATGAAATCCGGCCAAAAATGCTCAAGGCAATGGGTGAAGAAGGTATTAAATGGCTTACACGTGTAATTAATGTGGCCTGGGAAAGCGGGAAAACAGCTAGCGATTGGCAGACAGGGGTTATAGTGCCCATTTTCAAACAAGGGGACAAGAGATATCCCCTTCTAGGGAAAAGGGGATATCCCTATCAGGTATTCGCGAAGGTGTTGGAAGTGCGTTTCAGAGCTGTTTTGCGGGAATCGAGCCTTTGTTGCGGGAAGAGCTATGCGGCTTTCGGCCTGGCAGAGGCACAGCCGATCAGCTTTTTACTCCGAAGGTTATTCTTGAGAAGACCTGGGAGATCTTAAAAGGTCTACGCGTGTTTTGTAGATTTGTAAAGGGCCTATGATCGGAATCCTCGGGATAAACTCTGTAGAGTTTTGCAGGACTAAGCACTGAGTGGGCCTCTTGTGAGAGACTTGGTAGGGGAACTGCAGAAGCTGTGTTCGGGTAAATGGCGTCCAATCCCATCCTTTTGATGTGAGCGTTGGACTTCGCCAGGGCTATGTTCTATCGACTCTGCTTTTCATGGCATATGGACTGGATGGTGAAGCGCAGTCTTGGTAACGAATCTTTCAAAATGGCTGGCGTCAGGATGCGCCATCATAAGAGCTTTTGGCAGATGATTTAGCTATCCTGGCATCGTCCGAACTTAAGCGAGGAGGAACTTCAGCGTGCACTGGATGGGTACGCGGCCGCATCTGTGGTGAGGCTGGGATGAAGCGGTAAACGTGAGTAATGGTTGCTTCCCGAACTACTGTGCAGTGTACCCTGCACATAAATGGAGTCCTATTGAAGCATGTAGAGAAGCTAGTGTTTCTCGGGGTCTGTTTCACGAAAGATGGAAGGAGCGATACTGAGTTATCCTGTAGGATTGGCCAAGCTGGAGGAATAGTAAAGGAACTGCGCTGGCTGGCCATCAGAAAAGCTGAGCTTGGCATGGAAGCAAAGATCGCAGTTTTTAATTGAGTGTTCGTTCCAACCCTCATCTATGGTCATAAAATTTGGGTAATAACCGAAAGAATTAGATTGCGGGTACAAGCTGCCGAAATGGGATTTCTGAGTTGCGTTGCTGGTGTTACTCTTAGGGATAGAGGGAGAAACGTCAGTATTCATGGGAATCTTAATGCTGAGCAGCTACTTCTCCGAGTGGAACGATCAATTTCTTCGATGGTTTGGACACGTTGTTCGTATGCGCCCCGGCAGACTCCCTAGACAAGTGATGCTAGCCGAGATGGAGCACGTGTCGCTTCCCTGGTAGGCCGAGAAATAGGTAGGGGGATTGGGATCAGGTAAAAAACATCTCCCAGACCCGTCTGGGGATCGCGTCTCTGTTTCTTGAGTTGGTGGCGGACGATATAAGGCCATCTAACCGCCCTCGCTCCGCGGTTACAGTAACTTGCCTTACTAAACTGCTAGAGCTTGTGTCGATGCAAATTTTTTTCTATTAGATGCTCGTCGTGTTTCATCAATGCTTCTTCTGCGGAAAATGTCATGGTAGCGCGTACCGTACTTGAAAGAGAACGTTATTACGACAGTGGCTCGTATATAATGCGTTATTTCTGCGTTGACTATTGATCCGATTCTGTTTGGGAAATATCCACCTATAGATATCTCGATACTCACCCAGTGAGCATTATAGTTACGACCACAATTGCGCCAAATAGCTTCACGGGAATTAAACGTTACCAATTTACTTGTTAATACGCATAAAACCTGTAAAGAGCCTGTAAATTCCTTCAATAAATAATACGATTCCCCCAATTATAATTTGATTAACTCGTCGCTTCTACCAACGTGACAGTAAAAAGTATGACCATGAAACTAGGTTAAGTCCTCTAATAGCAACCGAACCGTTCCACCTGTGTAAACACTCAGCTAAAAAGAAGTTTAAAGTATAGCAAAAAAAAATAAAGGTCCATGAACCAAATGTCCATGCAACTACGCACCTAAGTGGGTGGCAATGTGAATTCACTTGCTATGTCAGACCCATCAGTGTCCCCTTGCGTATTGTACCCAAAAAGCTTCTCTCTATTAGTATCGCTTTTAACCTGATCACATTGTGATTTATCAAGCTCAGCACTTGAACTAACCGCCCGGAATGTTACAAAGTACTTAACAGCATTTAAACCACATGTACCTACGTACTCGAATGTAAACGGCCTCCTGACACTTAACCGGCTGAGCCCAACAGTAAGGTGTAATCCTTACATACCAGCTCTCTATGTCTATAGTCTATACACACGGATATGGTACCTCAGCTGATGGCTTTCTTCTAAAAAGAGATTGTGAGGCAAAGGAACTACTTGGCATTATTATTCCAATTTGTCGTCATCAAGTGCAGTTCCAATTTCAGGGGAGAGACGTTATGGTGGTAGGCTCCACCAAACATATCGTCATGGAACAATTACTCGGGTACATGCGTGTTGTGCCATACGGTCACTGGCTGTGTATAAATCAAATCAACTATTGTTCCGGGGCCTTAAGAAGAGCTGATGCCCACCACCAGCCGAACAAAAACAACAACTCCAACCGAATTCCGTTCAATACCGAGCTGATGAAGTGGTTTGGCAACGACGACAACGACGACGCTGGCTTCTTTTGTTCGATATTCGACGATGCCACACTATGTTGGATGTGGATACACCACCCGCTTCCCATTATGACTGTATAACCATGTCGAATGAAACGAGTAGCTACAGTGGGCGATGCAAGAAGGAAGATTAGAATTGAAAGTGTTAAATTGGATTTGAGGCGATTAGCGAAGGCGGTGGTCGTTGTGCGGTTGGGATCATTAAAAGATTAAGGAGTCAGCAGCTGAAGACTTTGTTTTTATTTAGTTTCGGGTGGCAATAGCAAGTGGGGTCAATGTCAATGTTCTTAGAACTCAACGTAAGGCAAAGGCAAACTTTAAAAGGAGGTTTGAATATAAGCTGGTAAACAGACAGTAATTGAGAGGCTAGCTTTGTCATGAAGATTCATTCTGTCAAAAAACTAGAAAAAAACTTTAACCATAAGAGTTATAACGTAAATTAAGCTTTGCCATAACATTAAGCTTAAGTTGGCCGCCGCGCTTGAGGTTGAGTTGTCCGCCGCGCCGTGGTTCAGGGCTTAGTGTGTAGGACTACTGTACACGAGGTCCCGGGTTCAAATCCCGGCCGGTGCAATTAAAGTTTTTTTCAAGGTGGTCTCCGCAAGGGGTTAAAAAATCCTCCGAAGAGAATCATTTGTCATAATAGACCGCTCAATTCGCCGTTCGGAATCGGTGAAAATTTTAGGTCCCCTCCATGTGTGCAAGAAGACCTGAAACACACACAGCATGCACGGTCACAATTGTGATACGTCAGGCGAGGGCTCTTCTGAGCTATGAGTGCCAGTTAGTTTTTTTTTTTTTGACTCCCGATTCAAGACTCGAATCAAATTTATCTTTTTTTGTCTTTTTGTCTGATACAATAAGATCGCCTATTTAATATCACACCACTTTGGTCTAAAGCTCATGGCCTTTCGGTTGGCGTGATCCCGTTTCAGGGCATACTTATCCCGGATTGGAGCTGTACGTATCCATTTTGCTTGATTTGAGGTTTGTCTAGCGTTGTAGTTGTGAAGCAAAAGCAATTTTATCTACAGGAGATCATTGACATTTATCCAACTTGACACATGCGTTGTTTTTATATAACTTTTAAGGCTTTGGCGGTTTTTAGACATAATTTTAAAGGTTTTGGGATATACCGCGTTAAAAATAAATTATGAGTGCAAACCGTACTCACCCCGAACGTTTCGCTTAAGTTACATTAAGCGTGGTCACCGAGAAACACGCAAGCGTGGTCAGCGGTTTCCCGGTCATAATTTATTTTTAATGCGTTGTTTTTGATCTGGATTTGATCTGGAAACCATTGCGTTCTGGTTTTGATTCTGGATTCTCAGCCAGAAGCAAATTTCTGTTCCTTTCAGGAGAGGAACTGTCAAAAGAGTGCCAAGAAAACAGTTTCAGGAGAGTTCAGAATGCTTCCGGGTGGTCATTCGAAATTGAAAAGGCCGTCAGAATCTTCAGAAACAGAAACCACTGAATCTGTCAGAAATGTCCTGTGTCACATTTTGTAATTTGTAGTTAGTAATCATATTTGTGACGGGCAATCATATTTGCTACAAAGCAGTGCATACAAATGCAAGTGTATACGACACCTTAATCGCATGGAAATATTTACCTTGCATTCGAAACTCGCATGTATAATTAAGGATGTGTGATACAATGAAAACAAATTATGAATAGTGTAATGACACAATAGACTTATGCCTGTTTCACATCAAGGACGAGAGAGCGAGCGAGAGTCTCGGGCGAGTCAAATGAAATTTATCATGCCTGTTTCACATCAAGAGTAAGAGAGAGAGAGAGAGGGTCTCGGGCGAGCTGCCAAATGAATTGCAATCAATGGCAATGGGGCAATGTCGCTGTGTCGCACGCTTATCTTCTCGAAAATTTGAAAAACCCTCGCCAAGGTCGACGATTATTCTGTCAATCACTGCTGTGGGTTATTACACGCTGTTAAATGAACGTGTGTTTTTCTCGAAGCTTTAACTTGTTGTGAAGTCGACAAATTCTAGAAATATGTTATGTTTTTTACTGTGCAGTCAAAACAGTTGTCGCGGTGTCTCGCTTTCATTGTGTATTGACAAACGATTTCTCTTGTCTCTCGTTGTCGCTACCGCTCTGGTTTGACGCTCTCGCGCGAATGTGAAACTACCATCAATGGCAATTTATGGGGTGGTTCGGTTCACAATCACACCGTAATGAGTGAAACACCCATTATTTGGTCAAAATAATTGGAACAAGGCGTGTTCCTCGACAAAAACAGTTGGATTTGTCGGCATTTAAAGTTTGAAGACTGTGAAACGAATGCATGTTGTGATCTAGAAAACCGCATGTACATTATAATGCGACAAATAACCGCATTGACGATATCCTGCCGCAAATATACTAAGCACGCGACAAATAATTTGACGAGATTCTTAAAAGAATCTAAGGTCTTCCGCAACGACGATATCGGCACGATCTTCGGCCGCAATCATAATCAGTAGGTAACACACAAACAATAATTTTCCGTGCGATTCCTGGTAATTTTGTTTGAATCTGTATTTTCCAACTTTTTTTTCCATCTATATTTTCCACGTCAAACTGCGATTCTTATATATAAGCAAATATGCGCCTGGAAATGTACATGTGGTGGTTTTGCAAATATTTTTATGCTCTGTACAGAAATGTTCTGGGGCTAAAACCATCCAAAAAATGTTGCTTCTAATATAAAATTAAAATTTTGACCGAAATCCTTAAACAATAAACATTATGAAAAGTTATTTTGCTGACTTAAATTAAATATTTATAAAAAGTTTCATGGGGATTCTTGGGAAACTACGACCTTCTCGACCCTGCTTACGAATGTCTAATTACAGATATTTCTGCATTTCTGTAGCATAAAGGGGATTTTACTCTCTTCCAGGCAAAGTGGTGCTCGCTTATCCTTGGTCTTATAATCGCTGTCAGTGTTCTTTCTAACAAGCATTCAGCAAGGCTTGGCGTTTATTCTACTAACTTTTGCATTATCCGCATGGCAGAAAATGAAGAAGATACCATACTCCATCTACAAAATAACGGTCAACCTTTAATGTCTCACGCGAGGTTAAAAATTTTCAAGGAGTAAGTTTTTTTTTTATAGATCCTGTCGTATCGACGAAATAGTCCAACATTGGCCAAAATATGTCAGTTTGCTTTACATTATGTGGTGCTTTTCATTATGTGAGCGCCACTTCAACTTAAAATTCGGTCTCAAACCATATTCTTCGAACTTTGAGCCCATTCTTTTTAAAACTTGCAGTTACAATTCTAACAAGTAAGTAAGTGCAAGAGTTTGCCTGTTACGAACTTCTATATACTCGACCCTATATACCGGCAAAAAAACTTAAAGATTTGGTGTTAATCTTTAAGTTTCTTTTTTTGCCAGAATTCATATCTATTTGTATAGGCCACGCCCCCAAAAGTGGGTCTGGGCTAAAAATTATTCAATTAAATGAAATTTTGTTAAAATCATGAGATGAAAAGCGCTGAAAGCGAAAAAAACCTTCTTTATCCTAAAAACGCCCCCTAGAAGTGGGCGGAGCTCAAACCTTTGTATGGAGTAAACTTAGCAAATAGTAATATTTCAATATTTTTCATATCATTTTTTTCGATTTGCATTAAACTTGCCGAGAAATCGGGTTATTAAATATCTATCTGGCTAAAAGTGGCCATGGTCGATATTGTTGGCGGTCCAATTTTTGCCTTTTTAAAAGTTTTGGGCCAATATTGCTCTGTACCAAAATTTGAGTTCCTATGCCTTGTCTAACTTGACCAAAAGGCATTTTGAAAGAAATTGTGAAATAAGAGGTTGTATAACATTGAAGCCAGTAGTGGGCGTGGCTGCTGGCGGATTTAACCAATTTTCACACTTTGTCTATATAAAATAAGAACCAAGATACACTCCAAGTATGAGTGTCATTGTTCAATTTTAGAGGTTTAAAAACTTCACACATACGGACAGACGGACGGATGGATCGGATGGACGATCGAACGGATCGATTCTCCTGTCGGTCTCGATCATATTTCTAAAAGGTCTTAGAGGTCTACGGTGATTATTTTTCTGTGTTACAAACTATGCATTAAAATTAATATAGGTACCCTGGGTCAGGTATAAAAATAATTCTTAAGTCTTTATTGAATGTGAACGAACGCCTCGTTTTCCTCGTCGCTAGAGTTCCTTGTTTTCTTGTTTCCTTGTTCTATCTAAGTTCCTTGCGAAGCAAAAAATCATCGATTTAGTGTCCTCTTTCTTGTCACCCGTATTGCAATCATTTGAGGGTGTGTGCTGCAAAAAGCACAAGTGTTCATCATCTCTGCCGTTAAAGCTGGAACCCCGAAACCAGTCATACAGTCACACTACCGCATAAAACCTAAACATCATCGACACTCACGAGACAAGTGTCCACTATTACATGTGCAGAATTATTGGCCTTTTTCAACTCAGTCCTTTCAGCCTTCTGTAGGGTAATAGAATAGAATAAAATACTGCGCCTCGCCCGTTGTGCGGCGCAAGTTAAAGCCTCATTCATCCATGATTGTGGCGCGCACTATACTCGCTCCGTGGTATATGTGCAAAAGAAGTCCGTCATCATCATCTTGATCATCATCATCCTCACCAGCCAGCCAGCCTGCGTCGTCATCGTTTATTGCAGGTGAAGTCAAGAGACCAGCCAACAGTCACGGCACAGTCAGTCTTCGGCGAGATTTTAACAAGAACGTACATACGTGTTGGAACACTGGTGGTATTGTTGGGCTTCGTAGTTTGAAGCATTCAGTGCAAAAGTATCTTACATAAATTTTAAATTGTATCTTACGTAGTTGGTGTTGGCCTATTCGGCTTTAGTTAGTGATTGCGCTAAAATTGACACCGGCGCGAAAAACCGTTCCAGACCACATTCTCAAGACGAGGAGGAGTACCAGCGGCGGCGGTGTAGTGTATCGCCGGCTGATGTCAGTCGTTGTAGTACGAGAAAATTCTAGGTTAACGTGCCTCCTAACAGGCGACATTATCTGTGGATTTAATACTAGGAAGTGAATTTTGATTAAAGTGATACCTGCTGCGGATAAAGCCATACCCACACCCACTGCGGCAATAATTTTAAAGTGTAACCAGTGCAACACCGTTATTTTCCTCCCTCCTTGTTACCACAGGGTTGACGTTGAGTTGGAAAAGTGGATTTAAACAACAGCTGTGAGGGCGAACAAAACATTACAAGAAGTGCTCTCTGGGTAATTGCTAATTCTTTCGTCGTGGGAACAGCGCACAATGCATTTCCTGAGGCTGTATCTTGTGAGGTTCGTTTGAATTGAGATACTTTTATCCTTTGTACCTATTATACAGCTTCAGCTTTGTTTGCGCGAAAAACGTTTTGTTGACTGGGCAATGTGAATTATGCATAAACTAGTGTGTTGATGGAATGAGAGCAGTATTTCTCGAGGATTTCTTTATCAACGCGAAAGAATTGTAATTAAAAATTGTAATCTTCGACAGTGTTAGGTACCTACGCCATGAGCAGAGTTGGATTTAAGAGGGGGTTAATTGTTTCAGGTCTTTACAAAAATGTCACACTACAATATATTGTAGAAATTTCCTTAATTTAAATTGAAACTTCCCGGTGTAAATTCGGTGTATTCGGTGTATTCGGGTTACATTTTTCTAGAACTTTCTAGAATTGTTTTTGCTATAAGATTAGGCTTATGATTTCAGAAAGTCTGACTAGGTGCCCTGTCTACGTTTCATACCGTTTTTGACGATTTTTCCTCTGATTTTCAACCTGAATATTTTTTAAAGCTTTTTGAAACAGTAGCTTTTCTTGAAGGAAAGTCTTAATACAATAGCTTTTCTTGAAGGAAAGTCTTAAGAACTTATAAATAAAAGCCTTTGATGAGGACTAGAAGCTCTAACAATTTTCTATAAATTCAAAAGTTTATCCACAACCACATTCTCTGTCTAGGTTGCGCTATTTGGAATTGGAAATATTAAGGTTGCTGAAGTAATAGATTTTGCAAAAACAAGTGAGAAAATGCAACAGTACGAATGTAAAAACTTCAGTCCGTCTGCGACGGATTTCAAAATACCGTACCGCTACCCTACCTAAAAATGAAACTGCCACGCCCCCAACAAGTGGGCGGGATGTTAACATTTAACTGTTTAATGCATTATGCAAAGTGGTTACATACGTTTTGGATTAAAGCACGTCTATTAAACTAAAAAAGTCACTTTTTTAAGCCCTAAAAACTGGACTAAGTCATATCTAATATTATATTATAAAAACGTTAAAAATACTTATATCTACAACTTTTGTAATGTAATTTTTTGTCAAATCTAATATAAAATTTATTGCAAAACAGTCATTATAAGTTAAAATTCCTTAAAAAGTGGGCGTGGTCAATGTAAAGGCCAAACTTTTTCCACAACCTCAAAGACAATTACAAGGTAATGTCACATACCAAAATTTAGTGTGCTAGCAATATTATCATATATGTATCATAGCTAGAATTTGAGAAAAGTATATTCAAAAATCAGAGATGGTCGCACATGCACCCCCGGAGTATTGAGCTGAGGGTGTCTGTGGGCGGATTTAACTAATTTTCAAACTTGATCTGAACAATCTAACTTTCAGCCCACTCACTAATTTCCAGATTTCTGGCTTAAAATTTAAGGCCTAAGAGTTGTTTACATCCGGACGGAGGGACGGACGGGCATGGCTTAATCGTTTTTTTTTTGTTTTCCATATCTCTAAAAGGTCTTAAGGGTATACGGTGATTATTTTACTGTGTTATAAACTATTCATTAACTTGATATACCCTGGGTAAGGTATAATGAGGGATGAGGCACACATCTTCCATATAGAAAGGAGTTTTCTAGTTGTTATACATATTGCGGCTTAAAACCCAAAGCTTTGGTGACTTGAACAACCGACTGGTGCTCTATAGTGCACTAGAGTAAGGATATGACAACTTGGAAGAATGGGATTGGGAGGCACGGTGAAACAGATTAAAAGTGGAAATGAAGACTCTCGACCCACATTCTTTGTGAAGATTTGAAACGCTTCTGCAGATGATGTTTGCAGGCTTACGTGACTTGGAGTTACGCCTCAAAGAAATCCGTAGCTTAGGTTAGGCTACGACAGTTACATGGCTAGCAAGCCTCGCTCAGCAATGACACACTTTATCCTAAGGAAGTCCACCGGGGTAATATTTTTTGGTCGAAACCGAAATACCAGCACCGATGAGGAAAAAGTACGGGGCAACCAGTGTCAATAGATATTCTAGGTAGAGATATACCCGAAAAGTGTCATGAGAGACAGTTCGATACAAGGGTCCAATAACAGTAAGAGAAGCCCAATCAGGGCAATCCTTATAGGTGTTAGCCCGTAGCTATAATGGAACATGGAACACAGTTAAGAATTTGCCTAAAAGTAAAGAAAAGTTAATTTGGGCAGTTGCCCTTTTGAATTAGTAACAGAAGGGATAAATTGACAGCGTTTTCTGTGTAACTTACAAACTTCAGGTGGCGCTAGGGATGCCAGACGTCACGCGAAACGTGTTTCGTCCCGAAACCGTCCAGTCGAAAAATTGTCCCGCACAATGTCCCGCATGTTCCGCCGGCGATTATGATTTTTACGTTAACAAACTTAAATACTTATATAACCCAAATGTAGCTTGTACCTATAGCCCGAGTGTAAACCGTCTCCATTGTTATTGTTTCCCTTTTTTATCTTTTTTCAAAAAGTAAATAAGTAAATAAGTGCAAGAGTTTGCCTGTAACGAATTTCTAAATACCCGAACCTCGTTACCCTGTTACATCTTTTCGCCTGAATTCATCTGCTTTATGTCAATTGTTATTTGTACTGGCAAATAATAATAAAATACCCCCAGAAATGTAAGTTAGCTAAAATTTATAATAATTAAATGATTGTAATCTCGTTTAAATCATGAGGAAATCATTTTCGTCAAAGACGAAAATTAATGCTTAAAAAACTGTTTTTTTTTTTTCCGAAAAACGGGGCGCTTAAAGTGGGCAGAGATCAATACTTTTTATGTTACAAACTTAGCAAATGGATTAAAAGTGAATTTTCCGAGAAATCAGATTTTTAAATACGGAAGGTGATCGGTCCAATTTTTGTATTATAAAAGGCCACTATTGCTCTGCACTAAAATTCGAGCTCCTATACTTAGCCTGGTTTAACTTGTCCAAAAGGCTTTTTGAAATATAATTAAAAGTTTTAGGTTGTCTGACATCCAAGCCAATTGTGGGTATGGCTATGGGCGGATCTTATCAATTTTCATACTTTGTAGAAAATGACAACCAAGCTACACTCGAAGTTTCAACTTTCGAGCTCAATTTTAAAAATCTGAGAACTTCACACATACGGGCAGACAGACGAATATGGTGGAATCAATTCACCTGTCGGTCTCGATCATATCTCTAAAAGGTCTTAGGGGTCTTAAAAGCTATGCGTTAAAATTAATACACCCTCCTGGGTCGAGTAGGTATCAACAGGGAATTTATTAAGGTTTATTTAAAAAAGATTAATTTTTTTTAGTTTTAATCGAAAGAAGGCGTTAAATGATTATTTGTTTTGAGTGCGGAAAGTGTCCCGCAGGCAATGTTTCTAAGTCTGGCATCCCTAGGTGGCGCTTCAATACAGGTGAACATGCGCCTCAGCCAACAAGCTTCGCCAGCCATCTCTGCCTCTGGTTTCACAGGTGAAGCTGGCTCGCGTGCGTCATTTGAGTCTCGGAGCTCTTTTACCCCGGAGATTTTCCGGGCCACGCCTTGCGTAGGTGTCCTAAACTCTAGATGAGCCAGCCACTTAGGTTAGGTTAGGTTGGGTGGCTGTCCCCAAATAGCAGGGACACACATAGACCAAAGGAGGTCCATTGTGATACCACTCTTAGGACCGTAGTTACCAGCCCGAGGACCTAAATCATGATTACCCGTTTGGGTGGGAGGGGTCTAGGCAACCAGTAAAGGTATAAATCTGTACCGAGGGTCATCGATCAAGGTTTGATTGGTTGAGACATGACCGAGGGTAATGAAGGCTGGAGGGGTAACCGTTTCGGTTTGAACCGCTGTCAGCAGAGTTGAGGGGGCCAGTGAGGGACTTCCTGAAGGAAGGGAGATCTCTTAACTGTTGGACTCCAGATGGGAATTTGCCTTGTTGATAAGGATTGGGGGAAGGGGGGTGGTGGGGTTGCTTCAGGCCAAGGAGGAGGTGGGGAGGTCAGTGAGGGGTTGTTCCTATATGCGAGAAGGCCCGGCAGGGACAACCGATTTCGGTATAAGTCCGAACCTGTTGCTTCCCTGCTAAGGATTTTCCTCCGGGATGGGAAGGTGCAGGGGTAACCGATTCGGTGTGAACCCCTGCAGGGGGGAATTCATACGCAAGGAGCTGATGTAGGGTGACCGTCTTCGGTGTAAACCCGTACTACAGGCGACTCGCGTCAGAATTTGGGGGAAGGTAGGGGAAACCAAAGCAGTATAAACCCGTACCAGCCAGCCACTTAGCACGTACAGTTCGATATTATATTTCCTCCTCTATTCTCGGACGTTCCCCAACCTGGAGGACTGAGTGCCAGATTATTTTAATTACTTCAAGGGCGGGGACCCTTGTAACCCGCTCCTTATAGGCCTGAGCTGCGAATACGTCGGAATAGCCTATATAAAGAGTAACAACGAGGTATCAACTAGTGAGTGAATGAAATGCTACTTGGATTAAATGTGGCATTGCTCAAGGTGATATGAAGATGTTAAATTGCTAGCACGTCCAACTGAAGTAGCCTGGGAGCATGGGAAAGCACTTAGCGTTAAGAAAACGGGGGTTCTCATACAACTCAAAAAAGGGAAGAAGAAAGATTGCTCTAACCCTAAAGTTAGATAGTAAGTAGGGTATATCTACTTTAATTGGTCCGAGAAATGTACCTATTGTTGGTTAAGGTGTTGATGTTAAGTTCAACTGGTTCCCCATCGCGATGGGCCCGTTTTGGTGCCTGGTGTCTGTGTGGTCCTTTTCACCACACCCCTGTTTAACCTAACCTAACCTAAGATGTTGGGCGGATAGACACCAAGGACCTGGCCCGGAAAATCTTCGAATCCACCCCGCAGGGACGGCGCAGTAGTGGAGCACCGAGGCTCAGGTGGCGCAGCCAAGTGGAAGAGGACCTCAAACAACTTCGCGTGCGAAACTGGAGACGGCTAGCTAGAGACAGAGCTGGGCTGTCGAAGCTTATTGGCTGTGGCACAGGTCTACCCCGGACTGTAGCGCCACCTTAAAAAAGTAATGACCGAAGGTGTTGGCAACGCTGTGCAGGTCCAGGGCAATAAAGAGTAGATACTCATCGTAAGGGGACGAACAGGGGGCATCGGGTCGAAAACCAGATTTTATAAATTATTGGGTTGATCTTATTGAGAAAGTCTGCGAATGTGAAAAACAAATCTTTATGCTATTTTGGTCAGCTTAAATAAAAATAAAAATAGCAACTAATATTTATGTTCTGAGGTTTTGGAGAAAAAAAAACGGTCAGCTATAACTTAAAAGGTTAAAACCAGTATCCGCAATAGCCGGTTTATTTAAATTCCTCCGTGGACTTTTATTTAGGACGATTTTATATCACTTATCTCAGGGCAATTCTCGGGTATCAAAAGACGGAATCTCGCTTTCATCACTGAAGAAGTTCAACTTTTTTTTACCTTTTTTTACAAAACATATTTTTGTCTAAAAGAGCCTTTTTTTACTGTGAACTTGTCGGCCGTAGCGAAGTATGGGAAAGTTCTACACAAAAAGTATTCAAAATTCAATGCGAACAATTCTGTCAAGGAACTCTTTGCTTGCGAAGCTCGCCACAAAAAGGGGTTACATTCATTCCGGTCATGCCCGGCGGGGCTGTTTTGGCGATACGTATTCTGGTCTCTGGATTCAGCAAACAGCCCGACAATCGTTCATTTTATTTTTATTTACTATCCCATTGCTGGATGGTTATGCGGCGAGCAATGTTATCCAGAGATTTAATTTAGATATAAAAGCAGACAACTGCATGTACATCACGTGGACACGTGAACTTGGGAGTCGGATATTGATTTTGTCCGTTTGCCAAAATAATTCTATGCGAGTTGAGTTGTTACAGGACGGACAGAGTGGAATGTTAAGTATTTCTACCGGCTTTGTGTGTTTCGAAGTACTTGTTTTTGTGGGGAAGTCCATGTAATTTGCCGCGCTGTCCTTTGAAGGGTACTCTGTTCCCAGGAATCAGTTGCTGGTGGTGGTGTCTTGTTTTCGTGATTAGAATTGGCCCTTTGTATCGAAGTTAAACCCTGACTGTTGTGTTTGCCTCTTGAGAGGTTTTGTTTTGTGTAGAGAGCCCTCTTCATTCCACAGGCATCAGCATTGTGAATGCAGGATTAAATTAATTCCTTGTTGTTTTGATTTGTCCCATACGGTGGGGTTGTTGCTTGGCAAACACGAACCATCTGGACGGGAAGTTAAAAGTTTACTATCCATGGCAGGGGCTATTGGCTAATGTCAATTTAATGCACGAACTCTAAAGTGCAACACGGAGAAAGTGCAATTTGATACTCTTTTATTATTAATGTGGCCTGTCCATGCATGAAAGTGAGAAGGTAATTGGAGGCGGTTGTTTTATGTACCTATACATATAAGCAGAAAGGAAGGATCTATTGTTTAGACAGGCGGCATTGCTTTTCCGATGAGTCGTATATGCACGACCACAGAAGACTTTGTTTTAAGTTTGTAATGTTGAACTAGTTTTTGCAAACGGATAGTTAAGAGTGTAGGTGAGGTTTACCTTTCTTTAGTTGTCATATGACTAATTACAGGTGTGGTTTGGAGTTCTGGGTGGTAAGTCTGCCTAACGACATGGAAAGTTACTTCATTTGGAGAGTTAAACTATTGCTCCGAAATAAATTTGAAAAATGGCTTCTTGATAGACTTACCTTTACTTTACTATCCACCCATAAAACTGTTTCGTGTCTTGTTTTTTATTGCTTTCAGTGACATAGCTATACATTCTTTTCAATACAGATCTCACTAAGGAATTTTTCGTTAAAGTAGACTTGTCAATAAAGGCAAGTTTTATTCGAGGAAATATTGTGTGAACCACTGAAATAAGACCTGACGAGCCGTGTAAACATGCTGTTTTTTCATTTGAAGTCACTCATTTTTTCTAAGTTTCTATACACTTTTCAAGATAGTTTATTTGTAAATTTTTTATGCACATCATGACTATAAGAGAGTTAAGAGGTTATTACGTGAGTAAATATACTTAATTGTCGATTGATTGAAATAAGTTTATTAAACGGTATGCAACAATGGAAAGTTATGTTTCACTTACGTGGAACTCATAATTACAGTCGGAAATTGTCTTGAATTCCTTGCATTAAAAATGAATTAAGACATTTAATTAGGGGCCGTTCTTAATACATTTTTTGCACGTTCTGTTCCACCCTTTAAGAAAATAATAAAACTCGGACGTGCTGTCAAATAAATGTCATGTATGTGCATAGATACACCATTGGCTTGACATAAAATAAGAACTGGCGCTCAAAGTCAATATTGAACACACGTACAAAGCAACTCAAAGTAAACCAAGTGCTTAGGTCATATTTTTAAAAAACAGTTTCAGTACTGCAGTTTGGACGCATTTTCGAAAAAAAATCGCCAAAATGCATAAAAAAAGTGTGTTCTGGACGAGTTATCACTTGGCAAGAGTGTCACTGTGTGTTGGCCGCCAGGTCACACCGATGTATCGGGAAACGAAGAAGCGGACAAACTTGCGAGACATGGGTCTGGAATTAATGCATCTCTAGCCCTCAAATCTATAAGAGTCCCGCTAAGTTCGATAGCACGTAGGATAGAAACTGAATCCTTGAGTAGAACCAACCTACGCGTTGGACAGAACTTGATACGTGCAGACACACAAGGGAGCTATGGCCAGCGGTAAGCAAAAAGAGATCACTATTTTTGATCGGACTAGCCCGCAGGAATATCCGAGTACTCACGGGAATCCTCACGGGGCACTGCGCTGTGGGTCTACACACTGAGCGGCTAGGCATGCCGCATAACGATTACTGCAGAAGCTGCAGGGACGCCCAGCCCTAAACAGCATCAGGCGTAGTACCCTCGGCAGTTACTTCTTCAACGAGCTCGAAGATCTAAATAATGTAGATCTAAAGGACCTCCTAAGATTTGTATACAAATCCGGATGGGTCCAAGAGCTTCTAACAGCGGTCTATTTCTGTTTTCTTTCCAGGTATTAAGAAGGTTCCCAATGGACACAATTGACCCAACTGCTGGTCTAAGTGAAGCCGTGACTATTGTCAAAAGGGCATCCATCAACCTAACCTAACCTAACCTGTAGCAGACTTCGAAGATTTAACTGAAAAACGTGAAAACATTTTCGAAAACTTTTTTTTTTAAGATTTCTAGTTCCTTAACGGTTATGACCACCTTGTTTAAATATGGCTGAAGTATGTTTAAAAGGCAAGCGAACTGCATCAAAAACGTTTCAAAATTGCCGTTTTCGACCCTAAGTTCTGAAGCCCATTCAAACAAGCGAAATGAAAAACAGCATATTTTTACCGTTTTCTCAGAAATCCATGTCCGCAGAATCCGAGAAAAGTGGCAAATGCTAGCAGAAGTGGTTGTAAAATTGATCAAAAAGTCTAACGGTAATTAAAAATAATCGAAATTACTGCTATGGGTTTTAAATTATAAAAATCTTAAAAAATGCCAAGAAAGGGTATGTCCTTCCCTCTATTTTCGTAATGGTAAAGCTTTTTGCCAGCCTTTTTTTTAGAGTAACGAAACCCATGTGGCCTGTCCATGCATGAAAGTGAGAAGGTAATTGGAGGCGGTTGTTTTATGTACCTATACATATAAGCAGAAAGGAAGGATCTATTGTTTAAACAGGCGGCATTGCTTTTCGATGAGTCGTATATGCGCGACCACAAAAACTTTGTTTAAAGTTTGTAATGTTGAACTAGTTTTTGCAAGCGGATAGTTAAGAGTGTAGGTGAGGTTTACCTTCCTTTAGTTGTCATATGACTAATTACAGGTGTGGTTTGGAGTTCTGGGTGGTAAACCTGCCTAACGACATGGAAAGTTACTTCATTTGGAGAGTTAAACTCTTGCTCCGAAATAAATTTGAAAAATGGCTTCTTGATGGACTTATTTTTACTTTAATCCACCCACAAAACTGTTTCGTGATGTCTTGTTTTTTAATACTTTCAGTTACAAAGCTATACATACTTTTCAATACCGATCTCACTAAGGTATTTTTCGTTAAAGTAGACTTGTCAATAAAGGCAAGTTTTATTCGAGGAAATATTGTGTGAACCACTGAAATAAGACCTGACGAGCCGCCACTGAAAGGTGGTCACTAAATATAGAAAGCAACATGCTGTTTTTTCATTTAAAGTCACTCAGCATTTCTAAGTTTCTATAAGCTTTTCAAGATAGTTCAAAGGTAATTTATTTGTAAATTTTTTATGCACATCATGACTATAAGAGAGTTAAGAGGTTATTACGTGAGTAAATATACGTAATTGTCGATTGATTGAAACAAGTTTATTCAAAGGTATGCAACAATGGAAAGTTATGTTTCACTTACGTGGAACTCATAATTACAGTCGGAAATTGTCTTGAATTCCTTGCATTAAAAATGAGGCAAGACATTTAATGAGGGGCCGTTCATAATACATTTTCTGCACGTTCTGTTCCACCCTTAGAAGAAAATAATAAAACTCGGACGTGCTGTCAAATAAATGTCAAAGTGGCATTGTATGTGCGTAGATACACCATTGGCTTGACATAAAATAAAAATTGGCGCTCAAAGTCAATATTGAACACACGTACAAAGCAACTCAAAGTAAACCAAAAGCTTAGGTCATATTTTTAAAAAACAGTTTCAGTACTGCAGTTTGGACGCATTTTCGAAAAAAAATCGCCAAAATGCATAAAAAAAAGTGTGTTCTGGACGAGTTATCACTTGGCAAGAGTGTCACTGTGTGTTGGCCGCCAGGTCACACCGATGTATCGGGAAACGAAGAAGCGGACAAACTTGCGAGACATGGGTCTGGAATTAATGCATCTCTAGCCCTCAAATCTATAAGAGTCCCGCTAAGTTCGATAGCACGTAGGATAGAAACTGAATCCTTGAGTAGAACCAACCTACGCGTTGGACAGAACTTGATACGTGCAGACACACAAGGGAGCTATGGCCAGCGGTAAGCAAAAAGAGATCACTATTTTTGATCGGACTAGCCCGCAGGAATATCCGAGTACTCACGGGAATCCTCACGGGGCACTGCGCTGTGGGTCTACACACTGAGCGGCTAGGCATGCCGCATAACGATTACTGCAGAAGCTGCAGGGACGCCCAGCCCTAAACAGCATCAGGCGTAGTACCCTCGGCAGTTACTTCTTCAACGAGCTCGAAGATCTAAATAATGTAGATCTAAAGGACCTCCTAAGATTTGTATACAAATCCGGATGGGTCCAAGAGCTTCTAACAGCGGTCTATTTCTGTTTTCTTTCCAGGTATTAAGAAGGTTCCCAATGGACACAATTGACCCAACTGCTGGTCTAAGTGAAGCCGTGACTATTGTCAAAAGGGCATCCATCAACCTAACCTAACCTAACCTGTAGCAGACTTCGAAGATTTAACTGAAAAACGTGAAAACATTTTCGAAAACTTTTTTTTTTAAGATTTCTAGTTCCTTAACGGTTATGACCACCTTGTTTAAATATGGCTGAAGTATGTTTAAAAGGCAAGCGAACTGCATCAAAAACGTTTCAAAATTGCCGTTTTCGACCCTAAGTTCTGAAGCCCATTCAAACAAGCGAAATGAAAAACAGCATATTTTTACCGTTTTCTCAGAAATCCATGTCCGCAGAATCCGAGAAAAGTGGCAAATGCTAGCAGAAGTGGTTGTAAAATTGATCAAAAAGTCTAACGGTAATTAAAAATAATCGAAATTACTGCTATGGGTTTTAAATTATAAAAATCTTAAAAAATGCCAAGAAAGGGTATGTCCTTCCCTCTATTTTCGTAATGGTAAAGCTTTTTGCCAGCCTTTTTTTTAGAGTAACGAAACCCAATACAAAATCACCCAATATAAGAACAGTAGACAGCATTACGAAAAAAGTATATTACAGAATGTAAAATATATACAGAAATAATTTTAATAAATAGAATGTTACACAAACTGTGCAATATAGATGACCATAACCTTCAACAAAAGCCGACGGACCGCTCCGCGTATGTCTTCATACTTGACGGGTTTTTTTTCTTAGTATTAAACTCCCGCCGAAAAGCTTTATTTGTTTTTGCCTCCACACGAAAAATTTTTGCGAATGGCAAACACAAAGGAAGTTTGACCAGCATCTGTTCACACGGATTGTATGGCTTGAAAACTTTTGATCAAAATTGAAAAATTGAAAAAACTTTTTGGTCAAAATTTTTTGAAAACCATCAAGTGGTTTGTCAAGCGGTTGTTTCTTACGTTCACACGATACAACATCGGATGTTGTCCAACATGTTGTACAGCATGTTGTATCGTGTGAACCCCCTAATACAGGGAGCGGATCATGCGGATCGTCGGCTTTTTTTAAGGCCTAGCGTAGAATCGTTGCGTAATTTGTATATAAAATGTTGTTGAGTATATTTGCGACTTTGTTTTTCTTTTCTTTTATTGACAATTTAGGACTTTATGGCATTTTATCCAGCGCATCTCGATAACTCATTTGTTTTGCTTATATCGTATTCGGTAAAAAAAAAGCTGAAAAAAATGACAAACGGGTTGCTTGTTTTCATTTTTTTTATATATTTTGCTTTGCACTAAAATTAAGTTGATAAGATTGAAACAACTCAGAAGTTATAGGCATATTTAGCATTACAATTTTAGTAAATCAACTTAAATGATTAAAGCGTATATCAAAAAGCACGCAATATTTCAGCCCTTCTATGTTTTTCTTTCGAACTTCGAAAAATTATCAATGTCTGATCTTTTTTTTAAAGCGGTATACATTATGTTATCGTTATCGAGATAGTGTGGGTGGACACGCGGTTTTTGATTTTCATATACTTCGCGTTTTCTTTTAAATCAGGGGTGGAACCGGCTAAGGTGATCGGTGATTTTCACATCTTGTGACAGTTAATGTGATCAAACAAAATAATCCGTCTGCGTAAGGTGATCACAAAAGTATTGTTCCGAATCGTTGCCTTATTTATGCTTGTGCCCTAAGAACAGCTTTTTTATGTTCATACATGGAGAAAGTCAGCCTAAGTGTAGGCAAAAAACCCAACTAACCAAAAAGCTTGTAGCTGGGCATCAGCTGATTTTGACGGTGATTGATCGAAAGCTGTCACAAGAAAATTGTGATGATTACAGTTTACACGGACTGAATTTTTGTGATTTGTGACATCATTTATCATAGATCACCTTAGCCGATTCCACCCCAGGTTTTTTTATTTATCGGTTATAAAAGCGAAATTTATAATTTTCCCGAAAATTTCATATAATTCTTGATCTGGGTAATTTTTTTCAAATCATTTGGCCACTGCTATAACGGAGATAATGGTGGGGACAACCTTTTTTTTCACAATTTTTTTTTTCGAAAATACGCCAAAACTTCAGCTCTTATAACGTTTTACCGAAATTTGATTTTAACTTTTGCTTAGCCTTTGATTGCTTTATATGTTAGCTCAATATTGGCTTTCTAAATAAAGTGATGAAAAAAGTTATGACGTTAGACACGTTGAAAATGTTTTATTCTAGATGGTTGAATACATTTCGGATACAAAAAGGGCGTGACTCTAAAAAATCGGCGGAGGCATGTACTTTATATAAGAAAAGTTAGAAATTGTTAATATCTACAACTTTTGTATTGTAATTTTTTGCCAAATATAATGTACATATATTTTTTGAAAAACGGTAATTTTAAGTTAAAATTCCTTAAAAAGTGGGCGTGGTCAATGTAAAGGCCAAACTTTTCTGCTACCTCAAAGACAACTACAAAGCAATGTCACATACCAAAAATTAGTGCGCTAGCACCATTGTAACATAGCTAAAGCTTGAAAAAAGTCTTATTAAACATTAGAGATGGTCACACATACAGAGTTGTGTGTGGGCGTGTCTGTGGGAGGATTCAACTTATTTTATTCAAATAAACAACAAACCTGATCTGAAGGACTAGACTTCCAGCTCACTCACCATTTTTCAGCTCTCTAGCTTAAAATTTAAGGCCTAAAATTTGTTTACATACAGATAGACGGACGGACATGGCTTAATCGTTTTTCCTCTCGGGACCATTCATATCTTCATATAAAAGGTCTTAGGGGTCTACGGTGATTGTCTCCCACCCAGGGTAGGGTATATAAAAAATGTAGAAACTAAGGGCCGATTTCACAGTGGCAACTTAAGTAAAACTTGGGTTGAGAACGCTTCAACACTCAGCCTCCGTTCCGATTCTGCTTACGGTTTATTAGCCGTTAGCTCGTAAAAAATGCTGCCAAAACAATTTTGTTTTGTAATTTTTGAAACATTCAATTAAAATTTTCAGTGCATCGTGTTGGTTTTAAGCTTTTTCGATTCCTTATTATTTCCTTGATGTGCTTTTCGTCAAAATTAAAAGAATTTGCATTGTTTTTTGTGAAAAACTTAAGTCGCCAATGTTGGTGACTTAAGTGTGTGATTGAAAAAAAGTCAATGTGAAAACGGAATTTCATCCTGAGTGAGTGAAGTGTCAGAACCTGTACTTAAGTTTAGACTGTAAAATCGGCCCTAAGTGTCGACTCCGGTTGACTTGATACCAGAGTTTCACGTTTTCTAAGTCTCAGTTTCAGTTTTCAGTTTTCTATGAGCTCGTAATTAGTAAAATGCTTGTTCGAGCAGCCCTCGTACTTGCAATACCATGCATTAACGTAAACTTAGCTTAAGGTTGCGCTACAGTCCGGGATGGACCTGGGCCTCAGCCACCGAGCTTCGGTAGCCAGCTCTGTCTCTAGCTAGCCGTCTCCAGTTTCGCACGCAAAGTTGGCTAAGGTCCCTTCCACTTGCGTGCGGCACCTGAGTCTCGGTGCTCCTCTACTGCACCATCCCTGCGGTTGCAATCGAAGATTTTCCGGGCCGGGGCGTTGGTGTCCATCCGGTCTAGATGACCCAGCCATCGTAGACACTAGATACCCTACATTATCGTACTTATATTTTTTCCTTCTTTCGGAAAAAGACGAGCAGCAGCTTCAGCAATGAAAAGCTAGGTTTTCGGACCTCGCCCGTCACCACATCCACAAAGATCGGCGGCCTGATGCGAGCAAAGGCAAGGCGACTACAGTAGAGCTGAAGGACGCCTACAAAAAGTTTGAATGAAAGGAAAGACCTTGATACCTGATCTTAAGGGCCAAACATAATAGACTTGAGCGGGATTATTATGTCCAAATACAACGAAAATTCCACTCAAGTTCTGCCAAAAGATTGTGTTGCCCATAATAGACTTTAGCGAACGATTTGAAAATCTTATGAGATTTCCATGTGAACGTCTCGAGTATCACAATGCCTTGAAAATTTAAAATAAAATTTGAAAATTATGTCAGTTTTGGACATCAAAGGTCAACTTTGGATGTTAATATCTCCGAAACCGATTGTCAGATCTAAAATGTGTTTAAACTTTTGAGGTTATCGTACAATTCTTGGTATACTCCCTTCTTTCACGGATTTTTTAAAAAGCACGTTTAAAAATAAATATGGGCTTAAATATGACAAAAAGGAAACAAATGACAAGAAAAAAGAAAACTTTAAGCCAACACAAGTGAAAGAAAACCTAACGAAACCCAGCAGAAGGCTATTATGGTCGTGACATACGAATCGCGTGTAATGGGACATTTCGGAAAGCCGACTTAAGCTTATCAAATTCTATTATGGTTGGGCCTTTAAGTCCTCACAGCTCGTTTCTCATTTTACATTCTGTCTTTCTCGTTTTTTTTTTTATTTTTGCGTCTGTCAGAACAAAGTTACAAGCTCCTGACGAAACTTACAGTAGGTATCTAATAGTGTATTTTTTTGAACACCGAACTGCCACACCGAGCTGTCAATAAAATACTCGGTGTTCGCAACATTTCCACCGTGGTGTACACTCGGTTTCATGGTGTGCAGGACGAGACGACAAATACTGCAGCGGTGCAATCATCAGGTTAACTTCATTTTGTTTATTTTTTTTCAGTTCCTGTGATTTTGTTGGCGTCGGTTTTTTCTTAATTTTAACTTAAAATTAATTTTGATAGCTTTAAATTTGAGTTTTTATCGATTTCCTTGCAATTTCAGTCGTGTTGTTAATAATCACGAATGAAAACTGAGTCGAAACGTCGCTACACCCAGCCTCCACCGTATGAATGTATTTTTCCACTGATCACATCACACGGTTTGTCTTATCGACATCGAAATCAGCTTGAATGTAAAAACAAACCCATAATCTTAAGTGAATTTGCTTAAAAATTATTATTTCACCAGAATAATCTACAATCTGCAATTAAAAAGCAAATAAATTTTGAATTATCCATTTTCCTAGCACAAAAAATATTTTATGCGAATTTTTGTGGAAATGTTAATAAAATGTCTATTAGGCTGCATATGCAATGTCCATTAGGCTGTATCTCAATTGCTTACGTCGCGTTGTTTCCAGCATCTGTGCTTCAAGAGGAAAGTGTGTGGCTATGTCATTCTATCAAGGGCTTTTGGTCAGAAAAGTATTGTATTATTGGTCCTATATAGAAGGTATAGGTATGCGCTTGCAATTTTCGGTTTGCGTTGAGCTAACCCTTACGCACCGTGGGGTGCCGTGGCGTAGTCGTTAGTGTGTGTGCTTACTAGTACATTGTTGAGAAGTTGACCCTGGTTCACCTCGAGCTGTTGCGCCACTCTATTTATTTATATTTATATTTGACGTGTTGCGATTTAAATCCCAGTCCAATTGCCTTATAAAAATGTAGAACAACCAATTAAAATTGTTCTTAATGCCTCAATTCAATTACGGTCATTTCATATTACTTAAAGACATCGACGATGACAGAGTAACACTTTATCCAACCTTAATCACTGACAAATTGAGCCAAAATTTCAAAGTATTCTCTTCCTTATTCCAGCATATGTTGCGTTGCGTCAGTCAATGTCTTCGCTCATGGACTACCCACCGTTAAGGACATTAAAACAAGTTCATCATCCCATCAAAATGATCATATCAAGTTTACGACGATGACGACGACGGGTCTTAAGCCGTCCGCAACACCGAGGAAACCCATCAAATCCAACAAGAACTCTCACATACTCAATAAAAAATTACTCAAGTAAGTTAGTCAGCACTTTTCGTTATAAAATCATCCCATTATGTCCTTAGGTTTGTTGCATTTTTGTTGTTTTTTTTTTTCGTAATTCCATTGAAGTGATTTGTAATCCACACTTATTTGTACTCTTCTCTTCCACCCGCACAGTAAATTAGGACTGGCTAAAGTTCGAGCGCCAAACAGCCATAACCGGAAACGTCTGGCTGTGGAATCACGACGACATGCCTCAGCGGATGATTCACACATGTTCATCATAAAACTGCCACCAAACCTGTACTACTACACGAGCCCGAAAGCAGGCATTAATTCAGTGGACACCGCCTCCAAGAACAACGCTCTGGATCATGGTAACGGGAAAAAGGTAAGATCTCAGACTTAATTCATATAAAAATATGCGCAGATCATTCAACTCAGATTAAAGGCGAGGCTCCAACGGGAGTGTTTTAAGTATTTGATGCCTTGATTCCTTTCATTAGGGTTGTGCGTGCTGCATCTGGCTGGACTATTCTGTATATGCAAGCAGCATTAAAGTATAAGAATTTGTGTTTGTTGCTTATTTTATGACAAGAAACTTTGAGCCAATTTGCTATATAAATATGCTTACACACTTCACTGACCTGCAATCTTTGGGGCAGCAACGACTCAATTTAATTAAACGATTCAGGGTTTCGCCTATAGTATGTGCATGAATTTAATGGAATAGATAGGTCGCAGGACGTACTTAAAAGGAGCAGATGTTCGTGGGAAGGGTTCCTACGAAAAACCTTGAGAACTCAAGTACGTAACGAAACGTAACAAAACATCTCAGCCTCACGTTGGGCGCCTCTTTTTTTGTCTGATAATAGTAAAATAATTTTATGAGATTGCTTCCATTAGGAAAGAGCTGCAGGTCAATTGACTGGCCCGCTACATACATATAACATTTGCAGGCGCAACAGAAAAAGTGAAAAGAACTGAGGCCTCATCGCTGGAAACCACACGCGCAAGCCCTTAGACCCCATAGAAGTTCGTATATTACCCTCATGTTACCACTTTGACGACCAAGTCTACAGCAACCACCATTCCATTCCTTAGGCGTTTTGCTCGACGGCGTGTAGAACACAACTGGGAGACTGTCTCTACAAAAAACAGCTTTCGCGATCACCATAGCATAAATTGTAACCTTTAGCGTAGATTATACTAGTTGAATAACTAGAATCAACTTCGGCCATCTAAAAGCTTTTCCCGCAACCTGAAATTGACGAAGTTTCACATACCTACTCTGACTTATGTTTTTCAAATTTGAGTAAACTCTTCAATTCATCAGTTCCATGCAATTCCGTTTCAGCTTTTTTACATCAGCTGATCGCGTAGGGTAAATTGTTGTTGCATCGTCTCACACGTATTCACCGACACGGAAATTTAATGCTTTATAAAAGCTGTGAAGGCTTTATAAAAAACGTAAACAAATGTGTGTTGGAGGGAAAGACGGACGGAAGTTGAATATCTAGTTATTCAGTAATTTATGACCATAGGTAGGCACGTCTCGACCCTACAGCTGTCAGCTTCATGACTTACCGATTTCCTGCAGGATTGGAAGATTAGTGGAAAATGGCTGAAACTAGTTTCGTCAATTGGTGTCTCCACTAAATGTTTGCCAGCCATTTTTCAGTCACTTTCCAACAATGAAAATTGGTCGGACATAATCATGACTAAAGGAGACACTAGGTATGAATGGGAGCGACAGGAGAAATGAATGAATGTCCGTATGAAAACAACTTTAAGGACTTAAATTTTAAGCTAGAGAGCTGAAAGTTGATATTTGGGCTGGAAACCCAGTCCTTCAGATCAAGTTTGAAAATTAGTTGAATCCGCCCCCAGACACGCCCACTACACGCAATCTCTAATTTTTAAAAATACTCTTCAAAATTTAGCTACATATGTAACAATGATGCTAGCGCACCAATATTTGGTATGTGACATTGCCCTGTGATTGTCCTTGAGGCGACAGAAAAAGCTTGGCCGTTACATAGGCCACGCCCACTTTTTAAGGGCTTTTAACTTAAAACTACTGATGTTGATTAAAGCATTTTCTAACTTTTTTTATGCATAGTATATGCCTCCGCCCACTTTCGCTAAGCTTACTGCATACAATGTTTTGAGCTCCGCCCGAAAAACTGTTTTTTTCTAAAATTTTTGCTTTCACCGTATTTTGCCATGATTCTAACGAAGTTACAATTAATTGATTTTAATTTTAAGCCCATGTCCACTTTTGGAGGCATGACCTATACAAATTATATATGAATTCGGGCCAAGAAACTTTAAGATTTGGTGTTACATGGCATATAGGGTCGGGTATATAGAAGTTTGTCACAGACAAACTCTTGCACTTACTCACTCGTTCTTTTTTAATACCGCTCAAGCTTTTGCTGCCCTTATGATGATTTAACACAGCGCAAGGTGAAAGATGAGAAGAGAGAGGGGAGAGATAACGATGCTTTTTGATTTGATATTGCTGAGGACTGCAATCAGGAGAAAACACCCCTCGTCGAAGCTCATTCCATATCCGTATTGTTCTACTAAAGAAGTAATTCCAGTACAATGCAGTACGACCGAAGCTAGGCTCAAGTTTTAATTTATGAACTTTTGTTCTAGCACGTGTGTTGCGGTTGAACTCTTTCAGGGCTGGTTTACAGCTCTTAATTTCACTAGAATACTCCTTGCAAAGAAACAAGCATAAAACAAAGACACTCGCACGACACACTACGAAGGAAATCCAAAGAGAAAGTGCCATCAGGTCTTTGATGCACCTGCCCAGACGTGGGAGTTACATACGATTTTAAGGAGCTCGCTTTTTATACCCTATCCATGTTAATTTTGATGCATAGTTTTTAACACAGTGAAATAATCGTAGACCCCAAAGACCTTTTAGGACCGGTTTTTCAGTGCTGAGTTAAGCCCAGCTTAAACCCAGATCTGTTGATCCCGTAACAAAACGAATCTGGAGTCAGCGAGCAGTTTTTCAGTTAACTTCATCAACAAAGTTGTCAAAATCTTCGACTCTCGAAATTATTGACTCTCCCAGCTCTCATTTCACATAGATTATTTAGAAAATATTCAGTAGGGTCTACGATTATTTAGAAAAACCAAGGAAAAAAGTTTGAAATATTCTCAAATGGCATTTTTCACAGCAACGCGCAAATCAACTATCCCACGCAGAAAAAACATAAAAACATTCAAAGAAGTTCATACTGTTCTCCAGAGATGATCCGGGATTAATTCACCAAATTTGGTGAGTCAAGCCGAGATTAGCCCCAGTTCTTAGTTCACTGAAAAACTCATTTCTGTGGTTGATCTCAGTTTAAGTCGGAAAGTCGGATGATCTCGCACTGAAAAACCGGCCCTTAGAGATATGATCCAGACCGACAGAATGAATTGATTAAGCCAGCCATGCCCGTTGCATTTATTTGCCCGTGCAAAACACACCAAATAAAATTTCCAATACGGAAATATGCGGGACAAACCAAAACCAGACATAAAAGAAAAATTATAAAAATTCCTGGTCTGAGCCTATTATCCATGCTGCCGAATATTAAATATCCTCTTATCTTGCATACCTCCTTGTTAATAAATACCATCGCGGCCTCTTATACCAACATCTTTTTAAGAGATTACATTCACTGCCTTATATCCGACTCGGCAATTTGTTTTGTGGATTATGCCTTCTTACCAGCTCAAATTCTTACTTGGCTTCCGACTTTCTGAGACAAAAACCGCGAAACATAACCTCTTTCAAGTAAATATTTGTGTTTTAATACTTTAAATTTGTTTATATTCTACAACTTACAATAGAACCTTTTGCAATCAAAGAATTTATACAGTAGGTTACATTCCTTTCATTTCAATGCAACAGAAAAATAAATAAAAAAAACACAATTCCCTTTCAGGATCATCATGCAGTCGAATCTATATTTAGCCCTTATTACTTTTAACGACATTAAGCACCATTATATGCCATACAATACGTCATAAAAAAATATCTCAGTGAATTATTTCTTTCAAGGTTTCGTTTAACTTCAATTCAAATGGCAAACCTGGTCGCATCTACCACTGGAACCTACCGGTTCTCAAGAAGATACTCTCTGATGAATCACGATTCCCGGCAACGTCGTCGCGTTCGAAGGACGAGCTGATCGATATAAAAAACACTCCGACATGGTCCAAGCCCTGGGAGAATGAGACATTCGAAAAATCCTATGGCCACCATCAGTCCGACTTGCAGCCAGGAGAAAAGAAGTCATTGAAAAGGAAATCTCCCTCTTACTATGCTCCATCGAATGCAGTCAACAAAAACAGTTTCAACAAATACTTTGCGGGCAATGGGAAACCAAAGGGCTTCTACGTACTCAAAGGGAACCATCGTAATAACCATAAGGCCACCTACTACAGGAATATAACTCCTTGAAGGACAAACCCCAACGAACATTGACATCGTTACTTAGCACACACAAGTAATGTACCGCGGATGCGACATGAATTCTGATAAATCTATGTCAGTCTTTTGTACTTTTATACGAAAACAAGCGTAGTGGATATTAGTAAGCGTTTTAGTGCATTTAGTTATTATATTTTTGTAATAGAGGTTAGGTTATTCGGTTGATTTTTTTGTGTAAACGAAATGGATTGTCCTTTATGTTGGCAGGGGGTAGCTCAATACAGATTGAATTTCTTTATGAAATTGAAGAATACGAAAGCGAGTAAGTTAAGGATTTGTTTTATTTGTTAATTGTCTTATTATATACGTACATAAACATAATGCATACCTATGTAAGCACACTGACTGATAAATACATATACATACAATACATTATAATATTATGCCTACAATTTTTTCAAAATATGATCGAATCAAGTTGTAAGGCGAAGAGGATATTCTGACATCGGTGTGATCTCGACGGGTAAGTAATGCATTTAAAAGTAGCAGCCTTACACGAGTAGAGTCTGATTCGACACATTATGTTAGGGACACAAATGATCACGAATTTCCTGGTGGAGAATGTAGGTACCATAGGAAAAGTGCAGAGGAAACCTACAAGGTAGCTACTGTCCTTTAAGTTCTCATATAAATCCAGGCAAATGATAAACTTGGGAAAGAAAGGTTTCATGGTGAGCGCCAATGCAAGCGATGTTACAATCGTGATCCGAGTCGAATTTCCCCCGATTTGCAGCTATTAACCAAGTTCATTAACTTTAAGGTCAAGAACAGGGAAAAAAATCCATGTCAAGACAAAACTTGGATAGACTGTGTGAGCATATTTTTGCATGGCAAACTTCTGCTACTGCTTCCTGAGTTATGGTTTTTACCAAGGACAACCTTTAGGAAGTCGGGTATTGGCGGATTTTTGAAATAACTACCGTAGGTACGAGATATTGGACTTCGATATTGGACTTCAAAGTTCAAACTCAACTCAAAACTTTGGAAATTTTAACATCATCATTAACAGCCAAGATGCACCTTTAAGGACATGAAGTCAGACTTGGTGAAATCGGTTACTTACTTACTTACTTAAGGTGGCGCTACAGTCCGGGGTGGACCTGGGCCTCAGCCAACAAGCTTCGCCAGCCAGCTCTGTCTCTAGCTAGCCGTCTCCAGTTTCGCACGCGAAGTTGGCTGAGGTCCCCTTCAACTTGCGTGCGCCACCTGAGTCTCGGTGCTCCTCTACCGCGCCGTCCCTGCTCCTCTACCACGCCGTTTATTCGAAGATTTTCCGGGCCGGGGCGTTGGTGTCCATCCGCTCTAGATGACCCAGCCATCGTAGACGTTGTGTTTTGACTCTTTTGGCTAGGTCGGTATCGCTGTACAGCCCGTACAGTTCGATGTTATATCTCCTCCTCCAGTCTCCGTCTATGCAGACGGGACCGTAAATCGTCCGAAGAATTTTCCTCTCGAAGCAGCCTAAAGTGTTTTCATCCGCCTTTGACAGGGTCCATGCTTCTGCACCGTAAAGCAGGACTGGTATGATGAGGGTCTTATACATGGACACTTTAGTTGCTCGAGAGAGGGCTTTGCTACTCAATTGCCTTCTAAGCCCAAAGAAACAGCGATTGGCAAGAGTTATCCTTCGTTTGATTTCAGCGCTTGTGTCATTGTCTGAATTGATAGCGGAACCCAGGTAGACAAAGTCCCTAACTACCTCGAAATTATAGCTGTCGATGGTGATGTTTTGTCCAAGACGTCGGTGTTGGGTGTATTTTCTTGATGACAGCATATACTTGGTCTTGCCCTCATTGACTGCTTAACCCATATTCGCCGCTTCCGTCCCAATACTCACGAAGGCTTCACTGACATCACGCTTTGTTCTATTTGAAATCGGTTACCCTGAAACTATGCACGAATATTTCAAACGAGGAAGGAGGAAGGAACCATTTGACTACAAAATAAAAGCGCTATTCTATAACCTGATCTTATTACACTGCACAACGACTTTTGCTGGGTTTTTTTTAGGGATCTTTAGTGACCTGGAAATCGTAGATGAATCTGAGCTAAGGATTTCCTAAGAGTTCTCTTGACAAATCTGGTTGAAAACAGCGCGGTTTCTCCTGCATATGCTTAAAGGTTCACAAATGGGCACAAGGCACCCAAATTGTTGGTCTTAAAGGGTAACGACTATACCGATACAAGGACATTCATAACCTTTCTTACCTTTCTTACCTCTATCCTCCTCTGCATTCAATAGCAGTTGAAATTGGTGTTTTAATACACACCGAGACAAAAACGTGTTATCTTCTTAAACAGTATGCAAAAGGGATTGGGGTTCAAATTCGGTTTGGGTATCGTTCCCATGCAAGGGAGCGGCTCAAAATTCTGCTTTGTCAAAATTTTTACTAAAGGAAAAAAGTTCTGCTTGTTAAGCAAAATTTTTCACTTTTTTAAAGCACATAAAGGTTAAAAAAAAAGTAACAGGCAGTGGGGTTTGGGGGGAGGCAACATATTTCTGTGTCGCCTTGGGTCGGCGTCGAAATTCTGGGTCAAAGTTGTTTATACGAAATTCCGCTTCCCAAAACTCTGGGAATACTTATTTTTTAAGACGACACAGTAAAATATGTATGAGGGCGTGTCGGCATCCCGGCCCACCTCTACCTGTTTTCTTTTTTACCTTGGCGGTAGCTACTTCAAAAAAATGAAAAGTTTGCTGGAAAGGCCGAGTTATCAGACATTTATTTCAGTAGTCAGATTTTTGTTTTGTAAAAGCGCTGATTTTTGACATCGGAACTATAGCCCGCTTCCGTCACTTTGAAAAAGTGAAATTTTCAGAATTCTGAAAAACAGAATTCCGAAAATCTAAATTTTAACCCAAGCAGAATTTTGACCCCAGTCCCAGCTGCCAAATTTGCTTTTGGTTATTTCCCAAAATAATGAATTACAAATTATTAGGGGCTCTGCGCCCTTAGAGGCACGTAAGGGATCTGACCCTCTGAGTCGGGGCTCCTACCTTTCATATGATATATAAGGCAACAATCAGCTACAATTATGCTGGTATGACATTTCATTTTTTTCACTCATTAAAAATGATAAAATGTCATCGGTAGGTAAAGAAGACAAATAGATATTGAGTGACAAGGACACAACTACAAAATGCCTGTAAAATAATGAAAAGAACAACCAAAATTGTAAACATCATGTGAAAATGTAGTTTCTCCACATAGATATTGTGTGTTTGCGATACATATGTGCGGAAAATGTAAAAAATGAGGTCAAGGAAAAAAGTGTCAAGGAAAATGGAACTCGCACTCATTATACCCGACCGAGGGTGTATTAATTTTTTCTTCATTTTTTCTTACGTTACGTCATGTTGCTCATTTTTTCTTACGTATCCGTACAATTTTTCCAATTTTTGTGTCTGTTGCGTATATGCACACTCACTGTTATTGGAAATTTTTTATGTTGAAATTGTGTTACCCCTTTAAGAGCCGGTTTGTCAGTGCGATTTAAACCGAGTTAACCCCAGAAATGAGTTTTTCAGTGAATTAGATATGAGGTTACTCTCGATCTAACTTACCTGATTCGGTGAGTAAAGTAAAAAACGCAATGTTGTGTTGCTGCTTTCGCGTTCGATGACAAGCTTACTAGAAACAACGGGCGCATATGGGGCAAAACGTAATGTTACTTCAAAACTTCAACCCACGTTTGACCGTTAATAACGTAGACGTATCTACAACGCAAAAGTAGATCTACTTGTTACTTTTGCGTGAGTTGAACAACCTCTTCCTTATTCATTGTGTGCTGAGTGAATGGTGGTATAGTTCTCTTGTCGTTAGTAGGTTGTGGCTACAAAAAATTTGCTGTTTCTGTTTATAGTCATGGCTGTTTCACATAAAGAGCGAGAGAGCTAGCGAGGGTCTCGGGCGAGTTATCAAATGAATTTCATTCATTGGTTCGTTTTTAAAAGCATCTTTCCTACTCTTTCTTTTGAAAATTTCTTTTAATTTCTTTTAAGAAATTGAATGCGTTTGAGCAGATGCTTTCCAATTTCCTACGCCAAAACGCAAAGCGGCATTTCATTTTGCAAATTTCTTAGGTGTGTACTTTGACGTAAAATATCGTAAAGTTTTGGAAAAGCATGACTACGCACATTAACGTACGCACGCAGCAACGCAGCATTGCGGTTCAAGCTTTAATCTCGGATCAACTCTGGAGAACAGTACTTATGAACTTCTTTGAATATTTTTTCTGAGTGGAATGGCAGTTGGTTTGCGTGTTTCTGTGAAAAATGACATCTGAAATTAACTCGAACTTCTTTTTCTATGTGAAGTGAAAGTTGGGAGAGTCAATAGTTTCGAGAGTCGAAGATTTTGACAACTTTGTTGACGGAGTTAACTCTGCACTGAAAAACTGCTCGATGGCGGATTAGCTCTAGATTCGTATTCTTACGCGATTAACAGACCTTGGCTTAAGCTGGGCTTAACTCAGCACTGAAAAACTGGCCCTTACAGATCTTGGTTTAAGCTAGGCTTAACTCAGCACTGAAAAACCGGCCCCAAATGCATTAAAAATGAGAAAAAAATTAAAGAAAAAATGACGTGCCATACCAACATAGATGGATCAATTAAATTTCAAAGAGATCGAGCAATTTGCGATCGATGCAAGGCACTTTTCTAGTGTGAAGGATGCTTGAATATTTCGAGGAGCTAACATTCCTTTAAGACGTGCATGGTTTGGTTATACGAAAATGCGTATTGGTATATTATAGGAATCAGGCGCTTAAGTTCAACAAAAAGTACCCGCCTGAAAGGACGAGCAGGAAACCATTGTATAGAAGAAACGCAGTCGATGTTAAAGATATAATAAGGCCATGCATTGGCTTTAAGACGACTGACAAGCGTCTTTGGTCATGAATCGACAGCCTTTATCAGCCTGGATGAACTATGTTCAACCCGAATAAAGTAGTCCAAAGAGTCTGCCTAACTGACCTAGACGAATTATTGTTATAAGCTACATTTATTTAAAATATAAAGACCAATGATGCTGTCGGAATTGATCACCTTTCTACCGAATCTTAAGGCAGCTGGTGACTATTTAGTTAGGAGCTTTTAATAAATCATTTAAAGCAGTAAATAAAACCTATAAGCATTGATCTGCGTCTACTACAGGGACAACAACAAAAAGTGTCTTACAATCAAAGATAGCATGTGAATAGCCTCTACCTCATTCGGTGACTCACAATAAAGATGACATATCAATTTTCAGGTGAGCGTCTGTTAACTCTTTTCCACAACATAAATCTCAACTTTGAAAAATTTTCGCCATGACCATGACCTAGAGCTAGAGGTCCAAATTATGCCTCCTTTTACAAAATCCTGCTTTCAAAATTTCTGGTTAACATACGACGCGTCACGCGTCGGTCTCGTTGGCATTTGCACGTGTTTTCACCGCAGCGTGTTACCAAACGTATGACGTGTGTACTGTGTGTACGTTACTGAATCTGTTTTTGACGCAAAAGCGGTGAAGCTGCGTCACCGTGCGTCAAAATAGCGTAAATGCTAGATATGTCACAAAGCTGCGTTGCGCCAATGTTAATTTGACAGCTTAAGTTCAAGCGCATTATATCAATGGGAGCTACCAAAACGTTGCTTTGACCATTCGTCGTTACATTTTTTTTACGTAAGAAAGTTTTGAAAAGGAATAAAAATTCAACCCGATGAATTTTTGCGTACGTTTTGACGTTTTGCGTACGTTTTGACGAACCTAGAATTGTTAACTTTCGCGGTTTTTTGTGTTCTTGTTGATTTGTTGGCATTTTCTATTTTGAATATTTTCGATTTTTAATAGTTATTCGAATGGTATATTCTCAACGCGGTGGTCAAAGGATAGACATGTGCACTCAAGAGGATACAAGCATCCACAGGTTTTCTAAACCCACCTCTGTCTATCAACTCCTACTCTCACCTCCCCGTGGTGAACACCGGGTGCCTAGTACCTCAACTGGAGATTGGGTTCCAACCCCTTTGGAAGGTTGTTGGGGGTAGCAGACGAGAGAGGGGGGGAGGAGTGTTCCCACTAAGGCACTTCTCCTTGCATCCGGACGGCAGCGGAGGAATTCCCCAGATGGAATCAACGGTGGCGTCCATAGTTCCAGTCAGGCCGAACTACTTAGTGAACACCTTATATGGGCTACTACGACGTATTCGGAGCTCAGGCCTATAAGGAGCGGGCTATCCGGCTCTCCGTCCTTAGAGCTAAGCAAAGGATCTGGTCCTCCAGGTTGGGGGTCGTGCCGTCGGGGTGACTTCCCGGCCACGTAAAGAAACACCAGTCACGAAGCGGAAACAAGCCTCGGATTCGGACGGATTTACTGTTGACGACCAATGCAAACGAGAAAAGGACAACGAGCTCCGGATCTGCACGTGGAATGTTAGGTCCCTTAACAGACCACGTGCAGCCGAGCAACTAGCGGAGGCCCTTAACGACTGCAAGGCAGACATTACTGCCATCCAAGAAATGCGGTGGGACGGGCCGGGCAAAAGAAGGATGAAAAACTGCGACATCTACTACGGCGACTGCTATCGGCATCAAAGACAGCGCCTATTTGGATGTGGTTTCGTTGTTGGAGGCAGACTTAGGCAAAAAGTCTTGAGCTTCAACCCTGTAAGCGAGCGCCTCGCGACGATCCGCATCAAGGCTAAATTCGCCAACATTAGCCTGATATGCGCACATGCCCCCACAGAGGAGAAAGATGACGAGACCAAAGATATGTTCTACGAGCTCCTGGACAAAACTTATGAGCAGTGCCCTAGCTACGACATTAAAATTGTCCTAGGCGATTTTAATGCCAAGCTAGGAAGGGAGGGCATCTTTGGTCGTACTGTCGGAAAGTATAGCCTGCACGACACGACCTCCAATAACGGATTCAGGCTGATCGACTTTGCTGCGGGGCGACACGTTGTGGTAGCTAGTACACAGTTCCCGCATCTCAATATCCACAAAGGGACATGGAGATCTCCCGACCAATCAACCGTCAACCAGATTGACCATATTGCGATCGACGCAAGGCACTCCTCCAGTATCATGGATGTCCGAACTTTCCGAGGGGCCAACATTGACTCGGATCACTACCTTGTTGTAGCCAAGGTACGGCTGCGGATATCCCGACCAGCGCCAAGTAATGGAAATACTGTGAGGAAGTTTGACGTCGGCCGACTACAATCGCAAGAGATCGCCAGGTCCTTCTCCAACCGAGTCTCTCAAAACCTTCTACGAAGTCCTATGCAACCAGCATCAAGTATTGATAGCCAGTGGCAACATTGCCAAAATGCCATCAGAGACGCCGCCTCTGAAGTGCTGGGTTTCACACGGCGACCACAACGAAACCCCTGGTTTGACGATGAATGCCGGCAAGCACATACAGCTAAACAGGAAGCATACAAAGCGGCGCTGCACAGAAGGACTAGAGCTGCTCGCGAGCTCTACGAGCAGAGGAGGGGAGAGGAGCACCGGCTTCTCCGAAGGAAAAAGAGAGAGCACGAGAAGCGCGCGGTTGAAGAGATAGAGAGATGTTACAACAGGAATGAGGTTAGAAAGTTTTACCAAAGGATCAAAAGGTCCTGCCAAGGGTATAAACTTCGAACTGAAGCCTGTAAGGACCATCAAGGGAACATCGTTGTAGAATCGCAGTCGGTGCTGAGGATTTGGAAAGACCACTTCTGCAGACTGTATAACGGCGAGGAAGAACCAAATACCGCTGTCAGGCAGAACGAACCATTCAACCCGGGCGAAGACGTTACCGACGAAGCATACGAACGATACCGCCCACCCGACCTGGAGGAGGTGAAAGTAGCTGTGTCTAAGCTCAAGTGCAACAAAGCAGCCGGAGCAGACGGCCTAGCTGCCGAACTTTTTAAATCCGCTGGCGATGAGCTGGTTAGGAGCATGCACCAGCTCATCTGCAAGATATGGTCGGAAGAAAGCATGCCCGACGAATGGAACCTCAGCATTGTTTGCCCGATCCTGAAGAAAGGAGACCCTCTGAGTTGTGCCAACTACAGAGGCATAAGTCTTCTTAACATCGCATACAAGATCTTTTCTGCTGTACTGTGTGAACGCCTGAAGCCGTTTGTCAACAATCTGATAGGCACATATCAGTGTGGCTTTAGGCCAGTCCACCATCGATCAAATATTCACACTGCGGCAGATCTTGGAGAAAACCCAGGAATTCCAAATCGATACACACCACCTCTTCATCGATTTCAAGGCCGCGTATGACAGCATCTATAGAGACGAGCTATATAGCGCAATGTCTAGTTTTGGCATCCCTGCCAAACTCGTCAGTCTGTGCAGGATGACGATGGAAAACTCACGCTGTTCCGTCAAGGTCGGCAAAGACCTCACCGACCCCTTTGATGTCAAAAAAGGATTTAGACAAGGCGACGCGCTGTCATGCGACTTCTTTAACATCATACTTGAGAGAATTGTGCAGAACTCTCGCGCTAACACCAGAGGTACAATCTTTCAAAAGTCCGTTCAACTACTTGCATACGCAGACGACATTGACATAATCGGTAGAACAAAGCGTGATGCCAGTGAAGCCTTCGTGAGTATTGGGACGGAAGCGGCGAATATGGGTTTAGCAGTCAATGAGGGCAAAACCAAGTATATGCTGTCATCAAGAAAAGACACCCAACACCGATGTCTTGGACAAAACATCACCATCGACAGCTATAACTTTGAGGTAGTTAGGGACTTTGTCTACCTTGGTTCCGCTATCAATTCAGACAATGACACCAGCGCTGAAATCAAACGAAGGATAACTCTTGCCAATCGCTGTTTCTTTGGGCTAAGAAGGCAATTGAGTAGCAAAGCCCTCTCTCGAGCAACTAAAGTGTCCATGTATAAGACCCTCATCATCCCAGTCCTGCTTTACGGTGCAGAAGCATGGACTCTGTCAAAGGCGGATGAAAACACTTTAGGCTGCTTCGAGAGGAAAATTCTTCGGACGATTTACGGTCCCGTCTGCATAGACGGAGAGTGGAGGAGGAGATATAACATCGAACTGTACGGGCTGTACAGCGATACCGACCTAGCCAAAAGAGTCAAAACACAACGTCTACGATGGCTGGGTCATTTAGAGCGGATGGACACCAACGCCCCGGCCCGGAAAATCTTCGAATCCACACCGCAGGGACGACGCGGTAGAGGAGCACCGAGACTCAGGTGGCGCACGCAAGTGGAAGGGGACCTCAGCCAACTTCGCGTGCGAAACTGGAGACGGCTAGCTAGAGACAGAGCTGGCTGGCGAAGCTTGTTGGCCGAGGCCCAGGTCCACCCCGGACTGTAGCGCCACCTTAAGTAAGTAAGTATATTCTCAACGCGGTCGTTGAAAATGACAGGTTTTTTTCGATAGGTTTTGTGACGTCATAGATTAATCTCACACCCATCACCCATCTCATGTTAAGCCCAGTGACTAGACTGGCACGGACTCATAATAGGTATACAGGGACACTTGATGGGAAAGTTTTTACATGTGAAGTGTATCCTGGTGAAATTTTTCATTAGCTAATTTCTGTGTCCTTGACCCTACTAAAATCATTGCATCCTAAGATTTGATTTATGGGGTGCTTGGCGACAACTATAATTATTTAAATTGACACGAAATTAATTCGCAGACTCGACATCAGATTAATGAGCAAAATTACAGTCCCAATGTACTTACTAGGGTGTCATTGTGTTAATTGATATTAGGTATCTACTATCACAATCCATTACGTGCCAAGGCAATAAATTTCATTAATGCAAGTCATTATGTCCCTTGCAGTATGTCTACAACACGTTTATTTACTCAGTTGGGGAAGAGCAACCATTGAAACAACCACAAACTCAGTAATGACCAAGTCATTTAGAACGAGAGTGCATCAACATAATGTTCACAGAATCCCGAAATGCCCCGAAACAATAAACTAACGAACATTACACGGGCGTCGAATAATTGTGTGAATTAGTTGCACCACAATACAATAAAGGAACGAGGACGCAAAAAATTTACACATTTGAGTGGGGATAGGTTCAATCCCAGAATGTTGGGAACAAAAATGCATTCCAAATGCCGCCGCGCCCGTCAGGCATGTGAGAAGACGCGCAAATTCAAACTTCTTCTCTTCCCAGACGAACCACGTCTTTGAGTCATGGCTTTTGTTTTTGTCCTACTAGGTAGGTAGGTACTAGACAGGTACCTTTGTTATGTACATATGTCGCCTTAAGCAAGGGAGCCCATTTGTCGGGCTTGAAGAATCACTTGAACAAATTGATTACCTACACTCTGGCTGTTTCCTTTAGTATTTAGCTCACGCAAGCACGCACGAAGACGTTCGAAAACTTTTAATTTAAAAATGTACCTAGTTGGGATGGAACCTAAGGCGATAATGTTGTTTGCGGATGAAATTAAATATTACGTCATGTAGCGCATCAATGTAAGCGCGGGCAGACTCATGCGTTGCGCTGTTGTAAAAGAATGTTTGTTAAACCGTGCTAGACCTAAGACTAGCCTTCGTATATGCAGTGCAACTAAAGAATTAATTACCTAAGTACAGATTAGGTTTAGCCTAGGTACTTCTTATGCATAGGACAACCCAACTTAGGCAGCAAATCTTACCGTTAATGCTTGGCTCGCTTAAAATTATTTTAGTTGGCATTTTAATAGGATAATAATAAAGTTCACAATCAGTGACAGATGGCAGTCCCCAAATTTATTATTATTTGTACATAAACTATTTTTTTTTTCTGGACCAGGAAGCGACTCGTATACTTGATCAGGTCCAAAATTAAGTTTAAATTAAACAAGAATAACAATCATAACAAGTGTTACATGATTTTCAGTTTAAAACCCTGGACAATTTGGTCGCACTTAGGGGTTCAACGGTCACAAAGAGAAAGCAAAAAAAATAAGGAAAACAATAATCTTGAGGAAAACGGTACAATCAGACCTAAGCCATCAAGCGGCTTCACTTTAAAAAGAATCTCAAAGTCAAGCGTAAAATACGAGATCATAAAGATCACGGGGTCAACGTAAATTTTCTGAGGTCATTATAACGACGACGGATGGTATGGTGAGTCGTACCTATACTCCTCCATGCTGTTGTGCCTGCGTGGTCTCATATGAACTTCTCCTTTTATTTTGTGAGATCACCAGAGCGAGCACGTCTCGACGATGTACGTAATTAGTTATGCAAGACGATTTAATGTTCAGTACACACTCCCAGTTCTACAGTGCAACTAAATCACATTGAACCCGATTGCCTTGGCTTCTGTATGTTGTTCTGGATGTGGATAGTCGACACCATCCCGACATTCCCAGTACCTCCCGGTACACTTGAGAACAGCCAACGAAGGCCTGAGTATTTCCTTAAAGAAATTGTGTTCAAGACGCATTGTGGACTGATGCTAAATAATTTTAGTGTATGGAGGTGGGATTTTCAATGTTGAGACTAGTCTTAGATATTCTTAAGTTATACGCCCATAATGCTGTTTAAGGTCAGGGACAGATAAGCCCTAGAGTCCCGTACCTAAAGAGGCAAATTTGTAAGCGCGGGGGGGGGGGCTGTAAATTTTTCATCAAGCAATGTTGTACAACATGTTGAACCGTGTGAACCCCCCTAATATTTTTTAACTCCTTTTAATAATTATTGCTGGATTACCGAATACACAAAAGTAATAGCACGGCCTTGGGCATGACCGTCGCCTCTGCCATGATAGACAGGAGTTTTCTTTTAATCCTCGAAAGGCTTGATATAACCCATCTCATATGGGTTCGAACAAGCCATACCTAACCGTGTGTGCGCCTGTTTTTGTGCCGCATATTTTAAAAGGGCTTAAATTGCAAAGTCGGAAGTCTAAAACCATATATCCGGATTTTTTAGGTACCGAAAGAGTAGATACAAGTTTTAGGAGCCATAGTTTTAGGAATCTGCCATACATCCTTTATTCAAGGAAAAATTGGTCACAGAAAAACATGACCACACAGGCGGGTGTGGGGATTAACCCGACTGGCGGAAAACGTATTTGAGTTTATTGGGAAGGGGGGTTTTGGTCTTAAAGCTTAAGCTTGAGCGATCGACTTTGGCTCCAATGCAGGTGTATGCACCTATTCGAGAGTCAGAGTATGCGGCATTTTTGATTGAAATTGATGTTGCCCTGGTGCCCCACGGTGCCCCACGGTGACCAGAAACAGCAAAGGGAACTTGTTGGACGTTTGCTGAACTTATGAATACCTATTATGAACACCCTTTTCCCACACAAAGACATTTACAAATACACTTGGTGCAGCACAGTTTAAAGCAGAGGTATTTGATTGATTTCTTTGTGGCACCATCGTGTGTTCAAAAAATAATTTTTGGTGTTGGCGTTTTGAGAAGAGCTGAGCTGTTAACTGAAATCCACCTAGTGTTGTGTAAATTGCGCTTCAGCGACAGTTTTCCTTTGCCACCCAGGCGAAAACCAAGACTGGTGACCCGCAGCGATTCGCACGGCACGTTTGGGAAAAGTTTGAACAAAATTCCAACTGACCTTTTTAATGTGGAAGAAGAATGGCAGCTGTTTTCATCGGCAGTCATTGCCTCTGCAAGTAATGTTTGTGGAGTGAAGCGGATTGGTGTTGCGGCTGGTGGTGAGAAAAGAATTGCGTAGTTTAAGACTCCCGGAGTTCAAGAAGCCATCAGAGAGAAGAAGAGAGCATAGTGTGGAACCACTGCAGGAACTCTATTTCCCGAGCCCGGTACATTGAATGAGATACAAAGAACTTCCAATATGGCGGTCAGAACAGCCAAGAAAGAGGCCTGGAAAAAGTTCGCCGAGGAACGATTGAAGATTTGCAAACAAGATATTTTGGCAGACTATTCGCCATCTCAGAGGAGAGAAGTTAAATATCGTACAAGGGGCTAAATCCGATTAAGACGATACCTACACTTCTTGCAAATGAGAACGACGTCTTATGCAGGTGCAGCGAACACTTTTCGGAGCTGCTTGATCCCCAACAGGCCACTGAAGATGGCAATCCCACAGCTGACGAGATTAGGGTGGAGAATAGTCCTACAGTAGACAAAGTCATTGCCGCGATTAAATCGCTAAAAGTATGTAAGTCTGCTGGAGTTAATTAAATCCGGCCATAAATGCTCAAGGCAATGGGTGAAGAAGGTGGTCAAATGGCTTAGGTACACGTGTCATTAAGGTGGCCTGGGAAAGCGGGAAAGCACCTAGCGGTTGGCAAACAGGAGTTACAGTGCCTATTTTTAAAAAAGGGTACAAGAGAGATTTATAGGGGTAGTGTTAGGGGTATATCTCACTTAACTCTTCCGGGAAGAGTATTCGCAAAAGTGTTGGAAGCGCGTTCCAGAGCTGTAATCGAGTCTTTGTTGCGCGAAGAGCAATGCAGCTTTCGATCTGGCAGAGGCGCCAAAACCATGCCAAACCGGTCTACGCGTGTTTTGTAGATTTGGAAAGGCCTATGACTGGGATCCTCGGAATAAACTCTGTTGGGTTTACAAGACTATGCACTGACTGGGCCTCTTCTTAGAGCCATTTAGTCTCTGTATGTAAACTGCAGACATTGTGTTACTCTTCTGATGAGGAAAAGTTGTCCGGGGAGAAATTTCAGCGAGCCATAAGATCTGTTTGCAGCCATCTGTGGTGAGGCTGGGATGAAGGTAAACGTGAGCAAATCCGAAGTGATGGTTGTTTCCCGAACTCCTGTGCAGTGTAACTTGCACATTACATAATTGGAGTCCCATTGAAACAGGTAAAAGAGTTTAAGTATCTCGGGGTCTTTTTCACGAAAGATCGAAGTAGTACCAGAAGTAGCATCAGGAAAGCTGGGCTTCGAGTGAAAGCATAGATCTTAGTTTTTAATTAAGTGTTCGTTCCAACCTTCATCTATGGTCATGAAATTTGAGTAATGGCCGAATGAACTAAATCGCGGGTATACAAGCTGCCGAAATAAGATTTCTGAGGTGCGTTGCTGGAGTTACTCTTAGGGCTGAGATTCCGAGATTCCGAGTTAAACTGAGATAAACCCCAGAAATAAGATTTTCAGTGAACTAAGATCTGGGGTTAATCTCGGCTTAACTCACCAAATTTGGTGAGTTAATCTCTCAAGTGAGGTGAGTTAACTCACCAAATTTGGTGAGTTAATCTCGGATCATCTCTGGAGAACAGTATGAACTTTTTTGAATGCTTTTTCTGCGTGTAATGTCAGTTGTATTGCGCGTTGTTGTGAAAATGACATTTGAGAATAAGAAGTTCGAGAACTTCTTTTCCTGGGTTTTCCTATGTGAAATGAGAGCTGAGAGTCAATAATTTCGAGAGTCGAAGATTTTGACAACTTTGTTGACGGAGTTAACTCTGCACTGAAAAACTGCTCGCTGAGTTAACTCCATATTCGTTTTGTTACGGGACTAACAGATCTTGGTTTAAGCTTGGCTTAACTCAGCACTGAAAAACCGGCCCTTAGTTAGGGCAGTTTTTCAGTCCGATATCATCCGAGTTAGTTTCCGGGTTAAGCTGAGATTAACCCCAGAAACAAGTTTTTCAGTTAATATTGATTCGGGATTAATCTCGGCTTAGCTCGCCAAACTTGAAGAGTTAGTCCCGGATCAACTCTGGTGAAAAGAATGTTTGTTCTGTATAGCAGTGGCTCTGCAAGCCGGTCTTAGGAATTGAGTGAGAAATGAGCAGCTACTTCTCCCAGTGGAACGCTCAAAATTCATCGATGGTTTGGACACGTTGTTCGTATGCTCCCCGACAGACTTCCCAGACAGGTCAAGTTAGCCGAGGTGCAAGCGCGTCGCCCCTCTGGTAGGCCAAGAAATAGGTGTTGAGTTCGGGAACGATGGACTTCAAAGTACAGCATTTTAAAAATAATTTTTTTGGATTTCTTAATATAGTTTTATTGCTGTTCAGCACTTTTTTTTTATTGTTAACAAGTGATAAATAGATTCATCGCATGCTCTAAAATGCATCATAAAAAAAGCGTGCAAAAGACATTCTCTTTTATTCACAATCATGATTCCTATCCGTAAATAAACTGAACTTGATTTGAGTAATACGTAAGATACAGAGAAATACATAAAAAAAAATAAACGACACAATTCTACCAACACCGGGCACGTATTATGCAATTACCAGCCTGGTGGCTTTTGGTTTGGGTGTGGATATCCTCCTTGCTGGTTGGCAAAGCTGCCCGGATACGTTCCGTAGTGGCCTGGCTGTGGTCCTTGGGGGAATCCTGAATACTGATAAGCAGCTGAAAAAGTTGATTCGTTAAAAAATGTTCTTGTCCCTTTAAAACTCATTCATTAAACTTACTTCCTGGATACGGAAGTGTTGCGTACGGATTGAAACCTTGGGGCATTGGCGGTGGAACGTAAGTTGGATACGGTGTCGCAGCGGATGCACCATACGGCATTGGCATGCCCTGCATTTGTTGAGGGTATGGAATGTTACCCGATGCGGCAGCACTTGGGGCTGCTGGGGCCGATCCTCCAGAGGAATCTATAAAAAACGATAGTGCCATTCAGGAGGTGTTATTGTACAGCGAAAAATTATTTTCTACTCACCAGTTACATTAGTCGATGCATAGTGCGATGGAACCTGAGGTGTTGGTGGTGGTGCTTGTCTACTCGATTCAGTGGTCAGATCTTTCAAAAGTTCTTCCTTTTCGGTCTTACGGGCAAAGCAGAAATCTGAGATTTTATTTTGGAAAACCACAAGCAACTGGGTCAAATCATTGTAGAACTTAGTTCCCTCCTTAAGGTTGCTTAGCAGCTCAATGAAGATGTCGTAGGCCAATGCGAGCTCGGTGTAAAGAGCATCACTTGAGTTGCCACAGCTGCCAGTCTCAGCAGTGAATGCAGTGTGGGCTTGCTGTATGTCCGAGACCAAGGTCGACTGTCGTTGAATGCTATCCTGGACTTGAGATTGCAATGGGCTTAGAACCTGACCGATGCTCGAAAGGGACAAAGCCGGTTCATCAATGGCTCCATCTTGCGCAAGGGCGCGAAGGAACTGATCCTTCATGTTGACTGTGGCCGATTTGAGGTCCGATTCGATGGCATCACGTTCGGCTTTTATTGTTTCGACCTTTCAAGGAAGAAAAAGTTACACAATCACTCAAAGAACAGTAATTTTCAAAAAAAAACATACGGAATCCATGAGGCTCCTCAACTTCTGTACGCTTGAGCAATTTTGATTGACACTAGAACCCGACGACGGGATGGCTTGATGCAACTGCTCTGGTGGCAGTGATAGCAATTGAATTCCCTAAAAAAAATCAATAAGATCTCTTTCCACATCGGATGAATTTGTTAGCATTACCTTTGCATTTGCATCAAACTTCTGCCGAACAATCTTATCCGCCTCGACGGCATTGTTGATAACCTCGCGGTATTTCTTAGCATTTGTCCTGAACATTTCAGTCAGTTTTTCCGAGGGAATTCGCGACCAACGTTCCTTAAACTGAGCGCGCAACTGATTATCAGAGTCACGCTCCTCGTCCAGCATACTCTCGGTAGCGTCGAGTATTTCACGATTCCTCGTCAACAACTCGGGCAACTCGCGCAAGAAAGTGTTTACACTTTCGATGCCACCCTTGCTGCGTACATCGTTCGACTTCTCCAACAATGATGGCGGCAATCCCGAGCCAGCATCGGTAGTTTCCACAGCTGCTGGCAAATTCAAGCTGGACAACACCCCATTCAACAATGTGGTGGCTTCACGCAACTTCATAATCTCCGTGTTGACAATCTCGTTTTTACGGGCTTCAGAAGCAGATAATGCACGATGTAGTTCAACTGGAACCAACTCGCCAAAGATATCCTTAAACTTCGATGACATTGGCGAGGCGACTGGCAGCACCTTTGCCAATTGAGCTTTGCCTGGTGAAGTAAGTGACTTTGCGTCCGGGATCATTTCATTGTAAATGAATTCATTGTCTTTGGTCGATTCGGCCAGATTTCGCTTCGCGCGGTTGGCATACTCATCTAAAAAGTTCGCATTTCCCGAGCGGGTCTGGGCCGACTTGAACAATTCGACTGCATTGCGCAAACGCGCTATTTCCTCTCCGATGCGCTTGCTAGCACGGCAAACCAAACTCTGGTAGAGGTTCGTTAGTGCGTGGAATCCAGCTTGTTTGCCAGCAATCAAGGGAACCCAATCCTTATCCCAAAGGTTGCGCAAAGATTCTTTCTGCATCAAGCGCAACACATCGGCGTAGAACTCCTCGCACTGACAACACAGCTTGGCGATGATTTGGTCCTTCATTTCATCTGAGGGCATACCGTTAGTGGAAGGATCAATCAATTAGTAGCACGTGTACATACCTTTAATGGCCTTGTTGACGAATACTTCTTGAGCCTGAGCGAGCATAAGAGCGCTGAGTACAGCTAAAGCATCTTGGCTTAAATCAGGTGTTGGCTCTGATGGAATCGCAGCTGGGACGGCTCCTTTTAGGTATTGATAGATGCCAGCACTTTGCTGGAATAGCTTAAGCGCCAATTTGAGTCCATCGTCGGAATCAAGTGCTTGGGATGCTGCCACGCTGCTTTGCAGAGCAGCAATATTAAAGAGCACACAAACTTTCTCGTACAGAAGAGAGGTGTGAGCTAAAAAATACAAAAAAAAATTGTTTTATAAATAGAAGTTAATAAAGTTAAGTTAATAAAGAGAAAGTAATTCATTTAATTTGAAAAGTGAAAGTAGCGAAGTCCTTGGAAAAACTGGTGCAATCATATTATTATTGGCAAAGTAAAAGATGGAAAGTACAGAGCAATAGCAACGGCCACGTTGAAGATCAAAAAGTGTGGTGACGAAAAGATCCTCAGTACAGTAGAAATGTACCCTACAAAATTACAAAGAAGAAGGGCCTATTAAAAGTTTGGAGAAGTAGTTTCTTTTGCAGCTTGTCGCAGGATCCCAAAATATGTTTTTACATGTGTCAACACCATCAGAAAGTTTTGGCTAGCTGTTTGTGATGTCCAGTATTACAAGTGTTATGAGAAAATCAATTGTTGCCAGATTTAGTTGCCTTGCTCAAAATTGCTTATTTCCATCAAAGAAAAAAGACCGTTAAGTATGAACCCATACGCCGCCGAGCGGTTCTAGGAAACCTATGGTTTCCTATGCTTTTTCAAGCATATTTAGGAAACAGTTTTCTATTTAAAAACTGTTGCAACCTTTTGTATGTTAAAAAGATGGACTGAGGCCGTTATTTATTATAAAGTTTGCCAAATACCGAAAATAGAGTGAAGAACAATCGTTTCCTTGGCCTCTTTTTACCATTCTTAAAATTTAAAATGCATAAAACAGCAATTTCGATTTTTTTTTTCAGTTACCGTTAGACTTTTTTTCAATATTTGCAACCACCTGCGCTAGCATTAGCCACTTTTTTTTAAACTCTGCGGACATGGATTTCTCAGAATACGGTAAAACATGCCATTTTTGATTTCGTTTATTTAGAATAAGGCTTAAAAACTTGAGGTTGAAAACGGCAATTGTGAAATGGTTTTAATGCAGTTAGCTTCCCTTTTAAACGTTATACGTAAAAATAAAATAAATTAAAATCGTCTTAGCCGGTGAAAGACTAGAAATCTTAAAAAATCGTTTTCGAAAATGTTTTTACGTTTTTGAGTTAAATCTTCAAAGTTTTGGAGTATTCGCAGTTTGCTTAAGCTTTGCATAAAATTTCAAAAGATTGTTATTTATTTCAAAATAAATACTTTATACCGGTTGGAAGATAGAGGGGGAGAATACGTTCCTTCGACTTTTATTATAATTTTTTAAATTTCAAATCTATAAAACAACTATTTTGAATTTGTTCCTGTTCCCGTTGGATTTTGTTCCAATATTTTTTCTTAAATTTTATGGCCACCGGTTTTCGAGTAAACGGTAAAACAAGCTCCTTTTTTATTTCGTTTTTTGAATAGGCTTCGAAAAACTTGGGTAAGAAACGGTAACTTAAAAATTTTGTAGCGCAGCTTACTTTCTTTTTGTACGCTTTGCACCTTGACAAATTCTGATCAAGATTGTTTTTATCGTTAAGATATCAGAAGATTTTTAATTATTGTTTTTGAAAATGCTTCTATGTTTTAATAACACCTTTTCAACCCTTTAATAAGTTTAAGTTATAGCGCGATTGGACGGACCGGACGAACGGACAGCGTAGTGATATCAAAAGGTCTTTTTTTGTTTTCGAAAAATGTCTTAGCTAAACAAATAATATTCGTACTAGTTTGACAAATTGGATGACAACAACAACCAGTCTTTGGCGTGTATTCGTATCTTCACATATTGCAAAATTGACCGCCAGGGGTAGGCCTGCAATCGTCAATAGCTAACACCTTATTGTCCGCACTTAGGGACGGTTTTTCAGTGCTGACTTAAGCCCAACTTAAACCAAGATCTGTTAATCCTAGAACAAAACAAATCTAAAGTTAACCCAGGGAGCAATTTTTCAGTGCTGTGTTAACTCCGTCTTCTTTAACATCATGCTTGAGAGAATTGCGCAGAACTCTCGCGCCAACACCAGAGGTACAATCTTTCAAAAGTCCGTTCAACTACTTGCATACGCAGACGACATTGACATAATCGGTAGAACAAAGCGTGATGTCAGTGAAGCCTTCGCGAGTATTGGGACGGAAGCGGCGAATATGGGTTTAGCAGTCAATGAGGGCAAAACCAAGTATATGCTGTCATCAAGAAAAGACACCCAACACCGACGTCTTGGACAAAACATCACCATCGACAGCTATAACTTTGAGGTAGTTAGGGACTTTGTCTACCTGGGTTCCGCTATCAATGCAGACAATGACACCAGCGCTGAAATCAAACGAAGGATAACTCTTGCCAATCGCTTTTTCTTTGGGCTAAGAAGGCAATTGAGTAGCGAAGCCCTCTCTCGAGCAACTAAAGTGTCCATGTATAAGACCCTCATCATCCCAGTCCTGCTGTACGGTGCCGACTCTGTGCATGGACTCTGTCAAAGGCGGATGAAAACACTTTAGGCTGCTTCGAGAGGAAAATTCTTCGGACGATTTACGGTCCCGTCTGCATAGACGGAGAGTGGAGGAGGAGATATAACATCGAACTATACGGGCTGTACAGCGATACCGACCTAGCCAAAAGAGTCAAAACACAACGTCTACGATGGCTGGGTCATCTAGAGCGGATGAACACCAACGCCCCGGCCCGTAAAATCTTCGAATCCACACCGCAGGGACGACGCGGTAGAGGAGCACCGAGACTCAGGTGGCGCACGCAAGTGGAAGGGGACCTCAGCCAACTTCGCGTGCGAAACTGGAGACGGCTAGCTAGAGACAGAGCTGGCTGGCGAAGCTTGTTGGCTGAGGCGCAGGTCCACCCCGGACTGTAGCGCCACCTTAAGTAAGTAAGTAAGTAAGTTAACTCCGTCAGCAAAGTTGTCAAAATCTTTGAACTTCGTAATTATTCACTCTCCCAATTTCTCACTTCACATAAAAAACACAGGAAAATAAGTTTGAGGGGTTCTCTTTTGCCATTTTTCACAGAAACACGCAAAGCAGCTGCTATTCCATACAGAAAATACATTCAAAGTTTATACTGTTCTCCAGAGTCGATCCGGGATTAACTCACCAAATTTGTCGATTTGAGCCGAGATTAGCCCCGGATCTTAATTCACTGAAAAATTCAGGAACCCTTTTCCCTAAATTCAAAATCCCGACATTGAATTTCGAAAAATTGAATTTTGGAAAATCCCGGAAAACTAAAATTGTTTTAAAATTATGATTGTAAAAATTTTTAACAATATAGAATTGGACATACGCTACGAGGTTATAGGTCGACCAGTGTATGAGTCGACGAGACGCTCGGAGTCTATTTTTTAAGAACCACCCAAACACTGTTTGATTTTCTGGATTTTCACATTCGGGATTTTCTATTTAGAATCCTTCGCAGTCTGGTTGCATAAGCTTGCAAAAGCTGCATATACTAGCTGGTAAGTAGGTTATGAAACTGCAAAAAAAATACTCTGTTACTACAGAAAACGAGCAGACATTTTCGTTAAAAAGAGTGGTAAGTAATTGAAATTACGAAATTGAACAACCAGCTGTATTGTCAGCTTTCTTCCTATTGCGGAACCCTAAATAAAAAACAAAACTTTCATAAACAAAAAATAAGTGTTGAGACAATGAATCATCCGACCCACTTGTCATCAGCTGTAGCTCGCTTTTTCCTCAACTCGAACTAACAGAAACAGTTTTATACATTAGCGGCTACGGCTACATTTTTGTCTATGATTAGATTGTTGCAGAGAAAAAATTTTATCTGACAGAGTCCCAGAAGAACAAGTGCTTCCCGTTGTCGTCTATTCAATTGCCGGGCATTTTACTACTGTAAACAGAACCGATAAGGCGAAAGTTGATGAACGAAGAGATTTCTCTCCTCCAAGCGTAGTTCACTTTTATCGACGGTGCCCCTCTGAGTCACGTTAATTAATTTACTGCAGAGAGATAACCTCAAGCACACTCAGAGTGGTAATCGCGTCGACAGAGATAAAAAAAAAAAAAAAAAATACCGACAGATAAGTCATAAAATCTGTTGGGGCAACTTACTTAAACTGATTTTTCCACCGAAGATCGAGCCCTTGTCGAAGGCGTCCTTCCATTTGAATGGTATTTGAAGTTCATTAACCGGAATCTTTGTCTCTAGTGCGCATATTTGGTCGTAGTACCTGCAAAAGAAACAAAGGTCAGCACACACGTACTTTGTTTGGCCGAAAAGTATGATTATGCGAGTCGCATTTCTTTCGAAAACTTTTCAAACGCCTGCCGCTCAGCATTATTAACCGATTTCATCGAATGACTCACTTGTTGTCATTCTTCCACAATACACCGCACACACGAACGTTGTGGGAATTATTTAATTTCTTCCGATGATGGCATAGCGAGAGAGCAGGCATGAATGGTCGCAATCATAAAGGTACTTACGCGTAGACAATCTCCAACGATGATTCGTATTTCTCGAAGAACTTCCATATCGCGGTGTTTCTTAGCTTGGAGAACTCGTTGACGGCCTCGGAGTAGTTCACTTTGTCCGATGTTGGACCGCTGTAGGTGCTCTGGATCAGGTTCGAGAGCGGTTTTACGACATCAACTTCGGATGGCTTTTTCAGCGGAACGCCCAATAGCTTTGACATTTTCTCTACTCTTGGAAGTGGTTCACTTAATTGACTCAATTACCCTGGTACTAGAAATGACGATGGTTAATTGGAAAAATAAATAAGAAAAAACAAATTTCCCGAATTGCTGACTGCAGACAGACACTTTTTCCTGCGATGTCGAGGAATTTTTGTTGCTTTGTGAGAGATGACGAATTTTTTCTTCACTCTTTGACAGTTGGTGGCAGCTGCAGTGACATTCTAGACGGAGCGTGTTCGATGGGTATGTGCGTTTCGAAGTTGGGCAACTGTTATACTCGTTCGAAATTATGTGCTTAAATTTTACGGTTATATTCGTTACATTTTAAATGGGCGCACAAGGTGAGATTGTGGGGTGCCGTGGCGTAGTGGTTAGTGTGTATGCTCCGGAAGTCTGGGTTCGAATCCTGCCATCGTCACCTGAAAAAAAAAATTGTTCTTTTTCACGGCCCCCACCTCTGGAGAGTCTGACAAGCCCTCCGAGAGTATCATTTGTCTTGAAAAACTTCTCAAAGTGCCGTTCGGATTCGGCAAAAAATTGTAGGTCCCTTTGTATGTAAAGAAATTAACACACCAGCATACATTGTTGAGAGGTTGGCCCTGGTTCACAGCTGTTGCGCCACTCTATTTATTTATTTTTATAAGGTGAGATTTTGTATGAATCTGAAATAAGAAAATCGCCAAAGAAAATATGGAAACTGCAGGCACCCATATTGCCTCCCCCTCTCGGAGAGGAGAATAGGAGAAAATTGCACAATTGTCCATACATACAGGTTCACGTTCGAAATTGTTCTTTAATTTAACAGTTATATTCGTTACTATTTAAACGGGCACACAAGGTCCGATTTTACTTAGATAAATATTGCTGATATAGAAAAATCGGCACTGCATGGTAAAGCACTGTAGGCAGGCACCCATAGTGCCTCATCCTCGAAGAGTGGCGGATAGGGGAATGCACACCAGATATGGTGGACACCCGTATGGAAAATATCCGGGGTAGACCAAAACCAGCAACAAACGAAAAAACCAGAAACGTCTGTTTCAGACTGTTGTCAAAATGAGCAACTCCTGGTAACTTTTCTATCCACAAATTCTTTCCGCTCGCCTTGCGCTACGCATTTAAACGGTAATCATAATCCCTTACTGATCACGAGCATAAAATAAAAATAAAATTGACCTCACTTATGTATTTATCTATCGCATGAAAATTTTTATAATATTTTATTTTTTGTGACAATAATAATACAATTAAGCACAAAATGCTCCACAAAATATGCAGAAAAATGTTCTGCTGACTGGCAAAGAGTGCATGAATGCATTGTTTTTTCTTTCTTATTTTCTCGCAGCGTGGAAGAAAACACAAAGGCAAAAAATATTCGTTATTTCCGATTTAAAAGATCAAAGTTAAACCCAACTTTAACCACGATCTGCTTATCCCGGAATAAAACGAATCTGGATGAGCAGTTTTGCAGTAGAGAGGTAACTCCATCAATTAAGCTATCGAAATCTTCAGCTCTCGAAGTCTTCAGCTCTCGAAATCTTTTTTTTTTAGTTTTCTCCGAAATTTGATCCGGGACCAACACACCAAATTTGGTGACTTAAGCCGGTAGTAAGCCCCGATCGGAATTGACTGAAAAAAACACATTTCTTCGAATGATCTCACGCCTTTTATGCAACACTTTTTAGTACTGTTCAAACCCTGGGTTAAGTCATTATTTGTTAATCCCGGAGAAAAGTTATTCTGAAGTTAAGCTAGGTTTACCTATCATTTCGTTTATGAGGTAACAGTTTGTCTCCACCGGAAATAAAACGGAAATTTATCAAGAGACGATTAAAAAAATACATCTTGAAGTGGCTCTACCGGACAAATTTAGAATAATAAGGAAAAAAAATTAATATTAAATGAAATGTTTTTTGAAATGAACAAAACATTAACTTTTGGTAGTCTTTACCCCATAGTTCAAAGTGTACGGTGCACAAATGTGCTGAAAACCAAAATTGCGAAGTCCGCCGATAATTCGACAGCAATTGCATAGATGAAATGCCCATTTTTTAGCTTTTAGCACGCTACGCTTTGTGCTGGAGTAAAGACTGCCAAATATTGATTAACCAAGGCGTAAACTGTTATAAAAGTGTTTAAAACTGGCTGAAAAGAGGTTAATGAAAGGGGTAAATGGGGTTTATGATGAGATTTATTTATAATTACTTGTCGAGAGGATTTAAATTTTATTGGTAAATATCGCGATTTGTAGAAGATTCGTTGAAGATTTATATTAAATCGAGGATTGGTGTTTGATGTAGACATGATACCAGTCATATGATTTCAATCATAAATTACTGAATAACTAGATATTCAACTTCGGACACGTAAAAGCTTTGCCCACAAGCTGAAATTGATGAATTTACCCATTCTCCGACATTTGTTTACAAATGTGAGTTAATTCATGAATTCGTCATTTCCATGCAATTTCGTTTTGCAGCTTTTACATTAGCTGATCGCGTTAGGTAAATTGTTGCTGTATCTTCTTACACGTATTCACCGACATGGAAATTTAAAGCTTTAAAAAAGCTTTAAAGGCTTTATAAAAAACGTAAACAAATGGGTGTAGGAGGGTAAGAGGGCCGCAAGTTGAATATCTAGTTATTCAGTAATTTGTGGGCGCAAACGCTTCGTTTGCCAATCGTAAAAAAATTGTATTTATTTTTTTTAACTAAAAATTAAATTTCTTCTCAATGTGCGTGGAGGATAATAATTTTTGTTACTTACTTACTTAAGGTGGCGCTACAGTCCGGAGTGGACCTGGGCCTCAGCCAACAAGCTTCGCCAGCCAACTCTGTCTCTAGCTAGCCGTCTCCAGTTTCGTCTATGCAGACGGGACCGTAAATCGTCCGAAGAATTTTCCTCTCGCAGCAGCCTAAAGTGTTTTCATCCGCCTTTGACAGGGTCCATGCTTCTGCACCATAAAGCAGGACTTGGATGATGAGGGTCTTATACGTGGACACTTTAGTTGCTCGAGAGAGGGCTTTGCTACTCAATGGCCTCCTTAGCCCAAAGAAACAGCGATTGGCAAGAGGTATCCTTCGTTTGATTTCAGCGCTGGTGTCATTGTCTGAATTGATAGCGGAACCCAGGTAGACAAAGTCCCTAACTACCTCAAAATTATAGCTGTCGATGGTGATGTTTTGTCCAAGACGTCGGTGTTGGGTGTCTTTTCTCGATGACAGCATATACTTGGTTTTGCCCTCATTGACTGCTTAACCCATATTCGCCGCTTCCGTCCCAATACTCACGAAGGCTTCACTGACATCACGCTTTGTTCTACCGATTATGTCAATGTCGTCTGCGTATGCGAGTAGTTGAACGGACTTTTGAAAGATTGTACCTCCGGTGTTGGCGCGAGAGTTCTGCACAATTCTCTCAAGTATGATGTTAATCCGTCCGATTCCGAGGCTTGTTTCTGCTTCGTGACTGGTGTTTCTTTACGTGGCCGGGAAGTCACCCCGACGGCACGACCCCCAACCTGGAGGACCAGATCCTTTGTTTAGCTCTAAGGACGGAGAGCCGGGTAGCCCGCTCCTTATAGGCCTGAGCTCCAAATACGTCGTAGAAGGCCATATAAGGTGTTCACTAAGTAGTTCGGCCTGACTGGAACTATGGACGCCACCGTTGATTCCATTTGGGGAATTCCTCCGCTGCCGTCCAGATGCAAGGAGAATCCTTAGTGAGAACTATCCTCCCCCCCTCTCTCGTCTGCTACCCCCAACAACCTTCCAAAGGGAATTGAACCCAATTTACAGTTGAGGTACTAGGTACCCGGTGTTCACCACGGGGAGGTGAGAGTAGGAGTTGATAGACAGAGGTTGGTTTAGAAAACCTGTGGATGCTTGTATCTTTGACCACCAATAATTTTTGTTGGTGAGATATTTTAGGCCAAGGTAAAGCATTAAAAAGACGAAAAAAAAATAGGTTTATCTTGATAATGCTGGTGTTATCGTAGGGCGAAGTCGAATGTGAAGCGTGTACAACTCACATTTGAAAGAAAGCGATTCCTTTTTTATTTTATTTTAATTGAGAATAGCGGTAGAAAGTACATAGTCCGCAGTTTTTCCGGGTTTATTAAATTTAAATTTGCATAAACGAACTAAAACTCATTTCTCGATGTTATCTCAAAAACCCGATAATATCGACTTTCAAATTGGCCCTTATTGGCGTTCAAGCAATGGTAGCTAGGTAAGGCTGTGTACTGGACATCTGAAATTAAATAAAAATAAAACATAAAGCAAACATAAACATAAACCTCAAAATATTTACATAATTAATCGAGCTAAAAGCGGCAATCCAACCAGAATAGGTACGACCTGACCTAAAGCGGCCTCAACTAGCTTGAGGAGACAGTAATGAACCGGTTACTTAAGGTCACCAGTGTCCTCCTAAACTCTAGCGGGTGCTGTTTGTAAACAAAAACCCAAATCGGTACCTATCCGAGCCAACGTAGATATATTTTTTTTAAATCTTCTGTATGTAGCGTACCTATTTAAATCATTTCTACCCCTTTATAAGGTTCATTTATATGTAATTTGTACATCAAATTCAAAACATCATTGATAATTTCTACCCTTTTTAAAATGGTGACAAGAGAGACCTCACCTTTTTTTATAATTATTAAAGCTCGTACAAGTCGAAGACCCATTGCCAAGCCCTTCCACTCAAATTATTCATAGTCTGACGGTTAAAAGTTGCGTGTATTATTAAAAACCCCTCTCCTCCTTAAGATGAAATCACTTCACCCCTGCAAATTCTATGATCGGAAAATCTCTGTCGAAAATTTCAGAAGTTCAACACACAAGGTACTGACACGTTTCATCAACACTACATGTACATATTACAATCGAAAGTTGCAAGTAATTTCCCAGCTGATATTTACTTTTAATTACAATATTTACATATACCGATGCCACACGTAGACATTGGAGGATGGGATTTTCCTTGTAGACTCAAGTCCTTGGACCTGCGCACGTCTGGGAAACAAAGCTTTCAAAAGTACACGCTTCAGTGCAAGTGAACTTTTTAACCATTCGAACAAGTGTGTAGAGCGTAGTCTACGACGTAAATTTATCGGAAATAGAGCTATCTGTCGCGTAGTATCTATATCCCAATATAGAAAAAAAAACAATACTTCCATTGTACTAAAAATAAAGGATATTTAATACAAAGTTCCATTCTTATTAGACGGCTTGATTTTTGTCTCAAACTTTTTATCTCTTGTAATACTTTTGAAAATTTTCTAAGCCCTATTTTATATACGTAGTGCAGTTTGATTCTTTTACCTCTGCCTCTAAAATTTAGAAATTAAATTTCCAGCACTTAAGGGTAAGTACCTACTCGTGATAATGTAAAGAATTTTAATATGTGTACCTGTCTGCGAAAACTTGAACCCCCCTTTACTTTGCCAAAAAAAATAAAACTCTTCGAGCAATTTTGTGGTCAAACACATATATAATGGATATCCCTTAATGGCTGCCACAGGATTGCAATATGAATGGAAGTGGACATGGGGCCAATAAAAAAAAATTGTGGAAAATGCGTCCTTGATCTTTGCGGAGCCTATGAATATTTCAGAGTCGAAAAAGAGACAAGTGCAGCAATAATTTTAATTACCACTCCATACGGTAACGATGAATGGCTTGTTTGTTTAAAAATATAAACACAAGCCCGCCTCCCCTAACTTGGGGCCCCATGGAGTGTCATTGTGCTGTTGTGCCAGTGGCAGGCAGGAATAAGATTATCCGGTCTTCCTTTTCATACCCGCTTTGTAGGCCGTTTTATTCTGTATAATATACGAGTGGCATAGTGCTGGCGCTGGCGAGTGGTGCTTGTGAAATGTTGTGGAAAAATTGACACATATTTGATGGGTTTCTATATTTTTAACCTAGAGAACGCTAAGATAATAGATGCAGATAATGCTTAGAGCCTGCCTGAGTTGAGTGGCTTTGTTTATAGATAAAAGAACACACTTGATACAATGGGTCAAGGAGAATGCACCATTGCGGTTTGATGGATGCGTATATACATTTTTTTAAGACTTCTTCTTTGATGCGGGGGAATACTTAGAGATGCACCTTATAATGGGCATTTTAACGAGCACTTTGCATGGAAGAATTTCATAAGAAAAGCCTTCTCCCTTAAATTGAAAAGCCTATTTAAGCTTGAAGTCCTTTGTGTACTTAGTGCTAAGCAGGTATATTATACTGGGTACAGCAAAAGCGTGAAAAAAAAACTACTAAGCCCACATATGCCAACAAATGTGATAGCTTGGCATCTAGCCAACTTTTGTAAGTTGGCATGTCCATTACCTGCACATCCTTCTATATGCTCTTCGAAGATGCTTATGGCCTACAATAAATGTCCTTTGTGGTGACATTAACTTGCCCCCCAAAATGCATTAAAAATAAACGTCAATGCAGGGCAATCTCTAAAATTCAAATGACAAACCATAAATGCAGAGATGGTAAAAATAAGACGCATGTAAAAAAGAACTATTGTTGCACTAATTGTGCGCCAAAATACGAGAATGTCAGCCAAGTGTGAGGTTTCACTCAAAGCCTTGAGATGCAAGTCAAAAGGCAGAAAAGGCAAAACGTAGGGCTAAGAAGATGTTAGTTTTTATGTGAACTGAAATGGATGCTTTAATTTTTCTGCATTCCTAATGGACCGCTTTTAGGTCCCGTCTGTTGGAACTCAGACTGTTGCACGATCAAAAGGCTACTCGCATCTGACAAAATGCTATCATGGGAGCCGTGTGGTATCTCTCTCTTAAAAATTAAAACACAATTTCAGCCATTCTGTGCTCCATTTTTCCTTGAAATGGGTCTTTGACGTTGTGACTATCATGTCTTTCTGTCAAGAAGAAGAACAACTTCATCTCTTTTCTTCTTTTTATGTCGCACTAGCACTACCAGTTTCTATACGCGGTACCCATAAGGACTTGAGTAAGGCTTAGATTAGACTTCATGTCATTTTCGCATATTTGACGTAGACCTAGGAAGAAAAATACTGCAAATATTTTGCTTCTTAAGCCGCGTTGTCACAAGCAACGTAAAATAAGAACAGAAACAGAATCTCAGACATTAGCAACTGAAACCTAAATTCGCTGAATATTTTTTGCGTTGCTAATGTATGAAATTCTGTTTCTGTTCCTGTGTCTGTTCCTTGTGACAACGCGGCTTTACGTTAAATATGCCAAAATGGCATATGCAGTCTAATCTAAGCTTAAATGCGTTGACGGTTGAGTGCTTACCTATTTGGCGGTGAAATTTGGAATATACAAAAAACTTTACATTTTGACAGCTGGCCGTGATTGCCATCACATTTAATAACGCACAAAAAGATATTTTCCTTTTGAAAAAGAATCATACGTCAGTTTAATAACTTACAGACAAAACAGCCAATTCTTTCATCGAAGACAAATGTTTGTAGGTTTGTCAACTTTGAGAAGAGATCAATGTTGATGGCTATGATTTTGTCGTTTATAGGGCTCCCGACCCATGTTGGGTCTCTACCTGCGTTTCCAGAAACCTTCAATTTTGGTTCCGGGAACCTTCAATCCAAATCGGAAACGAAGGTTTGGTTTACCTGGTCGCCTCAAACCTGTGAGCTTGGATTCGAAGACCCTCTTGGCTGGAAAACAAAACCATTTCTTTTGTATATAATAAAAATCTTAATTTTGATTTGTTGGCTTGGCATTGATTTGGCCTTTTCGATTTGGCCTCAGCCTCAGTGAGTCCTGAAAATGCACTCGCACTTTTCAGTGCGTACAGTACAGGGTACAGCTGATTGTCAAAACTCAGCGCAACCCATTAAATTTGTTTATCGAACGCCAAGTCGCGTATCGGGCTCCGAAAGCTGTGAAATTCCACTACACAGCTGTCAAAAAATAACTGAAACCTTAACTTTTTCAGTACCTAATTGTCGTCGAGCAGATTTTCCCAAAAAATATAACAATTCGTGTATGACGTTGAAGAGTTTATTCTGAAATCATTTTCAGTTAAGTTTAAATTCATTTGACATTTATGTAGGAAATTTACTCACTTTTCTTAGTAACGGGACGGCTGCTCCGATCTCGACGACACGTTGGCTTCTTACTTCTTCTTCTGAACAAATGGCGGCAGGAAATCTTTATCTACCGAAGCTGAGATTTTACTTACTGAAGCTCCCTCTGCCTGTCGAGATCGGAGCAGCCGTTTACAGATTTTAAGGTTTGTTTACAATGACTCGATTCTCAAATACTTTTTGACACTTATCAAATCAACTTTCTGGCCCGCCAAAATCCTCGGGGCAGTTTAGTGCTTCAACACAGCACCACAGCACAGCATTGTCATCGAATACAGTGCAAGCATAGACCTTTTAACAGTTTGGCGTATGCTTATATTTTCTTGGCGGGATGCCAAACAAAGTTCCTTTTTATAGGGAAAACGAGCAAAAAATACGCATAAACATAAATAACTATTTAAAAAATGCAACTATGTGCTTCAATGAATGAGAAAATTGTAGACTTATACTATGTCTCCACCGACGATTCAAAGAAGATTAGTGGGAGACGATTAAAAATAAATCCTAAAGTGGCTCCATCGAACAAATATAGGATTAATTTGACACGAAAAATCTGTTTCTGTCATTTTGGCTCTCAAAAGAGAGTGGCGATGTCATTTCCAAAGAGCAATGACAATTTCCTGTCAAAAGTCACAATAGAAAACGTACTTGTGATAGATTTTTCGTACAGGGACAGTATCAGTTTCCTTTTTTGATTCTCAAACTATTACAAAGGTACAGAAAATAGGTTTGTGAATAGGGTGAATGGGATTTATGAAAGGATTCATTTTTAATCGCTTGCCGAGAGGATTTAAATTTGTATGGTGGAGACATGGTATTAATCTGCCTTTCTAAGTTAGACTAAAAATATTTTAATTATAAAACACAGAAAGTGTTTTGTAAAAAAAGTGTTGTTTGTTTTGTAAAAACAGTGCATGCGACCACAAAAGTGTGCACGGATTCAAGAAGATCACATTTTCGGAACACCTTATTTTTTAGTCGATTCTAAGAACACAACAGCTTCTTTCCTTATCGGCACACTCTAGGTTGGATAGTTTATTAATAATTCAGACTTCTACAGAAACTATTAAATTTTTTCATATAAAAACGCGATTTGCTTGGCATCCCGAGGTCAAAAAAAGAGGTGAAAGACGTCAGATTTTGACAGCCATGCTAAAAGGTCTATTGGTCGCGTTTCTGTATTCATGCCGGGCGAAAAATTTTTGATTTTTTATTTCATTTCCGATCATTCATTTAAAAAACATTCTGTTACTGAATATTCTTTTTACTTAGTACTATAAGAGACTATGTCTTAATCTACAAATTTATATTGTTAATGAATTGTATTGAATTTCGTTTTGCGTTGCTTTATTGCTTCAGAATGTTCGAAATGCATTTTTTCCGTACTACCTGCCGATAATTTTTGACTAATTCGACGTCAACAACGACCAGTCGTTGGCCTGTATTCCTATCTTCATATATTCCAAAATTGACCGCCAGGGGTAGGCCTTCAATCGTCAATAGCTAACACCTCATTGTCCACTTAGGGCCGGGTTTTTCAATGCTGAGTTAAACCCAGCTTAAACCAAGATACGTAAATCCAGGAACACAAACGAATCTATAGGTAACCAGCGAACATTTTTTCAGTGCAGAGTTAACTCCGTCAGTAAAGATGTCATAATCGTCGACTCTCGAAATTATTGACTCTCCCATATTGAAAAATACAGGGAAAAAAGGTCCAGTCATTTTCAGAGGTCAATTTTCACAGAAAAATGCAAAGCCACTGCAATTTCCCTCAGAAAAAAATATTCAAAGAAGTTCTTACTGTTTACCAGAGTTGATCTGGCACTTGGCCTTTTCGGTTGGCGATCCCGGATCAGAGCGTTCTTATCCCGGATTGGGGCTTCTCTCCGAACAGCCAAACACGTTTTTCTTGATTTTGAAGTTTGTCTAGCGTTGTATTTGTGAAGCAAAAAGCTATTCTACAGAGGACGACTGGTATTAATCCAACTTGACATTGACACATGTATCATTGTGTGTGTGCTTCTGGTTTTGATTCTGGATTCAAAACCAGAAGCAAATTTCTCTTCTATCTAGGAGAGGAACTGTCAATCGAGTCCAAGAAAACAGTTTCAACAGAGTCCAGAAGTCTCCCGGACGCTCCCGGACGACCAACCGAAAAGGCCATAACTCACCAAATTTGGCGAGTTGAGCCGAGATCAACCCCGGATCAAAATTCACAGAAAAATTAATTCCTGGGGTTGATTTCAGTTAAACTCGGAAACACGAATGAACGCGCGCTGAAAAACTGGTGAGCAACCTTTAAGTTGGGATCTTTCACCGGTGGTGGTCCGAAAACTTTTGCCCAAACAAATTTGCTGCTGAGTTTAACTCTATTCGTCTATCACTGGTCCATTTGTGAGCTTGGCCAGCGCCAGCTTTTCGTAGAAGAATCGTCGCTGACGTTGAAGCCGCTATCCAAAATCAATTGGCTTTGAGCATATCTCCGATGTGTCACTGCGATATCTTCTTCTTCTGATTTGGGTTTTTATCTAGTGGCTATAAGACTTCAGCGGCCTTTCAAATTTAGTTTTAAATGCGTTAGTCAATAGGTGGGATCACACGATACAGCATGCTGTACAACATGTTGGACAACATCCGATGTTGTATCGTGTGAACGAAAGAAACAACCGCTTGACAAGCCGCTTAATGGTTTTCAAAAAATTTTGATTTTTCTGCTGGCTTGTCAAGCCGTACTACAACCCGTGTGAACAGATGTTGGTCAAACTTCCTTTGTGCTTGTCATTCGGTGGTGAAGATGGCGGCAATATTTTTGGAGGGAAAAACACCGAGAAAAAACTGAAGCTGTACAACATGCTTGATGAATGTGAACGCAAGGCTCCTTTAACTGTAATTTTTTTTATCAAGCAATGCTGTACAACATGTTGTACCGTGTGAACCCCCCCAATGTCTTTGATAAAGTCTTTTCGATCTGGTTCTGTTAATTGCGCTTGGACATTGTTATCACCCGAAATTTTTTTTTGTATGCAAACATTGTGAACAATTTTAAACTTCGACGCTTTACTGCTAACGACACGTTGCCGTTGCATGGCATTCCTTATGGCATACAGTCCTGCATAGTTACAAAGGGCCCCATTTTACGATACTTTGCTCTTGGTGCCGAAAGGGCCTTAGCATGAACTTCCTCTTTTTTTGACTTCAGTTCTCTTGAGACTTTTCTCGCTTAAACTTTCAGTTGGTTTTCCAACTTAATCAATACTTACTAATTTAAACAAGTTTCGAAGCAAAATTATCCTGGGAAATTAAAACGCTATAAAAAGTAGGTCTAAATTTGCTTCAAATTAAAAACTATGTTTGTATATCCCCTTTTAAAGCACCCGAGTGCTGTTTGACATACAAGGATTCACCTTAAAAGAAATTCAAAAAAAAACTTTCCAATTAAAGTAATGAGCAATATTTTAATTGCAATAATTTTAACATTTTTCGTCTATCAACTAATAAATTAGGATGCCCCAAAGACGGTTGCCTTCAATGGAATTATTTCCACTAAAAAAAATTATTACAACTCTGCTGACATTTTGTAAGGAATAATATTGTAATGACAGCAAAGTGAAATCATTTTCATTTTTGTACCAATGAAAAAAGTTCATGTAAACTCTCACGTCCCATGATGTAAGTGGAGAATGAATTCTAAAGAAATATAGTCCTACCACTTACAAAGAAACCAGCTTTCTAATCAGGCCGTTTCACCAGCAAGTTGAAGTGAAGACCCCCTTTCTAATTAGACCGTTTTTTCATTGCTTTTATGTAAAATCAATGGAATCGCCTTATTTCACTTGACACAGCAAAATCTACATGACATCCATCGCATCCTTTTGAGCCCTTTCCAAGAGAGCCGCTCCATTTCAGTGGCACTTTAGTTTGGGTGCCAAAAGTGCTGCGCTCCACTCCACTGGATGTTAACGTCAATCATGGAAATTATGACGACTACGGTTTGGCTGCAATTGCAGTGCCCCCATCCAGTCATACTTTCGCACAGGTTCACTAACCTCGAATAGCATTTATGCCCCGCGCCTTGATAGCATGAAGGACACCATGGCGGCTGATGGTGGACAAGCCATTATACGTAGTGCCATCTGGTTTGATTTAATGTCTGCAGAGTTGCACAAATGTCTGCATGCAACAATCTTCCTGCTTTAAATAATAAATGAGCCCCGGACAAAGGATGCCGTGTTGTAATGTGTATCGATTAGTGGTGTAGGGCTTTGTTTCAAATCGAATCAGCCACTTTAAGGAGGGATGATGAAGCTTGTATCGATTAGAAGCATGCAGCACGAGCAGGTGGTTTTTTTGCCACATACAGACACACGAATACACTCCCCATTTGACTGCACTGCACTAATGAAAAGTACAGATTGTTAAGGGTTCTTTATCTTTGGGACGGCATCAGCATGTTGGGTATGGGTCGGCCCAATACCTTACCTACCCCATGCCGCAGCATTTTTTAATTCCTTCATTCAGTGGGTGCACTATCCTGGTGCATTAGGGGTGAGTACCTAGCTACTATTGGATTGCTGGCTAGACAGAATAGAAGGAAAACGAAGTGGCATTGTTTGAGCGGAGAGGCGTTTTATTTATGGTCTTTTGCTATGGAAACTCTTGTGTTATATCACCAGGGCTAACCATACCCATCTTTGTTTATTTTGCATGTCTTCAACCTTGAATAATGAAAACTTAGCACCGGATAAGAGCCTATTTTGTAAACGGTTGCCTTTATTTTATTGCAGACAATCTGTTTTATCCACGCTATAAGGAGGTATTCGAAAATACTTGTAGGCCTGATGTGAAAGCCAGCAATACACCATTTCAAAATGTCAAATGTAAGAGAGTGAGCCTTTAATTTATTGACGTGCAGATATTTTTCACGACAATCTTTTTGTTTTAGTCTCTATTTTTGGATGAATCGAATGGAAATGGCGTCTATGCAGGGAAGGCACAAGGAACGAATTTAAACATCAACAGCACGCTACCGACATCGACTTCCAACGAGGACCTGAGCCAAAGCCTTTCAGAATATACCGACGCCGATGAGAGTATGTCAGCACCAACCGAGTTCTTGGCTGAGGTAAGTTTTTCAACCTAGAAATACAAATAGAACCTTAATAAGGAGTTAATTTGAAAAAATAGAACTTTAACCATGGAACTCTCAATTCAAGTTCGATTTATGTCTCAATTTCACAGTTAGGTGTTGGGTCAAAATCAAATTCAAAGTTTTGGAGTTAAGTTGAAGATAGCCTTAGGGCCAGTTTTTCAGTGCGAGATCAACCGACTTTCCGAGTTAAACTGAGATTAACCCCAGAAACGAGTTTTTCAGTGAGCTAAGATCCGGGGTTAACCTCGGCTTAACTCACCAAATTTGGTGAGTTAATCTCGGTTCATCTCTGAAGACCAGTATGAACTTCTTTGAATGTTTTTTCTGCGTGGAATGTCAGTCGATTTGCGCGTTGCTGTAAAAAATGACATTTAAGAATAACTCGAAATTCTTTTCCTGTGTTTTCTATGTGAAAAGAGAGCTGGGAGAGTCAATAATTTCGAGAGTCGAAGATTTTGACAACTTTATTGTCGGAGCTAACTCTGCACTGAAAAACTGCTCACTGAGTTAAATCCAGATTCGATTTGTTACGGGATTAAAAGATTTTGATTTAAGCTGGGCTTAGCTCAGCACTGAAAAACCGGCCCTTAGAAGTCTCATTTAAACTCGCTTATAATTTAATCTGATGATTATCTTATATGATAATCTGAATCATCAGATTAATTAACCATCAGAAAGATTTCTTAGATTAACCCCGAATCACATTCTGGAGAACAGTTCGAACTCTTTTGCCTTTTTTTTCCTATGCGACATGACAGCTGCTTTGAGTGTCATGTGAAAGATGACATTTAACCATTAGAATCTGGAAAGCAACTCGAACTTCTCAAGCAACTCGAAAGAGTTAATAATTTCGAGAGTCCACGATTTTTATAATATTATTGCCGGAGTTAAGGTTATAACACCAAGCTGCGTCGCGTCAACTTTGACTTGGCAACTTTTAATAAAAAAAAAAATTAGAACAACCGTAGCGTTGCTTTTCCTTCGTTACTAGATTAAATTCAACATTCCCGCCATCATCCAATTGTTCACCTTTTTTTTATGCAATAAACATCCGTGTAGGTGAATACGAGTGAGAAAATACAACAACAGTTAACCTTATGTGATCAGATAATACAAAACGCACGAATTCACGAATTGAGAGACTTCAAATAACTTAAACCTTCAGCCCAATGAATTCGTTGCATACGTTACGTCGAAGTACACAACTGACATGTGCAAAAACACTCGTTCTTATGGGAAGCGACGTACGTCTCGCACTTTTTCTTTGGGCCGCTTTTTATTAGAATGTGTGCATTCAACTTAGCTACCAGTTGTGTACTTCAAAGTGACGGCCGCAACGGATTGATTGGGCTGAAGGCTTTAGACAGCGGTTTCCAATGAAATCATTTGAAATGACTTGAAATATCTTTGAATTCGAGTCGACTTCACTAAAAGCAGAGCAGTCAAAAAGATTTAAATTATTTAACTTCAACACTTTGACTTCGGAAAATGATTGCTTCAATCATAACTTCAAACTGAATGCTGATATATTTGTTCTAAGTTAAGTCATTAAAATTAAATACTCTTCGGCGAGTTCTAAAGAATTATATTAAAAAAAAGGCCTAGTACATAAATCTCTTGCGGTTTGATTGTGGATGTATACGCGGATCAAGTTGGAGTTGAGTCGAGTCGACTCGATCGCATACGCTCTGCGGGTTTGAGTCGAAATTTTGCTGATATACCTAGGTTTAAAGTACACTCACCAAAGCATTAAGTTTAAATAAAATATGCGTAAATTGCCATTTTTTGACTACTTGCTTGCTGTTCTTGTGTTGGCTTGACATATTTGCAACTAGGTCGAAATTCCAACTCAACTCAACTCAAACCTTCAGCTTGTGCATACGAACGAGGCTATTTATGTAAAAAAAACGTCGATCGCTAGTTTTGTCTTGAACGACATCGACAATCCTCAACCCTGTAAACCCAAGGAATCGCAATAAAACATGCAGGGAAGTTTATATAAACTTTTATCGCGACGCTAGGTTTGGTCAATGTTTCCTATAGGCCCTTAAATCGCATCTTAAGTTTTTCTTTTTATTGCGAGCTGTTTTTATACCATAGAGATAAGTTTATAGCCTTAAATACAAAAACCTTAGCACTCTCCAACTTTCACTTATTAAATTTCCTGATGAGTTTTTGTTTTTTAATTCCAGTTCCTTTCTGCTGTCATGCTTAAAGACTACAAGAAGGCCTTAAAGTATTGTAAATTGAGTAAGTACCCCGTATGCAAGTCATTTTTTTTAATTAGGTATTACATAGATATGAATTACATTCAGTGGCTTAATTAAGTGCAAGAATTTTATTATAATTTCACCATAAACGACAGGTTAAAAGTCAGAGTACAAATATTTTCGTGAAACTGGTTCTACGTTCGTAATAATCTCAATTGAACATTTAAAATTATTTACATAACTTAGGGCCGGTTTTTCAGTGCTAAACCAAGACATAATTAAACCAAGATCTGTTAGTCCCGTAACAAAACGAATCTGGAGTTAACTCAGGGAGCAGTTTTTCAGTGCAGAGTTAACTCCGTCAACAAAGTTGTCAAAATCTTTGACTCTCGAAATTATTGACTCTCCCAGCTTTCATTTCACATAGAAAAACCCAGGAAAAGAAGTGCGAGTTATTTTTCACAGCAACGCGCAAAACAACTGACATTCCACGCAGAAAAAACATTCAAAGAAGTTCATACTGTTCTCCAGAGATGATCCGAGATTAGCTCACCAATTTTGGTGAGTTAAGCCGAGATGAACCCAAGATCTTACTGAAAAACTCATTTCTGAGGTTAAACTCAATTTAACTCGGAAAGTCGGATGACCTCGCACTGGAAAACCGGCCCTTAATCAATCGAATTCTGTGCCTGCCCACTGCCCAGTATAGGAGTTAAGCCCCAAACATAATAGACTTAAGCGGGATTAATCTTATGTCGAAATACACCGAAAGTCCCACTCAAGTTCTGCCAAAAGATTGTGTTGCCCATAATAGACTTAAGCTTAAGATTTGAAAATCTTATGAGATTTCACTGTGTACGTCTCGAATATCATAATGCCTTGAAAATTTAAAATCAAATTTGAAAATTATGACTTTGGATAATAATATCTCCGAAGCCGATTGTCAGATATAAAATGTGTTTAAACTTTTGAGGCAAGCGCACAATTCTTGGTATATTCCCTTTTTTCACGGATTTTTTAAGGCACGTTTAAAAATAAATATGGGCTTAAATATGACAATGAGTGAACTAATGACAAGCAAAAACAAAATCTTAAGCCAACACAAGTCAACGAAAACCTTACGAAAGTCAGCACAATGCTATTATGGTCGTGGCATACGAATCGCGTGTAATGGGACATTTCGGAAAGCCGGCTTAAGCTCATCAAAGTCTTTTATGGTTGGGCCTTTATTATAATTCAGATATGGGGCTGAGGTTAATCTGGATCTCGCAATTCCTACGACAACTATGATTTTTCATGCTAGTAAGTAAAGTGGGCGTGTCAATGTGCGGATTTCACCAAACCTTAAAAAAACCAAATCTGAAAGGTTTTTTGCCCGAATTCAAATATTATTTGTATAGGCCATGCCCCCAAAAGTGGACATGGCCTAAAAATTAAAATAAATTAATTGTCCTTTCGTTAGCATCATGAGAAAATATGGTAAAAGCAAAAATTATTTCAGAAAAACCCCGTTTTTTCCTTCAAACGCCCCTTAAAAGTAGGAGGAGCTCAAAACTTTGTATGGAACCAAATTAGCAAATAGTTATATCCTTAATATTTGTCATAGTTTTTTTTGTCGATTTGGAGTGAACATGATAGATAGTAGACAGTGAAAGCGGTGTATAATGTTGAATGACATTTGACATCTTCTTAGGTTAGGCTGTTAACGTTAAGGAGATATTAAAGTCACTAGAGCTACGTTCAAGATTGGAAAAATAAGCACTTGTTTGTCGCCTTTCCTTGATGCATATCACGTTATTCTTAAGCTAGGAAAAGAGTTCTTTATAGTAATAATTTACGCTTGAAAAACACTAGGCAATAACCAGTGAGTAAGTGCAACAGTGCGTATGTAATAGCTTCGGTCCGTCTGTTACGGGCCGCGGTATACCCTATTCCTATTCCTAATGTCCTTTCTATTCATATTCTCCTTTCCATTCCTATTCTCCTTTCCATTCCTATTCTCTTTACCATTCCTATTCTCCTTTCCATTCCTTTTCTTCTTTCCATTCCTATCTCCCTTCCATTCGTATATTATCTTGTTATATGTATGTTATCATCCCCGTCCCATTACCATATATGCATCATTTTGAATAAAAAAAAATAAATATTCCTTATAAGTTTTTGTCTGATTTTTTTTAAAGGGGCGTGGCATGTCTAACTCCTTTAACCAAAAATCAATATATGCATAGAAATATCCAAGTTTGCGGCTAAAATGTACGCAAAAATGTAATTTTTTGGCTCAAATTCAATAATTTTTGTGAAATTGACCTCTAAAGATGGGCGTGGCCAAAAACTTTGTATGAACGAAATCTACAAAGTCTGTGTCTACGAAATCTAATTTATGTGCTAAATTTTTCTTATTAAAGCTAAAAAGCAGTCGAAATCCATGTTTTTCTGGAAATTTATAGCTTTTTTTTTAATTCTGCCTCTAAATGTGGGCGTGGCCCAAAAGTTTGTATAAACCAAATGTAGAACCAAGTATTTTCTACATAATCTATTAAGAAAAATTTTCCGATTTGGAACAAAAATATTGAATAAATTGCAATTGAAGGTTTACTCTTTACATCGATGCCACGCCCACTAGGGGCGGTCTGCCAATTTTCTTTTTACTTTTTATATCTTTATAAGATACATATTATTAGGAGATGCTAAATGTTAAATTTCAGCTTTTCACGACGTCTTACAGTTTTGAAAGCACTGGAGGTAGTTACACATTTCGACCGATTGTGGGCGTCTCTGTGGGCGGATTCGAAAAATTTTAACACTTATATTGCTTCGGGCGACAGAGATCCTATTTATAAAATTTCAGCTTTCTAGCTTAAAATTTAAAGCCTAAAATTGGGTGACATTCGAACGGACGGCCGGACGGACATGGCTCATTCAACTCAGAATTCTTTCTCGATCATATGCGCTTAAGGTCTTTGGGGTTATCGTTATTATTTCTCTAGGTTACATTTTCGCCTGTACCAAACTTAATATACTCCATTCCTGTGGAATAGGGTGTAAGAACTAGACACACTGAAGAACAATTTAAATTAACATCATTAAAAAAGATTTAGATAGACCGTAAACTTATGTGTAAAAGAAGAAACTACAACTTTTCCACTCTATCCCAACGTTTCATCCCAATTTGTCGACTTCTTCAGTGGGATATCTCTCTTTTGTTTATAAATTAATTCTATTGTTACTTAAAAAACCAACAGGAACTTACCTTGGTGAAAGATTTGCCACCAATTCACACTATTGTTTTAAACTTTCAAAAAAATTATCTCCTTTGATCGGCTTTAACACCGCGGATCTTAAAAATTTTAACCAAGTTAATATGCTTTTTTTGTAGTTTTACAATACGAACCAAACAACGCAACAGCTAAGGAGTTTCGTCCTCTGATTATGGAGAAGCTCAAAGGTAAAGTAGCTGAATCTAAAAAGAAAATTACTTTTTACTTAATTATGCCTTTTAACCCAGGTGAGGCTTTAAGTGATAGTGATGAAAACTACAACAAATCATCATCACCCGAAATGGCTTTAGATCACTCCGAAGAGGAGGCATTGAACGGAGGCGATGAATCCGACGTGTCGAGTCCAATCGACGAAGCCGACCCAGATTGTGACAACTCATCGGGTGAGAATGCAGATGGTAGTCGCCGCTCGAGCTCAAGGAGCAGCGGCATAGCTGGCGAGAGTACAAGCGAATCAGAGGATATGATCAGTAGTGATGATTTGGAGGACAATAACCTTTGCGTCTTGAACTCTCGCAACTCGTCCAGCGGTGGTGGCAGCCGCAGTCGCAGTGACAACACTACACATTCCTACTCCAGTCTTCTGCTGGAGGAGGAAGACGACATTGTACCTAACACTTTGAATTTCACAAAAGAACTGTCTGCTCAAGATTTGGACATAAGCAACGGTAAGATTTTCTTCAAATCCACTTATTTGTTTTAAAACCCCTTGCTCTGTCTATCCTCTAGGAAACAAGGTGAACTCGACTTCTTGCAGTGACTCAGAGTCTCCAACAGAGCCACTTACCCAGCGTCTGGCAGCAATCTTACGCTCCAAGTGCGGCGTTACAGATGACAATTAGGTAGAGCGTACGAGTAAGTAAAACGTAGTCATTCGATTGGGATTTAAAATTTCTAGTCGAAAGGAGATTGCTCAAGCAGTATGGTGGTTAGAGTGTAGGCCTACCTCAAACGAAAGTAACAACAACATCAACAACAACACACAACCCACTTAGAAAATTCTGAAAATCATACGATTTTCTCATCGGCATAGTCGTGTCATTCTGTAGATCTAGTCTACAGCCAAAAATTTGCGGGCATTTGGGGAGAATATTGCAATAAAGGTCGGTGTTGTGTAAGTTTCTAAGTAAATTTTTAACCGAACTATGTATTTACTATACAAAATAAGACTTTGATGGATAAACTATGTTAAACATATCGTACAAAGGTATATGAAACGAATGGCGGTTTTTATTTTTTAATTCAAAGCGAATGAAAATGAACGCAAAACCAAAAACAGTGCTGGAAAATGTTTAATTGGATATGTCTCATACATTTATATGTTTGTATACATTGCACATATACCCTGTTGAAAATATAACAAAACAAAATAAATGATCAAACAGAACCCTATATATATATTTATACTTATAAAAAACAAAAATATATATATAAATGTAAGTTTATGTAATTTTTTGAAACATATACGAAACTTAGAGAAAACCTATATGAGAACTAGATCTAGATTTATGTACTTAAGTCTTATTTGAACTCTTAATACTTATAAGTACTTATATATAAAATACAGACGGTCCAAAGTGTTTATCGATTTTCCGAGACTTAATTTATTTCCAAAATTATATTTTACTTTGCCTGTAGTCCAAGAATTTTCTTTTGTTTTTTTCGTACATCACGTAAGCCCTAATGTATAATTTAAACATGAAGAAAATAACACATAGTGAAGAAAAATACAAAATACAATTTTGTGCAATAACATTAAACAATAACATTATAACATCTATTTTAAATTAAAGTATATAATATATTTAATAATGAAATTTTTAAATAACGTACTAAGAATATAACGAAAGACTTATTATCAACTGATTTGTATAAAAACGAAATGTGTTTGAAACTTATTTTATTTTTTAATAAAATGAATGCTATGCAATAGAGGAGCAGGGACATTTGGCTGTTTCAATTGAAAATGTGACAAGTCGACTCAGATTTGCAAAATTTTGACAAATTTTGGGTAGGTAATCTACACCCTGTTGTAGATTTACACATCAATATATCAACTCAACTCTATTGGGATTTTTTTAATGAATTTGTTTTTACTCTAGGTTGTTGCTGATTTTTTAAAAAGGAAAAGTTTTTTTTTCAGAGCCAACATGGCAACAAAAATTTATGTTTGTCCAGTGGGCTAGCTTCGATATTAATTTTAAATCTTCTTTCCGAGATGCGAGCGCGTCGCCCCTCTGGTAGGCCAAGAAACAGGTGGTGGGATTGTGGTGGGGAGAAAGATGGAAGGACCATTTAGCCACCCTCGCTCCGCGACCTTTTTAAAGGATAAGCGGCATTCGAAAATGATGATTATGATGATGATCTTCTTTCATCTTATGGCCATAGCATAAGACTAAGACTAAGTTGCCTCTCCAACTGTCATTTTTCCTCTCAAAAGAAGATGACGATAAATTTCGCCAGGACAGGAGCGAGAAAAAATTTCCGTTTTCAAAATCCAAATGGAGAATATTTTTGTGACATACCTGTCATACGTCGACAGTTTAAGTTTTCTTTTACCATGTCTCCACTGAACACATATTCGCGTATCCACCACAGAAATCTTCCATTTATCTCCTACAAATTTCCAGATTGACCATACGCATTCCTTTCGATAAATTAGCAATAAATGTCGTCGTTAAACAGTTTGAGACTCAAAAAAGGAAGCTTAAAATGTCCACGTATGGCAGATTTATCAAAAATACTTTTTTTATTGGGAATTGTACCTATAACAAAATTGTTTTTGTGCTCCTGGTCAATGTCGAGGTCAATCTCTTTTGGGAGCCAAAATGAAAACAAAGGGATGCTCGTGTTAAATTAATATTGTGTTTGTCCGGTGGTGACACTTCGGGATTTATTTTTAATCGTATCCCGCTAATCACAATTTTATGGCCGGTGGAAACATAATATTTTGTTTGGTCGGTTGAGATTTATTTTTAACCGTCCTTTACCCTTATAACAGTTTGCGATTTGAAAAGGAAACTGATAATGTTCCTGTATGACGAGTCTGTGATAAATATTATCTTTTCTATTGGCGATTGAAGACAACCTCCCGGTGGAGAATAAAGGAATATGTAGAGACCTGCAACAATGTCAGTTTTCAAAAAATTTCCAAAGTTATCATCCAGCTTTGATTAACTTGTCACTTGGGTGAAAAATAAACAAAAACTGACCAATCAAACTACGGTGGGAAAACAGCATTGAAGTTTTTGTCAGTCAACAAAGAGTCAAAATTTTCCGTATACATAATCCTCTACTGTCCACCAGATAAATATACATATTTTGTCCGATGGGGACAGTGCGTGATTACCTTTTTATGTCTCCACCGGAAATATTTTTATTTTTTTCTTTCCTTTTTTATAAATCTCAAACAATGATAAAAGTGTGACTTCGAAAAGCGCTCCAAGTGCCATTAAATGGTGTGTGAAAAGGGTAAATGATATTTAAAAGGAGTTTTATTTTTAATCTATTAATCCTCTTTTAATCCTCGACGGTGATTTAAATTTGGATGGTTGATTCGAAATTCAGCGAGATAAGTGGAAGGCTCTGTGCGCCAGAAATTAAGTTCATGAGCACGACTTCTTGCAGACACAACTGGAGTTTGCAACTTAGATATTTTAAGGGAGTTTAAAAAAATAGTTTTCGGGTCAGGTGTTACACAACCTTTAATAAAAAAACGCTGCTTTTAATTTTTGATTTTAGCTGTTTTTTTATTCTTTCATTAATCTTTTTCTTACGTAGTTGTATTCTTAACGCTATTCATTTTTATTCAAAAATAAATTTTTTGAGAAAATATTTCAATATGGATTCACGAATAATAAAAATTTTGTAAATTAATTAAAAAGCTAACCGAACGCATCGTTGCTTATGTTGGGGAGGGGCCCCTATGGCAAAGCCATATGAAACCCGTCTTTATCCTTTTTATCAATATTTTGTATAGTTTCCAAAATACAATAAAATTTGTAGGTAGACTATCTTATGAGCAAACTTCTGATTTTAAAAAATATTTTTATTTTTGAAGTAAATCTTATGTTTTTTTAGCACCATAAATTTATTTAAATTATCCTGTGAAGTGGTCCCGAACATAAAAACAATAAAGCAAGGAGGTAATATATTTGGTTGTTTCTAAGGAACGTTTTCCAAAAAAGATTTTTATAAAAGGTATGTTTTTTTTACGAAGGCCTTTTTTTAATAATATTAAAGGCGAGCATTTCTCATTTCTGCAAATTTCGGTCTGTATGCAGTAAAGCAATAGTGGTGCAATCTCCCAAATAAATTCAATGCCAAATTGCAACTTTTCGAACTGTGAAGTCGGCATGGAATAGTCTAGTTATCCGGAAGTCACTTGGAAATGCACACGTACGTAAATTGAGTACGCAAGCCTTCGACAAGGTATGGCACGAAGGCTTGAAATATAAGCTACGGCAAAACTTGCCGGAAGACATGTTTAGAATATTAAAAAACTATGTTGAAAGCAGGCTCTTTCGTGTTAGGTGTAGTAATGAATACTTGAGTTTCAAGCAAATTCGAGCTGGCGTACCCCAGGGAATGGTCCTCATAAATTCTGCACCTTAAGAACAGAACCTCATACCTTATGGAAATGAAGCGAAATATCTAGGGATGACACTAGGCGCTAAACTAAGGTGCAAACCACATGTAAAAAAGAAGCGTGACGAGCTCGAGATTAGGCTCAGGGAAATGTATTTGTACTCAGGACATATCGGAAGGTTTTCGAAATTAAGCATATATAACAAACTGCTCTTGTACAGGCAGGTGCTAAAGCCCTCCTGGACATACGGTATACAACTTTGGGGTTGTACCAAGCCGAGCAACATGTCCATGTTGCAGACTTTCCAAAACAAGACACTTAGAGCAATTGTGAACGCTCCATGGTATATTAGGAATAGTGATATTCACAGAGATTAAGGAATAGCTACTGTGAGCGAAGAAGTAACAAACTTTGCTCGAAAGTTAAGTGCTCGTCTTCATGTTCATTGCAACAATGAAATGATCCGTACTCTCAACGAGACTCTTAACGAGACTCTTAACGATGTAAACAACGAGCGGCGACTACAAAGAACAAGACTCTTCGATCTAGCGACGTAGGGTGAAGCCGCAAGAACAGACGGTTTTAGTAGGTGCTTTCACTGGATAGCAACGTACCCAACGCGATAAACACTACGGAAGCGTAAACTACTTGTTAAATTAACTTAGTTGTAGTCAAGAAGAATTATGAGAGCGAAAATTTAATAATATGACGTGCGTTCTGGCAGTTTTCATAGTGTCTCTCATAAATGGGTGGTTTTTTAGCACATGGAAATCGGGCATAACCAACATCAGCCACCTGCTATAGTGGGCATATTGGTATCTTTGAAAGATTTTTGGAGTTTAATTCTACATCCATCCTAGTATCCAACAAAAAAAAATTAAGTACGCTCGTTACTCCCTGCTTGGTTTCAAAATTTGTTTTCCATCCATGCAAACGCATTGATTTCTATTGCAGATCGAACCTTACCCGACCCCTAAACCTTTCTGCTTGGAACCTAGGTCTTGTATTAAACATTAAAGCTCAAGCGCTGGCCAATATAGTCAGCATTACCTACAAGATAATAGTAGTTTGGCTTTTTAGGATGCTTGTGTGACCTGTGTAATACAAATCAATTTCAGGGATTCATTTAGCCTTAGTGTTTTTTTGCATTGACCAAATTTCCAAAGATTACAGTGGAAAGAGGGTTAAGCATTGTTCATAGAGCACCTGTTGAAGTTCTTCTGGGGACCTTGTTGTGTTAGAATCCTTATTATGGGTCTGAAGCCCATATTATGAATCTACCTACAAGCCTGTTAGGGATCTTCCCACCTAGATCTATGCACGATCTTGCATATTCAGTTCCTAACTGAGTTTGTTGCCAGGAATAGCCTCCCAAATATCTGCAGTGGTTTGCAGATTCCAATTGAACGTCCTTGAGTTTGTGGAGATTTAAAGCTTAGTATCTCCTTGGGTGAACAGTGTTAGTTTAGTCTTTAACGCATTGACTCCGAAATCTGCAGTCTTTTAAATTTATCTCTTTTAAATTTATTTAGAGCAACTTCCATCAAGTCCCTCATTTTGAGACCCTCTTCATCCAAGGCGACAAATTATTCCTCTCTAGAAGTACAATTGTACACCGACCTTCTGGTTAGACAACACCCCAACTTAGTATAAATGAGTCGGTATAAATTTCTTTGGACAATTTAATGGCACCGAAAAATGTTTTGTCTGTAAGTCAAGAGAATTGAGCTGTTAAGTTTTTCCAATACATGCATTTCAGTCACGAATCTGTTTAATGGGCTGTCGTTAATACTTCATTGACACCGGATGTGTGTCAATTAAGGCAACGGCGTGAGCTGTAAATAAATGTGAGTTCAATTGGATAATATGGTATATGGACATCGACAACATTCGGTTTCAACAGGACGGCGCAACGTGTCACACATCCAAACCACAATTAACATTTTGTCCAGACCGTGCGATTCGATCCCGTCAACCTTCTTCTTGTAGATTTTTCTTAAGTCTATAGCAATAAACTACAAACCATCCAATGAAACTGAACTCTAAGAAAATACTTGATGGCGAATCTTTTTTTTCCGGTTAGATTAGATATTTTGAAAAGCTTCGTCAAAACAGCATCATAAAGAAGTCGTTACTAATTATAGATTAGTCAGTGCGTAGCAGTTTCTACCGATTTCTACTTCCCGTATGCGTGTTGGAATACCGATAAGAGACTAACTAGACTCTTTGTTGGTTCTGTTCTGATATGAGCGTCAGTCAAGTTCTCCATGGTTTTTTTAACAAAAACTAGAGACTAGTCGGATAAGAGTCGGATTTCGTATTGAAGATTTACTTAAGCCCTCATCTAGGACTTAGGCGTGGATCCGAAGTAAAGTATTTCACAGTTTGAAAATAATGGGGAAAGCATCCGGATGTAATTTCACCGGTAAGATGTCTCGAGCCCTCGAGAGTTATCAGGGAAGCTGAACATCGTCGAATGCATTTTTTTCATATGCCCCCGAACACAGGCTCTGTGAATTAAATTTTCTTAAGTATTTCTTCAGAGTGAGTTGCCCCGGTTTTACTACCAGGAAAAATAATGTACACAAGATATGCTCTAAGGTCTAAGGTCTAAGGTGACGGGCCCCATCTGGGTCTTACTTATAATATTGTGGCGACAAAGTTTGATGATTTTCGAATGCAGTGAAGCTAATAGCAAAAATGTACGTACCATGTGTCCATGTCGATCACTTACAACATCGACACGGAAACAATAATAACATGCTTGTTCGGGGCAAACAAAATTAAGAGGGGGATACTGTGATGCGGCGACAAATTATGATACTTTGCAGAACTCACTAATCGAACAATCATTCCAGTCAGTCAGCTGACAGCAAACTCAACATCATCATTTTCGAATGCCGCTTATCTTTTAAAAGGGTCGCGGAACGAGGGTGGCTAAATGGTCTTTCCATCGTTCTCGATCCTCCGCCGAACAGCAAACTGCCATTCGATATTAATATTTCCCCCAAATGTACAAATACAAATATAAAAGAACCAAAAGAGAAATTACGCGAAATTGAGCGAGTATCAAAAGCAAAAGAAATTTCGAATTTAGTAAAAACTAGTATGGGAGGGTTACAATCCGCTTAGGCGAATCGTTGGATACCCCATCCCAATTGACCACTGTCAAGCTCCGAATTGTGTCATAAATCTTGGTTGTTAAATTTCAGTTAAGAATCTTCTCCCTAAGAAAGGGGCGTGGCAACCACCCCTTCTCAACAACATCGTATTTTTGTTTATATTTTTTATCAGAATTGGTATACACGTGTTGACTGCATTTTCATTATAAAAATTTGGTTTATACTTAAAAACGCCCCAAAAAGTGGGCGTGGCGAAAATTTATTCACTTGAGTTGATAACTAACGCACATATCTGAACATTTTATAGTGCAAGTTTTTTGGATTTACAGCAAATATATCAAATAAAAACCGTTTATTAGAATGCATATTAAGTATAACCGAATAAGTATATTCGCTTTTTTTAAATGCCAATCACAATACACTTAAGCGAGGATATCGCATACCAAATTTCAGCTTCCTGCGGCAACCTTGATTTTTCAAGCTCTTAAGTAAAATGGGCGTGTCAGTAGGCGTATTTCAAAAATTTTTACACTTGCACTGCTTCGGGACCTAGAAAGGACAGATATCAAGTTTCAAGTTCCTAGCTCAAAATGTAAGGCCTAAAAACTACCGACAGACGGACGGACGGACGGACATGGCTCATTCGACTAACAATTCGGTCTCGATCATATGCCCTTAAGGTCTTGGGGGTCTACGGTGATTATTTCTCGATGCTACAAACTATGAATCAAACTTAATATACCTCCTATCCTATGGGATGGGGTATAAAAATTCTGGATCCGCCTGGATGTACGCGCTTGTATTTGTCGAGTTGGTGGCGGGGGATCGGGAAAGATGGAAGGACCACTTAATTGACCTCGCTTCGTGACACTTTAATCGAAAAAACGGTGAGCAAATGTGATGATAAGTTGTTATTAGGAATGCATTTGTGTAGTTATTATAAAAGAAAAAATTGAGTTTTACTCAACGGACCCAAGGCAAAAATATTACAATGTATAATTGGAAACAGCTCAAATTTAAAAAAATCTTCTAATACAGGATCAAACTACAATCTTGTGTCTTTTTTCAGAAGATGTTCCATTAAGCTTTTTGTGATATCCTTAAATCTTACTTTTAGTTTTTGGCAATGTTCGCTTATGAGTCACATTTCAGAGTATTCTGCGCGGAATTAGCCCTTCTTCTGTCTGGTGGTTTAGCAAGATCTACAAAAGGGTAGATTCCTTGCTTCTGATGCCTATCCTCCGTTTTATACAACTCAAAGGGTAATTGAGTCTTATTTGAAGCAGGACTATCAACACTATCAAAATAACATTTTAGCTTTCTGTTTAAAGAGTTCAAGATTGCTGTCTTGAAGTTTCTAAAGACAGACTTTGAGGGATTAATTATCGATAGCAAAAGTCGAACTGAATAAATCAGTGACCGAAAAACGACACAGTTCATCAAAACCAATAGATAATGTAACTTTTCGTCACTGAGTGCGAAATAAAAAACTATTCCATCTCGTTCGCACACAGCTTAATATTTTGCAACCATTTCATTGTTATCATACCAAGTGAACCGATTTTGCCAAAGGTTAGAACGAGAGATAAAGGCGAGATGGTTGCGCGAAAAACTCTATTATTGGCACTGATTTTTAAGCGATTTATGGGAGCACCAAAGTTAAGAACGAACTGTATAAAACAGTTATCGGAAGAAGATTTAAAAATCTATCATACTCATAACCATCCAATTTCTGTTTGTTTTGGTAATTTATTTTTAGTTTTATTATTCCCCATTTTAAAGGGGAATTCGCTATTTTTTTATTTTGTTATTAAAGTGAGAATTAATCCCTTGTTGCAGATTGTTGTTAGTTTCCATAAGACAATCAATTAGACAATTATTTACAGTGTCTAATGTTCAATTATAGAGGCATTCTGTCACGCAAAAGCTTTGTAATTATCCTCTTTGCTTAGACGAGATTATGATCATAATTAGAACTGTTTCATCATAACCCTCCAACTTTTACTTCAGCCCCAATGGTCAATCTGACTTTCGGCAAACAGTTCTACCATTCAAATCTTAATTATTGTACTTGATTGATAAACACAAATTATATATTCATAAAATATATTTTAAGAGAAGATTCAGGTATACAGTAACAATATTAATAAATATCCCCATTCCATTATTTCTGTTCGATTTTCTTTTTATACACTCGTAAGATACTCTTCCCACAATTACAATTTGCATAATACAATATATTACACTGCTTTCCATTTGTTTTATGTAGTTGATTTAAAAAATTATCGAAAAAAAACTTTATTTTGAAAACTTTCAGGTATATTGTACTTTTCAGAAAACTCAATTAATAAGATATTTTCTTACATTGTAGTGAAATATAAGCAAAGTCGTAATAAACAAAGAAAATACAGATTTATTGTTTAATTTAAGAAAATATCTTAACAATTAAGACGTATTTTTTACTATGTTTATGTATTTAAAGTATTTTTATAACTCTGTCTGTATCCATTCCCTTAAATATAACTTTTTTTTTGTAATTAAAAAAAAAACTTTATCGTTGACGTATTTCAAAAATGGCTTCAAAAGCTTTTGGCACGTTAAATGATCACCAAAGACGGTGCTTGCTACATCAGATTTTGTTTGTTTTAAATAAAACTTACATTCAAACGATTATTAGGTGAAAAAAATGAATTGATAATTAAAGTTATCCATCAGCTTATTGATAATTATCGAAAAAACAACGTTGATATCAGTACAAAATAATTATACATAATATGAACAACGCATAAAAAGCAAAAAAAAAAAAAACATGTAGAAAAACAACGGCAAAAAATTTGTCAATTTTGCGAAACGATCTTTTAAGGTTTAAAAATTATCTGAAAGCAACTCTTTATTTTAGAGCAGAGCTTCATGGAAGAGGAACCACTTTAATAATCGATACTCGCGGTTAAGGCATGCAAAAAAGGTTTTGTCGATTAAAAATTTAAATGTTTACGCTACAATTCTTCTTTTCTTTGAAGTAGGTTAGTGCACCAAAAACGGGATTCGATAGAGGACAACGACATCTAAATATTTTCCAGCTTTTAGAAAAAATCAGTTGGAAAGAATTTAGCACATCCTAGTATTGGGCAGGACTGAAAACTAAATATGAATACCAACGAAAGAACAAAGTAGATAAAAGAAATATTTAAAAATAATAATGTATGTATTTTTTTATTACCATTATAAAATAAATCGAACAAAAAAATGAAATTTCCCTTAATGTACTTAAATAACATAAAATTTTATAAACATCCAAACAATCAAATGATAATATTGCCGAAAAAAATGTAACCGTATAACCAAAAATTGTATTAATATGTTTAACTAAGAAAACAAAAGAAATACAATTTTTTTTGTGGTCGGGTTAAGACAATCGATAGAAGAAGTATAAACTGGCAGTGAATTTAAACTCAAACAGTTTATTTATATATTTACATTTGAAAATTATCACAACACAAAAAAAATAACTATTCGAAATCAAAAACAAAATCCTAGGAAGACATGCACACAAATATTGACCAGCCAATACTTTGAAACAGACTCTCGCGAATGTCATGATGATGAGATGGCATTGCAACGTCAACGTAACCGTGCAGTGGATTAACTTCAGGATGCTAAAAGGGGTTTCTTAGGGAGTACTGAAGTTGCTGGTGGGCGCATCCGATATGGAAAATGGGTGTACCAGTATGGAAAAGATGGAAATGAAAAAAGCTAACCAAACGTATCGTGGCTTATATTGGGGAGCGGCTCCTATGGCAAAGTAATATAAAATTAAAAATAATATTGAAATGTGAAAAATTAGATAAATTCAATGCTTTTCTCCATAAAGGCATATACTTGCGGGGGTAAGCTTTGGTGTTTCTGTGCAGGGTTTTCATGTTGCGTCCTGGCTTTTCAGCGTTTTGTGTTTGATCGAGATCACCTTTTCTTCTCTACCCTGAAATTCTTTCTGCTTGCGATCTCATAACCCCTTGATCGCAAGCTTATTGTAAAAAAATGTCGAATTTAGATAGAGAATAAAACGTTCACTGATAACTGCTTAATTGGTTATCGCAGTGCCTGCATTACGTGAAGTTAACAGGATCGTGCCCTTCCGATGAACCAAAAAGCGACTTCTTTTTTGACATTTTGTTTGCCAGCATTTCAATTTTATTCATGGACTTACATTTACTCTAACAAAATTATAATAATCCCAGGCTGACGTTTATTAATCCCGCAGGTTTTAACGAGAATATTCCTTTTTTTTATCTTGGGGTTCTTTTTATGAAACGAGTGCTACTGAGTTATCCTGTAGGATCAGCCTAGCTGGAGCAATAGTAAGGGAACTGCGCCAGCCGGTCATCAGAAAAACTGAGCTTGGAGTGAAACCAAAGATCCCAGTTTTTAATTCAACCCTCAACTATGGTCTTGAAATTTGGGTAATGACCTAAAGAATTAGATCGCGGGTACAAGCTGCCGAAATTAGATTTCTGAGGTACGTTACTGGTGTTACTCTTAGAGAGAGTGACACAAACGTCAGTATTCGTGGGAATGTTGAGCAGCTACTTCTCCAAGTGGAACGACCTATTCTTCGATGGTTTGAACACGTTGTTCGCATGCCCCCCGACAGACTTCCTAGACAGGTTATGTAAGCCGAGGTGCAAGCGCTTTGCCCGCCTGGTAGGCCAAGTAACAGTTAATAGGATCAGGTAAAGAACATCTCCGAGAAGCGATCGCGCCTGTGTCTCTTGAGTTGGTGGCCGAGGATTGGGAACAATGGAAGGACCATTTAGCCGCCCTCGGCCCGCGACCCTTCTAAGGATAAGCGGTCACAGAAAATGATGATTATGACATTCCTTTAAAAAAAAATGTGGGAAAAAATTAAGTCTTGAGCGTTAGTGATTTTTCTTTTCTCCAACCACTGCAAATTGCAAGTAGAAAAGAAATAAAAGAGCAAGGAAACAAGCGCACAAAAAAAGAGCTTTCTTTCTCCAAGTGTATTCTGCCATGAAGAAGAGACACTCAAACCCAACACCGACGTTTTGGACAAAGCATCGCCATAGGCAACTATAACTTTGAAGTATGTAATTAATCTACCTGATCTACCTGAGGGATTAGCTAATCCCTCTCGAGCAACTGTAGTGTACATTTATAAGACCCTCAGAATCCTAGTTCTAGTTTACAGTGCAGAAGTATGGACCCTGTCGAAGGCGGATGAAAACGCTTAAGGTTGGGTCGAGAGGAAAATCTCTCGGATGATTTTTAGTCCCGCCTGCGTAGACGGAGAGTGGATGATAGGAGTTATGGCTCTGTACGGCTGTACAACGATCAACGATACCGACGTAACCAGACAGAGACTGCGATGGCTGGGACATCTAGAACGGATTAACACCAGTGCGTTGACCCGGATAATCTTCTAATCCACCCCGTGTGGATGGCGTAGTAGAAGACCACCAAAACTGAGGTGACGCACGCAAGTGTAAGAGTACCTCAACCAACTTCGCGTGAAAAGTTGGAGACGGATTGTTAGAGGCATGGCTTGCGGCGAGGCTTGTTGGCTAAGGTCCGAGTCCAACTCGGACTGTAGCCCCACCTAAATGTAAGTTTCGTAGTCATCCAACTCAAGGATATCTGATAGTTTCGGGATAAAAAGAAAAATTGAAACTTAAAAAAGAAAGAAAAAGAATCCGGGGTCTAAGGTCAGCCATAGAGCCTCCACGGTTTTCTGCCTGCTCTTGTCAAAGCTGGCAGTAAAAATTTGGGAGGGAGAGAGCATGCTCTAGGACTGGTATATCGGCTCTAACTGCCCCACATTCAATAAACGCCCTTCGTCTTTGCATAATCTTTCAAGATGTATCCCTGATATGATCCAGTCTCCTGTGTTCACGTTTTTTGCAATTTATGATAACACTAATCGGCCCGCACCAAAATACCTTCCGGCCTGGAAAATCGACAGTACGCCAAATCTTTCAAATCGAGAGTTCATGGCTTAACCTTTACATTAACTTTAGGGAATGTAAAGGTAAGCATTCATCATCCAGAGCTTTAAATATATTTATTAATCGGGTCAGCCTGCATGGGGCTGTGCAGTGCCACATGTAGTCTCAGGAACTAGTGCCATCTTTTCAGCCTTTCGCCGATGGAACAATTTCTTCGCCGAGAGACGAAGGCAGACCGGGAAATCTATGATTATGTAAAGAGAGGATTCATCGCTCTCTAGGCGAAATCTGCATGCAGAATCTGGTAAGAGGCCAACACAATGAATATGTTTCTTCAGTTACCAACGGCCGCTGAAAATTCCAATGGGGAGCTCCAGAGCTCTAAAAGACAGTTTTTGGAGCTGATGCCTCTGTCAGTCACTCAAAACCTGCAACAAAGTACTTCCCCAAGTAGACTTTTGGTAGTACCTGGCTTAACTTTTCTTTTTCGTCACTCCCCACGTGAAGGAAAGAATAACACTCATCAGATATTTGCGGCAGACCAAAGCCAGGAACAAGGGAAAAATTGAGAAGCATCTGCCTCAAAATGAGCGGCTTCCTGGTCGGCGCGGCGCTTGTCAACTAGGTAAGGGTCGGCCAAATAATCAACGTCTTCTTTTTTTTCTCCCCATTTATGAAATGAAATTAGCAACACAAAAATGTATGCCCAACATGTTGAAGCAATGCTTTCTTCCATAAAAGCATACAACTAGCGGAGACAGGACTTGGTATTTTTGTGCAAGGTTGTCATTCCCTCGAGAACCTGGACCTGGGGTAGAATCGTCTAAGGTGATCTGTTATAAATGATGTCACAAATCACAATAATTGGTCTGCGTAAACTGTGATCACCACAATTTTCTTGTGGCAGCTCTCGATCAATCACCGTCAAAATTAGCTGGTCCAGTTTTCAAACTTTCTAGTTACTTGAAATAAGAAAATCGTGTTCTTTCAAAAGAAAGATAACCTTACGTAGACGGATTATTTTGTTTGATCACATTGACTGTCACAAAATGTGAACATCACAGATCACCATAGCTGATTGCCTCCAGGCTTTCTTTCGTAAAGGCATAACACCAGCAGGGACAAGATTTGGTATTTTTATACAGGGTTTTCATTCCTTTGAGAAGATGGATCTGGTTCATTTCGAGCTGTTGCGCTTCTCGTTTTTTTCTTTTTTTCGTTGTCATTGTAGTATGTTGCTTACATTTGTGTAGCGTTGGGAGCTCCTCACTCCCCCTTTCTCTACTTCTTTCTGCTTGCGATATGCTTACGAACTTAAAGGGTAATCATAAGCGGAAATAAAAAAATGGTTACAAATAGCGCAGTTGGTTAACGCAGTACCCGCGATAGTTGAAGTTGACGGAATCTCGTGTCTTCTTCTCTTCCAGGGAATTCGCATTGATCTCATTAACCAAATTTTTAAATAACATTATTATCACTACAGAAAGTGTTAATAAATCTGTTGATGAACCTTATCTTTGCTTTTTAACTGGAAGACTCAAATTCAAAGCTTTAAGAGGAACGGATAAACTGTGTAAATGAACTGAAACTAGACAAATTTTCAAACAGAAGTATTATTTATGGCTAGACACGGTAAACTCTAAGAACAAACAAAATTTTTACTTAATCAAAGTCTTTAATAAAAACTAAAGCATAATCAAAAAAAAAAATAAAGTGAAAACAATACTAAATGAGAATTAAGTTAAAAACTAATAACAAAAATCATTAACTCTACACCTATTCCTATTGTTGTTGCTGCCTTATATTGTTAAATTAGTCGGAAAATGCTTTTAAAAAAATTAACACAATGTTATTGAAAACTATTAGCTATATTGGCTTTAAAACTTAACTCGAAAAAAAAATATTATTTTCTTAAACTTTTTTTATAAATCATTTTTTGTTTGTTTGTTGTTGTTTTGTTTTGAACATATGAACAAAGTTCAATCAGTCAATGTTTTTATTAATTACAATTACTAAACAATTCAATATTGTTGATCGCTTTAAAAAAAAAATGCTCAACAATATTTTATGTTGGCCAAAAAATCTGGCGCTTGATAAATCTAAGGGTATGGATCTACTTACATGAGACTATGTGTAATATTCATTTTGATTTTTCTTGATTTTTTTCTTTTGTCTAATAAACACTCATCTAACTGGATTCTGTCGTCAGTTTTTTTTTTTTTTTTCTTTTCTTATAAATAATTAGGCGGATCCCTTATCGTGTCGTCACTGTTAGTCTCTATTAGAAGTGGCGTTTGTGGATATTTGGTAAACTGGGCAAAGCGTTCCATGACGCAGGATGAGGATAACCGTGCTTCCGCATCATGATCCCAACATTCTTCCATTGTGTCACAAATGACACTGAGTCCCTGAAAGAAATAAAAAAACAAAATTAAAAAAATGAAATTATTTTTAATTTTGAAATATTTAATTTTTGAAAATGATGATTATTAAATATTGAGAGAATAAATGGCGCCCAACGTTGATCTTTGTAGAAACTTCCAAAAAAGCTTTTCTTTTTAAATATACTTAAAATAATGTTACAACTCACTAATAAAAAAGTCTCTTTAGACTTGAATTGACATTAATTTGACGGCTATATGCATTAATTTGAGAAACCAAAGCACGGAAGAGTTTCGTGATGACGAATGTTGTAATTTGATAGCTTTTTATGGATCCAAAAATATTTATGAACAGATAAATAATTCTTTAACTAAACGTAAGATTGGTTCAATGCTACGTTTGGTCTGTTCTGTGATACGGAACAAAGACATGGATGCTCAACAACGCGACAATAAGAAGATAGAAGTCTTCGAAAAAAAGGATATATAAGAGAATTTTACGAAAGATATTCGTGGGTGGACAGAATAACAAATAATGAAGTCATTAGACGTGTTGGAATGAAGCGTCATTTATTAAATGCTGTTTTTTTGGTGAAACGACACTAGAAAATATTCAGAGGCAGTAAGACAAAGGCAGACACAAACGCAAACACCTTAGCAAATGCTTACACATACACAGCTGGTCAAAAAATAGGTGTGAGGAGCTTTGCTGCTAGTATATTCATTCTTGCTGCTAAATTACAGTTATTTTGGCAGCAAATCTCCCAACAAAATGATGTTTTATTAAGAAATGCTTATTTACGTTAATGTCAAGCATTTCCTATGTAACGGGTGATTTTTTAGCTGGTTTGGTTTTGGCAACACTAGTTTTGACAGCTGACGTGTGTTTAGTACCTTGTCTCACTGTCAAACAGCTTCAGTTTGGTTTGCAATTTAACCATGGATCGTCTTACAAATGAACAACGCTTGCAAATTATTGAATTTTACTATCAAAATTCGTGCTCGGTTCGAAATGTTCATCACGAAACAATGGCGCAATTGCGAGGCGAGTTTTCAAGGTTCAAACTATCGATTCAAATAAATATTTCATTAATTTTTTCGAATTTTTTGTGTTTTTTTTTAAAAAAAAAAGTTCTCAACCTCTTAAAAAATCACCCGTTATATCGTTAAGATTTTATTTACTTGCGTTGCAAAACCGTTTTGTAGGTTTTAAAAGTTTGTCATAAAGATATGTGTGTTTTGTTCAATTGTTTAAATTTAGCGATTTGTTGCAAAACCGAGTTTTTTAACAGTGGTTAACTTTAGAGGTAAGTTTGCTTTCTAATCAATTTCTCAGAGTTTTCGTTTAAGATTTTTGTTAATCTTATTTTAAGATGGGTTGAAAAGCCCACTGTTCCGTTAAGAAAACCAACCTAGTTCAGTGGTTAAGGGACGAGGGTGAAACAAACAAATTTATTGAATTAATTAAATTTAATAAAAATTAATTAAAATTAATTGAAATTTTTTAGCACATGCCCCAGGAAGGTCAGAGAACTTCGTAACCAATGCTCTCAAGCCAACATAAGAGACAGAGAATAGAGGAAGGCCGAAAAATACTGCTACTACTGCCCGCCGCATTTAACTTTTAGCAAAATAGTTAAATAATAATTAATAGATAATAATTAATAGATAATAATTAATAGATAATAATTAATAGATAATAATAAATGGATAATAATTAATAGAACCTCTTCATTTCGAAACGTCGGGATACACGTAAGTCTGAAAACAAAAACGTTTATTTTTTTAAAAATGACAACAAATCGCGATAAAATCAATTTAAAAACTAAGAAAATAAAATCAGTTTGTTTCTTTTACGCACGCACCATAGACGCACGAATTGGGAATGAATTCAGTGCACGCAAGATCCAGAAAAGACTACAGAACTTCAATGTCCGAGGAATATTTGCCAGAAAAGTTTCACTCCAAAGAGCCAGCAACCGAAGGTCTCGAAAAGCATTTGCCTTAAGTAATAGAAATTGGAACGGACCAGAAGAAGTAAAAAAATGGCGGAATATTCTGTGGAGTCACAAAACAATAATGAATTTGAGAATGGTTGATGAGCAATGCATCAAAGACCGAAAAACTGCAGTAGAATTATAATTTTTCAAAAAATGCTTTCGTCATTGTCTTCCTTGCTTCTTAAGTTTGCAGTCGGTGGTAGCTCGGAGTATTGGAAGTCACACTTGTGTGTTTTGATACTGTTTGTTGCTTTTATTTGTTGTTATTTTTCAAATACTTGGTCTCTTATGGGAAACCGTAGGAAGAGTTATAATATAAATTATAATATAAAGGTTCCTGACGATGTTCGCCTGGCAGCGTTTGAAATAATCATAGGACTAGCCATTATTATAATGTTTATAGAATTGTAAATTGTTGTAATTTTTAAATTTTTGATTTAATTTTGTATGACTAGTTCTCCATAGGGGCCGCCTCCAATATAAGCAACGATACGTTCGGTAAGCTTTTTAATTATACCCCTACCATCCCATAGGATAGGAGGTATATTAAGTTTGATTCATAGTTTGTAGCATCGAGAAATAATCACCGTAGAACCCCAAGACTTTAAGGGCATATGATCGAGACCGAATTGTTAGTCGAATGAGCCATGTCCGTCCGTCCGTGTGTTGGTAGTTTTTAAGCCTTCAATTTTGAGCTAGGAATTTGAAACTTAATATCTGTTCTTTCTTGGTCCCGAAGCAGTACAAGTGTAAAAGCTTTTAAGCCCACTGACACGCCCACTTATTAGCATGAAAATTCAAAATTGTCCTAGAAAGCTGCAATTTGGTACGCGTTATCGTCGCTTAAGTGTATTGTGATTGACATTTCAAAAAAAGGCAAAAACCGCCCCTTTTTGGGCGTGGTCATATTTCATTTGCATTTTATTAAGCATTTTTTATTCGATACATTTTCTTTGAATCCAAAAAACTTGCGCTATAAAATGTTCAGATATGTGTGAAAGCTATCAACTGAAATGAATAATTTTTGCCACGCCCAATTTTGGGGGCGTTTTTAAGTATAAACCAAATTTTTAATGTGAAAATGCAATCAACACGTGTATATCACTTCTGATAAAAAATATAAACAAAAAAACGATGTAATTGAAAAGGAGTGGATGCCACGCACCTTTTTAAGGGAGAAGATTCTTTAACTGAGAAATTTTGAAGTCAATAGGAACTGAAATTTAACAACCAAGATTTATGACACAATTCAGAGCTTGAAAGTGGTCAATTGGGATGGGGTATCCAACGATTCGCCTAAGCGGATTGTAACCCTCCCACTAGTTAATAATGAATTTGTTCTCCTCGGATTGTGGACATAAAGTAAGACGACCAAAAAGGAAAAAAATACCATCTTCTCTACACGAGAAAGACCGTTAAAAATTGTGGAGACTTGCGGACTGTTTTTCCTGATAGGGTCTCGGTCCTATAATATGTGTTAAAAGCACGATGATAAAATATTGATGAAGGGACATCTTGGAAATTATCATGCTTCCATTTTCCGATGAAAACATACCCCTCTCATGGCATATCCTTTTCCGACAGGACATTGATCAAAAACATACGAGCGGATCTCATGAAAGATTGACTTTGGGATCATAACCTCGATGTACGTCCATGGCCTAGTCGATCCCCAGGTCTAAATTTTATTGAGACCTTGTAGGATCATCATACATTGGACAAACGCGACGAAGTATTTCGACCAGTTTAAAAGAACATATAAATGCTGTGAGCAATCAGCAGCGAGAAAAATCCGCTCTAGCCGAGCATGTCTTAGACCATCCCAACGAACACCATTGGATCAGATTTGACCAGGCTAAGATACTGGCTCGGGAGTCGCATTACATTCCACGGCTTGTTCGTGAAGCAATTGAGATAAAACGTCACAAAAATTTCAATCGCGACGACAGTTTCAAATTGTCGCAAACATGAGATCCAATAATCGGCTCATCAACGTCGATTGCGAATTGGCTAGCCAGCCCCAGCGACACAGTGAGCACTGTTTGCTCCCAGCCACCTGACGCACAACAACGAGAGACGGAGACAGCACTACCGCCTACGCATCGCTACAACTTGCGTAGTGTTAATCACCAAAAGCATTTTTAGGCAGTTTCCCGGTGACCACGCTTAATGTAACTTAAGCGAAACGTTCGGGGTGAGTACGGTTCGCATTCATAATTTATTTTTAACGTGGTATATCCCAAAACCTTTAAAATTATTAATAAGCTTGATTAGAAAATTGTTATCCGTTCTTGACCCTCTAGGTCAGTTCATAACAAATGGGATTCAACTTTGGGAAGCAGTGTGCACAAGAAATGGTATTCCATTCTTCCTGGAAACTCCCAGAAATCGATATGATCAATGCCACGTTAATCCCAATAAGTTTCCAAAACTTGAGGATACTCAGTTTATTAGACTCAGTTTATTATTGCCTCCGCCGGGTTCTTGGCTGGAGAGTATTATCTGCTTTTTGGAATACAGCTATATATAGGCATTTTTAAGAATTTAAGGGTTGTTCCAAGCTCAAAGCAATTATGTTGAGAGAAGTGATATGAATTCCCCGCTGTTTGCCTCTATCTTACCACCATCAAAACTGGCGGTCTTTTTTAATTATCTTGCACCAAAAATCATTTTTAAATAAATGACGTTTGGTATTGATCCATAGGTTTTTAACACTTTTACCACCTATCGCCTCCTCACCACTGAATACGTAGTACACCAGACAACCCAATTTTTATTACCTTAGGAGTATAATAGTAGGCTAATAATGATGGCACAAAAACTTTTCTTCAAGGGTGACTTCTTCAAGGGTCACGTGACTTTTTTTGTCGCTGTCTCTTAGACTATACAAGGATAAATTGAAGGAACAACATGTGTAGGTAAACAGAAAACGACATGGTTGCCAAGTCTAGGAGAACGCTTCCTTCTTTCAACAATAGAAATATTAAGAGGAGCATTAAACGAACAACCCGTAGCAATTATGATTTCCAACCTCCGTACCGAAGAGGAACTATAAGAAGAAGATAATGTTAAGTCTTCATAAGACTGATGAAAAATATACCATACAAATTTATTACTTACGTGGGTTCTAGCATAATGACAATCAAAGTTATAAGTTTTTTTAAATTTGTTTAGTCGGCAACAATGAAGAGCAAATTGATCAAAGAAGCACGACAGTAAGAAAGATGAGAGAGAGCTGGTGAGTTACAGAAAACATTATGTTCCCTGACCAGAATGAATTGGGGAAACGTTTTAAAACTTACTTAGGTTTTACTATCTTACTTACTTACTTACTTAAGGTGGCGCTACAGTCCGGGGTGGACCTGGGCCTCAGCCAACAAGCTTCGCCAGCCAGCTCTCTCTCGAGCTAGCCGTCTCCAGTTTCGCACGCGAAGTTGGCTGAGGTCCCCGTGGCTGAGTTGCGGAGCACCGAGACTGAGTTGCGTGCGCCACCTGAGTCTCGGTGCTCCTCTACCGCGCCGTCCCTGCGGTGTGGATTCGAAGATTTTCCGGTGTGAAGATTTTTGGTGTCCATCCGCTCTAGATGACCCAGCCATCGTAGACGTTGTGTTTTGACTCTTTTGGCTAGGTCGGTATCGCTGTACAGCCCGTACAGTTCGATGTTATATCTCCTCCTCAACTCTCCGTCTATGCAGACGGGACCGTAAATCGTCCAAAGAATTTTTTCTGTCGAAGCAGCCTAAAGTGTTTTTAATTGACTGCTAAACCCATATTCACCGCTTCCGTCCCAATACTCAAGAAGGCTTCACTGACATCACGCTTTGTTCTACCGATTATGTCAATGTCGTCTGCGTATGCGAGTAGTTGAGCGGACTTTTGAAAGATTGTACCTCTGGTGTTGGCGCGAGAGTTCTGCACAATTCTCTCAAGTATGATGTTAAAGAAGTCGCATGACAGCGCATCGCCTTGTCTAAATCCTTTTTTGACACCAAAGGGGTCGGTGGGGTCTTTGCCGACCTTAACGGAACAGCGTGAATTTTCCATCATCATCCTGCACAGACTGACGAGTTTGGCAGGGATGCCAAAACTAGACATTGCGCTATATAGCTCGCCTCTATAGATGCTGTCATACGCGGCCTTGAAATCGATGAAGAGGTGGTGTGTATCGATTTGGAATTCCTGGATTTTCTCCAAGATCTGCCGCAGTGTGAATTTTTGATCGATGGTGGACTTTCCTGGTTTAAGGCCACACTGATATGTGCCTATCAGATTGTTGACGAACGGCTTCAGGCGTTCACACAGTACAGCAGAAAAGATCTTGTATGCGATGTTAAGAAGACTTATGCCCCTGTAGTTGGCACAACACAGAGGGTCTCCTTTCTTCAGGATCGGGCAAACAATGCTGAGGTTCCATTCGTCGGGCATGCTTTCTTCCGACCATATCTTGCAGATGAGCTGGTGCATGCTCCTAACCAGCTCATCGCCAGCGGATTTAAAAAGTTCGGCAGCTAGGCTGTCTGCTCCGGCTGCTTTGTTCCACTTGAGCTTAGACACAGCTACTTTCACCTCCTCCAGGTCGGGTGGGCGGTATCGTTCGTATGCTTCGTCGGTAACGTCTTCGCCCGGGTTGAATGGTTCATTCTGCCTGACAGCGGTATTTGGTTCTTCCTCGCCGTTATACAGTCTGCAGAAGTGGTCTTTCCAAATCCTCAGCACCGACTGCGATTCTACAACGATGTTCCCTTGATGGTCCTTACAGGCTTCAGTTCGAAGTTTATACCCTTGGCAGGACCTTTTGATCCTTTGGTAAAACTTTCTAACCTCATTCCTGTTGTAACATCTCTCTATCTCTTCAACCGCGCGCTTCTCGTGCTCTCTCTTTTTCCTTCGGAGAAGCCGGTGCTCCTCTCTCCTCCTCTGCTCGTAGAGCTCGCGAGCAGCTCTAGTCCTTCTGTGCAGCGCCGCTTTGTATGCTTCCTGTTTAGCTGCATGTGCTTGCCGGCATTCATCGTCAAACCAGGGGTTTCGTTGTGGTCGCCGTGTGAAACCCAGCACTTCAGAGGCGGCGTCTCTGATGGCATTTTGGCAATGTTGCCACTGGCTATCAATACTTGATGCTGGTTGCATAGGACTTCGTAGAAGGTTTTGATAGACTCGGTTGGAGAAGGACCTGGCGATCTCTTGCGATTGTAGTCGGCCGATGTCAAACTTCCTCACAGTATTTCCATTACTTGGCGCTGGTCGGGATATCCGCAGCCGTACCTTGGCTACAACAAGGTAGTGATCCGAGTCAATGTTGGCCCCTCGGAAAGTTCGGACATCCATGATACTGGAGGAGTGCCTTGCGTCGATCGCAATGTGGTCAATCTGGTTGACGGTTGATTGATCGGGAGATCTCCATGTCCCTTTGTGGATATTGAGATGCGGGAACTGTGTACTAGCTACCACAACGTGTCGCCCCGCAGCAAAGTCGATCAGCCTGAATCCGTTATCGGAGGTCGTGTCGTGCAGGCTATGCTTTCCGACAGTACGACCAAAGATGCCCTCCCTTCCTAGCGTGGCATTAAAATCGCCTAAGACAATCTTAATGTCGTAGCTAGGGCACTGCTCATAAGTTTTGTCCAGGAGCTCGTAGAACATATCTTTGGTCTCGTCATCTTTCTCCTCTGTGGGGGCATGCGCGCATATGAGGCTAATGTTGGCGAATTTAGCCTTGATGCGGATCGTCGCGAGGCGCTCGCTTGCAGGGTTGAAGCTCAAGACTTTTTGCCTAAGTCTGCCTCCAACAACGAAACCACATCCAAATAGGCGCTGTTTTTGATGCCGGTAGCAGTCGCCGCAGTAGAGGTCGCAGATCATTTAAGCTAGTTTCCTTATAAATCAAATTCATCTAAACCCATTTAATATTTATGTCACCCGCCATCACAAATTTTACTTATTCGAATTCACAAGCTCCTCAATCGACCCATTTATTTACCCACTTTGAAACTGTATCTGTGTTGAAGCTGAAACTAGAGCTAGAAATTCGAGTAAGTGCAGAAAAAAACCTTGCGGAAAATCCTAGCAAATTTTCCTAACCAACCTCTAAACCAACAAATAAAGAGTTTATATGAATTGGAAAACCTAAGACATTTGCATTACTCACTGGGTGTAACCTCCAAGAGTCTGCTATATGCGGACGTATTTTCTTTCCAACGACTTTATCTTGCACTTCTTCCAACGACGGCCTCTGTCCAAGCTAAAATCAAAAAAAAAAAAAAACAAATTTTACATCCCTCGATAGATTCGAGAGAGTTCATTTTACTAACCTCAGCTTCAAAGGGCAGAGCATAATCGGGAACAGGACCATTGACATCACAGCGTGATACCATCTCCCACAGAACTAAGCCGCAGGCGTAAACGTCAATACGCAAAAATGCGTCGCGATTGAAGTTAATAGCACCCTCCAGAACCTCCGGTGCCATATATCGTCGTGTACCAACCTGACCGTGAGTGTCTCCACAGGGTTTACCTTCAACAAAAAAGGGTTTAGCAAGTCTTAAAAAGACAGACACTCATTATCTTTACTCACCGGGTTGAAATATCATGGCTAAGCCAAAATCAGCGACACACGCCGTCAGATCGCTCTTGAGCAAGACATTCTTTGACTTGAAATCACGATGGGCAATGGCTGGTTTGAGTCCCTCAGTTTTCGATGGCAGGATTTCCTCGTGCAAATGCATTAGACCTCTTGCCATGGATTCTGCTATTTTGCACAATTCATGCCAGGTGAGTGTGTGCGCTTTAAGGTAATCACAAAGCGATCCATTCGTGTGATATACAGAAATCAGCCACAGCTCTGGTTTCGACTTTTCCATGTGCTTTTCGCCACCCAAAAATTCCAGAATGTTTGGATGCTTCATGCGCGGGAGCTGGCAAAGTTTTATTATCATTACACCGTTGCTTTTTCTATTGGGCAGATGCTTACCTTGTATATTTCTATTTCCGTATTCCAAGAGTCTTTTTCTTGCATGGAGAATATCTTTACAGCTACGTCTTCGTTGCGGAGCTTTCCTTGCCACACATCACCGAATCGCCCTCTTGCTTTGAGCGCTAATAGCTCGATAGGCCGCTGGGATAAGCACGGCGATGAACTTGTCACTTCCGCTTCGATCTGGAATTACATTCCAAAATCGTATTTCATTTTATTTGGGCAATCCATGGCCTAACTTACACTTGGTATTTCATTAAACATTCCTTGTTTTCTCCTTTTGTACAGGAAAACAGCACCAGCTAGACAAATTACAAGAATTGTCGTCGTTATTGCTAGTATTTTGACCACAAGATCTTCTTGGGAAGTCTTCTCTTTTGGCACTGAGGAGCAGATAAAATTTGATTGCTTAAACTGGCTAAAATTAAGACTTTAGTGTTTACCTTGTGTTGTGGCTTCTGTTGTTGTAGGAATCCATTTGTGATCCCTATTGCACAGTGAACCTTTGCAGCAGCAAAAATTCATATTATTCCTAGGCTCAGCTGATGAGACACACTCAGTTTGATTGCACTCGTGGCTGTCGGTGAAACAGCCCTTCATTGTGACTTTAACATCACCTGAAAAACAAATTAAGTGAACCTAGTTAACAACCGAATTTTTGTAATTTTTTTAAGACCCTATTGTGCAAGGGTTCATGGCTGATCTTGCTCAGTCATGGGTTAACAAAGCTTGAGTAAAATTGAGAAGAGAACGGTTTGGGGTTCAGAAGTACTTATATTTTCAACTGCTACGAAGTGGACAACGGGAGGAACAGAACAGACATCCAAGGAAAACCTGATTAATACACGCGATTTTCTGCTAAAAAGATTTGCACTGCAGCGAGTGTCTTTGAAATCGGGCTAAAGGGTGGATAGTGAGCCATTCCGTATGGGGAAAGTTGCCTTCTACCTTTGTATAAACGAAAGGCGGTACCCCAATAAACAAACCTCAAAATGGCTTTCTGCTGCCAGTTTATCCAATTGACGAGAAGAATCGATTCCCAAAGTTAGCATTTTCGGCAGAGATTTCAAGAAAAAGAGCCGGTGCCAGACATGGAGTCAAGGGTTTTCGAAATATCAAGTGCAACAACCTTGCTTTTACGAAAGAGATGCAAGAATCGGTTTAACTTTTACGTGAGAAAAGCTAACCCCAGCAAAATACCTCAGCGTTTGTATGGGCTTGGAAAGAAGGAACTTTAGCGAAATTGTTCGGTATTTGGTCGAAAAAGAAAAATCGCTTTTTCGGACGGGCTGGACAAATGCTTTTTTTCATCTACTAGGAAAGGTAGCTGGTCTGTAGCGTAGAGCTGGCAACAAAATAAACTGCCAACAATCGCTCTTGTCTGTAGAGCTGACAGCTGGGATGTCATTCTAAACAACAGTTGGGATAGAGGATGTTCTTCTAGGAACGCAAATTTATACAAAAACATAATTTCGCAGCCTAACTTTGACAGCGGCATAAATCTAAATTTAAATTTTGAAGAAGAATGATTTAAAATTTTTTATTAATATTTTTTTATTAAAGGAAAATGTGGAATCAATAACATGAACTGTTCATAATTTGAAAGGAAAAATAGTAAAGGAAATGCAGACTTTTTATGCAATTAAACAAATTTCAAAATTTTCGAGTTGTGCTGCTGTCAAAGTAAAGCAGCGATGTGTTCTTGAACCCAGTAACTGCCTTAGTTAAATTGTCAGCGACAATATTATTGGTTGCCACATTATTAAGCTTAACTGTTTGGCTTTAATCTTCTCACGAATGTCAATATGCTTGGACCTTGCTCGATACTCTGTCACTTGCCTTGGCTTTGACTGTCGCATCAGATTTGAATTGCCTCCTCTTTAATAACTGGTTCAAGCTCTTGATCAAACTGCTTTAGCCACAATGCTTCTTGTATAGTAGAAGATCAATCATAGTAGCCGAAAGGGCCATACACTCGGCTTCTGTGATTATTAAAGTCACAGTGTGCTGACGTTTACTGGCCCAAGACACAGCTCCATTGGAAATAATAAACACATATCCAGTACAAAAGCGACTTTGGTCCTTATCAGAAGCCCAGTCCGCATCAGAATATCCCGTTTACGATACGTTAGCATCTCGAAAATACCTCAATCAATAGTTCCTTTTATGTAGCGAAAAATCGATTAACTGCTCTCCCGTGCTTAAGGCTTAAGGTGGCGCTACAGTCCGGGGTGGACCTCACCTAGGCCTCAGCCATCAAGCTTCGTCTCTAGCTAGCCGTCTCCAGTTTCGCAGGCGAAATTGATTGAGGTCCTCTTTCACTTGCGTGCGCCACCTGAGTCTCGGTGCTCGTCTACTGCGCCGTCCCTGCGCGATGGATTTGAAGATTTTCCGGGCCGGGGCGTTGGTGTCCATCGGCTCTTAATGGCCCAGCCATCGTAGACGTTGTGTTTTGACTCTTCTGGCTGGGTCCGAACAGTTCGATATTATATCTCCTCCTCCACTCTCCGTCTATGCAGACAGGACCGTTAATCGTCCGAAGAATTTTCCTCCCGAAGCAGCCTAAAACTGCTGTTCAGTGAGTCTTGCCGAAATAAGTATTGAATCGACTCACGTCGTTTATTGCATACGTCAAAGCAGGCCTGCTACCTTGCGCCAAATATAGTAGGCTGCCCACAGCTTTTTGGTACGGAACAATTTTAAGGTCACTTTTTTCGGCTAACACATACTTGTTGACGAATTTCGACGGGAATCACTTAATGTAGCTGATGGTTTGCAATTAGTTATGTTCTTTTCGATTACCTTTTTTCGATTTCCTTTGCGTATTTATTTTGTTATCGATGCAAACGCCATTGTCATCGTAGGTTATTGATTGGTTGCTCGACCCATGTCCTTCAATTAGAGGTGGTGCTTAAAGTCTTTATAAGGTCATCCTGCTTTTCGCTGTTTGACCAAAATATAAGAATATCATCAACATGTACGGCTGCTATCAGCTCTTTATCAGCAGAATAGAAAACACAAGGATCGGTTTGTGACTGATGAAGACCAAATAGCTTAAGGCTTTCTACGAGCTTTTTGTCCACTCTCTGCGGCTTTGCTTCAGATTGTAGATTGTCTTCTTGTGTCGACAAACTTTTCTGCTAACGCGTGGCTTGCACCATCAGGTGGTTCCATGAAAATTTCTTCTGATAAATCTCCCTGTAAAAAAAACCGCTACTGCGTCCATTCAAACTATTTGCAAATTTAATTTGAATGCCAGAGCGATGAGGTATCGTTTCGATGCATAGCGTACAACTGGAGAAAACGTTTCGTTGTAGTCCAACCCATGCTTTTAAGAACATCCCTTGGCTATAAGTCCGGCTTTATGCTTCATTATTTTATCGTTGAAAACGAGCTTATTTTTAAATACCCACATGGATATGATAGTTTTCCTGCCCAAGTTGAGTTCTCTTTCACAAAATCAGGCCCATCATTCATTGCTGACCTCGATTTTTCACAATCATCTTGTTGTAACGCATCTTTCACTGAGACTAGGTCCGAACTCTGACTTTAAAAAGGCGCATACGTAATATAGCCGCCTTTTGCAAAATCTATTGGCTTGAACGAACGCGATGACCGTCTTACTTCCGATGAAACCGAAGGTTCATTTTTCGACTCTGAACCAAAACATGATTTAAATTCACCATCAGTACTTAAAAAGATTGATAAATTCAACATCGTAATTTTCCGGAACTTCATCCCTTACTGAAGACATCGTTAATGCATACAACCTTCGACGATATTGAATTACTGTTAACGCGCCTTATCTTGCTAAGAAGGAGACGGACCTGTGCTGTATGAACAACTACCGCACTGTGAGAGGAGCGAGGGAGAGAAGTTTTTCTGTCTGGGATGTAGGAGCGGGCAGTCTTCTTTGTGCGCGCAGCGGGACCAGTCGACAGTGACGAGTGACCAAAATCAAAATTAAGATTGTCTAAATAAACATTACACCAAGATCAGAATTGTTTAGTTGTTTTTTAGTATTTTTGAACAGTATTACAAAACAATTCCTTTCAAGGGACCTGGCATCTTGTTATCAATGCATCTCTATCCTCCTTTCGTTTTGCAACCAATAAATGGCTTTTGTGAAGATTTGGCATCCCATTTAAGACGTTTCTGCTTCGGAATATGTGTCATGATTGGAGTACCAAAAATCTTCAAATTCATCTCTTTAGATGATAAACTATTCAATGCAGAGTTAATGCACCTGTTTATTACAGAAGTAGCCGAGTTAACAGCTTCAGCTCAATATTGCTTGCCTATAAAGATAAAGCCCGAAGTCCTTAACACGCTCAAAAAATTCAAAAAGCTGGTCAAGTCATTCTGAGCGTAAAATCAAAATCACAGTCTGGCAATGGAATTGAATCGGGAGGTATCCATTCAAAGCATCAAACTTTGAATACGTTCACACCGAAACAGAACGGAGTAGCAGAAAGAATGAATCGCAACTTTGAGGAACTTGCCAAGTGTCTGCTGTTTGATGCATTGTTTTACCATTTTTGACCATTTCGTTCAAATTTGATAATTTGGGAACATAAAGACCTTTTTTTTCATCGACATTTTTCGTCTTTAGCCTGAGGGTAGTCTTTCCACAGCCGGTTACAAACATCTTTTGATTGCTTGCAGTTAAAATTTTCCGAATTGGAGGTGGTCCTATTTCAGCCAATGCTTCATGTATTGAGATGCTCCGCTGTCGATGAACCAATCATCCTTGTTTGGCATAAGGTCGTTCAAAAGTTCCTTTTGAAGGTCGTTCTAAGCGCACTTTTGCCTTCTTGCTAAGCGGTTTTTTATTTCGACATCCATTGAAGAGGTGCCTCTTCATGTCTTCGTGGATAAACGCAACATGTTTTTCCACGAAGGCTTCAATTAGGAAATTAAGAATCACTTTTACTGACTAAAGCATTACCACTTTCCTTTTTGTTACACTATCAATTAATTTTGACTTAACAACATTAGCAGTCGTGTAAACTCCAGCACCTCCGAAATTCATTGTTATCGATTTAAGATCGATGGTTAGTTCAGCCAACATTATGGCTCCCACCAACTTGTCATCAATGCGTGGACCGAATCATCATCCGACTTGTCATCAATGCGTGGACCAATTTGACTTACATAATAATCAGTCATGGAATCAGCACTTAAAGCAAATTGTCGATGCTTAAAACTGCTAAGAATGTGTGTTCTTAGGGAATAAACAGTGCATGAATATTTCTCAACAATTCTATGCAGCATTAGGGACTTAAGCCTTAGATAAGTCATAAGCTTCAAAAACCAATTCGTCAACTGATGCCACAAGCCCATCTCACTACACATGCCTCTCGTCAAACCTGTCTGTGTGGCAGTCTTACGGAAACACTACTTCCCCTCAAGCACATCCAGCCTTGAGAGCCAATGTTTGTTCTAAACAAGTCAAAACGACTCAACTGTCAGTCTCAGTACCGAAACAAATAGAAATTTATCCGCAGGGAGAACACAAAGAATTGTGTCACTCAATATTACCTGTCGCTGGGTCTGTTGACCAAAGCACATAACAGCTCGGTGTCTTCTCCGAGTCCAGCTTGCACACCTCGACCACCGGTGAGCACTGGAATGGGGCTTTGGTGCAATTTCGTTCATTGTATGCCTCGCACTCTACCTTCGGGCTGTTAATTATTGATCCGCACACCGATTGAGCTGCAATGGGAGAACAAGAAAAGCGCGTTTACATCACTTAGACTCCATGGTGCTCGGCGCAATTCCAATCAGCACCCTACTCACCCACAAACCCCAAGAAGATTACAACGAAGCCATCGATTTTTCCCATTTCTACGCTGCGCCCGTAATGCACTAGCATCGCGCACTCCACTTGCAGCAGGATGTACACCTACACGATGTAACAAATATAAAGGGGGCAGCAGGTCAGAAGCGCGGACACAGATTTTCAGTGAATCGCAATTTATTTACTCCGAAGCTTTTTTGCGTAAAGTCCAAAAGATTGACAAAAGATTTTCCTACTTCTATTACTCCCGCATCATACCAAAAGAGCACAAAATAAAAATTAAAACATTTGATTCTATTAATAAACTTTACAAGGTGCACCAATATGGAGCTGGCCTCTTGGTTTCGATCGGTAACATGTTGATTTGGATGGGGTCGTTTTGTTTTTGGGAAACTAAGATTTTAAGAATCGTAAACGGCACACAGTTAGTTTAGTATTTTGTTTGAGATGTTTTCTTTTGTTCGCGTTAGCCACAATAAAAACAAAAACATTCCCACTCGGGAACAGGGGGCACGATGGAAGTTTAGTTTTTTTCTCACGGTTTACACAGGCTTATTCGCTTGTGCGTGCACATTTCCACTTCCGCTGGGTGTTAAATTAGGTTTTTTCAAAGTTTTCACTGGGATTTGGTTAATTTTTGACGAGTTATTTAAGAAAATGCGCCGCGGCTCCATGGTAGTCGACATCGAACTTTGGGGACATCTTGGATTTTTTTATTTTTACAAGCGTTCCCTTGCGATGGCCAAACTGCTGTTAGTTGGTGGGTGTATCGACGCATGACATTGCAGTGGCGACAGCAGCTATCGATGTGACGTGCGATGATATGCCTGCACTTGTGCTGTCAAAAAATCTTATGGTGTGCAAACATCAAGTTATGATTTTCACAACAAAAACGTTTTGCTCTTAAGCCGCGGTGTCACAAGGAACAGAAACAGGAACAGAAACAGAATTTCATACATTAGCAACGCAAAAAGCATTCAACGAATTTTGGTTTCAGTTGCTAATGTATGAGATTCTGTTTCTGTTACTGTTTTACGTTGCTTGTGACAACGCGGCTTTATACGGTTTTCACACCGAGCCAGAATCTAGATTCAAAGTAAAAAAGTCCCAAATCTAATTCAAATCTATTAGATTGCCCATACATTTGTAGAACTCAGAATCTAGATTCCCACAAAATCGAATACAAATGTAATAGATTGAATTCGATTTTGGGGGAATCATAGGAAAATAAATAAAAGCCAACACACTTTTTTAATTCAATCAAAAGAAAACATGACAGCCGATGCAGTTTGTTTATAAAATAATAAGGAGAAAGATTTTCGTTTTTTTATACTTTAGTTGTGCGGTGATTTTCATGTATTCTCCAGTGCTTCTTTAGTTATCCACTATAACACAATAGTGGTACTTATTTGAATTTATTTAACTTGTGACAACAGTGAAAAATTGGACAGTTGATGTTCAACTGATCGAAAAGTCAACAAAGTCTAGATTATTTTCGCAGTGTGAAAGGGTCAATTCGATTTTAAAATCGAATCGCTCAGAATCTAGATTCTGGCTTCGGTGTGAAAACAGTATTAAGCCGCATTGTCACAAGGAACAGAAACAGGAACAGAAACAGAATTTCATACATTAGCAACGCAAAAAGCATTCAGCGAGTTTAGGTTTCAGTTGCTAATGTATGAGATTCTGTTTCTGTTTCTGTTTTACGTTGTTTGTGAAAACGCGGCTTTAGGCTAGTATGGGATTGTGAAAAATTTTTGTGGAAGCAGTCTCCAGTAATTTTGAAAAACAAGGTGCACACGCGAAAAGAAACATTCGTCAAAGACATGCGTGATTTTGTTGACCGAAAAAACTGATATTTCCATAATTTTACACACTTTAGATTTAGACAATCAATGACATCTAAAACTCACATTTTCAGCCTAAAAATAAAATAATCTATTGCCTCGCGCAACTTTTGTAAATTTGGCACGACATAAAATGTGCCAGACACTTCTATAATGTAATGTGGTGACATAATAAAAGACATGCAGGAATCGCTGAATGCACCCATCGATTCACTTTATGAACATTCCCGCTCGATTCACTAAACGAACACACCCAACTAGCATTCCAGTCAGCTGATATATTCGAAGTTCGAATTTCGATATCGAAAATTCTCCCCTCCGTGGAATTCAGCGGAAAAGTAACAACGGAAAATTACCAAAGGGGAAGTATGGAACATACTAGAAGGTGTTTAATTTGTATAAATGCACGGGTGACAGACTCTTACAGTGACAGTTATATTTTAAATGTTGACTTGTGAAAATCAATAGTAAAGTAAAAAGTGATTGAATTGAAATAAAGTGTTGAATAATAAGTAGCGACCTTGAATTAAGTGTGATTTGAATTTAAATAAGTTTTGTTTGATAAATAAGGGACTGTACACATGAGCGCGAGCGAACGAATTGAGTAATTGCCAACAAACCAGTTTATAGGGCATTAGGCTACATAAGACTGGTCACTTTTGTAGAGAAATATTGAGGTAACCAAATAACCTAACAATTTGCATTATTGCTTTCATATAGTTTGTGTAAAATGGTCGGTTGTTGCGAATTGTGAATAAACTTTAACAGTTCGCGGCGTCAGCGTTTTTGTTCGCGGCAAACAAATAAGATAAGGGTGACTGCTTCAATGTAGTCTAAGTCACGACGCATGTTTTGATTTGAATTAACCTTCTGCAACATACAAGAGAGAGATTCATTAGACCCATGTGTGTAAACAGAAACCTCCATTAGAGTAACAACATAATGATTGATGTTGCCAAGAATTTAACGGAATGTCTTGGATTCTTGAAGCGATGCAAAAAATAATTCACTCCATCAGATCTGGCTTTTAATAAGCCACGTATAACTTCCACGTCTGGGCAGGTGCATCAAAACCTAGGTAGGGTCCAGAAGCGCGCGATACTAGGGGATAAATAAATCCTAGAGCGGGAGTAAATAAAAAAAAGCAAGAACCAGAAAAGGTACGAAGACAAAATTGGCCATAGCTTGCTTGCTTGTTATTTATAACGGGTGATTTTTTAAGAGGTTGAGAACTTTTTTTTAAAAAAAAAACACAAAAAATTCAAAAAAATTAATGAAATATTTATTTGAATCGATAGTTTGAACCGTGCAATTTAATGTTTAAAGATAATTTCATGCAAATGTTGACCGCGGCTGCGTCTAAGGTAGCCCATCCGCTGAGTCCAATTTTGGCATACTCTTTCACACATATCGGCCGGTATCTCACGAATGAATGCATGGATGTTGGCTTCCAGTGCGTCAATCGAAGCGGGCTTGTCCCTATAGACATTAGCCTTGACATACCCCCACAAAAAATAATCTAATGGTGTCAAATCGCACGATCTAGGCGGCCAATAGACCGGCCCGAAACGTGAAATTAACTGTTCACCAAACTCGCCTCGCAATTGCGCCATTGATTCGCAATTGTTTCGTAAAATTCAATAATTTGCAAGCGTTGTTCATTTGTAAGACGATCCATGGTTAAATTGCAAACCAAACTGAAGCTGTTTGACAGTGACACAAGGTACTAAACACACGTCAGCTGTCAAAACCAGTGTTGCCAAAACCAAACCAGCTAAAAAATCACCCTTTATAACAACAACCTTATGGAGCCAAATGTGTGGTTTTCCTAAGGGAATGATGCAAACGCCGTCTCTTAGGCTAGTTTCTTTCTTCTTCATAGGGGTACTTCCTATGGTGATCAGGAAAGCTGTTTTTGAAGAGACATTCTTCTATGGGGTCTCGGGGCCTTCCGCTTGCGATTTTCAGCTGTTTCTAGCTTTAGTTCTTATGATTTTTCTGCTGTGTTCATTCTGCCCTTAAAATATTTTGACATATGTTAGGGGTCGATCAATTCATCTGCAGTTCTTACCAAATGTAGGAAATCCATTGCAAATAAACCCTCATAAAATTATATTACTATCATCCGATAAAAAAAAAGTGGCGCCCTACGTTAGGCTGATATGTTTTGTTACGTAATCCACACTCTTGCTCTCGCTATTTATTGTGAATAAGATTTGAGTTCTTAAGGTTTTTCGTAGGCACCTTTCGTGGGAAAGGAAAATCTGTTTCTTTTCAGTACGTCCTACGATCTATCTATTCCATAAAATCCATGCGCATTATAGGCCAACCCCTGAAAAGTTTAATGTCATTGAGTCGCTACTGACACTAAAGATCGCTGCTGACTGAAGTGTGTAAGAATTAGCAAATTGGCTCAAAGTTTCTCGTCTAAAAATAAGCAACAAAACAATCCATAAGCAATAATCTGGCTGGATACAAAATAATTCATCCAGATGCAGCACGCACGACCCGACCCTAAGGAGAGGAGTCAAGGCATCAACTATACTTTATATACTCCTTAATTTTTTATGAATTAAGTGAGTGGTCTTACCTTTTTCCCATTACCATTATCCAGAGCGTTGTTCTTGGAGGCGGTGTCCACTGAATTAATGCCTGCTTTCGGGCTCGTGTAGTACTACAGGTTTGGTGGCTGTTTTATGATGAACATGTGTGAATCACACGCTGACACATCAGGCATGTCGTCGTGATTCCACGGCCAGACGTTTCCGGTTATGGCTGCGGTTATGGCTGCTCTGCGGGTGGAAGAGAAGAGTACAAATAAGTGCGGATTAGAAATCACTGCAACGGAATAATGGAAAGCAAAAAAAAACAAGTGGGAAAGTGCAACAGTGCGTATGCAAAAGCTTCAGTCCATCTATGACGGACTGCAAAATACCCGACCATACCAAAAAGAGAACTGCCACGCCTCCAAAAATTGGACGGGATAGAAAAATATAACTGTTGGTTGCATACATATCCTAGGCCTAAAACTCCGCCTTTTTATCAAATAAATCACTTTTTTTCACCTCGTTGAGCCTATGAAGGTTTTTCCTTCCCACGAAAAAAAAAACTTTTTTAACGCCACGCCCACAAAAGTGGGCGGAGGCACATACAACATATACATAAAAGTGAGAAAATGCGAACATCTTCAACTTTTGTCATACAATTTTTATTCAATTTCATATATTTAAGCTTAAATCTCTTAAAAAAGTGGGCATGGTCAATGAAATGGCCAAACTTCTTTTTCCCACTTCAAAAAAAACTACAAGGTAACGTACCAAACATACCAAAAATGAATACGCTAGCACCATTGTAACATAGCTAAAATTTGGCAAAAGTATTTTTTTAAATTAGAGATGGTCGCACATACAGGCCTGTAGTGAGCGTGTCTGTGGGCGATTCAGCTTATCTTCAAACTTGATCTGAAGGACTGGACTTTCAGGCAACCACCCAAATTTCAGCTCTCTACCTTAAAATGTAAGGCCTTAAAACTGTTTACATAAGGAGGGATGGACGGACATGGCTTAATTGATTCGCCTGTCGGTCCCATTCATATCTCTAAGGGCCGGTTTTTCAGTGCTGAGTTAAGCCCAGCTTAAGCCAAGATCTGTTAATCCCGTAACAAAACGAATCTGGAATTAACTCAATGAGCAGTTTTTCAGTGCAGAGTTAACTCCGTCAATAAAGTTGTCAAAATCTTCGACTCTCGAAATTGTTGACTCTATAGGGTAAGACTTAGTCTTTTAACAGAGCAATTCGACCAAAGCCAAGTTAGCACAAGTTACTCTATTGACACTTGCATCGAAGCGATTAAAAACTCGGCCTCCTTCACTGAAAGAGGATTCGTGGCACGTGCGAAGCAAAAGTGGTTTGGTAGAGACTGTGTTAAAGCTAGAGCTAAGTCCTTCAAACTTCTTAAACTAGCAAGAACCTTAAATAGCGACTTCTTTCGAAAAGCTTATATCCAGGCTAATACGCAATACAAAGAACTCTGCAAATTAAAGAAAAGCGAATACTATTCGGCTTTAGCAAATAATCTTAACTGCGTTAAAGATTCATCCGAGTTCTGGAAGCTAGTTAGGGAACTGAATGGCGATAAATTTAAGATAGGCAAAAATTTAGACGCTAACATTCTGGCCGATTATTTTGAAACTCTTTTAAACCCAGTAACAATATCAGAACCAGTACAGTTTGCCGAAAATCTAGTAGTTGTAGAGTCTTTAGAGCAGGACATCACCACCGAAGAGATACTTGGCATTTTAAACAAGGCCAAAAATCATAAGGCTCCAGGGTACGATGGAGTTTCTTATGAATTTTTCAAAAATGCACCCCAAACATTCATAAGTCATCTAGCTAAAGTTTACTCCAATATACTACACACAGCCGATATACCACAATGCTTTAAGGATTCAATAATTTTTCCTATACACAAAAAAGGAAATACAAATAATGTCGAAAACTACAGGGGTATATCGTTTATTAACATCATTGCCAAGATTTTCACAGGTGTAATTCTGAAAAGGCTAGAAGTGTGGGTAGGGGAAAACCAGTTACTAAATGAGTTTCAAGCAGGTTTCCGTGCGGGCTACTCAACGAACGATCACCTTTTCGCATTACAAAATATTGTTGATTTCTACCTCGAAAACGGAAAAAAACTGTTTGCAATGTTTGCTGATTTTAAAGCGGCTTTTGACAGCATCGACCGAGACTCATTGTTCTACAAATTAAATGGTCTAGGGCTATCTTCAAAAATCTTGAACGTGCTTAAAAATCCTTATAAAAATACTTTATCGGCAGTATGGGACGGTGAGAAATTGTCTGACTGGTTTAGAACTCTGACTGGAGTGCGCCAGGGATGTTTGTTGTCGCCCCTACTGTTCGCGCTTTTTATAAATGATATCGTTGATGCCTTGCCAAACGGAATCAGAATTGCAGGGCTGACTATCAAATGTCTTCTATATGCCGACGATTTGGTTCTCCTTGCTGAATCCTCTGAAAGCCTTCAACTTATGTTAAACAAATTAAATATATATTGCAAACGGTGGAACTTGTTGATCAATACATCAAAGTCGAAGGTTATGGTTTTTAGAACAGGAAGAGGCAGGTATTGCAGAAATGAGAGATGGTTTCTAAATGGAGAAAACATTGAAGTGGTTGAGGAATATAATTACCTGGGGATGTTGCTGACACCACAACTAAATAGAACCAAACATTTCCAAAATAAATTTAAGCGATCAATGTCAGCAATTAACTCAACATGGATCAGATTGTTCAGAAACAGAAACGTTGCACATAGCGTCAAATTTAAAGTTTTTGAAGCCGCCTTAAGATCAATCATGTCATATGGCTCGCAAGTATGGGGGTATCAAGAGCACGATGAGGTTGAGAAACTGCAACGTGTCTTACTCAAAAAAACTTTCAGGCTACCAAATTCGACCCCCAATTACATGCTCCTCTTGGAAACGGGTCTTCCGCCTATATACTTATTCACTCCGAAAATGCACTTCGAGTACGTCATCAGAATACTTTCATACGGCGAAAATCGCCTTCCCAAACTGCTTGCCAGACACAGTATAGAAAAAAATGTAAGCTGGTTTAAGAAATGGGAAGACATATTTACGTTAATTGGTTGCAAGATTCAAACTTTAGACTGGCGAATTGAGTTTCTAAGTGAAAGTCTGTCAACCGTTCTTAGATTGCTGGACGAGAAAATAAGATCAGACCTAATAGAGGAAGCTAGAGGCTCGTCACGTAGATCTATGTACCCGAAACTGGAACATAATCTGTGTGACCTGAACTATTTTTCTGATGGCCGGAGCTGGTATGAAATCTCGCAAATTTTTAGAATAAGGGGTGAGCTCCTCGAGCTGAACTATAGGCCATATTTAAGGGACCGAAATACTATATGCTCATTATGCAACATGCAAGAACAGGAAACATCTTATCACTTCCTTTCTGTGTGTCCGATTCTACAGGAATTAAGATACGTGTACTTCCAAAAGACAAAATTAAGCGAAGAAGACTCTATAAATGTTTTAAATGGAAAAAATTGGAAGCTTCTTGCCAAATACTGCATTGAAGCTCAAAAATATAGAAAGGATTACATTGAATATTAGCGGATTATACCCAAAAAGCTTATAGCTACACCACGTTTTACCGAATAAAACTCCACATTTGTCGAAGCAAATAAATCTTTAATCATTGTAAGAATAATTAAAAATAATTGTCCTATTGTTAAAATGTTTTTTTTTTTTTTTTTTTTTTTTTTAACTAGAATCTCTACTCACCAAAGTAAATTTCCATTGTATACTTTAAGTTTTGTAAACATTAAAATATCAATCACTATTGAATATATTATAATAAAAGAACATTAGAAAGTTGGCATCTGGCAGACGGTTATAAACCAAGGCCACATTTAATTTATTAATATTTAAAATATGTATATTTGTATATTTGAACTAAATAAATTACTTACTTACTTACTTACTTACTTACTTGTTGACTCTCCCAGCTCTCATTTCACATAGAAAAATACAGGAAAAGAAGTTCGAGTCTTTCTCAAATGTCATTTTTCACAGCAAATCAACTGACATTCTACGCCGAAAAAACATTCCAAGAAGTGCATACTGTACTCCAGAGATGATCCGAGACTAACTCACCAAATTTGGTGAGCTAAGCCGAGGTTAACCCCAGATCTTAGTTCACTGAAAAACTCATTTCTGGGGTTAATATCAGTTTAACTTGGAAAGTCGGATGATCTCGCACTGAAAAACCGGCCCTAAGAGCCCTAAGGGCCGGTTTTTCAGTGCGAGATCATCGGAGTTTCCGAGTTAAACTGAGATTAACTCCAGAAATTAGTTTTTCAGTAAACTTGTATCTAGGCTTAATCTCGCCTTAACTCGCCAAATTTGGTGAGTTAATCTCGGATCAACTTTGGAGAACAGTATGAACTTCTTTGAATGTTCTTATACCCCATTCCATAGGATAGGAGGTGTATTAAGTTTTTCACATAGTTTGTAACACGGTGAAATAGTAATGGTAGACTCCCAAGACCATAAGGGCATGATCGAGACCGAATTCTGAATCGAATGAGCCATGTCCGTCCGTCCGCCCGTCTGTATGTCACATGTTTATAGGCCTTAAATTTTGAGCTAGGGTGCTGACACGTAACGTAAGGTCCACGTCATGCGAAGCAGTACAAGTGTAAAAATTTTTGAAATCCGCCCAAAGACACGCCCACAATCGTTCTAAATGTGCAACTACCTCCAGAGTTTTCAAAACTGTAAGACGTTCTAAAAGGCAGAAATTTGACATTTAGCATATCCTAATGAATGTAAGACCCAAAGAAAGACAAATTTAATTGGTAAATCCCTTCTAGTGGGCGTGGCATCTATTTTAAGGGTAAATTTTCAAATGCATTTTACTCAATATTTTTGCTCGAATTTGGAAAAAATTTGCTTAATATTTTAAATAGAAAACACTTAGTTCCACATTTTGTTAATACAAGACTTTGGGCCACGCCCCCATTTAGAGGCAGCAACGCCCCCTTTTAGGGGTCGATTTTTCAAAAATACTGAATTTGAACCAATAAATTGCATTTTTACGTACATTTAAATGTAACTTGGAAATATCTGTGGAAATATTTTATAATTAATAGTTTGTTATTAGGGGCGGTTGGACCACGCCCCTTTTCGAAGTTTCCATTACTTACAAAATGTCAAAAAATAACTATGCCATCAGCATTTTACAATGTGGGATAGGATGGGGTATTCAACGGTCCGTTTTACGGACTGTAACTTCTGGGTACACACTGTAGCACTTACTCACTGGTTTCTGCGGGAATGGCAGTTAATTTGCGTGTTTTTCTGAAAAATTACATCTGGGAATAAGTCGAACTTTTTTCCTGTGTTTTTCTATGTGAAGTGAGAGTTGGGAGAGGTAATAATTTCGGGTGTCGAAGATTTTGACAACTTTGTTTACGGAGTTAACTCTGCACTGAAAAACTGCTCGCTGGGTTAACTCCAGAAATCATTTTGTTACGGGATTAACAGATCTTAGTTTAAGCTGGGCTTAACTCGGCACTGCGCTACAAACTATACATCAAACTTAATATACCCTGGGTCGAGTAGAAAAATGCAACACACCTAGGGACATAATGGGATGATTTTGTAACGAAAAGTGCTGACTAACTTACTTGAGTAATTTTTTATTAAGTATGTGTGAGTTCTTGTTCGATTTGATGGGTTTCCTTGGTGTTGCAGACGGCTTAAGACCCATCGTCGTCGTCGTTATCTTGATACGATCATTTTAATGGGTTGTTTTAATGTCCTTAACTGTTGGTAGTCCATGAGTGAAAACGTTGACTGACGCAATGCAAAATCTGCTGAAATAAGGAAGAGAGTACTTGGAAATTTTTGCTTAATTTGTCAGTAAAGTGTTACTCTGTCATCATCGTGACTTTGAGTAATATGAAGCAACCGTAATTGAATAAGGCATTAAGAACAATTTTTATATGTTGTTCTATACCTACCTATTATTATAAGGCATACCTACTTGTACCTGATATTCTGTACAAGGCAAAAAAACTTTAATTTCAAAACTGTATAACAACTGTACAAAAAAATATATACATACGTATACACACATTTCGTTCGTGTTTTGTCACAATTAATAAACATTTTTTTCGAGTTTAATTATTTTGAAAATCTTCTAATACTTCTTGAACTTATAATTTTACAATTTTGCAAAATCAAAAAATGTTAAGACTTTTTACAAGAAACAATAATTGCTTCAAAAATGTTTACCAACAAAAAATTATCTCTAGAAATAATTCTTCACAATCGTGTTCTCAAAAAAAGCAATCATCGGGCTCACCATCAGAATCGGAATACGTTGGACGCAAGCTTTCCGACCCCAAAACTATATTGAAGAACTATGGCGTTATTCCACTTCTTCTTATGTGCGCTGTTAGCCACGTCTGCCTCTTTTGCTTCAACATACGCACGGCACTCACTAGGGACGATGTGCGATATTGGAAAACTTCAAAATTTCCCTACGAAAAAGAAGAAAATTTATACAAAGTTAGAAAATTCCTGACCTTCAATCAGAAGTACAAGACACCGGAAGGTCTAAAGGAATTGTTGGACGCAATGAAGGAAGATTAAAAAAAATTAGTATATTAAATGCATTTATATAATATTGTTATGTTTTATTTAGATAGGTACAGTAAGTCTCGCGACAGGAGCTTGTAAATTTGTTGTAAACAAACGCAAGAATAAAAACAAAAGAATCGAGAAAGACTGGATGCAAAATGAGAAACGAGCTGTGAGGACTATGATCATGGATCAAGTCCTCACAGCTTTCCTTCCATTCAAACTTATTGTAGGCAGTATTCAGTTCTACTGTAATGATGACTTTCTCCATCTTTGCTGAAGTGATGACTGGTGAGTGCCGAAAACTAAGCTTTTCATTGGTGAAGTTTCTGCTCGTCTCTCTTCGAGAGACGGTAAAAATATAAGAATTTTAATGTAGGGGTAGTACAATAGTTGAGGCTGAGTGCTCCATCGAGAGGTTGGAGACCTGCCGAAACAATCACTTCACGTGCTACGAGTTCTTCGCGCTTCAGCAGTGTGAAACTCTGGTATCAAGTCAATCGGAGTCGACACTTGGTTTCTAAATGTTGTTTTTTCTTTTTTTCGTTTACATGTCGCTTTTTTAAATTTGGGGGATTCGGGGCACGCAACTCCCTTTTCCTATATCTAGCTGTCACACAAAGCCGATTCTCTCCACAAACATTTTCTTAAGAGGCTTTGAATGACGTTAAAAAAATGTTTGCTTATTTTGTTGGTACTTTCACAATCGGCATATGAGCTTCAAACAGTGGCAAAGAAAACGCGGAATTATAATAATTTTTACTTAATAGACAATAAGAGCGAGAAACCTCGACGACTATTTTGACTGCAAACTTATAGGATATAACGTATTGGTAAAATTTGCCGTTATTTTTTTTTAACATGTAGCTGTATGGTTTATCCTTCACAGCGAGTAACAACATGTTGTCAGTTGTGACATGTGACCATGCATATCACAACTGACAACAGCGAATGTCAAAATAATCGTCGACATTGGCTCGCGCTGTTTCGTACGCGCGGACAATTTTGAAAACATTTTTAATGGGGAATGGTTTTGCAAATCACTACCGGTACCAAGCAGCACAGATCAGGATACCATTTTCGTCGCAGGCATTGTATAAGCGGAGACACCAACTAGCAGTCCATATACATAATGTATTGTCATGTAGTGACAAGAAATAAAAGACATGCAGGAATCGCTGAGAATCGATTCACTTTACGCACACATCCGCTCGATTCACTAAACGAACACACCCAAATGTCATTCCAGTCAGCTGACAGAAAAATTACATTCGAAGTTCAAATTTCGATATCGAATATTTCCCTCCATGAAATTCAGCGGAAGAGTACCAATGAAAAATTACCAAAGGGGAAGTATGGAACGTACTAGGAGGTGGTTAATTTATATAAATGCACAGGTGAGGCTCGTACAGTGACAGTTATATTTTAAACATTGACTTTTGAAAATCTGTAGTAAAGTAAAAAGTGATTGAATTGAAATAAAGTGTTGAAATCTAAATAGCCAAGTTGAATTAAGTTAAATTAGTATTGTTTGATAAATAAAGTGTTTCGTTGTGAAATTACAAAAGTGAAATTGAGTTTTATTCGACGAACACCAGGCCAAAATATTACATTGGTGTCAGAAGTGGGATAAAACTAAAAATTGAGCGTGTAAATTCTACAGTCGAATTTTCCGGAACAGTGCTAGTGTATCAAAGAGTTTTCGAAAGTGGAATTTCGCGAGATATTGTCCGTAAAATGTATCGGTGACTAATACGGTTTATTTTTTTGGTGGAATTCTCTAGAAATAGTGTGTATAAACAGTGTCGGTGACTGATAGTGATTTGATTGTGGAATTTTCAAGATAAATTTTAACTGTGCGTTATGAACAATGCAGTTTTAAAAACAGTGTCTGTAATTTATTGGTTAGTGAATTATCTGGAACAAATATTAAATAATTGAAAATGGGTCTAAAAATTGAACAACTGTCAACTGCTGAGTTCAAAGCAGAGTTGGGCAAAAGAAACCTGCAAACTTTGGGGCTCAAAAGGGAACTATTGCTCCGACTCCAGGACGCCATTGTCGATGAAGGTGGAGGCATTGCCGAAGTCACAATGTTGTCCGATGTGTAAGAAGAACAGCAGGAAAGCAGACTTAGTACTGCCGAAGGAATGTCCGCTTTTATAAAGTTGCTTGCGAAAAAATTCGAGAAGCTGGAGAGTGGCCACAACAAACAAAAGAATGCTCTCGAAAGCAAATTAGAAACACTCGAAAGTGACAAGAAAGAACAAAAGAATACTCTCGAAAAACAGAAGAATGCCCTCGAAAGCAAGTTCGATGAGCAAAAGAATTCTCTGGAAAGCAAGACGAACAAAAGAATGCTCTGGAAAAGTAGCTTCATGAACAAAAGAATGCACTAGAAAATAAACTCGATTCCCAGGATGCACTTTTTGAGGAAAAGTTACAAACGATAGATCGAAAATTCAAAAGCGTGTAGGAAAAATTCACTGAAGTCAAATAGGAAGTAGATCAACAGGCTAGGGAACTGGAGTTGTTTAAGAAACAGAAAGTGCAAGAACGTTTGCCCGACGGTCCACGACGCAAAGAAATGCAGCCGCCTGTCTTCGATGGCCAAACATCATGGCCGATAGAGACAATTCGAAGCTGCAGCGTTGACAAACAACTTGGAAAACGAAAACAAATCGATTGCTCTCACGCTTGCGCTCAGAGGAACAGCTGCCAAATTGCTGCAGACCATCGCTGAAAAAAAAAACAAAAGGATTCTGATGCCATGGTGAAGGCCATAGAGATGAGGTTTGGCGACGATCATGTTAACCGGGTCGAGTTGCGCCGAAGAGTTCAGACTAGGGGTGAGACGCTTCAACAGTTGCAAGCCGACATCGAGCGATTGTCGAATTTGTCCTATCCTAACACAGCAGGTAGATAATAAACGAGTTGCGGATGGAAAGCTAGAAATGGCTGTAAAAATGGCAGGTAAATAGAAACTTCAGACCAAGCTACGCAAGGTAGCCAATTCATCCGGGAAATGGCTTCGCTAGAGTGCGTGACAATGGAGTATCTGGCGGGCACTTGGGAATCAGCAAGACACTGGAAAAGGCACCTGAACGTTTTTAGTGACTAAGTGCAAGAAACGTCGCCGTTCTTTCTGTCAGCTCAAACCTAGGGACTGTGTGCTCTCAGGCGCAGAGATCCCTACACTTGATCGATGATTGGTGCACTAGGATTGGGCTTTCAGTGAATCCTTTTAAAACTACGGTTGTTCTTTTTACGAGAAGGAGAAATGTCACTGGTCTGACTCAACTCGTGCTTAAAGGTGTCACTATCCCGATATCCGATGAAGTCAAATATTTGGGAGTTATCCTTGATAGAAAACTTCTTTGGTCCAAGCATGTTCAATCCAAAACCGAAAAAGCACTATCTACTTTCTGGCAGTGAAGAGAGGCTTTTGTCAAGACATGGGGCCTATCTCCGAAAAGGGTCCTCTGGATCTATACGGCCATGGTAAGACAACTCCATATGCATCGGTTGTTTGGTGTAACAGGCTTTCGCGGAAACGTGTTACTGCCTCTTTTGTCAAACTCCAAAGAACAGCTTGTCTTGGCTGCACAGGGGCCTTCCCTAGCACGCCGGGCTCTGCTCTAGATGCTTTGATGAGCTGCTCTAAATGCGTTGCTCAACCCTCTTACCTCGTCCAAGATAGTGCTCGAACTCAAGTATTCGCTGAACTTAGTTGGAAGGCTAAATGCAGTGAATCTTGTTTGGGTTCCAGGTAACATTCGTATCCAGGGAAATGAGATCTCTGATGAGCTTGCCAGACCAGGCTCAGAAGAGACTTTCTCAAGACCCGAACCTGCTTTAGGCCTGCCTGTATCTGTTGTCGCGTCTGCCATTGATACTTGGGTTTCTCGTGAGCGCAGGGCTCGTTGGCGTGATTGCGAGGGGTCAGCGTTTTTTCCTCTCTCAGGAGAGTCGATTGCAGACTTCTTGTAGGCGTCCTTACGGGCCACAAAGCTTTCGCCAAGCACTTGAATGTGCTAGGCTCGAGCGAAACCACTACCTGTCCTGCCTGTGGAGAGGACGACGATACAGCGAAACATTTCCTATGTAGTTGTCCTGCCTTTACTCGCATCAGATGGCGGGTCTTTGGGGCTGATGTGGCGAGTGCCGAACACCTAAGCTCTTCATCACTTAAGGTCCTTCTCGTTTTTCTCCGAAAGACGGGTAAACTAAATACATTAAAGTAAGGTATCCGCGTGGTAGTAAAATGGGCCAGTCGTTGTGATTTGAGTGCTCCATCGGATAGTAGCAACCTCCGACAAATGAAAAAAAAAAAAAAATCAAGAAACTTTGTCGAGAGCTGGTGTCGGAAGTGTACCATGTGCGCTGCTAGCAAGGGACCCAAAGTCAAGACCAGGGGTAAATTGCACCAGTATAATGCGTGTGCTCCCTTTTGAAAGGATCGCCGTCGACATCGCAGGCCCGTTTCCAGAAACTGAAAACTGTAATCGTTAAATCCTTCAGCAAGTGGCCCGAGGCATTTGCGATTCCAAGTCAAGAACCACTGGGTGTGCTAGTTGGGAGTACCAATGGAATAACATTCCGACCAAGGATCAAACTTCGAGTCGAAGATATTCCTGGATCCAACGAGGACCAAGAGCGGAGATAAAAATTGTATTTATCACTCCATCTGGGTCCGTCTTCACTCGATCCATTCCTGTAATACGGGCAGCTGCCAGCCAATTTTTTGAACATTTTTTCCGATATTTTGTGACTATTGCGTATACACTTAATCTAATACCGTTTTTACACCGAAGCCAGAATCTAGATTCTGAGCAACACTCCAAATAATTCAGATTTTGTTGACAATTGAAACCAGCCGTCTAATTTTTCCATTCGTCAATAAACAAACTCCATCAGCTTTCTTGCCTTCTTTTGATGGAATTGAAAAAGAGTGTTTGCTTTTGTTTTCGGATGATTCCCACAAAATCGAATACAATCTAGTACATTTGTATTTGATTTTGTGGGAATCTAGATTCTGAATTCTAGTGTTGGGAAAATCTAATAGATTTTAATTAGATTTGGGACTTTTTACTCAGATTCTGATTCGGTGTGAAAACGGTTTAAAACGGATTTTCAAGCAAAATCATCCGCACTGCTCTGGTTTTCAGTTTTAATCGAGAAAAAATTTAAAAACAAACAAGTATGTCATACGGGCTACTGAACGAGGAAAATATTTTTTGTTCTGGCGCTGAAGTGTGTCCGAAGGTTTTATTTCTAGTTACCGTCAGATGGCAGTAATGTTGAATTTCGGAATTCATTGAAATTCAGACTCCACTAGTCCTCCTTTTCACACCACATTGTTTTTTTTTGCATTTTTTTTGTTTTCTTATGACTTCTTTTGTGCTGCCGTCTGACTTTGAATTGCGTCGCCATTTTCGAAGTGCATCTTTGAAGAAGAGTAGGTGAAGGTGTTGTCTGCCGTGGTTTTTGAGTCTAATTGTTTAAATTTTTACAGAAAACAATTTTCCGTTCGTCCAATTCAAGTAGGCTAATCTCAACAAACAATGACAGGTCGTGGAAAGGGTGGCAAAGGTCTGGGAAAGGGAGGCGCTAAGCGCCACAGGAAGGTGCTCCGTGATAACATCCAGGGCATCACCAAGCCCGCTATACGTCGTCTGGCTCGCCGTGGCGGGGTAAAGCGTATCTCTGGCCTCATCTATGAGGAAACTCGTGGTGTCCTCAAGGTACAAGAGCGATTTGTTGCTAAAATGTCTGATCGGTCCATAAGTGTTCCTTTGTCCGCAGGTCTTCCTTGAGAACGTCATCCGTGACGCTGTAACCTACACCGAGCACGCCAAGCGCAAGACCGTGACCGCCATGGACGTGGTCTACGCTTTGAAACGCCAGGGACGCACCTTGTACGGTTTCGGCGGTTAAGCAGTCGATAGTACCCAGCACTTACAGCCTGTCGAAGCTTGGCTCGGCAGAGGGGAAGACCCTAGCTGGACGCAAAAGTATATATTCCATTTAAACTACTGTACTCCACACACAAGCATTGATGTTCGTCTTTTGTTCAATAAATTGTATTTCTGTGTAAAACTAAACATTGACACGAGTTTGAAGAATTTTGATGGGTACTGGGGATGCAAAAAATCATTGGGTGAGGCCTAGGAACAACGATCTGGGCGAGGGGCATTGCCCCTTGGTATTGACGTTCTCCTCGAAGTTTATTTTCTTACGGATCAAAACTTTAAACTGCCCGGACGTGTCAATCACGTCTTCGCTTTTGGATTCTTCTGTGCCATCCGTGGTTATTGATTCGCTGTCGATCGAATGAAACGTCTGCTTGGCGGTCTTTTCCACCCTGGCCGTCAGCTGTGGTTGGTAATTGGCCGCCGAATCACCAATGTCCTTCTCAAAGAGGATGTTGGTGGGACGTTTCTGTGGAGAGAGCATTGTTCACAAGACTGACACTTCAAATCGCCTTAAAGGGTACTTACAATCTTATCTGCACGGAACTCATAGTCGGACTTGGACACCTTGTGGAAGGTTCCCTGCTGCTTGTATTTAATCTCGCTCTTGGCCTTTCTCACCTTGCTGATCTTCTTCAAGTAGTCTCTTGTCTTGGACATCTTTGCCACGGACGCGGCCTTATAGAGTTCGTTTCTCCTACAAAAAGCAGAAGATTCGCAACATGGAACCCAGAGATTCTACTCCCCCAACTTACTCTCTGATGACAGACTCCAGGGACTCTGCCTTGATCATAACGTATCCATCAGGCACGTTCGAGTTTACGCTTTCGGCCAACTGATTCTCGTAGGCAACAACCTGCTTGTGCAATTTCTCGTTTAGAATCTCTACTTGCTTTCGCAGAACCTTCTCGGAGGCAATTTGTTCCTCGAGGAACTTTATTCTCTCCTTTAGATGGGTGACTGATATTTTCGACTTTTTTGCTAACGTTTCCCCTTCTATGGTGTTATCCTCGTCCTTGCCTAGTTGCTGGCGAATATTCCTCTGGAGGAACTTACTTACCTCGACATTGTTCCGGATGTTGAAGTCGATGATGGTATTATTCAGCTCAATGCAATCCAGGATAAGGTTAGCCCCCAAGTCGGTTATGCCGCAGTTTTCCATGTCGATTACTAGGAGATGACGAGCGAGTTAGTAGTTAAATTCATGATTCGAAGCAACGCAACCTTTTATCCAGGCATCCTCCTTCAGAACTTCGACTATTATACTGACTCCTTCGTCCGCTATTTCTGGATTTCGGGCCAATGCAATGACACGAAGACCTGACATGGTGTCCGGGTCAACCTCTCGGTAGCGCAGCGACTTCTGCCAACCATCCGAATATCGGCATATTTTCTGGAACTATCATTCCAGATATTAAGCAATTCAATGGGGGGAAAAAGAGACGACGCTTCTAAGCGTTACCTTTATCATGTCGGCTATATAAGTGGCAGCCTGGACAGTAAGATTGCACTCGGAGAGGTTGATGGTGTCTATAGTGGCCGAGTATTTGATGGTGGAGCAAATAGCCTCGCATCCCCTGTCGCCAATTGGTGAACGCTGGAAGCTAATTTGCCTTAAATGCTCGTTGGACGAAAGAGCCTGAAAAGCAAGCAGACATTATCAGAGAATTTAGGGTGCTGATGCATAAAGTGCTGCTAGCTATCTATACTATCAATGCTGCCATATAGGTGCCTAAAGGGGGAAAGGCTGTGTACCTACAAAATCTAGTCCTTATCTTTAAGAATGGACATTATTCGAGCGCGCATAAGCTGTCCCTTTGCTTCTAGAGTAAGCTCCTACACCGGCTAAAGTAAGGCAGGTGGTAGAACCTTAAAAAAAAACTTCCTTAGTTATCCCTTGACATAAATTACTGAAGAACCGCGGATATAATATATCATATTGACAGAGCTTCCTTCCATACAATTCGTCCCTTCTATACAATTCCGTTTTGGCGGTTTTACCTCAGCTGATCGACGCCCCGGTGCAGTGGTAAGTGTGTAGGACCAGTGTGCTCGAGGTCCCGGGTTCAATTCCCGACCGAGGCAATGACATTTTTCACGGTGTCCCACCTCCGCGAGGGTCTGAAAAACCCTCCGAGAGTAGGTACCATTTGTCATGAGAGGCTTCTCAATTCGCCGTTCGGAATAGGCAAAAAATTGTATGTCCTAGATTGATTGGTCGCTCATAGATTGCAAGAGAGGTGAGGCGACGCTCCTCACTCCTCAGAGCTCCAAGTGCCATTGTAAACAGATCTCGTTACGCAAATCTTTACTTCATCTTCTCCATAAATTACTGAATAACTAGATATTCAACTTCTGTCATCTAAAAGCTTTGCCCACAAGCTGCAATTGACGAATTTACCCATACTCTGACATTTGTTTACAATTGGGAGTTCAATTGGATTCGTCAGTTCATGATGCGGGAACCACAAAGCAGCCTGGGCTTGGCCTCGGCTTGACGTTCACAAGTTCAGCCATACGATTTCAGTGTGTTTTAACACAATGAAACGCGGCTTCAAAATATTGTTTGCAAAGAGAAAAAGTGCGCAAAGAGAAAACGTAATGCTACGTAATGAGGCTCAGAAGCCCAGCACGAGTTCAGATGTGCTGAACTTTTGCTTCGTGTGAAGCATAAATTACTGAATAACTAGATATTCAACTTGCGTCCCTCTTACCCTCCAGCACCCATTTGTTTACGTTTTTTATAAAGCCTTTAAAGCTTTTTTACAGCTTTAAATTTCCGTGTCGGTGAATACGTGTAAGAAGATACAACAACAATTTACCTTAGTGCCTGTTTTCATTTGGTTGATCCTAACCTTACCCAAATTTTATTTCTCAAAATAAAACGGAGGTTGAACGGTGGCCACCACACTGGCGCTTCCCCTCACCATAGTAATTCTGACACATCAGGTTAGGATCAACCAAATGAAAACAGGCACTTACGTGATTAGCTGATGTAAAAGCTGCAAAACGAAATTGCATGGAAATGACAAATTCATGAATTTACTCACATTTGTAAACAAATGTCGGAGAATGGGTAAATTCATCAAGTTCCTCAATAATTCCTCAATAATTTATGCTCACAACACAATGATAGGTGGTTCTTAAAAAAATTACTACGGGTGTCACTTCGACTCATACGCCGACTTGGCCTCACATGCAGGTGCCCCAGGACGCCGAAAGGCCGCGTATGTCGAATTCAACGTTTTTAAAAACCACGCGATTTTTTAGTTTTATTTTCTAAATTTACTATGAAACTATGACATTTGTAAATTTGGGTTTTGTTGTTTTGGCACAAAAAAGCGACATATCACCCAAATCTCAAGGTGTAAGGCGCCACAAAGCCCAAATGAAATGTCATTCCCCAAATTGACAATTTTTTGACAACAACAAATTGTTAGGTCATTTTTAAGCGTTATGACATTTTTATATTTGGGCGCTTTAGCTGTGGGCTGGCTCAAAGACCATATGCCATTTCGCGTTAGGTTTTATCATCCAACACCATAAAGCCTAAATTTAAAAATGGCATCATGCCCAAAAAAACTACATACCGCCCAAATCTCAAGATGTAGAGTCTCACAAAGCCCAAATGAAATGTCGTATCACCCAAATTTAAAATTTTTGAACAACAAATTTTTAAGAAATTTTGTGGGCGTTATGACATTTTAAAATTTGGTTGTTGTGGTTTACCGCAGAACCACAGTGATGTAGCTGTGGCGGTAGTAGTAGCGGTAGTAAGAGCTGTCAAAAGTTAAAACACATGTATTCAGTGTATTGCGCACACAATGTGTGTCTGTGGCGGTAGCGCGTAGCTGTGGCGGTAGCGCGTAGCTGTGGCGGTAGTAAGAGTTGGCCAACTTTTAACTTTCGTAGCGCTACACGGTTGACAGCGCTACACGGTGGACAGTTCAATACAAGTTAAGTCAACAATGGAGGAAAAGGACGTCAAAAAGTTTATTGAGATGGTTAAATCTAAAGAAATTTTATGGAATTTGTGTCATCCGTTGTACAAAAATATTAAATCTAGTTCAAATTAACTCAGAGTATCGGCCATTGTTTATAAACGAGGTTTTTGTTCGACATAGCCGCGCTACACCATTGTGTTCATGGCTCCGCGGCTGTACTAAGTACTACTGCTACATACCACCGCTACGGGCATTGTGGTCCCACGGTAAGGCGATAAGACAGTATGCCTGCAGCATAGCATGTAGTCCATTATTTATTTTATTTACGAGACGTCAATCAGCAAGCAAGGGGCATTTGAAGCATTTCTTCCTTGCTCCAAATATGCAAAGATGATATGCAGTCCAATCTATGCTTAAGCCATAGCCTTAATCTACTCGTCAAAACGCTTTAAATGACAGCAAACTGCCTGCACCTGCTGCTCCATAAAAATAAAACGTAGCTCGAATCTACTACCTGAACTGCTAACGTGAACTGTTTTTTGCTCAAGAAAATACACTTGAGTTAGGTTAGGTTGTGCAGCTATTCCCAATAAGCAGGGACACACTTAGACCATAGGAAGTCCATTTGTGATGCGACTTTTAGAAATTTGTAATAACATCACCGTCACATAATATAACGACATTACCAGTTCGAGCATAGAAGAAGAGACTTTTAATGCTGGTTTTTCAGTGCTGAATTACGCTAAGCTTAAACCAAGATCTGTTAATTCCATAACAAAACGAATCTGAAATTAGCCCAGCGAGCAGTATTTCAGTGTAGAGTTAACTCTGCCACCTAAGGGCCGGCTTTTCAGTGCTGAGTTAAGCCCAACTTAAGCCAAGATCTGTTAATCCCTTATCAAAATGAATCTATAGTTAACACAGCGAGCAGTTTTTCAGTGTAGAGTTAACTCCGTCAGTAAAGTTGCCAAAATCTTCGACTCTCGAAATTATTAACTCTCCCAGCTCTCATTTCACATGAAAGCTTGCGAACTTCTTTTCGCAAGAAAAGAAGTTCAAGTCATTTTCAGATGCCATTTTTCACAGAAACACACAAAACCACTGTCATTTTAACATTCAAAGAAGTTCATAGTGTTCACCAGAGTTGATCCGAGATTAATAGCTGGGACACAATGAGTATCTGTGTCTGTGTCTGTGGCTGTGTCTCGCAGTTCAGCTTACGGGAACACGTATATAGCGACACAATGCGTATCTCGCTGTGTCTCTGATTTTAGGTGAAAAATGAGGCGAGACACAGCGACAGACACAGACACAGACACAGACACACATTCTGCCCGGCTTGTAACTCACCAAATTTGGCGAGTTAAACAAAGATTAATCCTGGATAAATATTGACTGAAAAATTCATTTCTGGGGTTAATCTCAGTTTAACTCGGAAACTCAGATGATTTTGCACTGAAAAACCGGCCCTTTATGGACAGAAAATATATGGTTCAACACCCCAATTTGATTGTCCGAAAGAACGCTGTTTTTACGCCTGCATTGTTTTAGAAACTAGACTTCAGATGGAGCTGTCACGCCAGAAATTTTTTTTAACTGTTGAAAATTTTACTGTTTGTGAAGAAACCATTTATATAGTTCGATAGAAAGCAGAAAGTACATAATTATTAACTTGAGAATCTGTTTTAGATTTTACTGTAATTTTTTTTACTAAAATCATAAAAACCAATTAATGTAAATAAGCGGAAAAATAAGTGAAAAGTAATAAGATTAGTAAAGAAAAGTTATCATACCTTTGCTATAGATACGACATAGACTTCATTTAACGGCAGAGCTTCCAAATTCAACACGACCAGATTTTTGTTAAACTGAACACAATTGGCAACTGCCTCTACAATTCCCGAAAACACATACTTGGTGTAAACAGACGGCTTTTGCTTGAAAACCTTAGCCTTTTTCTCACTATCTATATGTTCGACAACTGAAATGGACAAAATTTATAGGGTTGTCGATTCGATTTAAAATGATGGTCTACCATACCATTGCCGACATTTTTCCTCAAACGAATCGCTAAATGCTGCAAAATTTGATCATAATGCAGCGATTCGATGACAAATAGCCAATCGTCAACCTTAAGCTTATCGCCAAAAAAGTCTAGGATCGATGTTGCATTGTTTTTCGACTTGATCTCTGTGGATGGTGAATAATTCTTTGCTCTGCACAGCTCCAAATAGCGCAAGTGAAAACTTCTGCAACGGTTTATTTTCTTAAGGGATATCGTGCTATTATTAGCGCTCAAGTTTTTTCTCATTTTCACTAGCTTAAGAGTTCTTCAGGGAATCCTCTCGGAGAAAAAGGCTTAAAAAAATATGTATAAAATATACAAGACTAATTAGGAACGTTTTTTATTGTTTTTGATTTATTCGCAAATGACGATGTAGATATAAGAAATACTTTTTTCGGCAGGTTTTCGAGTTACTATTTGAATTTGAATCGATACAGCATTTTGAGAAGTTGTTAACTGTAATTGAGTATTGGTCTTTGCGGTTGGTCATCCGGGAGCGTCCAGAGTCTTCTGGACTCTCCTGAAACTGTTTTCTTGGACTCGTTTGACAGTTCCTCTTCTGGATCAAAGAGAAAATTGCTTCTGGTTTTGAATCCAGAATAAAATTCAGAAGCACGCACACAATCATACATGTGTCAATGTCAAGTTGGATAAATGTCATTTGTCCCCTATAGAATAGCTTTTGCTTCACAAATCCAACGCTAGTCAAACTTCAAAATCAAGAAAAACGTGTTTGGCAGTTCGGAGAGAAGCCCCATTCCGGGAGAAGAACGCCCTGATGCGGGATCGCCAACTGAAAAGGCCATAAGTAGTAGCTTAGGAGTTCGAGGCCATTTTGTAGACTTCACCTTTTGTGCTGACATTTCCTTTGCTTGCCAATTTTACCATGTTGCACCTCTTAATTTCCACAAGCATCAGAACAGTCGTCTCCATTTTTAGACAAGCTCGAAAAACATTGATTCTTATAAGAGCGACAGACGATGTCAGCTATCACGCATGGATAGCCTTTTATAAGACACAATGACGCAAAAACTGTTTCGTCGCTCGTGTAAGGCCAAGCTTAAATCTATAAAGCCGTCGTACTGCCGATCGCTCCACTCGGAGAAGTAGCTGCTCAACATTAAGATTCTCAGGAATACTGACGTTTCTCACTCTATCCCTTAGAGTAACACCAGCAACGCACCTCAGGGATCTCATTTCGGCGGCTTGTAGCCGCGATCTAATTCTTTCGGTCATTACCCAAATTTCATGACCATAGATGAGGATCGAAACGAGCACTGAATTAAAAACTGAGATCTTTGCTTTCACTCCAAGCTCAGCTTTCCTGATGACCGGTCGGCGCAGTTCCTTTACTATTGCTCCAGGTTGGCCAATTCTACAGGACAACTCAGTATCACTCCTCCCATCTTTCGTGAAGAAGACCCCGAGATACTTAAACTTCTCCACCTGTTTTAATGGAACTCAATTTATGTGCAGGGTACACTGCACAGGAGTTCGGGAAACAACCATCACTTCTGATTTGTTTACGTTTACTTTCATCCCAGCATCACCACAGACGGCTGAAAACCTATCCAGTGCTCGCTGAAGTTCCTCTTTGGGAAATGCAAGGATGGCCAAATGATCTGCGAAAAGCAGATGGCTCATCCTGATGCCAGCCAATTCAAAACATTGCCAAGGCTGCGCTTCACCATCCAGTCCATATATGCTATGAAAAGGAACCCTGGCGAAGTCCAACGCGCACATCAAAAGGACGGGATTTGACGCCATTTATCCGTACACAGCTTCTGCAGTTTCCTCAGCGCATAGTCCTGCAAAACTCTCCACAGTGTATCCCGGGGGACTCGGTCACACGCCTTTTCCAGATCTACCAAACACACATAGACGGGTTTGGCATATTCCCAGGCCTTCTCAAGTATAAACTTCAGAGCTGGTCGGTTGTGCCTCTGCTAGGCCGAAAGCCGCACTGTTCTTCCCGTAACAAAGGCTTGATTACAGCTCTGGAACGCGTTTCCAACACCTTCGCTAATACTTTTCCCGGAAGACTCAAGAGAGAGATGCCCCCAAGAGAGTATGCTCATGACGAATAATATTCTCCGATGGTTTATCACACCCTTGAGGATGTGGGACAGTGGAAAAAAAACTTTTATGGCTTCAGGTCGAGATTCAAACCTGGGACCTCGGCTCTCTACGGAGCATGTATGCCATAAAAAAATCGTACATTTTTTTATCTCTCGCGTTTTTCTTGCATTCTCTCTGATAATGAACAACATTCTCAGATATCGTGGAGTCACTTAAGAGGGCGGTACAGTTCGGAATTCAGGCAATAACACTAGCGTTGAAATCAAACGAAGGTTTACTCTTGCCAATCGCTGCTTCTTTTGTATATAAGAAGGCAATTGAGTAGCAAAGCCATCTCTCGAACAACTAAAGTGTCAATTTATATTACCCTGATCATCCCAATCCTGATTTACGGAAGTATGAATGGCAGAAGTATGGACCCTGTCAAATGCGGATTTAAATACTTTAGGCTGTTTCAAGAGGAAAATTATTAGAGCATTTAATGGTCCCGTCAGCATGGACGGAGAGTGGAGGAGGAGATATAACATTGAACTTTGGTGTCAATACGAACTCGAAATTTCGCCACCGCCGTAGTTGACGGTGGCGGCTGGGTGTTGCTTTGGTTGTGTATGTGAAGTGACGTTTCGACTCAATTTTCATTCGTGATTATTTACACCACGACTGAAATTGTATGAAATCGATAACCACTCAAATGTAAAGCTATCAAAATTCATTTAAAGTAAAAAGTACAAAAAACAGTACGAAAACCACGCTACGAAATGGAAAAAAAGTAAACAAAATTATGTCAAAGCAATTTGACACTTAAGATGATTATTGCACCGGTGCAGTATTTGTCGTTTTGTACACAATGGAACTGAGTGTACACCGCACTGGAATTGCTGCGAACACTGATTATTATTTGACAGCTCGGTGTGGCAGTTCAGTGTTTAAAAGAATAAGCCATTAAAGTAAAATACGACGAAAATGGCCCCATAGTGCGCCCTGAAAATACACTCGCTGATTGTAAGAATAAGAATTTTTCTCGGAACGCAAAAGTGCACAATTCGCTGTCAAACTATTAAAATTCAACTGCACAGATGATAAAAAAATTTTAACGTAAAATTCTTACACTGAAAGTTCTGCTGCTACAAAATCCTCAGGACATTGATTTATTGTATATAAACTGCTACCAAACTTAATTTTGGTTCTTTAGACATTTTATACACGTTCGGCGCGCTATTTGCTAGGTACCCGTTTCGAGATTTGAAAACAACCTTCAAAGGGAAAGTCAATGGGGATGGCTGGTTTTCCTTCTACAACTCACTACCGGTACCAAACAGTAGCACAGATCAGGGTACTATTTTTGCCACAGGTTTTGTGGCGCTTATTCACAACCTGCGACAAAAATGGTACCGCTTGTGCTGCTGATTGATATTGGTGGTGTGCTGCGGAGCGGAAGCAGCTTTCCCTATTTGAATTACCCATTGACAGTGTTTCCAAATTTGCAGTGCCACGGGTGCCAAACAGCACGAGTTTCTACGTGCTTGAACTATACTTAACTATATTGAGTTCTTCTTCTTATCTTCTACTGAGAAAAAAGTCCGCTCTGTAGTGCCTTATATGGGGCACGAGTAGCGTTATCGTGCGTCGGATGAAACCATAGTCTTTAACCACAGTTGGCATGTACTATTCAGTAACTAGGTATCAACAATTGAATAACTGGATATTCGACTTGTGTCCCTCTTGCCCTTCAACACCCATTTGCTTTCGCTTTTCATGAACCTTTCAAAACTTTTATAAAGCTCTAACGCTGCGCATAACATAGTCAATGCCCAAAGCAATGGAAATGAACATGTCAATCGTCATGAAAATTAGCTGGTCATTAGATTTCGAATCATTTTCAATGTGGGCATTTATGGAAATGACAAATTGTTGGCTTTAGTCCACAAATTACTTAATGAATTAGACATTCAACTAGACTGGAAAGCCGAGGGGCCTACAAGCTGTTGCCATGGATATACCTGGAAAACTACGCATACTCTCACATTTTGTCAATGTATTCCACACTTGAAGAGATTCACCACGAAGTTCAAGTGATTCACCACGAAAACATGGCGGAATCAGCTTTTTGCTCCGTCTACCGGACAAAAATTGTAACGAATTCCAATATCTGGAAGTCGCCACATAATGGGTCGTGCTACGTTAATGTTGTTTTGCTAGAGACCTTAAAATCATTTTTATCTTAATTGTATTCCAGTTATACATTATGTATTTCAAATGCCTTCTAAATATTTTCATATATAGTTAAAAACAAAACACAAAAAGCGCAAATGAAACTAATTCTTTACTGCCTAAATGCCTGTGCCTCTGATAAGTTTGTGTTTTATGTTACCGGATTAAAGCTTTAAAAAGCAAAATTTAAGGTTAAGTACCAATAAAATGTTTTCTACATGTTTTGACGAAATCAATCGTTAGTATATTAAAAAGTAAAAGTCATTAGAAAGATTTAAAGGCACTTTTATTATTTTTATTATAGCTATAATTTGAATTCACTATTCGAACAAATCAATATTATGACATAATTGTCATCCTTATCCTCCCAAGTCGATATTATTGCATGCATTTGAGTTTAGAGTTGAACATTAAAAGTCAAATTGGCAACTGAGAACAGAAGAATAATGCACTTTTGAGTGAACCCATTTCATAAAAAAAATCAGTAGCACATTGAAATTGATTTCTGTCAGTGAAATAGCAAAGTAGTCGAAAGAAAAATGTTTATGTATATTTTTGTAGGTAACAATAGAGATTGACACCAAAAGAAGCATTCATTAAAAAAAACAAATTTAATCACAAGTAAAAAAAGTTTCAGTGATGCAATCCAATGAAAGCTATATTTAATGCTTCTAAACTTCTTCATTTTTCTTAAATTTGGGAACGCTTAATATTTTACGCAAGTAAAAATCAAAAGCCTTTTCCTAAAATGGAAGTTTTCTCGATTGTTTCCTAACTGTTGCTCTTGTTTTGCTGAATAACTAATATTTTCTGCATTCCTACATAATTAAAAACTGAACATCAGTAACACATGAACGATTCTGGAGAAAAGAAAAGCCCAACTGCGTAATAATGATAATAAGCGTCTCACACGCATTCACCGTCACAAAACCGAAAAGCATAAACAACAAATAAACAAATAGGTTTTGGGGGAAAGGGGACGCACAAGTTGAATATTTAGTTATTAAGTAATTTGTGACCCGAACTATATTGAAAAAAAGACCAAATTCGTAAAAATATCCAATTACGCCATAAACATTCCAGTATTTCCAGGCACATTCAAATGAACTAAATTTTACGATTTTGTAGTCTCAATGTAGGCTCACCCCAAGTGTGGGCAAAATTAAAACAGAATTGTCATTTTGACTTAAAAGACTTGTGTGTTATATTTTATGACTTTTTTAAGATATGTATTTAAATTTTTCAAATGTCAGTGTGAAATTCACCTCGCAATTTTGGCGGGCTCTCAAATTTTTGTTTACTTTTCTCACACGTATTCACCGACACGGAACTCAAAACAACAACAACAAATAAACAAATGGGTTTTGGGGGGAAAGGGACGCTCTAGTTGAATATCTAGTTATTAAGTAATTTGTGCTTTAGTCAGATTTGAAAACAAATGTCAGAGTATGGTTAACTCCTGAATAGCTACTGAATATCCAGTTATTCAGTAATTTGTGGACAGCACTTAACTTAATATTGACTAAAAACTTACACTAAAATTTCAATCCGAAATGACATTATTTTTGTGTTAATGTTTAACAGGGCATTTGTTTGGAAATGTTGGAGTGTTGGCGACTTCATGAATTTAAGCTTGTGGCCAAAGCCTTTACGAGTCGGAGGTTGAATATCTAGTTATTCAATAATTTATGAATTTTAACAATCTAAATAATAGAAAGCGAAATCAAGCTTTTTTACTTCGTGTATAACATCCCTGCCCAACTGGAGTCCGAACTCCGAACTGCGCTACAAATCCGAACAAAAAAAAGGTCCACCCGTCGCAAATGTTTTTTTTTTCGAACTTCGAAGTGCATGAGAGTGAACAGTAGTGAAGCCGAATAAATAAAAATACCGAGCGAAAAAATATTTCTCCCAGTTGTGTTTGTGTGTGGATGCGGCGATATACCATCAACACAAGAGTGAGCGAGCAAACCCCACATTTTCGCGAGAAAACGATCGTTTCCTCCTTTTTTTTCTTTTTTGTTCATTGAATTTCCAACCAAAAAAGTCTGCACGCGATTTTTCTGTTCAAAAATTTACCGATTTTTTGCATTAATTCAATTTACCACCAGCAACAAGGCTAAATAATTTCCAAATACTCAACATCACCGCTTCGAATAACTCGAATTTCGTAGCGAAAAAACCCATCATACGGTTGTCACATCAAATTCTCACAGCGAACAACCAAAAGGCAACGAAAAAAACCGAAAGAAAAAAAAAAAGAAACGGAAAAAATATCCCAAAAGGCAGAATCGCAATCGTCGGCCGACCGACCCCAACTTATAGCTGCCAGGGCAGGAACACAAAAAGAGAAAAACCTGAAAATTCCACACCTTGCGTGGAAAATACACAGTTTTCGCCAACGAATTTGATTTTTTAGTCAGGATCTTCGAAATAATACAACAAATCGCAGCTAGGCCTGTTGTAATTGCAGAGGAATTATTCTAATTAACAAAATGGACGTCGATTTGACGGTAGAGGTCTGCGGCGAGAACGATGCCTACTACAAGGTTTGTATACGTTCGTCTCTTGATTGTTTTACGAAAGAAAATTGCTTTTTATGTCCCTTGTTGGTGAGCGGCCATCGGGCTCCTCAAGTCGGTTCTGTTCTCGGTTTTCTGCTCCCTAATGGCGTCTTGTCCACAATGTGCCAGGGAAAACTCCACTTGGGATGAGCAAACAAAAAAAAAAAAAACGAACAAGAATCTGCACGAAATGAGCAAGAACAAAACAGCACCAAACCGTCAGCACAGCACACAACAGTCGTGTATTGGTGGTGATGGAATGTTGTTTTGTCGTTCGTACGACGACCTCTCTTTCGCCCAGCACTTGCCGGGCCAAGGAGCTCTTGCTCAACACGCTTGTCTCGAAGTGTAACCAACCCAAGAAACAAAACATGCCAGCGCGTGTGACATCCTCAGACTGCTTCGGAACTCTTGGCCTTCCCACAAGCGTTTAGGATGCCATCAAAGCCAGCGTCCTAATTGTTACTCTTTTCTCATTTCAGGGAACCGTAACCGACGTCTTCGAGGATGGAGTGCTGGTCAGTTTGGATGAGTAAGTAGACGAATGAATGAATGCTTTAATGAGTTGAGTTGGAGCGTGTAAATGGCTTGACATCTATTTTTGATATCTATTTATATCCATTATGGTATTGACACTAGTTTGTTGGGACACAGGGGGCGACAGGGACAAAACTTCTCCATGTGGCTATAAAAAAAAGTAGGCATACGATCTTCGTTGACTCCCTGACGTTTTTCTTTTATTTTTTCGGTCTGGTACGAAAAGGGAAAGAGGAGGCGCGATTTACATTCGTGGGCGATCTTAGAAATGCAGTAAGACCCAAATTTGAAGTCATATTTTGGAATTCACATCGAGATAATTAATGATTGATGGGAAAGAAACTCTCTAGACTTGTAGGCTTACGCCTCGCAGTCGGTTTGTTGTTTTTTAATTAATTTGATTCGGAAAAGATTCTAATTAAACAGCTGCTGTGGGCATAAAGTACCTAACGTCCAAACTTACGTAATGCTTGACTTCGTGAATCAATCGGAATCTTTGGAGCTTCTATCTGAGTTCTGAAGGTTGAAAAAAACTTTATTAAATATCAGGCGGCTTGGGGAAGAATCTTGTTTGATCTTTAGCAGGAATGCACCCTTTGAAGAGTTCTTTGATTTGCAAAACAAACTGGTGCGAGTTTACATTGATTCATTACCTCAAACTGCTTATCCAGCTCAGAAGGAATTCTCACTATAAGACTTGGAACAATCATAAGTTGGAGGACAGTTATTTTATTTTAAAATCCTTTTTTGCTTTAGCCCTTTGCATTGTAAGAAATTCTCTCTCTGGGTCTTACCCAGCTCTTACAGTCGAACATCACCTAAAACTATGAAAAGATCATCGATAAAACCTGTTTGTCCAATCCCTCAGTCGAATTTTCCATGTTTCTCTTATGCTTCTTATGCTCTATCCCACATTGTTACTAGACATTTGTGTGCCGAACGCTCCACTGCGTTTTAAAGCCTTCATATCAGCTCGTTAGACAACTTTCTGTCACAAAAAATAGTTGACTTTTAAAACATTTCGCAGTTTACTTACTGCTATTAACCCTTGATCTTGTTTAATTAAACTTCCCACACTTTTAAAGCATATTTTCGATAAATTTGAAATTGTATCTAATGGATTTGAAATGGCTAAGATTCTTTGGGCTATTTTTCCATACTCATTCCCCTCTAACGAATCGATCCAAATTTTGCATGCTCGGTGCACTGACGTTGACGTAATCGTCACTTCCAGTGCCTCCCAAGAGTGCACACAAGAGCTCATAAAAGAATAGCTGGATTACTCCCGTCTGTTTTTCTTCACATCGACATTGAAAAAACAACTTTCGAAAGCAAAATACTTCTGGATTACACCGACTTAGGCCACAAACATAGATACAAACTGGGATGCTTACAAAACATCCCTCAAATTCTACAAAAAAGTATGAGAAAAGCCAAACGATTATCTTGGCAACTCTTGTAGCAAAATAGTAGAAACCTCTGAAGCCTCTAGGCTAAGGAAAATCGTCTCTACTAATCCAACGATGCCCGCCAGCCTCAAAAAAGCAGACGTCTCCTGGATTTCCTCTAGCGCAGAATCGCTGAACCTGCTACTGGACACCCACTTTCCGGATAGCTCCGATATTATTAATAGTGTTAACCCTAACAGGTCAATGCCACATATAACCAATAAGTATGATCTGATAACTAGGATCGATAACAGCTTCGAACCTTACAAATCGGCAGGACCAGACGGCATAATACCAGCCGAACTACAAAACACATCGGATATTCTCCTCCCTGTACTGGAGATAATTCTGAGAGGTTGCGCAGAAATGGTCCACATTCCGCTGTTATGGAGATAAGTGAAAGTGGTATTTATACCCAAAGCTGGCAAATATCCCCATGTTGCTCCAAAGGATCACAGACCCATCATCCTATCTTAAAAACTCTAGAAAGATTGATTGACATCCACCTTCGTTCTAGCATTGATAAGAGGCTGCTGTCTACAGCTCTGCACGCTTACTGTAAGGACAGATCTGTGGAAACAGCTTTGAAGGCTAGTGCGTTCCATTGAATATTTGCCTCACCACAAGGAGTACACAATGGTAGCCTTCCTCGATATAGAAGGCGCCTTTAACATTGTAACACATCTGCAATCTCGGCTGCACTGTCGGCTCTGAAGGTTGATGGCACGCTTAGCGAGTTAATAAATCAACTTTCAACGAGTAGAATTATTAACTCAAAGCTAGATGAGACCACTGCCAGAAGATCTGTCAGCAGAGGAAGCCCACAAGGTGGAGTCCTATGCCCACTCCTTTGGAATCTAGCGTTGAACGAACTGCTGGTTATCCTGAAAGGAGAGGGCTGGAAAATGATCGCTTATGCAGACGACGTTGCCATTGCCGTTTCGGGGAAGCACCTAAACACCCTTAAAGAACTCCTACAGGACGCTCTAAACAAGCTTACCAGAGGGACTGACAGTTTTGAACTGGGTGTCAACCCCCACAAAGCTGAACTTGTCCTCTTCAAGGGCACTAGCTTAAATTTCTCCGAAGAAGCTAAATATCTGGGTCTCATCCTCGATAGAAAGCTCAGCTGGAAATCTAATGTACAGGAAAGGGTCCGGAAAGCTACGATATCACTCTTTTCCTGTAAAAAAAGCAATCGGCAATAAGTGGGGACTTCAACCCCGAACCACCCACTGGCTATACATCTCGGTCATCAGACCGATACTGACGTATGGAACGGCTGTCTGGTGGACCGCGACAAGCTTAGCAAGGTCCAAAGGTCAGCCTGCTTATGTATAAGCGGAGCGCTTCGCACCACTGTTTCAGCAGCATTAGACGCCCTGTTCCATCTGATTCCCCTTGATATTTTCAGCAGACAAACAGCTGCTATAACGGTTACTCGCCTCAAGGCAACCTCTGAGTGGACCTATAGTGAGATAGGTCACTACGCTATTCTGAACACATACAGACCCTATTTTAGAAACATAGACTTCAAAGTCTTCGTCAAAACTTCCAGACAACTATCCCCCAAAGGCCTTCTTGGGATGACTGTGTGCCTCTGGAACGCGAGTCGATTCACTTCAACACGGGATGAATCAAAGACAAATGATGGGGTAGGTGGGGGTGTATTCTCAGAAAAACTGAATCTTAGTCTCTCTTTCCGTCTTCCGGATCATTGTAATGTTTTCCAAGCTGAAATCATGGCGATTAAGGAAGCCTTGTCCTGACTTAAGAATAAGGATATTTTAGGTATTTTTTCTGACAGCCAGGCGGCCATCAAGTGCCTGCCCGGAGTCGGTTTCTATAAACTCTAAAGTAGCCTTAGACTGCCGTTCGTCTCTAAAGGAGATGTCAGAGCAGTTCAATTCAATTCTGCTGTGCTGGGTGCCAGGCCATAGTGGCATTTCAGGCAACTGTAAGGCTGACGAACTCGCCAAACTTGGACTACTCTCTCAATTTCGTTTGATAAAGGCTCCTTGGGCATTCCAATTTCGACATGCAAATTCATGATACAACTGGATGCAATAGGAAGAACAAATCTCAGATGGACAAGTGGTAGAACCTGTCTAGTAACGAAACTAAGATTGTGAGCGATCTGTATTACATATCAGCCGAAAAACGAATTTCCTCCTAACTCCTAATAAGTCGAATCTCTGATTGAACGTAAGTGCACTTTTTTTTAATGCCCGGTTTCACTGTGAACGTTTAAACTTAAGATTAATTAAACTTTCACGAAAGTTTAAACTCAGTGCTTAAACCGTTGGTGTTTCTTAGTAGAAATTGATCGAGCGCTTAGCTAAACTTTCGGTTATTGTTTTTCCTTAGTTTTGTAGGCCACTTTAAACATCAATTGTCATATCTCAGCGCATTTTTATTTTTCAAATTGGTTTAAAGAATGCGTGAAAAAAAGGAAAATATTAAGAATTGTACGGTTTTCTTAAGACTACAAGCCGATTTCGGATCGGGTATTCTGTTTCGGAGATATTTGAATCCAAAGTTTAGACAAATGTGACCGCAAATTTAATTTGAAATTCTCAAGACAACGTGGTACTTGTGACGCTTACAGTAAACCATCAACGGCGGGCGTTTAAGTTAAACCGCCGTATAAACTTTCGTTTACGTTTAAACTAGCACTGGAAAACACTTTTTTGTTTTGAACGTCAATTTAAACTTTGAATGTCGCTAAACGGAGTTTAAACTTGCACTAAGAAACCGGGCATTAGTGAATTAAGTATAAGTTAATAAAAGAATAAGTTAACTATAATTCGAATGCCAGGTAGAACTTAGAATCTCTACTCCTCTTGAATATTTTAAGTGCGGTTTTTTCACTAATCGCTGCTTTTACCTCATCTGTCGAAAATTATGTTTCTTTGATCGTTTATAGTTGCCCTATATAAACGATAGGGGCAACTATATCTATATAGTTTCTACTAGATTCAAACTAGATATATTTTTTTTATCTAGTTTGAATTTAGTAGAAACTAGTTGTTCTTTTATTCGCGAATATGTGTGCAAAATGTTAATCCCATATACATATTTTGCGCTTTGCATTCTTTTTCCTTACTTTTGTCATATTGCATCGCTTAAACAAAAGTTTTGCTTTCTTTGTGCCCATGTTTGTATTCAGATTTCCCCGACACGATACTTTTGTCTGTCTAGTTTACGTTCTTGCTGACTCCATTCAAACGGTGCGATTACCATTTTTCCACAATTGCTGTAGTGTATGACTCGCGGTTTTTGGAACTGAATCAATTGATGTCAACGTACTCTCTCGAATGTAGAGTACGTATGTAAAGTACGAATGTAAAGTACGACTACAGGACTACAACCGTTCTTGTAGTCGTACTTTTTTGTACCAACAAAGCTTGCCCAAAAGGCCAAACACCGGTTCTAATCGTAGTATCTATGCCTCGCAAGTAAATATATCCAAAATTTTTTTTCCCACTTCTTAACTTGAATAAATGTAAAACTCTCGGATTTTTCTGACTGACAAAGCTGACCTAGTGTCTCCTTTAGTCATGGATACGTGTGACCGATTTCTACTGTTGGAAATTGACTGGAAAACATCTAGTGGAGAAGTCGATTGATAGAACTATTGTCAGTGATTTTCCAGTAATCTTTCAATTCTGAAACTGATCTGTAGAGAGGTACCCTAACGTCCTTTGACTTCCTTGTAAGGGATCTTTTCAGCACTAGCGTTATGACCCCAAAATGGTATTTAAAAAGGTGCTTATATTTAACTTAACCAATTCAGAAACAAATTACCTACTAGCTGCTACCAGCGACATTGTCCGCGTTGAATTTAAAAAAAAAAAAAACAAACATTAATGTCGTGTTTATCGGACTTTTTACTACATTTAAGATATTATTTGGATTGAAACAGACACTTTGGTTTTGTCGTAAGTGCAAAGTAGGTAGTATGAATTTACAAAACCCATTTGTGAAAACAATGGTAGGTAAGATTTTATAAGAAGAAAAACCTTGTTTTGACAACCCGTCACGTCAAGATACACAACTTTCACAACTATCAGTGATTTATGATGCGTTATGGTACTTACGCCATTTTAAGAATTAAAAGTGAAATACTCAGTCGGCATTTGGGCTTATTTTTTTACAAAAAAGAGTTTTATGCGCGATTCCTAATCAGCTACAAAGAATAGCAACGAATATAGCATACGTAAGGCAAAAACTAGTGAGGTGGTCGAATCTGGACAAAGAATCAATCGTGTTCACTGTAGCTTAACTGGTAGAGCATTACTCGCCACAAGTAAGGGTTGCAGGATCGTTGCCGGTGAACTGCACTGGGTTTTTTCTTTCAACATTTCCGTCCGCTAACATTTCAACTCCACTCTAGAAAACAGTTTTGTTTAAACGGGAATCCAGCATGATTTTTAACCGGAAAAGAGTAGGTACGTTTTTTGCTTACAGCAATGAACTACTCTTACTTGGATAAGAGTACGATTCGTACTTGGAAAATATTGCGGCTCTGATAAGTTGAAATCAAAGTTTACTAAGCCCTTGCCTAAGATTTTTGTGACATTTTTCATTGGCATACTTGACGTCCGTTTTAATAATATAGGAATCGGATCCGAATTGGATTTCCGTATGTATTATGCTAAGTTATTCCTCGATTAGTTAATTATTAGGAAGAATGTAATCACAACCAGCGCTAGTCTTCGTGCCCACCGAGTTGAATGTTCGAGTAGGCTTAAAATCTTCAACTGACAGATGAGTATACTATACCACACAACAACGCGTTTATCTGGCTTCAAACACACAGAAGCTACTGACACGACACAACATCCGTCACTCACTGCACTTGCATGTCGAGGCGACTTAAACTCGGTTTAAGCTTGTGCCTACTCTGCACAAAAATGGGATTTCTACTGATAAGTATTTGCGTACGTTTGTTTTGACATTTGAGTAAACTCTTCTGAGAAACGCTTAAAACTATTGGCGACTGATAAACTGCTTTCCACGCCACCAGACGGATTCCAAACGAAGCGCACTTTTGCGATAAACACTGTGACAGCTTATTTGGTAATGCAAAAACGCGTAGAATTGCAAATAGCAAACAACTTTTAAGTTGTTTATTTCTTTTTTTAAGTTTACTAGAGTTTCAAAAATAATTTCGATGCTACGAAAAAGTGTGAAAGTACACAAAATAAGTTTGTTTTAAGTGATTACTGCTGCAAAAAGTCTAATCTTAATGATCAAAATATATAAACAATACCTTTCGCTCAAATTGTTTGATTTGGCCTTTATTTAAACATTATTCCTTATTTTAGAAATCTTAACCCAAAGCAAACATTGCGAAATGGACCACTTCAAGAGGGCAAAAACGCACAGGAAAGCGGGACGATGATCAGGCTATTCATACACCAGATCTCAAAATATTTCAATGCATTTCTGCTCCAACTTGAACACATTTGTCATTTTGGCTTGCGCTGTGTTGAACCCCAACGTTGTGCTAAAAAATCCGAAGGCATGTGATGCACTCTTTCACAACTGGAAAGAAAACAATAATCAGTTAAATATTGTACTCACGCTAAACTAAGGACTTTTTGCTCACCAATCCTTGCGACTGTTTCTGTCTTTAAGTCGGGTGAACCTTTTTTTTTTATTTGCTGGGTGCATTTTTTTACTGAAGGTGCTTGACTCAGGTAAATTCTGTGATGGACAGCTGAGGGTAGGAGCAGGCACTGAACTCTCTTTCCTCTCGCCAGTGGAACAAGAATTTCCGCCTTTCTAAAGTGCCGACTGCAAATGGCAAAATTCTTTGGAAAGAGTTTTCCCATCTTCAGTAACACCTTCCACTTCAGCAGCTCCTTGCGATTGTTTAAGACACTGCGCGGTATCTGGTGCATGGAAATACCAGGCCTCCTGTACGTTCTGGACTGAGGATCTCCGCAGTATTTCATTTCACTCGCTCAACTTGTAAACTACTGAAAAGTGGTTTAAATTAGATTTTTTCGATAAAAAAATATAAATTGAAAACAATTCTTACATATTGTCTAAACAATGTTCTTTGAAGAACTAACTTTTTAGAAGTGTTTAACTTATAAATCTTTTCATTTTAAAACAAATTGACTTAATTTCCGTACGTGTTTGACAGTTTCTGTCAAATGTCATCGTAAGTAACTCACAAAACCTGCTAGGTGGCACCTTATAAGTCGTCAATTAAGTTTTGGCTATTTATTGTAAAGCATCTAAAGTTAGGGAGAAAAAAAAGTAGCCTAACCGAGAGCCGTTGATGTCTTTCTTAAGATAGTGTAATTTTTTTTCTTGTTTCAGTACTATTTTCTGAGTAGATTCCGGACAAAGAAGTACATAAAAAAGTAAACTTGCAGTAAAAACAAACTTTAAGTTTTTAATTCGGTTATTGATGCAAACCTCAGATTTGATCACGAAATTTAATGGTCGTAGGAACAACTATTGCTTGAGTTAAGCCAAGTACCCTGTTAATGGACATACGACAAGAAAAATTATGATTATGATAAATCTATTCCATAAAAATACTACTTGTGATATATTCCGTTTTCGAAACTCAACTTGTCACACGCTTTCTCTAAAAATAAATTCTTCGTTTTCAATATTTTTTTTATCAATAAACATAAAAAAAAGTGTGGCTGTGTTTTTAGAAACAAATATCTCAAAGTAAATAAAAACCCAGTGGCTCGCGACAGTCGCAAAAATGATTCACAATTCGATCAAGTAGTTTGAATATATTAGCCTTCTAGTTATTAAGAACATAGCACACTTCTCCCAAATGCTTTTTTAAAAATAAAACCCATTTGAAAGGAGTGAGGCCACTTATTTGGCTCCTCGATTCCAATTTCCATAACAAAACTTTTCACTTGTCCATACGGCGAAATATTGCAAACAGGTTGAAGCATTCGTTTGACAATTTTTGGGCGTTTACCAAAGAATGTGTGTGGGTCCTTTGAAAAAAATTAAGCAATCGGAATTGCTGCACTTTAACTGAATCCAGAATAAGTGCAGTAAAGGGGTGAGCAGCCAAGGCGAACAAACTTATGAAACTTATCACAATCAACGCATTTCACAGAGTTTACAAGTTATAATAAAGTTCCTGGTATTTGTATCTTCATTATATTTTGGCATGTTGCCACTTGTTCTCGAAAATGAAAAATGTCTTTGCGGGTTATATGAATTCCTTTGCATTAATTAGTTTTAATTAGTTCCACTTAACAATACACGACGTGAACTTATTTTTCATTCAATTTTTTCCATAACTTTTCAATTTACGCTTTTGTTATTGCAAATTTTATTTTCAGATGCCAAGAAGAACAAAAATTTCCCTTTTCTCAAGTTCGCTTCCCGCCCGAAGAAACAGATCAACCACCCGTCTACGAGGAGGGCATGGAGGTGGAGGTGTTTACGCGATCGCTCGAGCGTCAAACATGTGGTTGGTGGACAGCTGTTATAAAACTACTTAAGGCTGAATTTTGCGCCGTTTGCTATCTAGGATTTGAGAATCAATATACGGAAATTGTTGAACTGAAGCGGCTAAGAGTGAAAAATCCCAATCCTCCTATTACGGCAAAAACGTTTCATAAATTCGAGATCACTGTGCCTGCTGAACTGCAAGAGGAGTTAGTTTTCCCCTATTTTTTCTTTCGTTTCTTGTTTTATTGTCTTATGGATGTTTTTTTTTTTTTTTTATTATTGCAGAGCTAAGGAAGAAGGCATACATAGAGAATTTCAACGTTCTATAGAAGCTGGTATATGTCGTTACAACGCCGAGCGAGGAATACTGACAGTGATTTCCAAATGCGATTTCTCACAGAAAAGAGCGACTATGCTGCAGGACATGCATTTTCGAAATTTATCGCAAAAGGTATGCACAAAAACAACAAGTCTTAAATTGTTTTAATTTTTTTTTAACTTTTTTTTCTCATTTTTAGGTTATTCTTTTAAAACGAACAGAAGAGGCTGTTCGTCAGCTAGAATCAACGAAACTGAACAGTCGCGGGTAAGTTTTTAACCGGTGTTACTCAATTAACTAACTGCAATTTTATGCGCTTTTGGAAAAAAATTATATTTTGATGAGACGTGAATTTATGGTTTTGCTTTTATGATAAAGCTCGTCATACATTTCATTGTGCCTCCATGCCTCGGGGCCTTGTGACTTTATATGATCACTACCGGAGTATAGATTATAACTATCTATACTTTGTCACTGGTAAAAAAATTTGTCGTATGACAGGAAAAAAGTAAAACACATCGGTTAAAGGTAAAAAAAGTTGCCTGTGACATAACTTAACTTGTGCTCGCAGTGCGGCACTAAGGTTTATAATTGAGACTGTCAAGTTATTGCCAATGGTTTAGGGGACGACAAGTTAAAAGGTCTTGTTGACTTAGTTTTTTTTTGTATCACCAAGTACCCACACAAGGCTATAATGTGTGTCGGTATTCTTATCCAACTGCCTCTCTGACCCAGGTTAGTTTGATCACACTTAGTTGCTGATGGTGTACTTATGTACCTAACACACTTATGTATTTTTCGTAAACACTGCAGTATGTCTATTTACCAGGGTTGTTTTTCCGTTGTCGATACCAATATGCGAAAATATTACATTTTCCTTTTGGTAAACCAGAATCCATCCTTCAAACTGAGCTTCGGTTCTTCTTGGGGGCTGAGTGCTGGCGTGTCCCCCATGCCAGTCGCAGGATCTGTAGTTGCTACTACAACTGGCTGGTTTTTCGACATAAAAAAATCCATTTTTTTCTGTTAAACATAAATTGTCAGTACAGCGATTCTTGATTGCACCGATTCTTGAAAACACTGAATTTTGTTCCTGAAATCAACGCACTGAGAAGCGTGCGTTCCCAGCTATCTAAGGAAAAATTATGGAAACTGGGCTGAGAGTAGCCAAGAGGTTCTGGACGCTTTGGTGGAAACTTACTTTCTTAGGTACACTTCAGCGGATGGTGTTCTTCCGCAATCTGAAAGCACAAGAATCTCACTCACCGAAGAGCAGGTAGGTGTCCTTATTGACAGGAAAAAATTACGGTGGGCAGTTCAGTCCTTCAAGCCGTACAAATCTCCGGGACCGATAGTGCTTTCCCAATGACCACCAGAGGTGAAAATCCAAAATTTATGAGAATTCTCAGACACCCTCAGAAGTAGAGGTTATTTTTATCCCTAAAGCTGACAAGCCGGGACATACATCAGCAAAGGACTTTAGACCAATAAGTCTCTCATAGTTTATGCTTAAAACCCTGAAACGACTTCTTGAACTTCACATTAGGACCAAATGCAGCAATGGCTTTCTAATCGAGCCACAGCATGCATACATGAGAGCAAATCCACAGAAACCGCCCTGCATGAGGTGGTAGGCAAAATAGAAAGGATTCTACACCGTTATGAGTTTGTAATGGCAGTCTTCCTCGATAGATAGATATTAAAGGGATCATCAATAACCTAGAGCGTAGCCTTTGAAAGCGGTCTAGTAGACGCTAGCATTGAACAGGGAATTATAAACTGGGCTTGCAACATGCTTGCAAATAGGAAAATTAGATGTTCGAATGTGCAATCATCATTGCAGCGCAATGGCGAAAGAAAGAAAGGCCTAAGCATTCCTGAATCACACAAATGCAATGACAACCGCATTTATTGACATGCGATTAATGTTGCTTAATGACAACCGCCTTAGTGACGAAGAGATTCAAAACCGGGTGGCCTGCCGGTATAGTGTGAGGTCAACTTGGTGTACCCCACAAGCGGACCATTAGGAATGGAGTAGAGCGGGAGGGTTATGATCCATCACTTCAGATCATAACCGCGCGCCTAAAAAGAAAAAGAAAAACAAGAAAGAAACTGTTCGATTGGGCCAAGCTCAATTAGAAGGTCTTTAACCAGGGGAGCACCTCAAGGTGGAGTATTATCTCCACTCCTATGTGTGCTGGCTATGAACAGTATGTATTCTGAAGAAGCTAAGTGCTATAGGCATCAGTGCCACGGCATAAGCAGATGACGTGGTGGTAAACGTGCAGGGAAATTACTTAAATATCTTAAGTGAAATAATGGAGGTTGCTCTGAAGTCGATCAGCACTCGGACCAAACGCTGTGGCCTCGGTGCAAACCATTCAAAAACGGAGTTGAATCATCCCTTTCGAATAGCGCGAACTGTCTGGGTGTAATTCTGGAAAACTGAATTGGAATCTTAATGTAGGGGAAAGAATCAAGAAGGCATACAATGCTCTTTTTATTTGCAAGAGAGACGGTAGGGAAAACTTGGGGCCTAAAACCTGCCATGGCTCACTGGTTGTGGTGGTAGGACCCATACTTACTTACTTACGGTCAGGGGCTGTCGCACAATGTTTAAAGCATTGTGCATTCACCGATTGAGACTTTGCTTGGTGCCAGGACACTGCGGTAAAGAAGGCAATGAAGAAGCCGACAAACTTGCTGGAAGAAGAGAGCTTCTCGATAATAGTAAGGTTTTTAACATCAAACCACCCCTCTGCGTAGTAATCGTCACTATTGAAAAGAATATTACAATGACTGCCAACGAAAGGTGGTCTAATCTGACTGGGGAATTCTGACGGGATACTGTCTCCTGCGGAAACACGCAAAGAGGCTCAGGCCTTGTTAAATCTCACGTTCTCGTTGGCAGTTCACACCAATTTCACGTAAAATGACCATGCCCACCACTCGCTTGCAGTTTTTCCGTGCATGGTGATTTGGCAAAACACACTGACAGTCATTTTGGCAGCTGTAGCTTTAAAAATACATATGGCCATTCAACTTCTAAAGTTTGTCCCTATTGGAATCGTAAGCTATGTGCCATGTGGCGCCGTTCTGCTGAAACCACTTGTCGTTCGTGTCTGTCCATATGATCCAATTCAGTCCAAAAGAAGTTTGTAATCATCGACATATAGCGCTCGTGGGTAACGGTCTCGGCTTGGACAACGTGGTTCTCGTGAATATATGTGCCGATGACGGCTCCAACGTTTGCTCGCATTTTTGAACGCTGTATCCGCCCATAGTAAATTGGGTTCAATTTGGATCTCTAATAAACTAGGGATGTAGGAAAAAGAAAGAGCGGTTTTCAGCAGAGTAAAATAAAATCAGCGTCAAAATTTTAGGGGGGAATAAGCAAAATAATTTTTTTTATAGAGCCCGGGTTTTGGTATGGGCGCCAAATTCTGGGGTGTGGACTGTTTTTAAGGTTTAACATTTTTTGGATCGGAATCCTTTTTCTTCGTCTTTCATATGGTCTCTTTGTGTCTCGTCTTGGCGCCGTAGAGAGCACTGTGTGCCGATATACACGACATTCACTAACTTATTTACCTCTACAGGCGGATAAGTTTGTTTCATATGACGTTTGAAGTTTGAGCAAGGCCAAGACCATTAAATTGTCGAAAACAAACCCTACGAAGATCGTCAGTAGAGAGGGTAATAGCGCAAAATATGCGTTTTAAATAACTTTGACTTAAAAGATCCTGTTGTCTAACACAAAGTATAACATAGCTGCACTGGTTGTTTTGTATGACATTCTATTTCAAGTAGACCCTGTGAACAAAACAATGCCAAGTTTAACCATCCACATCGATGCCGCCACTTCATCAGTAGGAATAGGCGGAATAAAGGCTGTGAATCTGTCAAGCAACTTCTTGGAACTGACTCATTATCCGACAGTACAGGTTTTTTTTTCGGAAATTTTCAACTCTAAATTTGAATATACCAAAATTTGTATATTGATCTGAAAACGTCGCTTCTCTCCACCAGTGCTTTAAATGCTGCCAACGCGACGTTGCAGAAAATCGCATTTTAATTCCTTTTCATTTTCATTTTGCTTAATACTTCTGCAAAAACTAACCCTAGATTAGTGCTTACCATTGCTTTGCCAGGCATAAAATATTTATTAAACTTTTGCGCCATTTGACTAAAAAAACCCTCTGAAAAATAAGAAACTATAGATAATTATTTTAAAATGAACCCAAGGAAAAACTTTATTGACCGGCGATTAATTGTTAAAACTAAAAGGGCCACGCCGCTCTTATCTACTTCTAGATTCACAGATGAGTTTCATGTCCGTCATGACCTCATGGGTCTGGCAATCGGTTCGCACGGTAGTAATATCCAAGCAGCCCGTCTTCTAGAAGGCGTCACAAATATCGAACTCGAAGAGACGAGCTGCACATTCAAAATCACCGGCGAAACAGAAGATTCGGTGCGTCGTGCCAGATCCATGTTGGAATATGCGGAGGAGTTCTTCCAAGTGTCACGCGAGCTGGTCGGCAAGGTGATTGGTAAAAATGGACGAATCATTCAGGAAATTGTCGATAAAAGTGGCGTGTTTCGAATCAAGGTACAATCTTTTGTTAGTTTTGCATCTGATTGGATTGGTTCGTGGGTTTTACTATCGATAATGTTTTGCTTATAGATCGCCGGTGATAATGAGCATGATCAGAATATTCCACGACAACATGGCCGAGTACCGTTTATATTCATAGGCACCGTAGAGAGTATTTCAAATGCAAAAGTACTACTCGAGTATCATCTGGCCCATTTGAAGGTAAGTAGCAGCCATTAAATATGCCGCAAAAAAATGGATTTTCTTTTAACTATTTTCGATCGTCATTGGCCTGATTTTGGTAGGAAGTGGAGCAATTGCGGCAAGAAAAGCTAGAAATCGATCAACAACTGCGAGCCATTCAAGAGACGAGCATGGGGTCGATGCAAAACTTCCCAGTGAACCGGAGATCTGAGCGAGGTTATAGCAGTGATATTGAATCGGTACGATCGGGGCGAGGAGGGACACGGGGTCGTGGGCGTGGCCGAGGTCGAGGTGGAGGCGGTGGCGGTAGCAATCAACGTTATCATCAAGGTAAACAGTTTCTTTTTTTAAATAAATCTTTTCGTTTTGTTAACGTTGTATTTTATTTTGTTGCAGGTCGTCGAGACGACGATGAGTACGTCCGCGGTGATCACCCTAGAGAACGATACTCGGATCGAAGTGGTGGCGGTGGATATCGGGGAATCGATAGACGCGGCAATCGACGACCAAATCGAAATGAGCAAAATGGCAGGGAACCTTACAACAATCACGAGGACATAAGGGAGAATCGAGAAGTTAGCAGCTCCGAAAGAGGTGAGTGCTTAAAAAATGTTCAATTATAGCGCAACAAAATGTTCAGAGCCACTTCCGTATTTATTGTGGCCTCACAGAGATTGTTAGTTTGTTGCGCCGATAGAAACAGACTCGAAAATGTTTGGTTTTTGTCCGAAGTTGTTTCAATTTCCGAAATAGTTTGCTTTTTCAAAGGTCCATATCGTATTTTAGCATAATTTCTGCACAGGGCATGTAACACATGAAAAAAAATATAGATTTCATTTCTATTTTTGCGACTGGTTTTTCAGCGGACTACAGCAAGTACATTGTCCGTTTAAAATCGTTGGTCACGGGCAACAACAGCTTGCAGAGCAGAAATGTAAGTCATTCCAACTTTCTCAATGGAAGATAGATTATAAGACCTCGATAATCACCGACTAACGTTAAATACGAACAATTTATTTGAGGTAGTCCGCTGATGATCCAGCCGCGAATGCAATCGTGAAATGCAAATTTTGGTTATGTATACAACACTTATGCTGGGGTCAAAAATAATTTTTCAACACCTTTTTCTGTAAATGCTGCATGAACACTTCAATTTTGCTGCGATACTATTTTCCTCAAACTAATTGCTCTCGTACCTTAATCTTACCTCTTGAATATTTTGAAGTACCTGGAACAACCTTGAATATTTTGAATGTAGGTGCAAAATTTATCTTTAGTATCTACATCCTTTAAAGTGTTTAAAGCCTCTTCAAAAAGAAATCTCTGCAACATTTTCACGTTTAAGCAGGCCTAACTTTTTCCTGGATAGTAGAAGAGCAATCTTTAATTGCGCCCGTATATCGTCCATGACTACGCGGCAAACAATTCTTAAGAACAATGCGGTGCTTGATGATTGTTCTGGGCTGGTAATTTCGTTTATTAACAAGCGCAATCGAAATTAAATGAAGAGTCTCATTTCTAATAAATTTAATTTGGTAAAGTGCTCGACCACAGTTCCACAACTAAAGTAGCTTACGTTGAAAAAGGTAATACATACATTCAATCCTCCCCCATTTATGCTTTCTTTTAGTTTTTTTGGGGCAGACCTCTAAAATTCCAGGTATTTGGTAAAAGGTATTGCTAAAGCTGCCCATCATTTTGCGGACGGATAAAGTGAGCTTCTCACAGAAATTTTTATTTTCCGCACACTTCTTTTTTGATTCTGGGAAACTTAGGACCGCCTGTGAGTTTCGCAAACATTATAAAAAAAATTGAAGTGTCAGTCGCTTGTCAATTTCCGTCAATTTAAAAAGAGTAAAGGACAGTGTGTAAAACATAATTGGTAACACTGGCACCGTAGTGCTGTACTTTCGTAAAAGGAATTTGTTTGTCACAAAAACATTGATTTCCTTTGCAATTTCGGCGAATGTTGGGGCAGCTTCTGTGGGCAAGCCATTTTCATTGATCCTGATTTGCTTGAATTCTTTATTAAATTTAATAAATCTGTAGAGCGGTGTCTTAGGGGCCGTACACTATCAGGGGTCCGATTACGATCTGCTAAATGTATCACACCCAATCCGCCTTTTCATGAGCGATCCGCTTCGAATTGGGTAATTATGCCATCCGATAAGAATCGCATTTCGTTGCCTTCCAGTTTCCAGTTGTCAAAGTGACCGAGCCTTAAAAGTAAAAGCAAAAATCGGACAAATCATTTTGAGTTTCGATTTGTTGAACTCTTTAAACTTAATTTGATCTACTTAATTGCAATGAATTCGTTTTATTTGGTTATAACTTGTTATAAAATGTGAGAAAAATTTTGTGCGAATATTGGAAAAAAAATATTACTCCAGCCCGCTCAGCCCTCCCGTTCAATTTCTTCTTGGCATCTAACAATTCATTAAATTGTTGCGCATTTGCACTTATTTTGATTTCCTAAAAAAAAGAAAACAATAAAACAATGTGAAAATCCATTAAACATGTTTTAATTTACTTGCAATCGATGTTCCCTGTCAATCTGCCACCAAAATACCTATCGCAATTAACTTGCGCCATGACACTTCGAATTCGCCTTCGCCCTGCATAATTGGGCGAATCCAGACGGGAAAGTGAAAATTACGCACCGACCTTCGACTTCGCTTTGCATAATTGGGCGCATTCGCTCATCGTAATACCACAATCGATATGCGATGACATTTGCGATTCGCCTCGCACATCGGAATCTGACCCCAGATCGGTATTGTAGCGCTCCTATTGCAAATACAATCCGAGGTTTGCGAAGCAAAAATTTGCTTGTTGAATGAGTCGTGTCCGTCCGTCCGTATGTCACCAATTTTTAAGCCTTAAATTTTGAGCTTAAAAAAGCTGAAAGTTGAAGCTTTTTAGCGGTCCGTTCAAAAACTGAAAAAGGACCTCTTATGGTGTCGCTACGTGTTGTCCGTCCGTCCGTCCGTCTAATCGCTTAATAACTTCTGAACGGTAAGTCGTAGAAAGACAAAATTTGGTGTGCGTATAAACTGCGGAAATAATCAGAGAATCCAAAGAGGCCAATTTTTTTTAAGCACAAATAACGGTTTAATTACAGCTTGCAATTTTATGTAAAAATGGACTTAATGTTTTTTAGTGTTTTTTCAAGAAGTTTAGTAGGCAAAAACTAGAAAAACGAAACTTAGGTTTAAAAAATACTAAGCTTTAATTAAAAAATAAAACTTTTCGAAAATATCAAAACGCTTTTGAGAAATGAAGAGTCGAAAATGCATGACGTTTTTCAAAGTGTTCAAGGCCATAACTTTTGAACGGCTTATTGCTCAAAATCAACATTGAACACACGTATAAAGCAACTCAAAGTAAACCAAGTGCTAAGGTCCTATTTTTCAAAAACAGTTTAGGTATTGCAGTTTTGACGCATTTTCGAAAAAAATCGCAAAAAAGCATGAAAAAGCGTGAGCCCCCCCCACCCACTTATCTCCGGTGCTGTTGGTGGAATTCTATGAACAAAAATCAAACGTCCTTATTCAAAGTTTTAAGGCAAATTATAGCGGATTTTGAAATTTCAAAATCTTCTGAGATTTTACTGAAAAACATAAAAGCATTTTCAAAAACAATTTTTTAAGTCTTCTAGTAGCTCAACGGTATAAGCGATCTTTTTCAGATTCGGTTAGAGTACAAAGCTTACAAAAAGAAGGAAGGCTGCGTTAAATTTTTTTCAAATTGCAGTTTTTAACCTAAGTTCTTAGAAGCCTATTTAAAAAACGAAATAAAAAAGGAGCTCGTTTGCGCATAAACTGGTGGCCATAGAATAAAAAAAAACATCCAAGGCTAGTGCTGCTGGTTGTGCTATTGGAAAAAAGTCTAACTGGAACTGGAAAAAAAACTTCAAAATGTTTGTTTTACGGATTTGAAATTTAAAAAATTATAAAAAAGGTCAAAACAACGCATGCCTCCTCCTCTATCTCCCAAACGGTATAAAGTATAATTTTTAAATTAACACCGGGCATAGTCCATCTTCTTAAATTTTATACAAAACTGTAGCAGACTTCGAATATTCAAAAACTTCGAAGATTTAACTGAAAAACGTGAAAACATTTTCGAAAACTATTTTTTAAAGATTGCTAGTTCCTTAACGGTTATGACCACCTTGCTTAAATTTGGCTGAAGTATGTAATATTAAAAGGCAAGCGAACTGCATCAAAAACGTTTCAAAACTGTCGTTTTCGACACTAAGTTTTTAAGCCCATTCAAACAAGCGAAATAAAAAACAGCATATTTTTTTTCCATTTTCCCAGAAATCCATGTCCGCAGAATTTGAAAAAAATGGCAAATGCTAACACAGGTGGTTGAAAAATTGATCAAAAAGTCTAACGGTAATTAAAAATAATCGAAATTGCTGTTTTATGGGTTTTAAATTATAAAAAAAGGCCAAGAAAGAGGATGTCCTTCCCTCTATTTTGGAAACGGTAAAGCTTTTTGTCAGCCTATTTTTAGAGTAACGAAGCCCAATATAAAATCACCCAATGTAATATTTAGATTATTATGTTGGGTGATAATTATATAGAGTCACCCAATATAAAAACAGTATACTACAGACTGTAAAATGTATCCAGAAATAATTCTAATATATAAATAGAATGTTACACAAACTGTGCAATATAGAAGACTATAACCTTCAACAAAAGCCGACGGACCGCTCCGCGTATGTCTTCATACTTGACGGTCTTTTTTTTTGAACTTACAATAGGAAATATGAATGACTTTTGTAGTCATTATCAGCATCAATGCCAAATAAAGGTTGGCGATCTCCCAAAACGAGAGATAATGCGACCCAAAAATTCAACCTTCGGTATTTGGCTTGGTTCTCGTACATTTTGCACTGTTGCGACGTCATGTTGGATTCAGTTCTTATTCGTCCTTTTGCTTATCAGCCGTTGTGTTTAATCCAAAACTTATTTTCTTATCTATCCTCTTATTCGTTCCACTTGCGATGAAAGCAAGGTTGTTGCGTTTGATATGTCGAAAACATTTGAAAGAATTTGGCTCTTTTATCCAAACCGCGTGCAAATCTTTTATTCCAAGGATTAGTAATTACCTTTTGAACCGATCAATTCAAGTTGTTTTGGATAATTTCAATTCTGCAGTTAATAAAATAAACGCTGACTGGGGTTTCCCAGGACTCTGTTTAGTCATTGACTCTCTTCTATTTTCCATAAACGATCAGAAATCATTTAGCCCTCTAATCTGGCTTTTCCACATAAGGCGTACACTCGCGGGCCCTAAGCTGGATGAATACAACTCCCCCTCATACTTTAACTCATGTTCTACACCTTCACATCAGTTCACCCTCGAGCCCACTTTCAGAAGCACAGTGAAGTTCAAAGGTTATGTCCTTAGTCTATCAAAGTATGTTAAGGGTGTAGGTTATGTCCTTATCTTATCAAAGTAAGCCGGACAACGCGAATTTGAAATATGCTGCCACAATCGGGGGTGCAATCGGCTAAGGTGATCTATGAAAAGTGATGTGACAAATCACAAAAATTCGTCTGCGTAAACTGTGCTCATCACAATTTTCTTGTGACTGCTCCCGATCAATCACCGCCAAAATCAGCTGGTCACAAAGTTTTCAAACTTACTGGTAAGTTGGTGTTTTTGCCTACTCTTAGGCTGACTTTCTGCATGTACGAATAAAAATCAGTGTTCTTACGTCACAAGCCTAAATAAAGCAACGATTCGTAACAATATTTTTGTGATACCCTTACGCAGGCGGATTATTTTGGTTGATCAAATTGACTGCCACAAAATGTGAAAATCACAGATCACCGTAGCCGATTCCAGCCCACTATTTCGTTGCCTCAAAACAAGGGTTCACCAGCGTCTCACCTTATTTCCCTCTTTTTCTTATCCTTTCCGCTCGTGACATGTCTAACATTAAAAGAGTAGCCTAATCCCTAAAAAACATATCCTACCGAAAAATGGAACCGCATCATCTTGTGATCTCCTTATGGTGCAAGCACGACTTTCTTAACGGTTTCAGAAATGATCTCTTGTTTTTTACAACTAATCCAGTATCTGATGACATAATATAAGATGCCTTGCGTTAATAGGTTAGCATAGCCTCTGTTTGCGAGTTATTTCTAAAAAAAACAAACGGACATTAATCTTTACTAACTATTAAAAACAAGTTCTTCCGCATTCTGCCTCCCTAAGCCGTACTCACTGGCTCCAATATTTTGTTTGTTATCTTTCAGCGGAAAGCCATTCATCGAATGAGGGCAGTACGAGAAGACGACGAAGGCAGAGGAGCACAGCTCCGAACGCTAACAATAGTGAGTATGATTGAAAGAAAATAAATCCAGCCTGCATCCCGATTCGGTGACTTACTTGAAATCTCTTCGGCTTTACAGCAAATGGTGGCGTAGCAAATAACAAACAGCAAAGGAATCAAAACACTGATAAGGCTGCCACTTCGTTAGAACGACCGAAGCAGCAGGCGCCTCCACAACCACAGGTAAGCGCACCCATCAAGGATGCAGTTGTGGCCAACAGTGTTCCGATGAAAAATGAAAAGGCTCCCCAACAGCAACAACCACAGTCGTCGCAACAACAGCAGGCGCCACCACAACAACTGCAACAGCCTCCACAATCGCATCCCAACCAACAGCAGCAGCCACCACCACCAACACCACAGCAACAACAACAACAACAACAGCAGCAAAAACAGCAACCCCAACAGCAGCAACAACAACAACCGTACATGCCAAAAAATCGTCGCAATAAGAACTACCGCAACAATCCCGATAACCTTGAAGTAAAGAAGGAAGCACTAGTGAATGGAACATCCTAATTATTTTCAAAATAAACTATTCAGAGAACAATTGAAATACTGAGTCCATTAATTCATAAAACGAAACAGAAATTTCAAAACAACATAAAAACTGTTTACACAACACTAAACAAAAGTAAAGAGAATGAAAAGAACAGAAACAAATCAAATGATTGGTTGATGATAGGTGTTCGAATAGAAACATCGCCCCCCATACACATACATACACACACCCAGTTTTAATATTTAGTTAGGAGCGCATCTCAAAACCATTTTTATGCATTTTCCATGCAACGCCATTCATCTACGTCGTCATCGTCGCTGTCGTCGTCGTCCTCATAGCCCTTCATCATCATTACACACACACACACACGCTCGCCCTCACCATCATGTCAATGAGTCAATCGAACGACATTAATAATATATAAATAGTAATACATAATGATAAATAATTAAAAATCAAAATAAAGAGAAAAAAAAACAACAAAATAAATTACTACTACATACAATCAATTTAGCAGCAAGCGATTTTTTTTTAGAAAGGAAAACGTTTGCCTTAATGATTTTCATTTTTTATATAAAAAAAATATATATTGAAATGTATATGATGTTAAAAAAAAAGCGAAAGGCTCTTAAAAAATGAAAATATAAAAATTAATTTAAAGAAAACCACTCATCCGTCAGTTTAAAAACAACAAACAAAAGCTGGTGTTATCGTCCCGGTTGAGTTTGTGCTTTCGCTAGATTCGTGGCCTAGTTTCGCATCATCCTAGTCGCGTTAGAACGACCATCTTAGACTCTTTATCGGCTAAATCAACAGCGCATTATGTATTATCGACTCTCTAGGAGTTCACACGGCTGTCCTGTGAGCTTCCATACCTCTCCAGCCGATGAAGCTCGATGAGTGCCTACGCCTAAGTGTCGTTTCCGTCGACTTCTCTGTCACCTAAGCTTTTTTTTTTTCTTTTTGTTAAATTATTTCTTACATTCATCCTTCCAACAAACAAAAATCTATAATTTTTTTTTCTCTTCCTACTTACACATATAATTAACTTTTTATTTAACAAAAGCATATAAAAATATCAATACACATTTATGCTTATAGGTTTGTTAGTTTTTAAAAATAAAAAATTCTATCCCAACAGAAGTAAAAATATACATAAAACAAAACAACAGACAAGAAGAAAAAACTATACCCTTTGAGTTAAATTTTTTTTAATCAGATTTTATAATTATTATTATTTTAATGATTTTATTATAAACTTATTTTTTGTTAATTTTATGTAATTTATTGATTAATTTTAGTTCTTCAATTAATGCGCTTTTTCTCATTACTATTATTTTGTATTGATTATAAAAACAAGAACAGATAAAAATTATTATATATATTGTAAAACTATAAACTAAAAAAAAAAAAACAATGAAAAAAAAAACCACAAAAAAGAAGAAAAAACAATAAACATTAAAAAATAATTGAATTATTTGAGAAACTAATTTATTTCATTTGAATTTCCTCTTGTTTGCTGCCTTATTTTCTCCCTTTTCGTTTTGTTAAATATTTCAAGGATCTTGGCGGTGTGTCTTGTCTTGACTCATATTCTCGTAGCTCATAATAAATTGAGGTTGCTGTTAGGTCGTTAATAAAGTGGCGAAAATGGGAATGTTCGGTTCGTAACATTCGGGTTCGTAAATTCTTGTTAATTTTTTTAAGGAGCGGTTCTCAAAGTGAAACATCAAATTGTGTTGTGAGGGAAGAATCCCTCCATTTCAGAACTAAGATTCTATAGGTTCTATAGATTCTAACAGGTAAGCGGACATTTTTCTTACTTTTCTGCCCTTGTAAAAAATTACAGGTAAAAGGGCCACTCAAACTAGAAATCAGGCGCCCTATTGTGAAAAGCGAATACCGCTAAAATTAACGTTTTGACATTTTTGTAATATATAAATCGCTTTTCGAATAGGGTTTTTTTTACGGCTGTGTTACAAAGCTGCGTTGCGCCAATGTTGATTTGACAACTTGAGTTCAAACACATTAAACTCAATAGGAGCTACCACAACGTTGCTTCGACCATCAGTCGTTACGTATTTTTACTTAAGCCGGCTTTAAGGAACTTTTGAGAAAACAAAAAAATTTAACATGATGGATTTTCGCGTGCGTTTTGACGTTTCTGGAATTGTTGACTTTCGCGGTGGTTTGTGTTCTTGTTGATTTGTTGGCATATTTAATGATTTTCAATCGTTTATCGCATGATTTTTTTTTTTTAAAAGGGAGTTAACATCAACTTTACCTATGACACCTGGTTAGGTTAGGTTAGGTTAAACAGGGGTGCACACAAACACTAGGCACCAAAACAGGCCCATCGTGATCCCTGCTGAACCAGTTGAACTTAACATTGAAAAGGCAAAAACAACATAAACATTATCCCTCGTGACACAGCCAATTTCCCTGTAAAAGCCAAGGAGAAGGCCTCAAAGTTTGTGCCGTCTACTTCTTTTAAGCTTTCGCAGAAATATTCCCCTAAAAATTTCCTGCACATTCGCACAGAGTGCTATATCCTCAACCGCCTGTAGATCACTGCAGAAGCGACAAATATCCGTGTCAGAAAGCCTGAGCCTCTTTGCGTGTTTACGCAGGAGCCAGTGTCCTGTCAGAATTCCTACTAAAGCCCTTAGCTTGTCCTTGCTCAGTTTTAATAGTCCCTTCGATCCTTTTTGGTCTAGTCGTGGCCAGAGAGCCCTAGATACCCCGTGTCCAGTCAGACGAGACCAGCTTTGGTTGGCCATCGTTTTTTTTTCTCTCAATAGTGGCTCTTACTACGCAGAGGGGTGGTTTGATGTTAGAAACCTCACTATTTTCGAGGATCTCTCCTCTTCTTGCAAGCTCATCAGCCTGTTCGTTTCCCTCTATACCGCAGTTTCCTGGCACCCAGCACAGTCTCACCCGGTTCTGACTGAGCTTTGCTGCTTTGAGCATTGTGCGACAGCCCCTGACTGTATCAGATTTGATGTTGATCGATTCCATATCACTTCCGGATATCGATCTCATCTGCATAAGCTCGGCCGCCCTAAGTACAGCCAGAACCTCTGATCTGGATGTATCCGGTAGTTTTCAGGATACTTTTAGTTCCGGGTCCTTTGAGAAGATACCGGAACCTGTTCCTTCCCCTGTTTTCAAACCATCTGTATAAATCCCATTCCTCCCTCGCTGGATAAATGACTTTATATGGTGTGTCGAAGTCGACCAGGGAGGGAATTTCATCCGTTAGAGTTTTTTTTATCTGTAGATCAAGCGGTGTTAGGTGTAGCAGAGTGTTCAGAGCTTCCGTAGGTGTAGCACGGAGCGCACCTGTGATGGCTGTACAAGCCGTTCTTTGAACCGCTGATAATTTTCCATAAACTGTTTTTATGTTTGTTGCTTTCCGCCAGACCAAGGCACCGTAAGTTAGTATATGGGTCTTACCACCACAATATACAACCAGTGGGCCATGGCAGGTTTTAAGCCCCAAGTTTTTCCTACCGTTCTCTTACAAATAAAAAGCGCATTATATGCCTTCTTGATTCTTTCCCCTACGTTAAGATTCCAATTCAGTTTTTTGTCCAGAATTACACCCAGATATTTCGCGCTATCCGACAGGGATAATTCCACTCCATTTAGCTTGGGGAGTTTGAATTACGGCATCTTGTACTTCCTGGTAAAAAGAACCAGTTCCGTTTTAGAAGGGTTAACACTGAGACCACAGCTTTTGGTCCAGATGCTGATCGTCCCCAGAGTACCCTCTACGATTTCACTGAAGATATTTAAGTACTTTCCATGCACCATTACCACCACGTCATCTGCGTATGCCGTGGCACTTAACTTCTTTAGAATGTTGTTTATAACCAGAACCCACAGAAGTGTAGATAAAACCCCACCCTGAGGTGTCCCCCTGGTTACAGACATTCTAATCGAGCCTTGCCCAATCGCACAGTTAATTTTCCTATTTGCAAGCATGTTGCAGACCCAGTTTAAAATGCCTTGTTCAATGCTAGCGTCTATTAGAGCGCTTTCAATGGCACCAATGACACCTGAGTGGATATTCTTCGAGGACGTTTGGCAAAACAAATGGCCTGGAAAATCCTTTCGTGAAAGACAAATTATATTAATCTTAGCCCTTAATCTGTTATTTCTGCTTTATGGCGCCGAGTGCTGGACGATAAGCAGAGGAGAAATTATGTTTGACCAATTTATGGTCAACTCTGACCACCTAGTCAATGTCAATAAAGACATTGTAAGTTATTAAGCCTATTGGAACGCGCGTTTTTAGTATCACGCCACATATTGGTGACCCCGACGTGATATGAACACGCAACCTTTTGATCTGGAGTCAGAGTTCGCCTTTCAAAAGGCATCACCCCGACAGAACCGACAATTGGAGTTCTTGTCGCAGTTTACGTCCAACATTCGCTATATTCCTGGAAAGGAGAACATATGGTAGCAGATGCAATGTCACGAATAATCACAATTCATTCCAAAGAAAACACCGCTAGCTTTTGCGTTATACTCGAATTGGATTGGAACCAGGGGCGCCAGTTTGAGTCGTTCATTTTTCGCGATCTTACGAGGCTCTTGGGTGTAAACACTTGAGAACGAATTCCTACCACGCAGCTTCAAACGCGATCATCGAGCGTTATCATAGAGCGCTTAAAGCATCCATCATGTGTTATCAAACGGAAATATGGGTCGACGTTCTACCATTAATACTCTTGTGTTACCGTTCCACGTACAGAGAGGATATCCAGGCCACCCCGGCGGAAATGGTTTACGGCGAGACGCTTCGTTTGACAAGTGAGTTTCTGTTCGCAAGGCCTAACAATGTCATACGCCTAACAATGTCTACGCAGTAATATGCAGAGCCGAGACCAACTCAACCATCGAATTGCGCAAAACACACGCCTTTCATTGAGAACGACCTCATAACTTCAAAAACAGTGTTTATTCGCAACGGTGCAGTTCGTCGGCCGCTACAAACACCTTACGAAGACCCTTACTCTGTCATCGAGCGCGGAGAGAAGTATTTTAAAGCGGGTGTACGTGTCAGAGAGGTAAACGTCAGTATCGACCGCTTAAAAGCAGCTTTCACCACAAACGAGGATTCTAAGCCGCAAACACGGCAGATATCCCTAACAGCATACACGACAAGGTATGGACGAAGGGTCCGTTTTCGTTTTCCCAGGGAGGGGCAGTAATGTGGCGTCGCGTCGTATCAGCTAGTACTAAATTGCCCATACGGCAAGTCACATAGTTTATGTATAAATAGACAGACGGAGATCCACTCTGGTCCTCTTTTGGGTATTGTAACTACCACCTAGTCAAATTCTTAATAAAGACATTCTAAGTAATTAAGCCTATTGGAACCCGCATTTTTAGTATCACGCCACAGATTGGACTGCATGCCATTTTGGCATATTAGATGTAAGAACAAAAATGTTTGCTGCCTTTTTCTCTTTAGGTACGTCAAATATGTCAAAATGGCATGCAATCTAATCTAAGCTTTAAACATTAAGCAAGACATTGAACAAAGAGACAAGGAAGTGGTGTTTTTGTGGAAAAGTGAAGCATCAGTTTTAGTTGTGTGAGTGCGGACTATTTATGTGTTCAACCAGGCCATGTCATGAGAGACGGGTCTAGGTTCATACGTTTCTGGAAGCTGGCTCTACTTTTGTTTAACATTCCTGAGTTAAGGTGACATTTGTACCCCGATTTGTGATACATTCGATACATTCACTTACAAGTCGATACCCGATATCGGGCGACTAATGTCAAAATAAATGCTTCACTTACACACGCTGTATATGTGAAAAAGAGCTATTCCTTGTCTCTTTATTCAATGGACTGCACTAACTCAATTACATCCACTTGTAAAGATGATGGCCTGGTGAACGTCATTCTCAAAGAAATATGGGCCGATGACGCCACGTGCCTAAAATCCACACCAGTAACTTTTTTGGAGTAAATAAAATCCCGCTTCACGTTGGTTGGTTTCGATACCACCCCAAATTCGATGATTATGCTTGTTGACGTATGTACCTACTCATGCATCCTGATCTCATCCGGTTCTCATCGTTTTGTTTTACAGCGGATCGTAGTCCGAACAAAACGCATATTTTTATTAATAAGTTAAATAAGTTAACCGATCGTTTCGGTGCTTGTAAAGGGTCCGCCATTTAACGTTTTTTTTTTTCAACTAGTGCTTATTTCGTGAATGGTAACACTTAGCTCATGTCTGATTTGACAGATAATTAGTTTTATCCTTACGCTGAACGAATATGGTTGTGTAAACGCTTGAACAACGCTGGGAAATATTGCGATATTACTTTGAAAACCATGGTAATTTTGCAGAATGTGTGAGAAAATTGGTACGGATTTGTCAAAAAAATCATCTTTTCAGATGCTGCTCATTTTGATCTTGGCGGGCATGTAAACAACCAAAATTGTCGCATTTGGGTCACGCGGTCAAAAACCCGCACGCATACATTGAATAGCCGATACACGCAAAACGAGTCACTGTTTGGTGCGGATTTTGGTCCAGAGGCATAATTGCGCATAATTTTTTTTCGGAAATGAGCAAGGAGTGGCCGTTACAGTCAATTGAGATCGTTATTGGGCCATGGTGAAGGAATTTTTGTTCACAAAAATTGAAAAGGAGGATATTGGCAACATTTGGCTTCAACAGGATCGCGCTACGTGCCACACCGCCGAAGCTACACTCGATGTTTTGCGCCCTCTTGTTGAAGATCGCATTATCAGCCGCAGAGCTAATGTCGTTTTGCCACCTCGGAGCTGCGATTTGACACCGTTGGACTATTATTTGTGGGGTTCCGTAAAAGAGAAGTGCTACACAGACAAGCCAGAGACAATTGACGCTTTAAAGCACAATATTCGTGAAGCCATTGGTGGAACACAGCTGCACACAATCGATAATGTGCTTAAAAATTAGACCGATCGTGTAGGCTACTGCATGGCCAGCCGAGGCAGCAATTTGAATTAAATCATTTTCCCTTATTAACCGGAAGGATTGTACTTTCAAATAAAAAAAGAAATTTGCGGAAATATTCAGTAGTTTTATTTATAGCATTTTCAAAAACAAAAAAAGTTATTTGGCGGACCCTTTATTAGGAAGCGGCCAATTTTGCGGACAAAATTTTTTTAATTATGTATTAAAAGGGAAAAAATTCATCAATTTACAATTATTCTACAAATATTATGTGTAATACATATTGGCTTAGTCCTAACATAATGTATGATGCTAATACCATGTCTCCACCGAGCACTAATCGTCGATTAATATAAATCCTTATTAAATCCTCTACAAATCACGCGATTTACCATACAAATTTAAATCCTCTCGGCAAGCGATTAAAAATTAATCCTTTCATAAATCCCATTCACCCTATTCACAAACCTATTTTCTGTACCTTTGTAACAGTTTGAGAATCAAAAAAGGAAACTGATACTGTCTCTGTACGAAAAATCTGTCACAAGTACGTTTACTATTGTGACTTTTGACTGAGGAAATTGTCATTGCTCCTTGGAAATGACATCGCCACTCTCTTTTGAGAGCCAAAATGACAGAAACAGAGTTTTCGTGTCAAATTAATCCTATATTTGTCCGATGGAGCCACTTTGGGATTTATTTTAATCGTCTCCCACTAATCTTCTTTTAATTATCGGTGGAGACATAGTATAAGCGAGCATCGCCAGGAAAATTTACATTATAATCTTCCTACGGTTTCCCATAAGAGAACAAGAATTTAAAAAACAAATGAAAGCAAACCAGCAGCATCAAAGTACATAAGCTTGGCTAACCAATACTGCGAGCTACCGACTGCAAACTTAAGAAACTAGGAAGAAAATGGTATGAATAATTATAATACTGCTGCAGAACGCATATTTTCATAGATAAATTTTATTATTCACTCGTATTCTTCACCGGCCCATTGGGATTTGGCAAAAAAGACTTAAAAATAAATTCAGTTTTTTTTACAAATAACCAATTTTTTACTTTAATAGTGTTCCCTTACTTTCTGTACCATTTTGGTCAGATTTCCTTTTTTGAAGGAGTGGGGGTAAAAATCTTTCAGTGAGCGGAAAAACTGACCAGAAATAACGTCACGCTTTGTGCACCAAAAACTGCGCACATTTTAAACGTCAAAGCCAATGTTAAGGAAAAGTTATAGCGTTTGATAAAATATGCATGCAATAAGACGTACTTGAAATATTTGTATGATTGTCCGCAGCATAACATTCACTGAATTTAGGTTTTTTATGTTTAAAGTTGATAAAACATTCTTTAATATTCGAAACTTCACATAAAAAGGACTTAAATTATAGAAACAGCAAGAGTTGTTCAAAATAGAAATTTCACTAGTCTCTATAGCTAACACCTAAGTGTCCACCTAAATGTCATTTGTTGTTGTCCAACTCAACTACATAAAATTTACCGCATTGATACTAGCCCTCAATTCATTCGAAAAAACAGACCAGTTCTGTATTAATTCATAAGTAATTAAATGAATTTATTACTCTTTAAGATTTAATTAATGATTCGCATATTGCTGTCAGCTTTTTCCGTCAAATAATTGCATTAAGCCGCTGTACTGCAATATTGTAAACACCCTGAACTTGCCCACACTTGACGGCTCCCGTGCCTGTCCCATCAAAATAGGAAAGTTCCGTTACAGTTATAATTTGTTGCACTTCGTGGAAAGTTTCCTCTGTGAAAACTCGTATTTTAATTATTAATCTGTTAATCTATTAATCTAATTAAACAAAATAAAATTGTTTTTGCGTGTTTCAGTACATTTTTTTTTGTCATAGTTAAATAAAACATTGCATTGGTGTTCGTTGAAAAATTTGTGTTCTCAAGACGTTTGCGTTCATGCAAATGGCTGCGGTTAAAAACAATGCGAGTGGATGACAGGATGTTTGATCATAAATTCGTTATTTTGTGGCATTGTTGCATTAAAATTTAATTAAATAAGTTTTGTAGATTTAGTTTTTTGTTTAGTTCAAGTCGGGTTTTTTGTGCTTAAAAAAATAAGAATTACGGAGAGTGCATTCAGATATTTGTTCGAAGCAAATTATTTAATTAAAATCCAAATTCAAAACTATAGGGGTAGGAAATTAAATTCAAAAAACAGAAAAACTGTCAACACAATTTAAAATATATTTTTCTTACTCGCGAATAAAGTAAAAATCGTTAAAGTGCTCTTATTGTTGATTGTTAAAAAACAATTCATAAAAGCAGGTAAGTGATTTTGCTTATACATACTTCTTTTGCACAAAATGCGACTCTACTTTCATATAGAACAACACGAACTTTGACTCCCGCTTTATTTTAAACGGTTGCTTATAATTTAAGTACATGTTCTACACAAAATTTATTGAGATCGTTTTTTTGAGCTGTCAAATGCGTCAAGCGTGAAAGGGCTCAGCGTCTGATATTATGGATGACGTTTATTTTGCCATGTCAAAATGAGTGCGTTCAGCCTTTAATAATACTAACAATAGGAGCAAATTAGTTTGCTTATTCTCTTAAAACAAAAAATAAATTATGCAAGGCAAGTTTATTCGTAAAAGTTTGAAAACGCTTTAAACTTTTGAAAATAATACAATCTGGTTGTTTTAGGTATTATTTAACAAAAAATGCATTCTCTTAATTTTTTGAAAATAATGCCAAAAATCGAGCGAAGCGGGCCACGCAAATTTTTTCGCAGAGAAAGTTAAAAAATGAATTTCCCTTTTTTATAAATGCCCTGGTTATAAAACATAACAAAATAATATTTTAAAATAGCAAAACAGTCCTTACAGTAATACAAGTAGCTAGCCGAGCTTTTACCGTTTTCTTTACATTTTCTAAATTTGTTGAAGGCACACATTGCAAGTTTATCAGTGAAAGATCGTTCCCAGAAATGATTTCACTCAAAAACCTTTCATTCCAACCAACTGACAGAAAGCTGACATACGAATATCGAAAATCCCCCCATATTACTCAGTGCAAAAAAAAAAACAATGGAAAATTACCAAATAGGAAATTTCTAAAACTTGATAAATTTGTATAAATACAAAGACAAAAGGTTCGGTGGTACAGTAGTATTAAAACCTTTGAATGGTGAACATCGAGATATAATGTAAACGGTGACTGAATTTGAAAATAGGGTTGAACTCTTAGGATGGAGTTGTGTTTGAAAACATGGCGTTATCTTCTTCAAATGACAGTTGACAGCGTCAAACTTTCAGAGTCAATAGGTGTGTTCCCTTACTTTCTGTACCATTTTGGTCAGATTTCCTTATTTGAAGGAGTGGCGGTAAAAATCTCTCAGTGAGAGGAAAGTTTGTCTAGCGTTGTATTTGTGAAGCAAAAGTTATTCTACAGGAACAAATGACATTCATCCAACTTGACATTGACACTTGTATAATTGTGTGCTTGCTTCTGGTTTTGATTCTGGATTCAAAACCAGAAGCGAATTTCTCTTCTATCCAGAAGAGGAACTGTCAAACGAATGCAAGAAAACAGTTTTAGGTGAGTCCAAAAGTCTCCCGGACGCTCCTGGACGACCAACCGAAAAGGCCATTAGTGTCCACCTAAATGTCATCTGCTGTTGTCCAACTCAATTGCCGCCTCTGTGACACTTTTCATAATTCTTCCCAAAGAAATTTTTTATGCTAAAATACGTAGGGAGGGGAAATTTCAAACTCTCATTTTTGCTCTATCTCCTGTCCAAAGCTACAAAAACCGAGTACGGGAACAGGATTTGGCTATTTTTCGTAGGTTTGGGTCGTTTTGTGTAGTTTAGTCCAGGTACGGGAACAAACCTAATAATTTCGAAAATTTTATTCATGGAGATAAAGGTTGCAGCTCAATTATTACGTTGCGTTCCTCACGGCTATGTACACAACTGACAACTCAGTTAAATGCACACCTTCTTATAGGAAATGACGAACGTCACGCACTGTTTTTGTAAGCCGATAACTGAGTAATCAAGTGGACAACTACTGTTTGTCTTTTCTATAACTTCCGGCTTTAGCGTGGGTTAGCATTTGGAGATTGGTATCCTAAAAAATCCTTTTTAGACAAATAAGAAAGAGTTTTTCCTAGGTTTGTTAGTTCCTTAGCTTTGCAGTTTCCTGGAATTTCGCTTTGTCTTGGCACATATCTGGCAGAACATGTGTGGGCAGTACATGTGAAAGTGCTAATCGGCAGTCTAGGGTTACTTTAGGGGGGACTTATTCTGACTTGATTGCCACCAGACTGTCCGAAAACATTTGTACTTTCCGTCACGTTATTCTTAAGCCAGCACTAGGGATTTCAATTCCGAAGCTGAATTTCAATCCCGGAATTCCGGATTTTGGAAAAATGAATCCCAGGATCCCATGTTTGATTTGCCTAGCCAGGACCTGACTTCCTCTGTCGTCATGATTTCCACTTGAAAAACACTAAAATGTGATTATGATTGATAAGGAATACGAAAGTGGGTCATTCATGGTCCAGATTCATTTGATAGAATTACTCAAATGGGGTCGATTACCACTGCCGACTTGTAGTCTCCGTTGAGTGAGGCATGTTATTTTACAAACTTCATATGCTTAAACACAGTCAGGAGTAGGAGTAAGTGCCTGTTTTCATTTGGTTGATCCTAACCTGATCTGTCAGAATTACTATGGTGAGGGGAAGCGCCAGTGTGGTGGCCACCGTTCAACCTCCGTTTTAACGGGTGATTTTTTAAGAGGTTGAGAACTTTTTTTAAAAAAAAACACAAAAAATTCGAAAAAATTAATGAAATATTTATTTGAATCGATAGTTTGAACCTTGCAATTTAATGTTTAAAGATAATTTCATGCAAATGTTGACCGCGGCTGCGTCTCAGGTAGCCCATCCGCTGAGTCCAATTTTGGCATACTCTTTCACACATATCGGCCGGTATCTCACGAATGAATGCATGGATGTTGGCTTCCAGTGCGTCAATCGAAGCGGGCTTGTCCCTATAGACATTAGCCTTGACATACCCCCACAAAAAATAATCTAATGGTGTCAAATCGCACGATCTAGGCGGCCAATTGACCGGCCCGAAATAGACTGCTCAGAAGGTCGAGAATGCCGACCATAAAATGGAAGCAGCGCGCGATGAACATTTCGAACCGAGCACGAATTTTGATAGTAAAATTCAATAATTTGCAAGCGTTGTTCATTTGTAAGACGATCCATGGTTAAATTGCAAACCAAATAGAAGCTGTTTGACAGTGACACAAGGTACTAAACACACGTCAGCTGTCAAAACCAGTGTTGCCAAAACCAAACCAGCTAAAAAATCACCCTATATTTTGAGAAATAAAATTTGGGTTAGGTTAGGATCAACCAAATGAAAACAGGCACTATGGTTGATTTCACTCAAAAAACTGTCATTCCAACCAACTGACAGAAAGCTGACATACAAATATCGAAAATCCCCCCATATTACTCAGTGCAAAAAAAAACAATGGAAAATTACCAAATACGAAATTTCTAAAACGTGATAAATTTGTATTAATACAAGGATAAAAGGTTCGGTATTACGGTAGTATTTAAACCTTCGAATTGCGAACATGGAGATATAATGTAAACAATGATTGAATTTGAATATAGGGTTGAAGTCTTACGATTAAGTTGTGTTTGAAAACATGCGCATGACGTAATCTTTAATTTTGTAACTCACGAACTTATTTCCACAGTAAACTCCGAAGGAAAATTCCAGCTTTTTGAACTTTGTTTTTCTATGGCAAATGACAGTTGACAGAGTCAAACTTTCAGAGTCAATAATTTCGAAAATTTTTTTTGACGGAGATAATGCGGAAACCACAAAGTAGCCTCAGGCTTCGGCTTCGCTCCGTTACGATGCGTGGGCTTTGAACCAGCTTTGCAATGACATTTCGCTCCCGGAGAGAGTTTTTATAAGTGCAAACACTGCGCTCTCTAAGTATGCCACGAAGACTTAAAAAATACGCTTACACAGCCGAAAGCCCTGGTAGCAAGTGCTGTGCACATAATTATGTGAAACATTCATGTCCAACTAATAACGCAATTCCCCCTGAAATGCGTAGACTAACTCAGAAATTCTGCGTCATATCCGTGCATTGCCAACTTACTACAGAGCCAAAGTTTGACTGATTGGCTTCTTGTTTGCGCTCGCAATCAACCCCCATTTGCTTTATACGAAGAAAAAGTTTAGCACATCTGAACTTGGGCTGGGCTGCAGAGATTTATTACGTAACATTACGTTTTCTCTTTACGCACTCTTTTTCTTTGCAAACAAAATTTTGAAGCCTAGCTTCATCGTGTTAGGTTAGGTTAGGTTGTTGGGCTGATGGAGCGAGGTGACCTGCGCCTCATCGCACTTAGGTCTATTTAGACCCATTGTGATACGCAATGGGGGATGATCCTAGTTGTGTGGATGTTCCACTTCCTTCCTAAGCCGTGTTGAGTTCCTGGAGCCACCTTGTTGATTTAACATACCTGGAAAGAGATGTTAGTGGTGCGTTTGAAAGTTCTGAGATGTCGTGGAAGAAGTAGCTTCCTAAAGTTCTTTTCCTCAACTGACTTAGACTGGGACAGTGACACAGAAAGTGAGGTGTGTCCTCGCAGCAATCCGTATCGCCACATCCTCTGCATATGTCGTCATTGTCGAGCTTTAGTTTCATAGCATGGTGCCTCAAAAGATTGTGGCCAGTAAGTATACCTACTAGTAAAGACAGAGTCTTCCTGTTGCTCTTGATGAGCGCGTTAGTTCGGGACTTATTTAGGCCACATTTGTCTTGAGATTTCACAGGTGGACAAGGATGTCCATCTTGTATTTGCTTTCATCCAAATCTTGTTTTCTACTCGCCTTCTAAGGACACAGAGTGGAGGTTTGATCCATTGAAGGGCTTGATGAGGATCCAATGTTGATCCATGTCGTGCAAGCTCATCGGCTTTTTCATTGTCACGAAAGTTCCTGTGGCCAGGAACCCAGCAGAGTCTTACATTGCGCTGTGAGCCAAGAACCTTTACCTCTTTGCGACAGCACTTAACAAGTTCGGATTTGATTTCAGTCGCAGCTATGCCTTTATGTCTGCCTGGCTGTCTATAAATATGGTAATATCATCCTGTGGTATTGCCCTTATTGACAGTTGGCTGGCTACCTCCTTGACTGCAAGGACCTCAGCTTGGAAGACGCTGCAAGAATCGGGCAATTTTATTGATTTTTCTATAAGTGGGTTCTCAGAGTAGAGACCTGGAACCGCGCCCATGCTCAATTTTGACCCATCTGTGTATATGGCTATCGATAAATTTCTTAACGGTTCCCCCGATTCCCACTCATCCCTGCTAGGAAACATGCAGGTAAAAAAAGGCTTTTCGAAGTCAAGGTAGGGGGTAACGTAGTCGGAGGAGGTGTCGGTTCCTCTAACGCTGTGAAGAATCTGCGCATGACCAAATGAGCTTGGGAACCATTCAGGTGACTGACTGAGCCTCAAGGCGCTTTTGGCAGCAGATTCTTGCATATAGAGGTCGAGGGGTAGCATATCAAGAATTGCCTCCAGCCCTGAGGTTGGTGTCGTTCTCATAGCTGATGTCGTACCAATACATGCAGCCCTCTGTATTATTATACCCATACGTCAAAATAGGTTTAACAATTGCAGTGTACATCCAAAGGACAATTTTGGGTCTGGGACCCCAATTTTTCCCGAAAATGCGACTGCAAGTATAGAATGCGGTTATGGCATTTTCTTACTCTTTCCTCAACATTGAGTTTCCAGCTTAGTTTCCTGTCAAGAATCACCCCTAAGTAGCATGCTCTATCGGAGAGTTGGAGACAGGTTCCCTCAATCGCCGGTAGAGCGAATTGCGGTATATTTCTTTTGTTTGTGAACAGCACGAGGACGGTTTTTTGTGGGTTAACACCCAAACCGCACTGCTTTGCCCACGAGCTAAGTTTCTCTAGAGCCTTCTCTGATAGTTCGCTGATAGTGGGTAGGAATTTTCCTTTGAACATTAAAACAAGGTCGTCGGCAAAAGCAGCCACCACGTGAATCCCTCCCACGCCCAGTCTTATAAGTATCTCATTGACTACCAGTACCCATAGAAGTGGTGAGGACTCCTCCTTGTGGGGTGCCTCTGGAGGCAGTCACCTTAACAACATTATCGCCTATGGATGCATTGATCACCCTATTTTTAACCAGATTTATAATCAGATTAATAAGGGCTTGGTTAACGTTGAGATTTTGATTTTTAGCTTCATCGTCTTAGGAAACACTGAAATCGTATGGCTTTATTCAGTCCTAAATAAGATGCTAAGTTTAAGTTTTTTTAAAATGATGATCTCTCAATACAATTTGACAGTGTTGACAAAGCTTGTCGCCGTGGCAGGGTAGATAGTGGCTGTGAATCAAAAACCACACAACCAGCTAACCACACTGCCAAAGCGCATAGCCAATTGAATAAAAATAGTAACTGAAAAAAAAAATGATAAAGACAATGTCAATATTCAATATTAAGCTAATCTCTGCGTTATAAACAAGAAAATGCACACTTACCCAAATTGGCCTTAAGGCGTAATTCAATTAACATGAAAAAAAAAATCGAAAAATAATCTCAATTTTCAAAAAATAATACTTTCTTATTACAGAAATATGTGTATAAAAAGTGGATGATACTCCATTCTCCTTAACTTCGAATGAATCGCCATCAAGCAAAAATAAATACGTCCACGTTGCCATATCTTCAGGATGCTTTGTCATCTTTGACTTTTCTTCTTAATTGTTGACAGAAGACACTTAGAAGTTTACCTATAAAAAAGAAGAGTGATCTTTACAGATAGGTAGGGTACCCTCCCAACCGTTGAGGGGACATAAAAAAGTCTAGTAGACATTTTACTCTTCTGCTCTTTCGATTAAGCTGATCTCGCAAATTTACGGTCCTAAAAATGAAATGGGACCGGAAAATTCAAACACAATTTGACACATTGAATTCTGTATAAACGCACCACTAGGATATAAAACTCCTTTTGAATTACAAATTCCTCATCATGGATCTCCGTCAATGGGTTGTCTCACAGTTTTTCAATGTGATCTAGAACAGAAGTTTCTTGTTTTAAGTTTTGCTGCAAATTTTATTTAAAGTTTAAAGTTTTCTTAAGGGACGACAGAAAATAGTACGGCAATTAGCCGCACGATTTTTCCCCGCAAGCAACAATTATTACTCGTGCGGTTTTTGTGGGGCGGGTATTGCTCTTGAAGGGTCTGTTAAAATGTTTCTCTTAAAGCTGGGACATACAACGACAGATAATTGTGCGGCAAATAATCGCATGATTTACTGCCGCCAGCTTACTTAGCACACGACCAACAATTTGCCGTGTGATCCCTGCTCAAAGAGGAAGCTACTCCGGAGGGTTTGTCGGAGCCGGGGCTGTTCAAATATTTTTTAATGCCTGGGACACACGATGACTGTCCCAGGCGGCGGCAAATAATCGCAGATTTTCTGCTGCAAGCAAACTCAACACACGACCAAGAATTTTCAGTGCGATAATAGCTTATGTTGATTCCAACTAAAATTTTCATCGTTAAGACAAGTTAAGTTTTGCAGTGTGGCCGGCGTGAGAGTCTGGGTTTGAAAAATTTCCACATATGAATGCGGCAAAGTTTCGAAGCTATGACGGCTGAGAAATGCTTGAATTTCTAGTCCTATGAAAATCTGCCGCACGCTTTTCTGCCGTCGAAACTTGATACCGTTAGTGAAGATCATCAAACCATCAGCTTTATTCTCGTGATTTAATCCTCGTTATTTTCGCGATCCTGCGATTGTCGGGCCGCAAGATTACCAGCAAAATGACTTCATATAAGTTTTTGGTATTTTATAATTGTGATCGAAATAAATCACTTTTAGTATTAAACTTAACATCATAAAGTGTCTAAAGCCTCTACAAAAATAAAGCATAGACAGTTTTCTTTATGGATGGCAGGTTTTAAGTGATGTTGACAGCATCATTACTTCAAAACATAATCATACTTAAAGAAAGATCATCAGGTCCTTTTACAGAATACATAAGTTCAGGTTTTTTTTCCAGGGGAATTTTTCGATTTTATTCGATTGTTATCGATTTTTTGTAATATTTTCCGTGATAAATCGTTATGGTCTATGACGTCTTAATTGTTGGCCACATTTAAAAAAATTAGAACGCTGAACTTAAGAACAGATGCCCAAAATTTTACTGGAGAAACAACTCGATAAAAATTGAAAGTCGATTACAAATTAGAACGACTTCGATTATCATTCTCAAGGAATCGAGTCTTAATTGATTAAGGTCATCGAAAATAATACTTTAGTTAGAACAAAGTTACTAAAATGTTGTCAGTTCACATTTGTAGAATTAGTTAATTACGTACTTATAACTTACTTACTCAAAAGACTCGAGTATCTACTCGTTCGAATTATATTGTCATGTGACTGTTGCGACTTGAGATTAGAGCTATTAAAATGATTGACGGAAAAAGTTGGTTAATGTGGTTGAATTATGATTTTATTGTGGGTTTTTGTTCAATGTTGAAGGCAGCTACCAAACTTTGTTATAAAACCTTAACGAAAGTTTCTTCTTATTTGTTTTTCTTCTAAATTTAGTAGTTTTTGAAATAAAAAGTTAACAGGGTTCAACGATCGCGGTCTTTGCCAACTGTTTTGTAGAGCTTGAGAGCCTCTCTTCATCAAACTGTTCTGTCACAGAGGTCTGATGCTCCTCGTGACACCTAAACGAGGCGCCACAATGCTGGTTCATATCCAACAATTGCGTCGCCTGTTAAAAACGGCTTCTCTGTTTCATTTTGGTATCAACCATTTATCTTGTCATTTTGTTTTCAATACAGTTAAGAAAAAGATTTACTTTTGAATACAACAGTGTTTTAGTGGCCCTGTTAACGCGCCCTATCTCGCATATGGCAGAGACGGCCATGTGGAGTCTCTCCAAAAAAAAGCCAGCAGACGAGAGCGCTGAAGTGTCTTCGAGCGAAGACGAGGAATAATAAAGTTTACCAAATATCAATTGTAATTTTTGTATTACTTTTCTCAGTGACAAAGGTGGATACAGGCCCGTTGTGCAGGTTGCAAGGATTAAGACTCTTTTTTTTCGCAGGTTTTAGTAGGTGCTAATTGTCTGATGCCAGATGCCTATGGCCAAGTAAGGGCCAAGTTAGTGTTTCGCTTCCAAGCCAATCGCTTCCGACAATTTTTAATAACATATTTGGACTCAGGACGCCCAAATAAGGATAAAAAAATTTCACAAATTCAAATCAAAGGCTATGCCGATGTTTCGCCTACATGCCTACAATTATGCAACTTTTTTTTAACAAAGCTTTCTGTGGTACATTTTAATGTTAAGTTATTCATCAAATAATGTTAATGAAAAATCAAGAGATTCTGTGGAGTGGCTGTTATCAAATGTGACGCTGCTTATTAAGGTATGCTGTTCCCCATGACGCAAACACAAATTCATAGCAAAATGCCAGGATTTTCAGAGTTTCTGGTTGAGCTTGGGAGTTACTGTGCGATAAGATAACGATTAAGCTTAGTATTGAACTTGGGATCTTATACTATGTCTCCTCTCTAGTAAATCCTCTAGAAATCACGCAATTCATTATACAAATTTAAATCATCCCGGCAAGTGATTTAAGAAAAATCCTCTATTCATAAACCTTTTTTCTGCACCTTTGCAACAGTTTGAGAATCTAAAAAGAATACTCGAAACTACCACTGTACGACAGATCTGTCACAAGTACGTTTTCTAATTTGATTTTTAAAGCGGAAGTCATTTTTCGCCTCTGGAAAATGTCATCACGACTCTCTTTTAAGAGCCAAAATGACAGAAACAGAGCGTTCGTGTCAAATTAATCCTTAATTTGTTCGGTGGAGCCACTTTGGGATTTATTTTTAACTGTCTCCCGTCTCTCTTCTCTTAATTGCCGGTGTAGACATAGTATTACGTTGTTCGTCAGAGGTCTTCAGTACACTTTGAATAGCAGCCATACTAGCGGTAAAAATATCGAGTATTCAGGGATAAGTACCGCTTTTATCTTTACCCTAACTGGTGGACAGTTCACGTTTTGTCCAAATTCAATCACTCTTTTAGTCTTTCGCCTTATTCATTTTAAACATTCCTTGCGTTTCGTAATCAGGACACTGTTTTAATCATTTTGAGTCTTGTGTCATTTTGAGTTTGAAGTGAGCACCGTGATGCAGTAATTAGTGTGCCGGACTACTGTGCACGAGGTCCTGGGTTCGAATACCGATCGGAGCAATAAAAGTTTTTTCACGGTACCACCTCAGCAAGGGTTTGGTAAGCCATCCGAAAGAATCATTTGTGAGAGATCTTTTTATTTTCAAAAAGTGGGCCAAAAATTAATTGACAAAAAATGCTGGTCCCTTCTATGTGTGTAAAAACTTGGATGTGGCAGGTCAGGCGAGGTCTCCTCAAAGCTGTATGTGCCATTAAGTTCATTTATCTTCAACGTGGTTTAACCTTTGGCAACAGAAGTCCATTCTTAAGTTAAAACTTCTTAACACGGTTAAAAAAAAGTTGCCTGCCTCTGCAGTTTGTATAGGTTGAATAAGGCCTTTCCGATGATATGCAATTTTTTCTTAGACTTTATCCTTCATCAGATTCCTTTATTATTAAAGAGCGATTCCTTGAAACCAGTAGTAAGCGTTTAGGACTACTGTCCACGAGGTCCCTGGTTCAAACCCCGACCAAGGCAAGAAAAGCTTTTTCACGGTCTCACCTCCGCGAGGGTCTGACAAATCCTCCGCGCATATTATTTGCCATGAGAGACCTCTGAATTCACTGTCCGGAATCGACAAAAAAAAAAACTGTAGGCTCCCTACATGTGGGTAAGAATATCTGGAAAGGACAGGCAAAGTCAGGCTAGGGCTTTTTAGAGCTGCAAGCATCATTTAGTTAGTCTTACAGCTAGGCTTTGACTTTAATGTTCGGGTGTAAAAGCTCGAATTTTCTGAACAACTTAAAGCACTGATCTATGGGTGGAATGCTACTGTGAATCTTTCCGCTAAGAAATAGAAGCTCTAACTAAGGGTAACTTGATTTTTTTTTGGCTAATTTTCATTAAGTGGTTCCCATCAATCACGGCTTGAACTCGATTGTACGCCGACGGTTTTAAAATGGAGACAGGGACTTGATATGGAACCTGACTAAACTCTTTACTAACACCATTTGCGCCTAGAATTAATCTCTGTTTGAATACAAGAAGTTAATTAAAATTTATATTCTCGGGCAGCTAAACAGATCTAAAGGCGTTTGACTTAAAAGTCACAAAGTCAAAGCTTGTCCTAGAGACATCGAGGATATCGACAAACCAGGAAAGGTAAAGTTTTCCAACAGTTGCACCTTTCTTTACTGGATCCCAGCAGGCTCTCTAGCGAGAGGTCGGCGCCACCTGAGCCCCTCTGCGGGATTAGCAAAATACTTTTTAAAAAATATGCCAGAAAACTATCTCGAACTTAATCCACTGAAGTCTGGTTTAAGCCACCTGGACTTTAACAAGGCTGGAAAAAAGTAGCCTAAAAATCCTAACATAGGGGCCATATTGAGCCTATGAAAAGGGATCTTTATTGCCTTGGTGTTCACTGTATTCTACATGCAGACTTTGTCTAGGAAGATTCGAATCCTCTCTTCACATACTCATTGAATGTCCGACCGACCTTGGTCTCAGGAAGAACATCGTTAGAACATCGAATGGCTTTGGCAAACCCAGACGAAATTCTTCCACAGAAGATCCTCGTCGTCTCGACTGCCTCTGAACTGTTCACTTCGGTTAGCTCTAGGCCATCATCAGGAAATGCCAAATAGACTTCTTTTAAAGAAAGCCTTCTGTTTGTGACTATAGAAATTTCGTCTAATGTTTGTTTTCTCTCTCGTCCGTTTCAAAAGACAAACATTTTGAGAGGCTTAAGCACTGCAAACACAGCTTTATTTTGCGATCTTCCTCCGATTATAAGGAGATCAAAAAGCTTAGAGAGCTTTAACTTATTCGCAAATTATTGACTCAGGAGTCTTGTGAAGTCGGTTCCGAGTCACTTAAACTCACAGCCCAACGTGACAGATGAATTTTGACGTAATAAAAAAAAAACAACGAAGTGTGTTGTCATTTGCTATGGAAAGCACAAAAACAAGGGAAATAGTATGAAATATGAATCTTTGTGTGGCAGCTGGATGTGATCTGTACCTTTGATCGATTTACGTTCAAATTCAAAACGATCAAGTCTAAGCTGCCATGATTTTTCTGCTTTACTTTAGGGGGGCTGTTAGAAATGCCAGAATTTGTCGGATATCCTGAAGTGGTTTATTAAAAGTCTCAAGTCTTAAATCAACTAACTATCAACTATGTGATTCTGAGCATATTGTTATTAGTTAACCATTTACTAATAACAATAAATTTTATTGTTATTAGTAAAACAATTGCATTTATTAACTTAAGTTATTAAATAAGTACCTTCGAGCTTAAACAATTAATTATTCTTAAATTTGCTCAAATGTGAGTGAAATACTTGGAGACTTCAAATATATCTGTGCATATCTGTGGATATATAAAAGAAATCCTTAAAAAATTTTTTGTTAAATTTTAAAAAATATTAGCGTAAATAAATTAAAACAACAATTGTCCATTTTTATTTAAGTTTTATTTCATAAAAATGATTTATTTTCTACACAAATTCTTACAACTAGTTTTTTTTTGCATTTTAAAAGAATTAATTATATTCTGCGATTAATTTTTTTTGTATTGTTATTCACTTTGAAAAAATGTGTACAAACCAAATGGCTTATACATTTTTGTTGTTGTTGTTGTTCTATATAGAAGATTGTGTGTTATGGAATGTCGTACCAGATAGTGCATTTACAACCTCCAAAAAATTAACAATGTAAATGCACACCTGACACGCACTCCAAAACTTCGAAAGAATAGAATAGAATTTTGTTTTTTGGTCTCGTACAGCGTTGCCGAAGATTGTTTTTGCACAACAAATTCGTTGGTTTAAATTTTTTTTTTTGCTACTAACCTTTGAACAACAGCTCTTGAGTTTTGTTTTTGAGTTTCTTAGTTAAATATTTATTTAACTTTTACAGGCAAAACAGTGAAGCATTTGACAAAAAATAAGAAAACGTATAGAAACAAAGGGTTTTATTTTAGACAAAAAACGCGTAAAGTGTGATTATTAAAATAAAGAGTGTAGCGCATACAACGAAATAGAAATGAACGAACGCATTTTTTTGATAATTTTACGTTCAAGTTTGAGACTTATCAATGAAAATGGTCGTGCGTCTAAAAATACTGCGCTAAGCGAATGAAGTGTACGTGACATAAGTTTTTTTTTTAATTTAATGATATTGTATATCTGATTTAAAGTTGGGGTGAAAATTCGCATTTAGGGGTTGAGACCTTTTTGATAGGACCAGAAACGTGCGACTCGTGTCTTGCTGATAAGATGAAAATATTAACACAAACTTGCATACGTTTTGGACATTGAACTGTTTGATTTCACTATCGGAGGTGTATCTGACGTTTCAGGTTTGTTGTGTTAATGGGTCAGAGTATTAGGAGCGGTAAGACACAGCTAAGTTTCTCTCGCATCAACCCACTCGAGTGCCCCTGATAAGCAATCTAGTTTTAAGTGCAAACGTTGAGGGGATATCTACATAAATGTTTAAACAGCTGCTGCGATGTCCTTGACATAGTTCCTTGTATAAAAAAAATAAAAGGTTCAAATTCATCACACCGAGTTTGTAGAAATGCAATTGTAAGAGCGAGCTTCAACTATCAAATAATTCTTACGTGAGATCTGTATTAATTGAATACAGCATTGTAAACAGGCACTTCGCGATGATTAATAACGATGCCGACACACACCCATAATTACTGTCACAATCGGAAACCACGCCATCGCATCGTCTAGCCAGTGAGCTTAGATAAGATAAGAAGTTGTACCTGGCCAAATGTTTTAAAAAAGTAAAAACTAAGCTTATTTGCTCGGCGACATTAAAGTTTTTTTGTCGATAAGAATGACTAATTGCCTTTTCGGTTGGTCGTCCGGGAGCATCCGGTAGCCTACTGGACTCTCGTGAAACCGTTTTCTCGTTTGACAGTTCCACTTCTGGATAGAAGAGAAATTTGCTTCTGGTTTTGAATCAATCCAGAATTAAAACCAGAAGCTCTCACACAATCATACAGCGCATGTGTCAAGTTGGATAAATGTCATTTGTCCCCTGTACAGCCCCGATCCGGGAGAAGAACGCCCTGATCCGGGATCTCCAACCGAAAAGGCCATAAGTTTTAAAAGGATTTTTCAGCAGAGCAGCGATATTTTAATGACGTTTATGTCATGTTTTACATACCTGTATTACGACCTGCGAGCTTGTAGGCAATACATGAGCGAGTAATCGGAAGCTGGCTTTAAAATCCATGTCTTATTAATTTTAAAAAGAATCGTCTTATTCGATTGGAAAAAGAAAACAGCCCCTTATTCTGAGCAGATTTTTTGTTGCGAGAACTTAAAGGAATTGTCCAAATTTTTCTAAAAAGAATTTTCTAAATTTCTAAATCAATCTTGCAGCAGGATTCAATTATGATGAGATGCCATAATCGTAAAAGAGATGGATTTAAGAAACGTATTTTTCCAACCGTTTTCAAACTTTCGAAATAACACTATTCTACGGAAGTAACCACTGAGGCAGATCTTGGGAATAACCCAGAAATTCCAAATCGACACACACCACCATTTCTTCGATTTCAAGGCTGTGTATATGACAGCATGTATATAGAGATGATCATTGAAAGAACAATGTTTTTGGTACTTGCATCCCTGTTAAACTCATCGATTTGTGCAGAATGATGACGGAAAACTCACGCTTTTCCGCCAAAATCGGTGAAGGCCTCACCGACCACTTTAATGTAAAAAGTCAAGTGACTTTTTTAACATCACACTTGAGAGAATTGTGCTAAACTCCAGCGCCAACACCAGAGGCACAATTTTTCAAAAGTTATAACAATTACTTACATGCATAGACGGCATGACATCATAAGAAGCACACAGCGTGATCTCATTGAAACTATTTTCTTTGAAAAATGTTTTCTTGGAAGGAAGAATCGAGAAATTTAAATTTTTAGCAGTAATTTTTCTTAGCGTAACGAGAAAAACGTTTTAGGCACACAACCTCAGAAAGTACTAGAGTTTTTTTTTGTACTTCGAGGTTTGGTCTTATTTGAATGTGATTCAAGTTACTTGAGTTATTTGAGTTTTGTCACTGGCTTCCTCAACGAAACTTCTCGTGTGAATAAAAGCGTAGCTCTTTGTGCAAGCAAGGAAAGAGTGGGATTGAGGCATGCCGACTTCCATGTTGTCTTAAACTGTTTGGCTTTCTTCTTTGAAAAATCGTTATTTACTTGTGATAACCTTCCCCTGCCAAGAAGATACTGTTTGCTAATACTTAAAGTAGAAGGCAATATGGGCAGGAGTAGAGAGGCGGTGGTTGACTCCTAGAAAAATGGAAATCAATTTTAGAGGGGAAAGTACGAGACTTTATTATATGTATTTTGTGTAGAAACAGTTGAAATTTTAGTCCCTAATTTGACAACCACAACGACTTCAGAAATTAGTGCAAACTGAATATTTAGCAGGAAATTTACTCTCAAAAATATAAAATTTCTCAAGAAATTCAGTTTGCATAACTCCAAATCACGTTTCAAAATCTGGATAGAACTAAGTAAACACAAAAATGTTCCTCATACGCCGCAGTGAACCATGAGTTATTTTCGCTCATGGGTCACTGGGCAGACAAATTACCAGTCTACTTGCCTTGCAATATAAATGTTTGTAAAACATATTAGTTTTTTCCCCTAAAAACTTTTACCAAAAACGGCAATATATTGGAAAAGAAAAACAAAGGGTTAAAAATGTTTTTAGCAAACATTTGATTGCTTATTCCAAACAAAGTGAATGTTGCCACGAAAAACAGTAGTTGATTTTCCACAAAAACTTCCTCCAGCATATCTTTACCCAAATATAAAATAGATTCTGTGAAACACCGAAATGTTTGCAAGAAATGAACTGCTTCACAAAGTGTTTGTTGGAAGCATTTCTTTATTTGCCCAGCTTTAGACGATCGTTATAAAAAAGTTAATGTTTGAGAGCAATAGACACAGTTTTTTCTTTATTCCAGCAAATATTTGAACATTTCTGACCAGCAACCGCTCACAGACACTTGATTTTTAGCTTCACATATAATAAAATTTGCGGCAAAAATATTTTGTCCAGTGTATATAGTCACTTATTCCTATAGAACTTTCCTTGTTGCAAGAAAAAAGCGAGTCATAAGAAAGGCTGTGCCCAAATCAGGAAAAGAAAGACCGACTTGACATGTCTATTCTTATTGCGATAGAGAATCGTTTCTTTTTTGGATGCCGCTATTTTAGTTTTCTCACAAGAAAAGGATGTATTATCCACAAAACAAACAAGAATTAAATCTCCTGAGGATTACGTCAAATATACAGAAACCTTTTCGAAGATAAAGGACTCTGTCCATTATTTAGTCGATGCTATATGAAGGTTATTAACAATCTGGCTAAGGGGGGAGGAGTTAATTCTATAAGTCTCTGTGAAAATTAAAAATCATGATTGTAAATTCTATTGGTGGTCAAAGGATAGACATGTGCACTCAAGAGGATACAAGCATCCACAGGTTTTCTAAACCCACCTCTGTCTATCAACTCCTACTCTCACCTCCCCGTGGTGAACACCGGGTGCCTAGTACCTCAACTGGAGATTGGGTTCCAACCCCTTTGGAAGGTTGTTGGGGGTAGCAGACGAGAGAGGGGGGGAGGAGTGTTCCCACTAAGGCACTTCTCCTTGCATCCGGACGGCAGCGGAGGAATTCCCCAGATGGAATCAACGGTGGCGTCCATAGTTCCAGTCAGGCCGAACTACTTAGTGAACACCTTATATGGGCTACTACGACGTATTCGGAGCTCAGGCCTATAAGGAGCGGGCTATCCGGCTCTCCGTCCTTAGAGCTAAGCAAAGGATCTGGTCCTCCAGGTTGGGGGTCGTGCCGTCGGGGTGACTTCCCGGCCACGTAAAGAAACACCAGTCACGAAGTGGAAACAAGCCTCGGATTCGGACGGATTTACTGTTGACGACCAATGCAAACGAGAAAAGGACAACGAGCTCCGGATCTGCACGTGGAATGTTAGGTCCCTTAACAGACCACGTGCAGCCGAGCAACTAGCGGAGGCCCTTAACGACTGCAAGGCAGACATTACTGCCATCCAAGAAATGCGGTGGGACGGGCCGGGCAAAAGAAGGATGAAAAACTGCGACATCTACTACGACGACTGCTATCGGCATCAAAGACAGCGCCTATTTGGATGTGGTTTCGTTGTTGGAGGCAGACTTAGGCAAAAAGTCTTGAGCTTCAACCCTGTAAGCGAGCGCCTCGCGACGATCCGCATCAAGGCTAAATTCGCCAACATTAGCCTGATATGCGCACATGCCCCCACAGAGGAGAAAGATGACGAGACCAAAGATATGTTCTACGAGCTCCTGGACAAAACTTATGAGCAGTGCCCTAGCTACGACATTAAAATTGTCCTAGGCGATTTTAATGCCAAGCTAGGAAGGGAGGGCATCTTTGGTCGTACTGTCGGAAAGTATAGCCTGCACGACACGACCTCCGATAACGGATTCAGGCTGATCGACTTTGCTGCGGGGCGACACGTTGTGGTAGCTAGTACACAGTTCCCGCATCTCAATATCCACAAAGGGACATGGAGATCTCCCGATCAATCAACCGTCAACCAGATTGACCATATTGCGATCGACGCAAGGCACTCCTCCAGTATCATGGATGTCCGAACTTTCCGAGGGGCCAACATTGACTCGGATCACTACCTTGTTGTAGCCAAGGTACGGCTGCGGATATCCCGACCAGCGCCAAGTAATGGAAATACTGTGAGGAAGTTTGACGTCGGCCGACTACAATCGCAAGAGATCGCCAGGTCCTTCTCCAACCGAGTCTCTCAAAACCTTCTACGAAGTCCTATGCAACCAGCATCAAGTATTGATAGCCAGTGGCAACATTGCCAAAATGCCATCAGAGACGCCGCCTCTGAAGTGCTGGGTTTCACACGGCGACCACAACGAAACCCCTGGTTTGACGATGAATGCCGGCAAGCACATGCAGCTAAACAGGAAGCATACAAAGCGGCGCTGCACAGAAGGACTAGAGCTGCTCGCGAGCTCTACGAGCAGAGGAGGAGAGAGGAGCACCGGCTTCTCCGAAGGAAAAAGAGAGAGCACGAGAAGCGCGCGGTTGAAGAGATAGAGAGATGTTACAACAGGAATGAGGTTAGAAAGTTTTACCAAAGGATCAAAAGGTCCTGCCAAGGGTATAAACTTCGAACTGAAGCCTGTAAGGACCATCAAGGGAACATCGTTGTAGAATCGCAGTCGGTGCTGAGGATTTGGAAAGACCACTTCTGCAGACTGTATAACGGCGAGGAAGAACCAAATACCGCTGTCAGGCAGAACGAACCATTCAACCCGGGCGAAGACGTTACCGACGAAGCATACGAACGATACCGCCCACCCGACCTGGAGGAGGTGAAAGTAGCTGTGTCTAAGCTCAAGTGCAACAAAGCAGCCGGAGCAGACGGCCTAGCTGCCGAACTTTTTAAATCCGCTGGCGATGAGCTGGTTAGGAGCATGCACCAGCTCATCTGCAAGATATGGTCGGAAGAAAGCATGCCCGACGAATGGAACCTCAGCATTGTTTGCCCGATCCTGAAGAAAGGAGACCCTCTGAGTTGTGCCAACTACAGAGGCATAAGTCTTCTTAACATCGCATACAAGATCTTTTCTGCTGTACTGTGTGAACGCCTGAAGCCGTTTGTCAACAATCTGATAGGCACATATCAGTGTGGCTTTAGGCCAGGAAAGTCCACCATCGATCAAATATTCACACTGCGGCAGATCTTGGAGAAAACCCAGGAATTCCAAATCGATACACACCACCTCTTCATCGATTTCAAGGCCGCGTATGACAGCATCTATAGAGACGAGCTATATAGCGCAATGTCTACTTTTGGCATCCCTGCCAAACTCGTCAGTCTGTGCAGGATGACGATGGAAAACTCACGCTGTTCCGTCAAGGTCGGCAAAGACCTCACCGACCCCTTTGATGTCAAAAAAGGATTTAGACAAGGCGACGCGCTGTCATGCGACTTCTTTAACATCATACTTGAGAGAATTGTGCAGAACTCTCGCGCCAACACCAGAGGTACAATCTTTCAAAAGTCCGTTCAACTACTTGCATACGCAGACGACATTGACATAATCGGTAGAACAAAGCGTGATGTCAGTGAAGCCTTCGTGAGTATTGGGACGGAAGCGGCGAATATGGGTTTAGCAGTCAATGAGGGCAAAACCAAGTATATGCTGTCATCAAGAAAAGACACCCAACACCGACGTCTTGGACAAAACATCACCATCGACAGCTATAACTTTGAGGTAGTTAGGGACTTTGTCTACCTTGGTTCCGCTATCAATTCAGACAATGACACCAGCGCTGAAATCAAACGAAGGATAACTCTTGCCAATCGCTGTTTCTTTGGGCTAAGAAGGCAATTGAGTAGCAAAGCCCTCTCTCGAGCAACTAAAGTGTCCATGTATAAGACCCTCATCATCCCAGTCCTGCTTTACGGTGCAGAAGCATGGACTCTGTCAAAGGCGGATGAAAACACTTTAGGCTGCTTCGAGAGGAAAATTCTTCGGACGATTTACGGTCCCGTCTGCATAGACGGAGAGTGGAGGAGGAGATATAACATCGAACTGTACGGGCTGTACAGCGATACCGACCTAGCCAAAAGAGTCAAAACACAACGTCTACGATGGCTGGGTCATTTAGAGCGGATGGACACCAACGCCCCGGCCCGGAAAATCTTCGAATCCACACCGCAGGGACGACGCGGTAGAGGAGCACCGAGACTCAGGTGGCGCACGCAAGTGGAAGGGGACCTCAGCCAACTTCGCGTGCGAAACTGGAGACGGCTAGCTAGAGACAGAGCTGGCTGGCGAAGCTTGTTGGCCGAGGCCCAGGTCCACCCCGGACTGTAGCGCCACCTTAAGTAAGTAAGTAAATTCTATTACCATCATTCTCTCTTACTTCTGCAATAATCCGCCATTAAAATAAATCTTCATTAAATTCTCTACAAGTTACGCGATTAACCATACAAATTCAAATCCTCAGACAAAATAAATCCCCTCATTAATCTCATTCACCCTTTTCACGAACCACTTACAACCCTTTTCGAACACCTTCTTGACAGTTTGAGAATTGAAAAAGGACACTGAAACTGTCCACTTATGACAGATCTGTTAGAATTATTGGGATGTTGACAACGGAAATCTTTTTTCGCTCGTGGAAAATGACATTGCCTTTGTCTTTTGAGTGCCAAAATGACAGAAAAAGAGTGCTCATATGGAATTAATCTTGCATTTGTCTGGTGGAACTGCTTTGGGATTTATTTTAAACCGCCTCCCGCCAATTCCCGCATTATTGCCGGTTGAAACATAGTATAAGATTCGTCAAGTGAAATCTTTTCTAACAAAATTAAAGGAATTCGAAAAAGTCTGAAAAATACACCTAAAGAATAAAACTAAAGAGGTTTAAGGTAAGTATTTCGCAAAAAAAAAGAAATCAAAACGAGTATTTGTGGCCATGGCTGTTTGCCTTTTTAGCCTGTTTCACACAGTACAACCAAATTTCAATAACGTCCACTGTATCATTAAGGACCAGCCTGAAAACAAGTGTAGTTGGGTTATACCCTGTCTCCACGGGGCACTTAAACGCGATCAATATAGACAAATTTAAGTCCTCTAATAAATCCAATTTTGCCTATTCACAAACCTATTTTATGCACCCTTGTAACAGTTTGAAAATCAAAAAAGGAAACTGAAACTGTCCCTATACGACAGATCTATCACGAATACGTTTTCTATTGGGATCTTTATAACGGAAATCTTTATTCGCTCCTGGGAAATGACATCGCCACTCTCTTTTGAGAGTCAAAATGGCAGAATAAGAGTACTTGTGTCAAGTTAATCCTATATTTGAGCTGTGGAGCCAGCTTGGGATTTATTTATAATTGTCTTCCGCTAATCCCTCTTTTTATTGCCGGTCGAGACATAGTATTAGTCTCATGTCAAAATATAAAAAATAGTAATCGGCAGATCTGTAGAATCGCAGACATAATTTGGATGAATAAACCACATGAAAACAGGTACGAAAGTATTCACCTACTTTTTGCCGTATACACCTCACTACGCGTCTTTCCAAGAACCTTTCGTCATTATAACTTTTGAGGTTTTGTCGGTGGATAATAGACACTTTAAATATTTTTCGGATATTGCCGCGTATCAATTAAAATGAGCTCTTACGTAATCACCCCGAAAGTTTCGCTCAAGTTTCATTGAGCGTGGTCACCAGGAAACTGTATCTACGTAAGAGCTCATTTTAATTAATACGCGGTAATATCGGAGAAACTTTCGGTATTAGTTATTTTTCAACACTTAAAATACGAATTTATTACTTTGAAACTTTTCACACCCGGGCATCATTTAGCTTAAGAGCACAGAATTCAAATCTAATTAAGGTTTTCAAATCTAATATAGATTTTGGTTGACAATTCGGCAACTTTGACAAGAAGTGTCAACTTTGTCACATTCATGCACCAATATAAAAATAAATCGAACCAGTTTAAAACAGTTTTAGATCATTTATCATTAATAAATTATTGAGTGACATCAAGCGGCGATTTTATTCAAATGTCAATTCAGTATTCACCATATGTTGATGAGTTATTAAAGGTGTGTTCCTTTCAATTTTCGTATGTTTGACAAAAGACTAGAATGTACTTAATTCTTTGGTAATCTAGACTAGATTACGAGTAGATTATGAAATCTTCAAGCGTATATGCGTAATCTAATCAGTTTTGATTAGTTTTTGAGAATTTTCTTCAAAAGAAAGTTAACGATTCTGTGGAAAAAGGTCGGAAGCTATCGATCTTCGACAGGGATATTTATTACAAGGCCATTTTATTCACATGATGGTAGGTGGTCGGAAAACAAAAATGACCGTTTGTTTTGAGTGCTCACGTAATATCCCTAGTAAGCCCAAAGTAAGTCTGGTCTCATTTATGTACATAGCCTCCACCCACTCAAAGTTAATTCGATACGATTTCCAAATTTATTTCATATCAAACCACGTCGAACACCATCAATCAGAACGTGACCATGAAACTGACATTTATCCGAATTAACTAAACCACTGGAATGTAGATCAAAAATTAGTTCATCGCACATCGCATATGAGTGCTAAAAGCGAACAGTTTCTGACTGTTTTATCATTTTCGCCGACACGTATGCCCATTCGATTATAACGTTGCGTTGCTGCAGCCCACCCACACACATAAAGCAAGAAAAAGATTTTTTTTGTTCTCATTTTGAGCAATTTAAATGCCCCCCACGCACGATATGCAATGGCGAATGCACAAACTACACATTTTAAAATATTAATAGAACAAAACCGCTCATTATAATCTTTGAAGAGAGTAATAAAAACTATATTGAAACCATCAAATGTCAAAACATTCGAAATGCCACCAAACATTGATAGAAGTATCCAATCAATAAACAGATGACATCTCACCGAAGCAATGTCACATTGACATAATGAAAAGAATGTGACAAGCACGTGTGCCAAAACTGATATTGCAACAGTATCTACAAGTTTTTTTTTCCTTTCTTTCGCGTTTTAACACACAAACATCTAACAACGGAACAACGAATTATGAAACATTATCCCAAGTCCAATGGCCGCATTTGAACTTCTTTTTTTTCTCGTATAGTTTATACACACATATGTCACATATTTGGAATTATTAAATTGTTGTTGACTTTATTAGATTTTTTATCTTTTGCTTTAACACAGTGACGCTGTAAAGCAAGAAACTGGGTTACTATGCGTTGAATTTTAGTGCTGCATGAATAGTCTGTTGAATTTTTGTTGTTATTATCACATTTTCTTCTTTCGATAGCTACTGGAGTAGAATTACACAAACGTGCATAATACAATGTCAAAATACTATGTGTGAGTTACTGGGTTGACCAAGTTATGTTTGTGACTCAACTGACCGGCTTTTTCGGAAGCATGACGATGAAGTTTAGCCCGTAAAACGTTTTTTTTTTTTAGAGAGTTTTTCACATTTTTAGGTTCAGTTCGTTGTGTAATCACCGTAGAATAATAAAATTTGTTCTCATTTCGATACATTGTTCTGAAAAGACTTTGGTTATAAAATTCTGAAGTTCTTTGCCCCAGGTTTTTGGACTTGGAGGTTATGGTCGCCTCAAGACTACCTAACACCTAATATTTAATAGTCTGCACAACTTAGAATTCTACTGGATTATATCTACCACTGTTATTCCTGGTAAAGGCATAACACTTACGGGTGCGGAAGCTTTTTATGGTGAACAATCTTTAGCACCGAACTTTTTGCTCAAAATTGCTCTACTCTCTACTTATTATGTTCTATTTTAACAAGGTTCGGTTCCAATTTAATCCAATTAAGAGTTGCTGAGCTTCTTAAGGCTTAGTCAGCCAAACAGATTTCGCGCCAAAAGAACTTCCTTTTCATGTATGCGAATGTACAAATCTATTACATTTCATACGTCAATAACCATATCCCTTTGAGTTTAACAAAAATATTAAAATGAAAATCATAGTCGAAATCTACCTAATTAGGAAACGCATGTCAAAACCCTATATTCGCTTTCCGAAAAAGAGGGATTTAATGACACTTGTGCATTTTGTCAATTGAAGGCCAATGCACACCTTCGCTTTCAGTGTCATTCTTTTGTGTCACAATTTGACACTTGACCCGATTGGGACACAGTCGACATTTGCTAGGTTTGAACTTTTGTGGTGACACTTTAAGCAACACTTTCAGGGTTTTTTAAGCAACAATGTGAGAAGAAAAATATGAACTTTTTTGACCATTTGCGTGAAATGATTGAATCAATTTTTAATTCTCCACTTGGATTCTGATTTCTTAAATTTTCCTTTTGAGTGATTAAAACAAAAAAAAACTAACCAAACGAGGCAAGTACATACTAAACTGTATTTCACTGACTTATTTTACAAGGATTTTCCATTAAAACCTCCAGCTCGTATCCCGATGTTAGGTTTAGTTACCAAAAACTTCCTTCAACTTCGTTAAAAACAAAAAACTAACCAGCACTTAAAGCTCAGAAGAATCATCGCCTGATCCCTCACAACCCTTAATGCTGTGTGCAAATTAAACTGTTCTAACTCACATGGAGAGGGCGTACAATTCCAAACGGCGAATTGAAAAGTCTCTCATGACAAAAAATACTTTAAGAGGAGTTTTTAGACCCTGCGAATGTGGAAGTGCAAAAACCTTTTATTGCCTTGGTTGAGATTCAAACTCAGGACCTGGTACACAGTAGTCCGGCGCGCACAGAGTCAACGTCCGTCTTCCTGCTTTCGCTAAATGAGCTTATTTTCACCATAGAATGGGAAATTTTTTTAACCTACACTTGTGGCTCAATCTTTTGTGTCTTTTTCTAGATAATCTTTATAACTATCTGTCTATTTTCCATAGTTCTATGGTGTCAATGTGATGAACACTGATATGGCGAAAATTGTGTTAAGTAAATTTACTTCATTGTCAATGCATTGATAAGTCAGAGAAGAAATCATTCGATGTGTCACACAGCAATTGACAGTACAGTTTAGCTGTCACTGGAAACTGTGAAACGTTAGCCAAAAGACTTGTCATAGTTTGTTTCATCAGGTTTTTCTGTCGTATTTCCAGATTTGTCTACCTAGTTCCAAATTTCAATGTCCGAAATGTCTGAAAATGTTTGCCATGACAAAGCTACCACATAGGCACTGCATTGTCTAGCCCAATGAAAAATCTGTCAATGTGTTATACTTATATTGACAGGACATTTTAGAAGTTATCACAAACCGTGAATGCGATGAGAAAAAAAAGTGGTTTAGGTGCTACAAATGCTGGCAATGCCAGAGAGCTTGACATTGTAGTATGTTTTCCCAAAACTGGATAGCTTGAACGAACTTTCGAACAGTCTCGAGCCGGAATCATAAACCGTATTGTGACAACAAAAAACTGGCAGAGCCGATACGATTTCCAGGATTCTTCTCTTTGAAATTGCTTTTTCCAATATAACCCATTAAACAGCGTTGACAATGCATTGATACGTTGAAGACAGTCTCATTGTATGGTACCACAAACTGGAATTGGGAGAACCTGGGTTCAAGTCCTACACCGTCAGTGCAATTACAAGAAAGTCGCCAAGCTGACATGACTGCTAAATTGCTGTTTTGTGATTGAATTTTTTTTATAACAAATCAAAAGGAATTGACAATGCATTGAGACTTTGCTGATAATTTTAGCCTTAGACGGCGAAATGACATTCAGAGGATTTGGATCCTAGCCCCCTTCATAATAATAAGTAAGTGTCAGCCGACAAAAAGTGGCTTAGTCGATGTGATTGGCAGGGTCCTTGGTATTCTACAAGTTTCCTCTTGCACGGCGTTGGCAATGCATTGAGATTTTGGTAGAAGTCTCAGTATAGGTCCTGAGGTTCAAAACACAAAGTGCAAATGCGATGAAAAATAGCAGGTAAGCAAATATATGCAAAATTATCCAAAATTATTGGCTGGTTATTTGATTACCTCAATTAACTGGTGGCAAGCATTGTCACATTGACATTTTAGTGCCTTAATTCGTTCAGTCATTTTGTCATTGTGCCTTTGACCTTGGGGAAGACATCTCTTGTTGAAATAATTTTAATAAATAAAAGATTAATTCTTTAAAAGCGACTTCACCTTCAGGAGTCTTCAATTGAGCGTGAAGAGGAACGCTCTCTAGATAGGGAAGAGAAAATAAAATTGAGAAGTGAAGCGGTCAAGGCATTATACTAGAAAGTTCAACTTTGCATTTTGAGACAAGTCGTTAAGGTTCTTTTGCAAGTCAGAGGATACATGTTTTTTTAAATAGGGATGATGAGGTCTTATTTTTCTGTTTGAATTTTTTTTTATTACAAAATTAAAAAATTTCATCAATTTTTAACTTAAGCCATTTAAATGCCTGTTGTCAGACCTTTCGAACACCGACGATTTTTTGTAATAAAAGAATCTTCTGGAAAAACATCTAGCACCACCCGAATGAATTTTATTCCAACAATTGTAAGCACTTGCTTGAATTTAAGATTATGGAATGATTAGTGTGGTTTTCCAATTTCACAATTTCTTTATGTGTTGGGTCACAAGATTCAAATGTTGCAGCTGTTGAGCCTAATCGCAGGCAACGATGCGTTCGGTTAACTTTATAATTACAGAATTCTTTACCTTTTTGTATTGCGGTGAACTTAAGGTATTTAAAGGCAGTAAAACACTTTTATCGCCTTCTAACTGAATTAACAACTTATGGATTTGTGCACCACGGAATTCGGAAAGCATTTACGAAATGGACAACAAACGAAAAGTTAAATCTTCAAAATTGACCAAAGTAAGTAGTTAAAAATTTTTAAAAGAAATTGTCAAATAACTGCATTACTTGTCACTTACATAGACACAAAATGTCACTTGAACAGTTCAATTTCAATTAAATTTAAAGAAAAACTTCACATGTCTGTCAACACTTTTCAAGGAAATACTAAGCTGATTCAACTGCTCGAATGAAACTGAAAATTTCTCTAGAAAATGTTTGTTTTATTTTGTTGTCAAAACAATTTTAAAATATCGCCACGTGTCAGAATGCAGTATACATTCAAACATACTCGCAAAAAATTAACAAATCCACGTCCGACCTACAAAACAATTTTAAGTAGAGAGTTGCCACAAAACTATTTAAACAATATAAAATTTTACGAGTACATAAATAAAAGAAAGTTCTTTGTTCGTTTGGTGGCTTTTTTTTTTTTTTTTTGGCAAACTAACAAACTGCCCTTTTTGGCAATTGCATCTGCACTGCACACAATGAAGAGCTATTGTTTCGTTGTGCATACACAGACCACAGAATAGTGTCACGTCAACGGTCAATAAAATTGAACAGAAAACATATTTTTCTACAGAATGTCCTTTTTCCGATGTTGGCTCATGCCCAAAAAACCAGTTACATCCGCTCGAGTGTGGAAGTTTATCGAAGGTTATCGCAAAAACATTAATCGATAGCAAAGACAATAGAGTTGTGAAATACTTTGACAAATGTAAGGAATCGATTTTTTTTCTCAGTTTTTGAATCGATCGAAAACTTTGAAGAAAAATGACGTGAAAGAATGATAATTAGATTAGTAGTTTGCCGGTTATTTTTTTTTTAATACATTCTTCTCCAGCGCGACGTAAAAAATGTATTTTTAATCAAAGCGTGTTAAATGTGATTCACTCCGAAATTTGTGTGTCACATGATGAATCGAACGAGAGACTACAACGAAAAAGAGTGTGTTTATCGCGATTAGCAGCGCCAAGAACGAATGATGATGAAACTTTAGACAGAAATGTGGAATTTTCGTTTTTTTTTTGTAATTTATTTATTTATATTTGCTTTTTCTTGTGTTTAAGACGAAAAATGGTTGAAAGATTTTTTTTTTTGGTTAATTTTAAGGCGGGATTCTAAAAATAGGCTGGGAATATTAACGAAGAATAAAACTGAATGGTATAAAATTAGCACTCATGATGTCCAAAAAAAACTGTAAAGAAGTGAAAAGCAAAGTTTTGTAATGAAAACAAATAAACTTTAGAAGGATTCGTCTTAGAATTGGTTGCTACATAAAGTCTAGTTCGGTCCAAACTGCAGACAGGTTAAGAGTCAGCACAAAATCTTGAACTTATAATAATTTCCGATGAGAAATAAGCCCCAGAGTTTGTTGAATAAAAAACTCTCTCCGGTAGGGTATGATTCTTCTATAGTTGCACCTTTTACGGTTTACACATTCACTGATACTTTTCCTGAATGTTCCTACACCTTTTTGGGGCCTTCTTAAGTCTTTTTAAGTAACTGGGTAATTCTTTGTCAAAACTGTTCATACTTAAGATGAAAACCTCTAAAGAGGGAAGAATATGGACGGATAATAAACTGTTCACTGTCAACTTGAAAGGTTGAAGAAGGAGCCAAAACAGTTTTCTTTGTCGATATTTCGTCCGCTTAAGAATCTACTCTTAGGTTTATCGCACACATGACACTTTTAGTCACGCGACGATTTGATTGCCTTTTTGTGAACAACTTTGCGGCAACTTTTAAATCTGAGTTTTGGCACAGATTTTTTAATTGCTTGTTGTCACAAAATGTTTTTTTTAACACATGCAGCTTTGTTTTGGAATGCTGCAATGAAACTCACTCACTTCGGCGACATTTTAGAGAGCAAACAGTTATATATTTCAGCAGGGTTTGTGTGTAGGTGACTTTGCGAATTAAAGAAGTTGCTCATGTGAGCGCTGCTTTCGTGAATTTTGAGTAAACTATTGATGCTTTAAAAAATTGCCAGTGTGCGATAAGCCTTAGATTCAGCATTATAATAGTGGAACTGTGTACGCCGTGGCCCAGTGGCTAGTGTGTCGGACTTCTTTGCACGAGGTCTAGGGTTCGAATCTAGACCGGAGCGAAACAAGTTTTTTTTCACAGACGCACCTCTGCAAGAGTAAGAAAACCCTCAGAGAGTATCACTCTTTGTCATAAGAAACGCCTTAATTCGCCGTTCCGAAAAATTGTAGGTTCCTACCAGGTGTCTAGTATTTTTTTTACATGACGTTACCGACAACACTAAAGTCTGTCTTCCACATAGGGATTAAACTACAACCTAAGTGGAGCAGGCACAAATTCAGGCATCAACTTTTCTGCGTATCCCTTTTAGCAAGTAAACATGTTTTGTGATGTAATGTGATAAAATTTACCACTCAACGTGTTCCTAAATCTTGGGAGTGTGTCGGCGAGGTTGTTCTTTTGGTATTTGAGAACACCTGCAGCAGCTGCAAAATCCTGGAACGAGCCTTATCCAGTTTTAAAGTGCTTATGAGGGCAGGCAATAATGCCCGGGCAAAAAAATGGGTCACGATTTTCGCTTGGTTCAATTTCGCTCTTCATTTTAAAAAATCTTCTTTCCGCAGAAAAACTATCACAGAACGTGACGTGGATTAATCAAAATCCACAAGTTAAGCAAATCCCATGCCGTAAAGTTTCGAAATGGGTCTCTATACTCAACCAAAAGTTTTCGTATTTCGAGATAAAATAATTAAAAAAAAAAAAAATTGAGACTAAGAATTCTTCAAAGACGCATATTTCCTTCTATTCAGGAAAAAAGATGCGAGCCATCAAATCAATTAAGGTTTACTCATTCATTTATTTAGAGTGTTATGTGTGCTGGAAACAAAGTCATACTCTACGAAAAAGAAGCAAGAAAGAAACGTTTTCTAGAAACAAGTAAACGTTTCTTTGTTTTAAATAAACAAAACTTTTAGTCAAGTTCAGCTTGCGATTTTTCAGTATCCAACACGATTTTCCGTTTGGTTTGAGAAAGTAAATCCTTGAAACAGGGAAATTTTTCAATACTTTAAGGCCACGAAAACATCAAGGAACAGATTCCTTTGAATAAATATCATTTATTGAGAAAATATCCTCAAGAGAAAAAAAAATGTTACGAAACTTTCTTCACAGTTGGAGTAAGATTTTTTTTATTGATTAAATTTGGTATTCGCAAACAGGATCGCTGGCGCAGGAAGCAAACGCACTAACCACTACTCTTAGAGTATAATGTGTTCTGGAAACAAAACTATATTTAATGCAAAACAAAGAAACGTTTCCAAGAAACAAGTAAACGTTTTTTTCTTTTGAGCAGACACGAATTTTAATCAAGTACAGCTTACGATTTCTCAGAATCCAACACTATTTTTTTTTTGGTTTGGAAATTTTTCAGGCAACGAAAACATATTCTTGAATCGAAGGGAAAATGTTTTGAAATCGGGAAAAAGAACAGATTCTTTTGAATAAATATTATTTATTGAGAAAATATCTTTCAAACACAAAATGTTCCCTTGGCTCGAGCACATTTTGATAACTTTGAAGGAGACATATTTTCGTTGATCTCCAGTACAAGTGCGATTTTCCTTGGTAGGTACGAACTAGGGTCGACGCCTCTTTATTCCGGATTATTCCGAAAATCCTTATATCGATCAAAACACCATAGAACCACGTTTTATCGAAGCGGTATTAAGTGCTAATTAGGCTCCTAATTAAATCACCCATAGCCTCTGATGATTGCTTCAAATCACATTCGAAGTGAATCGAGCTTAGAAATATCCACGAAACTCCAAGAACCGAACGAGTTCTATCGATTCATGAGAAAAAAAAACAAGGCCACGTGCTTCAAGTACCAAGTCACGTGCTGTTCTACACCGATCGATTCAACCTAGATACGCATGTTACATCAGCACACATGTGAGGTTAGAAACAGAAACAGTCACTGTCATTCAGGCAGAAAAAGAACAGAGTTTTGACAAAAATCCTACATTTAAATCCGAAGAACTTAAGTTCACACCTAAACACTTATTTTTCACTCTCACTTGTATGCGAAACCTTGATATGAATGGATTCCTTAACCCATATTACATAAAAGAGACAAATCCTTAAACTGCATCTCAATGACACACTTTGCTGTATGACATGAGTCTGCGATTGCCAAATCATTTGCACAATTTCGATTCGAAATTGCTTTCGAAGTAGCTCATCACATCGTACCTCTCTCGCACACATTATTTTTATATGAATCATTGTTATGCAACTGCACAATGCAATTTGCGAGAAATACTCATGTGTATAGGTAGGAGCTTCCGTGAAATAACACAAAAACACCAACAAAATGATTGCATTCAATCAAGGTCACCCAGGGGCCTTCGGGCATTTTATATAGCTTCAGAGGAGCAGCGGGTGTATCATAAGACACGAGGCATAAAAATTTTTTTTTGCCATACTACACTGTCCACTCAATTACCATTTAATTACCCCCGTATCTAAGGGAAGGCTGCACACTTTTTATATATGCTTTCACCAATACAATCGCAAACAGGTGACATTAACTACTATTCGTTTCTAGTGGCTATGGCAGCCTCTGTGTCTGCATACGGTTTACACATTTCCAATGTCGACCTCAAACACACTCAGAGCAAATAATGGTGGGTTCTTACAGTGCACCTATACACTACACCCGAACTGACAGTCGTACACCACGTTAGTCACCGCCGTAAAAGTCGTTACTGCCTATAGAGATGCAGTTTTATATCCAATGCAGTGCGCCCTCTTTATGCCAACACTATTATTAGATGTATATTTTACTATTCAGCTATTCTTTGCATATGTATTTACCACTTGCAATTTTCTCTAACAGATGCACCCACCCTGTGTGCCCGCCCCGTGAGAGAAGCACACTTTTTTTCGTATTGCACTAAACAATAAGACGATGTTTTTTTGTTTTGTTAAAAATAGAATTTTTCACCAATTTTTGCAATATGCACTCGTATATGAGTGTTCTCGATAGATGTCGAGATGTCGTATTGAAAAGTTCTTTTATTTGTGCATGTGTGCATATCACAGAAATATATCACACTGCACAACATCGGATCGGTATTTCTACAGAGTTGCATAATTGCATTCGAAAGACGAAAAGGGGGGTTGCAAAAAAAAAATCACTATCTACACCCCATGATGTAATGTCCTTAAAAAAAAACACAAAAATTACAAAAATGCTTCACTGTTGTGGCCTTAAAAGCGAACAAACAAAATAACGGTTATAAATTTGAGTTTTTTAAAACTCCACCAAACAAATATTTTTTTAACGTGTATAATATCCAATAAAATTTAAGTTTAATCCTTTTGTATAGGTAAATGTTTAAAGATCTCAAGAGCTGTTGTTGATCCAATGAATAAATTAGCACTGATGGTCTAAACGTTTGCTATGATATTGCTCGTTTAGTTCGCAGTTCGTCGAAGAGCGCGGATAGGAAAAAAAAACCTTATTTTTTCAAATTATACTCGTCTTCTTTTCGGTTTGCTTTCGAAACTACTAATTTATTATTTCTTTCCTCGTGTTGTTTTTCCCGTCGTCGTGGTTTTCTTTTTTTCTTTTTTTTTTTGCTCTCGTGTCGTCTTCGTCTGTTTGGTCAATGAAACAGACACAAACTCTTGTCGCAGTTGTCGCAAAGGAAGGTGAAAATCAAAACACGAATCCGACACCAACAACTTGAGATTAGCGAAAAAAAGGAGAAAAAAAAAAATCCCACAAGAAAATTCAAAACTCAAATACACCGCGTTGCACTCGTCGAACAGAACGAATGACTAGGTATGGCTCAGGCAAGGTACGACCAAGCACACTACATTTGAAAGTCTCGTATCTATCGTGTCAGAGGAGGCTTGTCTGTGTGCTTTGATTGGGTGAATTACACTCTTTGGATTGTTCATAGCTCTCTTGCTGCTGACCAGGCATAGCTGCTGCATTCCGAGTTATTCACTCGTTTTTCACACATCTTTATCTTGAATTCTATCACTGTTGAGTTGTTTTTGCTACAGTCAATAAGCTCAATTTGTGAAGCAGTTTTGATATCCCCCTCGGTTGGAGTGAGTTGGAGAGGAGAAAGCTTTTCGAAAATCAACTCAGACGGTATGAGAGAAAAAGTTTGCGAAAAACTAACAACAGTGGTGGTGGAAAGTTTTTCAAAAGTACACAGATTTGTCAAAAGAAAGTTAAAAGCTAAATGACTCTTAGGCCATCTAGCGGCATTTAAAAAACCCTCAGTGTAAGATATTGAGGAGACGCCACTTACTGATTTTGTATACATGTATTTTTTGTGAACTTTTTCATTTTTATGTAAACTGTCGCAAAGGGAAACTGGAGTTGTTGTGCACTTTCAAGCTTATGACGAATATCAATATTGCTCACTTGCTCTTCCAATTCAAATAACTGTGACGCCTGTCCTTGATATAGTTTTAGCTAATTGTGTCAAATCAGAACTAGGTTAGGTATGTTTGTTCTTGTCTTGTTCTTTGTAAACTTCTCAAAGCCTTGTGAACAAAATCGAGACTGAGGATATTATCAAAAAATTAATTAAAAAAAAAATCATATTTTTGATAGAAAAAAATTTCAGTCGGCGGAGGGACGCCTATAGACCCATAGTTTGCTGGAGAGCTAAGTTATGACCAAGTCCCCTTTTTTTAAGGCTTTCCAGAATAGTCGTGTGGGTTCGAGCTTTCCGGTTGGACTTTTACAAGTCTCTAAAAATGCCAATAGATCATACATTGGCAACAAAAAAAGTCACTCAACAGAGTTTTATTGATTTCGTGCACTCAAAAACTTAAATCAAGGCAAAAACTATCCTGGTTAAAAAGCTATCAAAGTGTTTTTTGAAGAAAGAGAGCTTGTTTTGAGGTTATTTTTTGAATTAAAAGAAATCTGTCCCGTTTCGGGGACTCAAACAGACTTTTGCTTGCTGAATTCAACAAAAAATATTCTGTTTCCCTTGTTTCTTGGACATTTATTTCTTCATACCGAAGCAAAGTATTCCAAGTTCAAAGAAACATTTTGTTTGGCTTTCAGAAAAGGCATTTTGGTTGAGTGCGGCCAGAAAATATGACCACACTTCATGTAACTATTGCATGTGCAAGAGATTCTAGCATCAAAATCTGTCACAAAAAATTGACGCAAAACTCTTTACACTTCTTTTTGTGATGGGCAAACCGCATTTGAAAGTTTATGTTTTCAAGTCCTTGTAACATACCTAAATTGCATGCAACCATGTAATGATTTTTCACATGCCACATACTACGAAGCCGCATGTGATTTCGCCGCAATTGACAGAAATTACACATGCAAGCTACATGCAATTGAACGAATTCGTTTATTCATTCATTTACATTTCTTTATTTGTTCATTACGCAACGAATACTAACTTTGCCGATTCAATTAGTCCATATTTAGGGCTTGGTCATCAGGATACAAAATTTCTATTGGAATGAAATTGGCCAATGAATATGCTTGTTGTCGTGATACATAAGTGTTCTTTTCTGCAGGAGCATAAGTACAGCCACTCTTGTCCTCAAACACGCCTCTTTTTTCCTGGTTTAGGCAGATACGATCGACTTGGCCGTAATAACGCCGCATGTGATTTTGTTGACATGCAGCAGTTCGTCGAACAATAATTGATGGGAAATATCGCATGCAAACTACATGTGATTACCTACACTTACTTTAGTATATCAAATGTGCTCATTTTTAAATTTCGTAACTAATACAAAGAAGGCTTAATCAATTGGTTTTTTATTAGCTAATATTGACGAAAAATTGTGATAAAATTTGGGGCCAAATAAGTATCAACTCATGTACAGAGCGAACGGTGGGTGCAACCATTCGCCCACTCAATTACGCCTCTTTTTCTGATTAAGGTCGTCCTTTTGGCTGTCAAAATCAGCTGTGCCATCATTTTGAATATAATTTAATGCCGAAATTGCGACTAGCAGTTTCGGAATATCACTCTTATTTCTACGTATTTCCATTAAAAAAGAAACGTCCAGCTATAATGCTAACTATTCCAAGTTTGCTCAATAACTACGGGTATGACTCCCAAATAGATGCATGACATTTGCCTCTTACTTGTGACACATGTGACAATTTGCCATGCTTTCAGAGTCGCATGTATATGCAACACTTGACATGGCGTACACTTACCGACTATGGGGATATGGTAAAAAATGTTACGGGCCATTTGTATTAAGCGCAAAAATTTTTCGACTTGGGCAGCACAATATGCTCTTGTGTTGCTTATACGACGAGTTTTAAACATGCTCAAAGTTTCAGAAATATCTGTCCACCGTATTTCTGACCAAACATCAGATAAATGAAATGACTACCAGCTATGGTTCATGGCCCCGATTTTTTTGGATATTCCGATTCCATCGCTTTTTGCTTGAGTAGCAGGAATGTCGTTTACTCAACATTAAAAAAGGTCTTAAAATATGCATGAAGTATTGAAACGTTAAAGGCAAAAAACACAAATTGCCTTTTAAATTCAACCGCGTCGCGTCGAAACTGGTAGTTGCTCATATGAATTTTTTGAATACTAAGACCTTCGTAAGCTCAGGTAGCTTATAACTTTTATTTTTACAAGGTTTCAGCTCTATAGCACAAAATATAAGATCTAAGAACAGAGAACATGCTGAAGTAATTACTTCTCAAAACTGAGAACATTGAGAACATGCTGAAGTAATTACTTCTCAAAACTTGATCGTGATAATTTGAACCCTGACTGGAATGAGTCTGAGAAGGGTTGGCTACAGGTTTTCAGTGCAGGGTTGCTTTGCTGGTAAACTTATTGTCATATTGAACTCTGCACTATTCGGCTGTTTTTTTCCACAGAAATACGGAAAGAGCAGTTCTATACTCTAAGCTATTCCAACACGGGATAGTTTTACTGAGCTTGATGTTGTTGCATGAACCGAGTATTTCAATGGATCCCGATAAGGATGTTGGCTGCATAACTAGTTTTTGGGGTCGATTTTGCACTTAAGAAACTACTCTGAAAATCACTGAAAACATGTTTTAGCTTCTACGAGGAAATGCCTTATCCCATACATTAACCCGACTTCATTGGCCAGCTTTAAGATTCAGCGTTTAACCCAAACTATTTCGCCGAATTTTTCATATTAAATTTCTCTTGGTGAATAAAAAAAAAAACATTCATGCTCTTTGTGACACGTAGTGCCGTATTGTTGAAATCACATGTTACTGAGATGAAAATCTTAGAATATTGATGACCATGAACATTATGTGCCATGGTCAAATTTTGAAAGAACTGAAGGATTATTAGTCCCAGTCCAGACTATTATATCGGTCCAGACTATATACAAAAACAATTTTTTCGTCATTCCTTCGGAACTTATGGTTCTCACGTTCACAAGATGTTCTCCGAATTGCGACATAAAATTCCATTCATAATTAGTAGTTTTTAGTAATAAATAAGTGTTTAAGGAACGACAATTTTCCTTAAGAAAAATATGCACTTCGTGTCATTAATTAAACTGAATGAAGCGTTATCTCGAACGTGGTGCAGAAATTGCCAAAAAAATGGGTCGACAGCTGCTTTTGAATAAGCAATGCTGCAATCTCTTTGCTTAACATTTGGTTGATACTTAAAACAATCAACTCAAATTCATAAAGTCAAGCCGAATTCAAAAAGATGATACTCAGCCTGACTATCAAAATTGAAGTCGCCCTAGCTCAAAATTAACCAGGGATACGTTCCTTTCATACAGATAAGGAGAATGGCTCAAGAAATTGCCTTTTGAAAAGGTCATAATATCGGGGCTGGTAGTTTTACGCCATTGCAATTTTTTCCACTTATTAAAATGAATGGCAGACAACGTTGTTAAAGTATTTTTATACCCGACCCAGGGTATATTAAGTTTGATGTATAGTTTGTAACGCAGTGAAATAATCACCGTAGACCCCTAAGACCTTGTAGAGATATGAATGGGACCGACAGGAGAATCGATTAAGCCATGTCCGTCCGTCCGTCCGCATGTAAACAACTTTTAGGCCTTAAATTTTAAGGCAGAGAGCTGAAATTTTGTGGGTTGGTTGGAAGTCCAGTCTTTCAGATCAAGTTTGAAAATAAGCTGAATCCGCCCACAGACACGCCCACTACAGGGTTATATGTGCGACCATCTCTAATTTAAAAAAAAAAAAAAAAATTTGCAAATGGCGCTAGCGCATTAATTTTTGGTACGTAACATTGCCTTAAAATTGTTCTTAAGATAGCCAAAAAATTTTAGCTTTTTCATTGACCACGCCCACTTTTTAAGGGATTTTAGCTTAAAATTACTTTTTTTCAATAAATATATTCAAATTTGACAAAAAATTATATGACAAAAGCTGTAGATATTAGCATTTTCTAACTTTTATGTATATATTGTACGTGCCTCCGCCCACTTTTGTGGGCGTAGCGTTAAAAAAAGTGATTTTTTTTAGTTAAAAAGGCGGAGTTTTAGGCCGAAATGTATGCAACCACCTAGTTTAAAGCATTCAACAGTTATATTTTTATATCCCGCCCAATTTTTGGAAGCGTGGCAGTTTTTTTTTTGGTATGATCGGGTATTTTGCAATCCGTCGTAGATGGATTGAAGCTTTTGCATACCCACTGTTGCACTTTCCCACTTGTTTTCTTTTGTTTAAATTAGATTTTCCTTATTCCAAGTTTATCGATTCAAGTCATTTTCAACACAATCAATAATTGCTAGCCCGAAGTGGATAAAGTATCGCACTTCAAATCATAATAAAAAATATTTATTTAAAAATTTTCATTTCACATTCGTTCACTGTGGCGTATGCGTGACATTTTTTTCCTTTGCAAAAATGCTACTAGTACATCCTGAAAGCAACTTGCATTTCATGTAAATTTTAAAGTGATTTACAGGTGTTTACATCACAAAAAGGCAGGTGGTGTACTCAATCGCCTATAAAAGTGAAGCTACGAACGTTGTCACACCCCCTTACAGGTCGGTGAAAACTATCAAAGAGAAAATCGTTGGAATTTTTTTTATGCATTATTGGCTTTGCCCTCTATAAACAACCCATAAGGTTATAGGAGCTTCATGTATGTATTTTTAAACAAGTAAAACAACGCAATAAAAAAAAAACAAATAAAACAAGAACATGAACTTTGTGTATGTATAACAAAAGCAAATATTATCGAAACACAAACCCAATTTTCTTGGCAACGTTTCATGTCAACTTGTCCGCTTAACTACTGCGACCTACATACGTATTGGATGTGAAATGCAGTTGTTGTTATTGTTGTTGCTATTAGAATGCACAAGCCAACACACGACTACTTCTGCAGATGGAAGAATTCACAAACGAAAAAATATCTGAATGCAAGTTGGTAATTACATCATATCGTGTTTGCAAAAAAAAAATTACATATTTTACTTGACGTTTCTAATGGAATTAAATGCGATTTTTTCCATAAAGGGGGGGAGATATTGTCATGTTGGCGTTCATATGACAGGCGATGGTGACATTGTGAAAATCATTGATTTTGTCGTCGTTTGAAATATACACTTTTTTTTTAAATATGGACGATGTGCCATATGTTAAAGGGTGTTTTTAAGAGGGCTGTTCTCGTTCACTTCCGACCATTGAGCCTTTAAAGTTGGCATGGTGCAAGTATTAGCAACAACAAAGTGCCAAAAACCAACAGCATAAATGCATGATTTGCAATTTTCCAGAAACCCTTGTTTAAAGTAGTGGATTTAACACATCTGCTGATTCATGCGTTGACACATTTTAAAACGATTTAACCTCAATATCGATTTAACGCATATGACGTGTTCAATTTCATTTAATTCTGCAAGGATTCCCATAGCCTTCAAAGTTTGTAGCGTGCATTGCATGCTAGGAACACTTTGGAGTGCATGTCACGTTGTGCCTCCATAAATTAATCATTGGATCCTTGACTCAATTTCAATTTTAATAAGCTCACTCAAACATGGACACAAGACGGTGTAAGGATTCAACAGATGGTTTTTGCTGTAGGCTGATTTTTGTACACTTTTAACTAGGTTACATAGTATAGTTTTTAATAAGCTCCTTATTCTAGTCAATGAGAAAGCTTTACTGCGTTTTCTTATAAATGGTTTCGGGAAATGTTAATCTATTAAAATATTAATCTAAGTAACTCTCTGTTGCACCGCAAACACCGCAAACACCGCAAATGAATTGCGTTTACACTCTTAAAATTTTCAGATGGTTAGGAGGAAGAAAACAAGGGTCGTTTCCTTATCATTTTGGAATGATGTCTAAATTGCTTCACATTTTAATTTTGTTAAATATCTTTTGTTTTTGGGTCATTTGAACGAAAGAGCGTAATAGCGGCGTTTTCGTTATTCAAATGCGGTGGCAATGTAAATAAACCCAAACACCGCAAAGTGCTTGAACTTGTATGACCGCATGAATTCAAGTCATTATGTAGGGATACAGGTTGAGCGTGGGATCCATGAGTAACAGTCAAAGAAAAACGACTACTTCTTTGCAGTGTACGAAGTTTTTTGGTTTAAAATTTCCGATTTCTAAACCCGACCCATTCTACGACTATTCTAAAAGTAACAATTCCAGAATTTTAAAAAGCAGTTTTGACTCATCAAGGAAATTTAACTTCAACCCAACCGTAGGAAAGGTTAAGTTAGAAGTGGAAAGTGTTGCCAGAAACAGCGATTTATCGTTATTAAAATATTTCCCAGATTTCAATAATTTTTTTTAAAAGCCGAGTAGTGACTTGCTTAAAATTTCCTATTTATCATTTATGTTCGGCCAACATGAAAACTTAACACCTGAGCTTCTGTGTCAATGAACTTACATGTAAGTAAACCCAATGCAGGACAAACAAACACCTAAATTGTAAAACCAACTCCAAAATATTTGTTAAATTTGAAATGCGTTTTGTCGCTTCCTCCGCCATGAATTATTAATGAGCGGGCGAAGGCAGTTGCTCAGACGAAAATTTTCCACTTTGTGGCTGAAGGTTGGTTGAGTTGGAGTTGAGGCCAATCCCACTAAAAATCAAAAATCAAATTTTTATACTCCACAAACAATACAAAAAGCAACTTTTGTTGCTGTGTGTAATGTTTTAACTTTAAACACTTTTTCTTTTCTGCAGATCTGGCATCTTTTAGGGAATTTTCATTTGCTAAAGATCACTTAAACTTGTAATAATACTATGTCTCCACCGGTCATAAAAACGCCGAAAACGATTATAAATAAATCTCGAGGCTCTACCGCACAAAACAGAATTAATTTGACACGAGCAGTCATTTTTTTGTCATTTTGGCTCTTAAAAGGGAGTGCAGATGAGATTTCCCGAGAACGAAAAAAGATTTTCATTATAAAAATCCCAAAAGAAAACGCGTTGACATACGATCTGTTATACGTGAACAGTTTCACTTTATTTTCTCAATTGTCAAATTGAAAAAGGCTTGTATGTGGCATAAAAAAGTTAGTAAATAGGGTCAATGATATGACGGGGCTAATTTTTGATTACTTGCCGAGAAGATTTAAATTTGTATCGTAAATATCGAGATTTAAAGGAGATTAGTTTAGTATTTATGTTAATCGAGGATTAGTATCCGGTAGAGATTACTGTCATATTTTTTGATTGACTGATGGCTTGTTGAAAAAAAAAAAGCTAGCAGAATGTGTAAGGGGGTTACGTTCGAGTTTTTTTTCGAATGGTTTCTGGTTCTCTTTTTTGTCAGACTTAGGGGTTTTTTTTAATTTTTTGAAGCTTAAAAGTAGTTGTCGACTTAAATGCAAAAACCATAGGCTTTGGCTGATTTGGTTGATTTGCTATGTGTAGCGGTCCGTCTAAAAATGGAAAGAGGACCTCTTATGGTATCAGTGCGTTCCACCATATACACTGAACTTAGTCACGGGAAGCTTCAAAATTGACTTAAAATTGATCAAAAATGTATTCTTTTAAAAGTAATTTTCCCACGAGATGCCAATTTATCTTTACGCCCGCCCAAAAGTCCCCTAAAAACAAACATAAAAAGTTTCAACATTTTCATAAAGCGTTCACAAGATTGGCATTTTGATGTGAAAAGTATTGAACGACTGAGCTTTGGCTCTTTTTAAATCAAACGTAGGTAGATAATCGAATGAAGAAATATATTCAGGCCATTTACGAATATTTTGGCTTTTTTTTATTTCTACTGCTAACAATACCTGACCTGACTATATTTTAATGCAACATGTGGGAGAATATTCATTTTTCACATAAAAAAATATTGTTCAAAATGATTAACATCATTTTGACATCTTTAGTGCGAGTATAACTATTTCTTACTTTTTAATTTTAACGAAGAAAAATAGTCGCTTTTTGGTTTGATGATACCTGATTTGTTGCCTTCCCAGATAGCGGATAGAAGAATTGCTCACACCCCGCTCATATCCCGGGCAGACCAAAACCAGAAATAAGACAGCAGAATCTGCCCTAAAACGCGCGGCTCCTCGATGGTGTTTGTTGCTCAGGCTTCAAGTCGGGTTAACATTAAACATTCTCTTCACGTAAGAATAAAATGGGTAGAAATCAGACTGAAGCCGAATCCTGATTGTATACTCTACTACTTACGATATTGTTTTTCTACTTAAGGTATAACACTTGCGGGGATAAGCTTTAATTTGCGCAGGATTTTTTGTTCCCTACTGACTTAGCAGTGCTTTATCGCTTTTGAACTCCCGTCCTCTAAATTTTTTCCGCTTATGTGCGATATGCTTATGTATTTTAAAGGTAGTCAATCGTAGCCCCATACAGCATTTCGCCATCGAACACTTATCTGCGTCAACTAATCTCCTTACCCTACATATTAAAATCACAAAAGCGATTTAAAATATAAATAAAACACTTTTCACACACCTCTTTATGCCATTTCCAAACCTTTACACAAACCTTCATAACAGTTTGATACTTGAAAAAGAAAACTGACACTGTTTGACAGATCTGTCACAAATATGTGTTGTACTGGGATTTTTGCAACGAAATTACTTTCTCGATCCTAGAAAATGTCATCGTCACTATTTTGAGTTCAAAATGACAACAAAAGAGTGTCTATTTGACATAGTTGTAATACGGTGGAGACACTTCGGGATTTTATTTTAATCATCTTCCGCAAATCGCAGTTTTATGACTGGTGGATACATAGTATTATTATATTTGCTCCGAAATAAAACAAACTCAGGCGATAAAATTCTTAGGCGATGCTTAGTACGTAGGTATAATTTAGCTTTAAGAACAGGTTTCTCCAAAGAACTAAATTTTGATTTAAAATTTAATTTTTATAAAATTCTCTTTAGCAGCTTTGTAAGCTTGTCTAAACAAGGTTTAGACACAGGGTAAGGCATTTATCTTAGCTTCTGTAATTAGTGTAATTCACTATGAGAAAGTAAAAAAAAAAATAGAATTTCAATTGTTAATTAAGAAATCGTTAGCTCTATTCAGTTTTGTAGAATATTTCCCCTTTACGGATGAGCCTAGGTTAAAAACACTAACAACCGAGTCTGTGGTGGGTTCCAACAAATTTATAATGAACTGAACTTCAATGAATCAAACTTTAATTTTTAGTTGTATTGTCGATCAGAAAACAATCGAACAATCGAATAACAATCGAACTTGCTTAGGTAAATTATTGTTTTACTTTTATTTCTTTCATTTTCTTTGTCCCCTTTTTTTGTTCTAACTTTGTTCTCCTCCAACAAACGACTCCGTTCGATTTCAACGGACATTTTTCGAGTGCTTGTCCCATTTCAAAAATGATTCGATTTTTGTTTATCGCAATCGTTAAATATAAAAAGTTGTAACATTCACATAAAGTGTCAACAAATAGCTGCAAGCAAACTAAGAATGTTGATTGATTAGGTGACACACTGATGAGCTCACTGCATCAAAGGCAATTAAACCGAATTGAACAATTAATTTTTAATTCAGTTTTAACGTTTTTTTTTTGCTTCTCAAGGTTGTACCGAAGACAATCAAATGGAAAGTTTTTGCCAATTCTCTGAGCAACTAATCCTTAATTTTATTTACCTTTAAATTAACTTACAAGCTTACGAGGACACTAAGGTGCACAAAAATACCGCCAGTCTCATTATGCAAGTTCTATAAATACGGTGCCAACTGGGTGGGGATAGAAAGAAAACCACACGTGTTCTGCAAGTCTTCTAGAACACGTCTATCTTAGTACACTTTTCCCCAAAAAAAATGAGCGGACAAAGAGGACGATAAATCTTCTTGCGATTGATTACCATCAACCAAATACAATTTGGGCGATAGAGCAATCTAAATGATATAATTGGCGGTCATTTGGGGGGGCAATTGAATGCAGCCAAACTGCATCCGCCACAGTACAGTATCTAGAGGTGACAGAGACATATAGGTCCAAAAATAAACACACCATCGAGTCTCTTTAACCGAATTAATGCCAAAAGTACGTCGCCAATTTGATTGCCAGCCAATTTCTTCACTTGAAGTATATATTTAGCTTTTAATATGTCAGGATGGTAAAGAAGGCAGAGCATAGTAAACAAGCTGATGCTCTGACTGTTGTGGCTTATCTGTCTTCAGAAATCGAAGAAATGTACAACAACTTCTCAGATATAAAATGCACCGCACACAGATGTGGTTTTGAGTTAAACATAACTCTGCTTGGGTAATTAGCTGCAGCTCTAATTACCGATACCGCTTAGGTTGCAAACAGCTACAGCGTACAGTCAACACTTGTGTGTCTCATGATCTGGTGATTAATTAAGACTCTACAGTGCACAGATAGATACCCACTGTTCTCGGATATATACCCACTGATGTGATCAATGCCTCAAAGTCTGACAGCTTTAGATTGACCGAGTTATTCGTTGTTTTTTTTTTTCGTATAGTGTTGGTGTTATGCGTTTTCTTTTTTATTCACGGCATAAACGATTTGAAATCAGAGAATATGCGAGGTGGTCTGATAAGCATTTCGTTTGGATCGTTAATAACTTTGAAATTGGAACTCTTTTTTAATTTTTTTTTTCTTTTAACGAGCATTCGGCGTAGAAGAAGTCTCTCGTCTTTATTGGACCATATCACTAGGAGGTTTCTAAAATCATGTGAGGAAAAGTTTTTTCTTTTTAATTTGCTCATTTAGTGGGAATGCTATGGAAGTCTGGAGAATCTGTTTGAAGAAGCTCAATCTTGCCATTTCGGATGTCATTCTGCATGTCTGAAAGTCATTAAATTAGAGGAAAATGTTTGATGGTTTGAAATTTTACTGTCAAAGCCGACTGATAACCTGGTGACATAATTATGGCCTTGGTGATAAGTGGCTACTAAAGGGATTCCCTGGCTGAAATGCCAATCTTTCTCTTCAAATCGAAATAATTCAAAGTACTCGGTTTGAAGAGTTGTTCTGCAGGAAAAATTTAACAAAAAACAAAACAAAGTAGTGATATCAGAGGTAAAACGTTGTTTTCGACTGAAAGAACATTCGGTACAAACTAACGAATTGTTTAAACATAGCTGCAACATAACCTTATTAATGGGACGATTGATGACAAAAGCAATCGATTTACTCGAGCTTCGGCGTCGTCAGTTGTTGACCTTACGATTGCTCAAGTGCAATGGTAAACTAACAAATAAACGAACAAATTCGTTTCTACAACAGACCTTTATTCCTTCTGTTTCTGGACTACTTTTCACATGTAGTTTGGGTTAATATTGTATTTTCAATTTTAAAAGCGGAATAAGTTTAATGGCTATTCGATTGTTTGCTGGTAAAACAAAGAATCGACAATCGAGTAACATGCTAAGCCACTGACAATTTATTCGGTTGTGAGATGACACAGTCGATCGATAATAAGCGTTGGTCAAAATTTGCGGAAATTTTGTTGAAATATTTTTGAAACCTTAATGAAAACATAAATTTTCTCTGCTCACAAACTTTAGCTCAGGTTAAATATCTAGGTATGACTTTAAATCGTACGCTTAAGTGGAAGGACCACACACGATTAGAATGGGAAAAAATTGCCTGCAAACCGAGGATGTTTACTCAAGTTATGCGCGCGCAAATCTACGCTTCTTGTCTTTTTCTACACAGAGTTTCCCAGAAGAGAGTTGCAAAATTTGACAGGTAAATAGGTACGGCCATATTATTGAAGCTTCACCTGTCAAATTAATTTCAGTTTATCTGGTTTGGCTGACGCTGTTTCACATTCAGTACTTCAGCGTAAAACCAGAGCGGCAGCGTCATCGTAGGACAACGTTCTAAAGGACAAAGCGAGAAACCGCGACGACTGTTTTGACTGCCAAGAGACAGGCGATAACATTAAAGAAACGTCTCTCTTATGCCTTCAGCCCAATGAATTCGTTGCCTCCGTCGCGTCGAAGTACACAACTGACAACTCAGTGGAATACACACGTTATGGGAATCAACGTGCGTCAAGCACTTTTTCTATGGGCCACGTGTGCAATTAACTTAGTTGTCAGTTGTGTACTTCAATGTGACGGATGCAACGGATCCATTGAGTTGCGGGCTTCACAACTCATCACAGTGAATGTCGAAATAATCGTCATCCCCGGCGAGGGTAATTCAAATTTTCGAAATAACTGATGACATGCGATAAATATTTTGATAATGCCGACATTGTTAATCGCCCCATACATTGTCATTAATTGAAATTTATTTGACAATTTATTTGACCCAAGACACGACCGTCAGTATATGCAAATGATTAAATTTATGAAGATTTTTTTAGTCCGTGCCAATACTTCGAGCACTTCGCCTCCATTGTACAGAATATTTCGAGCACTGTACAGCTGCTTTAAATTTGTCCCTCCGAAAGGAGCCTTCGCAACGCAACTTCTAAGTTCGAGTTTATTCGTGCAGTTAACAATCAGCAAACATCCGTGCGTCAAAGAAACCCAAGATTTGCCGAAATTATCACAGGCTCTACCTGTAAAAAACACTGTACAGAAGATAAACCGAGCCAGTCGATTCTGCGTGTCTAACAAGAACTTCGCCTTTTGCATATAACAACTTGACAAATGTCGCGTCATGACTTTTGGGTCTCGGCTCGTGTCTGAAGCCTTCATCCCAATGATCCGTGGCATCCGTTATGTCGAAGTACACAACTGACAACAGAGTTAAATATACACGTCAAGACCATATACAATGACCTGCGTTCGCTTACTCAGATCTCATCTCCAGCAGTTGAATGTTGACATATATCTCGTTCGAAGAATCATATTCAGCGATGAGAACCATTTATGAATGAACACAATGTTGTCAATGTAGCAGTCCCTTCCAGAATGACATTATCCAGCTGAGGTATAACAATGTTAGTCTGTCAAATACGACGGGGCAAGTGACAGGTAATTTTTTTTTTTGAGAATTATAAGTTTTTTTTAGTAAACAAGTAAACAAAGAATGAAATGAAGTACGTATGTGTAATTTTTAAGATTTTGTCAAGAATGAAAATTGTCGAATTTCGGACATCTACAGACCACATAAAATGCTCCACTGTGCAATATTGCACCTTATTGATCCATCATATTCCAATGTATCCAGAGAAAGTCGCACTGTTTGCTGTGGATTCAAAGCTCTCTGTACTCATCGATCTATAGTTTTCTGAGAACGACTTTGGCCTGGCTATCGTAGTTAACGGCGAGTGCTATTTCTCGGTGTTAAATTATTTTTTTTGGTCTGAATTTGATGGCGTGGACATCGAAGGTGTCGGTCGCCCTTCCAAACAGGGTCGGATTAAGGTAAAGTGCCGCCCTAAGTCCCACATTTTTCCCTCCCCCTGACAACATGTACTAAAGAAAACACCTAAAAACGTGACTAAAATGTATGTGGGAGGACCCATGAATTAATTCTTTGATTTTCTAAGGCCAAGTTTACTGGAGGGCTCTTTTTGGTTTTATTTTTTTTGTTTTTTGATGTAATATTTTTGGCTTTGCATTGCGCAAACTATTGACATAGTTTCCAACAATTTTCCGGCGACTCAATTTCACCCTTATGAGTGAAGGAAACATGTCAGTGGGCGGATTTCTAAAACTTTACGCTTATACTACTTCGGGATCTAAAAAGTCCAGATTTCAGACTGTCTACCTCAGAATTTAAGGCCTTTCAAAATATGACGTACAAAAACAGGTGGACGGTGAAATTTTTCGACTCTCAATTCCGACTCGATCATAATTTCCGGTCTTGGGGTTCTGTCATTTACGCTATAGTTTTAAAATCCTCTTATTGGACCCATGAGATAGTATAAGGCCTTTCGAGAGTTAAAACAAAATTCCTGTCATGTTATGACAGAGGCGACGGTTATGTACAAGCTCGTGCGAAAACTTTCGTCTATTCAATAATCCAGAAAAATCAAGAGGTGTACTAGGAGTTAAAAAAATAAAATGAAGAAAATGTGTGGTGTTTACTATGTCAAATGGAAGTTTTATATGTAAATTAGCAATTGATTTTTTAGCTTTTAATCTCTGTCTTCTGAATTTGAATCCAACACCCCCCCCCCCAAAATTGCCGGGCCCAAGGGTTGATATGTCCCTGCTTCCAAATAAATAAATTTCGTTGACATCTTTCATTTCTATGCGTCTTAAATTACGCACTCGTCATTAAGATTTACAAGGGTCTCTCGCCGTGAGTGTCAAAACTATCGCGCGGACCGATGGACCCTTCTGACTGGTGGGCTAATAAAAGACTTAATGTACCCAGACCCGACAGAACTGTTTCGTTGCTCGTGTAGGTTAATTGGTTAATAATGATCCTCTCAAGTTAACTGGTATTAACGAGTATTGGCACGGGCTAATGATCCTCTCAAGTTAACTGGTATTAACGAGTATTGGCATTAACGAGTATTGGCACGGACTCAAAACTTGCAGTACGAAAAATCAAAGCATGCCTTTCTTAAAATGAGCATATCTCTACTAAAACGTGCCTGACGTCCTAGTTTTATTTGATGTGGCCGCCATGATCGGTTTTGAATCAAATCTTCTATTAGTGCGCAAGGGGCAGGCGTGCGTCGTAGTGTGTCGATTTACTGTGCACGAGGTCCTAGGTTCAAATCCCGCTCGGGACAATAATAGTTTTTTTTTGACCGTCCGGTAAGCAAATCATCCAAGACTACTATTATTATTCATCAGAAGCTTCTTAATTCGTCGGAGGCTTCACATGACTACATCGGAATGGGGGGAAAAATATAGGTCCTCTCCGTGCGTGTGAAACCTTGGCGCCTACTGGTCTACTGCCACTGTAAGCAGCATTTGTTCTATTGCAATAGACAATCGCTTGAAATAATTATTGTCTTGTTCTTCATATATACACTGCTACTACAAGAAGACATTTCACTCATTTTGAGATGTCGTAGTGCCAGGTACAAAAGAACGAACTAAAACGTGTCGAAATTGACATTAATGTTGAAGACAAGCCCATTGGTTAATAATACGAAGTTCAGTACTACTCTGGGAGTAGTATCGATAAGCCTCCAGAAATTGTTTGTGCGTAAAGTCTTCTCCTGACTCAAAGACTGAGCCACAAACACTCAAAATTGTGCTACACTGCGACGTAGACTAACAACGCTGACTGGCTTCAATCGCGATTCAGTTGGCATCATCGGTACTCCCCACTTTACTTGTGGGATTTTTCGATATATTTCGAACGGCGTGTAATGAGGAGTATCTCAAGACAAAACCTAGTCTCAGAGGTTTTCTTCGGAATTCTTCTCGGAGGTGGACCCGAAAGAAAACTTTCAAACTGCAGGCAGACGCACACAACAGAATAGTTGAACACAATAACCACATCAATGACAAGTACTTGTCAAAGTTATTTCTTTGAATTTAACGCACGCATACCACATTTCTGCTGCTGAAACTAAATAAATACCCCCCCCCCCCCCTCTTGGCTTCTTGAAGCATAAAGACAATAATTTATGAAATGCCCCGACCAGTGACACAATTCTTCTCCCTTTTCTTAAACTGAACTGACTGACGTAGGCACTGTTATTAACAGATTTCGTTAGTCAAAAAACATTCTCAATGGACAACGTCATTCATGTCTCGAAACAAATCACCAAAAAGTACATCTTTCACTGACAGACAGAATCCTTATATTCGATAAGCTGCACCATAAGAAGGACAAATTTTGGTCCTTTGTCTTGCGTCATTCGGAATTCGGATGAAATTTAAAATGGAAAAATTTAAATTTTATTTAAGCTCTGTAAAAACCCAATGCAACATTAATTAAGAATTTTTTTTCCACATTTTTTTTTTTGCTTTTAAAACTATAACAACAACAAAAATTATGAAATTTCTAATTTATAAAATAAATTTAATCGCAGAATATAATAATAATAATAATAATATTTTTTTTTTTATATGAACCTCATTTTCGTCATTGAATGTAATAAGAAATTCATTTGCGCCGAATTTCACAGCTAAAGCTAAAATCAGAACAAAGCAATTAATTTAAAAATTAAAAATACACATCGAGAGATGATTGATTTCCCTTGGATTATTTCTCTTCTTCTTCTTTCTTTTTTTTCATCGCAAAAAAATGTGTGTAATTGAAGCACGAAAAAAAAAAATTAAAAATAAAAGTTTTTGTATAGAAAATAGTGACTTACCCATGCACGGAGCTTTTTCCCTTAAGCATCTTGTTTTTCGGTTGCAGCTTTGAGGGTTTGTGTGCAACTGCAACTGAGATACCACCAGCTGTGTTCACTAGATTTGATTAGCAAAGTGAGCACAGGGTGTATCCCGGTAATAGATGCACTTTTTCTTTTGCAACAGTGTCGAGCGTTGTGTCGGTGTAGTCGCTAGTTCCGCCATAAGTGGTTGCGGTCTCTGCCAGAAGCAGAAAGCTTCTTTAAAGTTTTTGATAGTTTGACGGAAAGTTTTTTTTTAGCACGGAACTGAATCAAGTTAAATGCTTTTTCCTACACTGGTGCTTGAAAGTTTTTTGTTTTTAATACTTCACTTTTTAAAATTATTAATAAAAAAAAAATCAAAATAGAATAAAAAATAAAAATAAATAAATATGAGCTCATAGGTAAATAGCTCAACTATAATTTTATTTTTGCCTTAAATTTAATAAATGTACAAGTTATGAATATTTTAAGCTTGCAAACGTGACGTAAACCTTTTTAGAAGCCTTTTTAAAGCTTTTTCTCGCAAGTGTTATGCCTTTTCGTTCAAAAGCAATAGTATAGCCAGCAGGGTATTTATTTGCAGTTCGCCCTGTATCTGAATGTTACCTAGGACGAAAAGGAAATGAAAGAGGAAAAAAAATGTATACACCCTGCTGCTTTGTAGAAAAGGTGATTTGTCTTTTTTATTGCTAAACATTATCACAGCGGTTGTCAATAAAGAAAAATTTAATTGCAATTTGAGCACCGATATAAATATTTGCAATTATTAATGTCGTAAACCTGTCATAGGGAGCCATGGGGTTTTGGTTTCAGATTTATCACAAACCCAATCGTCAACCATGTCAGGTAAGCATCTTCCATGTTAGACAGCATTATTCGAAAAAAATTCAAACATTTTCTAACACTTTCGTTGTGTCTTCTTGAAATTTTTGGGGGTGCTACAAAGCAGAGATGTGAAACAGAGAGCGAAAATGACAAACTGAGGTTGCTGTCATATGCAAATGTGTAAATTGAGTGAGAAGTGACTGACATTCTGATTAATTTATTGCGATAAAATCGTATGGAGCGATTGTTTTCATTTTATAAAAATTAAAACTATCTCTCAGGTTCTTTAGGGTTTAGTTTCTTCAAACACAATTTTGTTTGCTGCGCAGGCGGTGTTTGGTGGTCGAACGACGAACTCTTCCCGATACTAAGCCTACTCGACCTCATCGTACGTATGCGCGACCAAATTTCTACCCAAAAACAAAGGCCTACAGGATCCAGAAGCCTGCCAGACAACAAACGTAGTCCATGGAGTATTATCAAGGTCTTATTACCAAATCTGGGACTTGTGCTTATAACCCAGAAGAGCCATAACCCAGAAGAGACATACTCTGTGTCTGTTCAGGTGTTTTTAATCTGGAACTACAATCTTGTCGATTCCTATAGGCGAATTGAAATGCTGCCCAGGCTAATTGCTAGTAGACCTTTTTAATCACAACCTTCGCACAATGGCGATGCCAAAACATAATGGTAAGTGTGTGTGATTAAAAGACCTACCTACAGGTCTGTGGGATTGATTTTTAACTTTGGTCATTTAAAAGGTAGGCTTCCATTTTCCACAGCCCCATCTCTGCCAGGATAAGACAAATTCTTTCTAGGGTAGTATGTGCTCAGCAAAATTTTAAAAACTGGGTTGAAGGAAGCTGCCCCCGACCTGGTTTTTCTTTGAAGAATTAGCCTCGTACGAAAGTTTTACTGCATCTTTAGCTTGATTCGTACCAAAAATTATTTTTAATCTTATGAGGAAACTTACACCCCAGGAGAATTTGGTGGAATGGACCAAATTTGTCGTTTTGTAACTTTTATTAATCCTGTCTGACAAATTTGCCTTAAAGATGCTTAAAAAAAATTTAAAATTCTTCCTTATTGTTCTGAAACTTCCTTAAAGGTCAGAAAAAAAAATTCCGCTTTAAAATATGGGTTATAAAAGAACCCTAAATTGTAGAACAAAAACTATACACTTACACCTGTCTCATGGCCGACTGCGCCAAAGGCCTTCAAACAAGAAGAAACACACGCCTTGTTTAGCACATATATATTTGCAACATTTTTATTACCAACTGCGCCAAGATCCTTATAACAATAGTCTTGACAGAATGGGTGCCAAATGCAGTTTCAGTTGTCTTATGTATAATCGTTCTAAGGCAAGCAAAGTTTGAGGTTGTTTCTTAGCAATGAGAACTAAAGGTAACCTTTTACCGTCGGTATTAAGACCGACTGCGTCAAAAAAGTGGATGTGCTCGTAAAAACCTAAACTTACTTACTTACTTAAGGTCGCGCTACAGTTCGGGGTGGACCTGGGCATGGAAAAAAATCCCTTAAAAACCCTTAGATTTTTCATAAAAACTAGGTTTTTGCAAAGTCTCATTATCGACTGCGCCAAAGTTCTTGTAGAAAAAAGATTTTCTAAAAAAAAGCAGTTCGAATCAACTGTAGGTGTTTGTTTTCTAAAACAGCTCTTCACTGTACAATGCATGAGTAATTGTCGACTGCGCCATATAACATAGTCATTATAACAAACAGACACACGGGCAGTTTTAAAGCTGATTGGATGAAATTCAGCTTAGGTTATCGAGTCGCGACTATTAAAAATAATATTAAGTATGTTGAGTTAAAACAATTTGAAAAATAATAACCGACTGCGCCAAAGCCCTTATGATAAGAAAACATGAACAGTATTTGGACTGATTGGATGGAGCAATTCAGTATTCGTTAAATGTATCTAGTCTAAATGTCTTCTTGAAAAACACCTAAGAATTTTGAATTAAAACTAGGCTATTGACTGCGCTTAAGTTCTTATGACAAAAAGAAACATGAGAAGTCTTTGGGCTAGAGCTGTGTCAATCGTGATTGATTCCATCCTTTGGACCCGTTCCTCTAAAAGTGTTGGTTATTGCAATCCTGGTTGGGCAAACCCATCGTGCCTAATATCAAGCTCTTTCCCGTTCAAATGAACGAAACGTATGAAAAAGTAAAACCAATCCATCCCACAATATTAATTCTTTTTTCTTTCAAGTGAACAAAACGAATGTAATCGATACGAAACAATACTTTTCTCTCTCCATTATCTTTGAAACTGTCATTTCAATCATCGCAATATTAACACGTTCCATTCCTACATCGATGACCGTAGCGAAACTGCTACGAGATTTCGAAAAATGTTCTGGCTGCTGGTAAAGTGCTAAGCCAATCCGGATTGAACAGAGAGGAACGGTGATTGACTTTGGATCGATGACTGAAAGAAGAACGAAATCAGTAAGAACAATGATGGTCGAAAAAGGAGCGAATGAATGATTGACTGAAAAGATCGGGTCCTTTTTCAAATCAATCCTGGATCGATTCGATCCGGGAAAATGAACGACTGACACAGCTCTACTTTGGGCTACGAAAACAAAGTGTCTGTGAAGCGTATCTAGACGTATTTCAAGAACGACCCATGAATTTTGAGTAAAAACTAGGACCTTTGTAGGCTCGACCAATTACCGACTGCACCAAAGCTGTGACAAATTCAAAACCGTCGAAGTCAATGGGCTTAATTGAAAGCAAACTAATGTTGCAGTAAAGCGTAGATGTGACCTAACAATCTTGAGAATTAAGCATGACATTTGTAGTTTACACATTATCGACTGCGCCAAAGTTGTTGCTACAAAAGAAACGTGTGTTGCGATCCCTTAATGCTAGTTTAAAACTTTAGCTAAAAAAAAAATTTCAGCGAAAGAAATTCATATCATTATGTGCATTGACTTGAAGCAATAAGTGTAAAAGTTTCAAAATAAAAATTATAGTATACATCCCCTTAAAATCAGTTGCCTAAAAATATAAATTAGCGATAAAGTAACTCATTTAAAAAATATATTTTCGATGAAAACCAATTAATTAATTTATTCAACAAAATAAATGAAAGTTTTAAGAAAATTAAAAATGAATTTAAGTCAAATCCAATTGTCATTAAATAAAATTAAGAACAATAATTTGTCGTGTCAAAAAAAGTATAAGAGGACCAGGACTCCGGTTTAAAAAATTTTTTTGGCAAGCTTTAAAGCCTCAACACTTAGGTACACTTATCGAATCGAATACAAAAGCAAGTAAAAATAGTTTAAACTGAATAACACCATACATGCTCGAAGCACAAAATAAATTCCACATACCAATTCGATGATGTATAATGAGGCGTTGAAATTTCTTGGTATTGCGAAATAATTAAAGAAATACGCGGAAAAATTCGTTTTGCACAAAAATCGTATTTTTTAAGAGCCCGAAAACTTCTGTTGGCTGTTTCGAGCCAGGGCTTCCGTAGGCCTTTCCGAGCCAATTTGTTTGATAGTGTTAATCTGTCCCAGGATACGTGCCAGCCCGAGCAGAGGAGGAAGAGCAAAGCAATGCACCCAATAATTGGAGGTGCGGAACCGGAACTGTTTAAGAAAACTGAATCACGATTTCACTGGTTTTTCCACGGGAATAAAAATAACATATGTTCTTCACAACACTTCCACCAAATTTCTAGGTCCTGCACTATCCAAAGGTTCTTATCCTGTTGAGGTTTTTTTTTTGCTTGATTTTATCCGGATGTTACATACGGAACTAAACGCTAAACGCAGCCACTTGTGCAGATAAAGTAATGCAATCAAGCACTTTGCATGTCGAGGAGAGAGAGACACGAGCAGCTTTAAAATAAATGAACTTTGCCTGGTTATCCTTCCGTTAACCAAAAGAGGAAGCAAACACCTACGTAGGTAGGTTCGATTTGAATTATATCTGCTTTTTTTTCTTCTTCAGTGCAATTGAATTCCAACAACTCACAGGTGCTTTCCTCACCAGACCGAGCACAAGCCAAAGCTATCAAAACAGAGAGCTGGAGATAAAAGGAGCACCCGACGACGACGGCAGCCACTCTGCTGATACAAGAGCAGAACCACGAACCACGAACCACCTACGCACTAAAAATTCCTATCCGAAAAAAGTATCTTTTGCTTTGTTTTGTGTACAAAACGACGACAACATTAGCAGATAGCTCCTGGAACGAATACGAAAGCTTGCAACAAAGTTCTAGATATGACATATATTCTCCTCAGCCAGAACCAGTCGCTACAAGCTCTCAGGTGTTATATATGGATATAGTTCGGAGGACGCATACATTTAAACGACTGCCTTTTTATGTGAAAACAAAATTTTTACTCTCACTTTGCATATGATGGCGGAGTGAAGAGTGAAGACGAATCGAGAGTGGGTTTCTGTTTCAGTTTCTCTGGCACTCGAGCTCGGGGGTTTGTTTTGAACTTTTGCTTTTCACTATTCTAGATCGTGCACACAACCATCTGCAAAAGCTTTTGCTATTGCATATGTGTGGCACGTACGACCATAAAGTTTTATAACCGCGCCACGCCGCGCGACGACGACGACGACACACAGACCCACACTCAGCTGGGTGTGTAGGTAAAAAATCTACACAAACTATACTCGTATCTGTGTGAAATAAAATTTAATTCTGAAAGTGAAGCGTTTTATTGATTTTATTTTATGTGTAGCCTCACTTACCTACCACCACACATCAAGAGCGAAATTTTCAAGTTCAAGTTGAATGATAGTGCGCAAGAGTTCCGCTGTTGAAGCACATTTGTAGTTTTTTGTTTCTTCTTTTAATGGAAGCAGCTGCGCCCACCCTTTATGTGTTTAGTTCACTGCTGAAGGGGTTGAGGTGGGCTCCTCTAGATATAGAAACTCTACCTTAAACTCCATCATATGACGAGTGTGAAACGGCGACGATGGCGAGAGAATCGAAATTGAAATTGAATTTCTGCAGCTTCAGGAGTTTGGAATGGGCTGGCTTTGGCTGGGAAATTACATTTTCCAACACCCACCGCCCACCTAGAAGGTACTTCCGTTTGGTGCATAGAGGCACGCGTCATACATTTTATTGGATTCGAGTGCATGTACAGTGTACACAGAACACAGGCATCCTTTGACGTCGATGGTAGCCTTGAAGTGTAAAAGTTGCTTTTGAGGGGGGGTGCTTTTTGTCCGTTCTTTATCTGAAATGAGATTCAAATGCGATTTCGTTAAAAATAAATAGTTTATTGTGCTGTGATGGATGTATGGGGATGGGGAATGGTGATAAACAAATAGATACAAAGCATATGTGTGCGGGCAAATATTTAGGGAGGGTTTATCTTTTGAGAATACACTGATTGGCCTTGATTCTCGCCACCTTTATGGAATTTTCCTTAAGTTTTCTTGTCGCTTGAACAAGTTTGAGACACTTAATTTTAGTCAAAGAAACCATTTTTCTTAGGACTAAATTTAACCTGGGCCTCGTTTACAATAGTCCGATCCAGTAACTATTGACTACGGAGCGGCGCCAACAATCTCTTCAGGAACGTTTATGGTAAAACATATAACAAGATTACATTGGCAAAACCTGTAGGGCCGATTTTTCAGTGCGAGATCATCCGACTTTCCGAGTTAAACTGAGATTAACCCCAGATATGAGTTTTTCAGTGAACTAAGATCAGGGGTTAATCTCGGCTTAACTCGCCAAATTTGGTGAGTTAATCTCGGATCAACTCTGGAGAACAGTATGAACTTCTTTGAGTGTTTTTTCTGTGTGGAATAGCAGTTGATAGGTATGCACATTTCCCTGAAAAATGACATTTGAGAATATGTATTGTTCTTCTTTTCCTGTATTGTTCTATGTGAAGTGAGAGCTGGGAGAGTCAATGATTTCGAGAGTCGAAGATTTTGACAACTTTGTTGACGGAGTTAACTCTGCACTGAAAAACTGCTCGCTGGGTTAACTCCAGATTCGTTTTGTTACAGATTAACAGATCTGGGTTAAAGCTGGGCTTAACTCAGCACTGAAAACCCGGCTCTTATTGCTAGCAGTAGGTATTTGTTCTTAAAACTAGGTGCTATAATCATTCCTAGCACTATTGCTATATGAGTTGAAGGATAAAGTTCTGTACGACAAATCCTAAAGACCATAATAGCACCTGACACAACTGGCTTGGTATTACTCATGCCTATAATACCTAAAAAAAAGTTTTAAAAAGTTTTGATGTTTAAAGTCGCGTCAAAAAACACTGAAGAAATTACTGCTAATAAGTCTTATAAGTGGTCCAGAAAGGGGTGCATGCAGTGGCGTAGTGGTTAGTGTGTCGGCTTACTAGGCCGGAGGTCTGGGTTAAAATCCTATCAGCGTCACCTGAAAAATAAGACCTGTTTTTTTTTACGGTCCCCAACACCGCGAGGGTCTGACAAACCCTCCGAGAGTAACATTTGTCTTGAAAAACTTCTCGACAAAAAATGAGAAGAAATCAAAATACACAGCACAGATTGTTGAGAAGTTGGCCCTGGTTCACCTCGAGCTAATGCGTCACTATTAATTTATTTGTTATGTGGTCCAGAATGGCCATAGTTTCATAAGTTTCCTATACGACTCCTGTAAGCCCGACTTATCGAAAAGCAACTCAAAAAGTGGGAAAGTGCAACAGTGCGTATGCAAAAGCTTTAGTCCATCTACGACGGATTGCAAAATAGCCGCCCATACAAAAAAAAAAACTGCCAAGCCTCTAAAACAGTGGGCGGGATATAAAAATATAACTATTGAATGCTTTATACTAGGCGATTGCATACATTTCGGCCTAAAAATCAGTTTTTTTCACGCCACGCCCACAAAAATGGGCGGAGGCACATACAATATACAAAAGTAAGAAAATGCTAATATCTACAACTTTTGTCATATTACTTTTTTGTCAAATTTCATATATATTTATTGAAAAACAGTCATTTTAAGTTAAAATCCCGTGGGCATGGTTAATGAAAAGTCTCAAATTTTTTGGCAACTTCAAAGACAATTACAAGAAAATGTTATATATCAAAAATGAATGCGCTAGCGCCATTGTATCATAGCTAAAATTTGGAAAAAGTACTTTTGTAAGTTAGAGATGGTCGCACATACAGGGTTGTAGTGGGCGTGTCTTTGGGCGGATTCAGCTAATTTTCCAACTTGATCTGAAGGACTGGACTTCCAGCCAATCCACCAGAGTTCAGCACACTACCTTAAAATTTAAAGCCTAAAAGACTTGAAAAAAGACTTGTTCTTTTTCACGGTCCCCACCTCCGCGAGGGTCTGACAAGCCCTCCGAGAGTATCATTTGTCTTGAAAAACTTCTCAAAGTGCCGCTCGGATTCGGTAAAAAATTGTAGGTCCCCTTGTATGTAAAGATATTAACACACCAGCATACATTGTTGAGAAGTTGGCCCTGGTTCACCTCGAGCTGTTGCGCCACTCTATTTTTTATTTTAAAAGTTGTTTACATACGGACGGACGGACATGGCTTAATCGATTCTCCTGTTGGTTCCATTCATATCTCTAAAAGGTCTTAGGGGTCTACGGTGATTATTTCACTCCGTTACAAACTATACATCAAACTTAATATACCCTGGGTCGGGTATAAAAATGAGGGTTGCCAGACGTCTTACAATTTTCAAACTGTTTTAAATATAGGTTTTGAAATTAGTTGTATATTATATAAGACGATATAAGACTTTTACATTTGAAATAAAATTTTAAAAAATTTAAGCTAACACACATTTTACGGTTTAAATAAAAATACTCTATTAAAAATGTTGTTGCTCGTTTTATCAAAAATTGGGTATAATTCCCCTCTTATATATAATAAGACGGTAACTATGTCTTATCACAACCGCGGTTATCACATTTTTAACACGGTTAAATACGGTTGTCTCTCACCAAGACCTTAAGAAATATTCATTGGTAAATAATATTTATTAGGACTATGACCATCCAACTGTCACATGCTTTTAGACCTTACAAATTAACTTGCACTTGCAACTCAAAAGAGCAGTCGCATGACCTCTTACAATCATTCGTGCTGTGTGTGTTACAAGTGTTTTTATACACACATGAAAAAAAGACCGCCAAGTATGACATGTGCAGAGCAGTCCGTCGGCTTTTATTGTAGGTTCAGCTAACCTTTATTGCTCAGTTTGTGTAAAATTCTACTTGTTTATTATTGTTTCTATATATTAAGAATATATATTATATATATTCTATATATTATATATATTATATATAGAATATATATAATATTAATTTACCCTTCGCTAAGTTTGTTGCATACAAAGCATTGAGCTCCGCCCACTTTTAGGGGGCGTTTTTGGAAAAAGAACTCGTTTTTTAAGTATTAATATTCGCTTTTAACACATTTTCTCATGGTTCCAACGAAATTAGAGTTCATTTCACAAATAACATTCACAAATAACTGACATTTAGTATATGAAACTGACCAAAAAAATTTTAAAGTTAAAAATATTTAGTGTTAACGGCTAAAGTGGGGCGGATTTCTAGAAGTTCATTACAGGCGAGCTCTTGCACTTACTCACTTGTTTTTATATATTTTTTCTTACAAATAAACTACTATAAGCGCATTGTTTTCTTTTAAAACTCTTTTGTTGGTCAACGTTCATGTGGTTGTGCCTTAATAATTTGCTAGTAGCATCATTTTAGACAGTCAACTAAAGTGTTTTCAAGCACAACTAGAAATACTGCTTCAGTAATTTTTTTTTCAATTTCGAAAGATGGACAACGTTCGTTATTTATTTCGAATTATTACCTTTTACCGTTTCAAAAATATAGGGAAAGGTTGATGGCCTTTTAAACCATTTTTAAAATTTAAAAACATAATCCATAAAACAATAAAGCATAAAGCAATTTAATTTTTTTTAACGACTAACGGAATTTATTTTTTTCAATTTTACAACTATTGGCCACTTTTCTTTTTTCGTTTGTTTAAATAGGTATTCTAAGAACTTGAGGTTAGAAACGGCAATTTTGAATTTTTGTTCATGCCACACGTTTTTTCATTAATTTTTGCAATTTTTTGTTCGTAAATAAAAACGTTAAAACCGCAGTGTTAAAACTTATTATGAAAAATATGTCCTTAGTATTTGGTTTACTTTGTGTTGCCTTATACATGTGTTCAATATTGGTTTTGTGCACTAAGCGGTTTAAAAGTTATGGCCTCAAACACTTTTAAAAACATCACAATTTTCAACTCTTAATTTCTGAAAAGAAAATCCAATTTTTTGAAAAAATTGAATTCTTTCATCAAAACTGTCATCCTTGTCTTCCTGACTACCTACGGAGTAAAAAGGTAGCTCTAGGATTTCATCAGGGAAAACACAATAGGCTCCTTTTAAGAGACCGCAGTGCCGGAGCCCCGGGAAGGCTCTTCCGACAAACCCTCACATTTTCGTCGAATCGTTTTAAAATCAAATTTAATTGAACCTATTGCAGAACTCCGCCTAGAACCCTTTTACACATTTTAGTAGCAGCATTAACTTTACAATTGAATAACTTAAGAAATGTGCTTTTATTATGGAGTACCACAAGAGTCCATCCTAGGTCCCAACTTATTTTTATGCAAACACTGGCTTGCCTTTAAAGGCCATGCTGCTACTTGTATGAGTTCTTTTATACTTCCGTTGGCAAGTATTAATTGGTTTAGTATAAATATCTATACACACAACCCCTATGTACATTCTACCACCATCATAAATCAGATACTCTTCTGTATGTGATAGACCTAAGCAATGGCGTAGCATAATGCATCCAGTCAATGCACCATCAATGCAGCATGAAAACCTTAAAGATCGTACGCATCCAAAGAATTGGAAAAAAGTGAAAACACAAGAGGAGTTGAAGTAAGAAATATAAGTTGTATATGTGGATAAGAAAGAGAATAACAAGATAAACGCCACCAAGCAAGAACTAGGTAGGTAAGGTAAAGTCGTTCCAAGTTCAAGGTGAAGAAAAATTTAGTTGGTTCGCCTGACCGAAACAGCGCTCTCAGGGCCACCTTACTAAACCGGAACGTGTTTCTTGTTTCTGTGTTTTTTTTTTTTTTAATGATAAATATTTGTTTTTTTTTTATTATTATTATTATTTTCTGTCATTTTTTTTTTCCTGTGGCTGTAGTTACCAGCTGGTTTTGAAGTGGTTTGGCTTTTGTTCTGAGTTGAACACGGGCAAAGCTATTTGACTTACAAATGGAATGAATATTTGCAAATTTTTTTTCTGCCTCTGACTTTGTCGTTTATTTTTTGCATTTTTTTTTTTTGTTACTCGATTTTTTTTTGTGGCATCGCCAACCGGTTTCTTGATTTATATTTGCCCAAGAATAAGAAATTGAAGTGTACATGAATGCGCGTTCATGTGTTTAATGGTGGTTGTGGACGCTACGCCATAATTGCGTGTGTTTCGTAATCGATTGAGAACTTTGGTTATGTTTTAGATGGGGGGCAGAAAGGCGGTTTTTGTTGTAGGAATAGGATGGGGAGAAGACTTCATTTCTTGAGGCAGGTACGCAACACACTGACAAACTGGTTAATTTGACAGCGCATTATGTCATACACTTAATCTTAAATGTGATGAATTGCGTTATGGACTTTTGAAGTACATTAAAGCTAAGAATCTTTAATTTTGGCAGTAGATACCTGTTGTCTTACCACAGTTTATTGAATATATCCTGAGTGTGAGCATTTCAAATGTATGATTCTGTCGATGTCAATCCCTAAAAAACACGAGTGTTTAGTACCCTATCAAAGGGCTTTCTTGTAAGCGCTTCTGATTCTGATCCACCTTGGTTCAAGTTCAAGATTAGTTGGCCCAGTGCAAAGTTGTCTCTGGGTAAAGTCCTGATTACTTGATCCTAGATTAAAATGAATCTCGGCTAATCCTATATTCATTTCAAAAACTAAAGAACACATTTTTCATAGAAACACGAGGTAAAAAAAATTCACAGAAGTTAATTCAAGGATAAGCCGCAAAATTCGATGGCTTATGCTCTGTCTCCACCGGTAATTAAAAGAGAATTAGCGGGCAACGATTGAAAATAAATCACAAAGTGGCTCCACTGGACAAATATAGGATTAATTCGACACGAACACTCAGTTTCTTTCATTTTGGCTCTCAAAAGAGAGTGGCCATGTTACTTCCCAGAGGCGAAAAACGATTTTCGCTGTTCAAATCACAATAGAAAACGTACTTGTGACAGATCTGTTTTGATTCTTAAACTGTTACAAAGGTTCAGAAAAGAAATTTGTGAATAGGGTGAATGGGATTTATGAGGGGATTTATTTCTAATCGCTTGCCAAGAGGATTTGAATTTATATGGTAAATTACGTGATTTGTAAAGGATTTAATAGAGATTTATATTAATCGCGGATTAGTGGCCGGTGGAGACTATGTTATTAAACGAAAAAAATAATATAAAAAAATAAACCGGATAAAAAATTATTCAACACGTATTTTGTTGAAAGTTTAATCCCGAGTTAAGACAAGATCTGTTAATTCTGAAATAAAAAAAAAATCTGAAGTTAAGGTAGTGAGCAGTTTTACAGAGCAGAGTTAACCCCATGAATAAAGCTGTCGATATCTTCGACCTTCCAAATTATTAACTCTCCCATTCCCAATTACTTGTTACTTCTAATTGAACAAACATCACGTTCGATTTGTTCTCCAGATCCTGCGCAAATATAATTTTTTACATAAACGGACAAAATTACTGTAAAATTGAAAACATCACATAGAATAAACACGCAAAGAAGTTCGTACTGTTCTCTAGAGTTTAATCTGGTTTTAGCTGACCGGATTCGGCGACTTAAACCGACATTGACCTCTAACCGAAATTGACTAAAATCTCGTGTGGCTTTAACTTCAATCAAACTCCGAAATCGGATGATCCCACACTTAAGAACTAGACATTAGAGGCAGTTAATAGTTTGCGAGATCATTCAAGGTTTGCTGTTAAACTAACATGAGTATGTTAATCAATTGTAAATTGTAAATTTTGTGAGTTAAACTCACATTAACTTTCGAGAAAAGTTTCTCAAACTCTTTTCCGGATTTTCGATGACTAAAGAAATCTGTTTTCCCGAGTTTCTATATGAAAATTAACAGGGAAAAGACTCGACTTTCTGTCGCTCTTTTCAGTTTTTTCTCTTCCCTTCTTGGGTTTCTGGTTTTCCGGATTCGTTAAGTAAAGAAATCATATTTCCTGAGTTTCTATGAGAAAATAAACTGGCGAAAGAGTTTCTATTTCACTTTTAACTTTTTTCTCTCCCCTTCTTGGGTTTCTGGTTCTAGACTAGGTACCTCAACAAGTGGCGAATAGAGGAACCCTCAGCAGAAATAACAGGTATGGCATAAAAAACATCCTGGCACACTTCAATTAGCAACAAAAAGTAAGAACCAGGAGCGCCTAGCTCAAAACGAGCAGTGGCTGTCATCCAACTAAGAAGTAGCCGATTCTTAAGCCTGGCAACAGGATAAAAAAATGCAGTTTCCCGCTTTTACTTCCTTTCCTTTCTTGGTTATAGTGAAAAACTAGGCGGGCTACGACGAAATATGCTGAAGGAATAACACTTGCAGGACGAGAAGCTTTGGTATTTCTTTGCAAGGTTGTTATGTTCAGCTGATTCCGTGCAGTACATCGGGCTCCCTCTTTCATTTTACTTGCATTGCAATATGCTTTCACATTTTAAGGGTAGTCATAACACCTTGATCGACAGCTCATCATACAGAAAGAGCAACCACCGATAAATCGGGAACATATGTAACTGAGATTAAAACCATTAAAACCTCCTCCCGAAAGAGAAATGGTTTAGCTACCTGACTTATCAAAGACCTCATTTTACAATAGCCAGGTTTTTTCGACCGTTTCTTACCTGTCCGCCGACCAGGAAGCCTGTCAATTTGCGGCAACCACTTCATATTCTTCTTAGAACTGTTTTCGATCCTCAACGAATAATTTTCATCCCAATAAACACGATTTCAAAAATCGGTTTTGAAAATCTCAAACACTATTACCCCGCTTATCCGACACTTCAAATCGCTTTGAACGATATCGAAGTCAGGAAAACCGATAGCATAGGTATACAGTTTTTGAAACCGATTTAAGTATTCGAATCGCTTTACACAAAACCGATTTTCAACGGTATTATTAAATTCAAACCGACTTCCAAAATGCGCATAGACGGTTGAATCGGTTTGAATGGATTGACTTTTGAATTTTTGTTACAAATTTTTCGAGTTTGACAAAAAAGTAAAACTAATTTTCAAACCGGTTAATTTGAAACTACTTAGTTTGCGCATAAATATGGGAGTGGAATCGGTTTGAGTCAAAACGGTTACAATTCAATTTGATTAATTTTGTCGGATAAACAAGGTGGGAGACGATTAACAAATAAGGGCCAAAGTGGCTTCACCGGTCAAATATAAGATTCATTTGACACGAGCACTGTTTTTCTGCCATTTTGGCTCTCAAAAGAGAGTGGCGATGTCATTTCCATGGAGCAAAAAAAGATTGAAAATTCCAATAGAAAACGTATTTGTGACAGTTCTGCCGGACAGGGACAGTTTTAGTTTCCGATTTCGACTCTCAAACTTTTACAAATGTGCATAAAACAGGTTTGTAAATAGGGTGCATGGGATATGTGAGAGATCGCGTGATTTGTAAGGAATTTAATGAAGATTTATATAAATCGGGGATTAGTGCCCGGTGGAGACATGGTAAAACGCACAAGCCTCAAAAGTCAAGAGCTTCAAAGTAAAATATATCAAACAAAATCTACAACACACATAATTTTTTCGACACTCGTAAAATAAGTAAATTTGTCTTTTAGATTTACGAGTATCTATATATCGAGTATCTTTATAATATCTAGATTTGTTTTTATTCAACAATCTTGTGTTTTCTAGATTTTGTTTTAAAAAAGGCCCAAAGGAAAAACCATTTCTGGCTAATCCCATATTCAGTTTAAGCCGCGATCAAGTAATGCGCTGCGTGGAACAACTAAGCTCTCTTAATGAAAAAAGATTTTATGGTCAGAGCTTTAATTTTTCATCGGCGTCTAAAAGTTTTAGCTTAACGCCACGGGTCGCCTCATATAGTAGTCCTAGAGACAGGTTGAGAACAGGTAGAGAACAACTTCGAAACCTGTGATCCCCAGAGCGCACCTGAGAATTTTTTGAGTTGGTGGCGGAGGGCCTAGAAGTAAAAAAGGATCTGGTGGTGCTTGTGGCCCTTGCTCTGCGATCTTTTTAATTGAAAAGTGATATAATTGGTCAGTGGAGTCTAAAAGTTCTTTAAGACAAACACAATGGACAGTAAACGAAATGTAGACGCACAGGTGTTTTGTACAAAAACGGTGCATGGCCAACCTGCCCCAGATCAACAAGAGCACAAAAGATCAGCATAAATTCGCGTTGCAATGCCCCATTTAAACAATAACGTGTTCCATTGGCCAAGGCGGAGAGGACTTATTCATTTCGTGTGCTCGCTTGAGATCAATCCCCATTTGCTTGTTGACATAAAAATAGAGCTGCCAGTAGCACAATTCTTCGAAAGTTTCTGTAATTTTTACAAAAACTAAGAATTCGTTTCGTTCTTTTCACCTTTTTAGAGAAAGTCTTTTTAAGGTTTCTTTCCATTCGTTTATTTTTATACCCGACCCAGGTTATATTAATTTTGATGCATAGTTTTTAACACAGTGAAATAATCACCGTAGACCCCTAAGTGCCGGTTTTTCAGTAAGAGATCATCCGACTTTTCGAGTTAAACTGAGATTAACCCCAGAAATGAGTTTTTCAGTAAACTAAGATCTGGGGTTAATCTCGGCTTAACTCACCAAATTTGGTGAGTTAATCTTGGATCATCTCTGGAGAACAGTATGAACTTCTTTGAATGTTTTTTCTGCGTGGAATGTCAGTTGATTTGCGCGTTGCTGTGAAAAATGACATTTGAGAATAACTCGAATTTCTTTTCCTGGGTTTTTCTATATGAAATGAGCGCTGGGAGAGGCAATAATTTCGAGAGTCGAAGATTTTGACAACGGCCACGCCCACTACTGGCTTCAATGCAAGACAACCTCTATTTCAAATTTCTTTCAAAATGCCATTTGATTAAATTTAACAAGGCGTAGGAACTCCAATTTTGGTAGAATGCAGAAATAATAGCCCAAAACCTTTGAGAAGGCAAAAATTGGACCGCCCACAATATCGACCATGCCCACTTTTAACATGTTAGATTTTAAAAAACCAGATTCCTCGGAAAATTCACTCCAAGTCAAAAAAAAATTTTATGACAAATATTAAGTATATTACTATTTGCTAAGTTTGTTCCTTGCAAAGTTTTGAGCTCCGCCCACTTTAAGGGGGCGTTTGAAGGAAAAAAACGTTTTTTTTCGAAATAATTTTCGGTTTTAACGCATTTTGTCATGATTCTAACGAAATTACAATTAATTGATCTTAATTTTAAGCCCAGTTCTACTTTTGGGGGCGTGGCCCATACAAATAATATATGAATTGGGGACAAAAGATTTTAAGATTTCGTGTTACACGGTATATAGGGTCGGGTATATAAATAGAAGTTTTCCACAGACGAGTTCTTGAACTTACTCACTTGTTTTCTTTTCAGTTTGTTGCATAATAAAAGCATGTGATACTTCTCATTAATATAAACATTATATGGCAGTACTATACTAACAGGCAAACTTGATTAAGAGAGAGAAGTTTGTGTTAGGCCCTAATGTAAGAGTGAGAACCAAATGTCCTAATTTGGCCTGATGGGGTGATTTTTCTTTAAAAGAGTATGGGAACGGCTTAGCAATTTTTTATCCTGGCCAAAAATCTTTTGTATAGGAACTAAGTTAACCCCGTAAAAAATCCCAAAAAGGCTATTGCGCCAATTTGGGTCAAGTATGCATTTGGTCTAAAAAAAAAGGGAATGGAAAAAAAGATTGTCAGTTTCTGCTATGTCAGTTGTGTTCGAAAAAGACGTTTGTTTTTACGCAATCATGCAATCATGTGGGGCACATGACAAATAGAACATTCTAGAATATATGCTACGCATTCAAGAATTAATAAAACCACATGCGGCATGCATTTTGCTATTGAACAGCATATGCCAGTCAATAATTTTTTATAACACCTCCTTTTTTATTTGGGGTGACATTCATGTGATACACATGCGACACCACACGGAACGCATTCATACAATGGCATGGATTCTCGATGTGACATTTCCGTGCAGCTTACGGATGAAAAGTCCCTTGAATTCACATGTAGATACTTATATGTGACACAGGCATCTAAAGGACCAACTCCTGTGCAGATTTTGACATCAGAATTGCATGCAAAAATTTACGTGTTGTGCAGAATTTTATGGAAATTCGGAGTTTCATGGAAAATCTTAATTGTCAAAAGTGAAGTGAGTTTAGGTTCATGTTTCCCCTCTACTGAGATTTGTGGGGAATTTTCAAATTATCGAGTGAAAGAGTTCTGGGTTGATATTTTTCAGCACGTTTATCGTTATACGCACAGTAAAGACAAAGCGATAAATCGGAACTAGAGCCCGAGTTATTTTTAAATACATAATTCTTTATTTTATTTTTTTACAATTGGATTATTGGAAAAAATGTTGTCGGTTAGTGATTTCGGAAGGACATTTGTTCTGTAGAAGTACCCAAGAGTATTGAAATTTGTGCCAGTTTCCACTTCGACTATCACACACACAAGCCCTTTCTGCATCATGTCCCTGTAGAACTTTGTAAGTTCCATAGGACAATCTCCCATTCATCGACAAAAATCTCAATGAGTGACATGAGCGTGTTGTGCAATGAACCGCCAGTAAAGCTACTTGTTAGTAGGTACATAGTTCTGCGACCTTTTATTCCGTTTGAAACCTTGAGACTTCTAAATCATTATTTAAGTTCTTAATGTTGGTAAATACGAGTTAAGCTTGGCACACGAAATCAATTTTCTTTCGTATCGCACAACGGTATTGATTTTTCCCCACATTCCATGCCCGACCAGCTGTTAGCTACGTCAGCACTCTTGAATCGTTTGTGTTTTTTTTTCATATCTGTTCGTGCTTTATCGCAAATAGGTATTTTTGGGTAATAGGTACGATGGGAAGGTACGATAAATAAAAAATGAAAGCTTCTATTTTGTACAACAACAAATTGTTTAAGATTATAAGTCTTATAACAGATCCAAACAAAATAAATACCGAGAATGTGAAAAAACATACGGGGGAGGAAGTATTTGAAAAAAATTGTAAATATTATAAAAGCTTCGCTATTTCGATGTGCATAAATATTATTTGCGAACAACAAACTGTTTGTATATACCCACTACCCACCCGTATTGAAAGTTCATGGCAATATTGGGAAGCTCACGCTATACAGAAAGTCCGTGTGCGCTGTCGATGCACTGAAAAGTGCAAAATAATGCACGGGGGTTGTGCGAGCTCGTTGCAGTTGCTAAAAACCCTATATTGAGATACATTTTATGTGTGCTCAGTATGGTGAGATATTTACGTAAGACCAGCCGTCACACAAAACTGACAACTGCATAAAGTAGAATTTAATTTTTCCTATTTTTTTTTTTAATTACATTTTCTACTTGTGTTGTGTAAATGTGCACCGTCATAGCAATAGAGAATTTGCCATAAATAGAATAAGTAGTTGGCTGTGGCTGTATACCTACAGTGTACAGCGACCGATAGATACATTGACTACTTGGGCATATGGTTGGTTGTGTGTTGGGGTAAAATGAACGTCATTTGTGGTTAGGTAAGCAATTGCCCTACTCCAAGGTTTTGGTGCCACTGCCCCGCGTGCCGACAGCTTATTGACGCTGGATTATAGACACTTCCTATGCACAATGAACAAAGGCAGTGATTCAGAAAAAAGAAGAAAAAAAAGAAAATTCTAGGTGAATTTCTACTGGCTCTTCGGAGATTAGTGTCCAACACGGTTTGAATATTTTTTTTAATATGGGCTCTTGTGTCTCGGCTTACATCACCTTCCTAGGAAGTCTGTCGGGGGGCGTGCGAATAACGTGTTCAAACCATCGAAGAATTGATCGTTCTACTCGGAGAAGTAGCTGCTCAACATTAAGATTCCAGCGAATACTGACGTTTCTATCCCTAAGAGTAACACCAACACCAGCAACGCATCCAGAAATCTCATTTCGCCAGCTTGTTCATACTCGCGATCTAATTTTTCGGTCATTACCCAAATTTCATGACCATAGATGAGCATGAGGGTTGGAACGAACATTGAATTAAAAACTGAGATCTTTGCTTTCACTCCAAGCTAAGCTTTCCGTCGGCACAGTTCCTTTACTATTGCTCCAGCTTGGCCAATCCTACAGGATAACTCAGTATCAGTATCACTCCTTCCATCTTTTGTGAAAAAGACCCCGAGATACTTGTACTTGTCCACCTGTTTCAATGGCACATTGCACAGGAGTTCGAAAACGAGTTCGAAAAACACCCATCACTTTGGATTTACTCACGTTTACCTTCATCCCAGCCTCACCACAGATGGCCGCAAACCCTTTCAGTGCTCACTGAAGTTCGTCCTCGGACGATGCCAGAAAAGCTTAATCATCTGCGAAAAGCCATTTGACGCCAGCCATTTCGAAAGATTCCCCATCAAGACTGAAGGGCAGTCCATCTGACCAACCAGTCCATTTATGCTGTGAAAAGGAGAGACGATAGAACACAGCCCTGGCGAAGTCCAACGGCAACACACATATCAAAAGGATGGGATTTCACGCCATCTATCCGTACCCAGCTTCTGCAGTTCTCATACAAAGACTGAATGGCTCTCAGAGAAGGCTCACTTAGTGCATAGTCCTGCAAAACTCTCCAAAGTTTATCCCGAGGAACTTGGTCACACGCCTTTTCCCTAAAAACAAAACACGCGGAGACCGGTTTGGCATATTCCCAGTCCTTCTAAGTTTGATACTTGAAAAAGAAACTAACACTTAACGTGTGACAGATCTGTCCCAAATATTTTTTACTGGAATTTTTGCAACGAAATTGTTTTCTTAGGAAATGTCATCCATCGTCATTTTCGGTTGGCGATCCCGTATCAGGACATTCTTCTCCTGTATTGGGGCTTCTCTCCGAACAGCCAAGCACGTTTTCCTTGATTTTGAAGTTTGTCTAGCGTTGTATTTGTGAAGCAAAAGCTATTCTACAGGGGACGAATGACATTTATCCAACTTGACATTGACACATATATGATTGTGTGCGTTTTGCGTCTGGATTCAAAACCAGAAGCAAATTTCTCTTGCGAAATTTGAAAATTTTCGAAAGGGCCATTAGACTTGTTTGAGATGACATTGACAACAAAAGAGTGCTTATGTCAAAATTAATTGTAATACGGTGGAGAAACTTCGGGAGTTATTTTAGTATGATTGACTCCGAAATAAAATAATCTCTGACACAAACAAACGTTGTTTCGTCGATTAATTAAACGAGGCCAGTAAAAACAATCGAACAATCAAATGCCTAACAATCGAATTTTTTTCGGTTGTTTAGGTTTGTTTGTTTTAATTGACAATTGTTTAAGTTTTTATATATTTGCCCTATTTTGTGTTATTTAAAAAGAAACGAAGTTCAAGTTGTTCTCCAGACTCTACGCGAATGCAATTTTCTTTAAAGAAACGTCAGAAGCAACTGTAGTTTCACGTAGAAAAAATACTCCAAAACTACAGTTCCAAGACCGTTTAACCAAAATTTGATTTTAGCGTTTTGGCTGCTTTTATGTTAGCCCAATATCGGCTTTTTAAATAAAGTGATGAAAAAGTTATGACGTTAAACACGTTGAAAATGAGTATCTATTTTCCGTTCCTTACTTCTCCAAAACTTTTCAATAAGGGTATTCACATAATCTAGGAAATTTACGTAGCTCATAAATGTATAAATTTCTACGTTGCTTTAAATGAGCATCCCTGGGAAATAAATTGTATAAATCGCGTAAGACGACTCTCAAAACGATTGTCAAAAGAAACTGTTCATGAAATTTCCAAAATAAATTATAGCAAATTGCCCAAATAGAGCGAAAAAAAACTCAGCTGAAAAAATGATAATGAAATTCAAAACAACATGAAAATTTGACGTTTGTGTAACTTTACGTGGGCCGAAATCATTACGGAAAATTACGAGTTCTGCGTAATAAAATTTTCATACAAAATCTGACAGTTCAATAACGAGCTAGGAAATTTCCGTAGTTTACGTAGTTTATCAGGCTTTTAGACAGTTAGGTAAATACCCTATATTTTGCAAAAATTTTATTTTATAATGAAAATAAAATATTTTTTTAGTGCATTTTTCAATTTTATTCTTTCTGGTTGTAAAACTTTTTAAGATAAAGCTAAAACTCTTTTGACTTTTTCGCCATCAATATTTAAACTGTAATTAAACCGTTATGTATACAAAAATCGCTCTTGTATGCTTTCTCATTTTTTGCTTGGACTTTAGAAGTGTACCAAATTTCATCTTTCTACGACTTACCGTTCAAAAGTTACAGGTGCGGACGGGCGGACAACGAAGTGATACCATAAGAGGTCCTTTTTCCATTTTTGGACGGACCGCCAAAAATGTGAAGGTATTTAGAATAGTTGCTGTCTAGACTTAAATTCCCCAAATTTGGGGGCTTACTAACCAGAGATTAAGTTCAGATCGAAATTGATTGAAAAACCCATTACTGTGTTAAGCTCCCACACTCGAGTAATCTTGAGCTGAAAAGCTGTCACTAAATCTCACACAGAAAAATATTTAATTTTTGATTCTTTGCCATTATTCTAAGAACAGAAAACAGTAATTATACCCGAAATTTTTTTTTGCCAATTGGCAGAGAAATTTGACAAACTTCTTGGTCAATGTAGTAAATCAGCCATTTTGACAAACGCTTTAAATTTCTAACTGACGTCTTATTGTCAATGAAACAATTTTGACAGATGCTGCAGACGAGACCATTTCTGAAGATGACATTTGTTTTTTATTTAGTGAAAAGGTATTTTTCAATTTTAATAAAACTGTCAACATTTATGTCAAAGTTTTTTTTTAGTGACGTTTGGTTTGTCAAAGGTTGGTACAACAAAGTCCCGTTTGGTTTGGCGATTCGGCTGTTTACGCAATTATCGTGCGAGTTCATTTATTTTTGGATTTTTTTAGACTTAGAAAATTTTTATTCATTCATTGATAATTTCACCTTAAAACTAGTTCAAATCAATTCTCTTTGGGTCTAGTGGCAACTTCTGGGCGGACACTTGAGTTGTAGAGGAATTGACCATCCAAGTGCTTGAATGATGGGTTAAATGTATTACTCGTTTTATCATGCTAGGCGCAGTCTTATTTTTCTCAACAAATTTTTCCCAACAAATTTTTCCCAAATGTCATAAGCTGTTAAAATGTTTAGCAGTATACCCAGTTCAATGTCGCGTCTTTTGATTTTTTGTAGAGAACGCCAATATCAAGATGGAGATTTTTCCAAACTATTTTCCCTCAAGTGGCTGTAAAATTGTTATGACTTCGACAGTGACTCTAACTTCGAGTTCCCGATATAACCAAGTACGTTCGTTCTCTACCGCTCTAATGAAAACCTACGGGAAACGGAAAATTGTATAATACTTATAGTTGACGTAAGATTTGACCCAAAAACTACCCTGTAGACTTTTAAGGCACAAATTGAAAGTGAAGATACAAAAAAAATATTGTCGAAGTCAGGGGAATACGTACCTATTAAAATTATATAAAAATATATTTTGAGAAGAAGGAGAACACTGTCAAAACCCAAAAGTTTGAGATTTCATTTGCGCTTGAAAATTCATATAAAGTGACATATACTGATTTCAAATTGACGACTGGAAAAGTCAGACTGCAATACCTAGCGGACAAGTGGGCATAAGATAACTTAAAAAAATAAAAAAAGGAAAATATCTTTTTTAAACAAATAATTTTCAAACTCTTTTGAGAAATGTGATGACAACCACAACCAGCTGTCGAAATGTATAGGAGTAAAGGTTAGATTTGACTCTATGCCGAAAAGCATATTTTTTTTTTCATTTTTACTTGCATTTGACATCGAGCAGTGTAATTCTCATTTATCTCATTTATCTGAATGCGAAATCTGCATTTTTGACAGATAAAAATGCCAACTCAGGCATTGAATGTAATCGTGCATTCGAGCAAGATATAATTTTTGACGTAAGATCAAAAAATGCTAGAACTCCGCAGACATTTTACTTGCTTGACAACGTATAAGATTATGTGACAAATGCTAGCAAGAGTAAAATAAAGCCTTATCTTTTTTTTCTGTTCGAGACGTCTATAATTGACAAAAAAGAGATGTCAAGTCACTACACGGTCTTAGCTTAGCCTGTAATCGCCAACTAACTAACGGAAAAGTTAAAATGCGATATTTGGTGGATAATAGGAGTTGTTCACACCTGTAACAAAGTTAAAACTGAACATTTTCGGTTGTCTGTCAAAGCTTGCAAAAGTCGTGAAGAAAAACCGACACTTCTCTTTATCTCACCAGACGGTAGGCTACAAACGCGAAAAACTCGTGATTTTTGGAGTTTTTTTTTACTGTATCAGTGTTTTGGAATCCTAATGACAAAAACCCTAGCCTGTATACTCAGTTCACCACCAGGGGTGTGGCTTCGATAGCATATTCCTAAAACTAGTTCTGTTGCTTTTTAAAGAAAAATTTTTTTCAAAAAACTACGTTTTCGTTGCAGTTTTTATTTAATTTTCCAAATTTTAGTCATGTTTTGAGGCTTAAAGGTAAAAAAATTGTAATCCGACTTTTGAAACAGTTTCTAATTTTGGTAAAATATGTTAACCTAGGTTTGTCTCGTTAAAAGAAAAAACTGTTTAACGAGCTACTTTCTAAAATATCAAAACTATAAATGAAGAAAAAGCATAATTTTTTTACCGAAACACCCTATTCCAAAACGGCGGTTCCCTATTTTCCCATCAAACTGAAAAGAAGAGTGTGTGTGTATGTACCTTAGGCTTTGCCTTATACTTTCACACTTTCACATCGATTTCCCAATCCCAATATTTACCCATCATACTCCCGTCATATTTCAACCGAAACCGATAGTGAAAAACTGCACGTAGCTACTCTACAGGGTGGATTGAAAGTGTTTAAAATAAAGTTTTTTTTTTTTTTTTTGTTAGTGAATCGTGCATCATAAAACTTTCACAAAACAATTATTGAAAAAAAGTAGGTATTTGTACAAAGTAGTTTTACATACAGCTCATGAATCAGCTTGTGTTTTATTTACGACGCAAAAAGGTTGGTATGAATTCTAATTGGCGTGAAAAACTCTCGTATTCAAGTGACTGTATACGATACACAGGGATGTTATATCGGAATGGAGAAAAAGGTGACCAAAAGTAGACGAGAAAGAAAACAAAAAATTTAAAATAATAATTTTATACTTAAAAAAACCACAATCGTAAACAAATAATTTATGCACCAACACATTTGTGTTAACATTCGTTTATAACATTAATTTGCAGTGTGTTTGTATATGTATGAATGAATCACTGCTTTTCTATTTCGAACTTCGCAGTTTGTTTACGATTTGTTTTTCTCCTTTTCAAAAAATTGCCATAATTTGTCGATTTTTGTTTTTTTTTATGAATGCGTATTTTTTATTTTTAAATTTAAAAAGTTAACTCACCATGTTTGGATTATTTGAACTTCGAAAACTGTTTTTATGTTTGCCTGTTTTTTACACAATTTTCCAAAACTGTTTGTTTTCTGGTAATTTTTTCACTTTTTGCGAAAAATTCAACACTTTTTGCACACCTTGCAATGTGATGACGACTAAATATTCCCATCGTTTGCGTATTAGAAATAAGATTTTTCAATTTTTCACGACGCAATTAGTGTTTTCGTATTGCTGTGTTTTCAACCACCAAAAAGAACAAGGAACAGAAAAAAAACACAACACATCAGCTCAGAGAGCCGAATCAAAGCGGAGCACCATAGTCATAGTCATCGACAAAAACAAAAACTCAAGAGTACCACCATCATCATCATCATCCTCAAAACCCAACCCTTACAAAAAAAAAACTCAGTAATACTATACAAATTTCCAGACGAGTTGTAATTGTTGTTTTTTTTTCACCTTTCGTTATCACTTTTATATTTAATTAACAATAAAAAAGAAACGGAATCAAATGTTTTCGGTATTTTTTTTTTCTTTCCAATTTGACTAGTACATATTCTTGAACTTGAAAACGAACAGTCCAATCACCAGGAAAGTCACAGTCGGCCTATATTCTCTAGCGGACGACAGTCCTCGATTCGTGCGAGCAAAAGTTTAAGTTCTCAATGCCTCGAGAGTCGAGCGCGAGACAACGACGACACGAACACGGTGTACAAAAAAGTTCTCTAGCCCAAATTTTATGCGGGAATATGCAAGCCAACGGACGTTTGTGTGCGAATTGGCACCCTGTGTGTTGGTTGGTTTTGGAGAAGCATCAGCAGGGGCAGTGTTGCCAGTGTTGGTGTGTTGCATCATGGACGCTCTTATGTACAGGGTTGGCAAACAGTGCAAGAATGGGATAGAGATACACTCCAGATTCTAATGTAGTTGCATAGGGTAAGTAGGTATGTCATTGTAGGTGATCGCACACACATTTCCGATACAAACATCCAGCCACACGAGTGGTGCTCCAATTCATGTGGATACCTATCACGAGATGTTGCGAAAATTCGCGTCGCTGCCCATTTCAAATCGCACCAGCCGAACTGAAACTGAACTCACCGACCGAGACTTAATAAACTCCGACGTAGATTTGCGAACCTGGCACTGGCAGTGGAATGATCAGGAAAGCCAAGGCCCACAGTCACCATTAAGAAAACCACCCCTTTGTTCAGTGTGTGAGTGTGCACACGACTATCGACTATCCTGCACCCTGCTTGTTTGCCTGCCCTATCCCAACTTGAAGAAAGCTTTTTCCCTCCCCTTTCGCGGTGCTCGTCAGCCATGACTAAAGCCCATTCATTACGACGGGGTGAGATTGTTGAATCGAAAAAGCAACACATACCCACTCGTGTGTATATTATATAAAATTTCTTATTTATTTTTTGTTGTTGTTTATTTATCTATTACAGATAAATTCCTTTGTGAAATGCCTGCGGAAGGGGATCCATATCCGTTTTGGCAGATAAGTGTACTTTTTCATCACTAGGTTAGGTACGTTTTGAGTTTTGTTTTTTTTGTCCATATTTTTGCATCGTTTTTTTTTTTTTTTTGACGGAGAATGGAAAGTTTTTATTTTCGTTGTTATTGTTTTCGTTACATCCAAGCAAAACTCATGACACAGTGGTTAGGTTGAGAATACGAATGTACACACAGGGTGTCAAGACAATTTTTACTGTCAGGGTGAGTCATTTATTTGCAATGAATAAATAAACAGATTGTGTAACTGATTTTTTTTTGCATTTTATTTTAATAAAAAAAGAAAATCTAAAACATTAGGTTTGTTGTTTTATTTGTAAAGAAAATACGAAACAGATAAATTTTTTTTTTTTAAATAATGATGATTACTTAAGAAACCACACAACTGACACAGACATTAAATTTTTTACGAATGAGGAAATTTTATCTAATGAAATCTAATTCGCTTAGGAGGGGGGGTAAGTGCAAAGGAATAGGAATTGTATGACTAGGTAACTTGTAATTAGACTTACGCAACAGTTTTCTGTCTTATTATGGCATGGGATGAGCGAATGTGGGTTATTATACAAGCGTTTTTTTTTTGACGTAAGGTGGGAGATAACACTTAGTTGTCAGCTCAGGCTTTGGTTAAAGTTTGAAAGGTGACATGAGAATAATTAGTGATCTGACGTTATAAACGCCGAGTAAATGAAACCAAAAAGTTTCCGCTTTTTTTGTTGCGTGGATTAGGTGTGCAAATGCCTATTCTTAGCGTTCCGTAAAAAGCCCTCCATCACGTCACGCTATTTTTGGATGACAGGGCAGGGTATTTGCGGATTTCCCACAGGTGGATGCTACTACAGTCTGGTTACTACGATAGCACTTTAATAAGTTTTCTCCTAGTTGCTCAGCACTAAAAAGAGCTGGAGTAACGAATCCGCAACAAATAGACTAGAGCAGCAGCACCATCAAATTAACGAGGCTACGAAGTCCTTGACAAGACAAGGAGTATCAGAACTCTTCATAGGACCTGAACCTTTCTCTGGAATAAGGAGAAGGGGAAGAATTCAGAGAAAAGGGTCCGACCCAAGACCTAGGAAGGTCTTTAACGCCTGGGGCAAGCTAAAAAAAACTCCAGCCATTAAAAAACTCCATTAGAAATGACCTCCGTATTCTTCTTTTTCTTTTAGGGGCAAGGTTATGATCTGAAGTGATGGATCATTACCCCTTCCACTCTACTGCATTCCTAATGGTCCGCTTGTGGGGTACGCCGATTTGACCTCAGAATATCCCGGCAGACCACCCGGTTTTGGATCTCTTCGTCATTGAGGCCAAATAAATGCTGTTGTCGTTGCATTTGTGTGATCCTGTAATGCTAAGGCCTTCTTCTCCTTCGCGATTGCGCTGGAATGTTTACTGACATTGCATTTTTGACGGGTTTCGTAGGATCTCTCCTTTGGAAGTGGCAATACCAACTGAGCCCGCGATGTGGTCCGTTTTTCTGAAGATAGGTTCTTTTACATTGAGGCTTTCTCGGATCTTCGAACTTCTTATTCTGTCTTGCTTTGTTACTCATGCTGTCATGCGAAGCATCTTCATCTCAGTTGCAGTTAATTTCTGATTAACTTCTCTCATGTTTCTATCCATACATATGTGATCACCGGACGCAATCAACTTCGGTGTAGAGTCTTTCTTTCAGCTTATAGGGAGCATTTTTCGGTCACAGAAGATGGCGGAGTTTTCTCGCCACTTCCACCAACCCTCGCTTACGCAATGATTGATGTCGTCATCACATCGTTTGCTATTGATCATACCTACATACATATATGTATCCCGTTTATCCGAAACGTGAAATCGTTTTGAACGATTTCGAATTCACAAAAACCGATAGCATGATACACTTTTTTGAAACCGATATAAGTAAGTATTCAAATCGCTTTATACAAAACCGGTTTCCAAATCGGTGTTATCAAATTCAAACCGACTCCGAAATGCGCATAGACGGTTGAATCGATTGACTTTTGAATGCTTGTCACAAATTGTTAGAGTTTGACATAAAAGTCAAACTAATTTTCGAACCGGTTAACCACTTGATTAGTTAGCGCAAAAACATGACAGTGGAATCGACGATGTGAGTTAAAACGGTTACAATTCAATTCGTTTCATTTTGTCGGATAAACAAGGTAATAGATCCCACACTTTTGACAGTTGGAAAACACATTTCCATTTAATTGAATGTCTGGAATTGGCTCGGGTAGGTCAGAGAATGGGCAGCACAGGTACTCTGTCTTCTTCTGGCTAGTTCCCATTCCCCTCCAAAACATCCACCCATATATCAAGTGCACGCTGCAGGGATGTATGATCTTCAGATAGCCCCATCGTCAGCGAAGAATAACTGACGGACTTTCGGGTCCGTCAGTATTCCTTCAAGCAGACAATCAAGGACTACAATAAAAAGCAAAGGACTAAGGAGGCTTCCCTGATGTACACCGACTTAAATCCGGAACTCATCAGTGACTCCGGAAGGACACCTGCTCTTGTCTTTGCTCCATCGTATACATGCCCATGATCATCCGCACGTAGGCTTCTGGAACTCACCGTTTTCTTAGCGCCACCCATATCAGATCTCGTGGTAGTCTATCGAAAGCTTTATCAAAATCAACCAGCACCAATCTGCAGATCCTTAAAGGCACTACGATGTTTTTCCATTATGACGTACGTCCATTCGCCTTCTTACCCTTTTGCTATCCTCCGGAAACCGACTAGCTCTGACCCGAGCATTACTGATAACCCAGTATCACTACCATGTAAGCCATTTGCAGTGACTGGCGGGGTAGAGCCATACGTTTTAGCGTATCTTTCCATAATGCTATTGCCTAAACGACTTGTTCTGTTTGACACTTACATAGTCCCTAATTTTTGTTTGAACGTCCTTTTCCGACATCGGTGGTCCACCCCCAGTAATGTCTACCTACGGTATGTATCGCTAGGTAGGCTCACTGAGGTGTTCCAGTGGCCTAAACCCCTTAGTTGCCTTTTACGACAAGCGCTATAATTCGGGAGGTGCTGCAGCGATATTCTTACCCGTCGCTGCACAGGTAAAAAATGACCTACGTATATTTAAAGGATACCTAACGCGGCATTGCAAAGTCAGGGAACCTTTATCTTATGAAAGTTTGTACAGTGGAGGAACTAGAAAGACGCTTAGACCCACTTTATTCTCAGATTTTTATGGGTGGAATTGGGACTGGAGTAAGTACTGTAGTGTGAGTTCTTTCAGACACATACCCTCGATATTGTTTATTAATGAAGTGCAAGGTGTGCTCTTTTGAGGGAATGACTCTCTCCAAGGCTTGGCAGGCTCAACAATAAACTACAAGGTCGCACAGGAATAGCCAACTTAAATAATAAAAATAAAGGGGTTTGCTGCATTACTATTAGCTTATTTCATAAGGGTTGAAATTTTGGCCTCAGCCTCGAAATTTCGCGGTTCAACAATGACCAAACAGACAAGTTAGGAGATTAATAAAAGTATCACATTATAAGTTGCTACGTTTAGAGAGAATACATATCGAAGTTAAGAAGTTTCTGACTCAAAGCATGTTCTTGCAGGTGTACCTCAAGGCTCAGTGGTGGAGCCCATTCTATTTTGCATGTTTTCAAACAGCTTACCTAAGGCATGCAAAAATGTTTCGTTCCATATTACGTATGCTGACGATGAAGGTACAACAACGCCAACTGGACTTATTGAAAATCTGATTATTATAAATTAAAAGATTTTTTTAAGGCGATAGATATGTGTGTACTTGGGAGGGAACACATCGACTTATCCTTAAATAAAAAAAAATACCCAATCTATACTTTTGCAATAAAGATTTTTACTACTGGGGTGCTTATTCCCATTCTTTAAGCTTAAAGGTATGAGTCCAGCTCTATCCAATTTTTTTTCTTGCGTTGTTAATTAGCTAAATGTCTTGTTAAATAAAGTTTTTACACTACACTCATTTAATATTAAAACTTTATTGAAAATTGAGCAATTATTGTATTATAGTAGAAAGGAACTTTTATTTTGGTTTTACTAGTACTGGCTGTCAGGATTTTCGCCTGGTGGAATTACTTTGCTACCAGGCCTCACCAAAAGGTTCTTGTGGCTTAGAACTCACAGAGAACTCTGTTTCTTTCCAGGCTGTTAAACCACCAACCGAATCGACTCAGTTATGTTCAGACTTTGTCAAATTAATCTTAAAAAATCTGAAAACTATTCAATGCCTCAAGACATATTGCTAGAAAGCTCTTAAGTACAAGTGAGTAATTTTTTACCTTAATTTTTTGAAATAATAATAAAAATAGAACTAGTATTCGGATCCACTCTTGGTTTCTGGAGAAGCCGAAAAAGAGTTCTTGTTATCATACATAAACACGACTGGTGTAAGGGCATGGAGAGTCCTGCGTTTTAGGGCCAGTTTTTCAGTGCGAGATCAGATCATCCGAGCATCCGAGTTAAACTGGGATTAACATCAGGAATGAATTTTCCAGTGATTGTTGATCCGGGATTAATCTCGGTTTAACTCGCCAAATTTGGTCAGTAATCCCGGATCAACTCTGTCGAACAGTATGAACTTCTTTCAATGTTTTTTCTGTGTAAAATGGCAGTGGCTTCGCGAGTTTCTGTGAACATTTTTATCTGAAATGACTCGATCTTCTTTTTCTGTGTTTTTCTATGTGAACTGAGAGCTGGGAGAGTCAATATTTTCGCGAGTCGAAAATTTTGACAACTTTACTGACGGAGTTAACTCTGCACTGCTCGCTGGATTTACTCGAGATTCATTTTGTTCCAGGATTAACAGATCTTGGTTTAAGCTGGGCTTAACTCAGAACTGAAAAATCGGCCCTTAGTTGTCGAACGCTGAGGCCTTAACTCTAGAATGTGTTTTCGAAACATTCTGGAGTTAAGGCCTGATCAGAATGCGTAGCTGAAGCTGAAAAAATAATTTAACACACGAATAATGATAAGAGCGAACAAAATGTGTAATTGAAGCTGAAATTATTCAACTTCAGGCATTATTAAAAATAGGAAATTCCCCAAAAGTGACAAAAACTTCAAAAACTTTGTTTTATGAGTCAGACTAATTATTTTTTTTTTGTCTAGTTGACTACAGTGACCGAAATTCCCATTTTGGCGTTTTTTTTTTGTATATTTTTTTCTAGTAATTTTGGTTTTTTGACAAAGAGAGCAAAAAAGTTACTAACGGGCAGAAAAAAAAATTAGCGATAAAATTCAAGTCTTTTTTATTATGCGCGTGGTGGGCACATTATTCCTTAATTATCTTGTCACCCAATCTTAAGCCGCGTTGTCACAAGCAACAGAAGCAGAGAGTTGCCCTCATCCTTCATTTCATTGCTCTTTTCGGCTTAGTCTCAACCTTCGTAGAGTTGAAAAATTTTAGATACTTTGAATATTCAGTTTTTTTTAGCTCCAACATTCTGATCATGTCAAAATATGGCTAAAAGGAACTTATATTTCTGAAAGCTTTAATTTATGCGATCTCTTCTATTTTTTAAATTTTGCCTTGTCATGTAAGAAACAAGCTGTTATTCTAAAGTTTTGTTTTTTTAGGTTTTAATCCTCTACAAGGACACCCTGTAATACTTCTGCTATTGTTAACCACTCGGCGTGCAAACTACCATTGGCTATAAGCTTTTTACTAATTAATAATCGGCCTTTCAGAATTCATCGAAATTCATCGAGAAGAAAAAATTGTTTCTTTTTATAACTTTAAAAATTGACAACAGAAATGTGTATAAAAACTTGTTTGCCCCACTGTTTCCGACAGTAGTGCAAAAGAGCACGTTTTCTAAATAAAAACACAAAGCAATGGTGTGTTGGGTGTAGGTAGGTATACCTTTAATTTTCAGTTGGTATAGCCCTATAGAGAAAAAAATAAAAACAACAATAAAGTAAACATCTGGCAGCTGAGAATGCAGCTTTCGATTACGTAATCCAACACAAGGGAGATCCTCAGCAATACGCCAACTGAGCCCTATATATTACCTATATACAGACACACTTTGGCTTGTACCTATGCCTTATTTTAACAAGTAGATTTAAAAAGGTGTTTATAGAAAATAAAAATTACCTCTGTGTCGCCCTCCAATATCCTTTTAATTTCACTCGTTTTCGACAGAAACTTGTTTCTCGCAGAAAAAAAGCGCAGCAATTATTGGTAGGTAGGTACTCCATACATTTTTAATCTCACACAGATACAAATTAATTGGTTAACAAAGTATTTTGGTTTCGAAAAAATTATACCCGTGATGAGATCATAACTTTTCACATTTAATTAGTTTGGAAAATATTAGAAGGAAAAAAAAAAATCTGTGTTTTTTTGGGCACAATTTGTACAAAACGCCTCTACTGCTGAAGGCTAACAAACACACTGCAGCGACTGCATCAACTGTACCACTTCAAGTTCAAGGATGTTATGTAACCAGGCAACCAACCAACCAACCAGCCCAGTCAGTTGTTTTACGTTCGTTTATATTTTTTTTTTTTTCATTTATTTTTTTATTTTTTATTTTATAGTTAATTACAACACAATTACATGAGAAATTGTTAGAGTAGTGGGTAACTATGCGATAATATATATATAAAAAAAGGAAAACACAATTGCACGAGTATTAGTAGGACGCTAAATGCGACTTTTGTTGGTAAGTAATTTAATTTAATTAAGATTTTTCTTAAAAGTACACAAATGTAAAAATGGATTTTTTTTAAATATGGCGATTGTTGATTTAAATTTAGTTTTTATCCAGAAGAGTTGAGTGGAGGTTTTTTTTAGTTAGGACGTTTCTCTCGACACGTTTATGCCAGTGGACGGCTGAAGGAGAACTGCGATGAAGGTCCCATGTATTGGAAGCCTCTTGGACAAGCTTGAGGTATTGCGCCTGCTGCCGATCAACGTTGTCCCGGCTCGAGCAGGCATACGAAGCAATTAAATAAACTTGTGGCCATTTCTGTTTTTTTTTTTTCGCTTGCTCAACTCGTGCATAATTATTATGTACTTAGAGCGCGGATAGGCACGGGAGGTGTATCAGGGTGCAACCTATAGAGGCTGGAGGAATGAGTTTCCTACCCTTATTTGTGCTTGGACGCCCTGGCTATACAAACATATGGGGTTGTCGTAGTTTCTAGAGTCTTTTACTGCCTCGTCCATTGGTATGGTCGGTCGCCGATGGGCTAGAGAGAGGAGAAAACTAAACACAACTATTGTAGCGACTGTGTGCCGCCCCCAAAGGTGTGTTGTGTGTTGGTAGATTGCAAGTATTATTCCCTGTATAGGTATGTACCCATAAGGGCGCTGATATAAATTCTTATACAAGAGCTAGACCCTACAAACATGACTAACTATCTATTGTTTTCTTTTTGATTCCATATTTAAAAAAAAAATATTTCTGAGTGGATAGTAGTCATACACAGATACACTTTGCACGCTTCAAACACTTTACAGTTGAGTTGATCTATCGATTTCGAAAAGATGAGCCACTTAAGAAAAACTTCCTCGCACACACTGAATGCTGAAAATGAAAACAAGTGCACACTGCGTTGGTCTCCGTAAAAACGTTTTATCCGTCGCGATACATAATCGTTACGAAAAAAAAAAAAATGAAAAAGTTGAAAAAAAAAACTTTTTCTCTTGTTCTCTCGGTGTATTCGCTTTCTGCATTGCAGGGTGAGCGCATGCTAACTAAAAGCGACCTTGACAGTGAACTTGAAAATTTTCTACAAGGATTTTTCACTCTACGAGTCATGTACTTGTACACATTATATCGGGCTGGCTGGGAGACATTGTGTCTGTACACATGACTGTGTGTTGGTGCATATATAAATGCAAATCAATAGAAATGTAGACGCTTGTGTATAGAACAGCTTTTAAACTTTTTTAGCCGCGAGGGTTTGGTGGGGAAGCAGCTTAAGTGCTGTGTACCCTAGGAATATAAAGATTGCACAGTGGATTAAGGGTATGAGTGCAGTTGATGCGTCCACACTAAAGTAGCCAGTGGTGGTGGGGTGCGGAACACCAGCTTGTCTATATATCTTATAAAATGACATAAAGAAGCTTTTGTTAAATATACACAGTACACACACCGCGCTCGCCTCAGTCGAATCGTGATGAGAGATGATGAAATTTCCATGTTCGACGAAAGAGAGAAAAAGCTTTTTCGATCGATGTTGCTGTGGAGATATGAAAGTACCTTTTCGGTACGAGCTGAGAGGAAAAACGGCGATAAAATGTTAGTGATCATGTCAAAGATAATGTCATGTGTCACTTAAATTGTCAACGCTGCTGGACTGGATAGCTTTACCTCAGCCAACCTCGCGTGCGAAACTGGAGACGGCTAGCTAGATACAGAGCTGGCTGGCGAAGCTTGTTGGCTGAGGCCCAGGTCCACCCCGGACTTTAGCGCCACCTTAAGTAAGTAAGTAAGAGTGTGAAAATTGCGAACTACTACTGGCTACCCCTGCATAGTCGGGGTTAGAATAGCCTTGAGGTAAGGTATGCCTGTCGTAAGAGCCGACTAAAATCCACCGGAAAAAGTATTCTTTAATGTTTCAACGGATGCTGTCGATGCTGCTCCATTTGGGGCAACTTTTGGCAGTAAGGTCTTAACTTGTAGATGAATCCGAAGGTTAAATTAAAATCCAGAAGCGTCTGTCACACATTGTGCGGCTCACAAGCTTCACAACAGAACGGCGCCAGTTCAAGTGCAGCAGAGAAACCACCACTGGTGTAAACCACCAATCATACGCACAGGTTGCGGCAAACGAAAACAAGGCAAGATCGCCTACACCAGATGCAGTGTCTCAGATCCTCGCTGTAATCTTGGAGAAACTTGAGGATCAAACTAAAATCAACAAAGTTATATTTGACAAACTGAGCAAGCTCGAGTTTAAGCCTCGAAAAAATTACAAGATAACATGAATATGAAACAGTTATTTAAAATACTAACATTGAAGGCAAATGGCCTTCTGAACGAAATAGACGAACTAGAAGTATTTCTACGGAAAAACAATATTGATATTTGCTTGATTACGGAAACTCTTAAAAACGGGTCTACACCCAAACTTAAAGGTTACAATGACTATCACGCACATCACCCTTCGCAAAATTCGAGAGGAGGATCCTCCCTCTACATTAAAAACTGCATAAAGCACTTCAAGAACACAGAAGTTGAGCTAGACTCTATGCAGATCAGTTCAGTTTCTGTAAAAATTGACTGCTTAGATTATAACATTGCATCTTGTTATTTCCCGCAAGGATATAGACTGGTGGAAGACGATCTTGATCGTATGTATGACTTCATTGGGTCCAATTTTATCATTGGGGGTGACTTTAACGCGAAGCATACTTTTTGGGGCTCACGATGCAATTCAACAAGAGGCAGATTACTGTACAAAAATAGTATGAAGCGTGGGGTGGACTTTTTCTCCACGGGTAAGCCAACATATTGGCCAACCGATAGGAATAAAAAGCCTGACCTTGTCGATTTTTTCACCGCTAAAGGATACCCCAAATACCTTATGCGAATTTAAGAGTGTTATGATCTTTGCTCAGACCACTCAGGAGTAATCTTGAAAATGGGTGGAAGACTGGCAAAAATAGAAAGAGCTCCTAGATTAGCTAGCAAAAACTTGAACTGGGACGCCTTCAGAAAGGACTGTAAGGAGGGTGTTGGCTTGAATGTGCCATTGAAAACTCCTTTCGAGCTGGAAACCGCAGTTGACCAATTCATTGAAGCAATTCAGAGCGCTGCTTGGAACAACACTTCGTCCCAAAAGAACACAGTTAGCACCGACGGGCAATTACGCAAAATATATCCGCTCGAAATCGAAGAATTGATTTGTGAAAAGAGAAGAGCGCGTAGAAGATGGCAAGGCACGAGGGCTCCGCCAGACAAAACCCTCTTCAACCACCTCTCTAACAAACTGAAAGGAATGTTGCAAGATCTTAAAAATCATGAGACCACTGAATACCTTGAAGGCTTGTCGGCGGATAGGAGCTCAAACTACTCGCTGTGGAAAGCATTTAAGTCTATCAAGAAACCTTTAATCCACTCGGCACCAATAAAAAAAGCTAACGGAGAATGGGCAAATGAAGACAAAGAGAAAGCGAATTTGTTTGCTGAACATTTAGAAGAAACACTCAAGCCGACACTCAAGCCGACTCAAGCGGACTTCGACGGTCCGCCGTTGGCTGACGTTCTAAACAACAACGGGGAACCTGATAGCTTTAGAATGAAAAAAGTTTTGTTAGTTGAACTCCGACAGACAATAAGCAAACTTAAAAATAATAAGGTGGACCTGGTTACGACCTGATCACTGGAAAAATATTGAAAGAACTACCGAAAGAGGCATTAGTCAAGCTACTTTATATGATAAACGCTTCTCTTAGACATCTATAAGTTCCAAGGCAATGGAAAGTTGCTGAAGTCGTTGTGGTTCCCAAACCGAGGAAATGTGCAAATGATAAAAAATCTTATAGGCCCATATCGCTTCTGCCGATAATATCGAAATTATTCGAGAAACTTCTGCTGAAGCGATTACAACCAACAATTGCAGGAAGACGCTTGATCCCGGATCATCAATTCGGTTTCAGACCTAACCATTCCACAATAGATCAAGTCTACAGAATAACGCATGAAATTGAAAAAGCCTTAGAAGGGAAAAAAATATGTTCAAGTGCCTACCTCGACGTATCGCAAGTCTTAGACAAGGTATGGCACGAAGGCTTGAAATATAAGCTACGGCAAAACTTGACGGAAGACATGTTTGAAATATTGGAAAATAATAATTAAAGCAGACTCTTTCGTGTAGTAGTGAATACTCGAGTTTCAAGCAAATTCGGGCTGGCGTACCCCAGGGAAGTGTCCTCGGTTCGACCCTGTTCCTGCTCTACACAAGAGACATACCTCTAGATGACGAGACAGTCGTGGCCACGTTTGCGGACGATACGTTCATCCTGGCAACAGGTGAATCAGTCGAGTCATCAACGAGAAACCTCCAACGAGCATTGGACAGAATTTGTGTCTGGACGAAGACTTGGCGAATCGCTCTTAACGAGAACAAGTCTACGCATGTGAATTTCACTTACAGAAGGATTGACAATTTACCTCTGTTCATAAATTCTGCACAAATACCTTATGCAAATGAAGCGAAATATCTAGGGATGACACTGGACGCTAAACTAAGGTAGAAACCACACGTTAAGAAGAAGCGTGACGAGCTCGAGATTAGGCTCAGGGAAATGTTTTGGCTTATTGGAAGATTTTCGAAATTAAGCACATATAACAAACTGCTCTTTTACAGGCAGGTGTTAAAGCCGTCCTGGACATACGGTATACAACTTTGGGGTTGTACCAAGCCGAGCAACATGTCTTTGTTGCAGACTTTCCAAAAGAAGACGCTAAGAGCAATTGTGAATGCTCCATGGTATATTAGGAATAGTGATATTCACAGAGATTTAGGAATAGCTACCGTGAGCGAAGAACTAAAAAGCTTTGCTCGAAAGCTAAATGCTCGCCTTTATGTTCATTGCAACAATGCGATGATCCGTACTCTCAACGAGACTCTTAACGATGTAAACAACGAGCGACGACTACAAAGAACAAGACCCTTCGATCTAGCGACTTAGGGTGAAGCTGAACGAATGAACGGCTTTGTAGGTGCATTCACTGGACAGCAACCTACCCAATGCGATAAGCACTACGGAAGCGTAAACTACTTGTTAAGTTAACTTAGTTGTAGTCAAGAAGTATTACGAGAGAGCGAAAATCTACTACTATGAAGTGCGTTCTGGCAGTTTCATAGTGTCTCTCATAAATGGGTGGTTTTTTAGCACGTGGAAATCGGGCATAACCAATATCGGCTACTTCGGTATTATATACCTGCTATAGTGGGCGTATTGGTATCTTTGAAAGATTTTGGAGTTTTAGCCTCCGTTCTAGTATTCAAAAAAAAAAAAATTGAACTTAAACAGTGCAGAGAACTTCTATTGCATTTTCATTCCAATGGTGTATAGCAACCTTTATACGTTTCCATATGGACGTTGTGACTAAATATATAAAATACCTCCCACCATCTAAAGTCAACTGTAGTAAATTACAGATGCATTCATCCAGCAACAATTATGATAACGAATATATTATAGCAATTATGGTAACGACATTTCCTACAAACTTTGCAACTGCACCCATCTCCTAACGTCATTCATACGTTTTTATATATAATTAAGTTTCAGTTCACTAAATTTCTAGCTGCTTGGCTGGCGTAACCAATTGAGAAAATTGATTTTTTCCTCAGCTCAGTTGGTGTGTGTGTGTAGCTATTTTCTGCTTTGCTCTATCATGACCTTGAACGGGTCGCTAATAGCAGGGTGGCAATAAAATGCATACAAAAAAGAAACGCAATGTTCACATGACAGGAATATCGGAATGCAACTTGGAGTCTGCGTCGCTAGGACACAGCAGCTGGATACAGCAGCTCACCAATACATATGAACGCCGCCGCGGTGCAAGGAGCGAGCTCAGGATGCACACTGCGACTGCACACGACAACCGACGAACGAGTGAATGAGTTATTCAAAGTTTTTATTTTCAAGGTGATGATGGCGGTTATAATGAGGACACGATAATGGCGATGGACCTAAAATCGATTTTTTTACACCCACTGGAGGGTTCTATTCCCCGCGACCACAGGTTGGAGCTAGTAATGAAATTTTCACTCTTTAATGGCGTCAGAGTGACTCATCTTGTGCCATTGCATACTCTCATCTCTTATGCCATAATTTGTCATTTCTGTGTCCTGAAAATGAATAAAATTTCAATTAATATTGAATAGAAGGGAAATGGAATTCATTATCAGATGCAACCACACTCTCCATATAGTTCGACTAATTCGACTTGGCTGAACAACAGTGGGTGGCAATGAATGGACGTCGTGGCAAAGGTGTGGTGGGTCATCCCTTTGAAAGGTTAGAGTTAGACGTGGGGTTGGCGGGCAAGCAAAGGTAGTGATTCCTTAATACAAAATGGTTGGAGAACAAAGGTCAAAGGTGTACCTTTGGCTTTAAAATGCAGAACTGAATACTGAAAGGATGTTGCGCAAAGTGAAATATATCTTTCTGTTTAATCGATAGTAGTTTATAAGGTATACATAAAACTTGAGGATTGATTGCTTTTTTAACGTCATTCTGACAATTGAAAGAAGTGAAAGCCAGAAATTGTTCATGTCGATATTTTCTAAATTTAAGAAAACCTCGTCGCTAAAGTAGGTATTGTTGTTGATCCATTCGCTGCTCCTACTAAGTGGAATGGGTCTTTTAAAACCTCCAACGAAGGCTGCAAACACGTTCCATCAGGGATAGCAATAAAACTATAAACTCAAGTAGAACGATCTCCTAAGGTATAGGGTTTTATTCACATAAGGAAACTAAAGGGTGATCCAACTGGTAGTGTAGAAGTTTTCGTTGAATAAATCCTACATGGATTGTGAAATCAATGTAATTTTTTTTTAACAATGAAGTTCGGTCATCGAAGATCGTTCATCTCACCACCACCGGCTTCTCATTATGTTACAATTGACCATACGAAGGTCAAAATCATCAACGCCTTTTTGAGCATAATCTTGTTGTAACCAGTGATTGTCTAGACCTAAGCCATTAATTTTTTAGGGAGAACAACATTTGTTGCTTTACATATTCTCTGTCTACAAATGTCTCTTCAGCCTGATTTTGTAAAATGTGCGAGCTAATATTACGGTCAACCCATAGTTGGATCATACAGTTTTGGTAAATGTCGTCTGGGTTTTCCGTTTGCGACCACATTAAATTCGGTAAAATACAGTAGTTGATAGACTGGATTTGCACCATCTGTTGGTTCACCTTTTTATAAAGTCTCCTATCGAGGTTTAGACAGATTAAAACATGCTAAGGACTATGAAAGCCAAATTTTTAAGGGATTTCAAATGGGACATGCTCAATATTAAGAGTCTGTGGCGGCTAGGTGATAGAAGTCTTGTCCAGGAGTTTCTGTGAGTGAACATAAACAGCTGACTGGCCTTATAATAAATAAATAAATAGAGTGGCGCAACAGCTCGAGGTGAACCAGGGCCAACTTCTCAACAATGTGTGCTGTGTGTGTTCATTTCTTCACATACAAGGGGACCTACAATTTTTTGCCGAATCCGAACGGCAATTTGAGAAGTTTTTCAAGACAATTGATATACTCTCAGAGGGCTTGTCAGACCCTCGCGGAGGAGCCTCGCTGACTGGCCTTAGAGCGTTTAAAAAAAGAACTCTTGCCGGAAATTCCTGTACAGCGGGCAGGTGGATTTTCGGATGAATACCTGTATGCTAAACAGCAAAACTGCCACATAAGGAATAACGCCAACCCACAGAAAATGCACCAGGTGGCGATGCATTAGCAACAAGCTAACACGTTAGGTTAGGCTAGGTAGCTGTCACCGCTCAGTAGAGGGATAAAGACCACAGGAGGTACATTGAGAGAACACTTTTTTTTTGTAAGACTGGGATGCCAGCCTGGGAACTATTATGATGAATTTCCGGATTGGGTGAAAAGGTCGAGGTACCCAGCCTCGCTATAAGCTTGTTCGATCGTGGATTATTTAAGACTTACCCAAAAAGAGAATTGAGAGCAGGGGTAACCATTTCGGTGTAAGGGGTCAAAGAGGGAATTTTGATGGGCGCCTCCGTAACGCAGTGGTTAGTATGTGGGATCTAACCACATCCGACAAATGAGGTGGGATCCGACAAACCCACCTCATAAGAGACATCTAAATTCGCTGTTCGAAATCGGCAAAAAATTGTAGGTCCCTTTCGTGCAAATAAAAAACACCTGTAACGCACACAGCATGCATGATTGTAGGAAAGGTCAGGCAATGGCTCTTCCGAGCTGCAAGTACTAGTTAGTAGTAGTAGTGAGGGACTTTTTCAAAACGAGGTGCCCAAATAGTGTAACCGTTATCTGTGCCACTGAAACCTATTAAAAATTTTCCTTGAGGATGCGGTTAGTATGAATTAGTATCAGAGCGAATAAGATGATGGCAGTGGTAATCGTTTTCGGTGTAAACCCGCGTAAACAGGGTAAAGCGGACCAGTTATGAGAAATCTTGAATGAGAGGGCTAGGCAAGGGCAAACCTTGGGCTAGGCCACCAAACTTATTCTTTGACCAGTGAGCATTCTCAAGCGAGAGGCTAAGGTAGGGTAACCGTTTTCGGTGTTAACCAATAACTCTAGCATATGCGAACCGGCTCAGATAATGCGTACCAAGGTGAATAAAGAATGGTGTTCCCGTACGGAGTGGAGAGGCTGGGGCTATTGTGTTTGGTGTGAGTCCATACCAGGTTAGTCCTGTAAGGGAAAGCCTTGGGGTAAGTTTGTATAGGTACAGGTACCTTATAGCTCCCGAGTGGATCACTGGACTTGTTCCTTACCTCCCATCCTAACAAGTACTCAGTCAGCGTCCTATAACTTCTAGGCTTTTCAGACCATTGTGTCATATCGGCTTCTTGCTCGTTCCAAAATAACACCTTCAAAGATCCGGCTCAGAAAAGAACACTTTGGCAATACGAGAAAGCCAACTGGGACGGCTTAAACAGTTTCTTTAAGTGTTTTAATTGGTCACTTTGTTTCCTCGATAGTGACGTTGAAGCCGCCGCCGATATGCTCACCGAAATAGTTCTCATTGGCATGAAATTCTTTATTCCCAACAGGACTAAGGATATCAAACCAAAGGAGAATTCATGGTGTAACTCGAACTGTAAAGAGGCCATCAAGTTGAAGGAGGTTAGATTTCGGTTATATAAAGCCAACCCAATCGAGGAAAACCGGAAAAGTTTAAACAAGCCAGAAATGTCTGCAATGCACATATCCGTTGTGCTAAATTCCCTCATGATCAGACATCGAGACTTCAGGGTCCCAAAGGTAGCAAAAGTTTCTGGTAATTCGTCAAAAATATTAAGAATTGTGCCTCATCCTCCATGAGGGGAGGATGAGGCACTCGTTTTCAATGACATCCCAGCTGTCAGCTCCTTAGACAATCTACTTGCAGCTCATTTTGCTGCCGCTCCCTGATTGCGAGGAGCTGGCAAGCCTCCATCTGTACTCGAGAGCTTAGAACATTTCATGGGACAAATTCATTTTCGCACTCGTACAGTAGGTGTCCAGATGGTATTTCCCCCATAATTCTGAAGGGGTGTTCTTGCACGCTGGCAAAACTACTGCGTAGGCTTTTCTGTCTGCCCTACTCTTCTGGTCTCTTTCCGAGTAGATGGAAAAAAGCATTTGTTCAGCCCGTCCCAAAAAAGGCGATCCAACTTCTCCGACCAGTTACCGACCAATTGCGCTAACATCCATTCTTTCCAAGGTCATGGAAACGCTGATAAATAGTCAGCTAATGAAATATTTAGAATCTCGGAGTCTTCTCAATAACCGTCAATTCGGCTTTCGTGGCAAAAGGTCCACTGGTGATCCGGTGGCTTATTTCACCGAAAAGTGGAACCGCTCCTTGCACCTTCATGAAAGTTAGGTTGTTGCGCTCGATAGTTCTAAAGCATTTGACAGAGTCTGGCCTTAGGCTCTTGTTCATCATATTAATGCTGGTGTTTCCCAGGGCTCAGTTTTATCTCTAACACTCTTTTTTAACTTTTTAAATGATCTCTTGTCTGCCACATCTAATCCAATCCATGTTTTTGCTGATGACAGTCATCTTAGTTTCTCATATTCGTTTCCTGGCAAACGCCCCAGTCCTTCGGACGTTGAAAGGGAATCGTTAAGTATGTTGAACTCATTAAATTCCGACCAGAGTGGAAACCACCGAAACAGAGTGGAATTTAATGCTTCCAAAACATTATGTTGCTTACTGTCATCCAATCTGAATAGAAATCTTCAGCCGTCGTCCATGAACGCTACTTGTGTGTTAATGACAACTTACGTTGGAATGACCACATATTCGACGTCGCCAAGAATGCAGCGAAATGCTTAGGATTTCTCAGTCGATGCAAGAAATACTTTACACCTTCTGATCTGGCTGTCATTTATAAATCGTATATACAACTAAAACTGGAGTATAATTCTCATGTCTGGGCAGGAGCTCCTAAGACAAATTTACACCTACTCGATAGGATACAAAAAAGAGCATTGAAATTGATAGGTGACCCAAATATTGCGAAGTCAATCGACTCCTTGCAACATCATCGCAATGTCACTTGTCTTTCATTGTTCTACCGTTTTTTCCATAAAGAGTGTTCCAGCGAAATAGCCAGCTGCATTCCACCCCCTAAAGAATTCAACTGCAATACCCGCGTAAGAAGGAATGCTCATCAGTACATCCTTGAGCCCAATTTCGGACGAACCGCATTACATTGGAGTTCTTTTTTTAGCTGAACAACTCGTATGTGGAACAGACTTCCACAGGAGGTTTTTCCCCGTCACTACAGTCCCCAACAGTTCAAAACCAAAGTGCATCAGTTCCTCTCCTCCTACTCCTCTGATCCTTTCCATTCGCGTTATGTTAACTCAGTATAAGGGTAGCCATAACCCCTTAAACGCGGGTGAATAATAAAATAAAAAAAATAAAAAATCAAAAGACAAAGTGTGGTTCGCCATTCAGGCGCTTATCCCATTTGACACTGAGATAAAACCCATCCTCTTCTTAAAGTCGAGTTTAGCTGGATTTTCATTTAGATTTTCGAAGAAGAATTCACCTAGGGTTTTGCTTCTTAAGGTCACCAGGGCGGGGAATTTACACAGATGATGAACCAAACTTTCTTACTCTTCCTCATATTTGCAAAATCTGCAAACATCTTTGAAGGTAGCGCCAAGTATTCCGGCATATGTCTCCTTACCATAGGAATAGGCAGTAGGAGCTCCAAATATCTTACCAAAATTCAACCTACTAAAGAAAATTAGTATCCTTGTTTTCGTACGATTGAGAGACACGTGCTGATTATGCTCTTACACCTGTTGTTCGCCGTTGTTATGAGTTCGGTGTCAAAAGGAAACTTCATAGAATTTATGGGTGGTGCCGTTTCCTTTAGACTTGGATTAGCGTTAGCACGTTCTCTAGCTAAGTCGCTAGCTTTGAACTTGCCTGGATTATCCCTCTGCTGGGTTTCAGGCCATTGACAAATGGCAATTAGGCATGTCTCATCTAAGAGAAATCTCATTGTAAGATTCACGGCATTGCTTGAAAAAATGGTTATCCTTTCCTTGGCTATAGCGCTGCTGCTGCAGTCCACAAAGGTGAATTCAAGGCCAAATTGCGGCTTCCCGGACAGCTGCTATTTTAACAAAATGGCCCACCCCGTTGACGTTTAGTTCTTGGAGGTTTTCTTCGGGCTCAGTTCCAGCCCTGGCCCTTCTTTAAAGTTTTCCCCACGAACGTGCAACGGGACTACAGTCAGAGCTCCTTGCTGGCCATTTACTGGCATTCCCACTTCTTGTAGCTACTTCGACATGTAGTGGGGCATTGTTCTGCTTCTGCATGAAGCCTTCCCCAAAGAAACCAGAGTATAGCATGACATATGGTGCTCTTGCGCCTCCTAAATACATCGTTTGATAGTCATAGTGCCTAGGCGAGGCCAGGATACGAACTCAAGAGCAGCTTTGCCTTTCAAAAAAATGCCACTCCTTCCTCCTTATAAGACCGTGCAAACCGCTCTTTCTCTCTTCGATACACTCTTCTACGTAGATCGTTTTTATAAAGATTAATTTCTTACTCATCCAAGAATAGTTCTTCTTCTTCATCTCCTTTTTCTTTAAGGCCCGAGGTTATGATCTGAAGGAATTGTATGAGCCTGAATTGTCCCAAATAATAGTGTTCCAAATGGACGCCAATAGGACGGGTCTATTTTATTGCACGCAACTGTAAAAATTAAATCTGCTACAAAACTAGAAAAATGTGGAAGACAGTCTAGAACTTGAAGTTCAATTTGCACAGTTGTCAGTAAAATAAATGAACTCGATCTCAGGTGATGAATAGACGGTTGACAGAAATTGTAAATGAACTTGGTCCGAAAACCAGAAAGTGGCTCGGCACAGTTGCGCCAGAAAAGTAAGTGAAATCTGTTAGAAAACTAGGAAGTTGAGCTTGGTTCGAAAACGAGAAAGAAGACTTGGCAGAAGCTAAAAAAGCATGTGAACCCGGTAGTACGACTAGGAAGCTGGACTCGGTTCGAAAACTAGAAATGGACTTGACAAAGTTGCCAGGAAAGGAGAATCAACTCACAAGACCAGACAGGTGGAATCGTTTTAAAAACTAAAAAAAGACCCGATACAGTTCCCGAAAAAAGTAAATGAACTTGGTCGCAAGACGATAAAGGTGGACTCGGTCGAAAGAACAAGAAAAGGGCTTGGCAAAGCTGGGGTGGGGTGCTGAGGCGCAGTGGTTAGGGTGTGTGCCTACTACGCCGGAGGTCTGGGTTTAAGTCCTACCATCGTCACCTGAAAAAAGACTCGTTTTTTTCACGGCCCCCACCTCCGCGAGGGCCTGACAAACCCTCCGAGAGTAACAATTTTCTTGAAAAACATCTCAAAGTGCCGTTCAAATTCGGCAAAAAATTGTAGGTCCCCTTGTATGAAAAGTAATTAACACACCAGCATACATTGTTGAGAAGTTGGCCCTGGTTCACCTCGAGCTGTTGCGCCACTCTATCTATCTATCTATCTTGGCAAAGCTGCTAGAAAGTATAAATGAAATTTGCTACAAGACTACAAGTGTGGACTCGGTGCCAAGTTAATACTCGTCAGTAGCCACCAGCCGTATAGATTGGCTGGTGATACTATTGTAATGTGACGACAAGAAATAAAAGACATGCAGGAACTGCTGAATGCACCCATCGATTCACTTAACGAACTCACCAACTGTCATTCCAGTCAGCTGACATATTCCAAGTTCGAATTTCGATCCATGGAATTCAGCGGAAGTTTACCAATGGAAAATTACCAAAACGGAAGTATGGAACGTACTAGAAGGTGTTTAACTTTGTATAAATACTCGGGTGACAGGCTCGTACGGGACAGTTATATTTTAAACGTTGACTTGTGAAAATCGGTTACAAAGTAAAAAGTGATTGAATTGAAATAAAGTGTTGAATTCTAAGCAGTAAAGTTGTAGTTAAATAAGTTTGTTTGATAAATAAAGTGTTTAATTGTGAAATTATAAAAGTGAAATTGAGTTTTTTTTTGACGAATCCCAGGCCAGAAAATATTACACTGTAGAACTGAAATAAAGCTTTAGTCCTCGGTCGGTTGGTTCCGCAGATCAGCGGAAGAAAAGAGCAAAACTTAAAATTGCCTAGGTCAGGCTCTTCAATGACCTCAATCTCGTGCTGGGTGACAGGGGGCACGATCATTCTTACATTATCGGCGAACTGCATAACAGTCGTTAAAAGAATAAAGTCACTAAGACGACCCTATAGTATCCAGGATTTTAATGATGAGACTATTTCTTTCAAAGCCACCAGCTCGCATAAGCCTACGAAAGCCCTTAGCGTCTTAGTTAAGGATTTTAGCTAATGTTACACACGTTGACAAGAGCCCTTTGACATTTTTGACAATGGTGAAAATATTTTGACATTAACCCATTTCTAGAATAGCTGACACAGTTTTAAGAAAATAGTGAGAAGTTGGAACACAGACCAAAAGCTTATGTGACTGAAAATTTGAAGGATGTTTTTGGCCGCCCCTAATTGCATTTAAAAATTTAATCATTCCATTGAAAAACTTCGAACTTGTGCTGTGGATTGGAGTTTGTCAGTAATCAACCCCTTATCAACACTCTGAGTTTCCTTCAAAGGAAATAAATTTAAATATTCAGTTTATTAAATTCCTCAACATTGATATTGAATTGGCAGACGCCATCAGTGGCAACGTCTCAAATGGAGCATGAAAATCTTCCAGTTGTGTTCAACGGTTAACCGAAACGCTGCCTTGATAATAGATTTCGCTGGAAGCGTAAACGTTTTCATCAAATTCTCCTCGGATGTTTCACAGTAACCTAGGTTACTATCTGCACCCACTCAAGGACAATCCCGAGCTATGAAGCCTCCCACTGATGCTAACATTATCCTGGTCCAGCATCCGATTGAATTGGTAGTTAGTGTAGGGCCTCCCTGTGCCTTGCGCCCGCATCGTTTACAAAACACAGTTTTCAAATGCATTAGTGCCAGCAGTACAGCACATACGGAAACGAACGGTAGTGGGAACGGAGGAGCTAGCGCTTCATGTGCATCACAGCACTGGGGGCTGCACACACTTGCATTCGTATACAGAACACACAGTCAAGCTGAGGCTCCACCGTGTACCCATGTGGTATGTGCTGGCTTGGGGAGCTTCGGAGCCGAAAAGCTCCCAGCCAGCACGCGCATCCAAATGCTGCACTAGTGGTTGCAAATGGCAAGGTACATGCATTGCACACTGCCAGTATGTACTTCAGCACTTTTCCCCTTTGTTGGGGTTTTTCGCCTCGTGCCTATGAGTGTGTATCCATGTATCCAGAAGTTTGCATTTCATTTTCGAATGCAGTTCATGTTCAAGGCCAGATACAAGTAACACATCGTGAGCTATAGCTCAAGCTGTAAGTTTGTCTGTATACCTCTACCGGGGTACAGTGCTAGCGTTAGACACAAGACTAGGCATAGGCACTCTCTAGGTGTAGCTTTGTATCTGCTGTTGTTTGGCTTGCTTGCATGTGTACTCTTCTATTCAGATGCGCCAACACCAGATGGATGTGTAAGTACCCTATGGTTGCTAGCTGCTCTGGGACAGTACAGAATAGCTATTAATAAATCCAAACAAAATTTTCTTTTCTTTGCAAATTGCAGTGCGGTTTGTAGCTACTTATATAGAATGCTTTCCTTTTTCTGTGCACTCGTGTATACAGTACAGAGATATGCATGCGCCTTTTGAGCAAACTTCTTAGACTGATTGTCTAAAATGTCATTCTAGAGAATTTGCTCATCACATAAAAAGATGAAAATTTATGGTTGGTTGTCAGCTAATTAAATAATCAGTGCAATTTCAAAGCATTTTCTTCATTTACGTGTCTGTTCCCCGTTCAGTTGTTGAAAGAGTCCTTGTGGTGTGACATTTCAAAAGATTTCCTTAAATCTGTTTGATCATTAAAACTTCTCTTCGTATTTCTTCAAGTAGCTGGCAACTTGCTCATGACAATCATTTTAAACCATTACGAACTGATTTCTATCAGTGGAGACCATAGTCACTTGATTCTGTTTTTTTAGTCCTTGTAGCATGACATTTCGAAATTTTGCTGCTATGCACTTATACCAACTACCCTGTAGGACAATTCTTCACCCATATTGCTATTGCCCGACATTGCTAACTTAATTATATCTAAACAATGCGGCGTTGACATTACATCATTTTGCTGATTAGATCTTTTTAATGTCTATTCCAATAAACCATTGCACCTGGCTTCGCCCCCTTCAAAGTGTCATAAGAAATGGGGTTGCTAGCATTCGTTATGCAAATAATCATCTGGTGTGCATACATGTAATTTCTTGCCGACAAAATGTGCAAAGAATGTATAGGGACCAAAGCTCAACACATTTTTTTTTTAAATTGGCTTTGTGAATTACGGCAACAAAAGACACAACACGCGCGCATAATTGCGTGCAATTTGATGTCGGAAGTAATATGGCATTAAGGATTAAGGTGGTATTAAAATATGGACGCATGTAGGTGAAACTATTTGCTTGACTTCATAAATCTTTAACCTTGTCAAAATCAACGTCAGAATGTCATTATAAAAACTGCATTGAAAAATTGTCTCTGAAATGAGCGTTTCGTCCCTTAAAGAAGCCTAGACGTCTAGGGACAAGATATTTAAAAATTTTCGTAAACAAAACGGTCTAATGTATCATGCATTGTGTGACAATTTAAAAAAATTGTAATTGTCACACAATGCATGAAAAATTAAAACTTGAAAACCTCGAAACGGCTTTCGAAACGATTGGCTAATGGCTTATTATTTTGAACACCGAATTACCAAAATGAGCTGTCAAATAATAGTCGGTGTTTGCGGCAATTCCAGGGTGGTGTACACTCGGTTTTATTGTGAACAGAACGACAATTACTGAATCGGTGCACTTATCACGTTAAGTGTCAAATTGTTTCGACTTCATTTTGTTTATACTTTTTTTTCATTTCGTAGTGTGATTTTGTTTGCGTCGGTTTTTTGTATTTTAGACATAAAATTAATATTGTTAGGTTGAGTGTGTGATATTTAGTAACCTTTTATCGATTTCATACAATTAAAGTCGCGTTGTAAGAAATAGCAAATGAAAATTGAGTGGGAACGTCACTCCACCCTCAAATACGACGGTGGCGAAAATACGACGGTGTCGACACCGAACTAATTCAGAGTTCATAAGAACGTTTACGTTAGCACGATTCCGTTCAGGTGTACGAGAAAAGACAATTTTCTCCTGTATTCCACACCAGTTTCACGATTCGGTGTTGAAAAGAATACGCCATAACTTTTATGACTTGCTGGGAAGGTTTAGGCACTGTAATTTGCTCCAAGGGTGAAAAAACACTTTTATACCCTCATATTGTACCTAGGGGCGGATTAAGGTGATATGAGTGGTTTGACAGCGCACTGGGGAGACATGTTATACCATGTCTCCACCAAACACTAAATCTGTGTTCGATTAACATAAAAATTAGAGTTAAAAACGAATCGCCTCCACCTCCTTATAAACTTTCAAACCTTTTCGCGCACCTTTATACCTAACAGTTTGAGTCTCGAAAAAGAAAATCGAATTGGTCCACGTATGACAGATCTGTCACAAATACGTTTTTTATTGGGATTTTTACAAAAACATTGTTTCCTTATTTCTTTCTATTAAATGCCAGCGTCACTCTATTTTAAGAGAAAAATTGAATAAAAAAAAGACTGCTCGGCCGGTGGAGACACTTTGGGTTTTATTTTAAATCGTCTCCCGCTAACCGCAGTTTTAAGTAAAGTTTTAAGTAAAGTTAGGATAGGTGGCTGTACAGGAGGTTTGTTGTACCTGGATACAAGCCCGAGGACCCATAAGATTAATTCCTAGTTTGATCGAGCCAACCAGTCTCGGTATAAGCCTGTTCCGAAGGTGGATAAGTAAGAGACTTATCCGAAAAGGGTAACCGTTTCGAGTCAGACTAGTGAGGGATTTTCTGGGTTAGCTCATGACTACTAAAGCCCTAGAATTTATCTTGAGGTATGAATCAGAGGGAATAAGCCCGCGTTATCAAGATATTGAGAAGCCACAATAAAGACTTATCTTAGTGAAAGTGAAATGCAATTGGGTTGTCTTAGTGTTTTCTTTCTCAAGATCTATAGAGCGGGACAGTAACATAGAAGATGATCTACGTTTTTTTCTTCTCCTGGTATGTCTCCCTACCAGACAGTTATCCGAAAGAGCTCCATTATGTCTCCCCAAGATTTGTTCTTCTAAAGGCAATGAATCTACTTGTTTTACTACCATCGATTTATGATCCAGCCGTTTTCCCACATGTTGTCGGCCATTCTGAAGATTTCGCTATCCCGGTGAAACTATATCGAGTTTCTAGGTGCTGCCGGTTCCGTTGCACTGTTAGTCGGATTCGCATAAGCACCTTACTGAGCCTGGAACCAACCGCAGAGATATGTCGCATCTGACAGCAATCTGATTGAGAGCTTCATCTGGGGTGGCAGTCCTCCGAATCAGATGATGGATTACCACTTATCTGGCTTGCCCTATGGCATAGGCCAGCCGATTCCTCAGCTAAACAGGAAACCAGCCTTCCTTGCTTACTTACTTTAGATTGTGTTACAGTTCGAAGGTTGTTGGTTAACGGGCCTGAACCAACAACCTTCGCCAGGAAGCCTTGTTTCTAGCTAGCCTTCCACTTGCGTGCGCCACCTGAGTTTCGGTGCTTCTCTAATGTGCTGCCCCTACGGTGTGGATTCTGAAACCGGAATCTAGACTCTGGATCTCGGCTTCGGTTTTCTGTATGGCCTTTAGCGCTTCGCACCGGGCCACACCGCACCGGACCTCTCAAGCTACCGACTTGATGTAGTCAACTGACCTGTCGTTGATCAAAAGTTTAGCATCCCATGCTTGCACCATCTTTGAAGGTCGGTGGTGCTAGCGTTGGGTTGACCAGACAGTGCTGCATAACGCCTGTTGATAACTGGGTCTTAAGGAGCCTCCAGCTACCCGAACTTATCTAACCTTTCTCATCACCCTGGTTTATTCATGATATCGAGGGTTGTATGATCCCTCGAAATCACAGGTTGTCTTGGCCTCCTTCGGGATTCTTGAGGGCCAGTCTCGTGACTTTGTTTCTCTTGGAGGTCGGTTTCGAGGTTGCAGGCTTGGGACATCCGAAACGAGTTGACTTCTGCCTCGTGTTATTTGAAAGCCCTTCCCAATCGGGTTAACTTTTCTTAGCAGCAGTGAGATACCTATCCTTAGCAGGTGGTTTACTCCTACAATTCGCCTTTACAGGCTTTTTTTAGCGAGCTCCCATCGGAATGCCCTTCCGAAGAAGATTGAAACCCTCGATGAATCCGCTTGCAGACTGACAGGCTCTCGGCCGTAATTCAATCCAATTTGCCTCTACATTTTTTGTAAATCTGAACAGTTGAGCTAAGTTTTTTGAGGGTTTTGTTCCCTGCCAAAGGAATTCCCCTTGGAGCTGGGTATTTAATGATAGGTTGAATTACGGTGACGGCTTCTAAAGTTAATGATTCCCTCAAACCCCAGCCCAGTATATTGGTTGATTTTTTGGTTTTATCACTTAAAAAGAGGTGGCATAAAATTTTCCTTTAATTTTTTTATATTGTTTCCACTGCAAACGAACTGTAATAAGCTTATTGTTTTTTGATTTCAAAGCTCTTGTTTTAGTTTACGTTCATGTGACTTGGTTGATGTTAAATAAGTGGCCCATAGGTAACGATATACATATTTGCTAGCAGCATAGTTTTAGTCACTCAACTAAAGTGTTTTCAAGCACATCTAGGAAGCCATTTCTTACATCTAGGAAACCCACACTGAAAATGATTGAAAATCTAATTGCCAGTTATTTTTTCATTGCAATTGCCATGTTCATTTCCATTGCATTGGGCATTGGCAGTGGAGCCACAGCGTAAGAGTAGAGTTTTTTAAAATGCGTTAAAATGGCAGTATTTAAACCTTTTGTGAAACATATGACGCACTGGGTTAACTTTGAGCTGCTTTATACGTGTGTTCAATATTGGCTTTCTGCACTGAGTGGTTCAAATGTTATGGCCTCAAACACTTTGAAAATTGTGATCCATTTTCATTTCTTCATTTCTCAAAAACTTTTCAATATTTTCAAAACATTTTTCCTTTAAAATATTCAGTATCTGCTTAGCTTTAGTTTCGCTTTTCTTGTTCTTCCCTGATGCCTAACTTCCTAAAAAGTATTGAAAACCATTTAATCTATTTTCCCATTAATATTCAAACTGTAATTAAGCCGTTATTTATGCTTATAAAAATTACCCTCGTTTGATTATCTGATTATTTCCACAGTTTAAAAGCACACCAAATTTGCCTTCCTACGACTTATCGGACAACGTAGCGATACCATAAGATGTCCTTATTCCATTTTTCGAAGGACCGCTAAGAAAATTCTAATTTCTGGAGATTTATCCTAGGTTCAGCTCCGTTATTCCGTACTGAAAAACTGACTCAAGTGTTACATTGGCACCGAATTGAAATCTCCCACAAGGAATGTGGGAGGAAGTGCCAGGATGTTACGCGCGAAGTTCAATAATTATTTAATATGTCGAGTACCTCGTGCAAATCTTTGCACCTAAAAGAAGCCGATTTATTTTTTTTTGTTAGCAATTCAACAAGCTTTCAAATGCGTAGCCGAACTTCAAAATTTAACTGAAACTCTACATTTATAAACGTGTGCTTCTAGCGCACATATGGTTAGAGGTTAAAAAACTTAATTTGTCTGAAAATTAGTTCTACGCCGAAGAAATTATGTGATAAAACTTAAAGGTACATCATTTGCTTTAAGTTTGCTAAAATATAAGGCTCAAAGCATGAGCTCCGCCCATTTTTTTGGGCGTTTTTATAGAAAAAAAAACTTTGCATTGACTCATTACTAATTGTCATTCCAGTCAGCTGAGAGCAAACTGCCGTTCGAAGTTCAAATTTCGATATCGAATGCCGCTCCAATGGAAAAGTACGACTGGGAAATTACCAAAGGGGAAATACAAAAATTGCTAGAAGGTGCTTAATTTGTTAAGACACACGTATGACAACTCGTAAGGGACAGTTATATTTTAAACGTTGACGACTGAAAATTTGAATTTATATAAGTTTTGTTTGATAAATAAAGTGTTGCATTATGTTATTATAAAAGAAAAATTGCGTTTTATTCAACGAACCCCAGGCAAAAATATTACAATATTACTTTCTATTTTTTTTTTTTATCTTTTTTGTCAAATTTCATCTTATCCAAAAAAACATAATACAACCAATTTAGCAAAGAATATAACTTTCTAACTATCCTTGAGATGCTATCGACAGATACTACCAATCTACCAAAATTCAATTGGTATACCCTTTACCTATATCTAGTTGTGACAAGGACTTATTGCCTTAAATGTACAAAAAAAAGTACAGTCAGTAATAGTATGCTTGCACTTGGAACACAATATCCCATCCTGTGTGCTGAAAGTTTATTTTTTTTATTTCTTATCCTTCGTCTACATGCAACCCGAAATACCAGGAGCATGTTCAAATAGTCACCAGCGTCCCACGCACGTTGCAATGTTGAACCAGTGCTGTCCAGGGTGGTTTTGCACTTTTGGCAGGAAGGAATTCTACTTCTGTGATATGCCATGCGCTATTTTTGCGCGGGCAAGAGAAGGAATTGCAAGCAACGCGCAATCGTTGAACTGTGAAAAATGAATATCTACAACAGTTCACAAAACGGGGAATGTATTGCTGACCTTGGCCTCTAAATAAGTTTTTCCTTTTTTTCTTTCTTGTTTGCAGTTGCTATTATAAGATGATGTCAGATGAAAAAAAGAATGATTTCTACTATAAGCTACATTCTCATAACAATATTATAAAGGATGAGGAAATAATGCATTTCTTTATACCTAAGTGTTTTGTCATGGCTATTGTGTATGTGCTATTCTTGTTGCATATACATATGTGAGGTTCTATGATGCAACTGTGACACACTTTTTTGGCGCCTTATTCCAATCGTAACGGAAAAGGCTTTAGTCAAAAAGTAGCTTTGGATTTTTTTTATAGGAAATAGTGCCATCTTGTGTCAGATTAAAAACCATTTAACCATAAAAAAAGTGGTATGGAACTTGGCTTAAAAGCTTTGGCATTAAAAGCTTTACAAAAGCTTTTTTTAATAGCTTAACTTTTTACACTGCAAAATATGTTTAGGGTTCGTCGGATAACTGAATTCCAATTTTTATAGTTTCCCAACAAGATACTTTAATTTGCGGTTCGGGGCAACAGAAGATAGGAAATGCCTGGCCCATTATTTAAATTTTGCATATTGCAGGCAGCCTTTGGCAAGAGAAAATGTGCTGCCACTGTTGACATGGTGCTACGGCCTTCATATTTAGAAAAGTCCTTGTCCAACTTGCATGGCTACTTAACACCAGCAGCTACAGTCTGAAGGCAGCTTCAGGAGAAGGAAACAAAGTATACGTGGAAGTGTTTCTACAGATACAACTGCGGGGTTGACCCACATGCGTTCTTTGGTAATAATAGAGTGAAAAAAAAACCAAAAACAAATGAGTAATAACAAGAGTTTGTCTGTGACAAACTTCTATATACCCGATTATATAAACCGTGTGATACCAAATCTTAAAGTTTTTTGTCCCGAGTTCAAATATTATTTGTATAGGCCACGCCCCCAAAAGTGGGCACGAGCTAAAGGTCAAAACCAATTCAGTGGAATTTCGTTAGAATCATGAGAAAATGCGGTTAAAGCGAAAATTATTTCAAAAAAAAAAACGTTTTTGCCTAAAACCGCCCCTTAAAAACTTTTGTATGGAGTAAACTTAGCAAATTGTAATATCATTGGTATTTGTCATAACCCATGCAATCGATGAAGCCATGTAACGGACGGACAGACATGGCCTAATCCGGATAGAGTTACTAAATATAAAAGTGAATCCTAACCTCTAAATTTATAAATTTCCTAATGCCAAGGATTTTTGCACCAAAATCGCGATAAATCGGAAAATATTGTCCGATTTTTATAAAAATTGGAGAGAATTTGTATAATGCCAAAAAATCGTGGTTTTAAGGAAGAAATTATTTTTTTTAATTTTGCCGCCAAAATTTGGATTTTTCACATAAAAAAATTAATCAAAATGGCCGCCAATTCCTCCCAAATTATGATAGGTGAAAATTTATTGTTTAAATGTGTTTGTATTTTCATATACTCTTTGGCGAATTTACAATATATTTTTGCACATTAGTTTAAGTGGCCATTTTAGGGGGAAAAAATTTAAAAAAAAATAGCTCAGTTTTCACGTTCTTCTCATAATTTTCTTTCGAAAACACTTTTTGTGTAACTCTAAGAACGAAAAATGTAATTTTTTACTAAGAACTAGCGCTAAGAACCCGAGACATTTCGAGGCTCAGGAAAATTGGTAAATAACCACATTTTAGAGCCTTTCCCGAACAGTACAGAACTTTTTTTTACCGGATTTTTGTTTTTTAGCAACGTATTTTTATAATGTGGTGAACCTGGGATGAAGGTAAACGTAAGCAAATCCGAAATGATGGTTTTTTCCCGAACTCCTGTGCAGTGGAACCCGCACATAAATCGAATCCCATTGAAACAGGTAGAGAAGTTTAAGTATCTCGGGGTCCTTTTCACGACAGATGGAAGGAGTTATACTGAGTTATCCTTTATGATTGGCCAAGCTGGAGCAATAGTAAAGGAACTGCGCTAGCCGGCCATCAGGAAAGCTGAGCTTGGAGTGAAAGCCAATGTCAGTGTTGCAACCCTCATCTTTGGGCATTGTAAACTCAGGCAGCATTTAAGTAAAATTGGTATTACAGAGGAACCCTTCCGCAGATTTTGCGATGAGGTTAGTGAATCTCCAGAACACATTTTGCAGTCCTGTATGGCTCTGAACCACAAAAGGATAAAATGTCTGGGAAAATACCAGATACTAGACAGGGAGATATCCACCTTGGATCCACTTCTCATTCTCAGATTCGTACGTGAAACTCGTCTAAAGAATGTGCTCTAGGTTGAGTTCTCTGAGCCAAGGCCAAACATGAGCAATATAATCTCGATATAATTTATTAATGAATTCAGTGCGAGGGGAGCTCTTTTGAGGGCATAAACCTCTCCAAGACTTAGTAGGGGGTGCAGTAGACCAGTATGTCGTGCAAAACCCAACTTAAACCAGTGAGTAAGTGCAACAGTGCGTATATAATAGCTTCGGTCCGTCTGTAACGGAGGGCGGAATACCCTATTCCTACTCTTCTTTTCATTCCTATTCTCCTTTTCATTCCTATTCTCCTTTTCATTCCTATTCTCCTTTTCATTCCTATTCTCCTTTTCATTCCTATTCTCCCTTTCATTCCTATTCTCCTTTTCATTCCTATTCTCCTTTTCATTCCTATTCTCCTTTTCATTCCTATTCTCCTTTTCATTCCTATTCTCCTTTTCGTTCCTATTCTCCTTTTCATTCCTATTCTCCTTTTCATTCCTATTCCCCTTTCCATTCCCGTCCAGTTACCATATATGCATCATTTTAAATAGAAAAAAAATCCTTGCTTTTAAGTTTTTAAGGTATCTAGTATAGAACCCGGTGAAGCTAATGTGCTTAATTTTATTTCTTATCCTTACTTAAGGCTTACTTAGGCTAAAATGTAGTCGAAATCGATCTTTTCTGAAAACTTAGAGGTTTTTCTTAAATTCTGCCTCAAAATGTGGGCGTAGCCCAAAACTTTGTATGAAAGAAATTTAAAAAAAAAGTGCTTTCTACATTATATATTAAGTAAAAATTTTTCGATTTGGAACAAAAATATTGAATAAATTATATTTGAAAGATTACACTTTCAATCGATGCCACGCCCACAAGAGCGTGTTGTTTGTAATCATTAGAAGATGCTAAATAATAAATTTCAGCTTTTTACGACATCTTACAGTCTTGAAAGCACCGGAGGTTGTTGCACATTTAGACCGATTGTAGGCGTGTTTGTGGGCGGATTAAAATTTTAACACTTGTATTGCTTCAGATGACAGAGAGAACAGATGACATTGACAATACGGACAGACAGACAGATAGATTAACGGTGGACGGACGGACGGACATGGCTCATTCAACTTAGAAGTCGGTCTCAATCATATGCCCTTCAGGTTTTGGAGGTCTATCGTCATTATTTCTCTATGTTACATTTTCGCCTGTATCAAACTTAATGTTACTCCATTCCTGTGGAATAGGGTATAAAAAAACAAGTGGGAAAGTGCAACAGTGCGTATGCAAAAGTTTCAGTCCATCTACAAGGAACATACCAAAAAAAACTGCCACGCCTCCAAAAAGTGGGCGGGATATAAAAATATATCTGTTGAAAGGTGGGCGTGGTCAGTGAAAAAGCCCAACTTTTTTGGCTACTTTAAAGACAATTACAAGGCAATGTTACGTACCAAAAATGAATGCGCTAGCACCATTCTAACTAAGCTAAAATTTAAAAAAATGTTTTTTAAAATTAGAGATGGTCGCACATAGAGGGTTGTAGTGGGCGTGTCTGTGGGCGGATTGAACTAATTTTCAAACTTGATCTGGTCCAATGGACTTCCAGCCAACTCATCAAATTTCAGCTCTCTACCTTAAAATTTGAGACCTAAAAGTTGTTTACTTACGGACGGACGGACGGACATGGCTTAATCGATTCTCATGTCGGTCCCATTCATATCTCTAAAAGGTCTTAGGGGTCTACGGTGATTATTTCACTGTGTTACAAACTGTACATCAAACTTAATATATTCCTATTTATAATAAGGAAAAAAAATTAAATTTTCACGTTCTTTCCCATAATTAGCGGTCCGTCCAAAAATTGAAAAAGGACCTCTTATGGTATCGCTACGTTGTCCGTCCGTCCAATCGCTTTATAACTTCTGAACGGTAAGTCGTAGAAAGGCAAAATTTGGTGTGCGTATAAACTGCGGAAATAGTCAGAGAATCCAAAGAGGGCAATTTTTTTAAGCACAAATAACGGTTTAATTACAGTTTGAAATTTCATGTGAAAATGGACTTGTGTTTTTTCAAGAAGTTTAGTAGGCAAGAACTAGAAAAACGAAACTTAGGTTTAGGAAATACTAAGCTTTAATTAAAAAATAAAACTTTCCGAAAATATCAAAACGTTTTTGAGAAATGAAGAGTCGAAAATGCATGACGATTTCTAAAGTGTTGGAGGCCATAACTTTTGAACGGCTTATCGCTTAAAATCAATATTGAACACACGTATAAAGCAACTCAAAGTAAACCAAGTGCTTAGGTCATATTCTTCAAAACCAGTTTCAGTACTGCAGTTTTGACGCATTTTCGAAAAAAAAATCGCAAAAATGCGTGAAAAAACGTATGCCCCCCCCCCCTTATTTCCGGGGCTGTTTGGTGGAATTCTCTGAAAAAAATCACATGTATCAGAAATTTTTCAAAATTTTAAGGAAAATTCTAGCGGATTTTGAAATTTCAAAATCTTCTGAGATTTAACTGAGATTTAACTGAGATTTAACATAAAAGAATTTTCAAAAACAATTTTTTTAGGTTTTCTAGTAGCTTTACGGTATAAGCGATCTTTTTCAGATTCGGTTAAAGTACAAAGCTAACAAAACCAAGGAAGGCTGCGTTGAAATTTTTTTAAATTGCCGTTTTTAATAAAATAAAAAAAAGGAGCTTGTATTAGCGTTTACGCATAAGCCGGTGGCCACAGAATTAAAAAAAACATCCCATGCTAGTGCTGCTGGTTGTGCTATTGGAAAAAAGTCTAACGGGAACTAGAAAAAACTTCAAAATATTTGTTTTATGGATTTGAAATTTAAAAAATTAAAAAAAGGTCAAAAGAACGCATGTCTCCCCCTCTATCCCCCAAACGGTATAAAGTATAATTTTTAAATTAACACCGGGTATAGTCCATCTTCTTAAATTTTACACAAAACTATAGCAGACTTCGAGTATTCAAAAATTTCGAAGATTTAACTGAAGAACGTGAAATCATTTTCGAAAACTATTTTTTAAAGATTTAACGGTTATGACTATCTTGTTTGAATTTAGCTGAAGTATGTTGAAGTATGATTGGAAGACTGACCATCTAAGCCCTCATTTTGGCTTAGCGCTGCCCTCCCCCCCCCCCCCCCCCCCGCCCCCCGCTGTTCGCATTTTTTTATTTTTTTTTTATAATTTACTCGCAATTTAAGGGATTGGCTACCCTTTTAATGTTACACATCTCACGAGCGGAAAGGATTAGAAAAAGAGGAAAAGGAGGACAGGTACCGATGTAATCTTGTTTTGAACAGTTGCGGGTTGTAACGTGACGGAAAGACTGAACGTGGGAGAACATTCCACATTCGCGTTGAGCGGCTTATGAAGGAACTTCTACACTTGAATGTACGCCCGAAAGTGGGCTCGAGGGTAAACTGATGTGCATTCGAACTTTGGCGAGTATCACGGTTGAAAGTCTTTAGGGGCGGAATGCAATTGGCTATTTCGATGGAACATTGTTTGTGGAAAAAGCGATAGAACAGTGAAAGGCAAGAGACATTACGTCGATGTTCTAATGAGTCAATTGACTGCGCAACATTTCTGTCTCCAATCATTTTTATCGCCCGTTTTTGTATCCTATCTAGCAGGTGCAGACGTGGGAGTTATATTATATTATAAACCTAGGCATTTCGCAGCGTTCTTGGCGACGTCGAATATGTGGTCATTCCAACTAAGGTTTTTATTAACACACATACCGAGAATGGACAGAATTTCGGTTTTGTGGATGCAAGTGCCATTCATGGATAATGGCTGAGTGTTTCGGTTTTGCTTCAATGACAGAAGACATAAATTTCTACTCTATTTCGAGATCCCCATGATACAATGCTGTTAAGGTCAGAGTTTAATGAGTTTGACATACGCTGCCGTTCCAGTTCTACGTCCGAAGAGCAGGGGCGAGCAACCGAGAACCAATATGAGAAACTGAGGTTACTGTCATCGGCAAAGGAGTGGATTGGATTAGTAGTAGCAGACAAGAGATCGTTTGTGAAAACGAGGAAGAGAGTCGGAGACAAATCAGAGCCCTGGGGAACCCCAGCATTTATTTTGTGAACTGCAGTTTTGAAGCCATCCAAAACAACTTCAATTGAACGCTTCGAAAGCTAATTACTAATCCACTGAATAAGAGATTCGTCGATTCCAAATGCACGCATTTTCGACAAAAGAGCTTGGTGCCAAACTCTGTCAAATGCTTTTGAAATATCAAGCGCAACAATCTTGCTTTCACCAAGAAGATGCAAGGAATGGTTCCACGTGAGATATGCCATCAGATCACCAGTGGACCTTTTGCTACGAAAACCATTCGTGATTCGAGATATTTCATGAGCTGGAAGTTAATCAGCGTTTCCATGACCTTAGAAAGAAGAGAAGTTAGTGCAATTGGACGATAGCTAGAGGGAGAGCAGAATCGCCTTTTTTAGGGACGGGCTGGCCAGATGCTGTTTTCCATCTACTCGGACCGATGAAAAAGCTTACACAATGGTTTTGCCAGCGTGGAAGAACACCTCCTCAGAACAATCGGGGATATACCATCTGGACCAGCGGATTTGTGAATGTTGAGATCCTTAAGTACTTTTTTGACTGTACGAGTGCGAAAGTAAATTTGTCCCATAGTGCATTCAACGCTCTCAAGTACAGGCGGAGACAATACGCAATCTGGTAGCGTGGAGCTGGCAGCAAAATGTGCTGCGGGGAGATTGGCTTTGTCTAGGGAACTGACAGCTGGACTGCCATTGCAGAGGAGCGTAGGGTTGGAGGATGAGGCACAATTTTTCACATTTTTGACGAAAGACCAAAAGTTTTTACTACCTTTGGGACAATGTAGTATTTTGTGCCTCAACTTTTGGTCGTACATAAATTTCACACGACGGATATGAGCATTACAGGCATTTCTGGCTTGTTTGAACTTATTTCGGTTTACTAGAGAGGGATTGTCCTTGTAAGACCGAAAGTAAGATTCCTTAAAATTTGTCGCCTCTTTGCAGCTCAAGTCAAACCACGAGTTCTCCTTCGGTTTTATACTCTTAACCCTGTAGGGGATAAAAGATCTCATTCCTAGGAGAATTATATTTGTGATCATATCGGCAGCGGCGTTTACGTTGTTGTCGAGAAAGCAAAGCGACCAGTTAAAACTTTCGAAAAAGTTGTTAAGGCCGTCCCAATTTGCTTCCTCGTACCGCCAAACAGTTCTCTTGGGAATTGGAACTTTGGTAGGTTGGTTGCCAACGAAAAAATTTGCCGAAATGACACAATGGTCTGACGAGCCTAGAGGAGATAAAACATCAACGGTGTATTTGTCGGGATGGAAGGTCAAGAACAAGTCCAGTGTGTTGGCGGTATGATCGGCAATGTCAGGCATCCGTGTGGGCTCGTCCACAAGTTGGGTCAGATTGTTTAGAGCACTAAAGATTTCAAAATGATGAACCCCGTTAGACTTCTTAGACAGGTCTTGTAAGCCAAGAAGTGAGCGTGTCGCCCCCGTGGTAGGCCAAGAAACAGGTGGTGGGATCAGGTTAAGAACATCTTAGAGACCCGCCTGGGAATCACGCCTGTGTCTCTTGAGTTGGTGGTGGAGGATCGGGAAGGACCATTTAGCCGCCTTCGCTCCGCAACCGTTCTACGGATAAGCGGTCACCCAAAATGATGATAATGATGACTTGGTATTTTTTTTCAACCATAGAGAATTTTAGATTGGGTTAAGGTAAGCTAGCATTTAGCCATTTGCTTTGTATTCCACGTTTCATACAGGTACTTAATTTAAATTTAAACAAGATTATTTTACTGGCGTACTAGAATCTTAGAAACATTTACGGTTTGTTTCGACTGTATTAAAAAAAAACAGTTCTTAAAGATTTTCAAAACATTGCCAACGACTTAAAAGCATTTATGCGTCACATATAAAGGCGCCATTTTGCTTAGCCTTGGGATAACTGCGATCTTTGAAAACAGAAAGCAGCCACACGTGCTGAATTTCAGTGTAAATTCATAAATAAACAATATTTGCTGTGAAGTTTAAGGCCACAAATAAGTCTGACCTATCACAAAACTTTGAGCACGATAACTTTTCATAATAATCAAAATCTGGGCATAGAATAGGCGATAAAAAGGAATTTCTTAAAAAAAAACGAAAAGTAAAAACGAAAACAGTGTTACCATACATCATTTATTACGTTCGTATAACGATAAAAAATCACTTTTAACGATAAAGTTATCTTAAGTGCGGGTATAGGTGATAGGAGTATATTGCTTTAGGGTAATATTAACTTTTTTACAGCGCTGAAGGTTCCAAGATTGCTTTCGAAATAGGGTTCCAATAATAGCAAATTTTATGTTTGTCTGCAAACAAGAAACAACTGAAACTTACTGAATCTAACTTTAAACAAAGCCAAATGATTTGGCAGCTCTGTCTGTGATAGTAGTGTTCAAACTTATCTTTATTTTTCACGCTTTATTTTTCAACACTTTTATTGCAAGTTTATTTCGGGCCATTGTTATCCTTATCAATAGCGTATTTAAAGGAGTTCGATACGCCTTTTCGCATCAAACGTCAAAATGAAGTTCACAATAATTGTTTTACTATTACTCGGCTGCGGTTTGTTTTGCACTGGTGCGAATATTAAAGAGCGTCTTCTCGCAGCCGATTTAGAGGACACCATTGATATTCCCAACGAAATATTGGCAGAGCCTCAAATTCAACCGAGAACAGGTAATTTTAGCTTAAACATCAGTAAGAGAACAATATGGTTTTCATGCCGGCGCTTTTGTCACGCACCCCAACAGGTTGCAGTGTAAACATCGACAACCTTGGCATCACTCGGCCGCCACTTTTCCTTATCCCTGGCACAAGTACGTATTGGCCATTTAGCGATTTAGGATACTTGGAGGCCAACGTCGGGCAGACAATCGAACTTTACTGCCCCACTACATACACTTATCCGTCGGGAAAATCTGGCAGCCAAATAGCCACCTGCGTCTCGGGCAGTACGTTCCAAATCGGCACTTCCAGCTATGACTTAACGCAGATAGTGTGCACTTCATGGCCACCTACTACGGCCCGAACGACGCCGACAAGCTGTAATGGTGGTACCATAGTGGAGAGTGGTTTTGCTGTCGGAACTCGATTTGTCAAGGAATTGGAAATATGCTTTAACATCGCTGAGGAGGTTACTCGGTACGTTATGTATAAGTTGGAGCCTGGCAGCAACTACTTTCAGAGTAACGTGGCCAGACCGTCATTCGCAACGGCCGGATACTTTGCCGGCAAGAATGTAGACAATTTGTATAGCCAGGCAACCCAATTGCAGACCATCAACACTGCATTGGGAGGCGTAGGCGCCAACTACATCAACGTGAGCGCAAATATTTACCTAGCTCGTGGTCACTTGGCTGCCATGGCCGATTTTGTCTTCGCAGACCAGCAGAGAGGTACTTTCCTTTTCTTGAATGCTGCCCCACAGTGGCAAGCATTCAACGCCGGTAATTGGGAGAGGGTTGAGGACAACGTGCGGACCTGGGTGACGGCAAATGCTTTGCACGTTGACTGTTATACTGGAACCTTTGGAGTCACCACTTTGGCCAACAACAACGGTGTACAGACACCTGTCTACCTCGCCTACGATAGCAACAACAACGGCTTGATTCCCGTGCCGATGCTGTATTTCCGTGTCGTCATTGAGCCTTCAACTCAGCGAGGCGTTGTCTTTATTGGGGTCAACAATCCCTACCTGACCTTGGCCGAGATACAGGCAAGTTATATTCTGTGCCCAGATGTGAGCAGCCAGATAACATGGCTAACCTGGAACGCAACCAAAATCAGCATTGGATATTCGTACGCATGCGAGGTTCCAGCCTTTGCGGCTGTTAATCCCAATTTGCCGTCCTTCAATGTGACATCTTTGTTGTATTAGTCTAAGTTTTGTTCTTGTACATAGGCATATAGTAACTTTAAGATTTATTGAAATACTATTTAAACTTAGCTTTAAAAGCCTTCGGACTATCCCGATGTAGAACTCAACTTAAAATGCAAATAACTACCGATTTCCAGCTGTCATAAATGTTGCAAGCATAACAATCCCGCAAGCTCTTATCGGCCGACAATTTAAAAATACCTGTGACATTAATTGCATTCCCTTTGTTCCTCACAGCCAAGTCGTCAATTTACCTGTCAGTGGAATCGAAATAATATCCACTTCCGGTGAGGACTGTTTGTTTTTGCTGTCAAGAAAAAATAGATCCCGCACCCACCATACCACCCGCTGTATATCATCGTTTTGAACTTCAAACGAACCAAGTTATGCGACACAAATGTCATATAGACAATTGATTTACAAAACTAAGCCCCACATATACAGAAGCATGCAGGACACGGCAGGGATGACCACGACCACTGTCCCTGGACAACGCAGTGAAATAACACTAGAACTCATTTCCTTTAGTACGATTGCATGTGACATTTTTTGAGCAAATGTCTCAGGACTAATCGCAGCCGTATTAAATGAAAAATTCAAAAGTCCTGCGCCATAATTGGCCAACAATAAGGAACTAACTAAAGATATGAGTTTATTAATAATACCTCAAGGCAACATATGTGTGGCATCCGGCATCCAACTATATTGTTGCTGGCTAATTACAAAGGAGTCGTCAATCGTCCTTAATAGAATTGTCCCTTATTTGGTGTTTGTTGCGGTGTTACCACCATGCAGCGTCGTAGCCAGCCATCGAACAAATGTGTTAAGATTTTATTTGTACCTGAGGCAAATCTATTAATTATTTAGTAATTAATTGTGTTTGCCAATTTATTGACAAAGCAATTGGAGCTAACTATTTCGTTTTGCTACTTGATTGGGAGCAGAGACCATTCATCGGCCAAGGGTCATGCAATCCCCAATGAGAAGGACACATTGTTGGCCTTTTAATATTCAATTAAAATTGTCATGAAGCAGTCGTTAATGACTGTGGGAACACATGAGTGTGGGACTGGCTTACATTATTTATTGACTTGCCATTATTTGCCGCAATTATAAATATGTTGAGGTGTTTTCATCCTCTATTGACAACAACTGATGTGAAATGTTTTTCAATTCAAAAATTGCCTTAGTTTAAATTTCAAAAGCTGGTTATAACTTAAGCGGACATTTACATGTTGTCCTTAACAGTCATACTTTATTTACGGAGATAATGGAAGGTACCTACAGTCATTTAAACAAGCAAAAAGTATTTAAGCCAAAAATTTGCACGCTAATCCAGTTGAACTAAGATTTTACCCAGAAAAGGGGTAGTTCTGGGGTAGAGTCGGCTAAGGTGATCTAAGTGATTAGTGATGACACAAATCACAAAAATTCATCCGCGTAATCTGTGACTGTGATCATCACAATTTTTTGACAGCTCTCGATCAATCACCGTCAAAATCAGCTGGATTTTCAACTTTCTGGTTAGTTTTTGGTGTTTTTGCCTCCACCTACACCTTGCACGCCATTTTGGCATATTTGACGTAAGAAGACAAATATTTGCACCATTTTTATACCCTACCCAGGGTATATTAAGTTTGTTGTATAATTTGTAACGCAGTGAAATAATCATTGCAGACCTTTCAGAGATATGAATGGAACCGACAGGAGAATCGATTAATCGATCGGTCCGTATGTTAACAACTTTGAGGCCTTTCATTTTAAGTTACAGATCTGAAATTCGGTGAGTTGGCTGGAAATCCAGTCCTTCAGATCATGTTTGAAAACTTGCGGAATCCGCCTACAGACGCGCCCATTCTAGGCCAGTATGTGCGACCATCTCTAATTTAAAAAAATACTTTTTCCAAATTTAACAAAATACTTTTTCCAAATTTTAGCGTCTGATCCCAGAGGGACGGCTGAACTTCGAATAACAGAAATCCAGGAGCGTCTGTTTCGGAACGAGCGGCTTCCTGGTCGGCGTCTGTTGTCCGGGCTAGTATCGTCCGAATTTAAACCTGGCAGCTAGGTATAAAATGCACCTCCCCCCCAACCATGAAAACAAAACGAAAACAGCCTCGGATATTTGCTGATCCTGATAATCCAGGGCGCCCCTTGGAGCTAGGCCTGAGGGGTGTCAGCATGCGAGCGCTTGGTGGTTGGAAGATCCCGCTCGGCATCCGACCGGGCTTAACCCAAAGAAGTTACGAGCAGCCCGTCAATGGTGCCGCTATCCATTACGGGGGGCGGAGGGGGACAGCGCCAAGTCAAAATGAGGGCTTAGGTGGAAACTCTACAAATCGACAACGCCACCAACTCAAAATTGGCACGTGGAATGTCTCGTCACTAACGAGGAAGGAACTTGAACTGGTTGAGGAGGCCAAAAAGTATCAGCTCGATGCAACTGGCATCTCCTCAACTAAGTGGAAGGGTTCTGGAACCAAAGACTTCGAGGATGGGTGGAAGCTCTTCTGGTCTGGCGTCCCAATTCACATGACTGCGCAGGCGGGTGTGGGGATACTCACAAGCCCCCGGTTGTCAGAAAATGTATTCGATGTCATTCCGTTAGGGGGAAGGATTCTGATCTTAAAGCTTAAGCTTTAACGATCGACTCTGGCTCTGATTCAGGTATATGCACCAAATTGAGAGTCAGAGTATGAGTCCTTCTTGAACGAAGTTGATGCTGCCCTGGACAGAGTGGCAGAAATGGACTTCTTTCTCCTGATGGGTGACTTCAATGCACATGTGGGTGCAGACGAAAGTACTTGGAAGTGTGTGATTGGGAGGCACGGTGACCCGGATCAAAACAGGAACGGAGGGAAGTTGTTGGACTTTTGCTGTGTCCATCATGAACACCTTTTTCCCACACAGAGACATTCACAAATACACATGGTGCAAGCACTGTTTAAATCAGAAGTCACTGATTGATTCCTTTGTTGTACCATCGTGCGTTCAAAGAATGATTTGTGATGTTCGAGTTTTCAGGGGAGCTGAGTTGTCAACTGATCACCACTTAGTGCTGTGTAAATTGTTTTTCAGTGACAGTATTCCTTTGCCACCCAGGCGAAAACCAAGACTGGTGATCCGCATACGGTGGGAAAGGTTGCAGGATGCTGACTCTGATTTCAGGGAGCATTTTGCACAGCATGTTTAGGAGAAGTTTGAACAAATTCCAACTGACCTTTTGAATGTAGAGGAGGAATGGCAGCTGTTTTTATCGGCAGTCATTGCCTCTGCAGGAAATGTTTGTGGAGTGAAGCGGCTTGGGGTAGCGGCTTGTTGTGAGAAAAGAACTGCTTGGTTTAAAACGCCTGGAGTTCAGGAAGCAGAGAGAAGAAGAGAGCCTACATTGCGTGGATCCAATGTAGAAACTCAACTTCTCGAGCCCGGTACAATGAGGCGCGAAGGACTTCCAATCTGGCAGTCAGAACAGCCAAGGAACAGTCATGGAAAAAGTTCGGCGAGAAGTTGGAGCACGATTACAGATCTGCAAACAAGATATTTTGGCAGACCATTCGCCGGCTCAGAGGAAGGAAGTTAAATATCATCCAAGGGGTTAATTCCAAGGACGGTACATTCCTTTCAAGTGAGAGCGATGTCTTGCGCAGATGGAGAGAGCACTTTTCTGAGTTGCTCAACCCCCAACAGGGCACTGAAGATGGCATTTCCACTGCTGACGAGATAAGGGCGGAGAATAGTCCCACAGTAGACGAAGTCACTGAAGCGATTAAATCGCTAATAGTTGGCAAGTGTGCTGGAGTTGATGAAATCCGGCCAGAAATGCTCAAGGCAATGGGTGAAGAGGGTGTTAAATGGCTAGCACGTGTCATTAAGGTGCCCGATTGGCAAACGGGAGTTATAGTGCCCATTTTCAAAAAAGGGAACAGGAGAGATTGCGCGAACTATAGGGGCATAGCTCTCTTGATTCTTCCGGGAAGAGTATTCGCGAAGGTGTTGGAAACGCGTTCCAGAGCTGTAATCACGCCTTTGTTACGGGAAGAACAGTGCGGCTTTCGGCCTGGCAGAGGCACAACAGACCAGCTTTTTACTCTGAAGGTTATTCTTGAGAAGGCCTGGGAATATGCCAAACCGATCTATGCGTGTTTTGTAGATCTGGAAAAGGCGTTTGACCGAGTCCCTCGGGATACACTGTGGAGAGTTTTGCAGGACTATGCGCTGAGTGGGCCTCTTCTGAGAGCCATTCAGTCTTTGTATGGAAACTGCAGAAGCTGTGTACGGATAAATGGCGTCAAATCCCGTCCTTTTGATGTGCGCGTTGGACTTCGCCAGAGCTGTGTTCTGCCGCCGCTCCTTTTCATAGCATATATGGACTGGATGGTGAAGCGCAGTCTTGGCGAGCAATGTTTCGAATTGGCTGGCATCAGGATGAGCCATCTGCTTTTCGCAGATGATTTGGCCATCCTTGCATCATCCAAAGAGGAACTTCAACGAGCACTGGATAGGTTTACAGTCGTCTGTGGTGATGCTGGGATGAAAGTAAACGTGAACAAATCGGAAGTGATGGTTGTTTCCCGAACTCCTGTGCAGTGTACCTTGCACATAAATGGAGTTCCATTAAAACAGGTGGAAAAGTTTAAGTATCTCGTGGTCTTTTTCACGAAAGATGGGAGGAGTGATACTGAGTTGTCCTGTAGAATTGGCCAAGCTGGAGCAATAGTAAAGGAACTGCGCCGGCCGGTCATCAGGAAAGCTGAGCTTGGAGTGAAAGCAAAGATCTCAGTTTTTAATTCAGTGTTTATTCCGACCCTCATCTATGGTCATGAAATTTGGGTAATGACCGAAAGAATTAGATCGCGGGTACAAGCTGCCGGAATGAGATTCCTGAGGTGCGTTGCGGGTGTTACTCTAAGGGACAGAGTGAGAAACGTCAGTATTCGTAGGAATCTTAATGTTGAGCAGCTACTTCTCCGAGTGGAGCGATCGATTCTTCGAGATTCTTCGATGGTTTGGACACGCATGCCCCCTGACAGACTTCCTAGACAGGTCATGCTAGCCGAGATGCGAGCGCGTCGCCCCCCTGGTAGGCCAAGAAACAGGTGGTGGGATCAGGTAAAGAACCTCTCTGAGTCCCGCCTGGGGATTGCGCCGGAGTCTTTTGAGTTGGTGGCGGAGGATCGAAAAAGATGGAAGGACCATTTAGCCGCCCTCGCTCCGCGACCCTTTTAAAGGATAAGCGGCATTCGAAAATGATGATGATGATGATGATAGTTATGTTACGATGGTGCTAGCGCATTAATTTTGGTATGTAACATTGCCTTGTAATAGTCTTTGAGGTAGCAGAAAAAGTTTGGCCTACAAGTTTGGCCTAAAAGTTCTACCACGCCCACTTTTTTAAAGGGATTTTAGCTTAAAATGACTGTTTTTCAATAAATATATATGAAATTTGACTAAAAATTCTTTGACAAAAGTTGTAGATATTAGCATTTTATAACCTTATGGTACATGTAGTATATGCTTCCGCCCACTTTTGTGGGCGTGGTGTTAAAAAAAGTGATTTTTTGAGTTAAAAAGGCGGAATTTTAGGCCAAAATATATGCAACCACCTAGTATGAAGCATTTAACAGTTATTTTTTTATATCCCGCCCTCTTTTTGGAGGCGTGACGTTTCCTTTTTTGGTAGGGTAAGGTATTTTGCAATCCGTTACAGACGGACTGAAGTTTTTACATACGCACTGTTGCAATTTCCCACTTGTTCTTCTTAGGTACGTCAAATACGCCAAAAGGGCATGCAGTCTAGTCTAAGCTTTAGGCTGACTTTCTATATGCAATAAAAAAATAAAAAAAATTTTAATTAAACAACGATTCGGAAGAATATTTTTATGATCACCTTACGCAGACCTACCTTACCTTTGAATATGAGCGTGTTTTGGATGTATCCGCAAGGATCTGTTTTTAGTGCTTAAGCTCACATTAAACAGTCAAATTCTTTTTCATCTCTTTCAAGCAAAAGCGACTTCACACACCAACCATCTACTCACCGAGATTTTCGCATTTTCTCCTTCCATGAGGTCTTTCCCAGTTAACCATGCAAAAATCAAACGAGAAAGTAGCGAGACTTTTCTAATTTAATCTCAGTCGGGTTAGAATTTATTCAACTGGCTGAGACTAAACTAAATAAGGCAGCTATTTTAAATAGCAATCGAAATTGAAAATCGCAAGTAGCTAACCATATTTAATCACGTTTAAATAGAAGTGCTAAGAAGAAGGTATATTTCTCATAAAAATTAAAACCGCTAAGTTGAAAAAAAAGATTGAAAAAATAGCAATGGACACAACAAAATATATAATTACACCAGGTGGCAACCCCGCTATGCTGGAAAATCCACTCTCTTCGGAGGCAGGTTCTAAGGATTCTGGAGAGATAAATCCTTTTGGGAAAAGGACAAAACTAGATCGATCGTGGTGATCTAAATCGACCTAAACCGATCATGTCCGCGAGAAGCAGTCCGCCGGTAAACCAGGACCAGGACTCAGTGAAAATTAAGAGCTTAGAAAAGGAGAACAATGAACCCCGAGCTAAGCTTACTGAAATGGAGCGACTATTTCACGATTTTAAAATGGAAATTGACTCTCTGCGAAAAGAAAACGAGGATATAAAAAATACTGTAACTACTGTAATACTTGTAACGAAAGGCTGTGAGGTAACGAAAGAGTTCGTTACACCAAACCGATCAGCAAGGGAATACTTTACGGACGAGGACTAACTTGCACGTGAGACCGATTCAGCTTTATAGAAAAGATCTAGCAAAAAGCGGAAGGCGAATTGATCTTCCGAAATCATTCATACCTAAAGAAGATAATCGCTCTGTATCAAACAAGGCGAAATCAGTGTACGCAGAAGTTACAGTCCGTAAAACGAACCGTTGAATACCCCATCCTATCCCACATTGCAAAATGCTGATGTTATTGTTATTTTTTGACAACTATAAGTAGTGCAAACTTCGAAAATGGGCGTGGTCTAACCGCCCCTTATTACAAACTATCAATTTTAACACAGATATTTGCACGTTAGGCTTAAATGTACCTACGCAAAATGCAATTTTTGGTTCCAATTCAATATTTTTAAAAAATCGACCTCCCGATCGGGGGCGTGGTTAAAAAACTTTTCTCGTTTACCTTACCGGCTAATTTTTTGGTTTTATGCTTTCCTAAATTAGGCTTAAGGCCAGTAAAAAATTACTTTTTTTCTGCAAATTTTTAGGTTTTTCTTCAATTCTGCCTTTAAATGTGGGTGTGGACCAAAGTTTTGTATAGACAAAATGTAGAACTTAGTGTATTGTATATAACATATTTAGAATTTTTTTTTCAACTAAGAACAAAAATATTGAATTAAATGCATTTAAAAAATAATCCTTAAAATAGGTGCCTGTTGGAGGAGGTTTACCAATTTAATTTTTTTACATTGATTAGGAGATGCTAAATAACAAATTTCAGTCTTGAAAGCTCTGAAAGATGGTGTATCTTTGGGCGGATTTCAAAATTTTGCAACACTTGTACTGTTTCGCATGACGTGGAGCTTTAGTACGATTTCAGCTCCCTAGCTCAAAATTTAAGGCCAAAAACATGTGAAATACAAAAGGTCAGACGGACATGGCTTATTCGATTCAGAATTCGGTCTCTATCATATGCAATTAAGGTCTTGGCTTACCATAACTATTTTACCGTGCAACAAACTATGTGACAAACTTTATATATGTACCTCCTATCCTATGGGATGGGGTATAAAAATAATAAGGCACCAGGATACGACCTGATCACTGGCGAAATCTTTAAAGACCTACCAAAAAGAGCACTAGTAAAATAGCTTTACTATCAAAGGTAAATGCTTCTCTTATACTCTTATACGTACCAACTTACAAGGCAATGGAAAGTTGCTGAAAGCCATTATGCCATTAAGCCATTACTCGGATGTTCCTGCAGGCTAGTCCGATCAAAAATAGTGATCTCTTTTTGCTTACCGCTGGCCATAACTCCCTTGTATGTCTGCGCGTATCAAGTTCTGTCCAACGTAGGTTGGTTCTACTCAAGGATTCAGTTTCTATCCTACGTGCTATCGAACTCAGCGGGACTCTTATAGATTTGAGGGCTACAGATGCATTCATTCCAGACCCAAATCTCGCAAGCTTGTCCGCTTCTTCGTTTCCCGATATATCGGTGTGACCTGGCACCCAACACACAGTTACAGTGTTGCCAAGTGATAACTCGTCCAGAATTTCCCTGCATAGTTTCACAGCCCTTGACTTCACCACGTCTGTATCCAAGCCTTTAATTTTAAAGCCTTTAATTAAGCAAATCTCCTGTTGAAGGCGAATGTCATAAGGAGGTAATCCGTGACTGGGGTATCTGTGGAGGCAGCCCATTGAGTTTCCACAGAGGCGTGTTCATAAGATCTTGAGGACAACAGTCCGGATTCCCTTAGGCGAACAGCTGTTTTAGCTGCCTTGCTGCTGCAGTATATGTCCAAGGGGGTGAGGTTGAGTAGTACCTCCAGTGCCGCGGTGGGTGTGGTCCTTAGGGACCCTGTTATACCCATGTAGGCTGCCCTTTGAACTTTGGTGAGGTTAGAGAGATGACACTTTCTTTCCGTAGCCTTTCACCATACAACTCCACCGTAAGTTAAGATGGGTCTTACAACCGCTATATACATCCAGGGTACCATGTTTGGTTGCAGTCCCCACATGCTTCCGAACGTTCTGCGGCAGGCGTATAATGCCACGTATGCCCGCTTGACACGATCTTCTATATTATCCCTCCAGCTGAGTTTGGAGTCTAATATGACGCACAGGTATCCTACCGATTCGTATAACGGTAACTCCACTCCCCCCATTCATGGGTTGCTGAGGGATGGAACTGCCCTTTTCCTTGTAAACAACACAACTTCCGTTCTAGAGGGGTTTATTCCCAGTCCTCGACCCTCAACCCATTTTCCAACAATGCGGAGTGCGTAGCTGAGTCGGTCACTGAGGATTAATGGGAGTTTACCTGGGATCTCGATTGCTACATCGCCTTACGGGCTTTTAAACTATTCATTGGAAAAGCCTTAAAAGGGAAAAAGATATGTTCTAGTACTCGACGTATCGCAAGCCTTCGACAAGGTACCGCACGAAAGCTTGAAGTGTAAACTACAGCAAACCTTGCCAGAAGAAAAGTACAGAATATCGAAAAACTATCTTGAAAGCAGACTCTTTCGTGTTAGATACTAAACACTTAGATTTCAAGCAAATTCTAACCGGTCCGACCCTGTTCCTGCTCTACACAAGAGACATACCTCTTGATGACGAGACAGTTATTGCTGCGTTATAGCTGCAGACGACCCGGCCATCCTGGCCAGCACGTGAAACAGTTGAGTCATCAACGAGAAGCCTCCAACAAGCTTTGGACAAAATTTGCGTCTGGATGAAGATTTGGCGAATCGTTCTTAACGAGAACAAGTCAACGCATGTCAGCTTTATGTACAGAAAGGTGGACAATTTACCTCTGTACAAATTCTTTATGCTTACGAAGCAAAATATCTAGGAATGACTCTAGACGCTAAACTAAGGTGGAAGTCGCTCTTTAAGAAGAAGTGTTACGAGCTCGAAATAAGGTTCAGAGAAATGTAGGTATTGGCTTATAGGAATATTTTCAAAACTAAGTGTATATAACCAACAATGCTCTTGTGCAGGCAGGTGTTACAGCCCTCCTGGACACACGGTACCTATACAATTTTTGGGTTATGGCAATCTGAACAACATGTCAATTTGGCAGACTTTCCAAAACAAGACACTCAGAGCAATTGTGAATGCTCCATGGTACAATGGAGAACATATAAGCGAAAAACTTTTTTTACGCAGTGATTTGGGTAATGCCGCCATATTTATAAATGTTGTACATAAAAATACCCACCCAATGAATTATGACTCGTTGTTATTGGTTTCAGGACCAGCTCCCATACATTTTTGGCCACCCTCCTTTGCAAAAAATGACTGTTTTGCCTTAATTTCGGTTGTAAACATCTGTGAAACCGTATGTCTGATCTGAAATTCGCTTGCAGTTTTCGGGACAACGTACAATTCTGGATATATTTCTTCCTTTAACGGATCTCCGTGTGGCTTATGCTTAAAAAAAAATATGGGCTTAAATATGACATTTGGTGACCTTTCGCGGGTTCTGCTCTAACCGCGTCGAGCTACGTATGACCGATTTAATCTTCGTTCAAATTCGACCACCTCACCTAGTTGTTTGCTCTACTTATGCTGAATAACCGTAGAACCACAGTGATGTAGCTGTGGCGGTAGTAGTAGCGGTAGTAAGCGCTGTCAAAAGTTAAAACAGATGTATTCAGTGTATTGCGCACACAATGTGTGTCTGTGGCGGAAGCGCGTAGCTGTGGCGGTAGTAAGAGTTGGCCAACTTTTAACTTTCGTAGCGCTACACGGTTGACAGCGCTACACGGTGGACAGTTCAATACAAGTTAAGTAAACAATGGAGGAAAAGCACGTCGAAAAGTTTATTGAGATGGTTAAATCTAACGACAAGAGACATACCTCTTGATGACGAGACAGTTATTGCTGCGTTATAGCTGCAGACGACCCGGCCATCCTGGCCAGCACGTGAAACAGTTGAGTCATCAACGAGAAGCCTCCAACAAGCTTTGGACAAAATTTGCGTCTGGATGAAGATTTGGCGAATCGTTCTTAACGAGAACAAGTCAACGCATGTCAGCTTTATGTACAGAAAGGTGGACAATTTACCTCTGTACAAATTCTTTATGCTTACGAAGCAAAATATCTAGGAATGACTCTAGACGCTAAACTAAGGTGGAAGTCGCTCTTTAAGAAGAAGTGTTACGAGCTCGAAATAAGGTTCAGAGAAATGTAGGTATTGGCTTATAGGAATATTTTCAAAACTAAGTGTATATAACCAACAATGCTCTTGTGCAGGCAGGTGTTACAGCCCTCCTGGACACACGGTACCTATACAATTTTTGGGTTATGGCAATCTGAACAACATGTCAATTTGGCAGACTTTCCAAAACAAGACACTCAGAGCAATTGTGAATGCTCCATGGTACAATGGAGAACATATAAGCGAAAAACTTTTTTTACGCAGTGATTTGGGTAATGCCGCCATATTTATAAATGTTGTACATAAAAATACCCACCCAATGAATTATGACTCGTTGTTATTGGTTTCAGGACCAGCTCCCATACATTTTTGGCCACCCTCCTTTGCAAAAAATGACTGTTTTGCCTTAATTTCGGTTGTAAACATCTGTGAAACCGTATGTCTGATCTGAAATTCGCTTGCAGTTTTCGGGACAACGTACAATTCTGGATATATTTCTTCCTTTAACGGATCTCCGTGTGGCTTATGCTTAAAAAAAAATATGGGCTTAAATATGACATTTGGTGACCTTTCGCGGGTTCTGCTCTAACCGCGTCGAGCTACGTATGACCGATTTAATCTTCGTTCAAATTCGACCACCTCACCTAGTTGTTTGCTCTACTTATGCTGAATAACCGTAGAACCACAGTGATGTAGCTGTGGCGGTAGTAGTAGCGGTAGTAAGCGCTGTCAAAAGTTAAAACAGATGTATTCAGTGTATTGCGCACACAATGTGTGTCTGTGGCGGAAGCGCGTAGCTGTGGCGGTAGTAAGAGTTGGCCAACTTTTAACTTTCGTAGCGCTACACGGTTGACAGCGCTACACGGTGGACAGTTCAATACAAGTTAAGTAAACAATGGAGGAAAAGCACGTCGAAAAGTTTATTGAGATGGTTAAATCTAACGAAATTTTATGGAATTTGTGTCATCCGTTGTCAACAATATTAAATCTAGTTCAAATTAACTCAGAGCATCGGCCATTGTTTATAAACGGGGTTTTTGTTCGACATAGCCGCGCCACACCATTGTGTTCAATTTTTTTCCGTACTACGCCACATGGCTCCGCGGCTGTACTACGTACTACTGCTACATACCACCGCTACGGGCATTGTGGTCCCACGGTTATGGTGCTCTGGTCTGGAATCTGGCAGTCAAAATCCCGTCACTGTAAGGTTTTTGAGTACCCCTCCGCTTGGTTTCCCGGAGTAGAGCAAAGCAGTGTGACCAGTTGTAAAGAAGTATACTGTCTACTCGCTGCGTACCTAATCTAATTACACCGCCCAATCGCATTATGTGCATCCTTCTAATACCCTTCTTTGCCATAACCATAAACTAATCGTTGTCCTTAAGCTCAGCAAGACTTTTCCTGGATGACGAACGGGCTAGTTTCCGGTGATTAACAACCATGTTGAGCTATATAAAGCTCTTCATGCGTTATTCCAGTAATAGTAATGGACGGGTGGGGGACAAGATGACCATCTTTTCTGGAACATTGATCAATTCGCTGGATATAGACGAGCCAATGAAAGCTGTAGGCATATAGCGGACATAGCTGAAGACGCTAAATTTGTTTCCTTACATTGAGTCAAAATCATTCTGGCTTTGTATTGTACTATTTTATCCTGAGAGACAGAGAGAAACGCGCTGACTTCTTGAAGAAGTCTGACCACAGTTCCCCAGGCGAGACTTGTACTCACGGGAAACCCAAGTATTAATGAAAGTCATCACAGCAAACTAAACCTGTAGTTCGGGATCTAAAAAGACGTGGAGCCGCAACGCAAGTAGAATTTAGCATGATGGCTGTTTCATATAAAGAGCGAGAGAGCGAGCGAGGGTCTATCAATGACGATGTGTGGGGTGGTTCACAATACCGGAGTGATCGCTGTCTCGCTCGCCGGGCTTTTCGAAAAATTGAAAACCCTCGACGAGGTCGACGATTATTCTGTCAAGTGCTGGTGTTATTTATGACATGCTGTTTGGAGGTTTTTTGTCAAAGGTAATAGGTACTTGTTGCGAAATATAAAAAACATTTGCGATAAAGTCCACAAATTTTAGTAATTTGCTTAGTTTTGTCACTGTGCAGTCAAAATAGTCGTCGCGGTGTCTCGGTTTCATTGTATATTAACAAACGATTTCTCTAGTCTCTCGTTGTTGGTGCCGCTCTCGCGCTGAATGTGAAACGGCCATGTCAAAGCTGAAGTGTAAAAGTAACGTTTGGATTCCCAAAGGGAGGAAAAAGAAAATTTTGCACTCTGAGAGACCTAAATAGCAGAGAATTGCACGTTAATTTTTTAGAGAACATCTATCAACTATCACACTCAGGACTTGCGTACATTTTTCTCGTTAACAACTTTATTCTTAAATAAACTCTAAAGGTACATTCGCAATAATGGCAATTCATTTACAATATGAGATATCACTAAAACATTGAAAAAGTGCTGTCCTTACACGTATCCTTGTAATACTAGCTATATAGTCTTGTGTGTGTCCTTACAAGTTTGTAAACTCAACGGAACTACTTGTCCACGGTGCAGGATTTGCATTCGCCGTTGGCCTTTGGATGTTCAGCGACGACGATGGCGGCGGCGGCGGCGGTGGTTGTGGTGGAGGTTCTATGCAAGTTGCCTTTGTCACCGTAGCAGAAGCGGTGCTGTTATTCAGTGCAATCCTTGGCACTGGCCTTAAGACTGGTCATTTTACAGGCATTTGCATCAATGGTGGAATCAAAGGCGCCATAGGGACGGCACGCAAATTTTGGTTCTGCACATACTGAAAAGCCGAAGTACGATCAAGCTGGTGAGATAAATAGATGTCGCTGAGCACATGGAACCGACGATGGTCGAAATTTTGAAAGAGGTTTGGAAAGCGCAGCCCTGGGGGAGGATTGGAGTAGGCTTTTGCGGCTTGTAGCAGGTGACTTTGTTGCGAATGGACCGGATTGACTTGGTGGTAGGGATAGTTTGACGAGCCGTGCGTAAAGGTGCTTGCAGTCTGTTTAAAAGATTCCATCGATTTGAGTTCGTCCAGCATTTGATGAGACGTAAGATGCTTCTTGAGGTATGCTTGCCTGAAAGCAGAAGGTCGTCAGCAAGTGATTAAATGAAAAAATTCTTAGCAAACCTGCGAAACGTCTTGCCGCACTGTCGGCAAGTGAAAATGCCCTCCGTTACTGGTTCATCACAATCACCGCCGTTATTAGTTGCTTCACCCTCTGCCAAAACACGTTTCCTGCACTGTGCGTCTGTTTTGGGCTTGTGCCATCGACGGTGTGATGCCAAGTTAGCCGGACAATTGAACACCTATGAACAGGAAACAAGTCTCAATCAAAAAAACAAACCACACCAAGCAATCGAACATACCTTCTCGCACTCCGAGCACTTGTACTCGATGTGCACGATTCGCGGGCATCGGTGTTGCGCCAGCTGAAAGGCATCATCGTACAGCGTCCGACACAGCTGACATAGGTATGCTCCAATTTTATTATCTATGCTGGCGAGAATCGCCTTTGCCTCTTCAGTGATTTCGACCACATTGAATGCCGGGTCGATGTCTCCCTTACGCACCACCAGCTCCTCATCGTCGCGTAGCTTTCGAATTATCGTACCCGACACTGGACTGGTGTTGTCCTCATCGAGAGAAAGTTGCTTCCGCATTTTGAATCTTTTCTTCTCCGTCTTGGACGGACTCTTGACCAGCTCCGGCATATGTTCGGCATTGGGCCCTGCATCATCAGCCACTATGGCTTTTGACATGTCAGACTTAAAATCCCTCACAAAGAGCTTAGCGAACCCGTCCATCGCCTTCTGGTGCAATTCCTCGTCCTCGTAGACCATTTTATCGCGTGTCAGTGCTCTTGGAGGATTTAGTTCTTTTTCTTCGGCACGAGAGAAAAATCCCTTAGCCGGTGATGTCTCCTCGTCATCACTCCCCAGCACGTCGACATACTCTTCGTCATTGGAGTCGGTGGCTGTGTCCTTTTCATCTTCGGTTAGAATAATTGTTTCGTCGTCGAAAATATTTATCGATTGGTCATCGATGTCAGTGGCTGAAATTTGTGATTTATCCTTCAGGCGCTCAGCGCTCCCCTCCATCTTCGGTGAGGATGCTGCTGATGAGGGAACAACGGTGCTAGGATTTTCCGACCGGTAGCCCATAAATGGTGTTCTGTCAAAGTAACTCATGGTGTGCGGACGCCAAATGTTGTGTTCTTGCTCGATGACTTTCGTTCGCTTTCTCGGTGGTGAGGGTGTTGATGGTGGTGTAATCGGAACCGAAGACGAACGTAAGGACAAGTCCAAGGGCGACAAGATTGACATCGGCCGATTAAATTGGGGGAACGTACTGATTGCGGGAAGCATTCGGTATTCCATGAGATTTTCCATTCTTTTTTCTTCTTGGGGTAGGCTCTGCAATAAAAGTCAACATTTTACAAGGTGAGGCTAGGAATCTGGTTAAAAATTCTTTTTTTCTCGTGAACACAGACGAGCGAGAGTATAAAATATAGAACGATTCTTAGCGGTCCGTCCAAAAGTGGAAAAATTGTATCTTATGCGCTGTCCGTCCGTCCACTGCTTTTGTAACTTCTGAACCGTGAGTGGTAGAAAAATGAAATTCGGTACACTTATAAAATCAAACCGGGGTTTAAAAATCCTGGTTTTGATATATTTTTGAAAAAGAATTGCAAAAAAATCCAGGATTATCTCCGATGCTCTGAGGCCGTCGTAGAGTGGAGCTGAAATGTTAGCGGACGGAAATGTCGAAAGAAAAAACCGTGTGCGGTTCACCGGCAGGGTCAGAAAATCGGGGAAAAAATCAGAACCCATTACTTCAGATTATAACCTCGCGCCTAAATGAAAAAGAAGAACATGAAGACTGAAGTCGGGGTCAAAATTTTGACGGGTTAAAAATACTTTTTTCAAATTTCTGATTTTTAAAACTCGGCTTTCAAAATTAAGTAACTTTCACCAAGCGTCACCGCAAAATATTCTTGGAGGGGTCAAAAAAGTCAAAACTTTGCTTGAAAAAGAAGAATAAGCAGAATTTAGTTCAGAATTAGGTCAGAATTTTGAAAAGCAAATTTTTTTTTTTTTTTTAATTGTAACATTGTTCGTAGAAAAAGCGATACAACAGTGACGGGCAGTTTTCTTTAAAATAATTATCTATTTTTAGGTTTATGTATGGGAAGTTTTTAATCTTTGAGCTTATTATTTTTTCTAATGTCGAAGGTCATAAAAGGTAAACAAAAACTACTAAAAAATCATAATAAGACTTTACAAAGTACCCGTTGCTAGTGTATTTGACTCAAAAAAACTAAAGCATGTTTTGGTATTAGAAAAAAAAACACAGTCAAGTATGAAGACGAATGAAGCGGAGCGGTCCGTCGGCTTTTGTTAAAGGTTAAACTCAACTTTATTGTGCGGTTTGTGTAAAAAACTATTCGTTTACTAAAATTATTCTCGGACTTACATTCTGTTGTATACTTTCTTCGTAGTGGAGTAGTTTTTATACCCGACCCAGGGTAAACTAAGTTTGATGTATATTTTTTTAACGCAGTTTTTCAATAAATATAATATAAAATTTGACCAAAAATTATATGACAAAAGTTGTAAATACTAGCATTTTCTAACTTTCATGTATATGTAGTATGTGCCTCCGCCCACTTTTGTGGGCGTGGCGTTAAAAAATTGATTTTTTTAAGTTAAAATTGCGGAGTTTTAGGCCAAAATGAATGCAACCACCTAGTATAAAGCATTCAACAGTTATATTTTTGTATTCCGCCCACTTTTTGGAGGCGTGGCTTTTTTTTTTGGTATGGTCGGGTATTGTGCAATCCGTCGTAGATGAACTGAAGCTTTTGCGTACGCACTGTTGCACTTTCCCACTTGTTCGTATAGTTTTCAGTTTCGTTCCTCTATAAAAAGAGCGGCAAAGAGCTTTTCCTTTAATTTTTTCATATTTTTTCTTAAAAAAATAAAACTGTTGTAAGTTTGTTGTTTTATTTTTCAAATCTGTTGTGTTGGTTAACGTTCATGTCGTTGTGCTTGCCTCTTTGGTTAATCTAAAACAAGTATATCATTTTAGTCAGTCAATTGTTTAGTCAGTCAAATGTCTTAGCAGCATCATTTTATTCTGTCAACTTTTTTCAGAGTTTTCAGCAGCATCATTTTAGTCTGTCAACTTTTTTCAGAGTTTTTAGAGTTCAAGCACATCTAGGAATTCATTCATTATTTCAAAACTGCTTCAGTTTTTTTTTTTTTTAATTTCGAAAGATGAACTGCGGTTGTAATTTATTTCAAATTTTTGCCTCTTACCTAAGGACCCCCCTTTCAACTTTTTTTTAAAATTTAAAATCTATAAGACACCAATTTAGATTTTTTTTCTTAGTAAGCTTTTTTTGGTTTTATAACCAGCAGCGTTCCATTGGCCACTTTTCTTAAATTCTGCGGATATGGATTTCTGAGAAAACGGTAAAACATGTTAGGTATTTTCTATTTCGTATGCTTAAATAGGTTTAAAAGCTTAAGGTTGGAAACGTCAAAAAATACTTCAGTCAAATTTAAATTAGATCGTCGTTACCGTTAACAGACAGGCAACCGTCAAAAACTCGTTCAAATATTCGAAGTTTTCGAATATGCGACTCTGCCTATTAGAGTTAGAGCTAGAGGGGGAGACATACCTTCTTTTGACCTTTTTTTTATAATTTTTTAAATTTCAAAACCATAAAACGGCTATCTTACATATTTTTTTCAGTCCCCGTTAGACTTTTTTCCAAAAGCGCAAATACCTGTGCTAGGATCGGAAGTAGCATTTCTTAAATTCTACGGCCGCCGGTTTTTGAGTAAGCGGTAAAACAAGGTTCTTTTTTTATACCATTTTGACACCCGACCCAGGGTATATTAATTTTAATGCATAGTTTGTAAAACAGTGAAATAATCACCGTAGGCCCCTAAGACCTTTGAGAGATATGATTGAGACCGACAGGTGAATCGATTAAGCCATGTCCGTCCGTCCTTCCGTCTGTCTGTATGTGTAAAGGTCTTATGGTCTTGAAAAACAAGCTAGAGAGCTGAAACTTGGTACACAACTTGTTTCTTTTGTTGCACAGGCAAAATGTGATAATTGGCTACAACCGCTTATGGCCACGCCCACTACTGGCTTCAATATGAGAGAAGCGCCATTTCACATTTTCTTTCAAAATGCCTTTTGGTCAAGTTAGACAAGGCGTAGGAACTCAAATTTTTGGTACTGAGCAATATCGGCCAAAGACCTTTAACAAGGCAAAAATTGCCCACGGTAACGCAGTATATAAGGCCGGGTATATGAAGTTTGTCGCAGATGAACTCTTGCACTCACTTGTTTAAATAAGCCTCGAAAAACTTGGGTTAGGGACTTACTTACTTACTTAAGGTGGCGCTACAGTCCGGGGTGGACCTGGGCCTCGGCCAACAAGCTTCGCCAGCCAGCTCTGTCTCTAGCTAGCCGTCTCCAGTTTCGCACGCGAAGTTGGCTGAGGTCCCCTTCCACTTGCGTGCGCCACCTGAGTCTCGGTGCTCCTCTACCGCGTCGTCCCTGCGGTGTGGATTCGAAGATTTTCCGGGCCGGGGCGTTGGTGTCCATCCGCTCTAAATGACCCAGCCATCGTAGACGTTGTGTTTTGACTCTTTTGGCTAGGTCGGTATCGCTGTACAGCCCGTACAGTTCGATGTTATATCTCCTCCTCCACTCTCCGTCTATGCAGACGGGACCGTAAATCGTCCGAAGAATTTTCCTCTCGAAGCAGCCTAAAGTGTTTTCATCCGCCTTTGACAGAGTCCATGCTTCTGCACCGTAAAGCAGGACTGGGATGATGAGGGCCTTATACATGGACACTTTAGTTGCTCGAGAGAGGGCTTTGCTACTCAATTGCCTTCTTAGCCCAAAGAAACAGCGATTGGCAAGAGTTATCCTTCGTTTGATTTCAGCGCTGGTGGTGGGTTAGGGACGGTAATTTGAAATCTTTTTTTACGTAGCTTGCTTTTATTGTACGCTTCGTACTTTAACTGGGGTGCCGTGGCGTAGTGGTTAGTGTGTGTGCTAACTACGCCAGAGGTCTGGGTTCGAATCCTGCCATCGTCACCTGAAAAAAAGACTTGTTCTTTTTCACGGCCCCCACTCCGCGAGGGTCTGACAAGCCCTCCGAGAGTATCATTTGTCTCGAAAAACTTCTCAAAGTGCCGTTCGGATTCGGCAAAAAATTGTAGGTCCCCTTGTTTGTGAAGAAATTAACACACCAGCATACATTGTTGAGAAGTTGGCCCTGGTTCACCTCGAGCTGTTGCGCTACTCTATTTATTTATTTTTCGTACTTTAACTAAATCTAAACAAAATCTCTTTAGTCGCTAAGACACTAGAAGATTCGCTTCAAAATTTTTCTATAATTTCCTCAAATTCGCCATAAATTTGTTTAAAATTTTGGATAACTTCTGATACGTGTGATTTTTTTCATATCATGTGTTCAAACTGTTGCGTCGATACCATACTTTATTGAAAAAATTCAATTTTTTGAAAATACTGTAAAGTTTCTGAGAAATGAAAAATTGAAAACTAAAGCAAACTTCGAATGTTAAAAAACTTCGAACATTTGACTCGAAAACGTAAAAATATATTCGAAAACTATTTCTTAGAGTAGCTATAGTCTGTTAACGGTTATGACAATCTAAATTAAATTTGGCTGAAGTATAAAGCGTTTACAACGCAAGCTTACTGCATTTAAAAAGTTTCAATATTGCCGTTTCAAACCTTAAATTTTAGAACCTATTTATCAAACGAAATAGAGAACAATATGTTTTACCATTTTCTTAGATATCCATATCGGCAGAATTTAAGAAAAGGGGCCAAAGGAAAAATCTAAGTTGCTGTTTGATAAATTTTAAATTTCAAAAATGTTAAAAAGGCCAAGATAAAATAGTGTCCCTTCCTTTATTTTCAAAACGGTAAGAGGCAAAAATTTAGAATAAATACCGAACGTAGTCCACCTTTTGAAATTAGAAAAAAACTGAAGAATTTTTGAAATAGTTTATGGTTTTCCAGACGTGCTTGAAAACACTTTAGTTGACTGACTAAAATGGGTTACTTTTTTAGGTTACTTATTTTACATTAGCCAAATTAACCGTAGGCACAGCACAGGAACGTTAATATATATATTATATATATATTATATATATATATAACGTTAATATATATATTAACGTATATTTTCATATTTGACGGTCTTTTTTTAATTATAATTTTTGAAATTTCGAATCCATAAAACAACTGCTTTGAATTTCTTTTCAATTCCTGTTAGACTTTTTAACAACCCCTTCCGCTAGCACTGGCAGTTTTTTTTTTAATTTTATGGGCACTAGTTTTTGCGTAACCGGTAAAACAAGCTCCTTTTTTTGCTTCGTTAGTCTTAGAAAAACTTAGGCTAGAAACTGGAATTTTGAAGTTTTTTTAACGAATCTTGCTTCATTTCTGTAATTTTTAATTTTAATTTTTTTAATTTACTTTAATTGAAACTTTTTCTGAAAAATATGACTTAAGCAGTTCGTCAGTTAAGAGTCGTTTTATACATGTGTTCAATATTGGCCCGGAACACTCTGCGGTTTAAAAGCTATGGCATCAAAAAATTTGAAAAACGTCATCCCTTTTCGACTCTTCATTTCTCAAAACCCTTTCAATATTTAAAAAAAAAAAATGATTTTTTCGTTAAAAAACAGTATTTACTTAACTTAAGTTTCTGTTTTCTAGTTCTTGCCTGACTTTTTACAAGATTTATAAAAAAACAATTTTATCCATTTTTCCATGAAACTTCAAACTTACAGTTTACAATTGAAAACAAACCGTTTTTTTTTGCCCGCGTTGGATTCTCTGACTATTTCCGCATTTTATGGGACAAAGTCTACGACTTACCGTAGAACTACAGTGATGTAGCTGTGGCGGTAGTAGTAGCGGTAGTAAGAGCTGTCAAAAGTTAAAACACATGTATTCAGTGTATTGCGCACACAATGTGTGTCTGTGGCGGTAGCGCGTAGCTGTGGCGGTAGTAAGAGTTGGCCAACTTTTAACTTTCGTAGCGCTACACTGTTGACAGCGCTACACGGTGGACAGTTCAATACAAGTTAAGTAAACAATGGAGGAATAGGACGTCGAAAAGTTTATTGAGTTGGTTAAGTTTAGTGAGTTGGTTAAATCTAAAGAAATTTTATGGAATTTGTGCCATCCGTTGTACAAAAATATTAAATCTAGTTTAAATCAACTCAGAGTATCGGCCATTGTTTATAAACGAGGTTTTTGTTCGGCATAGTCGCGCTACACCATTGTTTTCAATTTTTTCCGTACTACGCCACATGGCTCCGCGGCTGTACTACGTACTACTGCTACATACCACCGCTACGGGCATTGTGGTCCCACGGTTACCGTTCAGAAGTTATAACGTAATTGGACGGAAGGGAGGGCAGAGTAGCGTTTTCTTTCTTTTAGAATATCCACCTTACCTCTGGTGGGGGCTTGTTTCATTTTCATTTATTCAATTTTTAAATGAATTTTTTCGCGATTTGTGGAAATTTTTGATGAGAAAGAACTAACCGCAATCGACTTTGTAATATTCCAACGTCTTAAAACAGTTACATACGCCAGTGTATCAATAGATTTAAATCGAAAAAGATTCTTTCTCTTCAAAATCCACTTCTTTTCTTATCGTCACATCCTAGGTCATGAGTTTATTTACTATTTAGGCTTCCACTTGAACAATTAATGTTTTTTGTTTTTTAAAAACATAGTTTTCTTGGCTCAAAAAATGTGAGAGATGTCCGAATCTGACAGTCATTTTTAATATTCCTATCATTCCCGTCGGGAACTGTGAGAAAGTGAATTGCGCAGGGGGCAGCACTTTTTGGAACTTTGTTTGTTGTTTGCTAAAGGGTAAAAATTTGACACTTGTCTTCTAAGTAAATACCTATAAGTTCTTGTACAAGATAAATCGCACGGTCAATTTTAAGACGAACTAGAATTTAAGTAATAGATTAAGTAATAGATTAAGTTCGTCAGTTGCCATGACAGGGTTTCTTTAAAAACCTCATGTGACAATAAAAATACGTGGCTTATCAGCGATAGTATTCCCAGATCTTGATACATTTTGCAACGCTTAAAGTCAAATCCACAAACTCTTCAATGAGAAACTTTATGAATACAGTAAAATAAGTGGACTCAGGAAAGAGGAAGATCCAGCTCATGATCTGGATCAAGAAAACAGACGATATTAAAAATTGCTCTAAAATTTCTAAGTTTAACAAGCAATTGTTCCAAATATTCCCAGAAATGATTAGCTACAGGTTAGGCCCAAATCACATCAACGTGTTATGCTGCCCAAAGGCTTAGAAATTTTGAAGCCTTTGAAGTCCATTGAAAAATTTTGACTGTCATGATACGTTTAGATTTCACCTGGGCTTCTTATTAAAAGTTATTTGACCTAAATCGACGTTATTTTTCCGACCGATATTTCCTACAATGAAAGAGATTTTTTAGAAGAGGCCGCAAACAATGTGCTTTTTCTTAAGACTTTCTAGTCAGCGATGCAAAATTAAATCAAAGGTAAAAATTAAAGCAAACAAAGGTAAAGAAACCGGTGTTGTTTTCCTTGCAAAATATAAAGAAGTGGCTGCCAAGGCTGCCTCTACTTTAGGCACTTATAAAGTTTTGAGAGAAATATTTTTTAAATTAGAAAAATTTAATTTTTTCCAAGGTTGGCACTAACCTATGACACTAAGACTTCACTTAAGTAACTGCACTGCGCGGATTTTTGCCTGTCAATCGTATTTAAGGACTGAGCTAAGCAAAAAGTCCTTTTTAAGAAAAGTCTTGTTTTAATCCATTTCCAATTTTTCTTAATGAGACAGTAAATCACTTCACATGCTGAGGGCTTTTTCAACAAAAAAAAAGGAACTTTGATAAAATGGCCAAGTGTAACTACAATGTGCTAAGAACCATTTAACACCGTACCGTGTGAAGCTATCGCGACAGCTTTTCGATTGTGACTGAACCGAACCTGGCTGCAAGGAACACCTGTCGCACAACAAATGAATTCCCTTTGATTCAGCATTATCCTTAGTCGAAAGTTCACACCACCGCACCCGGGGGTAGTCTGGACTCGTCACATACATCCACCAGTGTAGCTATTTCTCTCCCTTTCACTTGTGCCTGTATCCCAGCGCAGATTTGTCTCGAAGAGAGACGACAACCCCAACAAGGGAATCCTTTACATGTGCATTTTTGACGAATTGCCGCGCTTCGTGCCATGCCGTAGATTCGAACACTGGCATAGCTTCATCCCCCGCTAAGGCATCTGTATCGGAGTGCTGTAAGGTTTGTGTAGCAACGACCATAGCCATCTAACCACTGCTGCAATATTGTAAGGACCCAGTGCGCATATTCGTCAACGCCTACAGTTATTTTGTCGAATTCCGACTGGGCTTCGTTTTTTCCTTATCGTCTTTTCGTTTGATTTTTTTTTTATTTTTTGCCCAAGGATTTAAGATAACTTTGAAGCAACAAGTCCCATTGGAATGCCCCTTAGGAACGCCCCCATGTCGATGAACTATACTATACTGGATGTCAGTGGAGTCGGAACATACCTTTATTTGATAAAAGCGAACAAAAGTAAGCAACTGCAGGTTTTTGTAACCTTTTGTGGTTTTTTTGGGAGCAATAAAATTTCTACCCGATTGCAGGCGGTCCTACATTTTGTATCGTAAGCTCTGCATTGGCGTGGGTAAAAGGATGGTGGGTGGAAGGATATAATGTTGGATGTGAAGACTTATTATGGTCATGATGGAAAAATGAGACCTACTCGATTTGGGCTTTAAATTTAGGCAGTCAATTTAAGGTGTGTAAATTCTTTTTCGTTTTTACCTTCCCTTTAAGCACCAAGACTTTCGTGGGAGTGGACTAAAAATATTTGGTTTCACCCGCTAAATACTGTTACTTAAGGTTTTATTGCTTTTATTTAAAATGGCGTTTCTTATGGGTAAATGTAAATAATTTGTGGTTTGATACAAAATATTTTTTTAATTTTTAAGTCGTCGCTTCAAATTTATAGAAACAAAAAGTCATGGACGAAAAATCCGGAAATAAGTTTTATACAACTCATGAGTTGTTTAGCGAAATAACACGGAGTAACTTAAAACGGTTTGGAGAGAAAACTAAAAAGAAAATAATTCTTTTAAATAGCAGAAAATGCGGCTGCTAGGTGGGACAGCAGGACTACCGTTTACAGAATCACGAAGGAGCTAACAAATGGCCATAGCTCTCTTCAGTTCCCTGTGAATGGTTTGGACGGATCTCTGCTTTTCCCGGATGAGGACCAACTTAAAGCGGTGGTGTAAGCAACTCTTACATCGGTACCGATTTTTTTTTTATCTGATGCGATCCCGAGCCAAAATGAGTCATCTAAAATAAGCACCAATCTCATGCTCTGGTAAGGACTCGAAAGCATTTTGGAAAAATGTTCGTCTCGTAGCTGGCACGAGTTATAAAAATCCGAAAGTAATCGATATTGATCTGCTTGCCTCACACTTCAAAAATCTCCTACTCCCATACCCAAACCAAAAAAAATAAGTTTTGCCATACGAAATTGTATTGTCCTCGAGCTAGATTCTGCCTTCAAAGTGGTGGAGTTATTAAAAGCACTAAAAATGAAAAAAACAAAAATTGCCTGCACCTGATGGAATTCCCGCTGAGTTTTATAAAAATTTGACTCCTTAATTTCTAAATTACATTTTGGAGTTTTGCAATGAAATTCTCCGAAATTGAATTGTCCCTGAAAGCTTCTTGTGCTCAAAAATCTTCGGGATTTTCAAACCAGTGAGTAAGTACTACAGTGTGTATGCAGAAGTTACAGTCCGTAAAACGGACCGTTGAATACCCCATCCTATCCCACATTGTAAAATGCTGATGACATGGTTATTTTTTGACATTTTATAAGTAAACTTCGAAAAGGGGCGTGGTCCAACCGCCCCTCATGAGAAACCACATATATATCCAAGTTACACTTAAATTTACGTAAAAATGCAATTTTTTGGTCCAAATTCGATATTTTTGAAAAATCGACCCTTAAAAGGGGGCGTGGCTAAAAACTTTATATGAACAAAATCTGGACTGAAGTTTTGTTTACCTAACCTGCTTTTTTTTGTTTCATTCTTTCCTAAATTAGGCTCAAGGCTAGTCGAAATTAAGTTTTTCAGGCAAATTTTAGGTTTTTCTTCAATTCTGCCTTCAAATATGGGCGTGGCCCAAAGTTTTGAATGAATTAAATGTAGAACTAAGCGTTTTCTACATAAAATATTAAGCATTAAGCAATTTTTTTTTAATTTTGAGCAAAAATATTGAGTAAACTGATATTTGAAAATTTACTATTAAAATAGATGCCACGCCCACTAGAGGAGGTTTACCGATTAAATTTTTCTTTTTTGTGTCTTACATTTATAAGAAGATGCCAAATGTTAAATTTCAGCCTTTTAGAATGTCTTACAGTTTGGAAAATTCTGGAGGTAGTTGCACATTTAGACCGATTGTGGGCGTGTCTTTGGGCGGATTTCCAAAATTTTACACTTGTACTGCTTCGCATGACGGGGACCTTACGTACGAAGTTTCAGCACCCTAGCTCAAAATTTAAGGCCTAAAAACATGTGACATACAGACGGACGGACGGACGGACGGACGGACATGGCTCATTCGATTCAGAATTCGGTCTCGATCATATGCCCTTCAGGTCTTGGGGGTCTACCATTATTATTCCACCGTGTTAAAAACTATGTGACAAACTTAATATACCTCCTATCCTATGGGATGGGGTATAAAAAGGGGAACCTCAAGCTTGCTACGAAAAGTTTTTACACAAATGCTTTACCACAGGCTTGTTAGTTGGGTGAAAGCAAAGAATATATTAAGTCCATTTCAAGTAGGTTTTCGTCTAGGGCTGTCAACCATAGATCAATTTTTCACGTTAAAAACTATTGCGAAACGTTATATTGATAAAATAAGAAAGACTTACACTTTTTTGTTGTGATCACTCCTTTTTAAATCGACAAATCTGGGATTTTCATCCAAATTTATCAGAATTTATGAAAACGACTTGTCCGATAATTCTGGTGCAATTCGGGATGACAAAAGAAAATCCTCAGACTTTCGTATGGACTCTGGCTTTCCACAAGGCTGTATTTTGAGCCCAATCTATTTTACCTTGTTTATTAACGATGTTGTAAATTTCTTACCAGGTGGCATCTACTTTGGAGAGTTTAATAAAAGTTCTATGAAATGCTGATGATCCTGTTGTCATGTCAGATAACCCGCTTTCTCGTCAGCTTATTATCAATAAACTTAAGCAATATTGCGATCTTTGGAATCTGAAAATTAATGCTTCAAAATCCAAAATCATGATTTTTAGACTTCACCATCAATTGTCCAGGAGCAATTGGACAGTGAAAATATTGAGGCCATGAACGAATTCAAATATTTGGATTTCCGACTGAAATAAAAATTGGATATCCGCCCCCATCTAAAAGAGAGGTCAGTAGCTTCTAAAGTAAACTACATACATATATGTGGAACCAGGGCTGGGATTCTATAAAACACGAAACGAAAAACTATTTTCGTTTTTCTCTAGCTAGCCGTCTCCAGTTTCGCACGCGAAGTTGGCTGAGGTCCCCTTCCACTTGCGTGCGCCACCTGAGTCTCGGTGCTCCTCTACCGCGTCGTCCCTGCGGTGTGGATTCGAAGATTTTCCGGGCCGGGGCGTTGGTGTCCATCCGCTCTAGATGACCCAGCCATCGTACACGTTGTGTTTTGACTCTTTTGGCTAGGTCGGTATCGCTGTACAGCCCGTACAGTTCGATGTTATATCTCCTCCTCCACTTTCCGTCTATGCAGACGGGACCGTAAATCGTCCGAAGAATTTTTCTCTCGAAGCAGCCTAAAGTGTTTTCATCCGCCTTTGACAGGGTCCATGCTTCTGCACCGTAAAGCAGGACTGGGATGATGAGGGTCTTATACATGGAAACTTTAGTTGCTCGAGAGAGGGCTTTGCTACTCAATTGCCTTCTTAGCCCAAAGAAACAGCGATTGGCAAGAGTTATCCTTCGTTTGATTTCAGCGCTGGTGTCATTGTCTGAATTGATAGCGGAACCCAGGTAGACAAAGTCCCTAACTACCTCAAAGTTATAGCTGTCGATGGTGATGTTTTGTCCAAGACGTCGGTGTTGGGTGTCTTTTCTTGATGACAGCATATACTTGGCTTTGCCCTCATTGACTGCTAAACCCATATTCGCCGCTTCCGTCCCAATACTCACGAAGGCTTCACTGACATCACGCTTTGTTCTACCGATTAAGTCAATGTCGTCTGCGTATGCAAGTAGTTGAACGGACTTTTGAAAGATTGTACCTCTGGTGTTGGCGCGAGAGTTCTGCACAATTCTCTCAAGTATGATGTTAAAGAAGTCGCATGACAGCGCGTCGCCTTGTCTAAATCCTTTTTTGACATCAAAGGGGTCGGTGAGGTCTTTGCCGACCTTGACAGAACAGCGTGAGTTTTCCATCGTCATCCTGCACAGACTGACGAGTTTGGCAGGGATGCCAAAACTAGACATTGCGCTATATAGCTCGTCTCTATAGATGCTGTCATACGCGGCTTTGAAATCGATGAAGAGGTGGTGTGTATCGATTTGGAATTCCTGGGTTTTCTCCAAGATCTGCCGCAGTGTGAATATTTGATCGATGTTGGACTTTCCTGGCCTAAAGCCACACTGATATGTGCCTATCAGATTGTTGACAAACGGCTTCAGGCGTTCACACAGTACAGCAGAAAAGATTTTGTATGCGATGTTAAGAAGACTTATGCCTCTGTAGTTGGCACAACTCAGAGGGTCTCCTTTCTTCAGGATCGGGCAAACAATGCTGAGGTTCCATTCGTCGGGCATGCTTTCTTCCGACCATATCTTGCAGATGAGCTGGTGCATGCTCCTAACCAGCTCATCGCCAGCGGATTTAAAAAGTTCGGCAGCTAGGCCGTCTGCTTCGGCTGCTTTGTTGCACTTGAGCTTAGACACAGCTACTTTCACCTCCTCCAGGTCGGGTGGGTGGTATCGTTCGTATGCTTCGTCGGTAACGTCTTCGCCCGGGTTGAATGGTTCGTTCTGCCTGACAGCGGTATTTGGTTCGTCCTCGCCGTTATACAGTCTGCAGAAGTGGTCTTTCCAAATCCTCAGCACCGACTGCGATTCTACAACGATGTTCCCTTGATGGTCCTTACAGGCTTCAGTTCGAAGTTTATACCCTTGGCAGGACCTTTTGATCCTTTGGTAAAACTTTCTAACCTCATTCCTGTTGAAACATCTCTCTATCTCTTCAACCTCTTCAATCTCTTTTTCCTTCGGAGAAGCCGGTGCTCCTCTCTCCTCCTCTGCTCGTAGAGCTCGCGAGCAGCTCTAGTCCTTCTGTGCTGCGCCGCTTTGTAAGCTTCCTGTTTAGCTGCATGTGCTTGCCGGCATTCATCGTCAAACCAGGGGTTTCGTTGTGGTCGCCGTGTGAAACCCAGCACTTCAGAGGCGGCGTCTCTGATGGCATTTTGGCAGTGTTGCCACTGGCTATCAATACTTGATGCTGGTTGCATAGGACTTCGTAGAAGGTTTTGAGAGACTCGGTTGGAGAAGGACCTGGCGATCTCTTGCGATTGTAGTCGGCCGACGTCAAACTTCCTCACAGTATTTCCATTACTTGGCGCTGGTCGGGATATCCGCAGCCGTACCTTGGCTACAACAAGGTAGTGATCCGAGTCAATGTTGGCCCCTCGGAAAGTTCGGACATCCATGATACTGGAGGAGTGCCTTGCGTCGATCGCAATATGGTCAATCTGGTTGACGGTTGATTGATCGGGAGATCTCCATGTCCCTTTGTGGATATTGAGATGCGGGAACTGTGTACTAGCTACCACAACGTGTCGCCCCGCAGCAAAGTCGACCAGCCTGAATCCGTTATCGGAGGTCGTGTCGTGCAGGCTATGCTTTCCGACAGTACGACCAAAGATGCCCTCCCTTCCTAGCTTGGCATTAAAATCGCCTAGGACAATCTTAATGTCGTAGCTAGGGCACTGCTCATAAGTTTTGTCCAGGAGCTCGTAGAACATATCTTTGGTCTCGTCATCTTTCTCCTCTGTGGGGGCATGTGCGCATATCAGGCTTATGTTGGCGAATTTAGCCTTGATGCGGATCGTCGCGAGGCGCTCGCTTACAGGGTTGAAGCTCAAGACTTTTTGCCTAAGTCTGCCTCCAACAACGAAACCACATCCAAATAGGCGCTGTCTTTGATGCCGATAGCAGTCGCTGTAGTAGATGTCGCAGTTTTTCATCCTTCTTTTGCCCGGCCCGTCCCACCGCATTTCTTGGATGGCAGTAATGTCTGCCTTGCAGTCGTTAAGGGCCTCCGCTAGTTGCTCGGCTGCACGTGGTCTGTTAAGGGACCTAACATTCCACGTGCAGATCCGGAGCTCGTTGTCCTGTTCTCGTTTGCATTGGTCGTCAACAGTAAATCCGTCCGAATCCGAGGCTTGTTTCTGCTTCGTGACTGGTGTTTCTTTACGTGGGCGGGAAGTCACCCCGACGGCACGACCCCCAACCTGGAGGGCCAGATCCTTTGCTTAGCTCTAAGGACGGAGAGCCGGATAGCCCGCTCCTTATAGGCCTGAGCTCCGAATACGTCGTAGTAGCCCATATAAGGTGTTCACTAAGTAGTTCGGCCTGACTGGAACTATGGACGCCACCGTTGATTCCATCTGGGGAATTCATCCGCTGCCGTCCGGATGCAAGGAGAAGTGCCTTAGTGGGAACACTCCTCCCCCCCTCTCTCGTCTGCTACCCCCAACAACCTTCCAAAGGGGTTGGAACCCAATCTCCAGTTGAGGTACTAGGCACCCGGTGTTCACCACGGGGAGGTGAGAGTAGGAGTTGATAGACAGAGGTGGGTTTAGAAAACCTGTGGATGCTTGTATCCTCTTGAGTGCACATGTCTATCCTTTGACCACCATTTTTTAAATTTATGATCCATAAAAAAGAATTCAGATTCAGATTCTGCAACTACCATTAGGCTTTTATTTTCAATTTTACAATCAGCTGCGTTCCATTGGCCACTTTTCTTACATTCTACGGACATAGATTTCGGAGAAAATGGTGAATTTTATTGTTTTCTATTTCGTCTGTTTAAATAGGTTTCGTTTGTTTAAGATTGGAAACGGCAATATTGAAACTTTTTAAATGCAATAAACTTGCGTTGTAAACGCTCAATAGTTCACCCAAATTTAAATTAAATCGTCATTACCGTTAAAATCGGTTTCAAAAATATTTTTACGTTTTTGAGTCAAATCTTCAAAGTTTTTGAATACCTACTCGAAGGTTGATTTCTTTACAAGAAATCTATTTCAAAGCTATACATTATACCGTTTGGCATCTAGAGAGGGAAACATACCTCCTTTGGACCTTTTTTATAATTTTTTATGTTTCAATTCCATAAAACAACTATTTTGAATCTTTTTCAGTTCCCGTTAGACCTTAATCCAATAGCGCAACTATCTGCGTTAGCATAAGATTTTATTTTTTTTAATTTATGGCCAACGGTTTTTGCGAAAACGGTAAAACAATCTTCCTTTATATTTTGTTTTTATACCCGACCGAGGGTATATTTATTTTATTGCATAGTTTGTAACACAGTGAAATAATCATTGTAGGACCTTACGACCTTTTAGGCTTAAGCCGCGCGACAAAAAACAGCGCGATTTTCTGCAGCAAGCATACTCAACACACGAATGATAATTTTCTGTGCGGTTCCTGTCAGTTTTGATGAAAATGAAAAATTTAATTTTCATTGTTGAAAAATTTGTAGTAAACTCAGTCACAAACAATAATGTTTGAGGTGATTTCGGTGACTTGTTGTAAAAACGGTAATTTTTTATCGTTAAATCAAACAAAATTGTATTTTTTGTCGTGCGGCTTGAAATAATCGCAATTTGGAAATCTGCCGCAAATCGAGTCTCGCGACTAATTGACGAAGCGGCAATCGTGTGTTGTCGCGTATTTAAACGCTTGTGCTTCTAGTCGGACTGCAATTAGTCGCGCGTTTTTCTGTTGCCATGTGTCCCTAGTCTTAGACATATGATCGAGACCGACAGGTGAATCGATAAAGCCTTGTCCGTCCGTCCGTCTGTATGTTTGAAGCTTTCAGGTCTTCAAAATTATGACGCATGTGCGATCTATTAAGAGCTATCTAACTCCTAGAGCGTTTAAGATCTAGCTTAGGCCAAATCTGTTCTGTTACTAGACAGGTACTACCACTTGTCCATCTGAGATTTGTTCTTTCTATTGCATCCAGTTTTATCATGAGTTTGCATGTCGAAATTGGAATGCCTAAGGAGCCTTTATCAGGCGAAATTGAGAGAGTAGTTCCAAATTTGGCGAGTTCGTCAGCTTTACAGTTGCCTGGAATGTCACTATGCCGTGGCACCCAGCACTAGGAGAATGTTGAACTGCTCTGACATCTTCTCTAGAATGTCGAGTTTTGGGAACGAACCCTCTAGAGACGAACGGCAGTCTAAAGCTACTTTACGCTCCTTTTATACTATTCGGTTTCGACCAGACGGGAAAAATCCGGATGAAAATTTATTTTTTAGTAGCGTATGAAAATGTATTGCTCCTTTCACACTACACGGCGACGACTTTTTGCCGACCGGCAGCCGTTCATAAGCTGTTCACTGCGACTGAAATCACGGCGCGGCGACCGAAAACTCAGTGATACATGTTTTCAAAAGAATGCTTTCACTTTGCACTAGAGCTGTGTCAATCGTTCAATTTCCTGATCGAATCGATCCAGGATTGATTTGAAAAAGAACCCGATCTTTTCAGTCAATCATTCATTCGTTCCTTTTCGATTTCGTTCTTCTTTCAGTCATCGATCCAAAGTCAATCACCGTTCCTCAGTTCAATCCGGATTGGTTTAACACGACGTTGGCAGCAGCCAGAGCCAGCGTGTGCGCGGCAAATACACATTTTTCGAAATCTCGTAGCAGTTTCGCTACGTGCATCGATGTAGGCATGGAACGTGCTAATATTGGAAATGATTGAAATGACCCTTTCTCTTTCGTTTCGCTCATTTGACCAGCGATAATGGAGAGAGAAAAGTATTGGTTCGTACCGATTTCATTCGTTTCGTTAATTTGAACGGGAAAGAGGATTGGTATTAGGAACGATTGGTTTGCCCAACCGGGACTGCAATCACCAATACTTTTAGAGGAACGGGTCCAAAGGATCGAATCAATCACGATTGACACAGCTCTACTTTGCACGGTTTTAAATCGTCCCATAAGTAACACTTGAGCCTTTTGTTTTTGCATTTTTCATTGTTTTTCAATTATAAAATAAGTAAAAAATGAAAGATATAGATGCAGGCGTGTTGATTACATAAGTTCAAGGACAGAAATGCGACAAAAGATGCCTGGCATGAGGTTTGCATATCACTTGACCCAGAATTCGATGCTTGATGAAAAATGTGATGTGAGTGAACAAAATGTATTTTAAAGCTTGGAAAATAAAAGTAATAGAACCAAAGGTAGGTGCATCTGCTTTTATTTATGAAATAAACAATTATTAACATACTAAACTCCGATAGTTAAATATTCTTTTGTCCGTTGTAAGATGAGTTCCTCCAAAGCGTCTTAGCAAATGCCTGTCCAACCCAAAGAATTCATCCCCGAGAAAAAAGGAAGGTAAGTTTGGATATTCTGTACCAGGCAGAGGTTTCTCTTCTGGAAGTTCGTGCTCCTTATTTTGAGACTGAAAAAAAAACCGTTCATAAACCGTTTTCTAAATTCGGTTTTTTGCCGTTCGGTTTTTTGCCGTCCGGGCAAAACCGGACAGTGTGAAAAGAGCCTTAGAGTTCATAAAATCGATTCCAGGCAATTGATGGCCGCCTGGCTCTCAGAAAAAATACGTATATCCTTGGCGGATATAAGGTTATTCTTAAGCCAGGACAAGGCTTCCTTAATCGCCAAGACGGAACACCTACGCCATCATTTGTCTTTGATCCATCCGTGTTGAAGTGAATCGATTCGCATTCCGTTCGGTTTACTTTGGGTTGTTTTTGCGTGTGTTTAATATTAACTTTGTGCACTAAGCGGTTTAAAAGCTATGGCCTCAAACACTTTAAAACGTCACTCAAAAACTGTTCAATATTTTGAAAATATTTAATTTTTTCATTAAAGTTTAGTATTTTCTTAACTTAAGTTTCGCTTTTCTTGTTCTTGCCTGCTTATCTTCTAAAAAAAATGTATTGAAAAACAAGCACCTGCATGTAGGCCGAAGGTCGGCTGGTGTATGAGTCCAAGAGACACCCGGAATTTTTTTTCAGAACCACGCAAACGTTTTCTTAAAAAAAAGACTCCGGGTATCTCTTCGACTCATACGCCGGCCGGCCTTCAGCCTCACATGCAGGTGCTCAGGGCGTCACTACTCGGCGTTTGTCCAATTAATCGTTACTAATTATCGTAAATCGTTAATCGTATGTCCGCTTATTCGTTACTTGAAAGTCTCGCGATTTTTAAGTTTTTTTGCAATGTGTACATTGTACTTTCATGTCCCGTTCAACATCACAAGATTTAGAATTTTTTAAATGGAAAAAATTTGGATACAAATCAAAAGGTTATTTTGATGTTATCAAATCATCGAAATATCAAAAATCGATGTTATCAAAAGATTATTTATTACAACATCGACACTTGGGTTAAGATAACAACTTTTAACGCTTAAGTGCAACTAAAAATAATAAAACTTAAAATAATAAAGATTAGAGTTATGTCCAAGAAACATCCTACATAAAATTTATTATCCTCCCGGAAATATTTTAATGGAGGCGGCTCTCACAACTTTTTGATTCTCAAGTTCTCAAGTTCATGATACAATCAATATTATTTGTAAAAAATTTCAATACACAAACCACACCGTGCTTCAAAACATAGCACGCACCCACCTTACCACAATATCTTTCGCTAAATTTAACCCTTAAGGGCTCATTGCAATTTTATTATGCTAAAGAAGGTTATGGTAAGCGGATATACTAATAAGACTTAATAAAATGTTGTGGTAAATGTTTTAGGCTGCATGAAACTCAATACGATAATGGGTTTTTGCTGAAATCTATAAATTAATTTTGGGGTGGATTTTAAACTCATAACATAACTCAAAGACGTAGAAACATTTTGATAGTAATTTTAAATGCAGAAAGGAAAAGCTTTCACTAGTTTTTTCTTTGATATGTTATAAGAAAGTTTTCAACTATTTAGAACAATGGCTCATGCCTGTACGTAAAATATTGACATATGTAATAATTTCTCGATTGCGGATCTTATAAAACAGTTTATTATTTTTAAAGCAACCAAGTTTTTTGTCAACGGATTTCTGTATGGAATTCACTTCTTCCTGCTGTTAGATGCTACACGATAAAGGTTTTTCCCTATAGCAGTCGTTTCTATTTTGAAGTGTCACCGCAATAGTGCTCAATGCAAGCTTCATCTATAAGTAGAAAATGGCCAACCTAAAATCTTTTATGTAGGCCCATCAGTAACTGACTGTGTTACAGGAGTTATTTTTATTAACCTACATTCTTCTCGAACAAATTCGAACAGACTTCATGTATCTAAACATCTCCCGGTTCGTAGATTAATATTTCCTTAATTTTTCAATTACTCCTGCCAAATTACCATAAATAACGCAGTTAAACTCCCAACTACTGCGCACTCTTGCAAGTACTTTGAAAACTGGTATTTTTTTTCGCATTTTCCTTGTGTTGCAAAATTAAATTTTTAACATCATCATTCTGGTCTTCATTATCAGGGCCTCTGTACAAAAGATGGATAAAAAATGCAATTTCACTTACAACGAAAGAATTTTCATTATCATTACACCACACCGAGGCACAATATAAAAGTTCTCCTTTCACTACTGACTGCGCCATCATCCATCCAGACTCATCCGCACTTGCCGGTATCTGAAGATAGCTCCACGATAAAAATTCATAAAGAAAATTCATTCTTATTGGGGAGCTGAGGGTGCACGCACACATTTTTAAAGGTTAAAAACTGTTACTAATTGGCGCAAGGGTGCAATTGCTTAGGTCTTATTTTACTCGTGATTATTACCAGGAACTGCGGGTGGAATATCTTTTCGATTGGTGGTGTGAGACCTGTGATTATCTTGGCTTTGGTCATGCTGTGAGATATCTGGGTGATTGAGGTGAGCTTGTTTATTGAGATCTGCTTCTTGATGCTAATTAAGTTGGCGCGGGTTTATTAAAACGTTATAAGAAAATGTTGAAGACAAGAGTCATTCAGGTGAAATTTTTTAACATACAAAACGAGGTTTCTGCTTTTGGCACCCTTATTGTGAGGACTTATGTAAGAGAGCATTGTTCGTTCGTAAAGCGCACCAGTTCGTAAAGAGCGTTTCTGCAGAGGGCAACTATAAAAATGGTTTCGTAAATTTTGTTGCGTTGACATATAAATAAAAAAAAAACAAAATTTAAACGACTATAAGGATCAAGTTAAAAACTGCTTACACACTTCATTACATATTGTTTGTGTTAATAGATCATAAATTAAAGACATAGGTGAATCGCGGGGAAGATATTGAAGTCAATATTTATAGATATTGAATGGTACTTAAGTCGTTATTTAGGATCCGTTTTTTCGAGGTTAAAATACAACTGAATAATGTTAGAAGTTTATGCGTATGTGTCCATAAGTCATTCTTTATGATGTGAAGTCTTTTTTCGTTTTCGAAGAAAAATATCAATTAAGGGGCTACCGAAATGCTGGGTTTCGTAAGACTTTAAATATGAATTTAGGTGTTTTCCAGCAGAAATTTGCAATTCCCTGCAATTGCCTGTAATATCCCTATGCTTTAGGTAAGGACTATTTAAAAGATTGATTCAGCTTGTAAAAAGTCTGGTTATTTCTAAGATTAATCCTTAACTCTTTTGGGTTAAGTCTGTCGTAGGGTAAACCGCAAACAAACTGTCGTGACAATGTATGTTCGCCATGTAGCTTTTCTCTTGAGTTCAGCTGCACTTTATTATTTATAGCCCAGCCACACCGTAACTTCGATAAGAATACTCTTTGATAACCAAAGCGATCTTAATCAACTAGAACTTTGTGCAATCTCTGGCCACCTGCTTGGATCAATGTGTGACACTCTGACAATAACGAGTGGTCTATGACTAATTGCGGCGCCTAATAAGGGTTGTGGGAAATTTTACTGGGGCTATTTATGTATATGTTTGAAATCGGTAAACTTATGCCTTATGAGAAATTCAAGCAGAATCCTTTTAAGACTTAACGAACCCTAAGGGTTCTTACATATTGATATGACGAGTGAAGTGGCTTTTCCTAATATTTCCTTTTCTCATGTTTAAAAACGTTACGTTTTGACTGCTCCAATTTTTTTTTTCAACTAGCCTCGCAGTTGGTTGCAAATGCACTGCTAAGAAGTAAATATATTTTATAAGCCCGAGAGGACCATCCAAACATGAATTCTGTCGAACTTTTGAGTGAAAAGAAAATAATCTTGAAGCAAACATACTCAATTCCTCCTTTTTACATTACAATGATCGAGTATACTGAAACTCCCTCATCGGCAATGAAAACAAGCGACGCTTACTTTCCAAAGACTCACAAGTGTCTTAAGTATATTTACTAAAAATGCCTTAGTTCACCTGTACTGTATTATTTTGGCGGGAGCGAAAGCTTAGCACAGGTATTCTTAGACTTTTTTTTAGATAGCGGCTACGATAAGGATCAGAAATTATTTTTATTCACAATCGACGACCAACTGACTGTAGCGAATAGATAACAAGAAGTGTTTTAAAAAGTTATTAATCACTCCGGAATTGGCTATAAAATCCTTAATTAGGCCAGCAACAATTTCGCTGCAGGAAAATAAAATATATTTTGCATTACGTTAACGACGAATGATTTTCATTGCTGGTTCCGTAGTTTTCTTCTTAAGGAAAATGCAATATTCGGCAAATAATGTCCAAGCTTGAATAGCCCATTAAAAGCGAAGAAATTTTTACCACAACACATTCGTATCGATTTCTTGAGGTCATTGCGTTTTTGGCTTATTCAGCAGTACCTAAACGACAATACTAAAACTGCGAAGTCTGTTCGCGAAAAACAAGGCATCCAAGTCAAGTTCAAGTATTGTTTGTCAAATTATGGGAAAGTTCATAGTTTTGATGTTTATACCCCATCCCATAGGATAGGAGGTATATTAAGTTTGTCACATAGTTTGTAACACTGTGAAATAAGCATGGTAGACCCCCAAGACCTTAAGGACATGATCGAGACCGAATTCTGAATCGAATGAGCCATGTCCGTCCGTCCGTCCGCCTGTATGTCACATGTTTTTAGGCCTTAAATTTAGCTAGGGTGCTGAAACTTACGTAAGGTCCACGTCATGCGAAGCAGTACAAGTGTAAAAAATCCACCCAAAGACACGCCCACAATCGGTCTAAACGTGCAACTACCTCCAGAGTTTTCAAAGCTGTAAGACGTTCTAAAAGGCTGAAATTTGACATTAAGCATCTCCTAATGAATGTAAGACACAAAAAAGACAGATTTAATTGGTAAACTTCCTCTAGTGGGAGTGGCAGTTTACTTAATATTTTTGCTCAAAATTGAAAAAAATGTATTTTTATATTTTATGTAGAAAACGCTTAGTTCCACATTTTGTTTATACAAGACTTTGGGCCACGCCCTCAATTGGAGGCAGAATTGAAGAAAAACCTAAAATTTTCCAGAAAAACTTGGTTTCTCTTATGAAGGTCTTAGGAGCCAAGCGCAATCTCTATTCTTGCCTTATTGGAGCTAAGCCATTGACTAAGTCCCGAAAGCAAAATGGTCTTGTCGAACATGACAGATCTAATACAAAACCAGTGAGTAAGTGCTACAGTGTGTACGCAGAAGTTACAGTCCGTAAAACGGACCGTTGAATACCCCATCCTATCCCACATTAAAATACTGATGGCATAGTTATTTTTTGACATTTTATAAGTTATGCGAACTTCGAAAAGGGGCGTGGTCCAACCGACCCTAATTACAAACCACAGATATTACCAAGTTACACTTAAATGTACGTAAAAATGCTATTTTTTTGTCCAAATTCAATATTATTGAAAAATCGACCACCATGTCAAATTTGTGGTGGTCGATTGTCAAATTTCAGCCTTTTCGAACCTCTTACAGTTTTGAAAACTCTGGAGGTAGTTGCACATTTAGACCGATTGTAGGCGTGTCCTTGGGCGGATTTCAAAAAATTTTACACTTGTACTGCTTCGCATGACGTGGACCTTACGAAAAAAAGTAAAAAATAAAAAGTAAAAAGTAAAAAGTAAAAAGTAAAAAGTAAAAAGTAAAAAGTAAAAAGTAAAAAGTAAAAAGTAAAAAGTAAAAAGTAAAAAGTAAAAAGTAAAAAATAAAAAGTAGAATATATAAAGTTCACCTACAATAAAGTGCTAAGTATATGGGTACTCAAAGTGCTATTTGCCTAAGTCCAAATTATGAGCCTAGTTGGTCGGGTCGCATTTCGTTAGGTTGAGTACAAAATACGTCGGACCCAGGGCAATTTTTATACCCGGCCGAGGGTATATTAATTTTAATGCATAGTTTGTAACACAGTATTATAATCATCGTAGACCCTGAAGACCTTTTAGATATATGATCGAGTCCAGACTGACGGGTGAAGCGATTAAGTCATGTCGTTCCGTCCGTCCATCCATCCGTCTGTATATGTGAAGGTTATAGATCTTCAAAATCAAGCTAGAGCTGAAACTTGATACGCGGCTTGGTTCTTCTGTTGCAAAGACAAAGTGTGAAAATTGGATCAATTCAACAACGGCCACGCCCACTACTGGCTTCAATTTGGGATAACCTCTATTTCACATTTTATTTCAAAATGCCTTCTGGTCATTTTAGGCATGGCGTAGCAGCTCAAATTTCGGTATTGAGCAATCTTGGCCCAAGACCTTAAACATGGCAAAAATTGAACACATACAGTATCAACTGACCATGCCCACTTAACTCTAAAGTCCGTAGACTTAGTATTTTTTTTTCCGTGGGTAGGAAAAACCTTCCACGGAAGGCACTACGAGGACCGGCTGGCGTGCTCATAGTAGTGTGAGATTCTTACTCACTAAAAAACCTCCCATTTTCCGTCAGACCACGACTAAGTTTCCTTAACAAGTAGTTCAAGCTTCTGTAGTAATCGCGTGTGGCAGGCTGCCTTCCAACGAAAGCACCTACTATACCGTCAATTTATGCGGTTTCATCTTATGCTGCTAGATCCAACGGTCTCATTCGTTGTAGTCGGCGCGTAAGATTTGTCTGATCCAAAGTTCGGAGGCGAAGTCGAGTACTTAGTTTACGAGCAAAGTTTGTTACCTCGTCAGTCACGGTTGCGATTCCAAGATGTACCATGGAGCCTTAACGATTGCTCTGAGTGTCTTATTTTGGAAAGTTTCTAAAATAGATATATTGCTTGGTTTAGTACAACCCCAGAGTTGTATACCGTACGTCCAAGATGGTTTTAGCACTTGCTTATACAAAAGCAGTTTGTTATATATGCTTAGTTTCGAAAATCTTCCGATAAGCCAATTCAATTCTCTTAACCTGACTTCGAGCTCGTCGCGTTTCTTTTTAACGTGCGGCTTCCATTTAAGTTTTGCGTCTAGAGTCATTCCTAGATATTTCGCTTCATTTGAGTACGGGATTTGTACCGAGTTAATGAATAAAGGTTTGTTGTTTCTCTTTTTATAAGTAAAGTTAACATGCGTTGACTTAGTTAAGGACTCGTTAAGGACGACTCGCCAGCTCTTCGTCCAGTCGCATATTTTGTCTAAAGCGCGCTGAAGTTTCCCTGTTGATGATTCAACTGTCGTATCAATAGCGAGAACAGCAGTGTCGTCAGCGAACGTAGCTAAAATTATTCCCTCATCGTGGGGCATGTCTCTTGTATATAGTAAAAATTATATCGGGCCGAGAACGCTTCCTTGCGGGACAACAGCACTAATATCTTTCAGTTCCGAGTATTCATTTACGTACCTTACGCGAAAGATTCTGTCTTCAAGGTAAGACTAAGATTCTGTAGAATTTTTCTGGTAAGCTAAGTCTTAACTTGTACTTCAGGCCTTCGTGCCAGAAGTAAAAGTTGCCGAAGGCTTGCGATACGTCGAGAAAAGTGCTAGTACATATCTTTTCCGCTTCCAGAGCTTTTTCGATTTCGTTTGTTATTCGATAGACCTGGTCGATTGTTGAATGCTTTTTCCTATTTGGGCTGTTTTTTTTTTTTTTTTTTTGCCCGGACATCTGCGAGGGGTCAGCATCTTTTCTTCTATCTCTCAGGAGAATCGATTGCAGACTTCTTGTAGGCGTCCCTACGGGCCACCAAGCTTTCGCCAAGCACTTGAATGTGCTAGGCATGAGCGAAACCACCACCTGTCCTGACTGTGAAGCGGACGAAGATACAGCGGAACATTTCCTATGTAGTTGTCCTGCCTTACCTCGCATCAGGTGGCGGATCTTTGGGGCTGATGTGGTGAGCGCCGAACACCTAAGCTCTTCATCACTGAAGCTCCTTCTCGTTTTTCTTCGAAAGACGGGTAAACTAAATACATCAAAGTTAGGTAGTACAATAGACCAGTAGTTGTGCTTGAGTGCTCCATCCGACAAATGAAATGACAAATGATGGACAGTTTGCTCCATACAATGTTTTGAGCTCGGCCCACTTTTAAGGGTTTTGGCTAAACCATATGAATGTTAAGCCAAAACACAAGGTTTTGAAGAAAGAATAAACTTATAACAGTTTTTTTGCAAATAAAAGATGTACCTCTGAAAAAATTGGACAACTTTGTTTGCCACCCTGTGGCTAGAGTTATGAAACTTAAAATACACCCAATATAAGAACAGTAGACTTCAAACTACGAAAATAGTACACGCAAGAATGTAAACTAGGTTAGGTTAAGTTAAACAGGGGTGTGGTGAAGTCACGCAAACACTAGGCACCAAAAAGAGCCCATTGCGATCCCTGGAGAACCAGTTGAATTTAACGATTCAAAAGGCAAAACAACCTTAACATTCTCCCTGATGAAACATCCAATTTCCCTGTAATAGCCCAGAAGGCCTCTAAGGTTTGTGCCGTCTATATCCTCTAAGCTCTTAAAGAAATATTCCCCCAGAAATTTTCTACGTGTACGTAAAATTGCCTCGCACTCACACAGTATGTATGACACACATACTCAACCGCTTACATATCGCAGCAGAAGCAACAAATATCTGTGGCAGAGAGCCTGAGCATCTTCGCGTGTTTCCGCAGGAGACAGTGAACTGTCAAAATTTCCACTAAAACCCTAAGCTGACCCTGTCATATTTAATAGTCCTTTTGATCCCTTCCGGTTAAAGAGAGCCTTAGGCACCCTATGTCTAGTCAGACTGGACCACCTTTGGTTAGCAGTCATAATAATTTTCTCCTCAATAGTGCCTCTTACTACGCAGAGGGGTGGTTTGATGTTAAAAACGTCACTATTTTCGAGGAGTCCTCCTCTTCTTGCAAGCTCGTCAGCTTGTTCATTTCCCTCTATACCGCAATGTCCTGGCATCCAGCACTCGGTTCCGACTGCGACAGCCCCAGCCTATTTAAATAGAATGGAGGCATAAGTTTACCGTAGGTCCAAGTGGAATGTTTTAAATTTTTTTATCTTAATATATGGATTTGGGTGTCCTGATTCCAAACATGCTATTAAAAATTGTCGGTCTCGATTAGTTTAGAAGTTATTAACCAAAGAAGTTCAAAAAGGGTGCAAATTTAACATACCCGTAAATGGACATATACGCCTGCCAGACAACTGGCGTCTACCCTTAGCGGAGCGACGAAGTCGCGTGAGCGGCTAAAACCTGCGAAAAAGGGAGCTAAAATCCTTTAAACTCGCGAAGCGGGCCACCCAAACACTGTTGTCTCCAAAAGCAAATTTATTTTACAGCGAATCTTTTCAGATTTCTATAGCATACTCTTAGGCAGAAATTAAAAGTCTAAGATGAGGTACTTTGTATGGAAAAATTGGAAATTTAAATAGCTATAACTTTTGAACTAATTGAGACCGACAATTTTTAATACCATATTCGTAATCAGGACACTGAAATAAAAATAACAACTAAATTCAACTGGGACCAACGGTGAACTTGTTCCAGAATGGATTGACGCAACAGCACAAGGTGAACCAGGGCCAACTTCTAAGTCAATGGATGGATTAACTAACATTTGCACTATCAACACTAACATTCACTACAATATAGTGGTACCCTTTTTATTTTTGAGTGTATCTTCTGATTCCGAAAACGCTATATAGAATTGGTGCCCGTGATTAGCTCAGAAGTTAAAGGTAAAAAAATACTGCACTATTTACAAACCTGTACTTGGACATCGTGTCATCGTCTCCTAACTGACAACGGAGCTGTGAAGTAGCTTGCGGGGCTTAACCCTGCTAAAAAGAGGGCTTTAATCCGAAAAGTGTCAGAAATTAATTTTTTCTTCAAAATAAAAAATATATTTTATTTTTAACAGTTTTTTTGAATTTTTTTAATTAGATTCCATTTAATTCTTTTGAATGGTCCTTTTAATGTTTCAGCAAAAAAGTTGATGATCCTATCATAAAACCGATTTCCCATGTTTCTAAAAGAGAGTTTTTGGAAAATTTTACGATGGATCTGACTTGAAGAAAAAAGGCAGATTTGTAATGTTTCTCGACCAATAAATGAAACATACTTTTAAATTTACTTTCTCTTTAATTTTAACAATATATCACAATAAAAGTATACTTAAAGCTTAGCATACAAAGAATTTAGTACAAAAAAAATGGGAAAAACTCTTATCACTAGCATTTGCAATTATTTCACTCCACTTGATCGGCAACCTTCCTTGGCTTCTTTACTTTTAAATCTGCAATGAAGCACGTAATGACATCCTTGTCTTTGTCCACCAACCTGACTTCACATTTGGCATTTACTTCTGGTGTCGAACTGTCTAGTGGGAAATCGATGTGATAGGTGACATCTTCAGTCGCATAGAGTGGACAATAGGCACCATACAATAGATTCTTACAGACATCTGCACTTTCAGCTGCTAAAGGATAAGGAACAACGATTCCCAGCACAGTGGCACGCACAACAGCTTCAAGGTGATCTGTTTCTTCTTTAACTAAAAAATAAAAAATAAATTATTCAAAATATTGATTAAAAAAAGAATAGGAAAAATTCTTACGTGATACAAAGTGCACATCCATATTCAGAATTGTTCCTCTAGTTACTTGGCAAGGCAGCTCTTCACAGTCCTCCAGTTGGACACTTAGGGGAAGTGGGTAATCACCAGGACCTTAATAAAAAAATATTTTTATAAAAAATAAAAAATTCTACCCAAAACACAAAAGTATTTTCTTAGTTGATATGAGGCAATGATGCTTTCAGTTTATTTTAGAAAATTTCAAATACCCTAGAGCCTTTTTTTCTTACATTTTCTCACAGGAGTTGAGGACTCTACAATTGCGCCCAGTAGTGCAATTATAGCCAGTGCCAAAAACTTCAATTTTGTAAACATTTTAAATTTTAACCAATTTTCCAATGACCTACTGTACAAAAGCACTGCTTGGAATGGTTTAGCTATGCTCTTCGATGGCTTTTATATCCACAAATTCAGCTTTTACTCGGTTATAGGTACTAATCTAATCGAGAGAATGGAAAACTGTAAGGCACCGAGTACGGATGAACCCTAGTAATACTGCGTCACTGCCACTGGCCTTTTGTATAGAGAAGTGTTTATTTTTGATGGAGAAATAAAAATTTAAGCTGTGAAAAAGACAGTTGTTATTCAAGTCTAATGATTGATACTAAAACCCAGATTTTCAGCAGTTTAAAGTCTGAAAGATCGTCTTTGTTGAAGCTGATAAGAGTGTTGGTCTGGAGACTCTATCTTAGTCTGTGGATAGAATCATCGATGGGGCGGGTGCATCAGCACTTCAGCGAGGCATATTTGGACTAGTTGTGCCGGTGAATTTTGAATTTCTATGTATGCAGCCCAAGTAAAGAAAGCAGAAAATCACTACCAGACTTGGATTTGCTGTTTTAGCAGCGTTAACTATAGGGTCCTTTTAATCAGGGGCGGAGGATATTTGGGACGGAAGTATGGCAAAAACCCTATTTCCGCCGGCAATGTTAGCTGAGCCTATTTGAGCCTGCCGCCGTCTTTCACAGTGACAACAAGCCCGCCAACGGCGCCCAACGTGGGGCTCGAACCAACGACTCCCAGTTTATAAGTCTCAAAATCTCATCCATCTTGGATAGATGGAAACGATCAATGGTGTTGTTTGTAACAGTTCTACAGTAACTGAATCTATGCAGGAAATAAGGCAAAACAGGGCTGGCTTAAGACCTTAGATGGGAAAGTTAGGGAGTCTAGTCGCAGCCAAAGCCGCAAAATCCTGGGAGGTCCTTAGAGTTACCTTAGCTTTGTCCTGCCCGACCGTTTTTACACTGATTAAATCCAGTTGATTTTTGTCAAGTCCGAAAATGCTGCCAAAACAACCCACCTTTTAACACTCTGCGAGTTGTTTTGTAGGACTAACATTACATATGACGATGAGCGCCTTTTTTTAATTTGAGGATTGGAATAATCTGGGCACAAGAAAGTGTACTTAGTTTTGTGTAACTCTTTGCATCTTTTTCCCTTTGGAAGGACTGGTATAATTAAATTTGTTAAGTCTCTTTGAGAAACCAATACTTCTGCGTTCTGCTTAAGTTTAATACTTAGCTGTATCCTTTCCGTGAATAATAAATAAATAGAGTGGCGCAACAGCTCGAGGTGAACCAGGGCCAACTTCTCGACAATGTATGCTGGTGTGTCAATTTCTTTACATACAAGGGGACCTACAATTTTTGCCGAATCCGAACGGCACTTTGAGAAGTTTTTCAAGACAAATGATACTCTCGAAGGGCTTGTCAGACCCTCGCGGAGGTGGGGACCGTGAAAAAGAACAAGTCTTTTTTTTCAGGTGACGATGGCAGGATTCGAACCCAGACCACCGGCGTAGTAAGCACACACACTAACCACTACGCCACGGCACCCCACATCCTTTCCGTGAAGAAGAGTTTATTAGCTAACGCCTCAATTAGCTTTCAAGCTTTTCTTGACCCAAGCCATTCGTAGCCAAGCATGTAGTTCATCTCAATAAAGTTTGAGGTAATCCCAAACAGCATAAGACTTTGAAACGGTGTGTCCTTAATTATATAAAAAGAATATTATTTGCCGCAAGCAATATATGTATGGAGAATGTTTGCTCCAATCAATTTTTATTTATTTCTTAAACAAATTAACAAACTAAACTGACGCTTGCAGCTCAGGAGAGCCATCGCCTGATCTCTCGCAACCATGTATACCGTGCGCGTTACAGGTCTTCTTCCATACGCACGTTTTTTTTACTGATTTCGAACGGCGCACACTTTCCACAAACATTATTAGAAAAGATCGCTTTAAGAAGTTTATAATAAGGCCTCAATATCCGGTTTTTAATTCTAAATTAAATTTTAATTTTTAATCTTGAAACATTTTCTTTCTTTGGAGAAAACAGAAAAGTGATTGCTGAAAACATTTTACGCAGTTTTTTTTTAATAATAAAAATAACTAAAACCTGATATTGGTCTTTCCTGGTATTTACGGTAAATATTTCGTATAGAATCCTTTTCGCAGTCTACTGTAGGATCTTTCTATAGTATTAGGGTCTTTTAGTATTTTAGGTTCCTTCTGAAGGCCATGGTTCTTTCTATGAAAAATACTTTTCGCAAGAGAATCATTTGGTGTTTGTCGCTGACAGGTCAAAAATAATAAATCCGCCATAGGAAAAAAGTCCAAAAATATTTTAAATTTCGTTCTTACGTATTGTCCTTTAAAATCCTTTCGAGTCAATATAATTCTTATTGCCTATTATACCTAATTACAGCAGAGAATTCCCATCGTATTATCGTAAATTCTACACGTCACAAGTTCATCTGTACTCTCAATGCTTATCACGTTTTTCGAAAAATTGTTTTCTGATTGCATTTAAAGTTTTGCAGGTGTTCAAGACACTTGAAACGATAAGACGCTGCTATCTTCAGAAAGCAGAGTAGAGAGGCATTTTCGCGCGCCTGTGGAATACGCAACAGGCATAGTCATTAACCTTTGGCAAGACCGAATACGAGCCGATAAAACTGATTTATTTTCGCAACGGGGGAGTCTCTTTTATTCATTCATTGAGTGCTTGAGTACTTACCTACCAATTTGAGATTGGTACAAAAAATTACAATTTTGTGCAAGTTTTTGCATCCTGTAGTTTTGCTGTGGAAGATTTTGAGGGGCTTACATTGATAAAAGCTGAGTATAATGCTTTAAACAATAAATAGTTACTAATTAACGAATGATTCATTTGACATGTATCTCTGTCGATTTAACTTTTTTGGCGCAGTTCAAGTAATGCACCAAAAAAGCCACCCAAGTAAATTACAAAAATAAGTCTGAAGTCAGCAGTCAACAAAGAGTAGCTGTCTGACTAAAGTATCACCGTTAAGGTAATTTGCTCATTTGTGGATTAAGCCATCAGTGCCTGCATATTTGTTGCCAACAAGAAAGAGGAAAGAGCTAAAGAACAAGAAACAGAAAAGGCACGAATCTTTAATTTTTTGGCGCAGTCGGTAGTCAAAAAAAAACTTAGTGTACTCTCGGAGTAGAGCTGTGTCAATCGTTCATTTTCCCGGATCGAATCGATCCAGGATTGATTTGAGAAAGGACTCGATCTTTTCAGTCAATCATTCATTCGTTCCTTTTTCAACCTTCATCGTTCTTCTTTCAGCCAGCGATCCAAAGTCAATCGTTCCTCCGTGCAATCCGGATTGGCTTAGCGGCAGCCAGCCTGTGCGCAGCAAATACACATTTTTCGAAATCTCCTAGCAGTTTCGCTACGGTCATCGATGTAGGAATGGAACGCGTTAATATTGTGAATGATTGAATTGACCCTTTCTCTTTCGCTTCGCTCATTTGACCAAAAATAATGGAGAGAGAAAAGTATTGGTTTGTACCGATTTCATTCGTTTCGTTCATTTGAAAGAAAAAACGATTTATATTGTGGAAACGATTGGTTTTACTTGTTCATTCGTTTCGTTCATTTGAACGGGAAAGAGGATTGATATTAGGAACGATTGGTTTGCCTAACCGGGATTGCAATCACCAATACTTTTAGAGGAAAGGGTCAAAAGGATCGAATCAATCACGATTGACACAGCTCTATCTCGGAGTGCTTGTTGGATCTTCATGAAGGTGAAGCTGTGAACAAACTTTTATTGCCGCTATCGGGGACCACTCCTTACCAACTGCATTGTGTATTTTTACCTAATTTTGACCTACCAAATTTTATTGATTCAGTCGCCGCAGAGGTTTCATCTACTTCTGTTTTCCTTGGCACTACAGTTCCGGGTCGTGACCAACATTTGTTTCCATAACAAAAAAAAATGGCATAGGTAATGCTTTGATCTACTCATTCATTGTGTATTCGTACCAGCCATCTCAGACGGAATCTTTGTCCTGGCAATTTTGCTGTTACAATGCGTTCTGCATATTCTGTGAACAAAATGACGTTGAATATATTTAAAGGAATATTTCGCGCTCGCAAAAAATATGGACAACAGCTCAAGAAGATCCTCATCCACATTCGGCCAGGACCCATTCTTTGGTGCCAAAATGTTTATAAATTTTAAGAGTTACGTTTCGCGATTTATACGATCTACGTTACGTTTCATCTATGGTCATGAAATTTGGGTAATGACCGAAAGAATTAGATCGAGTGTACAAGCTGCCGAAATCAGATTCCTGAGTTGCGTTGCTGGTGTTACTCTAAGGGATAGAGTGAGAAACGCTACATCTCCGAGTGGAGCGATCGATTCTTCGATGGTTTGGACACGTTGTTCGCATGCCCCCTGACAGACTTCCTAGACAGGGTCATGCTAGCCGTGATGCGAGCCGCGTCGCCCCCATGGTAGGCCAAGAAACAAGTGGTGGGATCAGGTAATGAACCTCCCTGAGTCCCGCCTGGGGATTGCGCCGGAGTCTCTTGAGTTGGAGGCGGAGGATCGAGAACGATGGAAAGACCAAATGGCCACCCTAGCTCGCTGAGATCTTTGCTTTGACTCCAAGCTCGGCTTTCCTGGGATGACTGGCCAGTTCATTTATTATTGCTTCAACTTGGCCAAACCTACAGGAAAACTCAGAAAAAGACCCCGAGATATTTGAACTTCTCTACCTGTTTCAATGGGACACCATTTATGTGCAGGGTACTGCACAGGTGATCGGGAAACAACTATCACTTGGGATTTGCTCACGTTTACCTTCATCCCAGCCACACGATAGATGGCTGCAAACCCATCCAGTGCTCGCTGAAGTTCCTCCTTGGACGATGCCAGAGGATGATAGCTAAATCATCTGCGAAAAGCAGATGGCTTATCCTGATGCCAGCCATTTCGAAAGATTCCTCACCAACACTGCGCTTCAACTTCCAGTCATTATACATGCTATGAAAAGGAGAGGCGATAAGACACAGCCCTGGCAAAGTCCAACGCACACATTTATCCGAACGCATCTTCTGCAGTTCCTATAGAAAGACTGAATGGCTCTTAGAATAGGCCCACTCAGCGCAAAGTGCTGTGAAATTCCCCAGAGTTTATCCCGAGGGTCATAGGCCTTTTCCGAATCTACAAAACACACGTTGATCGGTTTGGCCACAAAAGCTGGACAGTTGTGCCTTTGCCAGGCCAAAAGCCGCATTGCTCTTCCCGCAACAAAGGCTCAATTACAGCTCTGGAACGCGCTGCCAACACCTTCACGAATACTTTTCCTGCAAGCGACTTAAGAGAGAGGAATCTCTCTTGTTGTTAGAGGAATCTCTCTTGTCCCCTTTTTTTGAAAATGTGCACAATAGCTCCTCTTTGCAAATCGCTAGGTGCTTTTCCGCTTTCCCAGGCCACCCTAATGGCACGTGTTAGCAATTTAACACCTTCGTCACCCACTGCCTTGGGCTTTTCTGGCCGTATTTCATCAACTCCAGCCGACTTACCCACTTTTAGCGATTTAAACGCGGCTGTGACTTCATCTACCGGAGGACTATTCTCCGGTCTCCGCCCTAATCTCGTCAGCAATGCGGGATAGCCATCTTCAGTGCCCTGTTGGGATTGAGCAGCTCATCTGCGTAAGACATCGCTCTCATTCGAAAAAAGTGTACCATCTTTGGATTTAACCCCTTGTACGATATTTAACTTCTTTCCTCTGAGACGGCGAGTAGTCTGGCATAACATCTTGTTTGCAGATCTGTAATCGGTCTTTTACCTCACGCCGAACTTTTGCCAAGCCTGTTCTTTGGCTGCTCTGACCGCTATATTGGAGTTCTTTGCGCCTCAATGTACCGGGCTTGAGAAATAGAGTTCCTACATTGATTCCACACACTATAGGAACTCTTTTTCTCTCTGATGGCTTCTTGAACTCCAGGAGTCTTAAACCATGCAGTTCTTTTCTCACCACCAGCCGCCATACCAAGCCGCTTTACATATTAAGTCATTTCACAGAGGCTATGGCTGCCGATGAAAACGGCTGCCATTCTTCCTCTACATTTAAAAAGTCAGTTGTAATTTAGTCAAACTTCTCCAAAATGTTCCGTGCAAATCACTCCCTGTAATCTGTTTCAGCATCCTGTAACCTCTTCACCTCCACCGTTTGCAGGGCACCCGTCTTGGATTTCGCCTGGGGGGCAAAGGAAGAAGGTGGAATTCAGTTGACAGCTCAGCTCCTCACAGCACAGCAAAAGTCCAACAAGTTCCCTCCGTTCCTGTTTTGATCCGGGTCACCATACCTCCCAATCACACTTGTCCAAGTACTGTCGTCCGTACCCACATGAGCATTGAAGCCACCCATCAGAAGGAAGAAGTCCGTTTCTGCCACTCTATCCAGCGCAGCATCAACTTCGTTCAAGAAGTCCGGATACTGTGACACCTGCACTAAAGCCAAAGTTGATCTCTCAAGCTTAAGCTTTAAGATCAAAACCATCCCTCTTAATGGAATAAACTCCAATACGTTTTCCAACAGCCGGGGGCTTGTGAGTATCCCCACACCCACTTGTGCAGTCAGACACCAGATCAGAAAAGTCTCAACCCATAAGCGAAGTCCCTGATTCCGAAAACTTAGCACTTCGTTGAGCAGATGCCGGTAGCATCGAGCTGATACTTTTTAGCCTCCTCAACCGGCTAACATGACCAGTCTATAGGAAGTCTGTCGGGGGGCGTGCGAACAACGTGTCCAAACCATCGAAGAATTGATTGTTCCACTCGGAGAAGTACCTAGCTGCACAACGTTAAGCAGTTCAAGCTGGACCTAGGGAGTTGAAGCTTGCGAGCCCTTGGTGATCGGAATGACCTGCTCGGCATCCGACCGGTTTCCAACTCAATGCCACATGAGGCCTTTAAATTAATCATTTTTTCGGCGCAGTCGGATGATTCGGAAGCTCTTTAACTAAACATTTTCTACGCTTTTGTTAGAAGGAAAAAATGTGGAAGAACCCTTGATCTAGAAGATAAAAGAGCTCTTTGGTGAGCTGTTGTATACTCAAAAAATAAGCTGAAAATTTGGTAAAAAAATAAAGGATAAATATACAATGAGCTTATACACAGATGTATGAGGGTTAAGTGGCCTTCTTGAGTTCCTATTTTGTTTTTTACTTAATTTTTGGTCAGTTTAAAAAACTAAATGAAAACTCGCGCAGTTGGTCTTTAAAAGAAAATAAAAATATTAAATAGACTATCAGAATTATTGGATATTAGCTAAACCGGAATAGCTACATCAAAATCATGCAGTCAGTTATAATTACTTTTATTGGCGCAGTCGTTAAGTTTAAAAAACATACGGGAACGAAACTCAGCGGTCTATATACTTTTTTGTCTTAGCTGGACAAAAAGTGTTGTGCTGAAATATTTAGTTATCACGAAAAGGCTGTCAATTTCATTGAAGAAAGTAGTCTGTTGTGTTAGGCTATATGAAGCGGCTATACATGAAATTAGGCCCCAATGAAAAATTATAAGACAAGAAACAAGAAAAAATTGTCAAATCGGGGCCATATTTCGTTTTATTTTATGTGATTTTTTATTTAAAAAAAGTTTTAAAAACATTTTGAAACGTTTTCTTAATTAAAATTGAAAAATTTTCCCAAAATTGGGGTACCGCCCATTCGACAAAGCTACTTCACACTGTTTATTTTTTCTGATCTCAAATTAAACGTGAACTCTAGAACCGGAAGTTAGTTCTATTCTACGCTAATTGCCGATTTGCAAAAGGCATTTCAACAAACGGATCTGGTCACAAACCATGCGAAACCCATTAAAGCGTATTGAAGGTATTAAACAAAATTTTAAAATTTTGACAACAGATATATAAGCGTGTCATTATGGGTTCCATGAGTCAGTTGATATACCGTTAAGCTCAATCTTTCTCTCAAAACAATGGATTTAAAATTTGCTGTCATCGTTGTTTTTGCGGCCTTCTGGTGGACAATATCAGACGGCTCGACAGCTGTTAGAAAATGTAAAAATTTTGGAACCTACATTAAAAACCGAACTTAAGCCCTTGATTACAGGTACCTCTGACATACCATTACCGCATTCGGTTCAAATTGACAATTGCGAATCGTTTCCCTGTAACGTGACTGCAGGAACTGTTGCTAACATAACAGTCAAGTTCAGTCCAGGTAAGTTAAATCAGAACTGGAGCGTCGCAAGGCGAAATAACACCATTCGTCCTAGCCAACCACACCGAGAAACTGCATGCTGAGGTCATAGCTTACGTGAACCAAGACGCATTCCCATTCGATATGCCAGCCGATATCGGAGATGTTTGCAAACATTTGGGCGGCAATGCTAAGTGCCCGCTCAAGGCTGGTGAGAACGTGACCTACACCCTGGCTCTGCCTATGGATAAGACTTTGCCAGATCTTTTTGTCGAAACGGAAGTTGCAATTGTTGATGAAAATAAGACGTGCGTCACTTGCTTCGTTATCGATATTCAATTGATTGGCTTAAAGGAACAGCCCGAAAAGGCATAAGTCCTTAACGTGGATACAAAATAAAGAACTTTCGATATGTAGTTTTTCATTTGTAGTCCCTTTTTCCAAGTATCGCGTGGCAGGGGAAATCATTTGATACTTTTTGCAGGTTTCTGGTTTTCGTTGCATACACTCACTCATAATCAGATTAACTCGCAATTTCCCGACTTCTGTTGAATAATTCAGAAACAAAAACACAAATAAACAGTATTAGCATCGCTCATACCGAGAAATACAATCCCTTAAACCACCCTCGATATCCATCCCTTGGATGTACGCATACATGTTGGTACATCCCCGCCCATCCTTGAGCCATTTAACCGCCTGGGCTCAATTAAATGACGCAGAAAATTGTTTCATGCATTCTCTGACGCCCCGAGCTACAAATGCTCCTGTAGTATACTCGTCCCGAAAGCTCGTGTGGGGTTTATCCTAAATCCTCATTCGAAGGAGCTGAAGCCAACTCCTCAAAGTCCCACAAAATCAAGTGTGTTTGTGGGTGCTCGGTATACGTACGAACCACCAGTGTAACCATTTAAGGTTGATTGCTCGCATTGTAAGTGACGACTTCACTAGTCAGCGCCGGCCGTCACTCTTGTCGGAATGACCCCGAGAGCCAACTCAACCCGAACCGCCTGAATATGCAAATCTAGTGACGTTAATTGCTGCCAATGTGTGTTAATTTGAGATTTAATAAGCGATATTGTCGCATTGCTGGCGACATTTGAATAGAGAGAGCGCGCAGTTGCAAGGACACCAACCAGCAACCAGAGCCGCAGAGCCGTGCCGACATCAGGACTCTCTGACTGACGGAAGCGGGCGAATTTAATTAGTCGAATGAAAATTAAGAAACAATGTGCATGCAAAAGAGTACAAAGTGCGAACCAGCAAGGCACTGATTGACTTTGAACATGGTTCGGAGTAATTTACACTGGAGTTCGTTAGGAAATCGGCCAATATATGTGCGCACAATGTATAAGGTTTAGTGTTGAATTTTCGTCCTTAAAATGGATAAATTATTAAATTTACATATGCACAACAGTGTTGACAAGTGTTTTCTATGTCGCAATTGCGATTGATGGCGTTAACGATTCATTTAATAACTCCAAAGGGTGAAAGCCGTTGGAAAGGTTGTTGAGAGCGAAACAAAACGGCTTGCAATATCGTCAACACTTTATACCCTGTTAACATACATTAAGAACTTTCGGAAAACAGGTCGCTGCCTTGTATAAGGGCAATCACAGTCGCAATTGACCAGCTAGCCGTTCGGGGTATTAGCATGTCGTACGCTTCTATACGTTCCTGAAGTTAGACAGCAGCTCGTGCTTACTTGTTTCTTCAAAATAAAAGAATCCTTCGTGTCACTAAGGCCTGTGACGCAAGGCAAAAAAAAACGAACGATTTTTGATTTTTATGAAATGTCATTTCTATCGTTGAAAAAGGGTCCTCAAACCTTGCGTCGTATATAGCTGTCTTACAAATGGTCTCAAACGTAACCGTGCGACAAAGTGCCGTAGTCGCAATAGTTTGTTATCTGCAGTGCAAATGATTGAACTTCTGGTCGGACGACAATTTGCCCCATGATTTCTTTTTTTGGTGTGTCCCTGGCTTAAGAGTTAATACTCTTGTTTTGGATTAAAAACAAAAAAACAGTAGACCTGTTAATGTTAATGTTTGACACAAAATGAACTCTGTTTTTTTTTTCAATCGTAAATTCGATAACGGGTTTCCTTTTTTTTCATATTTCATAATTTATTAATAAATAATTACATCAGGTACTCAGGCTATAGAACACAAGATAAATCTTTAAATTATTGATGACAATGCAACTCGTAGAAAAAACGTAATAAGTAAACAAGAAAAACCTTAAATATAATCTTACAAATGTAATTAATTCAGTATTTATTTTCCGAATTGGAAAATTTTTACTTATATGTGGAAAATACTACATTTGGTTCATACTAAGCTTTGGGCCCCGCCACATTTAGAGGCAGATTTAAAGAAAAACCTACAATTTTTCAGAAAAACATGGATTTCGACTTCTTTTTAGCTCTACTAAGGAGAGAATAACAGAATAAGTGGGGTGCCGTGGCGTAGTGGTTAGTGAGTGTGCTTACTACGCCGGGGGTCTGGGTTCGAATCCTGCCATCGTCACCTGAAAAAAAAGATTTGTTTTTTTTCACGGTCCCCACCTCCGCGAGGATGTGACAAGTCCTCCAAAAGTATCATTTGTCTTGAAAAACTTCTAAGAGTGCCATTCGGATTCGGCGAAAAATTGTAGGTCCCCTTGTATGTAAAGAAATTAACAAACCAGCTGGTTCACCTCGAGCTGTTGCGCTATTCTATTCATTCTGTTCAAGGGAAGAATAAGCAATGCCGTTTAGCACATAAGGTATACCGGACACTATTCTAGATTTCATTCATACAAAATTTTTGGCCACGCCCATTTTTAGAGGTCGATTTCACGTAATTACTGAATTTTAACTAAAAAAAATAAAATCTGCCTAAATTTTAGCCGCAAATTTGGATATTTCTATGCTAATATTGATTTTTGGTTAAAGGAGTTGGAAATACCACGCCCCTGCTAAAAAAAATAAACTTAAGAACCTTATAAAGAAATAAATATGTTTTTCGTTTATAAATGATTCATGATTGGTAACGGGATTGAAAATCATAAAATATAGGAATGGAGAAAAAGGAATGGAAAGAAGAATAGGAATGAGCGTAGGGTATACTGCGGTTCGTTACAGACGGATCGAAGCTATTACATACGCACTGTTGCACGCATAGGCGCCCGCAGGATTTTTTCCAAGGGGTGGCAAACAAAAAGTTAATATGCAATTTGTTAATTTTTTTTTTTAATTTTGTTTGTTTGTTTTTTTTATACCCGACCGAGGGTATATTAATTTTAATGCATAGTTTGTAAAAAGACCTTAAGACCTTTCAGAGATATGATCGAGACTGACACGTGAATCGATTAAGCCATGTCCGTCCGTCCGTCTCTGTGTGAATGCTTTAGTCTTCAAAATCAAGCTAGAGAGCTTGGTACACGACTTATTTATTTTGTTGCATAGACAAAGTGTAAATATTGACTTAATCTGTCAACGTCCACGCACACTACTTAGCTCCGCCCACTTTTAAGGGGCGTTTTTTAGTAAAAACCGTTTATTTTTACCGTATCGTAAACCGGTTTTTACAGTATTTTCTCATCATTCTAACGAAATTACAATTAATTGATTTTAATTTTAAGCTAATGCCCACTTTTAGGGGCCTGGCCTAGAAGTTTGTCACAGACAAACTTTTGCACTTACTCACTTATTTTTTTGAAGAACATTTATTGATTAGCGAACAACTGCATTCGCCTAAGATTTTTTTCCAAATCGGACAATTATTTCTTCAAAAAATGATGTCTTCTCTTTTATAAGATTTCGATGGATGTACATCATAGACATTGAATCAAGTCTTTCATCAGTCATCGTAGATCTTAAACATGTCTTAACTTTTTGTAAAGTGCTAAACGATTGCTCAGAGCTTGCAAAAAAGTGTTTGAAAGTGTTGAAAAGTGTTTTAAACACTGCACTGTGCCTAGTACCACAATGTGGTGGTGGTACAGTGGTTATATTCAATTCTGTGGTTATAAAACATAATTTTAATATCTATTATTTTGTTAAAAGAACGCACTGAAACCTTACGTTCACCACCCAAGACCTATTGACAGCTTGAACGTCATTGATTTTGACAAACGAACAAACTTCTCCTCATAGGGAATTTAGTTTCTCCAAATTTAATCATAAAGGTTTTTAGTTTAACAGTTGAATTTGTCAAAATATCCTAGTAAAAAAAAATTATCGATCAGAGCCAGGGGGGGGCAAATGAAATTACATCAGTACACCTATGTATAAAGTCCGTGACAAAAATATAGAGGTCGGAGAACCCATACAGAGGCAAATTTTTGATGGTTAAAAAACCAAAGTGTTTTAACACTTCTCTTAAGAAGTTTTACAGTCAGAAAAAAGAAAATTGAAGTGTATACTTATTCTATACAAGTATTGAATTTTTATAATAGGTTTTAAGAAATAAATAATGGAAAATATGTGACCGTTTGCAACGTGTTAAGGGCCATAACTTTTTTTATCATCCGGCTTTGATTTATTGTCACTTGGGTGATTTACTGTCACTTGGGTGAAATATAAACAAAAACTGACCAATCAAAATGAGGGGGGAAAACAGCGTTAAAGTTTTTGTGAGTCAACAAACAAAGCTACAAGGCAAGGCAACAACGTCGGTTTTTGAAAAAATCTCAAATTCGTCATCCGGCTTTGATTTACTTGTCAACTGGAGACAAAATAAATAAAAACTGACCAATCAAACTACGGCGGGAAAACAGAATTGAAGTTTATGTCAGTCAACAAAACAGTCAAAATTTTCTGTTTGACGTTGTTGCATTTCTCTACCTATTCCTCTACTGTCCACCAGGTATCACTTTTGGACTTTTCCGCCATTCGTCAATTGGCGATTGAAGGCAGCCCCCTGGTGGAGAATAGAGGAATATGTGGAGACCTGCAACAACGTCACATTTCAAAATTTTCTCCGAATTCATCAACCGGCTTTGATTTACTTGTCAACTGGCGAAAAAATAAACAAAAATTGACCAATTGAAACAGAGGTGGGAAAAAAATATCTTCTTCATTGAAGTTTATTTCAGTCAACAAACAATCAAAATTTTCAGTTTGATGTTGTTGCAGGTTTCTACATATTCTTCTACTGTCCACCAGGTATCGCATTTAAGCTCAAAACAGATGAGCAGCGGTTCTGCACGTATCACTGCTAGCAGCACTGCCTCTAAAACGGATGTGCACCCTTTTTGACATTAACTATGCCAAGTTCTAAACAAGTTTGTCATCCGGTTTTGATATACTTGTCAACTGGGTGAAAAAGTAAACAAAAACTGACCAATAAAACTAAGGCGGGAAAACGGCTTTATTCTGTATTGAATTTCTTGTCAGTCAACAAACAGTCAAAACTTTCAGTTCTGACGATATCAGTGATGCCAGTTAACAGTTTTAAAGCCAAAATTATGTGAAAATTTTGCAAACAAAAAACCCTTTCATGAAATTTTTGTCACAAACAAAATAGCGATAAAATTTTTTCTCTCACCTACCTCCAGTGCTTTCAAGACTGTAAGACGTGTGGCGTAAGAGACTGAAGTTAAACAACTTCATCTCTTGATAATTGCAAGATTAAAATAGGAGTAAAATCGCTAAACCTCCCCTAGTGGGCGTGGCATTGGTTTAAAGGGATCCTAAAAAACTTGAAATATTGTAAATAAGGACTTTTTTATATTTTTCGCACCGCCCTCTTATAGACTAAATTTCAACATGTTATGGTGCTTTGGTGACATTTATTATCGCATACATTTTGCATATGACATTTTATGTAAATGGACGACAATGTTTCGCAAGCCTAATGTAAAAATTAGGTACATATTTTGCATGCAAGGGGATTTCAGCATGGACACTACGCAGGTATACATGCGATCGTCACGCGAGGTTATTGAAATTTTCGAAATATTTTCAAAATTTCTCCTCTCTTTCATTGCTTTCTTTTTTTTTATTCATAGCCCACTGTAAGCACAAAATCAAATGTCGAAAATAAGTTTATTTTATAGGGCCGTATACACATGCAACATTTTACTTAAAGGTAAATCTACGGTTTTCGCGCAATTTTTTGCTTATTGGGGCACAGTTTCTGGATTATTTTAATTTTTTAGTCAGTTTTGAATCATCTTTTCCACGATCAACCAATTGTTTAGACTTTTTATTGGTGTCAATGATCTCTAGCACTCATTGTCCAAATTATGCAACTGACCATAAACGGCCGGCGGCCAATGCGCTCGCTATATTTGTTTTCCGATTTTTGGGTAAAACAAAAGTTAGCAAAAATGTTAACCAAAAAAAAAAAACTGCGTCATTAAACATGTCTGGCTTCAAAAAACTTTTAATTAATTTTAAATTCGCTTCATTAACCTGATGACTTGTGGCTTAAATATGATCGCTTACATAAAAAAAAAACGCATGGGTAGTTCCGCGATAATTTTTTGTAATGACGTTTTATTTTGACGAAAAATTACCATCAACGAAATAATAAAAGTCTTCCTACACACTGTAACTATGTCGCCCGGGGGACAGAGTGTCATTGCAGCCTCGGTGGTTGGACTCTTCTTGGCTTTGCTATTAAAATTTTGCAATTCGGTAGGAGGTTTTTGAAAAATTTTGCGCTTCGCGAGTGATTGTGTTTTTTTCTTCCTGTCTCTTCGCAGGAATCGTTTATTGAAATTCTCGACGTAAGAACAAACAGCGACAGAGCATATCTGACTAGCTCCGTTAACATCTTGAATCGCTCGTCGTTCAACATCAACCTTACAATACATCAGATATTGGTCGGTCATAATCTATACCTTAGTGTCAACTTGAAGACCGAGGTTGACAACCAGATGGTGTCGCTTAAATGCTGGAGAAATATCGACTTGTGTGGCTTTTTGAACGGTGAGAAACGAGATCCGATCTTAGATTTCATGTTCGAAAATGCCATACAAAACAAATTCAACTTGTCGTGCCCCTTCAAGGCAGGATCGTACAGTCTTAACTACAAGGCCTTAGAGGCGAGCAAAATCCCGCCAATCATTCCAAAGACAAAGTATCGCGTCTTCTTGGAGATCTCGCAGATGATTGGTGACGCTGTCAAGTTATTTAGCATAAAAATCGACGCAGTCTACCGGCCCGGCTAAGCAAAATGCGTCCGTTGACTTTGCCCAGTCACTGTAATGTGTCTTTGCACGAATTAATTTTTAAAGTGTGCGCAAAAAGCTGTTTGACAATAAAATAATTTCTCAAATATGCAAATCGAATTGTTTATAATTACATAATCTTATAATTATGGCAACATGCGAGTATGTGAAGGTACGTTGTTCAACGGTGACGGAGACATACATGTTTGTGCAATAATTTCGAAATTTGCATATGAATCTATCAACCTTTGCGCAGCTTGCCTTTAATAGGTGGCTTGCGATTCCTTGACAAAATTACAGAGCAATTGCATAAATTAAAAAAGAAAGAAAAACGTCAGGCAATACTAGTGGGTGAAATATAGAAGACTTTAGTGTATTACATACTGACCTAAAACTATGGATTTTAATTGTGTAAGAGGTTCTCTCTGGGGGGTTATTATGACCTTATGCTCTGTAAATCGATAATGCAGTATTTTTAATACAGATTTTCAGGTCTTTTAACGATCCTAGGCAACTTCCCAGAACCTTTTAGGTAAGTAAGGAAGAACAAAAATTTTAAGAGGCTAATTTCTTTAAAATTTCTTAGTCTACTTATAGGAGCTAATGGTTTTTCAATTTTCCTTATCATCGCTGCTGTGAAAACTGACCTAGACAAAGCATTTTTATGATTGTAGCTTTATCTCTATACATTTAGATACGGTTTTTATAAATGCTTGCATTTGTGTAGGTCAAAAAGCTTTTCAATTTCAACCTAAGTGACCATAGGTTTATTTTAAGGCATTTCAAATTATGAAAACCATAATCCATAATCTAAACTCAGGTTCTTTGTGTTCGATTTTCGTGTTCGAGAACAGTTCAAGAGAACATGCGAAGTATAAAATGATATTAACTTCCACAGGCCATATTGAATCGTCACAAGAATCATTCGGGAATTCAAAACCAAACTGATGCAGTACCTCTTTCCTGAAGCATTAGGTAGATGTTCTTGTGGTTGTTTTTAATCTGCCCAAGTTAATTTGCAAACGAAGAACATAACCTTTATAGAACTTTGAAGATAATGACCAAGAATGGTGATTTCAAGGTTCCACCTATCTGCAGTGCAAGCCCAAAATAAGGTGCACTCCATAAAGTGTTAACGATCAGTTTTAGAACTGGGTCTCAGGCTAAGAATTGGCAAGAAAAAGAGCAAGCTGATTGATAGCTGGGACTTCAAACGCATGTTGAGGCAGAAGGAGCGCTACAATTTATTCTGGGAAAATTTGGCGAACCAATATTTCAACCTTAAAGGCTTTAAATATTTTGGACTTCGTTTGTTTTGAAAGAAAATACTGTGTTTTTGCATTAATTTTCAGTTCTTGCTCTTGCTTTTCACAAAGTTGCTCTGATCTTCCATAAAACTGCTGGTATACTTGTCTGCTGGTTGGCAGAGTTTTGGGTGGCTTTTTTTCTCTCGGGTGACTTTTTGCCGACATTTCAAAATTTACCGACTTACAATTTACCGATGGACAATTTTAAAATGTCGCCAAAAAGTCACCCGAGCCAAGGAATGCGTTCCACTTAAATAAATGCATGCAAGACACGAAAGTTAAAAAGTTCAAAAAATATCATTGGCCAATTAATTTTTTTCTTGAAGTAAACCTAGAGAAAAGCAAAAACTTACTTCCTTAGAGCAGAAACGAAAGGCTGATTTCTCAGACCAAACTTAAGTATTGATTCTTTCACTTCGCACAATCAGAATGGGATTCAAATCTTACATAATTTTTTTTTCCGGTTCTCTGTCACACACTTACTTACTTATACTTAAAGTGGCGCTACAGTCCGGGGTGATCCTGGGCCTCAGCCAACATGCTTCGCCAGCAAGAGCTAGCCATCTTCAGTTTCACACGCGAAATTGGCCAAGGTCCCCTTCCACTTGCATGCGTCACCTCAGTCTCGGTGGATTCGAAGATTTTCCGGGTCGGGGAGTTGGTGTCCTTGATTTCCTAGGCTCTTGATTTCCTAGCCATCGTAGCCGTTGTATTTGAACTCTTCTGGCTAGGTCGATGCCGCTGTACAGTCCGTACAGTTCGATGTTATATCTCCTCCTCCATTCTCCGTCTATGCAGGCGGGACCGTAAATCGTCCAAAGAATTTTCCTCTCGAAGCAGCCCAAAGTGTTTTCATCCACCTTTGACAGGGTCCATGATTCTGCACCGTAAGCAGGACTGGAATGATGGGGGTCTTCTAAATAGTCATTTTAGTTGCTCGAGAGAGGACTTTGCTACTCAATCATCTTCTTAGCCCAAAGAAACAGCGATTGACAAGAGTTGTCCTTCGTTTGATCTCAGCGCTGGTGTCATTGTCTGAATTGATAGCGGAATCCAGGTAGAGAAAGTAACCAACTACCTCCTCAAAGTTGAAGCTGTCGGTGCTGATGTTTTGTCCAATTCGTCCGGTGTTGGGTGCCTTTCTTGATGACCGCATGCAATTGGTTTAGCTCTCCTTGACTGCTAAGCCCATATTCGTCGCTTCCGCCCTCATACTCGCAAAGGCTTCACTGACATCACGCTCTGTTCTTCCAATAGTGTCAATGTTATCTGCGTATATGCGAGTAGTTGAATAGACTTGTGAAAGATTTTGCCTCTGGTGTTGGCGCAGGAGTCATGCACAATTCTCTCAAGTTTGATATTAAAAAAGCCACATGACAGCGCATAGTCTTGTCTGAATCCTTTTTCAACATTAAAGCGGTCGGTGAGATCTTTACCGACCTTGAAGGAACAGCGTGAGTTTTCCATCGTCATCCTGCACAGATTGACGAGTTTAGCAGGGATGCCAAAACTAGGAGTTGCGCTATATAGCTCGTCTCAGGAAGCTGTCATACGCGGCCTTCAAATCGATGAAAAGGTGGTGAGTATCGATTTGGAATTCCTGGGTTTTCTCCAAGATGAATTTGCCGCAGTGTGAATTTTCGATTCCTGGCCTAAGGCCCCACATATATGTACATTGTTGACAGATGGTTTCAGGCGTGCACACAGTACTTCAGAAAAGATCTTCTATGCGATGTTAAGAAGATTATATTACATAGATCTATTCCTATGTCGTTGGTATCTTACGTAAGTATCGCGGTAATGGTAAATTCTACAGAGAAAATTCCCAAAACTTAAAAATAGCTTAAAAAATTTCCTACAAAAAAGATTAAATCAATTTTTTCCGTGAAAGTTTCCGATTTTGAGATATTTTAGTTTGAAAAGTGGTACGATTGTATTTTTTTTCTCTCGTTTCTATCATGTTACAAAAAAGTAACATCGGCCGGGGCATCGTTCCGACCTCATTGGGCCAAAATATCTCGAAAACGGTTACTCGTATGAAAAAAAGTCACTGAACTTTTTTATACGAAATTTATGAATCTATATTTTGGTTACAGCATTTTTTATTGTAAAATTTACCGTTGCCGCGATACTTACGAAAAACTGTTTTTGATGGCCTTAAACCCCCGGTTAAATTTTTTGCGCCACTCAGATCGGTATGGACTTTTGACAGTTTATTGAAAACCACAATGTCAAGATTTGTTTCAAAACTCAGCTTTCCCCGAATTTTTCCGAAACTCAATGTCTATTTTCCCTGCATTATATAAAGTCCGCTGCCGCGCTTTTAAAACTATTTTTAAAAGCGTGCTTAAGGCATCTCTCTTTTTTATACATACAGAAAAAAGATTTGACATAAGAGGATAACTAACTAGTGGGCGGGTTACAATCCGCTTAGGCGAATCGTTGGATACCCCATCCCAACTGACTTATGTCAAGCTCCGAATCGCATTTATCAGTTGAAAATCTCCTTTTGTAAAAAAGGGGGCGTGGGTGTGTAGTCTTTCTTCAAATATATTGTCCAAAACTGTGGTTTACTTGTATTAAGTGCATTTTTATGTCAAAAATTTGGTTTTATTCTACCACGCCCCGAAAACTGGGGATGGTCAAATTTTTCCCAATTAGCAATAGCACAGAAATATGTTACCAGATAATGCAAGATTTTCTTGATTTTAAGCAAAAGCATTACATATAAATATCGTTTGTTAAACTGAACGTTTTTCGATTTTTTGAAATGTCAATCTCAAAAAACTTAAGAAAGAATACTGCATACCAGATTTAATTTAAATTTTTCATGTTAGTAAGTAAAGTGGGCGTCTCAGTGGGCAGATTTTGAAAATGTTTGCACTTGTAACGCTTCGAGACCTAACAAGGTCAGATATGATGTTTCATAATCCTAGCTCAAAATTTAAGGTCTAAAAACAACAAACAGACAGACGGATGCGATGGACAATGGACGGACATGTATTATTCGACTTACAATTCGGTCTCGATCACAACGCCCTTAAGGTCTTGGAACTATTTCCTATGTTATCCTTGATATCCCAAATAGAAAAAAAGGGCAAAGAGTTAAATGTGGAATAAAAACTTACTTGTTGCAAAATCTTTTAATTGCGACCTTCAACTTTTACGTACATATTAAAATATTGCGTTGAGAATCACACAAGACATGATCATCCCCAACATAACATGACGTAGGCGGCTCACCTGATATTAGCAGAAAAAACTCAGAGTTACATTGCAGAGGTAGCTCCGTCAGTAAAGTTGTCAAAATCTTCGACTCACGGAATTATTAACTCTCCCAAATCCCCATTCACATAGAAAAATACAGGAAAAGAAGTTCGAGTTGTTCTAAGATGTCATTTTTCATAGAAACACGCAAAGCAACTGCCATTCCACACAGAAAAAACATTCAAGGAAGTTCATACTATATACAGTTCTCCAAAATTGATCCGGTATCAAGTCACCAAATTAAGTGAGTTTAGGAAAAATTAACTCCAGATCTAAATTCACCGAAAAATTCTTTCTGGGTTAGCCTCAGTTTAACTCGGATACTCTCACGATCACGAACTGAAAAACCGGCCATAAGGAGGGGTTATCCCGCTTTCCTCCATCAAGTAATTAAAAAGGATCTGTTCCTTGAGGTAGGGGGTAGTCCCGTAGGGGTTACTTCCCTGCTAAGCAACGAAAACACTAGACGGATCTACTCCTGACTAGAAAATTTATTCAACTCATTTATTTCGTTTAGTGAAATTCGTTTAGCAAGAGGAAGATGCAATAACTTTTTTCAATTTGTGGCTGTTGTATACTGATTTTAAAACTAAAAATGCGTCCCGATGTCGCCTGTTTTTTAAAAAAGGGTCCAAAAACCGCTTGTTTCTAAATGTGGTCGCCAAGCGTCCCGATAGTAGAAAAGTCGCCAATCGCTAACCCTGCTCCTATCCTATGGGAGGGGGTATAAAAACACGAATCGCTTAAGAGATTTTTTGAAACTAGCTCAGTCATGTTTTGTTTGAATGTCTATCGGAAAAATTTCAATTTTAAATTTTGCAGCTAACAGCCTAAAGCTATGCTACCTAAATGGTACTTTATCCGTACCCATTCAAACTGCGTACATATAACGAAATATCGACTCTCCGTTTAAATACTGTCACTGCAGAACCATATTTTGCGAGTGAAATTCTCCACTAAATCTGATGGGTTCCCAGCTAAATACCTCTGTAATGCTTTTAAAAGACATAAAATATGCAAATGTTTGGGGATTATGAAATGTGCAGAATTTTGCTGTGTGTGCGAGCATCAGGACGAAATATGAACATCCATAAGGCAGCAAAAGTAGACATACACGCATACAGTCTCCTAAGCGTATATAGGTACACATAAGCCAAATGGACCTGTTTGATGTGCCGTATGGTTCAGGAAGTGAATACCTACCCTAAATAATAGCCGCGCTACCAATGGGTACGGGACAACTTTAATCCTTTCTGCGGTGAAAAAAAATACAAACTTTAAAAAAAGAGATTTGTCTCTGCTTGAGTTTCGATATCTGCGGTTTTTTTCTGATAAGACTACTATGGCGATCGCATGGACAAGGAGAAAAACCGTGGAGCTCTTATCAGCTCTTGAAGTGGCGTATACGTTTAGGATTGAAATGTTTGAGTAGATTAGGGTAATCCATGAAGTATACTTTAAGAGGCTCAAAGTTGCGGCCTCTGTCGACATTTGGAGGTCTAAATTTTTTCTCCACTACTGTATACATGAGTAAATGAGTATGTTGTAACCAAAAATAAATCAAGTAGGTATTTGGTGATGTACAATTTTTCAATTAGCAGCTAATAGCAGCACTCCCTTAAAAACTAAATCAATTTCCTGAAATACAATATCGCAATTACAAGCAGACACAATCAAACACCTATTAAAGTGACAAAAGTGATAAATGTATCAAAAGGACACACAACATACCCTTTAAATTAATATTCAACAATTAAGACAGGAATTCATTTCATCATCATGGTGGGTCAATTAATAAAGGAATGCGAAGGCATGGAATGCACCCTTCTCGATTGAAAGCGTGCAGCACTGACTTTATATCTCTCTGTGTATCTGCATAGCCTGGCATGGCAGCGGCAAGACAGGCATCAATAAAGAGAAGGGAGTCGAGTCGAAACTCAGACAAAAGCCGGAATGTGTCAACAAGAATGGTCATAACATTGACAAGTTAATTACCCTAAAAAGGACACGGTGCGGTGACACATTTTAAGGGTAGTATTGGTACATTTAGGTATACCTATATCACGGCATGGCAGCTCATGTGACAAGATTGAGATAGCTGGGTGAAAGTGAACATTGAATTGTAGTAGGAAAAAAGGAATTAAAAGGCGGAAAAAAGGACACTCGTATACACAAGTCGTAGATATGGTCAGTCATGTGGGAACCCTGTTAAAAATAACTCTTTGTGATTATTATTGTGTGTCATCGTTTCTTTTAAGTGATCTAAACCGGACACAATGCGTGCAGCAATATTATTTTATTTTAAACGATGTCCTGTTGTTGTATATCCTTGTGAAATCAAGTTAACTCAAGTGTTGTTATTTTAACAATGTGGTTTGCTTGACCGATGCAAGCACCTGTAAGTGATTACTTTTGGTTGGAAGACACTAGTGGATGTAAAATGTCGAACAAACACGTGCAAGGGCGCGAGCTTCTCTTTGTGGACACAGAACTTAGTAAGCAACCTTGTTGGGAAAGGTGACGTAGGTTTAGTTACATAAAATTGAAGAAAAATCCTTTAAAGAAATGCATTGCATGAATTCAAATGGGTTAGTAGAGAGTTTCGAAGATTACTTGCAGCTTGTTGCAACATTGTGCGAAAAAAATGCTCATACCATTAACCGAGAGCTTTTTTCCCTAGTCTGGATGTTCTCACCTAGAAGTGTAAGCGATGCCATAATAAAGTTGGGAACGATGGTTTTATGTGGGAGAAATTAATAAAAAGCATTTTTACAGCTGTTACGCCAGACTGCAGCCATCGATTTACTTTACGAACACACCCAACTGTCATTCCAGTCAGTTGACAGCAAACTGATGGCCTTTTCGGTTGGCGATCCCGGATCAGTGTTTCCTCTCCCGGAATGGGGATGTACATCCAAACAGCCAAACACGTTCCTCTTAATTTTGTAGTTTGTCTGACATTGTATTTGTGAAGCGAATGCTACAGGGGACAAATAAAATTTTTCCAACTTGACACATGCGTTGTATTGTTGTGTGAGAAACTTGCCTCTGGTTTTGAATCCAGAATCAAAACGAGAAGCAAATTTCTCTTCCATCCAGAAGGGGAGCTGTCAAACGAGTCCAAGAAAACAGTTCAGAAAGCTCCCGGACGCTCCCAGACGACCAACCGAAAAGGCCATGATATTCGAAGTTCGATATCGAAAATTTCCCCTCCATGGAATCAAGCGGAAAACTTGAATGACGAGCATGAAACTTGTTCGCGAATTCCCAGCGATTCGCGTCTCTTTCGCGAAAATGTTCGTGAAAATGTTGCGACATTTTTGGGAAACACACAACGATCGTCATGTATAATTATAAAAAAAAATGATACTCTCCGCCTGACCAGGCGTAATGAAAGTGGAGCAAACAACAACATTTTAAACGACTCTACCTATCTAATCAGAGCGCGTTATCCGCCAATTTATACAATATTCTGGAAATTTCCTTTTTGAAATTTTTTTCTTTGATACTTTTTCATTGGAGGGGAAATATCGATATCAAATGTCAGTTTGTTTTCAGCTGTTCTCCGGGATGTCTTTTCTCGCCGTAAGGTAGAAACACAATGCATCCCTGCTGGTTTCACATCACCAGCTGCTACAGCATAAATACAATCTCTGGGGAACTAGGAAAAGTTTGCGGCAAACAACGGTTGGTGGGAATGACATTCAAGATTCAACCAGATTTTCTTGCATCTTAATTTCCACAAAGAGACGTGGAGATCTCCGGATCAATCAACCATCAACCACATTAACCACATTGTGATCGACGGAAGGCATTTTCCAGTAACATGGATGTCCGAACATTCCGAGGGGCCAATATTGACTTGGGCCATTACCTTTTTGAAGCCAAGGTTCAGCTGCGGATATCCCGACCAACGCCAATGCCAAGAAATGGAAATACTGTGAGGAAGTTTGACGTCGGAAGTCCCCCAACCGAGTCCAACAAAACCTTCGACAAAGTCCTATGCAGCCAGCATCAAGTATTGATAGCCAGTGGCAACATTTCCAAAATGTCATCAGAGATGCCGCCTTTGAATTGCTGGGTTTCACACGAGTACCACAACGAAACCCCTGAACAACGAAACAGGAGGCAAACAAAGCGGCTCTGCACTGGAGCATAGAGCAGCTCGCGAGCTCAACGACCAGAAGAAAAGAGAGGAACACCGGCTTCTCCGAAAGAAAAGAAAGAGCATGAGTAGCGCCTGGTTGAAGAGATAGAGAGATGTTAGAACCGGAATGTGGTTCGAAACTTTTATACCAGAGGATGAAAACGTCGTGCCAATGGTATAAAGTTCGAAACGAAGCCTGTTAGGATCATCAAGGGAACATCTTAGTGGAAACGCAGTCGGCGCTGAGGATATGGAAAATCAATTCTGCAGACTGTATGCCGGCGAAGACGAACCAATAATCGCTGTAAGGCAGAACGCACCTTTCAGCCTGGGCGAAAACGTTGCCCATAAAGCTTGCGAACGGTACCACCCACCTGATCTGGATGAAGGTAGAGTAGCTGTGTCTACTGTATAGCGCAATGTCTACTTTTGGCATCCCTGCCAAGCTCATCAATCTGTGCTGGATGACGATAGAAAATTCACGCTGTTCCGTCAAGGTCAGTAAAGATCTTGATGTCAAAAAAGAATTGAGACAAGGTGACGCGCTGTCATGTGACTACTTTAACATTATACTTGAGGGAATTGTGCAGAACTCCCGCCAATCCCAGAGGCAAAATCATTCAAAAGTCCGTTCAACTACTCGTCTACGCCCAGACGATGTTGACATAATTGCAAGAACAAAGCGTGATGTTGAAGCCTTCGTGAGTATTGCGATGGAAGCGGCGAATATGGGTTTAGCAGTCAACGAGGACAAAATAATGAATATGCTCTCATTAAGAAAAAACACCAAACACCGACGTCTTGGAAAAAACATCACCATCGACAGCTATATAGCTCTGAGGTAGTTAAGCCTTCAGCCCAATGAATCCGTTGCATCCGGTACGTCGAAGTACACAACTGACAACTCAATGAAATACACACGTTCTTATGAGAAGCGATGTACGTCACGAAGTTCTTCTACGGGCCGCTTTCCATAAGAACGTGTATATTTAACTCAGTTGTCAGTTGAGTACTTCAACGTGATGGGCGCAACAAAATTCATTGGGCTGAAGGCTTTAGGGCTTGTCTACCTGGGCTCTGCTATAAATTCAGGCAATGACACCAGCGCTGAAATCAAACGAGGGAAAACTCTCGCAATCGCTGTTTCTTTGCGGGCTAAGAAGAGAAGCAACTAAATTGTCCGTTTATGAGGCCCTCATCATCCCAGTCCTGCTTTACGATGGCCCTGTAAAAGGCGGATGAAAACACTTTAGGTTTCTTCAATTCTTCGGACGATTTATATTTCCGTCTATACGGAGAGTGGAGGAGAAGCTATAACATCGAACTTCACAGCGACACTGATCCAGCCAGAGGTCCAGAGTCAAAATACAAAGGCTACGATGATTGGGTCATCTAGAGCGGCTAGACACGCAACGCCCCGGCCCGGAAAATCTTCGAATCCAACCCGCAGGAACGGCGCAGTTGATGAGCACCTAGACTCATGTGGCGCGTGCAATTGGAAGGGGACCTTAACCAACTTCGCATGCGAAACTAGAGACGGCTAGCTGGAAACAGAGGTGGCTGGCGAACCTTCTTGGCTGAGGTCCATGTCCACCCGGTCTGTAGTGCCACCTTTGATAAGTAAGTAAGTAAGGGAATTACATTCTCCATGTCGAATTTTTTTACTGGAAAGTCCATGGATATTGAAATGACAGAGAGCTTTTCGGAACAAAAAAAAAAATATGGACATTTGAACGACGATATAGAAGCATGATCGTTAAGCTAACTTCTTTGAAAAAAAAACTCATGGTATGAAGCCACGTTGGTCAGCAGAGACAAGTGTGGTCTTGGTATAGATGGCACCCCACGAATCATTAGAGTCGAGAGCTAAAATGAAAGTCGCCGACATGTCTCACTTCCATGTGAGTAAACGCGCTGAGTAAATGCGCAAGGAGGGGGACAATGTGATGTGGAAAGTACATCTTATCTCCTTGAGACGATACAGTGAATTCGGGTCTGAAGATGCCGAAACCAATTACGAAAGACTCTGAGGTCGTTCCCGAATTGAACTCCTATAGCGCCGCAAACACAAACTCAAGAAGAATAAAGGACTATTCTGAAGGTAAAAAAGTAATTTACTTAACAAAAAACTTTTGATTTGTCCAAAGAATTTTGACTCTAAAGATTTGATCTCGCTCAATAGACCAGGCACTCTTAAAATAACTTCGCTGTAAGACACGCTGTGCACTCAAACTATTTTCCTAGGAGTTGTAAGCATGAAAAGGAAGAGGAAACTATTCCCAACTTTTCTGAAACTTTCCTATCCTATTCCTTTTTCAGAAGAGTAAATATAACTTACTCTAATTCTCACTAAAATTTTACATGAGCAACCTTCCCACTATATTTTATGATGCTAGAATTTAGGATTCATTCTAAATTGTTCCTTTGTATGGCATCACTTTTATGATACACGTGGTAAAAGAGATATCATTCATCAAAAGAACGACCGCATCTGGAAGTAGAATGTAAAAAGAATGAACAAAGATGATTATCAAAGGAAGTTAATAATTAGAAAGCTATAAATTAAGGGTGTAGGTCTTATTATTGTAAAATTCTAATCCATTTCTATCGTAGTTTTGTACAGAATCTGAGTAAAACTGCGAAAAAAATGATAATTCATTGGCTTGTAATGAAAAAAGCACAATGATGGCGTCTAACGTGGGGCAAATTTAATTGTAATTTGCATTGGTTTCGCAAAAACGGAAATTTACAACAGTTTCAAACATATTTTTCATTCTTTAAATTCGTTTTATGGAGCAACGTTCGATGGTCACGTTTAAATTTTTTAATTTTTTTTCTTAGTTCTTAGTGTCCTTAATATATGCATGGAACCATTTAACCTCAATTTTAAATATAAAGTCCAATTCTCCATGTCTTTTATTTTATGAAATTATCCAATTTAAAATATTTTCTCTTCAATCTACCTACGCTCAGATTATGTAAATTGACCCACTCTGTTTAAAAAACTTCCTACACTCACAAGAAGCTAAATATTTTGTAACCCTATTTGGCTAATTTGCATATAAAATGCTTTAAAAATATTGTCAAAACACATATTATTGAAAATCACTTAGCACTTTCGAAATCAATTCGCCTTCAAAAACACCCCTAGCTTTGTTCGTCCAACCTGCAAGAAGTTCTACCCGTTCCGTACTATCCGCGATATGACAAGTATAGCAACACCATAAAAAACAAACTTCCTTCCCGACAACCCGTATATAACACAAAGTCAAGTGGCGTAATAAATTCTATAAAACTTCAACAGATTGGCTATGAATATAAATTGAGCCTAATGGAATCCTTGATAGCCAAAACACAGTTTAGTATAGTTAGCATATTTTTGCATCAAGAGCTCTTCGTCGAGAGCAGAGCCTTCCCCGATCCCCGTGTCGTAAGTGAAATATTTTCGATATTAATTTTTATTTAACAACCCCCGAATTTTGAAACAGTAGCATCGGGCCAACCCCTGGATGGTACCATCGACCTCATACATCGAGCAGGGAAAAATATTTCACAATCAATTAGTGAAAAGGAGCGAAAATTAAGGACTTTATTAGCCGGAACTGATATCTGAGAGGGTGCATTCATGAGCAGGGTTGGGTTGGGTTCTTGGGCACAAGGTTACTAATTATTTGAACTATTGAAAAACGATTTTTAAAAACTTTTATTAAATAAATTAAACTGCAAAGTAATTGAATTTTTTTCCCCAACACAAGTAATGCACATGCGAGCTGCGAGATTCTTAGTCGATTATAGGTACACATCTCAGGTACAACAAAAGAAAATAAAATCCTCTTTGTAAGGATTCAAGGAGCACACACAATCAGAGGTGGAAAAAAATGAAATTACATTTATTTCCTTTGTGTGGTCTTTTGTGAATTAAATGTGATTCTTCGAAAGTACATTACTGATTTTTGTCGGAGTGAAGAAAGATGTCCTTAACTCCTTGGTGCATGTTTCCATTAAGTGTTTACTGATTGCCCGCACGGAAAAGCTTAATACAAGCCAAACTTTTATTTTCTTCCGCAAATTGAAGGAAGCCGAAACAAAAACTGTTTCATATTAATTAGGAAAAGAATCCATAAACAAAGTGCTGACTTCTTGTGGCCAGGGATAATCCACCGCATTACTCATCATATGGCTTCCGTCAGTGTCCCACGGGATTTTGATTCCCATCCGTGTTGTCCGGCGGGAAATTACCCTAATCACATGAAAACTAAACAAAAATCACCTTTAATCGTTTTCCAATATGCGATTCGTGGTTACTTAAGCGTGACACAATCGGCTTACAAGTGTGGATCTACCCTTATAGGGCTCTGCGGACGTAACTATCTCCTTGAGCGTTCGTTTCATCATCATTAAAGGCGATTTGGACAAAAGAAAAGATTATGATTACGTGCATTGTCCACACACAGTTCCTTTGAGTGGATTTGAAAAAAAAAATTTATATAAAAGAAGGAAAAGAACCAATCTCTCATCCATGGAAAAATTCCCTTGGATGATGGTAAAAATCAATAGCACCACATAAGCCATATCAAGTGTGACCTTTCTAAATTAGATTGTGCCATTTTTATCAGCTGAAATTCCTATTAGCCTCCTCAAGTACACTTATCCCATGTATAGACAGGTCTGGTAAATTCTTTCGTTACACATTTTGTATCTGAATCTGGGCGTACATAATACAAGAAAATCCTCAACCCACGCATCAGAAGCCTGCCATTCGTTTCGCCAAGAGATGCCTGCGATTTTTCGAGTTGCTAGCTGTCATTTGACGCAAAAGAGAATGAAGAAAAATTGAATCAATCAAAATCTATTTTACACTTGCACGTCGCCAAATTGGATTTCTGCACAAAGGGAAAACTCAAAATGAGTTGTGTGAAGTGGAAAAACTTTCGTGCAGATTTCCATACACACGTATACGGGGGGTGAGGGCCATAAGTGGAGAGCATTTTGGAAAAGATAATATTAGAAGTAAGGCAGACATTGAAGTATGATTCTTCTTTTGAATATACCTATATTTTTACAAACCAACAAGTAAAATAGTGATGGAGGAGTTACCATAGAGGAAAAAAACTTGCAATAGGTTTATATGTCCACTTATCTTACTTACTTACTTAAGGTGGCGCTACAGTCCGGGGTGGACCTGGGCCTCAGCCAACAAGCTTCGCCAGCCAGCTCTGTCTCTAGCTAGCCGTCTCCAGTTTCGCACTTGAAGTTGGCTGAGGCCCCCTTCCACTTGCGTGCGCCACCTGAGTCTCGGTGCTCCTCTACCGCGCCGTCCCTGCGGTGTGGATTCGAAGATTTTCCGGGCCGGGGCGTTGGTGTCCATCCGCTCTAGATGACCCAGCCATGGTAGACGTTGTGTTTTGACTCTTTTGGCTAGGTCGGTATCGCTGTACAGCCCGTACAGTTCGATGTTATATCTCCTCCTCCACTCTCCGCCTATGCAGACGGGACCGTAAATCGTCCGAAGAATTTTCCTCTCGAAGCAGCCTAAAGTGTTTTCATCCACCTTTGACAGGGTCCATGCTTCTGCACCGTAAAGCAGGACTGGAATGATGAGGGTCTTATACATGGACACTTTAGTTGCTCGAGAGAGGGCTTTGCTACTCAATTGCCTTCTTAGCCCAAAGAAACAGCGATTGGCAAGAGTTATCCTTCGTTTGATTTCAGCGCTGGTGTCATTGTCTGAATTGATAGCGGAACCCAGGTAGAAAAAGTCCCTAGCTACCTCAAAGTTATAGCTGTCGATGGTGATGTTTTGTCCAAGACGTCGGTGTTGGGTGTCTTTTCTTGATGACAGCATATACTTGGTTTTGCCCTCATTGACTGCTAAACCTATACTCGCCGCTTCCGTCCCAATACTCACGAAGGCTTCACTGACATCACGCTTTGTTCTACCGATTATGTCAATGTCGTCTGCGTGTGCAAGTAGTTGAACGGACTTTTGAAAGATTGTACCTCTGGTGTTGGCGCGAGAGTTCTGCACAATTCTCTCAAGTATGATGTTAAAGAAGTCGCATGACAGCGCGTCGCCTTGTCTAAATCCTTTTTTGACATCAAAGCGGTCGATGAGGTCTTTGCCGACCTTGACGGAACAGCGTGAGTTTTCCATCGTCATCCTGCACAGACTGACGAGTTTGGCAGGGATGCCAAAACTAGACATTGCGCTATATAGCTCGTCTCTATAGATGCTGTCATACGCGGCCTTGAAATCGATGAAGAGGTGGTGTGTATCGATTTGGAATTCCTGGGTTTTCTCCAAGATCTGCCGCAGTGTGAATATTTGATCGATGGTGGACTTTCCTGGCCTAAAGCCACACTGATATGTGCCTATCAGATTGCTGACAAACGGCTTCAGGCGTCCACACAGTACAGCAGAAAAGATCTTGTATGCGGTGTTAAGAAGATCTTGTATGAGAAAAGATCTTGTATGCGGTGTTAAGAAGACTTATACCTCTGTAGTTGGCACAACTCAGAGGTAATCCGGGTCTCCTTATGTCCACTTATCAGACATTATTTATAGATCCTGCTACATTTTGTAGCAGGCATTGTCTGTTCTATTTACAGCATGAGCCGAATGAACAATATTTTTGGAGCATCTGAGAATCTTGGAGGTTGTAGCAACATAACAAAACTAACGCAAAATGAACCCAACCTTGTGCAAACAGGGCACCTCGCGTGGTTTGTCGATAAACAAAGGACGTTTGTCGATACGACGTTTGTCGGACGGAAGGTTTGTCGATAATGGGACGTGCTAAGCAGACGTGCATTTCTTATGCCATTCCTTGCAGATGATTTGATGTATCCTGCTGACTGACCAAACCATCGTCGTCAAGCCGCAGTATAGCAGCTAGACTTTCAGCTCTGTACATACATTACAGATAAAATTAAATTGTATTCAGATGATATAAAATTTTCAGCAAGCTGTCAAAAGTGCCTATCGATCCGAGTTCTGCTAAAATAATTTTGACATCTAAGAACACGCTTCGTGACTGGTGTTTCTTTACGTGGCCGGGAAGTCACCCCGACGGCACGACCCCCAACCTGGAGGACCAGATCCTTTGCTTAGCTCTAAGGACGGAGAGCCGGATAGCCCGCTCCTTATAGGCCTGAGCTCCGAATACGTCGTAGTAGCCCATATAAGGTGTTCACTAAGTAGTTCGGCCTGACTGGAACTATGGACGCCACCGTTGATTCCATCTGGGGAATTCCTCCGCTGCCGTCCGGATGCAAGGAGAAGTGCCTTAGTGGGAACACTCCTCCTTAAAGGGATCTAAGAACACAGAGAACAGTTTTTCGTTAGTATACCTTTGTTCCTCTTTAATGGTAAATTTTGCGTATAAACTTTCTGGAGCAATTGATATCTGAACAAAGTTCTTAAAATTCCCTACAAAAAATATGGCGAGTACGATTAAGCCATTCTACTCAAACTTCACTAATTTTGGCAACTAATAAGATTATCATCGACTCATTTCATTCGGGTTCTTTCCTTAAAAAATCCAGGAACACCTACTTGTACGAAAATAAGCACGAAGCTATTAGTGTTCGCGGAAAGGAAAGAATTTTTGAGCCCTGTTTCATATGTTTTCTGAACTTAACGTTTACTTGAACCGTTTTTGTATAATCCGTCATGCGTCTCGTCTCGACCCCAAGAGATAAAAGAAAGAAGAAGAATAAATTAGTAGTCGTTTTGCTATTCAGCCGAATAGCAAAATATTTGCCCAATAGGCCAAATACTGCAACGTAACCGAAAATTCGTTACAAGACTAAAATAAAGTAGTTCAGTCTGTTCTTTCTGGAGAGAGCTATTTTTGGCGCTAGAAAGTTTTTCTGTAAAATTTACTTTTCCCGAGATACATACTCGGCGACAGATTATCACTATTTTTAAAAGCACTGTGTACCCACCATAAAACGAGAAAAAGTTTAACTCACCCATCTACTCACTCGTTAAAGCCTTCCCCTTCAGCCCAATGAATCCGTTGCGTCCGTCACGTTGAAATAAACAACAGATGCCAAAAAATCAAAAAGAACACAAACCATCGCAAAAGCCAACAATTCCAGGTTCACAGAAACGTCAAAAAGCACGCAAGAATTCATTGTCTTGAGTTTTACTGCTTTAACACTGCTTTTTGGTGTCTATTTGACTTCGAAAATCTGACTCCATTTTGACACCATTTTTCGTTGTTAGTTTTGTTTCATTAATTTAACTCAATTTTGACACAGTTTTTTTGTGTTAGTATGGTTTCAAAATTCTAACTCAGTTTTGACTTTGCTTTGTGAAATGCTCCCTTCTATATTTATTTTTTGGAAGCCATTCTCAGTTATGGATTTGAATTTGACGCCCCCTCAGGGGCACTTTGTTAGCTTATTACAAGCTTAACTTAAAAACTAAACATTAAACAATCTAAACTTACGTTAACTTAAAGCTAAGAAAAAAAAGAGGATTCGAGCTTTGGGAAATTAAGAGTTTTAGAAATGGGGTGGATTTAAAAGAGTCTTTTTAAGTGTGTTCTTGGTGCAGTTGAGGTTAAATGATTGTGCGTGGCTATTACAGATACGTAGCATTCTGGAAATAGGTTCAAAGTGACCATAGTTAGTGTGATGATATTTTAGTCGAAACAAAGATACTGATCGGAGGTTCCGGGTGTTAGGGTTAAAGGTGATTAGCTGCAGGAGTTGAGGGCTAACAATGTTGCCAGTAAGAAGTTGGTGGATGAAGAGAATGTCAGCAACCTCGCGTCGCTTTTTTAAGGAATGCATACCAATTAATTTTAATCGGTCTTCATAGGTTGGCAAAATGAAGGGATCTGTCCAACCGAGGCCACGCAGAGCAAAGCGAAGAAATCTTCTTTGGACAGCTTCTATTCTCTGTATGTGAATTTGTTGGTAGGGAGACCAAACCTGACTAGCATATTCGAGAAGAGGTCTGACGTAAGTCATGTAAAAAGCTTTGGTAACGTAGGGGTCAGGGAATTCCTTTGACCACCGCTTCACGAAACTAAGTGCAGAGTTAGCGCGGCTGATAATATTGCTGATATGGCTACGGAAGTTTAGCTCGCTATCACAAATAACTCCTAGATCACGAATTTCAGTAATTGTCGGCACTTGTGTGCCATTTATAAAGTAAGATCTTGTGGTTCGAGCAGAACGTTTATGGGTTTAAGTAATTGCCTGAAATTTATTGACGTTAAGGTCCAAAAAATTCTTTTTACACCACATTGAAAATCGTTCAAGGTCGTTTTGTAGATATAAGGAGTCTAAGGGCGAGACTATTACCTTAGAGATTCTCATGTCGTCTGCAAAAACAGATAAATCAGAATTAATCATGACCATATTTACATCATTGATTAAAAGGATGAAGAGGATTGGTCCGAGATGACTGCCTTGTGGGACCCCAGAAGTTGCATTTATTGAATCTGAAATCGAAGATCTGAACAACACTCTGTATTGACGATCCTCCAAGTATGATTTTATCCATTTTACAAAACTAGAGTGGAAACCTAGCATTTTAAGTTTAAAAACTATAACTTGGTGCGCTAGTTTGTCAAAGGCCTTGCTAAAATCGGTAGCATGGCATCAATTTCATTTCCAACTTCTAAGGCGCACAAGAACTTTGAGATAAATTCAGTAAGGTTTGTTGTGGTGGACTTGCCTTTTAGGAACCCGTTTTGGTCAATGGAAATAAGTGGCTTACAGTGAGGAAGCATTTCTTGGTAAACGATGCTTTCATTCAATGCCACTGCACTTAAAAAGCATTCTCAGTTCTGTGTAACATGCGAATTGAAGAAAAACCCTACACTTTATTTTGCATGGCAAGAACCACAAAACTCAAACAGACAGTTAATTAAACTCTTGGTTGGTCATACAACAATTGATTGGAAAAGACTGCAAAACAACTGAACATGAAATTCTAGGTAAAAATTAATGCGTAGATGTACGATGACTGATGCCGATGAACATGAAAAAAAACTCATTTTTTGAGAGACTAGAGTTAGAAACAAGTTAAATCGGTTTCAGATAAATGGAATCGGAACTTTGTCAAGAGAGAACATGTGTAGATGCACGTTGAGCATTCGTGGTTGCGTATGTTTTTGAGCATGTTGAACACTACAAAAGAAACCTTGTTAGTGGAGAGTTATTCGAGTTAAAAACAAGTCAAATCGGATTGAGAAAAAATGACTCGGAAATTTACTTAGAGGGACCCAACCGTTGAACTGTCATTCCCGTCAGCTGATATAGACATTCCATATTGTTATTTCGAAATTGAAATGTCCACTCAAGTGAAAGAAGTCCAGTGGAAATTTACAAAAACAAAATTTCGAGCACTTCGTACATTTTTATAAATGTGCGGATGACAGGCTCGGACAGTGACAGTTGTTATTTCTGATTGTTATTTCGGTTGTTGTTACAACTTTTAACTGTGATAATCGAAAGCGAAAGTAGTAGCAGTTAAATTGAAATATTTAATGGAATTTGAACCTTAATCAGTTGTAGTATATTTTCATACCTTGTCCAGAGTATATTAAGTTTAATGCATAGTTTGTAATGCAGAGAAATCAGAACCCTAAGACCTTTAAGAGATACAATCGAGACCAACGGGAGTACTGAATAAGCTATATGTTCGTCCGTGTGTATGTGAACAACTCTTAGGCCTTAAATTTTGAGCTGTAGAGATGATATTTGTTAGCTGATTAAGCTGGAAGTCTATTGGACCAGATCGAGTTTGAAAATTAGTCGAATCCGTCCACAGATACGCCAACAACAGACCTGTTTGGGCGCCATATCCTTAAAAAAAAATAGGTCAATTTTTAACTATATGTATGGCACTGCTTTGCAATTGTTTTTAAGGCGATAGAAAACTAGTGGGAGGATAACAATACGCCTAGGCGAATCGTTGGATACCCCATCCCAATTGACAATTGTCCAGCTCCAAACTGCGTCAAAAATCTCGGTTGTTAAATTTCAGTTTCTATTAACTGTAATTGTGTTAAGAATTTGTCAATTAAGAATCTTCTTTCTTAAAAAAGGGGCGTGGTATCAAACCCAAAATTTGTTTATCATATTTTTTATCAGATATACACGTGTTATTCGCAGTTTTATATTAAAAATTTATTTTTTTACTTAAAACGCCCCCACAGGTGGGCGTGGCAAAAATGTATTCATTTTAGTTGATAGCTTAAGCACATATCTGAACATTTTATAGCGCAAGTTTTTTGGATTTAAAGCATCATCATTTTCGCGGAGCGAGGGTGGCTTAATGGTCTTTCCATCGTTCTCGATCCTCCGCCACCAACTCAAGAGACTCCGGAGCAATCCCCAGGCGAGACACAGAAATTCTTTTCCTGATCCCACCACCTGTTTCTTGGCCTACCAGGGGGCGACGCACTCGCATCTCGGCTAGCATGACCTGTCTAGGAAGTCTGTCAGGGGGCATGCGAACAACGTGTCCAAACCATCGAAGAATCGATCGCTCCACTCGGAGAAGTAGCTGCTCAACATTAAGATTCCCCCAAATACTGACGTTTCTCACTCTATCCCTTAGAGTAACACCAGCAACGCACCTCAGGAATCTCATTTCGGCAGCTTGTACCCGCGATCTAATTCTTTCGGTCATTACCCAAATTTCATGACCATAGATGAGGGTCGGAACGAACACTGAATTAAAAACTGAGATCTTTGCTTCCACTCCAAGCTCAGCTTTCCTGATGACCGGCCGGCGCAGTTCCTTTACTATTGCTCCAGCTTGGCCAATTCTACAGGAAAACTCAGTATCACTCCTCCCATCTTTCGTGAAAAAGACCCCGAGATACTTAAATTTCTCCACCTGTTTTAATGGAACTCCATTTATGTGCAGGGTACACTGCACAGGAGTTCGGGAAACAACCATCATTTCCGATTTGTTCACGTTTACTTTCATCCCAGCATCACCACAGACGACTGTAAACCTCGTCCAGTGCTCGTTGAAGTTCCTCTTTGGATGATGCAAGTATGGCCAAATCATCTGCGAAAATCAGATGGCTCATCCTGATGCCAGCCAATTCGAAACATTGCTCGCCAAGACTGCGCTTCACCATCCAGGGTATATATGCTATGAAAAGGAGCGGCGACAGAACTCAGCCCTTTCGAAATCCAACGCGCACATCAAAAGGACGGGATTTGACGCCATTAATCCGTACACAGCTTCTGCAGTTTCCATACAAAGACTGGATATCTCTCAGAAGAGGCCCACTCAGCGCATAGTCCTGCAAAACTCTCCACAGTGTATCCCGAGGGACTCGGTCTTACGCCTTTTCCAGATCTAAAAAACACGCATAGACCGGTTTGGCATATTCCCAGGCCTTCTCAAGAATAACCTTCAGAGTAAAAAGCTGGTCGGTTGTGCCTCTGCTAGGCCGAAAGCCGCACTGTTCTTCCCGTTACAAAGACTCAATTACAGCTCTGGAACGCGTTTCCAACACCATCGCGAATACTTTTCCCGGAAGACTCAAGAGAGATATGCCCCTATAGTTGGCACAATCTCTCCTGTTCCCTTTTTTGAAAATGGGCACTATAACTTCTGTTTGCCAATCGCTAGGTGCCTTCCCGCTATCCCAGGCCACCTTAATGACACGTGTTAGCCATTTAATACCCTCTTCACCCATTGCCTTGAGCATTTCTGGCCGGATTTCATCAACTCCAGCAGACTTGCCAACTCTTAGCGATTTTATCGCTTTAGTGACTTCGTCTATTGTGGGACTACTCTCCGCCCTTATCTCGTCAGCAGTGGGAATGTCATCTTCAGTGCCCTGTTGGGGGTTGAGCAACTCCGAAAAGTGCTCTCTCCATCTGCACAAGACATCGCTCTCATTTGAAAGAAGTGTATCGTCCTTGGATTTAACCCCCTGTATGACATTCATTTATTGTATATTTTTAAAAAGTGTAATATTAAAACAAAAAATCAGTTTCTGTGACCTTTTTTTCTTAAACGGTTTTCGGATCGGTATTGGGACTTTTGTCAGTTTGTTAAAAATGCTAATATCATGCTCACCTGCAGAGATTACTAAAAAATTGTGCCTCGGGTTTTACATCTTAGCTTGGCATATTTTTTTTTTTTTCAGTGTCATGTTGAACAATACTTGCATAAAAGCACATCGCCTTGAAGGAGTCTACACACTCAAAAAACATTTCAGGGATTATTGATGTTATTGATGTACAGTCCGGGGTGGACCTAGACCTCAGCCAATATGCTTCGCCAGCCAGTTCTGTCTCCATCTAGCCGTCTCCAGTTTCGCGCGCGAAGTTGACTGAGGTCCCCTTACACTTGCGTGCGCCACTTGAGTCTCCTTGCTCCTCTACTGCGCCGTCGCTGCGAGGCGGATTCGAAGATTTTTGGGGCCGGGGCGTTGGTGTCTATCCGCTCGGCGATGGTTGTCCTGACCCAACTATCGTAGCCGTTGTATTTTGACTCTTCTGGCTAGGTCAGTGTCACTGTACTTATAATAGTGCCACCCCCACACGTACCTTTTATAGAGCTCTTTTAGACCCATCTGAGTGATATTTCGAATCTTTTGTCAAGGAGTTCACAAAAAATTATTTGAATGCACGACGTTTTGAACAGGTTGCACAACCTATTCACTACGGCAACTTGAAGTGGTAAAGTCCTTAGCCCAATGAATCTGTTGCGTCCGTCATGTTGAAGTAGGCAACTGACAACTGAGTCAAACATACACGCGTTGTTATGGGAAGCAGCCCATAGAAGAACTTCGTGCCGTACGTAACTTCCCGTAAAAACGTGAGTATTTCACTGAGCTGTCAGTTGTGTACTTCGACGTAACGGATGCAACGAATTCATTGGGCTGAAGGCTTAAGCTTCTCAGTACAAAGTCTCATAACAGGCAATGTTTCAATTTCTACGCCTCATTAAGCTTAAATCCCTAGATAAAAGATAAGGATAATCATAAGAAAAGTTCCGTAGCCCTTTCCCACTAAACTCTTGCGACAATTTTTTCAATTCTTTAAATTTTATTGCAACATTACATGTTATTTTTAACATTGGTTAACTATAAATAATTTATAAGCTTAGTGTCCTTGATATTTCCAGCTCTTCTTTTCGTTCAAACCCTTGAGAGTTATTTATAAGAACTCACTTGTTCGATGTGCAGCATGTCAGACACACATATCATTGTACAACAGCCTATGACAAAAAAAAACCTTTTAATATTCAATTTTAACCTTTGAGGGATTATCGATTTCAACGGAAATCCGATTTTGAAAGTGAACATCTCAATAATCCTTATTTGCTTTTTCACAAGGGATGTTTGCCATCCTTATGCAAGGCTGACTATCCTGTATGGCGTCGTATCTGTATATCATGTTGCGATTTTTTTCTCAGCATCTTCCCCCATAATTCCAAATGTTTTGACAATAGATGCCGACATATTAGGCTCGTGCAGAATTAGTTCGGTGTAATCACCACAAAAGGGCGAACTATTTGGAAAAAATTACCGATCCACACTAAATCCTGAAGCGTCAATGTATATCTACGTGTGGTCTCAAATCACAAGATTTCATCACTCTCCAAGGAGTCCTGATTCCGCATGTGAATCCGTATACTAGTAATATCTGGCGTCTGCATATGGACTAAATGGAATTTACCTAATCCCCATTCGTTTGACATATGTGCGGCAGCGGGATGGGCGTTCGTCGCTCGTCAGGTGAGGAATGAAAAGAAAAATGTGACAAATTACCCACACCGATGATTTTTTGAACTTTTATTACAAAGGACACCCGAACACACGTTGGGATTTGGCGACGTCTAAGTCTGTCTGTTGTGGAGGAATCGACATGAGAAATTAGAGATAGAATCCTTCGGCTTCTTTGAGGGTGATTTTATTATTATTATTATATCTTTTTTTCGTCACAGTTTTGTCATCAGGACAAATCTAGGAATCTTTTTGATAGATTCCGAGTACACACAACACACTTGCGGGATGATTTTGCACTCAACACTAAATGCAGGGAGGTGGGAAATTATTTTTGCCGTCAATTTAATTTATTTCTTTCTTGAGTTGTGGTACTTGAGTTCGGAATTTAGTCCAGAAATTGGGGAATCCCTTACGGATAGTTCAAATGCAAACCAATAAAAATGCCAATTGTTCGAGATTCAAGCGAAACGTTAACGTCCGAAATGTATTTATAAAATTAGATTTACTTTTTAAATTTTGTAATTTAGATGATTTTTCTTAAAACTGTTTGGGTTTCGGCCCTATCCTGTTGTCTGGCTTTCACCCTTTCTCACTTTAATATCACACGCGAAGCACGTCACAATCTCGCCATCCTGATCGGCGATGGAAATTTCAACTTTCACACTAATTTCCGGGTAGACATGACTAATGGGAAACAGGAACTTGTAGGTGACATCCTCCTCAGGATACAACGGGCAATAGGCACCGTACAATAGATTCGAGCAAACATCGCTCACATCCTCGGGTAGATCATATGGCACTGACACTCCCAGCGTGGTGGCCTTCACCAGAGTTTTCATGTTGTAGATGTATTTTTCTGTGAAGCAGAATATTGCCAATTTAAAAACTGATTTTCCATGAACCGAGTGAATTGGTGGACTTACCGGCGACAAAGTCGATATCGAAATCCATGGTGGATCCTTTCACGACGATACACGGTGGCACATCACAGCCGTAAATGCGAACTTCCAAGGGAAAAGGCTTATTACCCGAACCTTGATTAAAATATCAGTATGTCAGTTGGAGGTTGTTATTAGAAGAAGGACTTTTCTTACATTTCTTTACGTCTGTGCCAGCGAACGCACCCGCAACGAGAACCAAAAGGACTATTAACTGAGCGATCATTTTTAGTGATTTTTAGTTGGTTTATGCTTTGATATTGAGTTAACATTGCTAAGCGACTTGGCATTTTATACAGTTTTTCCTATCTAATCAACGGCGGCGAAAAGATTGACTCCTGATTGGGTCTTTTGATTTCGGTGAGGGAATTTCATAGGTGCAAAATGATTTGGTATTTGATATGAATATCTACGGTTGGGAGGCGTTGCGATCAATGAATGAAATCGCTGGTTCATTTTTGTTTTTTCTTATGCGTCAACACACTGTGATATGCATGCAAAGTTGTAAGACCTCTGATGTTACTGTGAGCTCAGTTGTCTCCATCGTTTGTAGACAAAATTGTTTTTTTTTTTTTCGCACTCTGACATTCGCAACGAAATGATCCACAGCAAATAAGCAACATAATGACAACTGAATCCAATGGGCATTAATTTTGTTCACAAACATTTTGGGTCGCAAAAGCTAAGCAGTATCGACTAGCTATAAAGTTGATAGAATCTTAGCTTCCGTTTAAAAAATTTATTTAAAAGGAGTTCAGAGAACATCCGAGAGAATCCTTTAATCCTTTAATCATCCCTTCGCTACCACGATGCTGGATGACCATTAACTTTGCACAATTGTACCTAGAAGCTTCTTTTAAGGCCAAACAGTTTGTCAATAACCTGATATGACTACGCCAATATGGTCTTAAGTCAGGAAAGGCCACCATCGATCGAATCATACAGTGGTAAATCTTTGTTGGCCCTGGTTCATTCGATCTTGATTACAAATCAGGAACTCTAAAACGACCTACCATAATATTCATCGTAGGCCTTAAATGACAACTTCTATAGAAACGAGCTTGCTTGCATCGCTGCCAAACTTCTCCATTTGTGCAGAATGCCGATGAAAAGTAGCACTTTTCCATCAAGGTCGGTAGACCTCACCGAACCCCTTTAGTTTAAAAAAAAGTTGAGGTCTAATGCTTTCGCCCCTTTAGACTTTTGATTCGAATCTGGATGAGCGGCGCAGTTGAGGAGCACTGAGATCCCCTCATGGCACACGTGGTAGGAAGAGGACCTGCAACAACTTTATTTGCTAGCTAGAGATAGTTTGTTGATTGAGCCCAAGGCTTTTCCGAGACCTCCACATAAAGTAGAGAAGTAAGTAGCTCCATGAATTAGAGAAGAAATGACAGGTTAAGCTCAGCGCGAATAAATTAAGCCCTGAGAACAACCACAGAGAGCATAGATATAAATAAATAAATAGAGTGGCGCAACAGCTCGAGGTGAACCAGGGCCAACTTCTCGACAATGTATGCTGTGTGTGTTAATTTCTTCACATACAAAGGGACCTACAATTTTTTGCCGAATCCGAACGGCACTTTGAGACGTTTTTCAAGACAATTGTTACTCTCGGAGGGTTTGTCAGGCCCTCGCGGAGGTGGGGGCCGTGAAAAAGAACGAGTCTTTTTTTTTCAGGTGACGATGGTAGGATTTGAACCCAGACCTCCGGCGTAGTAGGCACACACACTAACCACTACGCCACGGCACAACCACAGAGAGCAACAGTATTAAAAACAAGTGAGTAAGTGCAAGAGTTTGTCTGTGACAAACTTCTATATACCCGACCCTATATACGGTGTAACACCAAATCTTAATTTTTTTTTTGTCCCAAATTCATATATTATTTGTATAGGCCACGCCCCCAAAAGTGGGTCTGGGCTAAAAATTAATATCAATTAATTTTAATTTCGTTAAAATCATGACAAAATGCGTTGAAACCGAAAATTATTCCAAAATAACCGGTTTTTTCCTAAACACGCCCCTTAAAAGTTGGCGGAGCTCAAAACTTTGTATGGAGCAAACCTAGCAAATACTAATATTTTGAACATTTGTTATATAATGGTAAGTTTACTTCAATTTTTTCAATTTGAAGTAAACTTACCGAGAAATCGGGTTTTTAAAGATTTAATATGGTAAAAGTGGGCAGGGTCGATATTTTGGGCGGTCCAATTTTCGCCCTCTTAGAGGTTTTGGGCCATTGTTGCTCTATACCAAAATTTGAATTCCTTCTAAGTTGACCAAAAGTCATTTTGAAAGAAAATTTGAAATAGAGGTTGTCTTACATTGAAGCCAGTAGTGGGCGTGGCCGTCGGCGGATTTAACTTTCACAATTTAATTAATAATAATAATAACTTTCAATTTAATTTTCACACTTTGTCTGTACAAAATAAGAATCAAGCAACACTGCAAGTTTCAGTTTCCTGGCTCAATTTTAAAGACCTAAAAACTTCACACATACGGATAGACGGACAGGCGGACAGACAGACAGACGGTCATACGGACGGACGGACGGACATGGCTTAATCGACTCACCTGTCGGTCTCGATCATATCTCTAAAAGGTCTTAGGGGTCTACGGTGATTATTTCACTGTGTTACAAACTATGCATTAAAATTAATATACCCTCGGTCGGGTATAGAAATCGTGATTTCGTTGGTGGAGTGGTAAAAATTCTTGACCTCAAAAAAGCTTTCAATAGGCAAAATAAAAAAAATAAAAAGTCTCCTCATACAACTATCTAAGAATAATTGTATGAGGAGAAACAAAGACAGAAGTAACTTTGCCGAGCTGTTCCTCGACGCCAAGTTTATGATTTAAATCGATAACCACCAGGGAAGCGTGCTTAGTCCTTTGTTTCTTATTGTATAATTCATGATTTTCAGCTTAAGAAGACCTGTATTTCCAAATCCTTGCTTTCAGTGTCACTATTTCGGTGTGTAAGTTGCCATTCTATCTTACTCGATCAGCCGCTACGAAATCAAGTTTTTCATGGGCGATTCTCAAGCTGAGGGTCTTTTTCCTTTGCCCTGTCACGCCATTGTGGACCTACCCAAACCCAAAGAGTACACATTGTTAATAGCCTGGCATTCATGGCCCATCGAGGAAGTCTGTCTGAAGGCGCATGAGAACAACGTTGCCTCCCGGAAAAAAAAAAACAAGTATAAATTGACAACAGAAGGGGTGAAATGCTTTGAATGACAGCACAGCAACTGTCACAAAGCTGCATAGAAAAAGAAGTAATCACCTAAAAAAATATGATAGAGCCATCCCGGCAACCAGTCGGAAAGCTCTTTTGCCCCCTTGAAGTTTCTTGGTCATGATCTTAAAACCAAATTCAACAGAGTCATTTGTTACACTTTTTAGTTGATATTTAACCCTAGTACAGGGACTGGGGTAAAATGTTACCCCAACGCAACTTTAGAATCAAAAAACTTTTTTTTTTTCTAATATGTTTAGAAACCTGGGTTCTTCTGCTACTCTACAAATTTTATCCAAAGATCATTTTAAAGGTTTTTAGTTATCTGGGCGCATCCTATAAATTGTTTCCATAATTTTTTTTACAAAAGTCTACGAGTTTGATGGCTTGGGTAACACCTTCTTACCGACTTTTTGTCTGCTTTTTACGTAGGTAATTGCGTCTTACAAAAAGTATTGCCATTTTGTCGGTGAGTTTTTATACCCGACCGAGGGTTCATTAATTTGAATTCATAGTTTGTTTCGCAGTCAAATAATCATCGTAGACCCTTAAGATCTTTTAGAGATATGATCCAGACCGACAGGTGAATCGATTAAGCCACGTTCGTCCGTCCGTCTATCGGGTCTTCAAAATCAAGCTAGAGAGCTGAAACTTGGTACACGGCTTAGTTCTTCTGTTGCACAAAGTGTGAAAATCGTCATATGTTAATCCGTCAGCGGCCACGCCCACTACTGGCTGCAATGTGAGACAACCTTTTTTTTACATTTTCTTTCAAAATTACTTTTGATCAAGTTAGACAAGCCATATAGGAGCTTAAATTTTGGTACTGAGCAATATTGGCCCAAAACCTTTAACAAGGCGAAAATTGGACCGCCCACAATATTGACCATGCCCACTTTTAATATGTTAGATCCTTATAAACTCGATTTTTCGGAAAGTTGACTCCAAATCGAAAAAAAATTATATGAAAAAAATTAATTGTTAGGGGCGTTTTTAGGAAAAAACAGTTTTTTTCCGAAATAATTTTCGGTTTTAACGCATTTTGTCATGATTCTAACGAAATTACAATAAATTGATTTTAATTTTTAGCCCAGACCCACATTTGGGGGCGTGGCCTATACAAATAATATAAGAATTCGGGACAAAAAATTTTAAGATTTGGTGTTACACGGTATATAGGGTCGTGTATAAAGAAGTTTGTCACAGACGAACTCTTGCACTTGACAGCTGCATCTTGAAAACAGTTCGTTTCGTGCTACATTTATGCCAAGTTCTGACAGAACAGTTCAAACCAAAAGAGTTCTGACAGATCTGACAGTAGCTTTGTTTATATGCAGAAGTTGAGGGTTTAAGTTGAGTTGAGTTGAGTTGGAATTTCGACCTAGGTTTTTCAGCATACGAAAAGAGGGTTGAGTTGACTCGAGAAGTTGAAATAACAGAACTGAAAAATTGAAACTGAAACAATTGAGTTTCTTATTTTTCCATATCGAAGCTGCAAATATGCCAAATCAGCACGAACAATAACCATACAAGCACCAAACAAATGGCCCGCTTGTAATTTCAACCTAGGTATATCAGCAAAATTTCGACTCGAGTGCGATCGAGTCGACTCAACTCAACTTCAACTCGATCCGGGTTTATATGAGAATCAGGCTTGAAGCTCGCTTAAAATTTGCATGCAAACGAAGCTAATGACGTTCAATAATTTGAGTTAAAGCTGCTTCACTTATGTGTAGTGATTATGTTCGATCTTATTGACGGATGGAAAAGTCAAAATGCAATAACAGGTGGACAGAGGAGGAATATGTAGGAGTCCTGCAACAAAGTCAAACTAAAAGTTTTGACTGTTTGTTGGCTGAAAAAAATTCAATGAAGAAAACGTTTATAATCACGCCTTAGTTTTATTGGTCAGTTTTTGTTTACTTATTCAGCACAGTTTCTGTAAGCTGACGTTGTTGCAGGCCTCCACATATTTCTCTATTCTCCATAGGGGGCTGCATTCAATCGCCAGTTAACGAATGGAAAAGTCCAAATGCGATACCTGGTGGACAATAGAAAAATAGGTAGAGACCTGCAACAACGTCAAACTGAAAATTTTGACTGTTTGTTGACTGACAAAAACTTCAATACTGTTTACCCGCCTCAATTTAGTTGGTCAGTTTTTGTTTATTTTGTCGCCAGTTGGCAAGGAAATCAAAGCCGGACTATAAATTTGAGAAGTTTTTGAAAGCTGTCAATTGAACGTCAAACATAAATTCGCGATTAATTTTCAATCTCAACGCAAGAGATGCACTTCTCGAATTTGGGTAATTTAATATGATATGCAAACATCTCTTCTGTCAAACGCCCAATCGAGCCAATTTTGTTTGAATGGATTTTATGAGCGGACGTGTTTGCTGGTTGCCAACCCGCGTGTCATCATAATCACCAAACGTGTGTCACCCATTCTGACCAGATCCGGAAGATTTCCGAATTCGTTTGCGGTCGGTGTCACGAATTTTAAAACTTTAAACTTTTTAATGTTGTAATTTTTGTTCTGCTCTTGTTGACCAACAACAATTTTATGACTATAATTAAGGCTCGGCGTATCCCACAAGCGGACCATTAGGAATGCAGTACAGTGGGAGGGTTATGATCCATCACTTCAGATCAAAACCTCGCGCCTAAATGGTAAGGAAGAAGAATTAAGGCTCAGTCGGAAGCACAGCAGTTCCATGTGCCAAACAGTCACCCGGCCATCATAATAGTTGTTTGCCTGGGTTGTGTGTGTTATACCATGCTATAACACCAGCTGCGACACTAATGGCCTTTTCCGAAGAAATGTTCGGGAGAATTCTGGTCTCTCCTGTAACTGTTACTGTTTTTTAGCATTATTTTGACAGTTCTTCTTCTGAAAAGAAGAGAAATTTTGATCTAGTCGTGTATACAGATCCAGAATTCAAACCAGAAGCACACACGCAATTGTACAGCGAATAAGTCCATTGGATTGAAGTCTTTTTGCTTTTGTAGCATCCTCCTTTTTCTTCTGAAAACCCTCAGAATCAAGTGAAACAAGTTTGTCTGTTCGAATGCAATCCTGGATTTGAGTGTTCTTCCGAATTGCCTACCGATAAGGCCATAAATCTCAAGTCTCGGCTTACAGCCGCACACAAGTTGCGAGTTTTTGCAGTCTCGACTCATACAGCCTTCTTGTTAGTTGTGAGTTTTTGTAGTAGATAAGGACAAATTGCGTGGTGTCTCACAACACAATTTCCTCCATGAAGGATTTTTTCAAAATTTCCATAGAAATTCAAAGTTCTTGCAATAGGACGACAGTTATTTTGACAAAACTTCTTTCAGCTCTTATAGCAACTCTGTCCACGATTCTTACGAGAAAAAGTCGTGCGAGAGAATATGCGGCAAGGTGTGAGGCAAAGATGAGCGTAAGCATTTGGGTACACATTGGAGGTGCTAATACGCTTTGGTTTTGAATAGCTGAAAATTGTGTCATCAATAATCCTATACTTCAAACGCCTTATGTTAATTGCCAATTGCGAAATGAGTAAAAAGTAAGGAGCTTCATCTAATTATCTCAATCTAAGGACATGGCAGCGCCCGCCCTTATGTAAAAGATCACATGATACCATCAATCTCATGATAATTAATTAGCTACTTACCATTAAATCTAATCACACCTCATAAAAAGCAATACCTTTCTAATAGCCTTTAGGTGCATTTCATCAATCCACTTGATTATCATAAACAATTATAAGATAACATGCATAAGCCGTTTCGCAATCGCTTTGCACCTGGCTAAAATAAAAATAGACACAAAATGAAAACAAAACCTATCCGCCTTGTTTTCCGATAGTCAGAGGCGTGGGTACATTTCAAAAACAAAACCAAAATAAAAGCGCCAACAAAAAAAACTATGAACATCTGTCGATATAGCTAGTCATTCAGTATTTCAAATACCCCTCCCTGTACTTAATCGGCCTTGCTAGGTAGCACACGTTAATCACTAGCCTCTAGCTGGCTATAAACTTTGAGTTTAGATTGATTGTTTTGCCAATTCCAATATCATTACTGACACTCTTTGGGAATACTCCATGGCCCGTATAATCTACATTTTAAGTGCGATTTTTTAACGTCACTTTTCCAAAGGTTTAACTTGATAAAGATTGGCTAATCAGTCAAGCGATTGGCCAGTTCATTGGAAAGCTTGCCTCTACATGGGTGAGAGATTAGTTTGATGGTAAGGTATAGGGACATTTATTTTTCATGATTCATAATATGTACAAATGGTGAAAGCGTTTACAACAATTTCGATCCTGAGTTTCCCTTCTTGACTTTGATGTCCGCAACGAAGCAGGCTATAGACTCATCACTCTCATCAACCAGGGAGACCTCAACTTTGACACTGATCTCGGGATAGTAGCTCTCGATCGGGAAGTTGAAACCATAGATAACGTCCTCACCTTCATCGATGGGGCACGAAGCGCCGTGTTTCAGATTCGAACAGACATCAGCGATTTCTTCGGGCAGATCATAAGGAACGGTGACACCCATGGTGGTGGCTCTCACCTGTGCATTCATTGATTTGATGTCATCCTTAGCTGTAAGAAAGTTAGGGTAAACTGCTGCATAGTGTTTTCCAGAATATACTCACTTCCAACAAAGTGGACATCCATAACGGCTGTAGTTCCCTTAACGATGTCGCAAGGCATTTCTGGACACCCTTCGATGTTGACGGACAAAGGGAATGGCCGGTCTTTGGAACCTTTAAAAAAAAATTTCGTTACTTTTGATGTTGCTTAAGATATGCAATGAATTTTAAAACTTGAGGTTAGTAAACGCCCAAACGCCTACAGAAGTTAGCTCAGTTTGCAACTGCCAGAATTCAGTTGCATACTTTTATGCGCGGCATTTTGTTTTGCTTAGAAAAGCTCTAGACTTTTTTAAAGGGTTTGCATTGTGCTTGCAGTTGCCGACACGTATTTCAATCTTTGGCAGAATGTAAGGCCTAGGACACACGACGTATGGAAATCGTGCGGCAAATAATCGGGCGATGATCTGATCTATGAATGTTGGTAGTACAATTCCTGCTAATTTTTTTTAAACTGTCATTTTCATCGACAAAAAAGGTTTTCAAACGTATTTTCGATGGCCGACCCTGTGGCTTCAAATAGTTGCAGGCTGAAAAAATTCCGCAGATGAAATCGTGCGGCAAAGTGTGTGAGCTGCAATCGTTTGCTGTCGGCTCTATGAACGCTTGACTTTTAGTAACGCGTCAATTTGCCGCACGATTTTCTACTGTTGTATGTCTCTTGGTAAGGTGAATAAATCCCGGCAAACCTTCACTATTGCAGTTAAATTTATTCTCAAGGAAATAACTAGTCTAATTTTTTTTTAATGTAGGCATACTTATACTGATTCTGAAGCTTACAACCCAACTAACATTTTCATCGCATAAGACTCTACTAGAGCCTTATAAGATTTATGTCCAAGAGGAAAGCTCTTAGAATTTCACTCTTGTAGAGTGTTATAAGAGTCTTATAAGAGTCTTGCAAGCTCTTGTTTAATAACTCCCTTGTTGGAGTTATTAAACTCTGACAGCTCTTGTTGTAAGAGCTGTAATTCATTGCTACCTCTGCCAAAAAGAGAGAAAGATATTATGCTGCAAGATTAATTTTCGTATATTTTCATAAGAACAAAAAGACGAAAAGATAACAAGGTACATAAAAAAATGAAAATCGATTTGTATGATGGAGCTTTATATCTCAGTATGGCAACACTATCTTGTTAACTTTTTAAGAAGGTTTTTTCGACATTATGGTGCACTAAAACTTGGTGCGGCTAAAAATATATCAGCTGAAGTACCTAAGCATTTTGCTTCTAAAAAACCAGAGGGTATCAACATTTTTTGATATTATCAGAAATATGGTTTGCCAAGCCACGAACAGTTAGTTGTAATTAATGGATGTTTTTGGAAAACTATAATGTGTATCTATCAAATGACAATTGGCATACTTCTATTTGGTCTGTTTTGAGTTGAAAGGTATCTGGGAACCCTTGAACGAAGAAAAATTAGCCGAAATAATGAAGGTGTCTTATAAGACTAAGGAGTTCATTATCAAAGCCAACCTATCCTAACAAGAGTTGCACTCTCATTACAAGATTAAGCTCTTATTGGACTATTATTACAGATCTTAAACTCTACAAGAGTTGAAGTTTTATAACAAGAGTCTTATAAGAGGTAAATATACTCCTATTATAAGAGGTAAGCGTCATAGGAGTGATACTCTTTTAAGAAGAGTGCTACAAGATCATTTTTTGATTTTATAATAATATGTTATGCTCATAGAGTATAAAAACCATTAAGAGTCTTATTAGAGCTATTTTGACATTTTAAGAGTGTAACTCTCAAGAGTATGTTAGTTGGGAAGTTTCTGTGAACCCTTGTTTTCTTAAACACTTTTTAATAAATCTTAACATTCAGCATCAAGGACATATTATGCACCGTGTATCAGGTTTTAGGATCTAGTGCGATTTTTTTTGGCAATTTTTTATTCAAGTAAACTTAAACTTACTTACTTACTTAAGGTGGCGCTACAGTCCGGGGTGGACCTGGGCCTCAGCCAACAAGCTTCGCCAGCCAGCTCTGTCTTTAGCTAGCCGTCTCCAGTTTCGCACGCGAAGCTGGCTGAGGTCCCCTTCCACTTGCGTGCGCCAACTCAAGTTAACTCAAACTAGAGTCTTGGAAAAATTAGGGCCAGTTTTTCAGTGGGAGATCATCATAGCTTCGGAGATCAACTGAGATTAACCCGAAAAATGACATTTTCTGTCAATTTTGATCCGGGCTCAATCTTGGCTTAACTCGCAAAATTTCGTGGGCTAATCCCGGATCAAACTTTGCGGAACAGTTTGACCTTCTGTTCTGTCTTTTTTTCAGAACATGTGTAATGGCAGTTGCTTTGCGTGTTCATCAGAAAAATTACACTTGAGAACAACTCGACTTCCTCTGCCTGAAGTGAAGTGACAGCGAAATAAGTTATTTATGAGTTCGAGAGTCGAAGACTTCGTCAATTTTATTGACGGAGTTAAATAACTGAAGAGCTGCTCACTGCATTTGATCCAGATTGTTCTTTTTTTAGAATTAACAGTTCTTGGCTTATGTTGAGTTTAACTCTGCACTGAAAAGCCGGCAATAAGAAAACTAGATGCGGTGGCTTAGGATAAATTATACTTTATATGTGAGGGCAGCATGTGAGATCGAAACTCTTTTTTATCTGATCTTAGCCTTCTTCTCGTGAATATCATGGTATAACTTCATTATCAACAGTCTCTTAACGAAATTAATCTATTGTTTCTGTCAAAGCCTTGACAGCAGCTTTTATTAGAATTTCCTGGAAATTTTTTGCTTAATTCGCACAAGGAAAATTCTGGAAAAGCTCTTAGTTGTACTTAGGAAAGATTGACAGCTCTAGATGAAAAACGTTATCGTTGCTCAAAAAAAGCACTGCTCAAACAATCACAGTTATAGTCACAGATCAACTCCAAAAACATTTTATTTCAAGAACCACAAATTTTGGTTTAAAGTCTCGAAAAAATATTTGAAGGTTTCTAGCTGCCTCAGGAAATAAAATATCGAAACCAAGGCAGAAAGTACCCAAGGCATGGAAGGAGTGCCTAATACCTAGTTTTGGAGGTAAAAGAGGCTACAACTCTACAAATCTATCCATGAAACAGACGAGGACACGCAAAATACGAGATCATCCGAATTTGACATCGGAAGTTAAGTCGGGGTTAACCTCAGTTTAACTCACCAAGTTTGGAAAATTAACCTCAAACAAAATCTCGAGAATAATTTGAGACATTTTGAAGGAGCAAACTATTCCGTACACTTTATACAAAAAAGAAAAACAGCATCTCGCATCCGAGAGAATTCACTTATTTGGTTTGACAATATGAAGAACAATTTCCCGGTATTGACAGCCAAAGAGTGGAACTGTTGAAGGGTGCTGTAGAAAATTTGCTAGTGAAGATGCTCCAAGTATTTCTAGGGTTTATTCTGGTGTATAAAATCAAACCGAGCTTATTTTTTTTGCTATGAGAATCTTTTTAGGGATTAGTGCATCAAGAAAATCGTGAAAATCAAGAAATCGTGAGAATTATGTTTTTAAGAAAGGTCTGGCTCTGCTTTCATTCGAAAAGAAGTAAACATAAATTTATTTAATTTCGTTTAACAAATTAATTAAAGTTTGAAAGCCATTAAAAGCTCGAAAGCACGTTCAAACAAAATGTTTGTGGTTGTGTATGCTTGCCACTCCAGGTTCCACTAACCCTTAGTCCGCCCCTGGGTGGACAGATATCAAATGTTGAAAGCAAAATGATCACCAACACTTTTTGTTATTGAGAAGAGCCTCAAATACCTAAGGTGCTGATGTGGAGGGTCGTTTGTCAGTCAGCATTCCTGATTTTGTTTTGGCATTTGTTTAGAAATCCAAAAATACTTTTATATATTTTTTTCCATCCGTTAATAATCTCACTTGACAATGTAAATGTCAAACTTATGATACCGCAGAGAAAAATTTAGGTCATGAACTAAGATGAAATTAACACTGGGTAATGATGATGGATTGTGGGTCTTGTGATCATTATCTTACGATATGAGCCTTTTATAATTTGGATCTAAGGACATCTTTTATTCATCCTTTCGCCATACTTTTTTTTTGTATATTCATATTAAAACTCAATTTCTGATTATTTGATTTGTTCTTTAAGTCACTATGAATGTTTTTCACCCAGGATGGTACACTAATCTGACATAGATCAACGCACTCAAAGACGCTTAATTCAAAACCACCAGATATCTACTTTTAAAACTAAGATTAAAGTTAACCGTGACACGACTTACATTGTCTGACGTTGGTCGATGCAACCGATGCAACAAACAAAACCGCAAACAAAACTATGGTACGGAACATTGTTAAGTGTTTAAAAATAGGACCAAACTGTGAACGGTTATACTACAAGAACAAGATTGACAAATTCCACAAGCAAATTTAAGTTTATATAGTAAAAGCTTTTGATAAGAGTCTGCTATCAAAAATGCGGCAAAAAGCGTAATAGCCACTTGACTATCCAGCCAGATGGCAAACGCAGGTGTTCGCTGATAATTCCATAATCAGTTCACGCAGTGATAAATTAGATGTTATCACATATCATTGATTCTTCAGTTATGGGTTAGTCCGTACACTCATGTGCATAGTATTCTAAGAAGTGTAACAAAAAAAAAAACAACAATAATGTACAACCACTTGCTATAAGCAGGTGCGGTAAAATGCACCTTATGTCTGGAAATGTTGAAGACATAGCGGATGGTAGCACTTAAAATGGTGTAGGCACCTGCACATTTGGCAAATCCACTTAACTACTTAGAACGCAATTAAGACCATCACTTGAACACTCCGAGGGAAGCTCAGCACTTAAACGTTTATTCCGCCTCATTAATTTTGCTCTATTTTCGTCCTTAGCAAGACGCCCAGTACTTAGGACGAAAATGAGGTGATAAGAACAAGTTCGAGTTTTTCTAAGTTTTTCTTAGTTCCCTTAAGATTGAGCTCAAAAACCAAACGTCAATGTCAGTATTGGCACAGAGATGGCCAAGGAAGATGATGGGCCAACTTTAGAATCACTTCATTTCACTGACCATCATCAAAAGATCGTAATTTTTTTTAGTTAAAGTGCCTTGATTAATTTTTGATAGATTTTTTAGGCTGTGTCCTTCCTTGCGTCAATGGCGCAAAATATAAGGGGCTTAATATTTGAAAACATCATAAGGCACGAACTAAACTGCAATATCTTAAACTGTAACGCATCAACTAAATTAGACCTATTCAAGGACCTGTTTCTCAATGCATAAAAATCGCTCTCTGTTAATTCCTTTACACGTGTCTGAAATTAATAAAAGCACAAACACTTTTCAGTCTCATGTTCAGCTTCATCAAAAAGGTATCAAAGTCTTTGACTCTCGAGAATACCGACTCTACCAAGCAGAGAAGTTTGATTTGTTCTCCAGAATCTACTCAAATCTCACTTTTTACAAAAACACGCAAAGCAATTGTCGTTTCTCATAGAAAAAACAAGCAAACAATTTCGTACTCTTCTCCAGAGTTTGATCCGGAGTTAACCTACCAAGTTTGGTGAGGTAAAACCCGAATCGAAAATGATTGAAAACTTATTTCTGGGGCTAACCTTAATTTAATTCCAAAAGTTGGATTACCTCGCTCTGTAAAACTGATCCTAAGAAAATTTTGAAGCGCACTTATATTTGGCACTTTTACGTCAGTTGGGTACGTATGTGCCTTACGGCTCTCAATACCTTACGTTGTTGGTTTAAGTCATACGTAATCACTGATACAGTATTCAAAAGCTTCATAAAAAAGTTATCAAATGGATGTCATGGAGGGTCAATGGAGGGCAAGAGAGACGCTAGCTGAATATCTAGTTATTCAATCGTTTATACCGGAGGAAAAGGTAAGTGTCTTATATCTTTTTTCAAATTACCCAACCTGGCATCTTCTCAGTTCAATTGATTCATTCATTCTTACATTCAAAACTTAAAAACCATTTTAGCTTGATCTTCTAAGTCCTGGTCGGAAGTACCTTAAGCTGGTAGCTGTAGCTGAATTCGTTCCAATTCAAGCATGACTTCTGTTAAACTTTGTAACATTGTCAAAATCGACACTTTAAAAGAGAACGCGTATTTTTATCTTCCGCCTTTGTTTTCTACTATGTCTCCACCAGGAATAAAACTGGGTTCAAATGAGCGATCAGATCTGCTGACGTCTCACAACCATGCAAGCTGTGTGTTCTTATGAAGAAAACCTTCAGTTTTTTGGCGATTTTGAACGGAATTGGGCGGACTCTCATGAAAAATTATCCGCTTAGAGGGTTTTTTGCGATCTCGCATAGATGGGATTGGTGAAAAAGTTTTCGATCTTTTGTCCGGTCGAGATTCGAACCTAGAACTTTGTGCGCTCTAGTCCGACGCACTGACTCCTTAACTACGGTGTTTACTGGATATTGGATAAATATAAGATTAGTTTGAAACGAGAACTCTTTTGTTGTCTTATTGGCTCATTGGTTATTGAAGGTAACAATTTCATTGTAATAATCCCAATAACAAAACATATCTCTGACAGATTGTTCGTTTGTGGACAGTTTTATGGCTTTTTCGGTTTTCAATACGGAGAAATGGTTGCGCGGGATCGCGATCGAACGAAGAAATTCCTGCTGATTTAAAGTTGTATCTCGTTGGATTTGTGTAAAAAAGATAGACTATAAGGCAAAATTACATTCATCTAACTTGCCGCAATTGTGCTTTTGTGCGTGTTCTCTTATTTTTATTCTAGATATTTTCTTTAAAGGTCAAACTAGTAGCAAAAACCCGACTTCAAGAAAGTCCAGAATACCCCCGGACGGTTATTGGTGACCAAACGAAAGGCCGTTAGTGTATCAATATTTTTGTTTTATCGTCCATCTGACAAGTATTATAAAAGCCAAATATCGAACATGGCAACATGGTTGCAGCGTCGAGTTTTGTTCGATAAAAGTGGCATGCTATGATGCAAGCTTCACTTAATATTGGACTTGACGTGCGCCTAGAGGCAATTTTTCCGTCATTTTCACTAATATTCGGCATCATGCAGGGTAAAGTCGCGTTGTCACAAGCAACAGAAACAGAAACTGAATTTCATACATTAGCAACGCAAAAAGCAGTCAGCGAATTTAAGTTTCAGTTGCTAATGTATGGGATTCTGTTTCTGTTCCTGTTTTACGTTGCTTGTGACAACGCGGCTTTATCGTAATTTTTAAAAGCCTAAAAACGCCGATCTGTCAAAATCAGACAAAATGCCTACATTTTCGACAGTGATAAAAATACCAACATACTATGGTTTTGCATTTAAAATTTATGAGCTTAATAGGGTGTTTCCACCGGAAATTAATCCGCGATTAAGGCAAATCATCCTTAAATCCCCTCTAAATCACGAGATTTACCATACGATTTACCATACCATCCTCTTCCATGCCAAACTTAATGAATGAAGACAAGGAAGTGGTGTTTTGGGTGACACCAGTCACCCACAACACCGCTTCACCACAAAGTGAAGCATTTGTTTAGTTGTGTGAGTGGGATCTATCTATGTGTTCCACCAGGCATGTCATGCAAGACGGCCCGAGGTTCATACGTTTCTGAGAACTTCCTATACTTTTGTTTAACATTCCTGAGTAAATGTGATATTAGTACCACAATTCGTGACGCACAACTTACATGTCGATACCCGATTTCAGGGGACTAATGTCAAAATAAATACTTCACTCAAACGCACTGTATATGTGCAAGAGAGCTATTCCTTGTCTCTTTATTCAATGGTCAAACCAAACAGAATTCTACGTGTTCTGTGAGTTTTCTGACGAAACGAAGCAAATATACTTTTTATTGACAGCTGGATATCATCAACTCAGCAGGGTTTCTTGTCTAGTGTTAAGGGATGCGCAGAACGTCTGATGCTGCTGTTCATGTGGACGTGGTTGTTCCTGACAAGGTTAAAGCAATAAGGTGTGCACACTGCAAAATAATGATGGATGTTAATTTTGATACTGCTGGTTGATGTGGATCACGAAATCGCAATCAATAGATTTGACGAAAAACAAACCGTCAAACCTGTTGATTTGACGGTTTTTTTTTCTTTTTCATTATTTCTGAATTTGAGTTTCCTGAGAGATTAAAAAATGCGTTTTACTTGGAGATGCGCAAATGACGTGATGTCATTGAGTAATGTGAAAAACGAAAGCATTTGTCAAGTTAATCTCCTCTTTTCCGGTGGAAACACTTTGGAAATAAGTCTTTTTCTCCCTACGTTAATCTCTGAAATATGTGCGGTGAAAACACCCTATAAGATGAAGAAAAATAATTGAAAGAAAGGTTAAAGAAGTGCACTTCAACGAGATTGAAGGTTATTTAAGAACAGCTTATTCACTTTGTTGGATAAGAAAAGAATAAATAAAATAAATAAATAGAGTGGCGCAACAGCTCGAGGTGAACCAGGGCCAACTTCTCAACAATGTATGCTGGTGTGTTAATTTCTTTACATACAAGGGGACCTACAATTTTTTGCCGAATCCGAACGGCACATTGAGAAGTTTTTCAAGACAATTAATACTCTCGGAGGGCTTGTCAAACCCTCGCGGAGGTGGGGACCGTGAAAAGAACAAGTCTTTTTTTTTGCAGGTGACGATGGCAGGATTCGAACCCAGACCTCCGGCGTAGTAAGCACACACACTAACCACTACGCCACGGCACCCCACGATAAGAAAAGACCTTGATTATATAAATTCCTTTATTAGAACTAGTCTTATATCGAAACTTATTCGTAATTATATTAATTGATGGTCGCTCGTCTGAGGATGCCGGAAGAAGAAGGAGTCCCAAGATTTTCTCTAACTCGATACCTTGTGTCTCTATCTGTCAGAGTGCCACGAGCCGTGAGCGACTGGCTACAACCCAGCAAACTTAACTAACGGAAAGGGGGACACTCTCTCCGGAATTGTAGGCTATTTAAGACGGAAAAGGCTGCAGTGGCGTTAGCAGAGTATACCACTGCTCCGCGCGCTTTTCTCTCTCTCATAGATCGGCGCGTTTTACGTGCCCAATCCTTCCTGGATTCGCGGCTTTTTCATTCCACTTGTGAGTCGGGGTTTCCATTCTTTCCCTTGATTCTGCTACGCAAAAAAGAAGGAGTCCATTTGTCCAGCAAAAAAAAAATCAAATATTTCAAACAAGTTTTATTTGTTTTTATTTTATTAATTAAGTACAACATTCTCCTTATTGAAGAATTGACTTGGTATATTCGAAGACGTTATATTCTTAGAGTCGGTGGGAGAAGAATTTTGTTGCTGTTTCTGGTAAACAAATCGCATTGTACAAAGTTCTTTGTTGTTGAAGGCGTTTGCTAATGAAGAGAGACTTCATTTTTTAGCATTTACTCCTGCTAGATTAAGTGATTTTGTTTTCTTATATAAAACCAGTAATAAAAATAACGGCACAAAAGATCTATTCAGGTCGAGGTGCCCTAGTTCGCAATAAGCGAGTCAGGTATATAAAAAAAAATGTAATAAAAATAAATACTTACAATTAATTTTTCCGCTCCAAGGACTTCCATGCACTGCGCTACCAGTGGACACCAACACGTTCCCAAAAAAGTCCACGCCCACTTGCATTTACTGTACTCTCTCTTGCAAAATGCCTGTACACACACTATCCAAAAAAAAATCAAAATGGCGAATAAGGGAATGGAATTGGTAAGTAAATCTCCATTTGCTGGGGACATGACCTAGATTCAAGTGTTGCCGATGGTGCTGCCACAACTTGTTAGCATATACTTACTGACACATGCCAAAACGGGCGGGTTTTTCAGTGCAAGTCATCCGACTTTCCGAGTTAAGCTGAGATTAACCCCAGAAATGTGTTTTTTTGTGAATTTACTTTAAGGGTTAATCTCGGCTTAACTTATCTCGGATAAACTCTGACGAAGAGCATGAATTTCTTTTTATGTTTTTTCTGTGTGAAATGGCAGTTTATTTGCGTGTTTTTCTTTGAAACATGACATCTGAGAATAACTAGAACTTCTTCCTATGTTTTTAAATATGAAGTGAGAGTCGAAGATTTTCACATAACTTTGTTGAAGGAGTTAGCTCTGCGCTGAAAAAATATTTGCTGGGTTAACCCCAGATTGGCTTTTGTTCCAGGATCAACAGATTTGGTTTAAGTTGGTCTTAACTGAACACAGAAAAACCGGCCTTGTAGCCGCGTTGTCACAAGGAACAGGAACTGAAACAGAAACAGAATTTCATACATTAGCATCGCAAAAAGCATTCAGCGAATTTAGGTTTCAGTTGCTAATGTATGGGATTCTGTTTCTGTTCCTGTTTTACGTTGCTTGTGACAACGCGGCTTAAAGGCCGCGTTGTAATTGACATACGAGACGTAAATTGGCAAACAAGGGACACTTGCACGATTTTTCTGCTTGCGTCATATATGCTAAAATGGCATGCAGACTAATCTAATCTAATCTTTACCTACAGCTTCAGCTACGCACTATGATAAGCCGGTCTTTTAGTTGTTTTAAAAAATTTAATCGACATTTTAGAACACTACTTTGCCGACGTTGAAATGCTATTATTCATCTCTATTCAGCCTGAACTGGAGTATGACACTGGAGTACGACAGTTTTTTTAAGCATTTGTGTACTGCTGTCTGATCGGGTATTTTGCGTCTGGGAAATCAACAGAAAAGGATGGTAAAGAAATTATTTATTAAAAACGTTCGTAAAGAAAAAGATGTCAACCCTTTCACTTATAGAATTCAGATACAACAAATGAATTCCTTTTGAAATATCCTGGTCTCGTGCAGTTGACCCACAATACGTTGTCTTTTATGGGCAATGTTAAAGTGCAGGTGATATCAACAGATTCAATGTTTTTGATTTATCATAACATGAAAATTTTGCTTTACAATCGCCTTCAGGGGAAATGGTATCGGCTTCGAATGGCATGTCCACATTTTCCGACAGCACACGAGCTCAAGCTTACCGTTCAATCGGGTCTTACCGTCACCGAAATTGACAGTAAAGAATTTGATTCAAACTGGACTGTAACCCAAGTGATAAACCAACTGCCAAGCATCTTGCACAGTCAAAACCCGGTTAAGGCTGTGACTCCAACACCCGATGTGTACGAAACTCAAAATGAAATTCTCCAATTGCAATCGCCTTCCTACAAAATCCACACCAATTCCCATTGCAATGTTGTTAGATTCTCAGACATAGATCGGTTCAAAGGACACTACCTGGAGGTTCGACTGAATAAGAAAAATAAGTTCTTCCTCTTTGACCACAGCCTTCCTGATGGTGTTCAATGGGATGAGCTCTTTCGTGCGTCCACCTCCATTGGGAGCATCTTGACGCAATTCCTCAACTACCTGGATGAACTAGGCGCTTTTTACACAAACCTAACTGACATCGACGAACTGTGCTATGTGGTGCAACCCTTGCAACCGACCACTAAGGAAAACTGGCGAATGTTCAAGCTCAAGGAAAAAGTTTTCGTGAAGTTAGCTCTCGATCCGTTTACCTCTTCACCAGCTCTAGTCAATGTTATTGGACCCACATATGAGGTGGAGTCGCTGCGTAATGTCCTCAGTGAAGGTTTGAAAAACTGGGACACCGAAATGGACGTGCATGCGAATCTACTTAGAACCTTCGAGTTGACCTATTTCCCCATGCCCAATGAGGGTTCCGAACAATTTTGCAACATTTGCTATTGCTATCAGCTGGAGGGGCATATTCCAATCATTTCGTGTGATAATCGCAACTGTAGCTTGGTGTTCCATGCGATGTGTCTAAAGGAGTGGTTTACAATGCTGACCGATGGAATGGTCTTTCTGGACGTCGCATTTGGCGCTTGTCCATTCTGTAAAGAGGTAAGTTTTAGTATATTCGTCTGATACATACAATTAGTGCTCGAAGTAGGTAAGTAAGCCTGCCACAAGATATTTTGGGTTCTGGGTGGTAAGATTAAGCTTATTCTAACTTTAGTTTAATACTCGCTTTTTTGACCGACATTTCTTAAGCCTTTTACATACTGAGCGGTTTTTTTTTGTGTATTGTTTACTTTTATTTTTTCTATCATTTCAGAAACTTTCTACAACGTTTGCTGATGTCTTGAAATGAGAAAAAATAACTTCCTTTAAACACCCAGAAGGGTTGTAATAATTATTTTAAATTGTGTCACTTTGCCAAATCTAACACGCAAGCGTAGGGTCCATAAAATGCTGATACAGAAAAAAAAGATTATCTCCAAAATGCTTACTATGTATTTGAAGAAAATTAATGAAAAATATTGAAGATTGAAATGCCCCATCGGCCTCCAAACAGTAAAAATCAGCGTTCGGAAAACAAAATCAAAGAAACTCGGAGCCAAACATGTGAGTAACACTTTTTTTCAGACTTTTATGACGAGTTGAATAAGGCGCAAGAATTGAAATTGTAGTGGCTGAATATAGCCAGGGCAAAGAAAATAAAGGAGGGCTAAGACTTGTCGAATTTCAAAAACTAAATTAGAAAACGATCAGAAACACCTGACTTAAATAGCTTCCGAGAAGACTCTATGTGTGAAACTCGCTAGGACACACAGCGGAATCAATACAAGAAACCAGACCCCAATGATATCCTAATAGCTGCCATCTAAGAAACGGAGCTCACCTTGAAGTCAAACAGATCAACCAGGCTCAGGTCTAACAGGATTGACAACTACTTCATTTTTCCAAAACACAGAACGAAAGACTCGAAAGGACTGACTTCATCACACCATCGTATACAGTCCAACACATCTACCCAACGTCTGACACATTCCTCGAACAACCTCCATCTCCATCACTTCCAATTGTTGGGTGGTATATATTACCACCCACCAGCAGCTGCGCTCTCCGCTTTCCACCGACACCCATGAGACAAGAACTTACAGGACTCCTGGACACTTCGGACTTCTGCGTTGTGAATGAGAACTCACCGTCCAGGATCACCTAGCCAGCATACCTCTGACCAGCCTCACCTGAAGAACCGATACCACCCTGGGCTCTGACCACCTGCCAATAACCATCACCATCGCGACTGCTGATAATTTCCAAGTTTCCACAAAAAACAACTTCCATAAATTTCAATAAGGTGAACTAGGTTAATTTTTCCAGATACACCAGGAACTGTTTCAGAAAAGTGTCCCAAGGTCCGACCAAACTTCCCAGCCGAAACCGCCAGCCGACCAACGCGATTTCATCAGGCTACCTAACTCTGATGCTGGAATTCAACGCCACAATACAGAGATTCGCCGACTTGTCGACAAACACTGCAAGAAAATTTATTTCGAACATCTTGGCAACTGTAATCTTGGATCGGGTGTCAAGAAGCTGTGGAGCACCGTCAAAAGTCTAGGCAACCCGACTGAACAAAGTGACAACTTGGCGATTTAGTTTAACGGAAATGCCGTAACCCACATCAGCCGCTCCAAAAAAGAGCCACAATCAGGAAATCGCACCACCTCTTAACCGACGATGCCTCTCAGAGTTTCATTTCGGAGCAAGTTGCGGCTGCCTTAACGAAGGCTAAACCCTCAAACACTCTCGACCCAGACCGGATCTCAATACTGATGTCCGAAAAGCTCGGCGAACCTGGGCTAGATTACCTGGCCTCTGTTCTAACCCTCTGCCTAAATTCGCTGCAGATCCCAGGAACTTGGAAGGTTGCCCGGATAATACTACAAACAAGCCAGAAAAGCCTACTTATCAAGGATAATCCTACCGTCCAATCTCTCTTCTCTCCCCGGTCGCGGAAGTACTTCAACCCCACTTCTTCCTGATCTCACCGAACACGAGGTCAGGCCTTACGCTAGGTACACGTCAACATGGCTTCCGAAGAATGCACAGCACCACCACAGCTCTTAACGAGATTGCGTCCGAGATCACAAACGGACTGACCAAAGGTAACCTGGGCACAGGACTGTCACTGTCGCCCTGGACCTATCCAAAGCGTTTGACACTGTACATCACGCCACACTTCTACACGACATCCTAGAGTCCTCTTTACCCAACACACACAAGCGGCGGATAGCCAACTACCTAAATGGCCGCCAATCTAACGACGAACATATTATGAGTTTGGATATCTCCAATGAATGCAAGAACCAGATGCATGGAATTTATTTTGAAACTGGCTTATACACTTTATCTAGAGGGAAAATAAATTGTTGAATCTATTGGGATGAAGGAGGCAGAAAAAAAAATAAAACAAAGGATCCAAACTAGTTTTCGCGATTAACTTGGACTCAATGTGGACAAACCAAAGCAAAAATTTTGAAATACCAGCGATAGGAACACTTCAAGGAGATTTTTGGGACAATCAGAGGCGACCGCTTGAATAACTGGAGTCAATAGAGATTTTCTTACCAGGCTCCAATTAATACTTGTTACTTTAAATTGCAGGGAAGTTGTGGACGCAGTAAAATTTAGAGCGTATTCTAAGAAGACAGCAGCACTATTAAAAGAAAAATAATCCTGTTAAACAACCCACTCTTCACAAAAAGTATGGTTCATAGTCAAGATATAAAAGAGTATCAATCCTTTCCACGAAGATAATTATCAGAAGAGGCCCAGGATTCTGAAAATAAAGACTACAAGAAATATAGATATCAAAATACATGCAAGGATTCGGCAAAATGAAGACTTATTTCACAAGCTTGCAGCCTCATTTGATCCACTTATTTCGTCTCAAAGGCATGTAAGAACCAAAAAGATCTGAAAGCACTGTATTACCCTGAAATGTGGTGTTTTTTTAAGCTTACCAAGAGCTAGATGATAGGTAAATCCATTCCAGCAGACTTAAGTGATTGTCCGCTGCAATATTTTAATCTACTGCATTTCCCGCCTTGCTTACTATGAACGGTATGGTTGCCATCTTTCGTGCTTTTTTGGGTATTGAAAAACTCCGAAAAGTGCTCACTCCATATGCGTGGACTGGCTATAGTCTGCCAAATAGTTTTGTTTGCAAATCTGTAATTGTTCTCCAAATTTTTCTGGATTTTTTTTTGCATCACTGTTGTTTTGGCTGTTCTACCTGCCTGGTTTCGAATTCTTTGTGCTCAATTGTTTTGAATTAGGTAAGGTAGGCCCTTCCCTAAAGGTAGAAGTTATCTTCTTCACTTTGGTGGCTTTTTAATACCAATTTCTGAGCCTGAATATCTTTCAGCAGAGAATGCCATGAACCGTTTGTTTTTTAATATTTTTTTTTAACATTTATTGATTATTTCCTTTATAAGGTTGAGGTTGAAAATGTATCCATCATTTCCTCAGGATAAACGTATGTACAGAGTTACAAACAATGTGTTCCATTAAAAAAAAGAGTCGAAATAAAGTCTAAGGGTTTTAAAAAGACGGTTTCAATCAATACGCTTACAAGTCAGCTGTCCGAAACAGATTGTAGATCAGTTGGTCTCGAAGACTTCTTCGTTTGCTCTCCTTGTCAATGCGCACACTTGCACCGGTGATTCCGTAAAAGTGAACCGGAGTTAGATTGGGCACATTGGCGCGGAATTGCCATCCAATGTGGCGATTGCACATTCGGCAAACTACTATCTGCCATTTGTAACTAAAAAAGAGAAGTGAGAATGGCGTGGAACTATACAAGAAAGAACAACTATCGAAAGAGAAGGAATGACATGCTGTTTGTTGAGCTTAACTTACCCAGGAAACCAACTGAATTCACTTGACGGCTCTCCACTGAAGGTCACCGAATTGGTAAACACCTTGTAAACAGTATTTGTCTCATGAATGTAACCGGCTGTGGAAAACGTTTTTTGTCAGAGAAATTTTAACAAATGAAGCTTCTTACCTGAGTTACAGTACTGCGATTGCACACCATGCTTCGACATGGCAAATAGATCCCGACAATATGCGATTTGGTTGCGACAAAACCTACAGACAAAGATTCCACCCTAAAAAGAAACGATTTAACAAACTGAAAAGCTAAGACAACCACAAACTTACATCATTGAACGAGTCAGCGATGATTTTCATGCGCAGGTTTACCGAATCCGTAATAAAAATACTCTTAAGTTGTTCCTCAGATAGGTGAGCGTTGCGACTCAACCAGAAGGACAACTTGACCGGATCATTTGGCATCGATTCAACTTTGTGCTGTTCAAGGGACTTGAGTACTCTTTCGATGATGGTGCTGATGTTGTACTGGCTGAAAACGTGCCTCGGCCAGGCGGTGGTGGCGACTTGGAAGTTCTTCAAATGATGCTCGTATCGGGGTAGGTCGCGAAATCGATTCATGCTTCCAAGGTTGATAGTGGACAAAGGGTCGGGCAAGTAATTTTCGGGAAGGATTTTTATTTCGCCAAAGGTTTTCAACTGAGGTCCGGAAGTTATGTATTCCAAATGTCTAGAAAAAGAGATGAGGACCTCCTAAAAAAATCTGTTGCCAAACTTATTTTAGCACTCACTCTCTCCTGGTGTCATTTGCGGTGAAGAACCTCTGCAAAGCCCTCGACTTGATGAGTGTGTTGCCGCGCTCGTCGGTGCCTTTCTCGTAAATTTGGCAGGTTACCCCAAACATGCACTGCGTTCGGGGGCAGCGCACATGTGCGAATGCCACACCAAACAGTAGTCCATTGTTAGAGTCGATATCATCGTCAATGACGAAACCTGGGATGATGAAGGGAATTACCTCGCCGGGGAACACAATGTGCTGATGAAGGAACAACATCAGGCGATGAACCCTGCCTGGTTCCAAGTATTCCACTCCTGAGACTCGATCCATATTGTTGCCGAGATACGAGTGCTCTGCCGGCAAATTTGTGTCAAACTGTATCTCGCTTGACCTATCTGGTTCGTGATCTGTGATCACATCAACGGGTTCGTCGGTTTCGTGGTCGTCGAGTATTTGGAACTCGCTATATTCCGGCTCGGCATCCGGCAGCACAACCTCCCCGTCTGGGAAAGAATGGCAATAGCTTACCCTATTGCTAAGTGAGTAGAAAATGTCCTTACCAGTAGAATTGTTGTAACCGTAAAAGGACACATCCGACAAGGTCTCTTGGTCCTCATCAGTCATATCGTCGAGGTAGTTATCAATCGCGTCTAAGAAAAACCATGGATTTACGTTTGATTTGCTGTAAACTTTTGACCAAAGCGCACTTACAGTGGCTTTCATCGTTGTCGTCGTCGGAAGCTGATACACGCCTTTCCACACGGGTCAGAAGCCTAACAAAATTGCGAGTGCTCATGGGTACATAGGGCCCGTCAACGTAGTCTCGTTCGGCTCTTGGCGAGGGTGGAGTTTGTTCCCTACCCTGATCACTTACATTTGCGTTGTTAAAAAACGAAGAGACCTGGGAGCTTCCACTGCCACGGGCGAAACCTTCAACGCTTATGATTGATGAAGATGAGGAGGTGTCCCTGTCTTCGGCATTTTCTTCTGCGTTGCTATCAACTAAAAATTCAAGAAAGAAAAAATTACTCCAAATAAACAACGTAACGGGAATAGGAGGGAACTACTAGGGATTTATAATACCCGATTCATTGGCGTCCATTGTAATGCTATTTTTCTTATGTATTTTTCAGGGAATACGATCCTTTTGCTGCAATTGTAAATATTTTGCAAATCGTTTTTATTTTTTGCGTCGAGTCCACCAAATGTCAGTTCGGTTGTCAATGTCAAAACATTATTTAAAATTTTTCACCACAACTCCGGGGCTGTTCAAAAATCATGGCACATTCTTTTTAGTTTTGGTGTCATTTTTTGTTTAAAGAAAAAAGTTTGCTTTTCTATTGATCATCGATTCCAGTCATTAATTTTGAATAACGGCTATATCACAAAGTAGCGTTGTCGCGTTGCTTTGACACGTTACGTTCTATTTGCTTCACAACAGTGTTGGTCAAGCAATTTGAAAATCGATTGAAAACCATATATCAAAACGTGTTGAATTAAAGGCTCCTCGAGCGTTGTTTGTGTTTTGCCTTTCGATACCCACGTGTTGGCATGAGCTTTCTACCATAGCCATGCGATAACTTCCTTGCGAAGCTTTAAGGGCCAACTAAAGGGTGATATTTTAGCTGGTTTGGTTTTGGCAACACTGGTTTTGACAGCTGACGTGTGTTTAGTACCTTGTGTCACTGTCACACAGCTTCAGTTTGGTTTGCAATTTAACCATGGATCGTCTTACAAATGAACAACGCTTGCAAATTATTGAATTTTACTGTCAAAATTCGTGCTCGGTTCGAAATGTTCATCGCGCGCTGCTTCCATTTTATGGTCAATTGGCCGCGTAGATTGTGCGATTTGACACCATTAGATTATTTTTTGTGGGGGTATGTCAAGACTAATGTCTATAGGGACAGCCCGCTTCGATTGACGCACTGGAAGCCAACATCCATGCATTCATTCGTGAGATACCGGCCGATATGTGTGAAAGAGTATGCCAAAATTGGACTCAGCGGATGGGCTACCTGAGACGCAGCCGCGGTCAACATTTTCATGAAATTATCTTTAACCGTAGAACCACAGTGATGTAGCTGTGGTGGTAGTAGTAGCGGTAGTAAGAGCTGTCAAAAGTTAAAACACATGTATTCAGTGTATTGCGCACACAATGTGTGTCTGTGGCGGTAGCGCGTAGCTGTGGCGGTAGTAAGAGTTGGCCAACTTTTAACTTTCGTAGCGCTACACGGTGGACAGTTCAATACAAGTTAAGTAAACAATGGAGGAAATGGACGTCGAAAAGTTTATTGAGATGGTTAAATCTAAAGGAATTTTATGGAATTTGTGTCATCCGTTGTACAAAAATATTAAATCTAGTTCAAATTAACTCAGAGTATCGGCCATTGTTTGTAAACGAGGTTTTTGTTCGACATAGCCGCGCTACACCATTGTGTTCAATTTTTTTCCGTACTACGCCACATGGCTCCGCGGCTGTACTACGTACTACTGCTACATACCACCGCTACGGGCATTGTGGTCCCACGGTAAACATTAAATTGCAAGGTTCAAACTATCGATTCAAATAAATATTTCATTAATTTTTTCGAATTTTTTGTGTTTTTTTTTTTAAAAAAAAGTTCTCAACCTCTTAAAAAATCACCCGTTATAATAGACTGAATGCTACGTACGAAGCCTTAAGAAATTGAGCGAATACATTCGATTCGTATAACGCGCCCATAATATCGGTCGGGTCAGTTTCGTCAAGTTTTCCTTGACTCTTGTTTCGTACGTATTGAGCGCTCACGACCGCACATATCGCACGTAGATTTTGAAATTGGTTTTGGTGTGGCTGATTCTATTGAACTTGAACCAAAATAAAGCAGAATTGTTTTTAATTGTTTGTTTTTTTTTATTCTTTTCAAATAAATGCACGTAAACAAAACAACTCTTCGCAAAACAAATGAAATTGCAACTTCACAGATTTATACAAACAGCAACCTGCAAAAGGCAATTGCAGATTGCTTGTCTGTTTGACGAAACTAAAGTTAACTTTTCGTCCGGTAATGACGTTAGCGTCAGTTTGCTTCCGACTATTATAGTTGGCCCTTTAGTCTGCTGCTTTCATTGTCAGGCCATTGCTACGGCCAATTGTATTTGCCAAACGTCCGATATCGGCTGGAAACTACTTTCGTAGTACAACTGTCATCGTGGACTGTCGATGGAACATTCCCGAACCTTCTTAACGTTGTCACGTTTTTAAGCTAGATGCTCGTACTGCTGCTCTTTTTTTCTTGTTTCCATTTTTAATGAAAGGTCATCTAGTTTGCCTTCAGGAGCATCTCTTTGTTTAGATAGTTGCCATAGTAACTAGTATCCAGTTTATCGAACTTGCTTTTTAGAGTGTTTATAAGAGGCTAGTATGGTGATCGCAACATTTTTTGCAGAAGCAATCTTAATAAATTTTCTCGACACCGAGAAAAATGTCTGCAAAAAAATAACTATGAAACACACGCGAATAGAAACATTCTGCCAAAGGCGTGTGTCACTGTCAAAGACAATTTCGTTGACAGATAATACTGATATTTCTATGCGCCTGTTTTCATTTGGTTGATTCTAACCTGATGTGTCAGAATTACTGTGGTGAGGGGAAGCGCCAGTGTGGTGGCCACAGTTCAACCTCCATTTTATTTTGAGAAATAAAATTTGGGTTATATTAGGATCAACCAAATGAAAACAGGCACTATGGTTTCGAAACAGCCCCTGTCATCTAAAACTCACACGTTCAGCCTAGAAATGTAATCATCTATCTTATGGAATTTTTGAACAAAATTGTGTGGATACTTTCGGCTGGCTCCGACCATCTTTAATAACGTAAGAATTTTTGCTCCGTAGAGATTTTTGTATGGAGCAAAATTTTTTGCGATCACCATACTAGGCTTTAAGTTTAGATTAGACTGCATGCCATTTTGGCATATTTGACGTCCCTAAGAAGAAAAATGCTGCAAATATATTTTACTCCTTACGTCAAATATGCCAAAATGGTATGCAGTCTAATCTAAGAATATAATCCCTAGTAATTTTCTCTTTAAACACTGTTATACCATGTCTTCACCGAGCACTAATCCTCAATAAATATAAATCTTTATTAAATCCTCTACAAATCACGCGATTTACCATATAAATTAAATCCTCGTAAAACAGAAACAGCAACTGAATGTCATACATAAGCAACTAAAACCTAAATTCGCTGAATGTTTTTTACTGTTAAAAAGGGGTACGAAGGGGTAGAGGTTTGTGAAAAGGGTGAAAATGGTGAATGAGATTTATGATGGGATCTATTTTTAAGCGCTCACTAAGAGGATTTTAGTTTGTATGGTGAATCGCGTGATTTATAAAAGATTTAATGAAAATAATCGCAGATTGGTGCCCGGCGGAAACATGCTATTATGGACATATACATAATCTATATAAACAGAACAAAAATTATTGCTGACCATTGAAGCCTTCCCGAAACAAATCATTGGCTGCTTTTTTGGCAGCAGCCTGTTCAAACCGTGGTGAACTTGACAAACGATGGCTGTCATCGAGTCAGCTGTTCAAACTGTCAAAAGTTCTGTCAAAACAAAAATGTTTTTTCCAGTTCGGCCAATGTGGGCATTAATAATTTATTAATTATTTTCTGCAAAAATGGTACTGTTTTGTAAATGAAAAGTAACAACAGTATTTGCATACCCCTAGAATATGTAACAGAAAACATTTGTAAATAGACTACAACATGGGAAGAATACAGTGGCGCTTGCGAGGTCTTCCGAAACACTTGGTGTACGTGAACCTAATTCCCAAACAAAATTTTTTTAAAATACACTTGGCTTTGAATTTTATTCGTAGATCCCGGCTCACCCAAAGATGGACCTACATAAAGACTTGCTTACATTCCTTAACCTACAACCACCACATGAACTCTAGCTATGCCAGCGATGTGTGCATGGAACCAATATTTTGGTTTGTGGACAACTACACTTACTTATTAGGACCGGTAGTGATTGAATTAGCTTCTTTAAGTCCTTGTCTTGATCTTTTTTTACCAACGTAGTTCTTCGTTGGGGGGGTGGCTCTACTAACATCCGCTGTTGTCTATATTTGCTACTGGATCGGCTTGCCTCATTGGTGGGAGAAGAATCACTATTTCACGATAGTAGTCCTCATAGTTGGCAATTGGTTGTTGATAAATGTCGTCTTCCACTATGTCATGGCGGTTATCACTCCTGCAGGAAATCCGCCAGAGGTAAAGTTTGACTGAATTCATTGAAGGAGACATCAAGGTTTACTTTTGTTTTTTTTTTGGTTCTACAGGATTCTGTTCTAGTCGAGTCAGTCAGTATTTGCAAGAAGTGCATTGCGCCCAAGCCTCCTCGTGCTCATCACTGTTCTGTTTGCAAGAAATGTGTTCTGAAGATGGACCATCACTGTCGTAAGTAGAACTCTAGATTTTGGCCAGAAAAATACTGCTCCGATAAAATTTGTGGTAAAAAATGTTTCTTATTTGCATCAGTCCGTACTTGGGTAATATTTCGAGTACCGTATAAAAACACAATTCCTAGGGACTCAATGCCAAACCAACTTCTCACTAAGTCTTACGAACTAAGCAGGAGCCTAACTGCGTATTTATATTTAGTTGACCTTACTTCGCTTCTGGATTGGTACATGTCTCCACCAGTACTCGTAAACGTAGGACATTACATGGGGCAAATACAATTTTGCAGTCGTAGCAAGTCCTTAAAATTCTTAATTTTGACAAATCCTCTGACTGAACGCATTAAATTCCGACCTTAACAGCATTACTGTATGCGGACTTAGGAACAGAGTAAAAGTTTGTGTATCCGAAACTCAATGCATGCTGTTTACCGGCTTCCCAGGAGAATAGAAATTTCAGGCTCTATCAATAAGCGGCTTTTGGTTTTCCATCCTTGGTATGTGTGTGAATGACAACCTACGTTGGAATGGCTATACGCCAAAAACGCATCGAAATGCTTAGAATTCCTTAAAGGATATGAAAAAAAAAAACACTTAAGATCAAAGCGTACATACAATCAAAGCAGGAGTATGACTCTCATGCCTGGGCAAGTGCTCCTGCGACCAATGTACACCTGCTCGATTGATCGCAGGAGCACTTGCACTTCACTGGAGAGAAGAAGTTGATAGAAAAAGGTTGCGGATCTTTGCATCCTTTTTGTTAAGGAACTTCTCCTGATGCTAGGAAAAGACGGCTTTAAACTCATAGCCTACGCTGACGATATTGCGATAGCAGTTCCTCCGCTCAATAAATTAGAAATTTTATGCAATTTGTTTTTTGCAAATTAGTTCAATCGATGGATAGTATCGGTCTCGGAGTGAATCTGGGAAAGACAGAACTAACGGGTGATTTTTTAAGAGGTTGAGAACTTTTTTTAAAAAATAAACACAAAAAATTCGAAAAAATTAATGAAATATTTATTTGAATCGATAGTTTGAACCTTGCAACTTAATGCTTAAAGATAATTTCATGCAAATGTTGACCGCGGCTGCGTCTCAGGTAGCCCATCCGCTGAGTCCAATTTTGGCATACTCTTTCACACATATCGGCCGGTATCTCACGAATAAATGCATGGATGTTGGATTCCAGTGCGTCAATCGAAGCGGGCTTGTCCCTATAGACATTAGCCTTGACATACCCCCACAAAAAATAATCTAATGGTGTCAAATCGCACGATCTAAGCGGCCAATTGACCGGCCCGAAACGTGAAATTAACTGTTCACCAAACTCGCCTCGCAATTGCGCCATTGTTTTGCGTGCTGTGTTTCGAACATTTCGAACCGAGCACGAATTTTGATAGTAAAATTCAATAATTTGCAAGCGTTGTTCATTTGTAAGACGATCCATGGTTAAATTGCAAACCAAACTGAAGCTGTTTGACAGTGACACAAGGTACTAAACACACGTCAGCTGTCAAAACCAGTGTTGCCAAAACCAAACCAGCTAAAAAATCACCCGTTAGTATTGTTCTCAAGAAGGTATAAAATTCCACCCATAATTCCACCAACTGACATTTGCTGATCACGCCAGATATCTCGGTGTTATTTTAGATAAGAAACTAAGTTGGAAACTGAATGTAGGAGACCGTGCAAGGAAGATCTAGATTGCCCTGTACTCCTACAGGAAGACCCTACACGCAAGCTGGCGACTTGAACCTCGAATTGTGCACTGAATAAATACGGCAAGAGAGAAAGTTCAAAGACTATCTTGTACTACATCACGGGTGCTCTTAGAACAACTCCTTCAGCTTCCCGATGACATCTTTGGGAAATTGATGGAGCAAAAGTCTTTTCCAGTACTCTTGAGTTATGCATCTACAAACGCCTGCCGGATCATTGTAGCGTATTTCAAGCAGAGATCATAGGTGTTTGAGAAGCCGCGGCCTGGTTTTCAATTAACTCAAGAGACTGCAGCGCTATTGTTTTCAATATAGATAGCCAAGCTGCAATAAAAGCCTTGAAATCGCCAACGATACGATCCAAGCTGGTAAAGCAATGCCACGAATCTCTCAACGAGATTGCTGTCAGGTGCGAAGTATTCTGGGTTGCGAATGCTGGGTTGCAGGCCACAGGAATATTCCAGGGAACTGCAGAGCTGACGCTAATGCTAATCCGACTCACGTAACGGAACCGGCAGCTATCAATAAATTCGATAAGGTTTTACCTGGACGCTGCGAAGATATTACGATGGCAAGCAACAGGTAAAATAACATCAGCACATGTCTCTCTTCTAAACAAATCTGACAGGTGCGCGATCATAGAAAAACAGAGACTCATCACCTTTAATAGAATGAATGAAAAGAAAGTTACTTGGGGCCCTCATAGACCATCGTCTGGTAGAGCGACGTGCCAGAAGACGTGGTGTTCCCTTCAGCGAATTCTGTAGAAGTTACACGGACGAGGAAGAGACCACGGTTAACCTCCAGTGTAACTGTCCCACTCTATCGACCTTGAAAAGGAAAACTCTAGAAAAACTCTTCTATTCTTTGAAGATCTAAACGATCTAGCAAGACTCGACTTAATGACGATAATGAGGTTTATCTCCGGGTCAAATTGGGTAAACCACACAACACATCCCTCCACCATATGGAAATTCAATCGTAGAACATACCCACAGTAAACGCTAAAACCTCCCCTTCACTCACACCTCCCTCCACTACACCCCAAGGTTTTTGCCTACTGGCCTGGTACGGGCTCATACCGTTTCGTTTGCCTTCACCTCTCCGCCATTATAGGAGCACCCTGGTACGAGTTAATACTCCTACGTCTCCCATTCGGTACAGGCTTGTACCGCTTCGGTTGCCTTCACCTTCCCGCCCTTACAGGAACACCGGTATATATTCCCCCTTGGTACGGATTCATACTGCTTCGGTTACATCTACCTTTCATTTCCCCCCGAAGGTTGGTTCTGATTTAAGTCGTCTGTAGCATGGGTTTACACCGAAGACGGTTACCCTGCATCAGCATCTTGCCTGAGTATTCTCACTCTTCCGGCCTTGAGACCAGTCTTACTTGAGGAGAAATAGTCATGGACTTATACCGAAATCGGTTGCCCTTGCCTTGATTCTCATATAGAACTAGTCCTCACTGACCTCCCACTACCTTGTTCATGCAGGTTCACACCGAAAACGGTGTGACCCTCGACCTCAAGTTATTCCCTCTAATTTATACCAATCCCTCCCCTTCCAATCCTCTAGGGAAATTCCTATCTGGAGTCCAGCACTTTAAAAAAAATTTCTCACTGGAATCCTCAACTCTGCTGACAGTGGTTCATACCGAAACGGTACGGACCCCCATCCTCCTCTACTCTTTTCGGGGTAAGTCCCTAACCAATCCAGGGGTGGAACCGGCTATGGTGATCTGTGATTTTCACATTTTGCGACAGTCAATGTGATCAAACAAAGTAATCCGTCTCCGTAGGGTGACCACAAAAATATTATTCCGAATCGTTGCTTTATTTAGGCTGGTGATGTAAGAACACTGATTTTTATTCGTACATGCCGAAAGTCAGCCTAAGAGTAGACAAAAACACCAACTTACCAGAAAGTTTGAAAACTGCTGACCAGCTTATTTTGACGGTGATTAATCGGAAGCTGTCACAAGAAAATTGTGATGATCACAGTTTACGCAGACGAATTTTTGTGATTTGTGACATCACTTGTCATAGATCACCTTAGCCGATTCCACACCAGTATTGATTGGTGATCTTTGAAAAAGGCGTACACCATTACTGGTTGACTCGTCCTTTCTCACCAAAAACGGGTTGTTATCATTTAGGTCCTCGACCTGGTAACTCCGCTCCTACAAGTGGTATCACAATGGACCTTCCTTGGTCTAAGTGTGCCCCCTGCCCAGTGGGGACAGCCACCTCAAACCTAACCTTGTATCCTCTCGAAATCGCATCTTTTCATCACCGCATCAAAGCCAAGGCACTTTAACTATGCTTAAAATACGCAAGCATTTTGCGAGCGGAAATAATAAGAAAAAAAGAAAAGAAAATGTGTTCCTAATGCAACACGCAGCGATTCAAGCGCTCATTTGATAGTTAAATTATCGTTACGTACATATGTGAGCATAAACCGACTGCGGTTAGTAATTTACGTAATTTAATAAGGCCTTCATACTCCATTCAAACCGAACATCTAATATGTATTCCCGTAATTAAATCTTCTCCTTACTGCGTGAAGAGTACATCGATATCTGTTTATATTTCCGCTGGTTCCCCATAGAGTCCTTTTGTTTGCGCACACATAAAAAAACAGTTTAGAACAAAAATTTTGCAACAAATCGACCCTTTATGTCGATGCAGCTATAATCCAAGCTGCCACTGAGCTGAAGAAACACAGCTTCGTAACGAATCTACCATGAAATACACTGACAGCCAAACGACCATTAAAGCCATGGAATCAGTTGTGGCGGCAACACTGTTACTCTGTGTTGGGTGCCTGGTCAGACCGATATCCCAGGAAACGAAGAAGCGGACCAGCTTGCGAGATCTGGATCAGGGATGAGTCTCTAGCCCTCAAATCTATAAGAATTCCGCTGAGCTCGATATCACGCAGGATAAAAACCGAATCCTTGAGTAGAACTAACCTACGTTGGACAGAACTTGGTACGTGCAGACACACAAGCTATGGGCAGCCGTAAACAAAAAGAGATCACTGTTTATGATCGGGCTAGCCCGCAGGGATATCCGAGTAGGGCACTGCGCTGTGGGTCTACACGCTGAGCGGCTTGGCATACTGCCTAACGATTAGATACTGGAGAAGGGAAACTGAATCTATTCGTCACCTGCTATGCGAATGCCCAGCCCTAAACAGATTACAAGTTTAACAGACTTAGTTACGCAGTTACTTCTTCAAGGAGCTCGAAGATCAGGGGTGGAATCGGCTAAGGTGACCTTTGATCACCTTAAAATTCGTCTGCGTAAAGAATCTGCGTAAACCGTGATCATCACAACTTTGTTGTGGCAACTCTCGATCCATCACCGTCAAAATCAGCTGATCACCGTTTTTCAAACTTTCTGATTAGTCGGTGTTTTTGCCTACTTTCATACCATGTCTCCACCGGGCCATAAACCGCAATTAATATTAATCTCTTTTAAATCCTCTACAAATCACGCGATTTACCATACAAATTTAAATCCTCTCGGCAAGCGATTAAAAATAAATCCACTCATAAATCCTATTCACCCTATTCATAAACCTATTTTCTGCACCTTTGTTACAGTTTGAGAATCAAAACTATACGAAAGATCTGTCACAAGTACGTTTTCTTATGTGATTTTCACAGCGAAAATTGTTAATCGCTCCTGGGAAATGACATCGACACACTCTTTTGAGACCCAAAATGACATAAACAGAGTGTTCGTGTCACATTAATCCTTTATTTGTCCGGTGGAGCCACTTTGGGATTTGTTTTTGATCGCCTGCCACTAATCTTCTTTTAATTACTTGTGGAGACATAGTATTAAGCTGACGTTCTGTATGTATGAATAAAAAAAGTGTTCTTACATCACAAGCCTAAATAAAGCAACGATTCGGAACAATATTTTTGCGATAACCTTACGCAGACGGACTATTTGCTTTGATCTCAAATGTGATCCTTCACAGATCACCATAGCCGGATTCCACCCCAGATCTAAAATCCCGATGGGTCGAAGAGGGTGGCACTCTGAGCTTTTAAAAGGTGTTAAAAAGGCTCCCAAGTGGATCTTACCTATGTTGATAAATCGCTATTTTACCTTGTAGATTATAGCTAGAAAAAAAATAGTCCTTAAACTGTTCAAAATTAAAATGCTTCCGATTATGTCTTGTCTTTTAATTTTTCAGCTATAATTTTAAACAATGGGTATATATGAACTAACACAAAATATGTTTAGAAATTCATGTTAAACCTTGTGACCTATTTAACATGGATAAGTTAAAAATTAGTTTAAACAATCAGAGAGTATATACAGTGGCGATATTTCTAACGGTAATGGACTTATTTTTATCAAAGACAAAAAATTCATTCCTTATTCTTATTTCCTTTAGCCTATCCTATTACAAAACTTATTTGAACTCAAATCACAGTTGTTTTGCTTCGGCACTTAAAATTCAACACTTAATGTCACTTCAATCACTTTTTACTTTACAATCGATTTTTACAAGTCAGCGTTTAAAATATACCTAACTGTCCATCCGTGAATTTATACAAATTCACCGTGTTTTCGACGTTTCCAATCTGCTAATTTTCCATTGGTACTTTTCCGCTGAATTCTGGTCGATTACGATATCATTCCGCTGAATGATATCGTAATTCGAACTTCGAATACCAGTTTGCTGTCAGCTGACTGAAATGACTGTTGGGTGTGTTCGCAAAGTCAATCGATGGGTCCATTCAGCGATGCATGTCTTTTTCCTTCGAACTTCTTAATAAATCGAACTTAAATCGAACTTTTTTTCCTGCGGTTTTCTATGTGAAATGAGAGCTGGGAGAGTCAATAATTTCGAGAGTCTAAGATTTTAACAACTTTGTTGACGGAGTTAACCCTGCACTGAAAAACAGTTCGCTGAGTTAACTCCAGATTCGTTTTGTTACGGGATTAACAGATCGTGGTTTAAGATGGGCTTAACTCAGCACTGAAAAACCGGCCCTTAGAGGAAACAATAAAATAGTAGGTACTCTCGTTTTTTTAATCTTTGTGCAACCAACATAAGATGTTCAACGTCTAATCAACTGCTATATGAAAAAGATTCATAACTTAGGTGCTTCGTTCCATTACCAACAAAAACGTATTTTGACGTCACAGTGCAACAATTTTGACCCGTTGAACTCGTAAGCTTCATCACAAGTACAAGTGCTGCGTAATCAACCTATCTGGCCCCCCAGGCAAGTTTCTTACAACAATTGAAACTAAATTCAACACTTTTCGAAGCATTCACAGGCGTGTTTGTCATGCAAGGTCACGAGGAAGTGACATCGCTAAACTTTTGTGAATGAAGGTCAACTTTGGTGGTAATGACCAAGTGGCACTAAAAAATTTGTGCTGAAGTAACGCGAGAGACTTGTGAATCTAGTTCCTTGCATAATGAAAGCGGTGTTAGACACTATTTTTTTTGTGAACACATCATTTGTAACTCATAGACGTTTAAAATGTTTTTTTGCAACATAAATTCAACTCGGTCTTACAACCGCTTATAACAATAATTACAGCCTGGCTTAACAATTGCGTTGGTTTCGCAAATCATCGCTACTTCTTCCTTTACATGGTGTACACCACAGTCGGTTGTTTGTTTATTATCTTGCTCGGCCTAGAGATCGGCTACAAATACCTTTGGCTGGAACAAGACGAAAGTTGGTCTGAAGTGGAGCCACTACTCGGTCAGCCAGTGAAATTCAACTTGAGTGGTCACATAATACCAGTCGTAAGCATCATCATACTATCGATCGAATTGAACCAATTGAATCGAAAAATACAAATTATACAAATTCACTTCTTTCGCGTCCAATATAGACCCACATAAGCGAGTACGATGACAGTATCGATGGATTGCGGCCAGCCAAACATACTCTGCCCACACCACCAACAAATTCCGATGGCTTGAGTAAAAGACGCGCGGTCATATTTATGGCGTTCATCAATGTGGCCGTTGTAATAGCGTTGGGCTCGTTAACCGCATGGCACGCGAAGTTGGTCACCAAAGGCGAGACAAGTATCGAGGCGCACATTAATCAATCGGAGAGGAAACGTTTTCTGAAGGAGAACAAGATCTATGTGAATCCCTACGATTTTGGCGCGAAAAAAAATTGGAAATTGTTTCTTGGACTAGTCAGGGGAAGGTAAAAAAAACCGTCGCATAAATTTTTCTTTTTTACTATTCTCTTATAGGTCTTTTTGGCGGAATGTCCTTCTACCATCGATACATAAGCCAGAGGGGAACGGACTAGGATTTCACACTGTCAAGGATGAGTTACTGATGCACGACGAATGGCCATAGATTTTTGCACTTCATAGTCAATTTTTTTCTAGTTTTATTTACACAAAGTCTTTTACACAATAAACAGTTTTAAGAATTATAAGTTTTAAGTTTTAAGTTTTTTTTTTTTGACAAACTTTCTAGTTCCAATAAATAGCATTATACCTGTATTGGAAAAATTGTGTTTTTTTCTTTTTTTCAGTCTGTCGTTCTTAATTTTTATATGCATTTTGTCTAAAGAATAGGAAAAATAGGAACTGGAAATCCCTCTAAATCCATTGAAACCATTTTCGAACACTCCGCGGGTAAATTTTTGAATCCATTCTGTTCGTCGGTATTGAGCTAGAGAACTGAAGCTCGTGAAAAAGCATACTTATAGTGAAAACTCTACAGTCAAGAATAAAAAGGGACACCAGTAACTTTTAGCCGCATCCAATATCTCTTACCATTTTATTCGAGGCAGCATTGAAGCGGAAAAGTTAGATACAAACTAACTTTTGCTTATTGGCTCGCTATTTGATTTGCGATAGGTGCTAGGCTGGAAAATTTTTTTTCAAGATTTTTTTTCGGAATTTCACCTTTTGAGGTTATTGTATTTGTCCAAAACACGATAATACTGTACACCATAACTTGCAAAACATGAGGGGACTTTGTAGACTAACAACATCAAGCCTCTGAGCTTGATTTTCATTCAACTACATGATTTTTCTTCAGTCTCTTATGAACGAAAAACCCAATAATAGATTAAAAAATATGGCGCCCAACAGAGGTTAAAATAAAACGTGATGTTATGAACGAAAAACCCAATAATAAATTTAAAAAAATGGCGCCCAACAGAGGTTAAAATAAAATTTCTTGGGCTGTGGCCCATTAGTTTGACCAATCTTTTTCGTTCAACAGTCTTTGTTTATGATCTCTTTTTAGATAAAGGAGTTAACATCCTCTCGATGTCTTTTGCCCACAAATTACGGGTGCAACATTTTTAATTTGATGTGTCCAATTGGAAACTTTTATTCTAGCATAAAATCCTGGGGTGGAATCGGCTGATTTGATCTGTGACAAGTGATGTCGCAAATGACAAAAATTCGTCTGCGAAGACTGCGATCATCACGATTTTCTTGTGACAGCTCACGGTCAATCCCAAAAAACAAATCGAAAAAAGACAAAAGCAGAGTGTTCGTGTCAAATTAATCCTATATTTGTCTAGTGGAGCCACTTTGGGATTAATTTCTAATCGTCTCCCACTAATCCTCTTTTGATTGCCGGTGGAGATATAGTATAAGGTTAGTACTTATAAAGCTATTTAGGAGTACTTATAAAGCTCCTAAATACCAAAGCTATCGAAAATATAACTGGGGAAAAACCTCAATTCGTGTCGCAATTCCATGAAACTGGCCAGAGCTGTAAGTGTTGCCAGAAATCTAGAAAACTCCTTTAGCAAGTTAAATCTTATGTCTCGACCGGCAATCAAAAAAGGATTATGTAGTAAGAGACGATTAAAAATAAATCCCTAAGTGACTCCACCGCACAAATCGAGGATTAATTTGAAACGACCATTCTGTTTCTGTTTGTAAAGAATTTCTTGTATGTAAAGAAACTAACACACCAGCATAGATTGTTGAGAAGTTGGCCTTGGTTCACCTCGAGCTGTTGCGCCACTCTATTTTAATTTGCTTTGTTTCTGTTATTTTCTCTCTCTCTCAAAAGGATGTGGCGATGTCTTTTCCCAGGCGTGAAAAAAGATTTCCGCTGTAAAAATCACAATAGAAAAAGGACTTGTGACAGATCTGTCGTACAGTGACAGTTAAAGTCTCCTTTTTTGATTCTTAAACTGTTACAAAGGTGCACAAAATAGATTTGTGAATTGGGTGAATAGGATTTATGGGAGGATTTATTTTCAATCACTTGCCGAGAGGTTTTAAATTTGTGTGGTGAATTCCATGATTTGTAGAGGAATGAGTGAAGATTTTCAAAAATCGCGGATTAATGCCCGGTGGTGACATGTTATTAGAAAGAAAGGTAAAAAAGGAGGAAATGCCAAAAGACTTGGTGCTTCCTTCGACGATTTATGCAGCTTTCGTGATAAGACAAAGCAGAGAAAGAAACCATGATTTATCATCTGCAAAACCTGTCCCGTTTTATCGACCCATAGAAAACCCCCAAGGTTAATACGTTTTTGAGATTCTAAACGATTTATCTATCAATCCACATTTAACCATGTGTATACCAACGCCAAAGGCCCTCGTAGGCCCATGCGAGCATAAGGTTCTAATCACAGCTATCATCGGATAGCATCATTGGAACAAATCAGTGGAAAAATGTCTTCGGTTCTCTGACAAGTCATTCATAGCAATCATTGAAAATTTCTGCCAACAAACAGCTACAGGCGTTCGAAGTTGGAGTTGATCAGTGAAAGGAAAACTGACAGTTGAGAATAGAATACTTTTCAGTGGAACGATTTTGTCACAAAAACTCAAATCCAAATCAGCTGTTCCTTGAAATTGATTTCTGTCAGTGAAATAGTAAAAGCGAGTTTACATAAAAGTTTCAACGCAATTTATGTATTTTTGCTACGGAAAAAATTCTGGAACTCATAAGCTTCTTTCGATTTCGGACTTATACCGAAATAGGTTGTCCCTGCCGGGCCTTCTCGCAAAGAGGAACTACCCCTCACTGACCCCCCCCCACCTCCTCCTCGGCCTCAAGCAACCCCACCCCCTTCCCCCAATCCTTATCAACAAGGCAAATTCTCATCTGGAGTCCAACAGTTAGGAGATCTCCATTCCTTCAGGAAGTCTCTCACTGGCCCCCTCAACTCTGCTGACAGCGGTTCAAACCGAAACGGTTACCCCTCCAGCCTTCATTACCCTCGGGTATGTCTCAACCAATCAAACCTTGATCGGTGACCCTCGGTACAGGTTTATACCTTCACTGGTTGCCTAGACCCCTCCCACCCAAACGGGTAATCATCATTTAGGTCCTCGGGCTGGTAACTCCGGTCCTACAAGTGGTATCACAATGGACCTCCTTTGGTCTAAGTGTGGCCCTGCTCAGTGGGGACAGCCACCCACCCAACCTAACCTAACATAACCTAGCTTCTCCTTGATACCAATAACAGCCAGAATTGATTGCTCAAACGTCTAAAAACATGAAGACGAATTATTTTTCAGTGCGATGCAACCCGATGATTAGACCCTAAGCCTTGGCAGCCAGCTACCCTCTTTCACCTTGCCTTATGGTCTTTTCGGTTGGTGATCCCGGATCAGGGCGTTCTTCTCCCGGATTGGGGCTGTACACCTAAACAGTCAAACACGTTTTTCTTGATTTTGAAGTTTGTCTAGCGTTGTATTTGTAAAGCAAAACTTATTCTACATCAGGGGACAAATGACATTTATCCAACTTGACACATGCTATATGTATAATTGTGTGTGTGCTTCTGGTTTTTTTGATTCTGGATTCTCGGCCAGAAGCAAATTTCTTTTCTTTCCAGGAAAAAATGGAAAACAGTTTTAGGAAAGCCCATAATGCTCCCGGACACTTCCGGACGACCACTTAAAAAGGCCATTACTGTCTACCAAAATGTTTCACACAACTGTCACACATGATAAAAGCAATCCCTTACTCAAACGTGTTTCCCTTATGAAGGCAGCCCCCCGGTGGAGAATAGAGGAATATGTAGAGACCGGCAATAACGGCAGCTTTCAGAAAATTCCCAAATTCATCAACCGGCTTTGATTTACTTGTCACCTGGCGAAAAAGTAAACTAAAACGGACCAATAAAACTAAAGCTGGAAAATTAACTTCTGCTTCATTGAAGTTTTTGTCAGTCAAAATTTTCAGTTTGAAAATACAAATTCTCTACAAATTCTTTTACTGTCCACCAGGTATCGCATTCCGACTTTTCCAATCGCGCCATCATGTGCAGTTTTCAACCACGTGTTTTAGGTTTTAGCGCTCTTGAGTGAGACTCTTGCATTCCTCTTTCACAGTTCTACACCATGCGCTTCGAGATCAACCGTCTTTCCTCACAATGGATTCTATTTCACTCTCTCAGGGTGAAAACCTGTCATCTGTCAATCCTTTCAAGGAGTGTTGTCGGTCCACGTACGGCCATTTTCGTCCTAGGACTATTGCACCGACGACGGATGTCAGGGCTGCTGCTTAGACGTTTTAACGTTTCGACGTTTTAACGAAGGCTATTGATGTTTAAGTTACATTGATGCTCCTGTTTAACACGTCAAACCTGGCTTTGTCAATCTGACCGGCAATATAGCTAACAGTTCCACTATAAGTAGACATAGACTAGACACTGTATTTCTAAGATACTCGAGGCTTTCGATAGCCTACCGGTTGACTTGCCAGAGCCACCCTGATTTCAGCTCGATTTATACTGACAAATTTTACTTTTTGCGCCATTGAATTTCAATCCAGCTGAAATTGCATAAGATCGACTCATAATAATTTTGCTTTCACAAATCGATTTGTAAAAGTGACTCTCCAGAATTCTCGAACCCAACCGAAATTGCTTCTTTACGTTTGCTGTCATTTGACAGGGGGCCACTATTCCATGTGACAGTATACCTAAGTATACTCTTCCGAAGGAAAAAGAGAGAGCATGAGAAGCGCGCGGTTGAAGAGATAGAGAGATGTTACAACAGGAATGAGGTTAGAAAGTTTTACCAAAGGATCAAAAGGTCCTGCCAAGGGTATAAACTTCGAACTGAAGCCTGTAAGGACCATCAAGGGAACATCGTTGTAGAATCGCAGTCGGTGCTGAGGATTTGGAAAGACCACTTCTGCAGACTGTATAACGGCGAGGAAGAACCAAATCCCGCTGTCAGGCAGAACGAACCATTCAACCCGGGCGAAGACGTTACCGACGAAGCATACGAACGATACTGCCCACCCGACCTGGAGGAGGTGAAAGTAGCTGTGTCTAAGCTCAAGTGCAACAAAGCAGCCGGAGCAGACGGCCTAGCTGCCGAACTTTTTAAATCCGCTGGCGATGAGCTGGTTAGGAGCATGCACCAGCTCATCTGCAAGATATGGTCGGAAGAAAGCATGCCCGACGAATGGAACCTCAGCATTGTTTGCCCGATCCTGAAGAAAGGAGACCCTCTGAGTTGTGCCAACTACAGAGGCATAAGTCTTCTTAACATCGCATACAAGATCTTCTCTGCTGTACTGTGTGAACGCCTGAAGCCGTTTGTCAACAATCTGATAGGCACATATCAGTGTGGCTTTAGGCCAGGAAAGTCCACCATCGATCAAATATTCACACTGCGGCAGATCTTGGAGAAAACCCAGGAATTCCAAATCGATACACACCACCTCTTCATCGATTTCAAGGCCGCGTATGACAGCATCTATAGAGACGAGCTATATAGCGCAATGTCTAGTTTTGGCATCCCTGCCAAACTCGTCAGTCTGTGCAGGATGACGATGGAAAACTCACGCTGTTCCGTCAAGGTCGGCAAAGACCTCACCGACCCCTTTGATGTCAAAAAAGGATTTAGACAAGGCGACGCGCTGTCATGCGACTTCTTTAACATCATACTTGAGAGAATTGTGCAGAACTCTCGCGCCAACACCAGAGGTACAATCTTTCAAAAGTCCGTTCAACTACTTGCATACGCAGACGACATTGACATAATCGGTAGAACAAAGCGTGATGTCAGTGAAGCCTTCGTGAGTATTGGGACGGAAGCGGCGAATATGGGTTTAGCAGTCAATGAGGGCAAAACCAAGTATATGCTGTCATCAAGAAAAGACACCCAACACCGACGTCTTGGACAAAACATCACCATCGACAGCTATAACTTTGAGGTAGTTAGGGACTTTGTCTACCTGGGTTCCGCTATCAATTCAGACAATGACACCAGCGCTGAAATCAAACGAAGGATAACTCTTGCCAATCGCTGTTTCTTTGGGCTAAGAAGGCAATTGAGTAGCAAAGCCCTCTCTCGAGCAACTAAAGTGTCCATGTATAAGACCCTCATCATCCCAGTCCTGCTGTACGGTGCAGAAGCATGGACCCTGTCAAAGGCGGATGAAAACACTTTAGGCTGCTTCGAGAGGAAAATTCTTCGGACGATTTACGGTGCCGTCTGCATAGACGGAGAGTGGAGGAGGAGATATAACATCGAACTGTACGGGCTGTACAGCGATACCGACCTAGCCAAAAGAGTCAAAACACAACGTCTACGATGGCTGGGTCATCTAGAGCGGATGGACACCAACGCCCCGGCCCGGAAAATCTTCGAATCCACACCGCAGGGACGACGCGGTAGAGGAGCACCGAGACTCAGGTGGCGCACGCAAGTGGAAGGGGACCTCAGCCAACTTCGCGTGCGAAACTGGAGACGGCTAGCTAGAGACAGAGCTGGCTGGGGAAGCTTGTTGGCTGAGGCCCAGGTCCACCCCGGACTGTAGCGCCACCTTAAGTAAGTAAGTATACCTAAGTACATCTCATCGTTTGCGTAGTCAAGATATTTTAAGGACGTTGTTGCTGGTTGGTTTCCATCGAATGTTTCCGGAGGACAGTGCTGTCTGTGCATCACTTATTACCCGCAGTAAAAGAATTGGTGAAAGGATGCAGCCTTGTGCTACTTCTACACCGGCATTTAATTAAAAAAAAAGTCCTCCGACATCTTCCTCTATGCAAGATGCAACACTTTGACCCTTAGATAAAAACTTATCCTTAACGATAGCGATAAGGTTTTCTGTAAGTCTCCTCTATACGTAGAAAATGTCAACTAATAAAGTCTCTGTTAACGCTGTCAGAAGCCTTTTTTAGAGTCTATAATAAGTTTTTAAACTATCTTAGCTCTTAGATGGTTGATGAGGAGGAGCAGAGTTTACCATTATTATTTTCTTTTCTGTTTGGCGAGCTGATAGAGTTGGAACACCTCTTAGATAACAAATGTGTGCAGTTAATGACTCTATGCAATGTTCGTCTTTGGGAAAAAAATCGACATTGAGCTACAAGCTCGACAAAAATGACATGAAGGCGTCAGCCTTAACTATTCACATTTGTATGTTTATAAATTTTAGTTCGAATCCTTAAAAACCTGCCATCGTCACCTGAAAAAAAAGACTTGTTCTTTTTCACGGTCCCCACCTCCGCGTGGGTTTGACAAGCCCTCCGAGAGTATTAATTGCCTTGAAAAACTTCTCAAAGTGCCGTTCGGATTCGGCAAAAAATTGTAGGTCCCCTTGTATATAAAGAAATTAACACACCAGCATACATTGTGGAGAAGTTGGCCCTGGTTCACCTCGAGCTGTTGCGCCACTCTATTTATTTATTTATTTATTTTTATTTTAGTTAGGGCATGTGAAAACTTGAAGTACATTATTAAATCTTCACAATACTGTGATAAGATTATGTGAAGCAGTGTCTACTACCTAGTTTACCAAATCTACTACGATTTATCACATTAAAACTTCTTAATTTAGTTAATTTGGTATTTTATTGATTACGGTCTTCCGTCCGTTTTAATTATTTTTTCAACCTTTAACTAGGCACCAAATGCATAAATGCATAATTCAACCAAAATAGGAACCTAAAAAGCCTAAAATAATGCTAACCTTGACATTCGATGTAGATGGTCAACATCATCAAACTTGGTCGTACACCTAAACTAACATTTTGTTAAATTTGTTGAAAAATGCATCTGCACACAATCATGACGCAGAAAAGAGTTCTGGGTCATTTTTTAGCAATCAAAAGTAAAGAAATCATATGCGAAGCCACTTAAAAATCAAGCGCGTTTCACGGAACATAAAAAGCAAATAAGCCATTAAAAAATCTCTATATTAACATACGACATAACAAGAAGCATAAAATGCTAAACTTAACAAAAACAACACACCAGCTTAACAAAGGTCAGCTCTTACTAAACACCTTACTAACCTACCATCAAGACAAAACAAAACTACTTCATGACGTACATTCATTCACTTTGCACACTTTATGCACTGCACATACTCAACATCGTGGTAATGACTTTGACTTGGACGAGCTGCAAAGTAGCCGCGTGCCACCACCGCATAAGCACGTTATGGAAAAGCACCCCAGCTCAGTTACAAAAGTCAAAAGCTCAACGTCTTGACGCCACCCATGCGCTAATGCTAATGGCCAGAATAAACACATCCTTGATCCAAAACTTTACCACGCCAACAGAAAGTTGCACTCTTAAGCCCCTAGCACATGCGCAGCTCGGCAACTTTTGATAATCCAGAAAACGCTTTTCCATCCAGCAAGTGTATCGTGTTTCGCTGTTGCTCGTACTCGTAGTGGGAATGACCCATGAGGTCCAAAAACCATCATGGTTCCAACAAAGTCGGAGAACTGCACATAACTTCTTCAGTCAATCGATAACTGTCAAACGCAACACACCGGCGCGCACCAAAAAACTTGCGGCTCGAAATTTTCAAAAAAAAAAAACAAAAAAAATTAAACGCGCGATCCAAAAATCCGCGCCAAGTCGATACCAGGTCGGGCGTCTTGCTTGATTACTTTTCAATAAGCGATACTTAACTGTGAGATTTGTCTCATAAATTTAATGAGCTTTTGTTGTCATTTTTTCGTATGAAGATCTTTCTTTTTCGCTACTTTCTGTGGATTAACAAATCATTTTCACTTTTTCGTTTACATAATTTTTGACAGTTGGGTTGGATAAAGTGCGACAAGGGGAACGCGGTTTTTAGGGGTGCATATTTAAATTGCGCGGGACTCTCAATGTTTTGACATACATACTTGATCTACTTATTTTTGCCACTCTCTTGGCAAGCCTCGTTATCGTTTTGTTTACACTAGTGTTATTCAATAACAAACAAAAGAAAACAAACTCAACAAGTTAGTGTGAACGTGGGTTAAGTGCTCGCCGGTTGTTTGGCGAAGAAAATTACTTGACGTAGGTATTGATTAGAGATAAATCGACGATGGCAGATGACTTACATAACGATTTAGTCTACTACTTTCTATTTCATGCCGCTGGCTGGCGTGGTGCGCGGCTGCACTGTGTCATTTGTGGCGTCTAGGTACCGTTGTGTTATATGGGCATTGGGGAAGCGATGCGAACGGGTTTAATTCGAGCAGATCAGAGTGGAATGTATAATTTATCTTTTAATAAATTCATTAAATTAAGGGCCAGCGTTTCGCAATTCGAAATTGATTTAAGCAGAAAAATCGGTTTTGTTCCGGGAACGGTTTACCACTATTGATTCGATTTAAGCCAATCCTACAAGCAATTTTTTGTGTCTAAAGTGCGAGTAGTTGTAGAGATTTTGTCCATCATCTTGTTTTCTTTTTCACGTTTCGAATCTTTGGATTGAGCACAGTGTGAATGCAAACAAAAAGTTGAGACACTTTTTCTGTTTTGTTTTGATTACATCAAAACGAGTTCACTTGTCAATGTTTATTTTACGTGAGACATTGATTTTAAGTGACGGCCTTACCGGTTATATTTGAATAGGTGACTGTGAACCTTTTGAAAATAATGTTTAAATTTGAATTTTGAAATGCATAAAATAAAATTTAACACCTTGATGCATTAAGTGATATGTATATATGGGGCGCTAATTATGACCTCAAGAAAGCCAATAAAAACTGGTGGTGGTGCAGCCTGTCAATCAGGCTCTAAATTCTTTCTATTACGATCTTTCAATTTTACTTCCTTTTTGACTACAAGTTGCGAATCGAGAAACTCTAAAGGATTGCCCAGTGCATGGGAAGGAGATGTGGGTTAGTGAACACCGTGGCAATAAAAGAATCAACCTGTCAGATGTTGAGGCGCTGGCAAAAATATGTGGAGATTTATGGCCTTTTCGGTTGGTCGTCCAGAAGCGTCCGCGAGTATTCTGGACTCTCCTGAAACAGTTTTTTTTTAGTACTCGTTTGACAGTTCCTCACTCTACAAAGAAATGAAGAAGAATTCGCTTATGTTCGTGAACCCAATATCAAAACCAGAATTTGAAGATTTTTGTTTGATGGATGGTGCACGATGCCATAACTGACGACATTTGCATTTTGCTGTCAACTTAATGATGACATAAAGCCACCTTTAGATTTGACGCCTGGAGACCTCTTTTGTGGGGTTATTTGAAAACCAAAGCTTACGCCAGTAGGAAAGATCCGGTGTCCAAGTACGGAGCCCAAGTTAAACCAAGGTCTGTTAGTCCCAGAACAAAACGTATCTGACGTTAACCCATCAGAGAGCAGTTTTTTAGTGCATAGTTTACTCCATCAATAAAGCTTTCGCAATCTTCGACTCTTGAAATTATTAGGTTCATTCGATGAATGCCTTAAGCTTAGATTAGACAATCTTCTTAGCTTCAGTGCTATGGCACCACCAGAGTGTACTTTTTTAGAAGTTCTACCTTCGATGAAGCGTAAACAACAACCCAGTATACGCTTTATACCGTACTGTGACGCATAGCGCCTTCAGTCCGGTGAATCCTTTGCGTCCGTCAGGTTGAAGTACACAACTGAAAACTTATTTAAACATAGGTACACGTTCTTTTGGGAAGCTGCCCATAGAAGAACTTCTAAAAGAACGTCAATTGTCAATTGTGTACTTCGACGAAATGGATTTATTGGGCTGAAGGCTTAAGTACGGCATTAAGTGTCCGGAGAATTTTGTCGGCGCAGAACGCTTACCAAAGTCAAAATTTGGCGTTCCAGTTTTCTGTCAATAGGCTTTTTAACAGTTTGACGTCTACTGGTATTTTCAGTTAGGGATGCCAAACAAAATCCCTTTTTCTATGGAAAACAAGCAAAAATTGCACACGAACATAAATAACTATTTAAAAAATGCAACCGTGTGTTTCGATGAACAAGAAATTTGTAGACTAATCTGCCTTTCTAAGTTAGGCTAAACGCTAAAGATATTTTAATTGTAAAACACAGAAAGGATTAAAAACGTGTTGTAAAAAAAAGTGCATACGACCACAAAAGGGTGCACGGATTCAAGGCGATTACATCTTCGGAACACCTTTTGAGTCAATTCAAAAAAACAGATCGGCACACCCTAGGTTGGATAGTTAATTAATAATTCGGACTTCTACAGAAACTTTTGAATTTTTTTATATAAAAACGGGATAGATAGGCTTGGCGTCCCGCGGTCGAAAAATGTGAAAGACGTCAGATTTTGACAGCCTTGCTAAAAGTTCCTTTATGGAGTGGACAATCAGCTATGAAGTATGAGTGAATTTCAAAAGCAGTGGGTTAGTTTTATGGAATGAACTCAATATAACTGACTTTCAAATCGTGTTTATAGAAATATGTTTTCTGTTTTCTGCCATTTGCATGCGAGATCACAGAAAAGGATCTGAAGTTTTTTCTTTAAACTGTTGACCACTTTTAAGTTTGAAGCATTGACATTGATGATTTTTTTTTTACAAATTTCACTCCCGGAGGTCATGCATTTTTCAAAAAGAACACGTTTTTTTTGTTGCCGAACTCGGGAATCGAACCCAGACCTCCCGCGTAGTAAGCAGACACACAAATACATAACAACATGAAACGAAATTCCAAAATGTTAATCAATAGAAAAAATGCTTAATCTCAGCGTGAGCTCGATACGAAATTTCAAAACAATGCAGTTTTTTGTTATTAATCAAGTCTGTCTACTTACAAGCCAACAAGTTTTTCCATTTCCAATATTGAAAAGGTTCAATTGAGATGAGAATATTCCTTACATCACACCAACAACGAACCAGACTTACAAAACCCGCACCGAAAAAACGTAGACTTTTAATTAATCATTTGAAATTATTTACATTAATTTTTGAATACAATAATGACTCTTTGTCTGTCTTTAAATGCAAGTTATGTTAAACGAGTGAAAAGAGGTTTTCAAAATCGACACACCAATACCGATATCCATATTAGAGTAGGAAGTGTGTAAAATAACCTTATCAAGCGATTTCCATTTTTTTAAAGCTTTTAGTTCATCACCAAAGTGCGCCTGCGCGAATTTGTTTATGAAAATAAAGTCATACCATTGTTATGCGCCGCCGACTGACTATGTTCATGCTAAAAGTGTTGTTAACAATTTTTGGAGTGCTTATCGCAAACAGTAATTGTTTTGCTATTGCCCCGTCGACTTTGGGTGGAGCTGTTGCCAGAGCTGGGAAAATTTCGAATACCTTAAAAGTGAGTACATTTCCGCATAATATATTTAGTTTTTGTTTTGGGTACACTTGGTGCATGCATACGTATATATGTGTGTGAACTAACGTCACCTTTAGGCTATTGACATTGGCCTGGTTTGTGTTTTTGTAACTGATGCCGAAGTTGCTTGTCCAGTAGGTAGTCTAATTTTGAGTTATTGTTTTTATATTTTTTTTATGGGAAGGACACATTGAAAATTTGCTTCCGGTGGTAAGAAAAATGTTAATTTTTAACCATGCTTATTTTGGATAGATACTAAAAGGTAGTGTTTAGTATGTTAAGGTGGTTAACGCTTTGGTAGACCGTAACACTAACACCCACTTGATGCAAATTAGCAACTCGTGATGGGTTTAGCTTCCGTATGCTGATTTTAATCTTACTTTTGTTTTCCAAAGCTAATTTTAGGAATATAAATATATTTTTGGGGAAAAGTTTGAGCTTATCTTGCGTATATTGTCAAGGCATTTTCTTAGCTTTGAATTGAATAGAATCAGGGGGGATCTTTAGTTGTTAAACTACATCAAACGGCTTATTGTATAAAAAACCCTCCTCTTTGACTGAGGAGCCATTTTGTGTGGGATATTCCAGTGCTTATATACAGTTGGCAAAGGTACTTGAAAGACATGAATTAGAGCCGACTTAGTGCCAGTTTTTCAGTGCGAGTTTTTCATCATCTGAGTTTAAGTGTCAAAATGCGGTTTACCCCAGAAATGAGTTTTGGAGACAATTTCGATTTGGGGCTGATCTTGGGCTAACAAAACTCGCCAAGTTCGGTGGGTTTATGTAGTATATAACTCTGGGCGAACAGTCCAAACGTCTTTGTCCGTTTATCCTATGTGAAATGACAGTAGCCTTGCAAGTTTCTGTAAAAAAATGGCATTTGTGCAGAATCGAAATACGGTTTTTTTCCTGGTATGAACTGAAAGTTGAGAGATAATAATTTCGAGGGTCGAAGATTTTGATAACTTCATAGATGGAGCTAAAAATTCAATTCAATCTATTGAGGCTATAATAACACAGTTCAAATTTGAATTCAATTATGATTCTTCTTATAAGTTTACCGACTGAATCTAAATATGTCTGGCAGAGCAAAAATATTTAAATGAAAGATTAATCTATGGTTTTACGTATGAAAATTAGATAGATGAAAGAGTTGAAGAAGGGTTGAGAGAAGGGTTAACTTCAGATTCGTTTAGTTCAGATTCGTTAACTTCACATTCCCACCAAACAAACAGATCTTAACTATAGACTCGGGCTTTTTATTAGCGTTTTTCATTGAAACTTGAAAGAACTGCTCGATTAAATAAAACACGTTTGAAATTTCATGTGAAAATGGACTTAATGTTTTTTAGTGTTTTTTTTCAAGAAGTTTAGTAGGAGAGAACTAGGAAACCAAAACTTACGTTTAAGAAATACTGAGCTTTAATTAAAAAATACAACTTTTCGAAAATATCAAAACGTTTTTGAGAAATTAAGAGTCGAAAATGCATGACGTTTTTCAAAGTTTTGGAGGCCATAACTTTTGAACGGCTTATCGCTCAAAACCAATATTGAACACACGTATAAAGCAACTCAAAATAAACCAAGTGCTTAGGTCATATTTTTCAAAAACAGTTTGAGTACTGCAGTTTTAACGCATTTTCGAAAAGAAATCGCAAAAATGCATGAAAAAACGCGTGTACTTATCTCCGGTGCTGTTTGGTGGAATTCTATGAAAAAAATAACACGTATCAGAAATTATTCAAAATTTTAAGGAAAATTCTTCTGAGATTTAACTGAAAAACAAAAAAGCATTTTTAAAAGCAATTTTTTTAAGTCTTCTAGTAGCTCAACGGTATAAGCGGTCTTTTTCAGATTCGGTTAGAGTACAAAGCTTACAAAAAGAAGGAAGGCTGCCGTAATTTTTTTTTAAATTGCCGTTTTTAACCTAAGTTTTTAGAAGCTTATTTAAAAAGCGAAATCAAAAAGGAGCCTGTTTTACCGTTTGCGCATAAACCGGTGGCCATAGAATTAACAAAAAAACATCCAAGGCTAGTGCTGCTGGTTGTGCTATTGGAAAAAAGTCTAACGGGAACTGGAAAAAAACTTCAAAATATTTGTTTTATGGATTTAAAATTTAAAAAATTGTAAAAAAGTTCAAAAGAACGCAAGTCTCCCTTCCTATCTTACAAACGGTACAAAGTATAATTTTTAAATAAACACCGGGCATAGTCCATCTTCTTAAATTTAATACAAAACTATAGCAGACTTCGAATATTCAAAAACTTCGAAGATTTAACTGAAAAACGTGAAAACATTTTCGAAAACTATTTTATAGATTTCTAGTTCCTTAACGGTTATGACCACCTTGTTTAAATTTGGCTGAAGTATGTAATGCTTAAAAAGCACAGCGAACTGCATCAAAAACGTTTCAAAATAGCCGTTTTCGACCCTAAGTTTTCAAGCCCATTCAAACAAGTGAAATAAAAAACAGCATATTTTTACCGTTTTCTCAGAAATCCATGTCCGAAGAGATTTTGAGAAAAGTGGCAAATGCTAGCACAGGTGGTTGCGAAATTGATCAAAAAGTCAAGCGGTTATTAAAATAATCGAAATTGCTGTTCCATGGGTTTTAAATTTTAAATAAAAAGAATATGTCCTTCCCTCTATTTTCGAAACGGTAAAGTTTTTTGTCAGCCTATTTTTAGAATAACCCAATATAAAATCACCCAATATAAGAACAGTAGACAGCACTACGAAAAAAGAATATTACAGACTGAAAAAATATATCCAGAAATAATTTTAATAAATAAATAGAATGTTACACAAACTGCGCAATATAGATGACTTTAACCTTCAACAAAAGCCGAAGGACCGCTCCGCGTATGTCTTCATGCTTGAAGGTCTTTTTTTTTTGAAAATGCTATAAAAAAACTACTAAATATTTTCTCAAGTTTCTTTTTTTATTTGAAAGTACAATCCTTCCGGTTAATAATGCAAAATAATTTCCTACACGATCGGTCAATTTTTAAGCACATTATCGATTGTGTGCAGCTGTATTTCACCAATGGCTTCACGAATATTGTCCTTTGAAGCGTCAATTGTCTCTGGCTTATTGCGTCAATTGTCTCTGGCTGTTACGCCGAGTAACACTTATCTTTTACGGCATTCCACAAATAATAAATAAATAGTCCAACGGTGTCAAATCGTAGCTTCAAGGTGGCCAAACGACATCAGCTCTGCGGCTGATAATGCGATCTTCCAAAACAGGGCGCAAAACAGTTTCGGCTGTGTGGCACGTAGCGCCGTCCTGTTGAACCCAAATGTTGCCAATATCCTCCTCTTGAAGTTTTGTGAACAAAAATTCGTTGGCCCGATAACGATCGCCATTGACCGTAACGACCACTCCTTGCTCATTTTCAAAGAAAAATGGCCCTATTATGCCTCTGAACCAGAATCAAAACCAAACAGTGACTCGTTTTGCTTGGTGGATGCCAGTTTCTTTTACTTTTTTCACAAGATAACGAACATACAGAGCTGACGGTGCAATTTTCGCACACATTCTGCAACATTACCATGATTTTCAAAGTAATGTCGCAATATTTCTAAGCGTTATTTGTTCAGCGTTTCATTGTTTAAACCATATTTGTTCAGCGGAAGGATAAAACTAATTATATGTCAAATCAGGCATGAGCTAAGTGTCACCATTCACAAAATAAGCACTAGTTCAAAAAAAAAAAAACGTTAGAAGGCGGACCCTTTATAATGGCTTTGAGCAACAAAATTTGTACACGACTTAAACTCAAAACTTATTATTGCAGCTTGATGAATGTATTTTTTAATTTTTTAAATTATCTAAACGTTTGTTTAGTCTTAGGAAGAAGAATAGAGGAACAAATCAAGGAGCAAATTCAATTTGCTATATAATTTCAATTGTCAAATCTGACTTTTGACAGATCTGACATTCCTGCCCGAAGAAATTTCTTGGGCTGAATTCTTCAGGAAAGGAAAATGTTTTACTCTCTCACTCTCTTCTGTACAAAAGTGCCCAATTTGTGTGTAAAAGATTTAGCCAGGAATTGGCTAAATTTAGTCAAAAATTGTTGTTTTGGTAAGTAAACGAACAGGCCTATTAAATGAAACAAATAAAATTGCTCCGGTTTGACGTCTGACAAAAGAGTTGTTTGCACGTGTAAGTTCGTTCAGACAAAATCTCCCGAATTCGGAGGAGCACATCTTTTAAGTTAAAAATTTATCTGAAATTTATCTTTTATTTTCAATCGAAATTTATGCAAAATCGAAAGAGATAAAATCTTTTGACAGAAAGTGCAATTCTTTTGGTCAATGAAAAACGCTACACTATAAATCTGCCCGGAAAAATTGGCTCTCAAGTCTTTTTCGTTGTCACCTTGACAATCGTAACGATCCATTTTTTCAATCCATCTAAAGATCTCTTAAGGATGACCGTAGTAAAGCAGTGAAGTATTAATTTAGATATGCCACCCGCAAGGGCGCTTTACTTAGGTGAGGTGAAGGTGACTTTTTTTTTTGTATTCGGGGTTAAACCTGGTTCAAAAATTTGCGGTGATCTGCAGACTTTTAAGGACATAACACATTACACGTTTTTATGGGTGCGAATTAAAGGCAGTATGGCAGGCGCGATTATTTATTTTGAAGGCGAAACTACCTTACAAATTTGAAGGCGAAACTAATATACCTAGGCACCCCTTGCATGAGAGTATAACCTGGTCTAACCCCGATAACTAGAACAAAAAAAATTAAGAACGTCAAAAATCGCGGAAAATAAAGTCTTGAATGGCTCTTGATCCTTATGATCCTTGGTATTTATGTGAAAAAGCTTTATTTGTAGCTTAGTTGAATGTGTATGGTGGGTAAGCTGCCCTCGAAACCCCCCTGCTTGAGCACATAAAAGCATTTGGGATAGGTGTTTTTGGGTATATAAAACTATGTATTGAGTATTGACCAAATATTTTAATTTTTAGAATCTCGAAATAAGTAATTGTGTGTTCAAGATTTTATTGGGATTTTTCTCTAGAGACTTGTGTAACCGATTTTCAAGATTTCTTTCATTCTAGATTCATTCAAAGCCAATGCAAACCTCCCTTTTCCATAAAAAGAAATGTCCCTTGTAGTATCTGGTCTCCTGGCATGAACCGGCTAAACTATTGTGTTTGCGCTTTGAACATTGCACGAGATGTAGATAATTAATATGTATGAAAATTATACTATGAAAAAGAAACAGAACAGAATTCACAACACGATACTGTCCCCTAAAAATTGACATTTCCACCAGTTTCATATATTACTTTTATTACCTTTTACTTTTACTTAATTTTTGCCAAGGGCTCAAATTTGACTACTTGGACCTGTGCTAGGTTGAATATCTGCCCAATAGACTCTTTGGGGAATAACGTGAGTATATATCTTTAATATTTGCACTTTTTTATTATAGTGAAATTAATATAAAATAAATAAACCTTCCTACAGTAGTCCATTAAAGAGAAACTATTTTTCAATGAAATAAACCTCTTTTAGGGTGGTGAAAATAATATGGTTTATAAAACTGTTCTAAGGGATTTTTTTTATGTGATATTTATTTTTTACTTTGATCTAACTGGCCATTTTATTGGGCAGGGTTTTCATGTATGTTCCGTAGTAGCTCATCAGTATTCTGTTGCACCGGCAACTGCTTTTCTCCCCTTTCCTATAATTGTTTTCTATCGCGAGCCAGTCATTGAAAAGCACCTAAATCGGCCCCAACCCAACAACCTATCTTCTCTGGTTTCGAAGCTTTAGTCTTCCTTGTCGTTTGCAGAAAGAACTAACTATTCGTCGGTAAGAATTCATTATGTATTCTTTTGACTTTAAGAACAACATTTTGGACACTACTATTTTTTCTTATACAAAAGTGTTTTTTTTTTATCATTGATTTACGACGCTTATCACGTAATGTATAGGTACGTCACGAAAAACAAAGTTTTGTACACAAAAGAAAAAAATTAATAAAAAGAAAGATGTCGTAAAAGGGAAATGGCGACTCTTTTGATACAACGATAAACACAAGCTAAATTATCTAATAGAGCTGCAGGTTAACCATCTGCGTTTATTTCAGTGTGACATAATTATGCCCCCATAAAAGATTATTCAAATAACTTAGGCTTTTAAAAGCCTCATTATTGGACTTTAACACCCATATTGTTTGCTCGAAAAAAAAAAACGTGATGAGGAGTAATTATACCATCCATAAATTAATGTACAATAAAAATCTGTAGCATGTTATAGCTTTGACTGTATTATTAATCCAACGAAAAAAATGACAACTTCTCTAAAATGTTTGCTTAGTCCGATTTTGATTTATAACTCAACGGATGATCTTATAATAATTATTAATACTTAAATCAGACAATCAGATCATCACTCGGTCAAAATGCGCATTTAGCACTGCATTTCATATGCAAATTAATTAATTCATGATTTGAATGGACTTTTTAACGGATCCTGACCTCTCCATTTGGAACACAAATTAATCACTTTGCGACAAAGTAAGATGAATGTTTAAGGAAGACAGGTTTTGGCTTTACCTTCCTATAAATTAAAATTTTTAATTACTATCGTAAACATCTGGGTTAGCGACAAATTACAATAAATGACGATGAATAAATTGTCATTAATTAGCATTCATTAGTTTTAGCAAATGTTATTAGTTAACCAACATAATTTATTATGTTAATCATTTTTTCAATAATATTAGATATTTATTTTACACAAAAATGGTATAAACAAAAAATAAATATGAATTGAGTTCTACTGTAAAAGCGTCTCTTCTCTCCTTCTTTTTCATAATTTTTCATCAAGCGACCAATTTAACTGATCGTTTATGATCGTCATAGACTTTCAGCCCAAACCATTTGGTGAAACTATCTCCAGTGCACCCTAAAAATGAACTCGCAGTTTTCGGTGTTGGCAGCTAATTGTCAAAAAAGAAAAATTTGGGGAAAATCTGAAATTTAAATTTTTAAAATCGAACACAGAAGGGCTGGAAAACTGTGAAATTGCACAGCTGACAAAAAAACTGAAACGTCGTTTTTGCATCGAATACAGTGCAAGGTGTAACTGGGTTGTTGCCTTCGCTTAATCGAAAAAAAAAAACTGCAAAAACTAGTGGGAGGGTTACAATCCGCTTAGGCGAATCGTTGGATACCCCATCCCAATGGGGTATCAAACGGGACCCAAAGCTTCGAATTGTGTCATAAATCTTGGTTGTTAAATTTTAGTTTCGTTGAAGAATCTTCTACTTAAAAAGGGGCGTGGTATCCACCCCTTTTCAATAACATCGGTTTTTTTGTTTCTATTTTTTATTAGAAGTGGTATACACGTGTTGATTGCATTTTCACATTAAAAATTTGGTTTATACTTAAAACCACCCCCAAAGAAGGGCGTGGCAAAAATTTATATATTTCAGTTGATAGCTTTCACACATATCTGAACATTTCATAGCGCAAGTTTATTGGATTCAAAGAATATTTATCGAATAAAAACCGTTTATTAAAATGCAAATGAAATATGACCACGCCCAAAAGGGGGCGGTTTTTGCCTTTTTTGAAATGTTAATCGCATTACACTTAAGCGAGGATAACGCGTACCAAATTTCAGCTTCCTACGACAACTTTGAATTTTCATCGTAATAAGCAAAGTGGGCTAAGTAACGTGGGGTGCCGTGGCGTAGTGGTTAGTGTGTGTGCTTACTACGCCGGAGGTCTGGGTTCAAATCCTGCCATCGTCACCTGAAAAAAAGACTTGTTCTTTTTTACGGTCTCCACATCCGCGAGGGTCTGACAAGCCCTCCGAGAGTATCTATTTGTCTTGAAAAACTTCTCAAATTGCCGTTCGGATTCGGCAAAAAATTGTAGGTCCCCTTGTACGTGAAGAAATTAACACACACAGCATACATTGTTGAGCAGTTGACCCTGGTTCACCTCGAGCTGTTGCGCCACTCTATTTATTTATATTAAGTAAAGTGGGCGTGTCAGTGGGCGGATTTTAAACATTTTTACACTTGCACTGCTTCGGGACCTAGCAAGAACAGATATTAAGTTGCAAGCTCCTAGCTCAAAATTTAAGGCCAAAAAAGTACCGACACACGGACGGGAGAACGGACATGGTTCATTCGACTAACAATTCGGTCTCGGTCATATGCCCTTAAGGTCTTGGGGGTCTAATGTGATTATTTCTCTATGTTACAAACTATGAATCACACTTAATATACCTCCTATCCTATGGGATGGGGTATAAGAAAGTGCGCTATGTGGCGCCATTCTAGACTTTCATCGAATGAACCTAGTATGTACGTTGTGGAATCGGCTAAGCTGATCTGTGATTTTCACTTTTTGTTTTATGCTACCCAGGGTACTACTCTGCTCTGCGTGAAATACTTCACTTTGCCAGCAGGGGCAGAGTCTCGGTATCAGGCTTGTTTTCTCTAAAGAGTTGGGTATCTTAAAATTTGAAATAACTCCAAAAACTTTCCTCTATTTCGCAATTTAAGTAAAAGCTAAAGAGTACCTATACGAAAAGGATTTCCGCATTTTGACAGGTGATTGCGGCCAGAATGTTTAAGCTAGGTACATCTGTCTAGTCCCGCGCGAAATTAACCGAGATTAAGTGATCACAACTTCTTCTTGCAAGGTTTTCTGAATTCGCAAGTCTTTGCCAATAAACGACAATCCATGGCTATTCTGAACAGAAGACTCTAGTTACCCTCCGGCCACCAGGAATTTCAGGGTCTTTTCCTCGAGAAATTGGGTCTTCACCCTTTAATCACCCAAAAATACCCCTTAATCGGGCTGTTTTTGCGATTTTTGCGCTTTGAATGTTAATGGTGTAAAAAAATATGGTTTTTCCTTTAATTTTAATTTTAAGTAATTAAATAATTAAAGTAATTTTTATAAAAATTTAAGCAGTCGGGTTAAACTTAGGGGCGAAAAGTACCCCTAAAAGGAGGATTTTGCTACATTTACACTGTTTGACTCAAATTATGCGTAAAAACTGCTTTTTGAAATTGAGTTGAATTACTTAATCATATTTAATAAAAAATGCCGTTCGGATTCGACAAAAAAATTGTAGGTCCCTTTGTATGTAAAAGAAATTAACACACCAGCATACATTGTTGAGAAGTTGGCCCTGGTTTACCTCGAGCTGTTGAGCCACTCTATTTATTTATTTTTATAATTAATAAAAAATGTAACCCTTCGACGGGTTAAAACTCCCCTTAAATATGGGCTTATCATTTTAAGAACATATCGGAATGGAATTTTTTTTATTATAGCTTTTTTGGTTTCTGATCATTGATCAACGAATTACGGGTTTATTTTTTCTCGAGGAATTAGGGCTTCACCCTTAAATCAGAAAAAAATACCTCTCAAAAAGGATATGCAAAAAACAAAATTGCGAAAATTGTGTTATAAATTATCAAGTAAACGAAGGTGACTGTTTTAAGCACCCGAAAGAACAATTGGACCAATAAATTTTTTGACCAAATATTACTATTGAGATCACTAACGATCAGGGGCGGATTAAGGTAAAGTGCCGCCCTGGGCCTCACATTTTCGCCGCTCCCTGGGGTCTGGGGACATGTACCTAAAAAACGTGACAAAAATTTTGTGTGTGGATCCGTGTACCTCATATTAACCGAAGTGTTTAATTTTTTATCAATTATGATTTAGTGTTTTAACTCAGTCAGAAAATCAATTTGAACGCATTATTTAAGTCAAAAAGTGTAAATGTAAAAGAAACCCACTTTAAGGGGTACTTTTCGCTCTTTTAATTTAACCCGAATGTGAAATTTGGTAAATTATTACTTAATATTAAAAATTAAGGTAAACCCATATTATTTTGGCATCAATTAGCACTCGAAGCACGAATATAGGGAAAAGGGTGATTCAAGGGTGGAGCCCCAATTTCTCGCAAAAAAACCCCGAAATTCTTGATCAACGTTATAAAAAACTTAAAGAAGAGCAAATCTGGTGCTGGGCGAAAGTTTGATTTCAGATAATAGAAAATTTTGGTTTCATTTCAAATAAATGAATTCATTTATTTAAAATTTAGAAAAGCAGTCGTTCGATCCAAATATGGAATTAAGCTGTGCTGTGCGGTCATAGTTCGAGCCTATAACTTGACAGAGAGAGATGAAACCTTACAAATTGGATGAAAATTCAGATGAAAATTCATTCACAATAGAGTTTTTCGCTTAACTATCTCGCTCGCACTTCCCGTTCTAACCTTTGGCGAAATCCGTTCACTTGGTATGAAAACAATGAAATGGTTTGCGCAAACGAGATAAAGAAGTTTCTTTTCACACCAAGTGACAAAAACTGACATATTGGCGAAAAGCTTTATAGAAATGACAGAATTCATTAAAACCAGAGCTGTCTACTTTTTGTGGTCTCCACCGATAATTAAAAAGATTAACGGGAGACGATTAAAAATAAATCAGTAATAAACAGTTACAGTTTCCTTTTTTGATTCTCAAACTGTTACAAAGGTGCAGAAAATGGGTTTGTTAATAGGGTGAATGGGATTTATGAGAGGATTTATTTTTAATCGCTTGTCGAGAGGATTTAAATTTGTATGGTAAATCGCGTGATTTGTAAAGGATTTAATAAAGATTTATATTAATCGACGATTAGTGCTCGGTGGAGACATGGTATTAAAGTCCATTCAACGATGAAGTTTAACGATAGAAGTTTAAACTGACGTCCAAAACGAAACTGCCATCGGCTGTTAATGATGATTCAAAGTGTCCTTTAACTTTTCAACTTCTTACAGTTTATAAACACTGTTGACAAAATTCAAATGTTCTTACAGAGTCAATATTTCTAGTTAACGTTTTTCTTAAATCGTTTGACAGTCTCTATCGATGGATTTTGCCTTGATTAATGGACAAACTTACAGCACAAAGGCTGGTTGGTAAGAGGCTCGTCCGTCAACAGAGAATTAAAAAATATCTCCTTGATTTCCTTTTCAAGGCACGGATAAACCCTCCCAGGAAAGTAGCTACTGCCAATATTTACAAAATGCATCATAATTGTTAGAGACAGTCAGCCTATTGCGCCAGATTGAGAATTATTTTTTTTTAAAACGATTAATCAATCCTTAGATTTATCATACAGCCTATGATGCCCGTGGCTATACCTTACTTAAATAAGCCCGATACGCTACGATGAGAAAATGCATTTATCAGTATATAATAATTTCATAATTAATAACATTGATGCATTGAAGGTCGGTCAGATATTAACTCACTTCGTGCCTCTTAAAGCCATTACTTCACTTGACTTGGGTTAAGCAACTTGTTGTATACCTACCGGCCACGTATATGCTAACGATATTTCCAATCGTTATCCCTTGCCGATCAACATTATGCCGGCGAGTAGATATCACCGTCTAACTCGATACCTGTTCCAATGGCTGAGCATTTAGTTCCCCTGTTGTCCGTCCGTATCGTTTGAAGTGCATCAATCATGGGCACGGGCTACACATCATCACAATTACACACGTTTATCAAATTTGAAAATCAAACATTAATTTGCAAAAATATTTCCGTTATTTCCGTAAGTAGATACACATTTATGATTGTTTGCGTGTCACCATATTTTTGTTGGATGCTTCTGTAAATTGGCCCAAAGCTACCATAACAGCAACGACCATTACATCAACGAAAAAAGTCAGTTTTTTGCATTTCCGGAAAATGTAAACAAAAAAGCTGCAATGCGCTTGCGCAATCCGACAAAAAAAGGCTTAAGCCCATTTTAGTCACCCGGTAAGTAATGACTCGTTGCAGTTGTTGCCAGTTGAGTGTAAAGAAAGTAAGCATACTACAACTCGGTGAATTTGTTTAGCGCGACGACCAACGCGACGGAGGTTTGACGGGGAAAAGTTTTTGCCGGCTGTGATCGTGAACAGAAGCTACTAGTTTGACGAGAGTACCTACCTATAATTTTTTTTCTTTTATTTCGGTAAACACAGGTAAATCAACGAAATGAAAAGAAAAGTGCTTTGTTGCATTTTAGCATGTATAGCAATTGCGGGAAGCATGACTTTAATAATTTGGCTGAGTTATCACAATCGAGATCAAGGCGGGAGAAAGTCTACACATTATGTCGTCAATCAAACATTATCGACAGGACTGATCGAATCGGAAGAGGTACTATTATCACCAAAATCATCGAAACAATTCCTGTAAATCAAAAAATAGTCAGTCTTTTTGACACCTCTCCAACGTCCAAGCACCCAAAGCCACCTTTAAATTAGTACATCAGTTCAATGTGTTATATTTATAGTATTTTCGTCAAATTGTGTTCACTTCACAGTTGCAAAACTAGCTCTATTTCCGTCTTCCTACTCCTTCAACTCATTTAACTCTGGGTAGGATAGCTTCTACTACAACTTGCGAGTTATCACAAACTGAAATAATACCGAAAAACATCACATTCTCTACTCAAACCTCTCTACTCTATGCAAACCTGTTTTTTTTTTTCTTTATTCTGACAAGAAACAGAAACAACCCTTTTTCGTCCCCACAACTGACGACAAGAGAACTATACTCACTCACCACACAATGAATGAGCATGAGGTTGTTCAACGGACGCAAAAGTAGAAAGTAGATCTACTTTCGCGTTGTAGATGCGTCTACGATATTTACGGTCAAACCTGCGGTGAAGTTTTGAAGCAACATTTCGTTTTGCCCTATATGCGCCCGTTGTTTCTACTCTGTTTGTCATCGAACGCACGCAGCAACGCAACATTGCGTTTTGGACTTCAATCTGCCACTTACCCACAAAATTTGGTAGGTTGAACCGACATTGAACCCAGTTTAAGCTTGAACGAAATAGAAGCTTCGGGGAATAGCTCAACTTCAGCTCCGGGTAATCTTGCACTGAAAACCTGTCCCTTCCCATAACAAGCTTAAATGAGCTTAAATAAGTTTTCATGAACGTAGCGTTAACCGTAAAATTGTGTGCCAAACATAATAACTTTTCGATCGATTTCGTCAAATTTTTGTTAAATTTGTTTTTTCACAAAAAATTGACAACTGAAGAAAAACATACAAATATCATACGTTTTCCCATTCGTTTATTCATGTTGTTACGGGCACTGGAAGCACAAGGTACATCTTGAGTGAGATAATCTCAACATTATGTTAATCCAGCTCAGAAGTTTTCTCATAAGCTTTCTCGCAATGATGACGCCTCAATTCAGCCTTCAGCGTCTTAAAATCAATTTAGTGCAACATATCTGCTACAAGTCGAAAAAGTTCTGTCACTTTCCATCTTGCAATTTTCCATTGGAGACGTTCATACATGGCTTATTCACCTCATACACCTTTAAGGTATAGGTCGGGTGTGTCATCCGACATTATGTTACAATTTTGCAAAATTAATTAACATTCTTCATACTTGCAATCAATCGCTACAATAGGAGGCAGAATGAAAGTAAAACTCCCCAGTATATCTAACGTGACATGATAGGATTTCGTTAACAAACTTGAGGACAGCGTCATCCGCCCGCCTCACGTTCATAATTTTATCGTACCGGTACATGGTACATCCACCGTGCAAACTGCTTGTATGAAGCTCTAGAGTCTACAACCTTAGAAGCTTTAAGCAAATTAGTGGCAAAGGCTAATAACGTCGTATAATTAAAGAACTGTATTAATATTGTGCCTGTAATAATATTATGGCGTATTCTTTTGACCGAAACTGCTAACACCGAACTGCCACACCGAGCTGTCAAATAATACTCGGTGTTCGCGACAATTCCAGCGTGGTGTACACTCGGGTTCATTGTGTATAGAACTGCAAATATTGCACCGGTTCAGTCATCACGTTAAGTGTCAAATTGTTTTGACTTCGGGTGCGTTTCTTTTTTCGTTCAACTATTCCGGCCGAAGTATCTGCGTTTTTTTTTTATCTATTCGGAATATTGCGATCACTCCGTTTTGCGTTTCTTTATTCGTTCAGAATATTCGGAATGCATTCTATTCATATACCTCCCGAATGTTCGGAATATTCCAACTTAGTGTTCCACGTTTTCCATTCCTTCTACGGAATGAGTAAAAAAAACACCCTTCATTTTATTTACTCTTCTTCATTCCGCAGAGTGATTTTGTTCCCGTCGGTTTTTTGTACTTTGCACTAAAAAATTAATTTTTATAGCTTTGGGTTTGAGATATTAAGTTATTTTTTATTGATTTCATACAATATCAAGCCGCGTTTTCACAAGAAACAGGAACAGAAATAGAATTTCATACATTAGCAACGCAAAAATCATTCAGCGAATTTAGGTTTCAGTTGCTAATGTATGACAGTTGCTGTTTCTGTTCCTGTTTTACGTTGCTTGTGACAACGCGGCTTCAGTCGCGTTGTAAAAATTCGCGAATGAAAAATCAGTCGAAACGTTATACTTCACACACACAACCAAAGCTACACGCAACCTCCACCGTCAAACACCACGGTGGCGAAATTTCGAGTTCGATGTTGACACCGAACTAATTCAGAGTTGAAAAGAACATTTACATGAGCACGATTCCGTTCAAGTGTACGTGAAAAGAACAATTTCTTTCTGTATTCCACACCGGTTTCACGATTCGGTGTTGAAAAGAATACACCATTGAACAACTGTTTAAAGCAATAGTGCACTGGTACCTCTCCCCCTTTTCCCCTTCTTCTAATCATTTCCGCTCGGGAGATGTCAATCATTAAAGGGGTAGCCAATCCCTTGATCGAGATTACATTGTAAAAAAAGTCTCTAATTAAACGGTCCCTCGAAAGTAAGTTCGCGGAAATAGAGTCTCAAAATCAAAATAATAGTAGGTAATCCGTAAATAATGTGATCACAAGTGATGTGATTACGATCCGGTGTAAATAGGGTAAAAAGGGTTTTGAAGATCCACATGTCAAATATTCTGAAGTTATCATCGTTGCTTAAAGCTTTTATATATAGGGGTGTTCAACAAAAAGTGCCCTCCACGACATGCAAAAAATAGACAGAAAATCCGGCTGAGAAAGCTGTTTCTGAATTTACCCTTGAATCTTGTTTATATGACAAGACCGCAATGTTTGTAGTGAATTTATCCGTACCCCTTGTACTACTTAGTGTAGATTTGACAAAAGCATTTGTATACACGGTAAAAATATTTGGTAGTACCTCCCCTACCTCGAATACTTGTCTTTGAAATTTTTCAGACCATGTGTTTGCTGATCAATTTATCCATTAAACTTTATCTCGACCTTAGCTTGGCAGATAAATTTCACCTGCTCATCTCTGGCATATAAAAGCTTTTTTCAGGTAATGGGTGTTTGTTTGGGTACTGTTAGAAATACATTATGCCCTTCATAATAGCAAAATTTCAGGGTCAAGGACGCCTCCGTTAATAAAATCATTATAATGCGATTTTTGAAAATTTTATTATTGTTATGCTTGGGGTTGCTTTTATTACTTGATTAACAAATAATTGCGAGTATGTGCTTCTGCATACTTACCTGCCTCAACTCATTCACTCACACTGTCCGCGGCGTACAAAAAGTAGCGAAAAATGTTGGTATCTATTATCTTAGATTGGTAATTATTTATTTATGTGCAATCTTCACATGGTTGAACAGATGGGCGCGAAAAATTTCAATGTCAAGTGCGGAGTAGTTAATTAGTTTTCTGGCTCCGTTCGGTGTCGGTGAGTTTTTCTGTGTTTACCACTTATGGTTAGAAAGGTAGTAAACTACATAAAAAAAAAATGAAAAATAATGATCTTCAGATCTGTTTCAATTGGGTAGGTTTGTGCATGCGAATATAATTTTATGGTTTTTTTTATAGTTATGTTGACCTCTTCGATTGCAATCTTTTTTGGAGTGTAGGTCTAGGTACGTGATACCATATTGCACACACAGGTTCGTCTTCATAGCCATGTTTAATAGCCTAGTTCCAGTATGCTACTGCACAAAATTTACATTCCATTTTCAGCGCTGCGCCGAGTGTGTGGCAAGCACTGAAATATATGTACCTAAATGTTTTTTTTTTTTAAGGTCAACGTTAAAAGAGAATGCCTTAAACTTCGGAAGTTATAGTTACAATTGTTATAATATTCTGCTGCACTGAAATCAAAGCGAAGTTACAGAAGCACAAAAGTCAGAAGATATAGTACCTATATATAGTATCTACAAATAAAAAAAAAAAAACTGAGGACTCCTGAACTCTAAGAAAAAATAGACACCAAATTTACTAGAAACGATGAGAATACCTGTTGCTTTCTTAGAATTTTTCAGCGCCTAGTGAACTAGTGATTAACTCGACGACTGTAAAGTTTTTTTTTTATTAGTTTATAATCAGATTGTTTTTTGGTCCTGAGCCAGTTACCGGCATGCGATAAATTAAAAAATGTGTGGATTTGGATAATGGTGAAGCTTATCTGAGGTCATACAAAACCAATGCACAAAGTAGTTAGGTACAAAGTGGGTCCTTATTTACGTGAACTGCAAAAACAAAAAAAAAATCTTTATTTTCTGTGTGCTTCCATTTTTACAAGATGATGACTCTGGCCTAAAAAAAACCAGAGAGTAAGTGCTGCAGTGTGTACGCAGAAGTTACAGTCCGTAAAACGAACCGTTGAATACCCCATCCTGCCGCACATCGTAAAATGCTGATGGTATTGTTATTTTTTGACATTTTATAAGTAAACTTCGAAAAGGGACGTGGTCCAACGGCCCCTTATTACAAACTATCAATTATAAGATATTTCCACAGATATTTCCGAGTAACGCTTAAATGTAGGTAAAAGTGGAATTTTTAGGTTTAAATTCAATATTTTTGAAAAATTTACCCCTAAAAAGGGGCGTGGCTAATAACTTCATATGAACGAAATTTGGAATAAAGTCTCCTTTACCTAACCTGCTACTTTTTTTATTTCATGCATTCCTAAATTAGGCTCAAAGCCAGTCGAAATTACGTTTTTTTGGAAAATTTTAGGTTTTTCTTCAATTTTGCCTAACAAATGTGGGCGTGGCCCAAAGTCTTGTATGAACAAAATGTAGAACTAAGCGTTTTCTACATAAAATATTAAGCAAAATGTTTTCAATTTAGAGTAAAAATATTGAGTAAACTGATTTGAAAATTTACCCTTAAAATAGATGCCACGTCCACTGGAGAATGTTTACCAATTCAATTTTGTGTCTTCCAATTTCTTTCCAATTTCTTTTTTGTGTTTTATGTTCATTGGGAGATGCTAAATGTCAAATTTCAGCCTTTTAAAACGTTTTACAGTTTTGAAATCTCTGGAGGTAGTTGCACACATAGACCGATTGTTGGCGTGTCTTTGGGCGGATTTCAAAATTTTTTACACTTGTACTGCTTCGCATGACGCATCAGCAATCTAGCTCAAAATTTAAGGCCTAAAAAACATGTGACATACAGACGGACGGACGGACCGGACATGGCTTATTCGATTCAGAATTCGTTCTCGATCATATGCCTTTAAGGTCTTGGGGGTCTACCATTATTATTTCACAGTGTTACAAACAAGCACCGGGATAGAGTCTAGCTTACATCTGTGGTCATAGGGTGATCCATTATTTTTGAGTACTTTTATCTACATAATTAAGGAAAAAAAAGTTGTCTGCATATCGTTACCTACATTTAACCAGTGAGTAAGTGCTACAGTGTGTATGTACGCAAAAGTTACAGTCCGTAAATCGGAGCTTTGAATCGTAATAAGTTGAAATCGTAATTCTGACAGATCTGTCATACATGATGTAGAGTTGTAATACTAATAGCGTTTTTCATTGAAACTTGAAAGAATTGCTCTCAAAATCGAGAACTGCTCGTTTCAATAAAACATGCTTCCTCGTTTGGTGGCAAAATAAATCACACACACGGGCTGGCAACCAACAAACACGTCCGCACATTAATTCGAAACAAATAAAATTGCTTCGATTTGGCGTTTGACAGTAGAAATATTTCCATGTGTAGGTGAGTTCAGATCAAATCTCCCAAGATCGGGAGATCGCATCTTTCGTGTTGAGAATTGATCTAGAATTGCTCTTTTATTTTCAACGAAACATGCTAAATCAAAAAAGATCAAATCTTCTGACAGAAAGAACAAATTTTTCTTCAATGAAAAACGCTATAAGTTTCCATTTGTCGATTTAAAATTGACATACGACGTATTTTAAGGTTACATTGAGAAATTGCAAGTAAAAAGAGTGTCTTTGAATTGACATATGAATTGGCTTACGCTTTGTCAATTGTGTCTTTAATTGACAAAGTGGAAAACTGTCAAAGTTTGCCAATAAATGGACAAGTGGAAACTTAGTATAAATTGTTGTAATTTTTCACTTTTCAATATTTAATTTAATTTAGTATAGCTTTGCCATAGGGTCACTCCCCAATATAAGCAGCAATACGTTCGGTTAGCTTTTCAATTAATTTTTTTTTGTTTAACGACAAAAATTACGGTTTTTACCACAATTCCTAAAAATTAATTTTTAACGCAAACTCTTTATTTTAAGACGAGAAGTAGATTTTTCTTTAAAATTGACAGGAACTGCACAAAAATTTATTGTTCGTGTGTTGAGTAGCTTGCTGCTGAAAAACGCAAAAGAAACATTCTTTCGTGAAAGCACAAACTATTTTATTTACAAATCAGGTTGATAAATCACACGGAAAGTCCCGAATTAGTTAATCAAAGGCAGGTCAAGTTGTCAACCGCGAAATCTGTGTTAACAGCAAATTTTACCACCAGGGGTGGAATCCTCTAAGCTGAGGTGAAAGCTGATAGTTGATCATCACATTTTTTATTTCGGGATCCAGTAAGGTGATGATCACTGTGATTTTGTGATGGATTTCAGCTGACAGCTATTTTCGTGTCACTTTCTCTTAGATAAAGCTAGACACGTGTTTAAGCAATAATCGGATTCTTTTTGTGGTTGTTTCTAAACTTCGTCAGTTTTAGTGATAGGTACCTATGTGTGCCTCAGTGAGTTTGTTATTCAGTTAAAAAACCAATAAAAAAGAAAGTGGACAACGCAAAAGTTGTAGGACTGCCTACCTCAATATTCTAGGGGTCTAATCATAGCTATCATCGGATTGCATCATTCAAAAATTTCAAATGTAGCGCAAAAATACATAAATTGCGCTACAACTTTAATGTAAACTCGCTTTCATTATTTCACTGACAGAAATCGATTTCAAGGAACAGCTGATTTTGATTTGTGTTTTTGCGACAAAATCGTTCCACTGAAAAGCATTCCATTCTCAACTGTCAGTTTCCTTTCTCTGATCAACTCCAACCTCAAATGCCTGTTTGTTGACACTGACAGAAATTTTCAATAATTGCTATGAATGATCTGTCAGAAAACCGAAGACATTGTTCCACTGATTTGTTCCAATGATGCTATCCGATGATAGCTATGATTAGACCCTATGTATTTATTTTCCATTCTGGGATTGCTTTTTTTGAAGACCATTTTGACTTAACAACCTGCAAAAATATTTCCGTTTTGTTTTGGATCATCATGTGCTTCTTCAACACATGCAAGTGAATCCTAGCTTTTCGGTAAGGGCTCAGTTATAGCAAAACGAAAAAACGATACAGAAAAATTTCCTTCTCGTTTTAATTGAAGTTTCACTTTAGCGTTTATGCCGAATTCGGATTTAAAATGTTACCTATGACTTACTTTTGTATCTGAATTACTTTTTCTGAGTAGCTGACGCAACATGAAATCCACTGAATTCCACTGCATTGTTCCAAATTTTTCACTGTTCCATATGTAAGAAATTTTTTTTTCGGTTCAACCCTAAGGGTCTAATCATAGCTATCATCGGATTGCATCATTGAAAAATTTGTTTTCATGTTTTTAGACGTTTAAGCAAACAATGTTGGCTGTTATTGGTATCAAAATGAAGCTTATGAGTTCCAGATTTTTTTCCGTAACAAAAATACATAAATCGCGTTAAAACTTTCATGTAAACTCGCTTTCATTATTTCACTGACAGAAATCGATTTCAAGGAACAGCTGGTTTTTATTTGTGTTTTTGCGACAAAATCGTTCCACTGAAAAGCATTCCATTCTCTTTCTATTCCCAACTGTCAGTTTTCCTTTCACTGATCAACTCCAACCTCAAACGCCTGTAGCTGTTTGTTGGCACTAACAAGAAATTTTCAATGATTGCTATGAATGACTTGTCAGAAAACCGAAAACGTTGTTCCACTGATTTGTTCCAAGGATGCTATCCGAGGATAGCTAAGATTAGACCCTAACCAAGAAAACTGAAATCGGCTTTTTGCTTGGTCGGTTGATTTTTTTTTATTGCTGTCAACGCTTAACAGAAAAAACTCCCATTTTCCTACTGATTTTCGTTTTACGTATCCTTTACCCGTGCCGGTATAACTGAGCCCTAATTAGGGGTGGGCTGCCATGCAATCGGCCATCCTTTCGATTTGGTAATTAGCTATTTGCTTGAAACCTTGAATTAATGAATCAAAGTAATTCAAAAAAAATAATAAGTTATAATATGTTTACCTAAATTTTTAAATCGCAGTAATAAAATGTAATTGAACTTGCCGAACTTTACAGAGAGCAAGAACTGGGTGATGGTCAATTTTGATAATCAACTAGGTGACCATCAGCCATCACTTTAGAGGATTCCACCCCAGGTATCGCATTTTGACTTTTCCAATCGTCATTTTGACGTCCAATCGTCATTTCCTAAAATTTTAAGGAAAAATTAAACTGCTTTTTTTTAAGCATAAACATTCGCTTTTAATGAATTTCCTCATGATATTAACGAATTTAGAATTATTTGATTTTATTTTTCAGGTAACTCCCATTTTTGGGGGCGTGGCGAATACAAATAATTGAGATAAAGTATATCTACATGAATTCAGGCAAAAAAAAAACATTTACATTTGGCGTTACAGGGAAAAGAGGGTTGGGTGTTTAGAAGTTTAGTAGGTACAGACGAACTCTTGCATTTACTTACTTATTTATAGAAAAATTATTGCAGATATGATTAATACAGAACTGAGTTTATATAAAACGTTAAGTAATCGAATAACTTTGGTTTTACACTAGGCAGTCCAAGATCCTATAAACAAAAATGTTTATATTACATTATTTAATAACAATAATTAATAAGATTTCGTGTAATTTATAAGTGTAGTTCAGCTTCGTTTACCATTTGTCGGTTTATAAAAATTAACTTAAACGATGTAGTGATGACAAACTTACTGCCTCTTGCTACTTACATAGACTTGATTTAAAAAACGTTGTATTACTTTCTGCATTTCAATGACAATCAAAACATTTATTTTAATAAAATGTAACAAAGTTTCAAACAATTTTTTATGCATAACTTATCTTTTTACTTTAAATAAAGCATCGGCGGACGAGAAGTCTTAAGAGATTCCTCGCTTATATGGAACGAATAAACTTTTTCTTTTAAAGTGATGTTTTCTAATTAATCGCTTTAATTGACTTAAATTTTCTATAAAAACAACATGACTAACTGCATGTATTTTTTTGTATCTTCCCTTCATTATAGGAAACGACAGCATGGAAGACATTAACATCACATCCGAATTCAATTGTCCAAAGCTTACCAGCGCGTGCAATGCAAGTTGTCCAAGAAGTTGTTCGCTCGTTACGTGTAAGTGATGTAAAAAAATATATTATCGCACTATTAATCGCGCGCGGTAAATTAACTCATTAGGCATTCCAAACTGTCAAGGCATTAATTAAATCGTTGTATTTTTCCGACAGTTATTCTTGTAATTCGTACCTGCCTAAATTTTTAATTTTTAATGTTATTGAATTTTGACAATACACACTCAGGTAATATTCTCATTTAGGTACCTTGCCCTAATTCATTTTATTAACTGTTGTAATTGAGTTTGTTGTTAATGTGTTCTCAGCTTTTTAGGTCTGCTTTTAATTTTATTTCCAGAGGTCGACGTCTCATTGGCTTAAACTGTCGTATTTACCAATTAAGCTTGTATGAATTTTAGCACCCGTGATATTTGTGTAAACAGTCATGTCTATTTAACTAGACGCAAATAGCACCTTGTCAGTACTTAAACAAGGCTCTAAATGCTTTCACCTATAAGTGACAGACAAGCTTTTGTCTTCCCCAAAACAAGAAAAATGACTGTGTTAATGGGCACACAATCTGTCCACTTCACACAAAGGTCAGAACTGTCTTAATTAATTTCGAGCCCATTAAGCGTACTTCGGATCTTAACCTCTGACGAAACTGCCATAAAATCTACTCAAACATTTGCCACTTGCCAAAAGTAGGATAAAATGGTCATGCTTAAGAATTTTGCATGCATTCGCCAATTCATTAATCACATGTATTACGAAATATTCTTCTTAGCCCTGGCACGGTTGAGTGCTGGTGTCTACTCTTACTTCATCGGGTTTCGCTTAAGAACACCTACTAAGCCCACGTAGATTTAGGAAAAAAAAAATCAAACCTCTTAAACATAAGAGCAGGGGTAGCCTCACCGACACCATGTTTAATGAAACGATCATGATCTCTATGCTAGATTATGGTGAATTCTATTCGTGCAGGTAAGGTATACATAAGAAGTTTGCACTTTGAATGGACAGACACATGCTATCATCCATTAGTTAACCTCGGCGAATTGTCACATTAAGACTTAAAGTTGCAGTCGGTCATAGGCATGGCAAATAGTTTGGTCACTTGCAGCGTGGCTAGTTTTTCGACATTATTGTTGGTACGATAGGGGCCTACGAGAGGACTTAAAAAACTACCTGGTGGTAAGTTAGTAGATCGAGCAGTATTATGCGGCAAAGTCATTGACATAGATTTAGACCTTAGTTTGTGCGTGGAATGGTATACTGTTGTAATTGTCCCCTGCAACAGATACTCGGATTGGTGAGCTTGTTTACTTATAGAGTGCCATCAAATGTAGGCAAATCACCACATTGAATGATGGCCAATATAGTGGTTACCCAAACGGGCAATCCCAAGGCCAATCGGTAAGAGCTTTTGTCCCTGTATGTTGATAGAAGATATAGGTAGATACTATATAGATAAGAAACGGGATAGCAGTCCTATAGGACTCTGGCAGAGCAATTTCTTCAAAAGGAAGCTATTGTGCCTTCCATTATGAGGTCGTGGAACCAACGTGAACTTTTCATTGCGGAAGTAGTAAGGAAGAGAAGGATCTTCTCTGAAATTGTTTTGGTCAGTTTTACCGACGACAAAATTTTCCTGCTAAGGATGTTCTCCTGAGCCGCAGGTGGACCGGACAGTCCATAAGTAATGTGAAGAAAATTCATTACTCTCTAGACAAAGTCTGCATGTTTTTTCAACGGAAAATGGCCACTGAATATTCCAGCTAGAATTCTCAGGGTTTATTTGTCCATGCAAATTTGGGCGTTAGACATCCAGTAGAGAATTTGAGTAATAATCGTTTCAAGCAGTTCCGTGCAGGTGGATTAAACCAGAAATCGAAGAATGAATAAATCATTGAAATCGATTCAGGCCAGTTTCCTATAGCATAGGTTTTAAGAAAATTTGCTGAGCCGACGGAAAGGTTTTTCAGTGCAAGATCACCCGGGCTTTGGAATTAGACTGAGAGTTTAACCTCCGAAATCAGTTTTCAGACGAATTTGATCCGGAGATGAGTTCAGGTGAAGTCGACAAATTTGGTGTGTTAACCCCAGATCAAACTCTGGAATACTTATTTACCTGTTTTTTCTATGTGAAATGATAGTTGCTTTTCGCATTTACAATAGAGTTGTTGAGTTTTGACGTCTCCGTACTTGACGTCTACCCCTCAAGAACTTTGCATGGATTGTTCTTAGTGTATTTTTATTTATTCATTCACGGTTTCGGCTCGGTGGTTTGTTTTATTAAATTTTGTTCTTGAGCTTAAAAGAAGTTAAGTTTTTTTTTTTAAATTGGAATGTGTCCTGAAAAGGCCTCCATAATCCATACCCGAAAAAAATGTTGAACGCATTTGGATGTACTAAAAAAATCCAGCCTTAGCAAAGACCAAACATTGGAAGATAATTTCATTTATTTTTAATTAATGTGTGATATCTGGTGACTATTTGCATAACTATAATGTGGGAAAATAAGTTGCAATTCACAAAACAGCTGCTAAACGTATTTTTCACAGGACTGTCCACGACTTCCCTAGATATAAGAGACCAAAAGGTATGACGTGCAGCAGTGTTCGATAGTTTGTCGTATATGGACTGAAAGAGGGTTAAACAGCGCACATTACCCACAACCCCGATTTTCTGTGGTTATAAAACTTAAGTTTAAAACTTTTTATTTAGTTAAAAAACCGCAGTGAATCCATACTCAAATCGCACATTTACCCCTCAAGAACTATTGACAGCTTGAACGTCATTGATTTTGAAAAGTGAACAAACATCTCTATGTGCCTGTTTTCATTTGGTTGATCCTAACCTGATGTGTCAGAATTACTACGGTGAGGGGAAGCGCCAGTGTGGTGGCCACCGTTCAACCTCCGTTTTATTTTGAGAAATAAAATTTGGGTTAGGTTAGGATCAACCAAATGAAAACAGACACTATGTGCTGTTTAGGTTAGGTTATGTGCCTGTTTTCATTTGGTTGATCCTAACCTAACTTATGACAAGTAAAAACAAAACTACAAGCTTACAAAAGTTAACGAAGACCCAACGAAATCGAGCAAAATTCTATTATGGCCGTGGCATACGAATTGCGAGTAATGGGACTTTTCTGAAAGCCGACTTAGGTCTATTATGGTTGAATGTTCAGCCTTGCATCAGAATGTTAATTTGATTTCGAATAGTTGTAGTACCTGCTAGCTAGAAGGGTTGAGAAGATGCAGTTCCCTCCCAGCTAAACGTTGGACCATTCTAACGTTGCGACTGCAGTGGCTTCATTCGTCTTTGTCTTTGATAGGCAGGCTAGCATAGCCTATCGCTGCTCTTACCACACGAGCGAGTAAAGCCAGTTTATCACCCCGGACATTGGACCCCTAATTGTCACAGAAGATTCAACGCCGAATCTATAAGGATATCTGATATGGGTTCCTATGCTCTATTTATGGGTTCCATGACGGTTTGCAAACGGAAAAAAGGGCTTGTTCTTTTTCACAATTCCCACCTCCGCAAGTGTCTGATAACCCCTACGTGAGTAGTTCTAATAGTCCGGATTTGGCTATTGATCCCCATATATATGTCAGCAATGCACACGGCAGAGTTTATACCAGGTTATACCATGTCCCATGCCGCCAATGGAATAGTCTGTCTAGGAGTCGGACGTCAGCGACAATTGACCATAATACTATGCCTTCACCGGACACAAAACTGCGATAAGCGGGAGACGATAAAAAAATAAATCCCAAAGTGTCTCCAACTGACGAACATTAGTATTTATTTGACACGAGTACCCTCTTGTTGTCAGATCGACAATTCAATTTAGTTGTAATAATCCGGGGGTAGATCTGTCATACGTCGTTTTTATTCGCTTGCCGAGAGCATTTAAAAGTGTTGAATGCCGGATTTGAGGGGATTAGTTAAGGATTTATGTTGGTAGCGGATTAGTGTCCGGTGGAGACATAGTATAAATGTTTCGAGAGGACGCCCTTGAAGATATTCTCGTGCAGATATCGTGCTGGTGTGAACGCCATTATCGAGCAGCTTTTAAGTAAAATGTGTATTTGAAGACTTGTTTGATCTCCCCATGACTTTATTTCCTCACGATAAATGAGGGTTAAATTTAGCACTAAAAATCTTTCTTTTATAGGAACAAAAAACCTATAGACCCGCCAGACTATATGACCCACCCAATGAAAAAGTTTTAAATTTAACTTTACAATTAGCTGCCTCGTACTTTAGGGGTTAAACAAGGATTTGCCAAGGGGGCCCCCTAAAAAAAAACAAGCTATCATGTGACCAATTACTTAGGCCATTCTCCCTCTATATCCACTTTACAACTTTAATCTTAGGTCAAAAGCCTGCTACATTTATTATTCGCAGAAGGAAGCACAAATAATAGTAACGACCAGTCAAGGGAAATTACGTGGAAGATTCCAGCGTTATCGATCTGGAGATCGTGGAGGATACTTCAGCTTCAAAGGAATTCGATATGGCATGGCACCTATTGGAAATCGTCGGTACGGAGTTTTATTATGTTCAAATGCTCAAACTAATTTACGAATTTGTGTCTTAGGTTCCGCTCGGCGTTGCCAGAAAGACCATGGAATGGTGTTCGAGATGCACTGCGTGAGGGCAATAGTTGTCCCCACAAAAACATGATCTTGGACACGTTCAAGGGCAATGAGGATTGCCTCTTTATTAACGTGTTTACCACTAAGCTTCCCAAGGCAGACAGGTATATAAAGCGAATTAAAACGATCAAAATTTACAACTACACAAACCTATATCCAGCAATCCTAAACTTCCCGTCATGGTGTGGCTCCATGGGGGTGGTTTTTCTTTCGGCTCTGGCAATACCTTCCTCTATGGACCGGACTTTTTGGTGGCTGAAGACGTCGTTTTGGTGACTTTGAATTACCGCCTGGGACCGTTGGGTTTCTTGGCGGCTGGGCCTGACGCACCTGGAAATGTCGGCTTGAAGGTGGGAGTTTTGGTAAATAAAAACTACTTGCTAACATTTTTGTTTATCTTAGGATCAAGTGTTGGCTTTGAAATGGGTACGGGACAACATTGAGGCATTTGGTGGTGATCCAAATTCGGTCACTGTATTTGGTGAATCAGCCGGTGCAGCTTCTGTGCAGTTTTTAATGCTGTCACCATTGGCTAATGGGCTGTTTCATCGAGCAATTTCTGAGAGTGGATCTGCGCTGAATCCCTGGTCGATGGCCTACAATACGTCTGAGCGGGCGAAGCGATTGGCGGAAGCTCTTGGTTATGTCGGGGCAGACAATGCTACCGAGATAATTGCGTATTTGAGAAAAGTTCCTGCTATGAAGTTGGTTGAAGCTGCTCCGCTGACATTAAACGAGAATGACGCTCGCAACAACATTGGACTGCCGTTTGTGCCGAGCGTTGAAGGCTTTTGGAACGATAATGAAAGTGAAGCCACGTTCGTGGAAGAGCCATTCTTTACGGAGTTACCTGAAACGCTTTACCATAAGGGACAATTCAATAGTGTCCCGTACATTGTTGGATACAACACCCATGAAGCTATGCTTTTCATTCGAAGTAAGACTTTGATTTGATCCTTTTCTTTATCTTAGCTTTTAAACTTTGGCATCTTTAAGGACTTCGGAAGAATCCCCATCTGTTGGAGATCATCGATCGTGATTTTGTTAGGTTGGTGCCACAAAACCTTAACGTTTCGGCATTCTCTGACGAGGCTAATGAAGTTTCCAACCAAATCAGAGAGTTCTACTTGGGCTCGTTGCCTGTTGGACCAGAGTCCGTCGATGAAATGATATACGTAGGGGTTGCTGATAAAGACCTGTGTGGCTGGTTCTATAATGTCTTTTAAAGTTACTTACAGACTTGATGTTCCTGCAAGGAATTACAAAATCAGCTAGAAGTCATGCTGTTCATGGCACGGCCCCTGTGTACGTTTATAGGTTTGCGTTCGACGGCGCACTGGGACTGTACAAACGAATGTTGGGTATATCAAGACCGGGAGTTTGTCACGGCGATGAATTGGGATATCTGTTTAAGTTTGGATTTTTCAATCTGAGCTTGGACCCAGCATCGATGGAGGTTTTGGTCAAAGATCGTATGGTGAAAATGTGGACAAACTTTGCCAAGTATGGGTGAGTAGCTAAGCTTCCCAAGGCGTAAGAGAGGAATAAGCTTAATTTTTTTTATCAAATGTTCCTTTCTCCCTTGTCAGAAACCCAACGCCGCCCAACTCTAACGACACGATTCTATCAACATGGGAGCCTGTCGATCGAACAACTGCGTTACAAGATCTCCGATACATGGACATTTCATCAACATTACAAATGCGTTCCAATCCGGAATCAGAGAGGCTATCATTCTGGGACAAAATGTACACACACTACAACGGACGTGTCATGTAGAGAATCGATCACACACCATATATAGATCATGTACCTTAATTTAAATCTAATTTTATTCATTGTTATCACATTGAAAGAGCTCATCTCACATCGCCGACTATGGCTGGTTTCTCAGTGCAGTCAGTGCCACAAAAACGCTGACAGTGTGACCAGCATAAGCCATTAAATATTTAATTTTAAGTTTCATTGTTGTCTTGTTGCAGTTTTTTGCCGAACCAAAAATAAAAAGAAGAAAGTTATTTGTTTTAATCCATTTTGTTAGCACTGTGTGTTTCTTAATTATGTTAAGTTAAAGTTGTTTAGGTCTTAAACTGAGTTCTGATTGTGTTGTGCATTTAACTTACATTTTTGTTGCATTAATCAATAATTTAATTGCATAGGCTAAAAAATATGTTTTTTTCTATATTATTATTATAACTTATGTGTATTGTCAAAATGTTGTGAATAAAAATGAAAATGAAAATAAAAGGTAGCGAATTGTATTATTTTTTAATATTTATTTAGTTTTTTTATACACTGGTACAGAAGAATGAAAGAGATACATTTGCAAAAGGAAGATGGTATCGTCGAGAGCAAGCTCAGCATTGGAGAGGGTTTTAATGCGAGCTTTTACTTTTTCAAGAATTTCGCGTTCCGGCGGGGTGAGTGTTTCCAAAATCTGTAACAAAAGAATACAAAATGACGGTAGATTTTCGGGCTTAAATTAATTGGAAATGGTCACGAAGAAAGTGCGGGAAAACGAACGTTAAACAAGGTTTGAGATAAAAGATGAGATAAAATGAGAGGCAACTTGGATGAAAATGCGAATAGTGGATATAAAAATCAAGGACACATATTTAAAAGGGGAAAGGAATGGAGCAGTATTTACAGAAACTTATTTTGTATAAATGATTTTGAGCTTACTTTCTAAGTTTAGCGGATTGTATTTCTGAATGAGGCTAAGGGAAAACGAATTTTTTCGCGAAAACAGAAGCAAAGGCGGGACTACAAATCTTTGACTGTCTTTGATTGACCAGACCACGCTCATGGCTATGTTTTTTATCGTCCACTTATAGAGGTGGTTCTTATACATCTTCATCTCTCATACTTTCCAATGGATCCGGTCGACAGGGGGGTAATTCTCCAGATGAAATCAACGGTGGTTCTATAGTTCCAGTGAAGTAGAACTATTGGGCCTCTCGATAAGGACTTCCGTATTTTGACTTTTGATAGCGCCAATTTGTTGAAGCTACATTTGTCGAAATGGTTGTAATTCATTAGGTTTGTTCCCGTACCTGCCCTAAGCTACTGATAATTACCCAAACCTACGAAATCCTTTTTCCGTTTGGAGAAAGGAGAGAGCCAAGATGCGAGTTTAATGACATTTTCACTTGGCGATGCCGAGAGCAGAGAAAGTTAAAAATTCGTATGGAAATTCGTTTCTATTCTTTCGCAGAATTAGTGAAGTGCGCGTGCGTACGAAGTTAAACGGTGAAATTACATTAAATCTGTTTCTGGCACTGGCAGGGCAATAGAAAAAAACTAAGCAAAAAATATATTTCTAATGTTTAGCAACTTTTGCATTGCAGCATTCCTAACTTCGTCTTCTAAACATTCGCATTCATTTCCTTCAGCGCTCGAATATGTTCCTTCTTTAAAATCGCATTTGAAGTGCTTTTAGCGAGTCTTTCTCATACATTCGCCGCGACCGACGTCAACCAATTCCCAACAAGGTCGAATACGCTGGGATTTCCAAGACTTCGCCGCGAACAAAAATCTTCTCCGGGGAATTTAATGCGAACAAATAGCGATTTGCGTGGTTAGCTGGGAGGGGACAAATGACATTTATCCAAGTTGACATAAGCGTTGCATGATTGTGTGCGTGCTTTTGGTTTTGATTCTGGATTCTCGGCCAGAAGCAAATTTCTCTCCAAAAAATATATGCATACACAAATTACACACAAGTCAAACGAGTGCGAAGAAAACAGTTTCAGGAGAGTAAAGAATACTAACGGACGCTTCCCGACGAGAAACCGAAAAGGACATTGACGATTGGAAAAGTCAGAATGCGACACCTGGTGGTTGGAATGTGTGAAGATCTTTTAGCTGTCAACGAAGAATTCACGTTTTTCCGTATGAGTTATCGACGATTTGTGAATAAAAAAGATTTTTGCTATACAAGAGGTAAGTTAGAAGAAAATATCGCCCATAAACAATGAGTTTTCGTACTCGTTTGGCAAATCGGATGGCAACTAGCCAGCCGTTGACGTGTATAGGTCTTCACATATTCTTAAATTGACCGCTAGGGGTGAGTTATCAATCGTCAATTAGCCCAAGAAATTTCTTCGGGCAGAATTATGAAAACTGTCATGGCGGTGCCAATTCAGTTGGACTTGCTGCTGTCCATTTGCTGCTGCTGACATTTAGGTGTTAGCTATAGCGACTCATGGAATTCCTACTTGTCAACTTTTGCTGTTTTTATAATTTGGACCCTTTTATGTGAAGTTTCGAATTTTAACGAATTCTCTTATCAACTTTTAACAAATTCTGATAATAAACCAAATATTTCAACTATGTAGGTTATACATGTCGGACATCAGCCCTTCGCTATTAGTCTGTTTGAAAGTGTAGACGTTGGCTCGGGCATAATTCAATGAATAACTAGATATTCAACTTCGGACATGTAAAAGCCTTGCCCACAAGTTGAAATTGAGGAATTTACCCATCCACCGACATTATTTTACAAATGTGAGTAAATTCATTCGTCATTTCCATGCAATTTCGTTTTGGAGCTTTAGGTAATTTGATCGCGTTAGGTAATTTGTTGTTGTATCTTCTTACACGCTTAGTTATTCAGTAATTTATGGCTCGGGTTTTATGTCTAAAGCCCCGTTGTCACAAGGAATATGAACAGAAGCAAAATTTCATACATTAGCAACGTAAAAAGCATTCAGCGAATTTAGATTTCAGTTGCTAATGTAAGGGATTCTGTTTCTGTTTCTGTTTTACGTTGCTTGTGACAACGCGGCTTAAGCAGAATCAGAATAAAGTCCGCGTAGGTCGGTTGACAATATCGGCGAAATAAGGAATGTGCCCCGGGGGCAAATAACGAAATCCGTAACGTATCGGTCTTCGTACGAACAATAATTATGCTTCGTCAAAAAATCGGGATCAAAAGATACGAAACCTATCGAAACGGAATGATTTATTCCGAATTGCTTATGCAACCAAAGAATGTAATAGTTTGTGTCACGCAAATTTCGCCTCGTCCTGAAGAGTGAAAAAAAAACAAACAAAAGTTTGATAAAAGTTGGATGGTTTGGATAAAAATAAATTAAATTGACGGCGATACCTGGTGGTCAAATTTGGAATATGCGAAGACCTTTATCTGTCAACACAGATCTAGAACTTGACAAGTTGACCTGCCTTCGATAAACGGATTCGCGTTTATCCGTGTGAGTTCTTAACCTGATTTGTCGATTAAATAGTTTCTCCTTTAGCGAATGAGAAGGCAAATATCGTTTCTAAACAAATAGTTATCGTACTCGTTTGAAACATGTGAGGATAACAACAGCCGGCCGTTGACATGTATAGGACTTCACTTATTCCAAAACTGACCGCCAGGGGTAAGCCTTCACTTGTCAATTAGGAAAAATTAACTACGTTTACGCGCAGGTAAAAATAAATTTTATCGCTTTGTCATTAATGTTAACATCACATATTGTTCATAAACGCTTCTTAGCATTTATTTTAAAATCGTTGCTAAGGCTTACTAAATTTGTTTTTAAACTAGATTTAAATATTAAGAAAACGTCGAAAGAAGACTTGCGTAAACGCTCAAAATACTGCCAATGTCGTTAACGACAAAAATTATTGAATCTTTCAGTTTTCTCTCATTCCAGACATTAATTTCAAATTAATTTTAAATATTTTTTAAAAACAAGCGTAGAACGTAAAAACATAAATTGCTTTCGACGCTAACGTAGATGTTATCAATGCGCGTAAACGTAGTTATTGATCCAACTTTTTTTTTAAAGGTCTAGCGTGGTGGTCTAGCTTTCCACCTCGTGAAAGAGGTGGAAAGCTAGAAAGGAGAAAGGCAAAATGTTTTCGTTGACTTCGTATGCGTTGAGATTAGATTTGTTCTGCTTTTTTTTGTTTTTATTGTCATTCCTGCAGTTCAAATCAATTTCATCCTTGGGTACGCTTTCTTTGGACTGCTTAAATCGCATGATTTATGCGAGAACTTGTTGACCTTTTGGCCTTTTTGCCAAAGCGCTTGCTTGGCTACAATTTGACACGAAGTTTTCGGCTTATCCGCGGTGCTGATTCAATGGGCGCATTTTCGACAAGAGACCTCGATCTTAATCTATGTCAAATGCTTTTGAAATACTTTGTCCGCCAAGAATGTCCAATTTTTAGGGGAGATATGCCATCCCATCAGATCCTGAGTAGACTTTGTACTGTTCTTGCTGGCCATTAGGGAGTTTTCGCGATTGGAGATCTTTCATAAGCTGAAAATCAATCATCTTGCGATTTTACAGGGACGCGATGGATAAATGCTGTTTCCCATCTACTCGGAAAGAGAACTTAAGAGAACTTGGGACCGATGAAAAGGTTTTCACTGTGGTTTTGCCAGGATAGAAAACCCCCTTTTTGGAGTAATCTGAAATATTCCATCTTGGCCAGCCTATTTTTGCATGTAGCTATCCTTGAGTGCTTTTTAACTTGAGGGTAAAAATGAATTTGTCCCATAGTGTAACCTACACGTCCGTCGGAGAGCCCACGCAGTCTAGGAAACTGACATCTGGAATGGTCTGACGAACGTAGGGAGATAGAACTTGAACGGTGTATTTGTCGGGATAGGAGGTTAAGAAAAAGTCCAATATGTTAACGGTCTGATCAACAATGTCAGGCAAGAACCCGTGTGGGCTCTTCTACAAGTTGGGTTCGATTTTTCAGAACAGCAAAGATTGTTAGATACCTTACTTCGGATGTTATCTGTCCAGAATTTCGATGCCAACTGAAATGGTGAATATTGAAATCAGCCGTAACCACTATTTTTTTAATAGGATTCAGGGCCACAATCTTTCGAATTGAATGTTAATGCTTGGGCTTCTCCAAAGAAAATTGTTTTTAAATCTAGTCTATGGCTACGGACAGTAAAATCTCTCTACATTTTATTAAACTCCGCGTTTGAGCAGCAGGTGGAAGAAAATTGTAGACTTTATCATGTCGAATGTATATGGCGAAGCCATTAAATGGAAAGAAAAATGGATCTTTACGATAACCACAGAGTTCGAAGTAAGTTGGCGTGTGACGGGATCCTTACCTAGTACCTAAGTTTCGTTAAGAGCCAAAACAACTGGGTTTGGGATGTGCGTAAGTTCAGAGGTGGATGTACACGACAGTAAAGTTCTTTCTCAGCCTACTGTGAAAAAGTCAAACGCCTGAAGGCTACAATCGCAATTGTAAACTTGATAAGCTCGCCATCGGGAGGCTATAAGAAATGTTATTCCCTTGTGTGTTGAAGGGTATTTAGAGCAAGATTGGTTATGCGAAGCTAGACTTTGGTTTACCTTGAGATGTAGAGCCCTATGCCCCCTTTTGCAATAAAAAAAGTTAACTTAAAAAACTTGTAAATTGTCACCTCTGCGATATACTCCTCGGATTCCCCTCGTTCTTTCATTGTTTCGACAATGCTGTCCAACTTCTGTGACTTTTCAATTAGTCTCTTGTGTTCTGCTTTCTCAAAATTCGATCGTGTTATCGCATTGTAGAGCGCCTTGAAGCAGATATCTAACAGCATTTTAACAACCTGAAAAAAGCAAGCAATAAATAGAGAGTGGAGGATCTGTAAAAAAAACCTTGAACAAACCTGCTTGTGCTTCACATGAAACAGATAAAACGCCTTGGCTGGGCCAGCACCTCCACCGCCGGCCTTTCTTATAGTCTTGATCTGGGTAAACTGCTCCTGAAATAAATTATACGCCAAGAGCTTCGCCTCCTTAGCTGGGATCATGGCCTCTTTTTGAATCTCCTCTTGCTCAATGTACTTCTTCATTTTGATCACGCGAAAGATTCGGGATGCTTTCGAGCCGAAGCGCTCAGTAATGACGTTTTCAATGCAAGCTAAGGCGAGTTCTTCGAAAGAATGCTCCATTTCGACAACATACTGACCACCTCCCATCTCACCGATTCTTCGAATGAATCCCAAACTATCGTCAGCTGTAAGTAAAGAGTTATTCGGTCATGACCTAAAGAAGAAGACAGTTCTTGTAACTACCGATCAGTGCCACGTACTGGTCAAGGTACTTTATTAGGTCCATGTTTTTGGATTTTTTCTCGATTGCTTGTTTGATTTCCACGAAAGTGAAGGGATTCGAAGAGTGCTTAAAATAAACAAGATTAATTGAGTGAACAAGTAAGAAAGAAATCCAAATTTACCTGTTGCCATGGGTCTGTTCGCTCGTACATTTGCTTTAGAATGTACCTGAAGCACTCGCCAGCACTAGTACCCAGTTTTTTCTCAATCGCCGACACCATGATCGTGTCTCGAAAGTCTTGATGGAAGCGGGAGAAATTCACTTGCCAGAATATGCCTTAAAAAGAACCACAATTGAGTCAGTGTAAACTTGAAATAGACGAATGCGTACCTGCATCTTTAAGTGGCACATTTTGACCAGCATGAATTTGTTGGATGATTTGCAAATCAATGTCCGGTGGAACAAAGACATCGTACGGCTCAATGTGAAGCTTTGGAATTGCCCCCTCAATTTCGGGTTGGTCGATTAACATTGGTAATTTGATCAGGTAGTTGTCGCTTATCATAGTAATCAGTGTATCGCGATAGGTTTCAAGCTTATCCTTATTATCGGCATTGGAAATGCACCTGAGCAAAACATGGGACCCAGTTTGGCTGCCAGATTGAAGCAGTTCCTCGACTATGGAAGCTCCCACTGTGCCATACTTGGCCTGGACCAAGTGTACATACCTATAGGCGGTATTTTTAACTGCAGGAAGATACTGCGGTAGGATCGTTTGCTTACCTTGAATATCGCAATATGTACAAGATGACTTCTCGCTTTATAAAGTACTCAGCTATGGCCCCATTCGTATCAGACGGCTTGTATGTGACGAGCTGGAACTTAATCAAGACTGCTAGGGCATTGGTAACCTAGGATTGGCTCTTGAATTCAGAAAACCGAAAAACTCATAAAATGAACCATGAAATACCTCTCTACGAGTCAATTTCGTTGTCTTGACTATATTAGACAAACTTCGGCATATTGCGTCGAATAAACAGTCGGAAACCTTTTGCACAGTCACTCCAAAACATTGCTTGATTATAACAGAGCAGAGATTCCCATAATTTATAGACATTTTATTGAATAAATTCGGTTTTATTTTAAACACAGAAGATAAACAATATTTTCTGCATTACACCGCACGTGAAGCCGGGCTGACGTTTGCCTCTGACAGCAGCAATCAGCTGCTTGTAATGTGGATGCAGCCTAACATTGGACTTGTTCAGTGCCGTAGAACCGGCAGTGAACAAGTTATGCGACGTAACGTAGTGTCATTCATATTTGAAATTAAAATGGCATTCGAAGTGCCAGTTGAAACGATTTAAATCGATGATGTGAACAACTGTATGGGATTCTGTTTCTGTTCCTGTTTTAAGTTGCTTGTGACAACGCGGCTTTAGAGAAAAGAAGAAAGTAATTCTCGATCCAACACAAACGCTGATGAGCCTAACATGAAACCTCTGCACAAAAACACCAACGCTTACCCCCGCAAGTGTTATGCCTTTACGGAGAAAAGCAATAGTATAACTAGAAGAACATTTCAAAAAAACATCTGGCATGCATCTAATTTTTGTCCATTCTATTTGCATGCTGTAAGAGAAGAAGGTGTTTTGTATTCGGCCGCCCCCTACAGACGCCGACCAGGAAGCTGCTCATTTTGAGACAGATGCATCTGGATTTTTAGTTTGTTGCCAGTTTTGGTCCGCCCCGGATATTGGTACAGCGGTACCAACCATATCTGGTGAGCATTCCCCTATCCGACACCAGGGGAGGCGCCCAATTCCATGGCAACCCTGTAATGTTAACGTACCAGAAGGTTAATTTGTATAAATACACGGGTGACAGGCTCGTACGACACAGTTATATTTTAAACGTTGGTTTGTGGAAATCTGTAGTAAAGTAAACAGTGATCGAATTGAAATAAAGAGTTGAATTCTAAGTAGCGAAGTTAAATTAGGTGTGATTTGAATTTAAGAAGTCTTGTTTGATAAATAAAATGTTTCATTGTGTGATTATAAAAGTGAAATCGAAACCCAGACCAAAATTTTACATTGGTGTCAGAAATTGGGGATAAAACTTCTAATAGTGCGAGTAAATTCGACAGTGGAATTTTCCGGCACAGTGTTAGTGTATCAAACTGATTTTTTTTAAGTGGATTTTTCTAGAGATATTGCGCGTAAATAACGTCGGTAGCCAAAACGTTTTATTTTTGCGGTGGAATTCTCCATAAATATTGTGTGCAAACAGTGTCGGTGACTCATACAGATTTGATTGTGGAATTTTCCAGATATATTGCAACTGATTGTTTGATAAACGAATTGACAAAGACAGTTTCAGTGATTTATTGTGCCGCGAAATTGTGCTTCGACAATTAAAACTGGGCCGTAAAATTGAACAACTGACAACATCCGAGTTGAAAGCAGAATTTGATAAAAGAAACCTCCAGGCTTCGGGGCATAAATAGGAGGAAAGTGGAAACCTCGACACGATGTTGTTCATCGGCAGCACAGTAAGTACTGCCGATGAAGTGCTCGCTTTCATGAAGTTACTTACATGAAGTTTCGAGAAATTCAAAGAGCAAAGGAAAGTTCTCGAAGGCAAATTCGAAAAGCTGGAGAGCGGTCAGAAAGAGCAAAAGAACGCTTTTGAAGCACAAAAGAACGTTCTCGAAAACAAGTTGGACGAACAAAAGCTTGAATTAAAAGAATTCGTTCAAAATTCTTCAGAAGCTACTTAGCGAGCCAAGGGATGCTCTCGAAGGCAACGACCACATGCAGCAAGTTTACCGGGTCCAGTTGCGCCGAAAAGTTCAGACAAGGGGTGAGACGCTTCGAAAAGCTGGAGAGCGGTCAGAAAGAGCAAAAGAACGCTTTTAAGGCACAAAAGAACGTTCCCGAAAACAAACAAGGCGGACGAACAAAAGCATGAGCTAAAGAATTCGTTTTAAATTCTTCAGATTCAACTTAGCGAGCCAGGGGATGCTCGCGAAGGCAAACTCGATGCGCAGAACGTCCTCTTTGAGGAGAGAAGTTGGGCAAGCAAGTTGAAATTATGGAACAGCAGTACGAATATCTGGCAAAGGAACTTGACAACGTAAAGAATCAGAAGGTTCGGGAATATTTCAACGAAAGCACACGACGAAAAGAAATGCAGCTGTCTGTGTTCGATGGCCGATTTATAAGAGACAATTCGAAGCTGCAGCGTTGACAAACAACTGGGAGAACGAAGATAAATCGATTGATCTCACGCTTGCACTCAGAGGAACTGCCGAATCACTGCAGACCATCTCGGAAGAAAAACAAAAGGAAAAAGGATTATGATGCCATGGTAAAGGCCTTCGAAATGAGGTTTGGCAACGACCACATGCAGCAAGTTTACCGGGTCCAGTTGCGCCGAAGAGTTCAGGCATGGGGTGAGAGGCTTCAACAGTTGCAAGCCGACATCGAGCGATTGGTGAATTTGTCCTATCCCAACACCAGCAAGTTGGCAACCGATGCGTTTACTAATGCCATTCCGGACAAAGCACGCACAAAATTTCGATTCTTCAAGGAAATATCGATTCTTTAGGCCGAAAATTAATGTCTTAGTTTACGTCACATGTATTTAGGCCTAAATACATGTGACGTACAGACTGAGGAACATGGTATTCGACTTACATGTCGGTCTCGATCATATGCTCTTAAGTATATGGTATCTCGTCTATCATTATTATTTCACCGTGTTACAAACTACATGAATGTAGCTAACCTAATATGTACTTCCTCTAATATGGGATGGGGCATAAAAAGCGACACATGCGCAGAGTCTGGCAAACAACTTAAGCCAGTTTTTCAACGAATGGCGGTTGATCAGAGAGTCAAAAGGTTTCGATAATTGTGTTTACGGAGAAGGAATAATCTTTTGAAGCCTTCAGCCCAATGAAACCGTTGCGTCCGTCGCGTTGAAGAACACAGCTGACAGCTCAGTCAAATACACACGTCCCAATGGAAGGCGACTAGAATCAAATATTCACACTGCGGCAGATCTTGGAGAAAACCCAGGAATTCCAAATCGATACACACCACCTCTTCATCGATTTCAAGGCCGCGTATGACAGCATCTATAGAGACGAGCTATATAGCGCAATGTCTAGTTTTGGCATCCCTGCCAAACTCGTCAGGTTGTGCAGGATGACGATGGAAAACTCACGCTGTTTCGTCAAGGTCGGCAAAGACCTCACCGACCCCTTTGATGTCAAAAAAGGATTTAGACAAGGCGACGCGCTGTCATGCGACTTCTTTAACATCATACTTGAGAGAATTGTGCAGAACTCTCGCGCCAACACCAGAGGTAAAATCTTTCAAAAGTCCGTTCAACAACTCGCATACGCAGACGACATTGACATAATCGGTAGAACAAAGCGTGATGTCAGTGAAGCCTTCGTGAGTATGGGGACGGAAGCGGCGAATATGGGTTTAGCAGTCAATGAGGGCAAAACCAAGTGTATGCTGTCATCAAGAAAAGACACCCAACACCAACGTCTTAGAAAAAACATCACCATCGACAGCTATAACTTTGAGGTAGTTAGGGACTTTGTCTACCTGGGTTCCGCTATCAATTCAGACAATGACACCAGCGCTGAAATCAAACGAAGGATAACTCTTGCCAATCGCTGTTTCTTTGCGCTAAGAAGGCAATTGAGTAGCAAAGCCCTCTCTCGAGCAACTAAAGTGTCCATGTATAAGACCCTCATCATCCCAGTCCTGCTTTACGGTGCAGAAGCATGGACCCTGTCAAAGGCGGATGAAAACACTTTAGGCTGCTTCGAGAGAAAAATTCTTCGGACGATTTACGGTCCTGTCTGCATAGACGGAGAGTGGAGGAGGAGATATAACATCGAACTGTACGGGCTGTACAGCGATACCGACCTAGCTAAAAGAGTCAAAACACAACGTCTACGATGGCTGGGTCATCTAGAGCGGATGGACACCAACGCCCCGGCCCGGAAAATCTTCGAATCCACACCGCAGGGACGGCGCGGTAGAGGAGCACAGAGACTCAGGTGGCGCACGCAATTGGAAGGGGACCTCAGCCAACTTCCGTGCGAAACTGGAGACGGCTAGCTCGAGACAGAGTTGGCTGGCGAAGCTTGTTGGCTGAGGCCCAGGTCCACCCCGGACTGTAGCGCCACCTTAAGTAAGTAAGTAATGGAAGGCGACGCACGGAAGGCGTGAGCCGCTTCCCATTAAAACGCGTTTAACTGAGTTGTCAGTGACAGAGTTAGATAGAACCCCCGTGAACAAAGACATAATGCTAAGCACTCCTCTGCGTCACCCAAATCAAAAATAAAAATCAGGCGTCAATTGCGTATCTTGCAAACGTGGGTGCTAAATTGTGGCTTCCAAAGTCTGCAAACATTGCTGGATTGTCCGCTAATTAAATAGGTACGAACGATTTTAAATACCCTTAAAAGAGAGTAGTCCAACTACCTACATTATATAGTACCTACGTACTACGTACATGTCTAGGTAGGTACGACACTATCTTTTCTATCAGACCACACGCCCAATTCGGCAGATGATGTCGTCATCGAACACGACAATCCTTAGTTCAATGATTTCGCCTGAACCATGGTATGTTGTGTTATCCTAAATAAACTACATCAAAATTTTAAAACTTTGTTCGGGAGCAAACAATAAATCTGTGCAATATCATCGGTCAAACAAGGTGTGGCGGTTTACTGGTCAGAATGTCGTGTTTCTTTTAATCCTGGCCAGAACAATCCTATATGTTGTTTAAACCCCTTTCCTGAGGCAATTTTTCTTGACTCACGATTCTACTTCCATTTTTCCCTGGTTCCTAGGTAATTTATAAGTGATATTTCTTCTAAAGTAAACTTTCTGGTTTATTAAGTCAAACCAAAAAAATATGGTTTACCAAGAAGGTGGTACAGCAGCAGCAGCATTTTTCTTGTCAGTCCACCTGACAAAACATTGACAATAAATTTGAAGGCTTATGTACCTCACCTTCGTTCCTTAAGCATATTTTATGTCATATAGAAACTGTCCTCTTTTAACAAATGATTTCAGCTTTAAGATTGCCATAATGACTGTCCAATAATTTTGTGCCCACGTTTTGAACAACGTGGTTCCGCAATTTTTATCGAAAAAGGTAGAAAATCTATGACTCAACAGTCCTTTCATACCTAACACTGAACTTTCCTTAAATTATTGCATTTTAGAAACCCTAGTTTTTACAAAACAAAAAATTATACTTATAGAATATACTTAAATAATGAATGTACGAGTCTTACGGGGTTAAAACACTATAATTTTTTCAGTTGTTCAACACGGTAATCGACACGTTTTTTTATATTTAATTTATCTGCGTGATCACGGTTGACAAATACGGTATCTTTGCCTCCACAAATGCGCAGAATATTGGTTTAAATAAATTAGAAAACTGCCTCAATAAAGTAAAAAAAAAAATTTAAAAAATCCAACAGCCAAGTAAGAAGCAAGAAGCGGATGAAGTCAAACCTACTGGAGAGTCAAAAGTAAAATGATCGCAGCTCATGCCACTTGGACAGATTATTAAGTACTTTGGTGGATTCGTTCGGATACCTGTTGCTTTTATATACCAAAACCATGTATATATTCACTTCTACAGGTAATGTCAAATGAAAAAAAGATTTTTTAATGAGAATTTTTGATTGCGTTGCTTGTTTCCGTCCTATGAACCTTTCTTATGCGGAAAGATTAAGAATTTGAAACGCGAGTGGCAACAGGTAGATTGGCTACATAGGCTCGAATTGTTTTTCATTACCTGTTTGGGTGTAGATATGTTTCTCCAAAGTGGACGTAGGCATTCTGCCCCTCGTTTGCCGCAAAGCAGTTTGATATCAGAAAAAATTCAATTTTCTTAACGTAGGCAGGCATATATACACATAAGTTTGTAATCGGTAGAGATACAGATCGTTAGAAGCAAAACAGTAGTGTCCCGAATAAATGAACTTCCTAGTTTAGTCTGTATCTTAGGTTTCAAAGAAACATCGCTTAATTTATTCAAAGTTTACAGAGTTCACATTTGAAAAACTCCACAAGCACGCACTGCAGCTTGTGCGTTTCAACACTTGTGGTGTTGGAAAAATTCTTAACCCCATGGCACATAATTAAATATTACATAACTTAAGACTTAGTCTAAGAATGTGTTAGCCGCACACGTCTAGTTCCCACCAGATATTGTTATTAATTACAGGCTCGTTAAAAATCTTCGCCCAGCATACAAGACTATGCTGACTAGCTGGTGTCGAAAAATTATGCAACAAGTGCTACAACAAGTCGCTGCATATAAACCAACTTGGTCGATGACTTTGATCTTTGGGGGACATTAACCGCGATCGCAACAAGACGGTTACTCGTTGCCAAGAATCGCACATTAAATAATTGTAGGCACTTTATCCAGATACTATATACAGAAGGCGGAATCTGTGTCAAGTCAACAGCGCGAAGGAAAAGTCAAATTATTTCGCCATATCCACTTTTTCATGTGTGGTTTTTCTTGATTCCAAGCCTTATGCACGGCACGGCCAGGCTACACTTTATAGAACTAACTACATGGTGCATATAGCCTGGCAATGGTGATTATGCTCGTCGATTAAAAACACCGCTAGCTGCTTGGTTAACCATTTTTTCCGTCCAAATTGCACCCCAAATCTGTGAATTTAACAAAAAAAAATCCTGTGATAGTATCTATAGGCAATTGTGAACAGGTGCAACTTTGAATTCTAGAACGAGGCCAGTATCTTACTATGTAGGACTTTAGAATTGAAGCAAAAGCATACGTAAACATGCTAATATTTTGTGGAGAAAAAAAGCCACAACTCACCGCTCTCGCAAGACTTATATGACTAATATAAACCTTTAAAGGTCCCTATCTCTGCATATCATCGGCCTTTTCATGCGAATGCAAGAGGACAAACAGTTCTAGAATTTTCTAGAACTTTTTAACCCAACGAAACTGCTGCATCGGTTACGTCGAAGTACACAACTTCGAGTTTTGCAGGACTATACGCTGAGTGGACCTCTTCTGAGAGCCATCCAATCTTTGTATATGGAAACTGCAGAAGCTGTGTACGGATAAATGCCGTCAAATCCTGCACTTTTGATGAGAGTGTTGAGCTTCGCCAGGGCTGTGTTCTGTCACCGCTTCTTTTCATAGCATATTATGGACTGGATGATGAAGGCGAGCAATATTCGGATTGGCTGGCATCAGGATGAGTCATATACTTTTCGCAGATGATTTGGCCATCCTTGAATCATCCATGGAGAACCTTCGGCGAGCACTGGGTAGGCTTACAGCCATTTGTGGTGATGCCATGATGAATTAAACGTGAAATAATCGGAAGTGATGGGTATTTGCCGAACTCATGTGCAGTGTACCCTGCACATCAATGGAGTTCCATTGAAACAGGTAGAGAAGTTTAAGTATCTCGGCGTCTTTTTCACGAAAGATGGCAGGAGTGTTGTCCTGTAGAATTGCCCAAGCTGGGGCAATAGTAAGGGAAGTACACCGGCCGGTCATTAGGAAAGTTGTTCCTGGAGTGAAAGCAAAGATCTCAGTTCAGTGTTTAATTCAGTGTTCGTTCCAACCCTCATCTATGATCATGAAATTTGGGTAGTGACCGAAAAATTTAGATTCCTGAGGTGTGTTTGCTGGTGTTACTCTTAGGGATAGAGTGAGAAATGCCTGTATTCGTGGGAATCTTAATGTTGAGCACCTACTTCTCCGAGTAGAACGATCGATTCTTCGCTGGTTTGGCCACGTTATTCGCATGCCTCTTGACAGACTTCCTAGACAGGTCACGCTAGCTGAGATGCGAGATCGCCACCCTGTTTGGCCCAGAAGCAGGTGGTAAGATCAGGTAAAGAACCTCTCCGAGTCCCGCCTGGGTCAGGAAAAAATCGCAGTTTGAACAATAATCGCCGATGACGGAGTCTCATAATCGCAATCTTTTATTGTCTGATATACATACATTTCAGCCTCTAGTAACAACTACACCTACATTTGTCAGCTGTCAAATTTGGACAGTGTGCAATTTCGACAAATAATTAAGTTACATTCCAAAAGCCAATCAAAAAAGGCAATTTAATGAGTTAACGGAGGCTGGGTAAAAAGCTTTTTTGGGTAACAAGGTAGATGTAGACGATGATAACCGACAATCAGTTGACGACTTTCTTCAAAAGCTGGAAATCACCCACACAATAATGCACAAGGAACGTTCTAGAAGGATTACATAAACAGTATAAAAGCAGGCTATAAAGGCCTCCGTTGATTTTCGGTGACCTATGCGCTAAGAAGAAAAAAATTATAGCTTTCATTATGCTTACCCAACGAACTGTCGGTCTTACCGATGTCCATCTGATGAAAGCAAACTAAAATTCCTCTAAAGGCACTGGCACCAACTGTCATTAAAGCTTCTAGCAATTGACCCTTTAATAAACGTTAGCAGTATAAAGTCAGAGTAAGGAGCTCCAAGGGGCGCAGTTGACTTGTAACGAAATTGTTTAAATCTTTGACTCTCAAAATTATTGACTCTCCCAACTCTCAGTTTACATGGAAAATCAAAAGAAAAGAATTTCGAGCTATTCCCAGATGCCATTTTCCACAAAAACACAAGCAACTGTCATTACACATAGAAAAAGCATTCAAAGAAGTTCAGATTGTTCTACAGGTTTAATCCGGGATTAACTCACTATACCAACTTTGACTAGTTAAGTCGAGATTAACACCGGATATAAATTCGCTAAAAGAATAATTTCTGGATTTAATGTGAATCTAAAAAAGCAACTTAGAATACTCTCCTATGAACAAGAGGTGAAAACGTCTTAATTAATTAATATTTTATTTGGTCAACGCAATTATTAATATTATATTTTTCTCAAGACACATAACATCTTGTGTATAAAACTTTAATTTAAGACTAACAAAAAAATTAGCACACATTGATTTGTTGTTTGTACACTTACAAAAATAAGGCAAACGTTTTTCAACTTACTGTAGATACTGTAGGCATCAATTAATGATGAAAAATTAATTGAAAATGCAAGGAGTATGCACCAGTTACTTTAAATTCTATCTAAGAATCCACACAATTCGTAACAATCCACACAATTCGTAACAATCCACACAATTCTTTACCGACAGTTGACAAAACTGACAGATGAATGATTTTGCATGTCAAATTGAATGCATGATTCTGACGGTGAATAATTTTTTTGCACTTGCAATATGCCAACACTAAGAAATCAACACAAAAAGTAAATTTTTCTTCTACTCAGAAGAGGTACTGTTAAATGAATGTCAAAAAACAGTTTCAGGGGAGTCCAGATCCAGACTCTAAAATTCTTCCTTCCACAAAGGGCCAATCATAGATGAAAGAATACAAGATTACGTCACTCGTTATGACATTTGTTCGACAGACCTAAATGTAAATCTGACGTTATTAGATGGGACTGTCACTTGGTAGGCACGCGTGTAAAAAAGCCCGTTTGTTTACACAACAATCTGTGCTGGCCAAATGTAGATCAGCAATTTGTTTTGCATCGAGTCCGATGACGAGCCTGACTCGTGGATGGACCATGTTTTTTCTCAAGTGGCGTAATCTTATGTTCTCTTATTTGTGAAGGCCAATAGTACTTGTGGTGTCGGCATGAATGAAAGAATATAAGGATTACGACACTCGTTTGTTATGACATTTGTTTGACAGACCTAACTGTAAATCTGACGTCATGGGATGGAACTGTCATTTTGTATGTTTGAAAAGCCCGCTTGTATACACAACAATCCGTACTGGTCAATCATAGTTCAGAAATCTGTTTGCTTCGAATCCAATGACGAGACTGATTTGTGAATAAGCCATATTTTTTTCGAAGTGTAATCCTATGTTCTGTGACTTGTGGGCGTTAGACGAAAATTGTACCAATAGGTTTAATTCCTAATAGACATTATACACAGGGTGTCTATATAAATATTTAATGAAGAACTAATACTTTCACAAAATTTCTTTGCGCATACATTTATGACTATTTGATGCGATTGATTGAGTTAATGTGAAGTCAATAAAGGGCCAACTATAATAGTCGGAAGCAAACCGATGCTAACGTCATTACCGGACGAAAAGTTAACTTTAGTTTCGTCAAATAGACAAGCAACCTGCAATTGCCTTTTGCAAACGTATAAATCTGTCAAGTCGCAATTTCGTTTGTTTTGCGAAGCGTTGTTTTGTTTTGTTGCATCTATTTTAAAACAATAAAAAAAAAACAATTAAAAACAATTCTGCTTTATTTTGGTTTAAGTTCAATAGAACCAGCCACACCAAAACAATTTCAAAATCTACGTACGAAATGAGCGCTCGGGAGCGCTCAATACGTACGAAACAAAAGTCAAAGAAAACTTGACGAAACTGACCCGACCGATATTATGGTCGCGTTATACGAATCGAATGTATTCGCACAATTTCTTAAGGCTCCGAACGTAGCATTCAGTCTGTTATAGTTGGCCCTTAAGTCTTTTCTATAAAGTAATAATAAGAAAAGATGTGATAAGGTGTTTCTTGCCTACATTCGTTTATTTTTCGTCCTCTTAAAACTAAAATATAAGTTGAAAAATCAAAACACATGGATCCATTTATACTAATTTAACAGTGATGACGTTTTTAATCAGATCAAATTTTTTCAACAACCACAACGCTTTGTATTTTATTATTTACTTTGGCTTTTGAAAATGAAAAAAAGAAAAATACTTTTATGTACGAAAATTCTTATAAGAGAAGTATTATTATATAACAAAATGGTTAAGGAATTTATATTTTAAAATAATTGCAAAGAGGATACAAAACATGATACACAAACAAAAAATAAGTAAAATTGAATGTCCTTTCGTAGCCTAATGTGATTTTCGTTGTTTTTTTTTCCTATTTATACGTACAAACTTTCAAAACATAAAATATATACAATACACAAAATTCGGGAGAATGTGATGTTCGATTACGATGACGGTACTGAATGCCTAATTATTTGATTTTTCCGTTGGTGGCCGCACCCATCCACCATATCGTCGTTCCATTTCACGAGCGACCGCTAGACAAAGATGATCCTGGCCAGGATTGGCCACCACCTGTATGCCCATGGGTAAATTACGCCGATCCAACCCAATCATACAGTTGGTAACGGGCAGGCCCAGAGTGTTGAAGATGGCCATGTACATGGGCTCCAAAAGCTTATGATAAATTTGATAATGCTGATGAGCGGTATTGGGGAACGTGGGATACAAGAAGACACCATCCGTTCCCAAGAGTTCTTTGAATTCAGTCTTAAGAGCTTCTATAATGGTGGCCAGGTGCTTGTGCCTGGAGTTCGGTATGATCTTCATGAAATTCTGCAAGTGGCCGAAGATCACAGACGGCAGAATACTGTCCGAGCAGCCAAAGAAATATTTCACAGTTTCCGTGCAGACGGTCTTTGGCCGTTCACCTTCCTCGGTCTTGTGGTAGATGGTCTCGATGTTCTTCATAGTCAGCATAGCCGACAGGGAGATGTCCAGCGATAGTTTCATCTTCCTTATGTTGACGCGTTTCGCATTGAAGTCGTTTGCAACCCGATTGATGGCTGCGTGCAGATCTTTGCTCAGAGGGCGCATCATCCCTGATGGACCATCATTATCCATGAAGAAGAAACGAATACTATTCACACTGATTTCTTTGTCTAAGGTCAATTTGGGACCTGTAGGATCTGCCATGCACCGAAGGAGAAGCGGCAAATCCTTGGCGTAGCGGGTCATCGGGGCAATGGTGAAGAAATCACCCCATTTTGGGAAATCACTTGTTGGATGATGGCCCTTGAATGAGACTGCATAAGGAGTTGGTTTGTGACCCCAAATGCCGCTGAACATTGCTGGCAGACGTGAGGATCCACCAATGTCTGAGGTCAGACCAAGCAATGATGCTCCACTTGCAAGGAGGGCAGCTTCACCACCAGATGATCCACCCGGAGTGCGCTTCAAGTCATAGGGATTTTTCGTCTGACCAGTGACATTGTTGTATGTTTCCCATAGTAGACACAACTCTGGGGTATTGCTCACCAGCAAAATGATGCCACCGAACTTTTTTATCTGCTCCACCACAGGAGCATCCGACCTTGCGATTTGGGGCGTCTTGAAAACACGACCCGCTTGATTGGTGAGACCTTTGACAGCTATGCTTTCTTTCACTGTCACCGGAACACCCAGCAGTGGAGTGAGTTCTTCCATCGAGTCCACCGTATTAATGCCCATCGCAATGACTCGATCCACTTCTCGTGCCTCTTCAAGGGCCTCCTCGAAACGATCCTGGACAATGGCATTGATAAGTGGATTCACCTGCTGGCAGCGTTCGATATAGGCCTGGACCACGTCTTCGCTTTTAATCTAAAATTAACAAAAAAAAAGATAGGCTTGATATGATGTAATAAAATAACTCAAGTTGCTACTGAATGTAACATCAAAAATAGTTATGGGGAATTAGTCAATTAAAAACAAGAAAATCAAGTTTGCATTGGAGTTACCGAACACCCTGTGTTATAAAATAGCGTAACGTTGAGTAAGTGGTGTGGTGAGTTCAACATCAAGGCAATTTAATGTCTCAGAGGTCATAGAGAAGTATTTAGTAAAGTTCCTCTATTGCAGCACTGGATGCATCAAGTATGAACATTATACAATCTTTTTAATGCATTAATTAACATTGTTAATCGGGGAAAACAGCAATTTAGCTTCAGCGCTTGGACCTTGGTTGATTTTGAATTCCGTTCAATTTACGCAAGCGCTCGTAAACGGAACGAATGCACTGCATCTTAACGTTAGGTTAAGGACAATGGTATCATTAAGCTATATTTGCGCGCCTTTTTTATTGTTAAACATTGGTGTCGTAATAAGTTTTTGGGTATGCACAGAAAAAATTTTGCAAACATTGTAGATTCATACAGGGGACACTTCCGTATTTTAATGTTTTTTTATTTTTTAAACGATGTGGAACTAAATTTGTTAATAATCAAAACTTTACGCTTTTTATTTTCAATGCGACATTTTTATTAATTGAATTATTGCTTGTTATATTATTTTCTAGCGTCTTTTTATATCGTTTTTTTTTAATAAAAAATTTAATGACTTTAACATTGAGAAAAATTAAGGCTTTTATGTTTAGTAAGAGTTAAAAGTTTAGTGATCTAACGGGTGTCAGTGTGGTTTTTTACTTCGCATAAGGGAACCATGGCTATTTCTTTAATTAACGTAAAACTTGAAACTGGTCAGAGAAGTTTCAAAATTAAAAAAATGTCACCAATTAAATTCTTAATTGGTGACATTTTTTTTTCATTCATTCCTCCTAATGTTTTGTTGCCACCATCTTTTTGCTGCACTACCTGAACCACAACTTTGAGGTAAGTAGTTTCAATGGCAACTTTAATAGAAAACTCACAAGAAACGTGCCTAGTTCTACAATATTAATTCAAGAACATAAATTAGGAAGATAAAAATTAATTTCCTGAAGATAATAATATTTAGACTCTAAGCATAAAAATTAGCCTCTACAGATAATGAGTTTTATAATCAAAATCAAATATTAGAATATTAAATGACAAGCCAGTCAATTGACATATGTACCTTGAACTTATTCAAGCGCATCTTACATGGGCACAGGCGCTTAAACCATAAATCACAGAACATAAGATTACGACACTTCGGAAAAAATATGACCCATTCACAAATCAGGCTCGTCATTGGATTCGAAACAAAACAGATTGCAAATCCTTTCAACGAAAATAATTGCTATTAATGCAAACCCCGATGACTTCTTACAGACTTACACTCAGGCATAAAATACTTAATAACTAGATATTCAACTTCGGGCATGTAAAAAAAGCTTTTACAAAAGCCCACAAGCAGAAATTGATGAATTTACCCATTCTCCGACATTTGTTTTCAAATGTGAGTAAATTCATGAATTCGTCATTCCCATGCAATTTCGTTTTGCAGCTTTTACATCAGCTGATCGCGTAAGGTTAATTATTGTTGTGTGTTCTTACACGTATTCACCGACACGGAAACTTAAAGCTTTAAAAAAGCTTTAAAGGCTTTATAAAAAACGTAAACAAATGGGTGTTGGAGGGTAAGAGAAACGCAAGTTGAATATCTAGTTGTTCAGTAATTTGTGACTCAGGTTTGAAATTCACCACGGCTCCTGGGTTGTGAAAAAACTAAACATTTTTAGTACCCCGCAATGAGAATTCTGGGTTGTGACTCAGGAAAATTAAACAGATGCTCCTCCTCCTACTCTTTCGCAAAGATAAGTTCAGTAACCTTTAATCAGAACATTGCGATGTTGCCGTTAGGTGACTTTCTTTTTAGAATTTTCTAGAGAAATTGTATACCATAAGTTGGTATGATTGGTATGCTGGTAAGCAAGCTTTCAAAGCCGACAAAAGGTTTTTTTTCTGTGTTTTCGTAATCAATGAATGCTTCATTCAGCATTTATATCATTTGCGATTGTGTGGGATTCGTAGGATCCTTCCTATAAACATGGTAATACTAAGCTTCTTCATCTAAGCTACACTAAACTTTTGCTCTCATACTTCTTGTACGCTGTCCAAAGTTGTAAATTTTTATGTAAGCGCCGAAAGTTCTACTGCAGTGTTATGTGTTCCTTTCGGCTTAAGGGCTTTTTCGTTCACAGAAGATAGCAGAAATGGCAACCTCATCCTCATACAAATGGCACGTATTTCGCGCATAATGACTTAAAATATTATGTCTGGTTTTCATTTGTGATCAAATTTATTCGACATCAGATTTATTATATTTGCAAACAAGCGTCGAACATAAATATGTCGGAGTGTGCAGCAGCCCTAAGCTATAAGTCTGTTTAAAAGTGTAGACATAGCTTCTGGTTTTATGTCTATTCGGAATCTGAGAAGATCGTGTAGGTTCGTTGACAAGTTAGGCGAAATAAAGCATGTGCGTGCCTCGAGTTAGTTTTGAGAGAGGCTTAAAGGAAGAAACATTGCCACTCGCGAAATATTGATAAAAATGGAATCAGAAAACTCAATTTCAAAATGCAGACGATAACTCAATTCGACAAATACACATAAATGAGTTTTTTAAATTGACGTAACTGCATTTGTTGGCCCGACCATGTATTTAACTGACAGGAATCGGTTTTAATGAGCAGAGGACTTTCCCTTGCATTTTAAAAACAAAGCGGTTCCACTGGAATCAGCTCACTGAGAGCAATTTTCAATGATTGCTAAAACGCACTTGTCAGAAAAAGGTAAAAAAATTAAAGTTTAACTTTGTTTCAATGATGAATCCAAATTATCGCTATAATTAGTCCCTAAAGTTGTGGGGGAAACACAAACACAATTGACGATTGGAAAAATCAAAATTCGATACCTGGCGGTGACACTTGGAATATTATAAGGATATGATTCTATGGCCTTTTCGGTTGGGAGTTCGGAAGCGTCCGGAAGCATCCGGGAGCTTTCTGGACTCTCCTGAAACTGTTTTTTTTTTGGTACTCGTTCGACAGTTCCTCTTCTGAAAAGAAGAGAAATTTGCTTCTGGCCGAGAATCCAAAATCACAACCAGAAGCACGCACACGATCATACAACGCATGTGTCAAGTTGTATAAATGTCATTTGTCCCCTATAGAATAGCTTTTGCTTCGCAAATAGAACGCCAGACAAACATCAAAATCAAAAAAAACGTTTTTGGCTGTTCGGATGTACAGCTTCAATCCTGGAGAGCATGGAAAAGCCAATAGACTTTATCTGTCAACACATTTGCCTAAAGTTGACAAGCCAAGGATGTGTAGGTCTTCAAGGTTGACCGCCGCCGCCAGTAATCGTAAATTCAGCTTCGGGTTTTGTTTCTATTGAAAATTAAGTTTCGAAGCCATTATCCTTTTTAGCCGTTTTTAGCTGGTGACCTGTCAGAGCAACGGAATGTACAGCAAATTTGAGCTAAAGCTTCGCTTTGGAGCCACATTATGTAAAGTTAGATGTTTTTTTTTACGAATGCCAAACGTTAAAACCGAAGTCATATTGTATTAAGAACACATTTAAAATCATATGGCGGAACTCGAAAAATCCAGGCGAAAGTGTTTCAGTTAGTAGGACCCGTCAGCGGAAGTCAGTTCACTTAAGTTTCGTACGAAAATTATCCAAGGATTTTACAGCTGAATTTATCTTAAAAAATTAATACAACGTGCGTTTATGTAAGCTTAAACCCGTTTGCGGAATGAGGGATGCAGCTTTTGCATGTTTTATGTAAAAAAAAACTTGCGAAATGCCGATAACTACAAAATTTGTGAAATATTTATTTTCTCCAAATTTTTTAAAGACTTTTTCTACTTTTCAATTTAAAAAACAATTGAAAATTTCAGTAGGACTGGACTTTCGTAGCAACTATTGAAATTAAGCTCTTCCGCTTAGAATTAAAGGCCTAAGAGGTACAAACGGACGGATATGGCGGCTTAATAGTTTCTGCTGATAATCTCGGTCACATAGCTGAAAGGCCTGAAGGATATCCGACAATTATACACACAAAAATCTAAAACAATTATGCCCAGTGTAGCAGAGTAAAGTTAAAATTAAATTGAACGCTGCGTGGGCACTTGCAATTGTTCTGATAGAATAATATCATAAGATGTCGTTCTTTTCCATTTTGATCACAAAACGTAAGCTTAAACATTAAACGACACTTAAAAAATCAATGGTGACCGTTCAAATTAAACTCAATTTTAAGAGCTATTTTAGTTTGACCAGTACTGAAAAACACTTTGGCTTAGCGTAAGTTAAAACTTTGACGGTCGTTAAACGATGTTTGAGGTCGCACTGTATGACCAGCCATTAGGAGCTTGACTTAACAGATGTATATTAGGTAATGACAGATATCGTTAGGTTAAGTTTGCTCTAATTCGCCTATTAGTTGCGCTTTATATGACTTTTAATAACCAGAGATTTCATTTGACTTAAACTTTTCGAAGATTTGAAAGAATGAGAAGTGTGCTATGTGCTTATCTGCATGCATAAATTGGTTGGTGAGCGTTGTGCTCCAGTAATCGTAAACTTACGTTACGTGCATAAAAATGAAGGCAACGCTAATGCACCGTACTCTCGAAAGGAAAATATTCAATCACTGTTCCACACGACTCCTTACAAACGAATGTCACGTCAAAATGTTACATTTTTTTCAACCAAGAACAAAAAATCGTGATGTGTGGCGCTAGTTAACCTAGCGTTAGACGTGTCTCCTGTGCCTATGTCTATGTAAATAAAAATTTATACAAGCTGTTTTAAAAGCTTTAAAATCTACAATGATACGGCTTAAGTACGTAAAGGATCACCGCGAAATTCTTACGGGCCAAATTTTTAGTGCTAAGTTAAGCCCAGCTTAAGCGAAGATCTGCAAATCCCAGAACAAAACAAATCTGGAGTTAACCCAGCCAGCGCGCAGTTTGCCAGTGCAGTGTTAACTCCGTCACTTCACTCTGTCACTTCACCGAGAAAAAAAAAACAGGCCAAGAAGTTTGAGTTGTTCTCAAATGTCATTTTCCACAAGAATACTCCAAGCAACTGTCATTTCACATGGAAAAAACAGGCAAAGAAGATCGAACTGAACTGATTAACTCAAATTCGACGAGTTAAGCCGATAGCCCCAGATCTAAGTTAACTGAAAAGAGGAACTATTTCTAGGCTTAACTTCAGTTGAAATCTTAAAGTCGGATGATTTTGCGCTGAAATTCTGGCCCTCAAAGATGCAATTTATCCCGTTCTAGGCTTCTGACTCTAGATGTCTCAAAATACCGAGATGTACTTGGGCCTTAGCCAACAAGTTTCGCCAGCCAGCTTTATTTCTTGCTATCTGTCTTAGATTTTTCACACAATGTTGGATAGGATCCACTTTCAAGGTAATTGAATCTTGGTCTTATTTCCTGTGTCGTCACACTAGGGGTGGATTTAAAGATTACTTGGGCCGGAACATTTTCGAGCACCCACTCTAGAGTTTAGATGATACAATTATTGCAGTCGTTGCCCTGTGATTTTACTGGCAAGATCTGTGTCGCTGGAGCTCCCAGCTATTTTCTCAAACAAAATCAGCTTTTTCCGTGATAAAACCAGCTAAGGATAAAGCCATAAAAGACAGTTGGTGGCACTGATAGATTGCCTTCATTGATTTCTGTAGAAGAATTCGAAACGATAGGAATAATGACATAATATCTTGTGTGTGCTTGACCTGCTCAATTGGCTTCAAGAAGAAAGTTTATGCTTTATCCTTTTTCTTGGAAAACATCAACGAATATTCACCAGGGGTTTCGCATTAATAATTCCCTCTTCTGCTTCACACTTTAATGCGGGATATAGGCTTACACTGAAATTGGTATATGACCACATTTGTAAAGTTTTTCGGAAATGCACTTATAACTTTCATATCAAGGTAAATCTCAATAGTGGTATCACAATATGAATCTTATTCAATCACAAGTACTTCTCTGCTAAACAAGGACCTCCACTCCACCGGTTTTGTCGTTCGACCTTGACCAGCATAAATTTAACGTAACACCACATTCCAATCAACTTCCAATTTCTGCAAAGATATAATCTGCGAAACTGAATCTCATCAATTTATACTATGAGAGCCAAGTCCTATACTTTTGGATACCTACAATGCACAAGAAAGTAGTCAGATATGAGGACAAAATCATAGTTTGGAGGTGGACTTCTAAGATCCCAATCAATTGAAATGTGGTTGGTCTAGCTGTACGCTGTTTAATTCAGTGAAAAGGAAAATTCATCACAAGGACTGTTTCCATATTAAACATTTAAGTCAGGAATTAAATAGAGCGTTGCCACATTACCAAGTATGTAGCCAAACCTAGATTGATGGTAGGTCAGCATTTTTTTTTTGAAAATTGCCTATAATGTTATGCCCAAAGTTTGGACTCTAACATCTATAAATATGGTCGACAAACTTTAAACAAAAGGAAGTGTGAAAGATTCATTTTCTTAGCACTTAAGCACAAGGGTTGTAAATTGCTATTAAGAACGTCACACTCACTTAGAATTCTCAGAAAAAAAAACTTTATTAGAACGTTTTGCGTTCATTTAAGTTCATGGCGGGTATCTTGACCGTCTATTAATTATTATTTCAGTTGTAGTTTTTTAAGTGAACACCACATGAAATGGAGATACGCTGTTTGTTTTTAAGTGCCCTTAATTAAAAAGCACGTGCGCATACATAAAGCATTTCTCCAAAATCAGTCATTTAAAAAGCAACATTAAATAGTGCTCAGGCTCATAACAATTTAATGCTGGCGATTAAAATTAATAACTCACTGATGTGGCTTTTCTAATGGCTTATTATTCCACCTAACGAGACATTAAAACTGATAGCTAATATTGTTTTGAATTGGTCTGGTAATTATAGCTGAATACAAGACAACTTACAAAAATCAGCACATCATAACACTAATGTATATGACAATTCAAATTGAGGGTAGACAATTTTATTTACGTCAATCGGAGAATTTTATGGAAAATTTGCGCAAATACCTACCTTTAATAACGTTTCTATTTGCTATTGTTTTTCCTACCTTAAGTCACCCTTTAATTAGCTCGGAACCTTATTGTTAAATCAAGCATAAAAAATAATTATTTCGTGTTTACAATTTGCAAAATCTATTCAACAACATCCGCATCGAGAATGTATCACTTGACAAATGATGCAAGCAACCAGCGCTTTTTTAGACCGCAGGTTATTAAAAAGTGAATAAGTTGACACATTCTGCGTTATAACACCTTAAAAGCAACTTAGTCTCCGAATTTGGCAAACACATTTAACTTTGGCTTGTTTACATAACTTTTTCGTCATACAGTTGACGGTGGCGTATACGTAACGTTTATCACCCAAAATTATGGCAAACATTTTTGTTGGCAATAAGAATCTAAATTTGTGCAATGATACTTTAAATGTTAACATCGCACAAGTGGAAAGGATTAGAAGAAGAGGAAAATGAAGAGAGACTAGGTCGAGAGGTAAGGTAAGGCACACGATTGAAACCTATTTGAAAATTATGTAGAGAAATATAAGGATACTCTACTCATCTGCCCGTTCTAAAGCGGTGCCTTTTCTATAAAAATCGGAAAATATAACGCGGGGCGAAATTGAAGACCTCATTTGCAAAAAAAAAAAAACGATAAAGAGATGGCGCATTTGTCTGGAGCGTCTCCAGATAAAACCACCCTGAATAGACTATCTAACGTATTAAAGCACTTACTTCGAGACTTTAAAAGTCCCGAGACATCCGATTACCTCGAAAAGTTGACCGCCGATAGATGGTCGAACTTCTCACTTTGGAAAGCCAAGAAATCCATTAAAAATCCAATAGAAAACACGGCGCCAATAAGGAAACCTAACGGCGAATGAGGAAAAGGCAACAAAGAGAAAGCAGATGTATTTGCAGAGCATCTAGAAAAAAACGTTCAAAACGTTTGACAAGGAGCCATGGTCGACGATCTGTATCCCAATGTGGAACTAGACAACTATGGAATAAAAACCGTGTCACTGTCTGAACTTAGTCAAACAATGCGAAATTTTAAGAATAACAAACCTCCAGGCAATGACTTAATTACTAGGGAAATTGTAAAGGAGCTACCGAAAAAAGCTTTAGTCAAGCTTCTCAACATCATAAACGGCTCAATGAGAATTTCATACGTTCTTGGACAATGAAAAGTCCCAGAGGTAATAATGGCTTTGAAACCGGGGAAATGCCCGACGACAAAAAAAGCATACAGACCAATTTTGCTTCTGCCGATTATATCTAAGATCTTCGAGAAACTTGTTCTCAAAGGCCTGTAAACAATTATGTAAGAAAGACGATTGATTTCGGATCACCAATTCGGTGGGGTGCCGTGGCGTAGTGGTTAGTGTGTGTGCTTACTACGCCGGAGGTCTGGGTTCGAATCCTGAAAAAAAAACTTCTCAAAGTGCCGTTCGGATTCGGCAAAAAATTGTAGGTCCCCTTGTATGTAAAGAAATTAACACACACCAGCATACATTGTTGAGAAGTTGGCCCTGGTTCTCCTCGAGCTGTTGCGCCACTCTATTTATTTATTTAATTATTTTTTTAATTCGGTTTTAGAGTCAAACATTCAACAATTGACCAAGTCTATCGAAAAGCTAATGAAACTGAGGAATCTTTACAGGCGCAAATGATATGTTCTACCGCTTTTCTTCACGTCTCCCAAGCCTTTGGAAAAAACTTGCCTCGAAGACCTGAAGTGAAGCTTCGGAAAGTTGTGCCGGTAAAAATGTGTGAACTTTTGGAGTCTTATCTTGAGAAAAGGTTCTTTCGCGTGAGATACGCGAGCGAATACTCAGAATTAAAATTATTCGCGCCGGTGTTCCACAAGGAAGCGCAATCGGTCCAACACTGTTTTTGATTTTTACAAGAAACGTACCTAAAGATGAGGCAACGACTGTAAACACGTTTGCTGACGACACGGCTATCCTCACTACGTTATCCGTAGTCAGTCGAACTATCAACGGACAAACGCGAACACGCTTTGAGCATAATATGCGAATGGACATAGACCTGACGAAGAACGAGATAAAACCAACGCATGTAAACTTACCTCTCTTTATCAACTCGGTACTAATTCCCCACACAAGCGAAGCCAAATATCTAGGCAGGACCCTAAACGCAAAACTTAAGTGGAAGCCATACGTTAAAAAGAAACACGACGAGCTCGGAATCAAGCTACGGGAATTGAATTGACTTGTCGCACGTTATTTGAAACTAAGCGTCCAATAACAAACTGCTATTGTATAAGCAAGTGCCAAAACTATCTTAGGCGTACGGTTTAGAAATTTAGGGTTGTACCAAACCAAGCAACACCTTTATTTTAGAAACTTTTTAAAATCAGGCACTAAGAGCAATCGTAAATGCTCCATGGTATGATAAGAAGAATAGATTTACAACATTGAGATCCCAGGCCACGCAGCAGTAACCGACGAGGTAAGAAACGTTGCTCAAAAACTTCGCGGAGACTCGCCTTCGCGGCTATTGCAACTAGAAAATAATTCGAACTCCGGACCAAGACCGTTAGATCTAGCGACGTAAGAGGAAACCGCACATATTGGGCGTTTTTCTTTTTTCGTTCAGAGCAGAGCTCAAACTGTCAAACAAAAATTTGTGTTTCTTTTTGTGCTCAGCATAATCAGAGCCCGAGATTTGTATTTCTTTTTTCGCTCAGAGCATAATCTGAGCGCGCTCAATGTGCTCGGAATAATTTGACCGAGCATTCTGAGCTAATGGCTGAGCACAGCGAAATGACAGCTGAATTTTGAAAAAAAAAAAAAACAAAATCAAAAGGGGAACCTTATTGTTTTAAGACCGAATAAAAGCGTTTAATGAATTTTGGTTCGGTGAATTAATATTTTTTTTCGGCTCGTAACAATATTTTGCCAATTTTTTTAAGTTTTCCTTTCTTTTATATTGCATTCTGACAGATATTTAAAAAATGTGCCCAAAAGTGCGTTAAAAAATCGAAACAGGGTACTCTGAGTCAGAGTGTTCGAGCTCTGTTCAGTGCTCTACTCTGAACTAAAAAGAAAAACTCCCATTGACGGTATTGTAGGTGCTTTCGTTGGAAGGTTACCTGCCAAACGCGATTACTACAAAAGCTTGAACTACTTGCTAAGGAAACTTAGTGGTAGTCTTACAAAAAAGGGAGGTTTTTCAGAGAGTAAGAATCTCACACTACAATGAGCACTCGCGGTCGATGTTCATGAAGGTTTTTACCTACCCACGGGAAAAAAAAAATTTAAGCGAACATGCTTTAGGAAAAATAATTTTTTTTCTGTTTTCAAGCAACACATAATACAGCCCCATATTGACCCAACCCAAATTACATCCCACTAAACTAAACTACCATTGGTAGGCATCGATTTGCGTAACAATTTTAGTAATTGGTCAAATCGATGCCTAATCCCTGGCTTTCTTATTGCATGTTTCTAATTAACAAAAAATTTTTAGCCATACCTCATGAATTTTATTATTTTTTAATTTTGCGCCTCTTTGGTGCCGTCCGCCGGCAGTTCCGCCCCTGGAAAACTGACTGCCAAAATATTTTCGCCTTTTTTAAAGATCTGTATAATATTTTGCTGTGGTAATTCTTATTATCCATGTACCTTAACAGGTTTTTTTTAGTTAAACTCGACCTCTATGAGCCCTCGCCTTAAGACTCGCTGCAGCACTGGCAGACGGGAATACTTGTTTTTCTCCTACACTTATTTATAATTCACCAAAAAGTTTCAAACGTGTACCTTATGCAGCTTTTAGACTATTTCGGTACACTCTTTTTTTGAACAGCTCTAAGTTGTAATAGTAATAAGGGAAAGACTGATGGCTGTTTCACATAAAGAGCGAGAGAGCGAGCGAGTGCCTCGGGCGAGCTGTCAAATGAATTTCAATCAATGGCAATGTATGGGGTGGTTCCATTGAATAAAGAGACAAGGAATAGCTCTTTTTCACATATACAGTGCGTGTGAGTGAAGCTTTTATTTTGACATTAGTCGCCTGATATCGGGTATCGACTTGTGAGTGAATGCATCGAATGTATCACGAATTGGGGTACAAATGTCACCTTAACTCAGGAGTGTTAAAGAAAAGTAGAGCCAGCTCTCAGAAACGTATGAACCTCGGGCCGTCTCTCATGACATGCCTAATTGAACACATAAGTAGTCCGCACTCACACAACTAAAACTGATGCTTTACTTTTCCCCCAAAAAACCACTTCCTTGTCTCTTTATTCAATAAGTGGTTCACAATATCGGCGTGATCGCTGTCTGGCTCGCCGGGCTTTTCGAAAGATTGAAAAACCCTCGCCGAAGTTGACGTTTATTCTGTCATTCGCTGTTGTGACTTATGGCAAGCTAGTGAATAGGCATTTTTTCTCGAAACTAATACTTGTGAAATATAAACTATTCATGTGCAATAAAATTGACAAATTTTAGATATATGATATGTTTTGGCACTGTACAGTCAAAACAATCGTCGCGGTTTCTCGCTTTCATTGTGTAGTAACAAACGATTTCTCTGGTCTCATGTTGTCGCTGCTGCTCTGGTTTGACGCTTTCGCGCTAAACGGGAAACAGCCATGATTGTGGCAGGACATTCCACATTGGCGTTTAACTGATAACGGAAGAACCTCTAAGCTTCATTGTAGGTCCGAATGTGGGCGAGGGTTAACTACAATGCGCATTCGATCTTAGGCGAGTATTACTGTTGAATGTCGTAATAGGCGAAATGCCCTTTCCGAAATGGCCTTTTCGCTGGAAGACTATTTAAAGAAAAGCGACAAACAGCGACAGACAAGAGACATTTCGTCGGTGTCCTAGCGAGTCAATAGAGTGTTGCCGAATGCTAAAACTAAAAGTCACTAAACCAACCTCCAAAAGTCGCTAGATTAGTTGAAAATCTGAGCACAAAAAGTCGCTAGAAGTCGTCAAAAAAAAAACAACTACAAAAATATGTAAGAAACTTTTCCTTGAATAGCTTATACATATTTACATATGAGATTTTTACAACAGTTTTTATTCAAATTGCAAGATATCGCACGGAAAATAATTATTATTCGTGCTCTGAGTATGGTTGACGTGCGGTTAATTTTCACACGTTTCCCTGTCGTGCGTCGTCTGTCCGAGATCGAATTAATAATTTTTCTAATAATAAGAATTTTTCTAAAGTTTTCAATACTTCGAATAGTGTTAATTATACTACCTATAAGTATCCGCCAACAATGAAAAGAGAATTAGCGGAAACGTTTAAAAATAAAAATTTAAGTGGCTCCACCGGTTCAATATAGGATTAATTTGACACAATTATTCTTTTTCTGTCATTTTGGCTCTGAAACGAGAGTGGCGATGCCATTTCACAGGAGCGAAAGAAAGATTTCCGTTGTTAAAATTCCAATAGAACACGAATTTCTGACATCCATCCCAGAGGGGCAGTTTCAGTTTCCTTTTTTTATTCTCAAGCTGTTAAAAGGTGCATAAAATAGGTTTCTGAATAGAGTGAATGGAATTTATGAGAGGATTTATTTTTGAGAGCTTGCCGAGAGGACTTAATTCTGTATGGCAAATCGCGTGATTTGTAGAGGATTTAATAAAGATTTAGGTTAATCGCACACTTGCAATTTTATGAAGCATCAATAGTTTACTCACGATCCACAAAAGCAGCACTCACATGAGCAAATTTTCTAGCTATACGCACAAATACAGATAAAACAGTTTACTTTTTGCTCTGTAAAATATCGGCTACTTGGAAGAAATTAAAGGGTTTAACACTCGAAAATACAGCTGCCTCATTTCTGACAGCGAGCAACTAAAAAACTTGTGACAAAACACAGATTAAAGAGTTACCTAAAATTGATTTCATGTCGGTTGTTCGTGTGCGCGCGTTCCCATTCAAGCCCATGGGACTCAAAAAGGCAATCAAACCGTTGCGTGACTAAAAGTGTCATGTGTGCGATTGGCCTTATATTAATCGCGAATTAGTGCCCGGTGGAAAAATGGCATTAGTAATTCATATAACAGAATGACAAATAAATTTAATATAAACGAGATGCATTGCCCAGAAACAGACTCTGCTCATAATCAATCACACTCACATTTCGTATAAGGTCTGCAGTTTGCTATGTTAATATCGGAAATTTCAGAATCGATAAAATGTCAAACTACTGTAGATGACATTATATAAACAGTCCCATTACATTTATCAAAAAAAAAAAGTTTTTTGCGTGTCATAAATTATTTCTATAAGTAAAATGCCTGTGTCCCAAAGTCGCTAGAAAAGTCGCTAAAAATAATCTAACGACATCAAAATATTTTTTGTCGCTGACTGTTCTGACATTCCGCTAGATCTAGCGACAAAGTCGCTATAACGTATAACGATATTATGAGAGGCCCTTTTTCCATTTCTTAATGGAGCGCTAAGACTGGAAGAATTCATAAGTCAAACATTTTCGCTAGCCTGAATGTTGTATTTTGAACTGAACTGCATATTGCCCAACAGAAAAAAGAAGCCTTGAAAATCTTTGTACCTAGAATAGTGACAACTTTTGGTGGAACCAAATTGGATATTTAATTTGATAGTAATGCTGTCCAAAAACCAAGTATATGCTGTCATCAAGAAAAGACACCCAACACCGACGTCTTGGACAAAACATCACCATCGACAGCTATAACTTTGAGGTAGTTAGGGACTTTGTCTACCTGGGTTCCGCTATCAATTCAGACAATGACACCAGCGCTGAAATCAAACGAAGGATAACTCTTGCCAATCGCTGTTTCTTTGGGCTAAGAAGGCAATTGAGTAGCAAAGCCCTCTCTCGAGCAACTAAAGTGTCCATGTATAAGACCCTCATCATCCCAGTCCTGCTTTACGGTGCAGAAGCATGGACCCTGTCAAAGGCGGATGAAAACACTTTAGGCTGCTTCGGGAGGAAAATTCTTCGGACGATTCACGGTCCCGTCTGCATAGACGGAGAGTGGAGGAGGAGATATAACATCGAACTGTACGGGCTGTACAGCGATACCGACATAGCCAAAAGAGTCAAAACACAACGTCTACGATGGCTGGGTCATCTAGAGCGGATGGACACCAACGCCCCGGCCCGGAAAATCTTCGAATCCACACCGCAGGGACGACGCGGTAGAGGAGCACCGAGACTCAGGTGGCGCACGCAAGTGGAAGGGGACCTCAGCCAACTTCGCGTGCGAAACTGGAGACGGCTAGCTAGAGACAGAGCTGGCTGGCGAAGCTTGTTGGCTGAGGCCCAGGTCCACCCCGGACTGTAGCGCCACCTTAAGTAAGTAAGTAAGTAAGTAATTTGATAGTTGATTTCGTTCTTTATAGATTACAGTTCAACTACATTTTTTCTTTGTCGGTTCTCTAAACAAGCAGTATTGGCGCTTCTGTTCATTAAAAAATTTAAATGTGCTCTCTTTTTTAAAATTTCTTAATATTATGTATAACAAGAAAAATTTTCTTTTAAAATTGAAAAGTAAAAGTTATAAGATTAAGCGATTGCAAACTTAAGAAACACTGAAGACAATGACAAAAGTTTTGTCAAAAACTATAATACTGCTGCAGTTTTCGGTGTTTGATCGATGTTCGCCTGACAGCGTATAAAACAATCATAGGACTAGCCATTATTATAACACTAAAAATAGTTATAACAAGAATTTTATAATTTGGCCCAACAAATTTCTTAGGTTTAAATGAACCCAATAACTTTTAATTGTTGGTTTAAGAATGAAAGTGTTAACTTTGAGCAAGAACTTATATACTTGATTCAAAAATGAAAAATATCAAAAAAGAAATGTAAACTGTTGCCTCAAAAAGGCGTTGTTGTGTTTGTTTTGTTATAGGGGCCGCTCCCTAGTAGAAGCAACGATACGTTCGGTTAGTTTTTTGAATAAAATTAAGTCGAAATAATTTTGAAATGTCATTAAGCATTTTTAACAAATTCCTATTTTCAAAGCATGATTTATAAAAAATATCGTATCTAATAAGCATAGCTTTTACGTCTGTCAGCTTCGAAAACAAACCCTTAAGGTCTTAGGGTGATGGTTGGACATAATGTCCACATGTGAACACTTAACTATATTGTAGGTTGAAAGTAAGTATGGACGTTATTCAAGTTTTAAATAAATTCAGTGTGGTGGTGACCAATGCATTCCTTGAACTCTGGCATATGAGGTCTTAACAAGCAAAAAAATAAGGTAGGTTAATAACATTAAAATGGTTCCTATGTAACTATTTAATTATTTCCATTTAATAATAATAATTATTTGTATAACCTGTGATCGCTTACGCAGTGGCATGAGCATCTGTGCATTTCATGCCTCCGTCAAATAGATTGCAGTCATTATCAACGTCAAGACACGAGTAAGCACTTAAGAGCTTTATGACAAGTATACATGCGTATGTATATGCGCTCATTGGAAAGCTACATGTGTAGTGTAAGAATACAAACAATTTTTTTACATGCGAATGCATTACTTTATTTAGTGATATGCTGTAGTTTCGCTACGACTTAGAAACAATACATAAACGTTGTGCCGACAGAACGTTCATTGATGTCTTGATTCATTCAATAATTGATCTTGAAAACAATAAATTTTCTTTTTCTGGAAACTATAAGGTTAATAGAAGACAATTTTTAAAGGTTTATACTAAGCAATGCATTGACGCTTAGAGAAATCAAAGTATTATGTGTGCTTTTATTATTATTCGTCCTTAAATCGCATACATTTTAAATTTATTAAATTGCTTTCAATAGACAAGCATTATTTTTGATGAACACTTTTGTGACAGATACAATCCGCCGTCTTTGACAGTGAGAGAACATTTAGAAAAACTGTTTTATTTTTAATTGCGCACTATTTGTGAGATGCACAATGCACATGTTTTAAGAAGAAAACTGAAACTGATAGCAGTCTATTACAGAGCGCTGTACTGATTGATAACTAATCTCATTCGAAAATGGGGCATTAAGACCTTGTATTGTTATAAGGAAAAAAATACAAAACTAATTTTATGGCATACTATAGGCAATTACCAGAGGAGAGCTTTGGATAACAGATCACCTGTCAAATACTCAAAGCTATAACATTAGTGTTTTAATTTTAATAGACACATCACGTGGCTCGTTGTCATCACGTGATGCGGTGTAGTGTGCTGCTTCCGCTATTGTCCTTAAAATTCGGCGTACCCCACAACCGGACTATTAGGAATGCAGTAGAGTTAGAGGGTTATGATCCACCACTTCAGATCAATGATCCACCTCGCCGTATGCTACCCAGAGCAGTGGGCGTTGTGAGGCAGATGTAGTGTGTCGCGGAATACTGTGCACGAGGTCCTGAGGATTCAAATCCCGACTGCCCCACTTCCGCGTGGCCCTGATAAGCCCTCCGAGAGTATCATTTGCCGTGAGAGATCTTTGAATTCACCGTTCGAAAGGGGCGAAAAATAGTGGGTCCTCTTCATGTGTGGGTCCTCTTCAAAAAACCATAAACGCCCCTATCACCAGTCTTTACTCGTCCAAAACTGCAAAATGTCAAATTGGTCAAAACTATCTTTGGAGGATATGACATTTTAAATTTTTGGGTGATTTGACATTTGAGATATGAATGAGGAGCCCCCCTGAAAACCCCCTGCTTGATTTTGTTATAGCATCCTTTAGGTTTCGCTTAGTTTTAAATCTCTAATCGATATAACACACTTTAGACCTAAATATGTAAAAGTGGCGGTTCAGGAAAGAATCCAAGTAGCACTTGATGTGCCTTTTTGATAACACACCTCGTGTAACCTGGTTTGTGATGGTGGTTAAGATTGTTGTGTGATCGGAGCCTATATTCAACCATCAGTGGAGTTGAGAAACTGGATAAGCGCTTGTATTCGTTTACTCGAAATATCACTAAGGTTAACCAAGAAAGGTTAGTTCAGTGCACGCAGTCTGGCTTTTTCTAGTGCCGGACATTTGCAGAGGAAGTGGGAGAGAGTTTCTTCCTCATTCACATTTTCGCAACTTCGACAGTAGGCTTGTATGGGATACCCAGTTTGACCTAACTATTGACCTAACCGCACCCTATATTTGAAGACTCTATGCAGCATAAATTTTTAGAAATAACATAGATGAATTGGTTTTATTAGTTACAGGATCTATATTGGGTGATTTGACTTTTTTTTTGTGCGATCTTGTCAACTTACCTAAAAATAATGGGCCAAACCGTAAGGTTGTGCACTTATGCAAACTCGTGCAATAATTTTTTAAAAAAATTGGGCAATCTATCAATTTATAAACACTACGGTCCCGAACCGAAAGTGTTTCAGCCAAAAACGGCGGTGTTCGTCTATTAACACTAAAACAGAAAAAAGTTACATCTTGACACAAAATTGATCTTTGAACAAGACATTAAAAAATCAAGCACCCCAGTTTAGGGCTACGTATTGCGGTAAAGCCACAAAGAAATGAACCAACTGAGAAATCGAGATGATGTGTCTCGGGTTCAAAGCTCAAAGCGCATCCACCACTCACCTGATCTAGACTTGATTTTGCTTGTTGCTATAAACTGTCGATCTTTCAAGATCGTGCGTCAATTCGACTTTAAAGAGATGTAAGGTTAGGTTATAAGGAAGCTAAGGAAGGAAACCTAAGGTTAGGTTAGGTTACGTTAAAGTGGCTATCGGGTTCAAAGAACCCAACTCACTTGGACCCATGTAGGTCTATTGTGATACCACCGTGGATCTGTTGCCTACGGGTACGCAATTTTTCCACCGGTAGGCATTTTTTCGACCCGTTCAACCATTTTGAGCTACTCTACTAATGAGGCGTTAGAGACGTTTTGGGTCAGTCGTGATAAGATCACTAAGACCATTATAGAAGAAAGCTCCAAGGTGAAGATTTCGGTTCCTAGAGAGAGCGGGGCATGTGCAGAGAAGGTGGAGAGTGGTCTCTTCTTCCTCCTCATCCATGCAGTACCTGCAAAAATCGTTAGAAAGTCACGAAGCCTTGTCGCGTGCTTGCCTATCAGACAGTGTCCTGTAATAACACCGATTGAAGCACTCACGTGCGATCTGTTAAGAGCTATCAAACATCATATCCTAGAGCGTTTAAGATCTAGCTTAGGCCAATTCTGTTTCGTTACTAGACAGGTACTACCGCTTGTCCATCTGAGATTTGTTCTTTCTATTGCATCCAGTTTTATCATGAGTCTGCATGTCGAAATTGGAATGCCTAAGGAGCCTTTATCAAGGAGAGAGTATTTCCAAGTTTGGCGAGTTCGTCAGCCTTACAGTTGCCTGGAATGTCACTATGCCCTGGCACCCAGTACAGGAGAATGTTGAACTAATCTGACATCTCTTTTAGAGACGAACAGCAGTCTAAGGCTACTTTAGAGTTTATGGAAACCGATTCCCGATGCCCGCCTGGCTGCCAGAAAATATACGTAAATCCTTGGCGGATATAGCGTTATTCTTAAGCCATGACAAGGCTTCCTTAATCGCCAAGATTTCGGCTTGGAGAACACTACAATGATCCGGAAGACGGAAAGAGAGACTAAGATTTAGTTTTTCTGAGAATACACATACACAACGCACCTCAGACAGACATAGATCATTTGTCTTTGATCCATCCGTGTAGAAGTGAATCGATTCGCATTCCAGAGGCACACAGTCATCCCAAGAAGACCTTGGGGGGATAGTTGTCTGGAAGTTCTTGTCAAATTGTAACTGGGATATAGTGAAGTCTATGTTTCTAAAAGGGGATCTGAATGTGTTCAGAATAGCGGTCCACTCAGAGGTTGCTTTAAGGCGAGTAGCCGTGATGGCAGCTGTTTCTCTGCTGAAAATATCAAGGGGAATTAGATGACACAGGATGTCAAGTGCTGCTGAGGCAGTGGTGCGAAGCGCTCCGCTTATACATAAGCAAGCTGACATTTGGACCTTGCTTAGCTTGTCACGGTTTACCGCGCTTTATTTAAAACGGTCCACCAGACAGTTCTTCCATACCTCAGTATCGGTCTGACGGCCGAGATATATGGCCAGTGGGTGGTTCGGGGTCGAAGGCCCCACTTGTTGCCAATGGTTTTTTTGCAGGAAAAGAGTGCAATCGTAGCTTTCCGAACCCTTTCCTGTATATTAGATTTTCAGCTGAGCTTTCTATCGAGGATGAGACCCAGATATTAAGCTTCCTCGGAGAAATTTAACCTAGTGCTGTTGATTGAGGGAGGGTCTATATGTGGGATTTTGTATTTCCTGGTGATGGGGACAAGTTCAGTTTTGTGGGGGTTGACACCCAGTCCACAACTGTCATTCCATTTGCCATTAGCTTTTTTAGAGCGTTCTGTAGGAGTTCTTTAAGGGTATTTAGGTGCTTCCCCGAAACGGCAATGGCAAGTTTTTTGTATAGTGATGTTAGCCTATCCATAAAAACAAAATAAAATGTAATGCAGAGGAAATACGAGCTGACCAATTTGAGTTCAACATAAGGTAATCAGGAATTGACTTGAACTAAGCCTTGCACTGAAAATAAGGCATTAAATAAAAAAAAATAGAGTTGTGCAACAGCTCGAAGAAAACCTACGGACAACTTCTCAACGGTGTATGCTATGTGTGTTTCATTCTTTACCTACAAATTTTTATCGAATCCAAACGGCACTTTGAGAAGTTTCTCTGGAGGGATTGTTAGACCCTCGCGGAGGTGGGGTCCGTGTAAAAGAACGAGTCTTTTGTTCTCAGGTGGCACAGTGGTAGGAATCGAACCCAAACCTCCGACGTAGAAAACACACATACTAACCACTACGCCACGGCAGACGGCACCCCACAAAAACAAGGCTTCATGTTTAGATCCTCAATTTTATTGTTGTGGATTTGTGAACAGGGTGTTTCAATTAAGGCTTACTATCTTTGAATTCAAATAAAACAAAGTGTATGCGAGTTATCGTCGGAATTTTTTATTCCTTTGAAAGGACTATGGATGTTATTATGTTTGGAATGCCATTATGTACAGCGTTCAATTGTCAGGCACAGCTTTTCAGGGTGGTGCGCGCAGCCGAAATCTCCAATATTCCATCACATGGGTTTTGTTCGCCGTAAGACTGCTCTAGTTATTCTAGCTTATTCGCATAGGCTTACGACATTATAAAGAACTTAGAAAAGAGGCTAACATTACATTGGACTTACATTACATCACAGCATAGTTTACATCACTTCTAACTAACTTAAGCATACCCCAAATCGCTCGTGCAGATTTTCCAGTGTTTCAAGAGCTGTGTGGAACGTAGCACCGTCCTGTCGGAACCACATATTAGTATCATTCAATTCGGTACAAAATAATCTGGCATGAAGTATATTGTGATGACCTGGCCAAGGTTGTTTTCAAACAGTGACTTTTCCAATATGAACTGCAGGGTAGGTGCACGATCCTACAACCCTTACTTGTCGCGAGTAATTCTCTACCATTTTAGCTACAGTGAAGACAATTTCCGTCCACCAACATTTCAACTCCACTCTACGACTAAATGTAAAATAGAGGGGCCTGTACCTGTACGGCTTAGTTGCCATCATAAATGTTATAATTTACTTAACAAAACGTGTTGGCAAAAAAAAAAAATAAAAAATATGGTTGGTTGGAATTGAACCCAGGACAATTTCATTTGTTGGCGAATCCATTCATTGAGAAATGGGCCTTATGGCTAAATAGTTTTTTTTTTAGCACAAAGAAAGTTTCCAGAACAGAATACCCACTTTAATTAAGCAATTTTTATCACTTGCACGTGCTGTTGAAGGCTTTCATGGTGATTTGGGGAAGCAGACTTAATAAATGCCAGCCAATTTGACAGATGTGACTTGAAAAGTATAGAGAGAGAAAAGAATCAAGAAAGAGAGAGAGAGAGAAGAGAGAAGAAGAATCACATAAAAAAATGGTCGGTAATTGGGAAACGTCAACTTGGCTTGATCTTGCGGGTAGAAGCTATATATCTGACGTTACTCTTACCGGAGGACCACAATGATGTAGCTGTAGCAGCAACGTTATATCATAAGTTGAAATCCATACACCTTGTGTTAGTGTGTTTTGCACACAATTTGTGGCTGTGGCTGTACTAAGAGTTGTCATTTGAAGCTTTCGTAACGCAATACGTTTGACAGCTTTATGAAAGACATGTTAACAATGGAGAAAAAAGAGCTTTGTATGTGGAGTTGAAGCGAGCCCTGACCTCATGTATAAATACCTACCTAACCCGATTGCTCTCGCTCTGTGTGATCGAGCTGAAACGTTTCTGCAGGACTAGGAAATGATTTGTTTTGGTTCCAACTTTTAACTCGCTTCTTCTCTACTTGTGCTGAAAAACCTACATATGTCAAAATTCAGCGTAGCTAAACTTACACTCTCAAGCTAATGTATATACACGAAGTAGCTGTTTCACATGAGCGTGCGCTACAGAATTGCGTGCGAGTTTTACCTATGCTGCGCCCTTAAACATGGCGGCTACTATCCACTACAGCTTCTACCTATGCATTATGTTCCTACCGAAACGGAATCCCTAAAGGATCGCGCATTAACAGCTCAAGGTAATGGCGGCTGATATAGATTGATTGAACCACAAAACAGTCGCCATCAAAATTTGCCATGAGCACGGAAAACATTGGGTCTCATGGGAGCGACAGACGACAACAGATTTCGCTCGTGGAAGGCCTATCGTAAAACTCAATGCACCTTAAAACTGTTTTGTCACTGGTGGAAGGGGGATCTTATAAACAACCTCTCTTCGTGACCCTTTTATTGGTCAAACGACAGGTAAGCCGATGGTCATGATGATGATGCGAAAACGAACAAGTCCCCGACAAACTTAAACTAGAGGTGACAGATGCGCTATAGTGTATAGAGGCCAATAACGACAGTTTTATAAGGGTACGGATTTCCTTGTTTATTTTGCTTTTAATAAAAGGACAAAATAATTTATTCAAAATGTTTCTACACATGACAGCTAGTCAACTTTGAACAGTCATGTATCCACGCGTCTTTAAATATTCAATATTTGTCCACCGCCGTATGACATTTCCAATCATGAATAGCAAAGCTTGATTTTATCCTTATAAAAGCAAGAAAGGTGTCGGCTTTCGTTGTGAGGACAATTCGTTCTTTTTTTTATTTAAAATCTAACCCCGCGTTTGTCAAGCTCACCATTTTTTTTTGTGCACAGGGTGATTCAGGGTGAATAAGCAAAAATTGCAGCACTCCACATATTGCAAAGCACAGTCTGGATGCTCTATAATCCAAGCGTTAATCTTGACTACTCACTTGTCTTAATTAGTCATTTCATGGAACTTTCGTCACATTTTTTTTTTCAAAATAAAACTAGGCTAAAAAGGAAAACAACGAATAATACACAGCCCAAGCCCACTTCCATTTTTAAAGTACAAAGGTAAACAAGTACATAAATGAAACAATTACGCTTGTGAAATTTTACGGTTCAACTGTGAACGAGCTTTTACGACGACATCACTATACGACGCATAAAAATGACTCTACTTGTTGTGGAAGAGCATAGTTTCAACAATCGCGATTTCTCCTGCAATTACGGCGACAATTTAAATGATTTATGAATCGGTGTATGACCTCAAACTCTTTTATTTGGGCCATCGACCGAAAAACGAAAGAGCAGGGCAGCCGCAAACGATATGCACGATAACTAGATGCCCGCAGCGCTGAGATGTCACAAACTATACCTACTCTCGAGCTCGTCTCTGGTGTGTGCTTAAATTTTCAACAAGACTGCACTGTAATACAATGCCACCCACCTTAGCATAGGCTATCGAAATAGGGATGTGCAAAATAATTGCGCCCCAAATGAAGCAATTATCGGTTTTTATTCCAGAATTCCGAAATCTTTTAAATTTTCTTTGCACAAAAAAATCCCATAAAACACGTAAAAGTCAAACAAAATATGGCAACGATTTTCGCAGACGACTTAACACTGTATTCGGACTAGACACACAACTAGTTGCATGCGGCTGCTCTCTCACGGTGGCGGTTACTTAACACTCACAGTGCAAGCACTATACCCGACCACGTTTATGCAACACTTTCCTGCATTGCACACATCGTACACTATGCATCACCCTGTTAATCTTTAGTCGATTGTTTAATAAAAAAAAATCGAGCAAATCGAGTAATGAGATTCATAAATTTTGGTTGAAATACATAATGAGATACATACAGAGGCTTAAAAGATAAAAAAAAAAACTCTCACTACTCACCTTTCTGGTGCGAATCAGTTTGGCCAAATCGACAGCAGGTATCTCCAGCAGGTGACTCTTGATGGGTGGCAGCTTCTGGCGGGGGGTTTTCATGTTGGTGAAGCGGCTATAGGGTACAACAAACCAACTGAAGACGACCATGGCCGACCTCAGAAACCTCCGCATGATGTACCCCATAATCCTGGAACAAAGTAAGACCGCTATTTTGACGGATTTTCTTTCACACAGTACACGCAAAAAATTATTTATAATCGTATTCGTATGAATACGAAGGACTTTTGTTTAACACTACAACACAGTGAAGCAGAAACCACTCCAAATATATTGCACAACGTCTTCGAAACTATCTACGTATGGGGACAGGTTGTGCTTTTAACTAGTGTATTCGTCACGTTAAGTACACCCATTTTTTTTTTATAATTTTTTTTATTAAAAGTAAAAGACGGTTAACAGAAAATAAGGTTCACCTCTCTCTCGGTACGCGAAATGTCTACGATCTGAGTCCGAATTGAACTGATCCGATATTTGTTTTTTTTTTGCCTCAATATTTTCCCAAAAAAGAAACACAAAGATAGTTCAGAGCACCGACTCTGACTTGACTTGACTCCAAGCTGAGCAGCTGATTCAAGCAGAAAACATTCAAAACGCACTGGATCCGAGCAAAACACAAAAAGCCAAAACGTAATTTTTGCGCAACAGCCTCTTTGTTGGAGGCACTAAACTTTTTGCATCTCTCCGCAGCTGGTGCTGCTGCAATGATAGTGGTAGTGGAACTGGTAAGGCATGGTGTACTAGTACTACACTGGAGCCGAGCACTGCTGCCGCACCGCAACGATCATCATTGTTGAGGGGACATAAAAGTTTATTGCGATAGTTTGTCAAGTGTATCTCGAATGCTGTTGGACAGATGTGATGGACTTTGGGTTGACGCACTGAGACTTGGAAGCAATGATGATCACGCACGCGAGATTGCCTGAGACACTAGGCGGGCAATGCAATTTTAGCTTTCAGAATTGACAGCACCCAGTCTCGGATAAGTTGTATGGGTAGACAGTATAGAGCAAGTCTCTCAGTACTCACACTCAGCATCTGGTTATCAAGCTGTAACTAAACGTTTTCGTTTTGGCACGGGGAGCGTATTCGACATAAAAATTTGCGAAAAAAAATTGTGATGAATTTCGCCAACAGTGAGCGACTTTTTCATCGGGACAAGTGTACATTTCTTAGAGTCGAACTCACTTACAGAGGTGATTGATTTATGTGCTCTGTTCTTTCAACTCCTTTATGGGAATGAGGCTTAGATTCATATAGACGTCTTGTTTCAGGATTAAAAAAGAATTGTATTTAACAAGCAATATTACAGATTCCCAAAAAACAAAACTTGTACATTATTAAAAAACAAAACGAAGGAAACAAGTGGGAAAGTGCAACAGTGCTTATGTTAAGGCTTCAATCAGGCTGCGAAAAGAAATTGCCACGCCTCTAAAAAGATGGGCGGAATAAAAAATTTTACCTCTAGACGCTTTATGCAATGCGTTTATAGATCAATTTTGGACCGAAAGCTCTGCCTTTTGACAAAAAATACACGTTTCTTTAAACCACGCCCACAAAAGTGGGCGGATATGTTATATAGTTTGTATATAAAAAAAAGCAGCAAATTTGTATACTAAAATTTTTTGTTATGGACTTGATCTGGTCCAATGGACTTCCAGCTACCAAAGTAGCATTGGGAAAATATGTATGGAGTCTGGGCGTAAGAATAACAGAAATGAAATTTAGGTTTGGAAATCGGGTTGTGGCATTGGTTTCCATCCGCTCTATGTGACCCAGCCATTGTAGTCTCTATATTTTGACTCTTTTGGCTAGCTCGGTGTCACTGTACAGTGTACAGGTCATACAGGTCATACAGTCCGATGTTAAATTTTTTCCTCCACTCTCCGTCTATGCAAACGGGACCATAAATCGTCTGAAGTATTTTCCTCTCAAAGCTGCCTAAAGTGTTTTCATCCACCTTTGACAGGGTCAATGCTTCTGCACCGTACAGCAGAACTGGGATGAAGAAGGTCTTTTAAATGGACACTTAAGTAGCTCGAGAGAGGGCTTTGCATTGGCTTCTTAGCCAAAAGAAATAGCGATTGGCACGCGTTATCCTCCGTTTAATCTCAGCGATGATGTCATTGTCTGAATGTATAGCGGAAAGTTATATTAAGTCCCTAACTCCCTCAAGTTATAGCTGTCGATGGTCATATTTTGCCCAAGACGTCGGTACACTTGGTTTTGGCCTCGTTAACTGCTTAAACCATATTCGCCGCCTCCGTCCCAATTCTCACGAAGGCTTCACTGACATCATGCTTTATTCTTCCGATTATGTCAATGTCGTCTGCTTATGCGAGTAGTTGAACGGGCTTTTGAAAGATTGTGCCATTGGCGTTGGCGCTGGAGATCTGCACAAACCTCTCAAGTATGATGTTAAAGAAGTCACATGACAGCGCGTCGCCTTGTATTAATCCTTTTTTGAGATCAAAGGGGTTGGTGAGGTCTTTACCGACCTTGGCGGAACAGCATGTACAAGATTCTGTCAAATGTGACCCTGAAATCGTTGAAAAGATTGCGCGTATCGATTTGAACTTCCTGGGTTTTCTCCAAGATCTGCCGCAGTGTGATCGGTCACAGATTGTTAACAAATGGCTTACGGCGTTCACACAGAACAGCAGAAAAAATTATATGCGATGTTAAGAACAGTGATTCCTCTGTAGTTGGCACAATTCAGAGGGTCTCCTTTTATTAGAATCGGGCAAACAATGGCCGTCTGCTCTAGCTGCTATATTGCACTTAAGCTTAGACACAGCTTCTTTCACTTCATCCAGGTCGGGTGGGCGGCATCGTTCGTATTCTTCGTGGGTAACGTCGTCGCCCGGGTTGAATGTGTCGTTCTGCCTGACAGCTGTGTTTGGTTCGTCTTCGCTGTTATACAGTCTGCAGAAATGGTTTTCCAATCCACTCCGATGTTTCCTTGATGGTCGTTACAGGATTCGGTTTGATCTTTATTCCCTTGGCAGGACCTTTTGATCCCCTGGTAAAACTTTCGAATCTCATTCCTTTCGTATCATCTATCTATCTCTTCAACCGCGCGCTTCTCGTGCTCTATCTTTTTCCTTCTGAGAAGCCGATGTTTATCTACATCACAAAATTTGTAGATATTAGCATTTTCAAACTTTTTTGTATATAAAGAATATGCCTCCGCCCACTTTTGTGGGTGTGGTTAAAAAAAGGTGATTTTTTTAGTTAAAAAAGCGGAGTTCAGAAACCACCAAAGAATAAACCATTCAACAGTAAAATTTTTATATCGCACCCACTATTTGAAGGCGTGGCAGTTTTCTTTTTTGGTAGGGTAGGGTATTTTGCAATCCATCGCCGACGAACTGAAGTTTTTACGTACGCACTGTTGCACCTTCCCACTTGTTAATTTATTGTTAACTTCATTAATTTGCTACAAAAAAATAATTGATTTAGCTTCAAGACAATGGAAGCTCGCCGAAGTCAGTATGGTCAAAAGCCCATACATAGCAGCTCGCACAAAAAAGGTTTAGAGTATTCGAAGCACTTTTGTTAAAATGATTTTAGTCTATTTATTGTAGGGAAATGCCTGATACCACATCACCAATTCAATTGAGGTACTAACAATTCAATAAAGGCAACAGAAAATGCATGAAATAACAAAAGCTCTAGAAGGGGAGGATGTTTAAACGGTCAAGGAAATGGTCGAACTGTATGTTTGAACGCTTTCCTCGACATATATAAAGCCTCCGACAAGCTATTGCTTAAAGTATGCCACGTCAAACTTTGTACGAATATTGGGGAAATCTTACTTTTTTACCTACTTACTTTCTGTAGTGCTAGAGTCCGGGGTAGAATTGGGCCCCAAGCAACATGGCTTCGCAAGCAAGCTAATGAAGAAACCATTTCGCAATATGGGTAGGGTTATATTTTGACGGAACTGAATAAAGGCAATTTGAGGGAAAATTTGAGGTGCTGGACCGCAGGAAAACCTTCGTAGCCCGATTCTTTTTTTGCTCTACATAAGAGACACACTTCAAAATGAATGGGTGTTCATGACAAAGTTCGCAAAACTACGCCCAGCTATCCGGGTTATAGATGATTCAGTCGAAGCACGAATGAGTAGCCTTAAAAAGATCAAAAAATTGGTAACCTTTGAGGTTTACTTTTTCGGTAATTTGAGGCTCACTTTTTCTCATAAAATCGTCTTAGATCCTATATGCTCATACCATGTTTCCACCGGGCCGGGCGGCACTAATCCGCGATTAATATAAATCTTCATTAAATCTTCTACCATGTTTCCACCAGGCATAAATCCATTACAAAATACGCGTTTAACCATACGAATTGAAACGGCAAGCGATTAAAAATAAATCCCCTCAAAAATCTCATTCACTCTATTCACAAACCACTTTCAACAACCCTTTTTGAACACATTTTGAACAGTTTGAGAATCGAAAAAGGAAACTAAAACTATCCACGTATGACAGATCTGTCAGAAACACGATTTCTAGTGGGATGTATACAACGGAAATCTTTTTTCGCTCGTGGAAAATGACATCCTCACTCTCTTTTGAGAGCCAAAATGACAGAAGAGTGTTTATGTCAAATTAACTCTACATTTGTCTGGTGAAACCGTTTTGGGATTTATTATTAATCGTCTCCCGCTAATCCTCGTATTATTATCGGTGGAAAAATAATATAACGGAGCAAATTATCTAATATCAATGATCCTCAGCTCAATATTTTAGAACCATACGTGAAGAACAAGCGCGTATTGGCTATAAGCCCAGCTCAAAAGAAATGCTCTAACTTTTTTGGATATACAAACCATAAAAGTCTGAGTTTATATCAAGCAAAGCAATATATTGTGATGTGACCAAGAAATTGGGTCATTTTAAGGGCCGGTTTTTCGGTGCTGTGTTAAGCCCAGCTTAAACTAAGATCTGTTAATCCTGTAAAAAAATGATTCTAGAGTTAACCCAGGGAGCAGTTTTTCAGTGCGGAGTTAAGTCCGCAAACAGAGTTGTCAAAATTTTCGACTCTCGAAATTATTGCCTCTCCCAACTCTCACTTCACATAGAAAAACACCGGAAAAAAAAGCTTGACTTATTCGACAGAAACACGCAAATTAATTGTCATTCCACACAGAAAAAACATTGAAAGAAGTTCATACTATTCTCCAGAGTTGATTTAAGATTAATTTTGTTTAACTTGTTTAACCATTAAACAAGTTCACTGAAAAACTCATTTCTGGGGTTAATCTCAGTTAAACTCGGAAACTCGGATGATCTCGTACTGAAAAACTGGCTCTAAGAGTACCTATAGTGTGCGAGCCATAAAATTAAAGATTGTTTTACAAGCCCCACCCACAGCCAATAAACGAAAGCAAACTGATATTCCTGTCAAAGGAGTAATAGGAACTGGCACTAAAATGTACTCTGAATTTTCCGTCCAAATTACACAAACAAATGAAGAGTGGAAGCGGTGTTTTGGGCGAAAAGTTAAGCATCCGTTAACTTTATTTAAACTCGCTACTTTGTTTCAATTCAACCGCTTTTTACATTGCCTGTTATCCGTGTATTTATACAAATTAAGCACTTTCTAGAACTTTCTGTGATTTCCACTGGTACTTTTCCATTGAATTCAATCAAAATTCGAACTTCGAATGTCAGTTTGCTATCGGCTGACTGGAATAACAGTAGGATGTATTCGTTAATTAAATCGATGGATGCATTCAGTGACTCCTGCATGTCTTGTCGCCACATTACAATAATAACGTTGGATTAAAAAATAAATAAATAGAGTGGCGCAACAGCTCGAGGTGAACCAGGGCCAACTTCTCAACAATGTATGCTGGTGTGTTGATTTCTTTTACATACAAGGGGACCTACAATTTTTTGCCGAATCCGAACGGCAGCTTGAGAAGTTTTTCAAGACAATTGATACTCTCGGAGGGCTCGTCAAACCCTCGCGGAGGTGGGGACCGTGAAAAAGAACAAGTCTTTTTTTTCAGGTGACAATGGCAGGATTCGAACCCAGGCCTCCGGCGTAGTAAGCACATACACTGACCACTACGCCACGGCACCCCAATAACGTTGGATTAGGATTGTCATAAGTATCGGCGTGATGCCGGCTCTTAGCTTTTGGCAATCACACAAGTTGTGGAAAAAAGAGCTTTTCATTGATTTCTCCTTAATTGATTTGTACAGAAAATATACTCGAACGGTTCGTATGCGCCAGTTTTTCAGTGCAGAGTCAAGTTCGAGTAAAACCAAGATGAGCTAACCCGGAAACCAAAATTATCTGGAGTTAACCCAACGAACAATTTTGCTGTTCAGAGCTAAAACCGTCAATAAAATAATCGAAATTTCAGACCCTTGATTTTGTTGAATTTTCCAACAGTCAATTGACATGGAAAAAGGGCAAAGATGTAAAAAATTTTCTCCAGATTCTGCTTAAATGTCATTTTTCATAAGAGAAAGAGTCAAAGAAGTTCCAACTGTTTTCCATAGTTTGATCCAGGATTAATTCACCAAATTTGTTAAACGAAAAATTGACATTGTCCATAATTAAGGTTTGAAAAAAATCCCGTGGTATTATGCCCAACTCCCTGACTGTCAACACTCAACAAAAGCAAATCTTTTCTCTTTTAGTGTAAAATCCAAACTTGTATCTGGTTGAGTGGTCAAAGAAACTGTAAAAGATGTGGGGGGCTTACATATATTTTTTTTCAGACTTTTTTTTGCGAAAAACCCGTTTTGAAGTAGTTTACTGGGTTTTTCTTTGTGCAATATTTTTTTTTTCTTTAATTTTATTTATTTATGCGAAATTCCCACAACATTTCTAAAACATTTTAAGCTCAATTTGTGCGACATATCTAATTCCGCGGCAAATCAATCTTTAGTTGGTCTTATGCTTTCATGTTATTAATATCACAGCGTGGTTTAGCTCCAGATCAAATTTGCAATCACAAAGCAGTACACTCGCAATAATTTTGATGATTGTGAGACCCAACGCGTTACGCTCGAGTAAAGTTCTCAATGAAACGTGGCCTTAAGTCGTTTTAGGTTTGTCTGTTTGGTGTTACTGGACTGGCCAAGCGCATTTCTCGACAATGGCTGTGCGAGGTTAGTATCAACGTTCTGCAACGACCTTGACCTAGATATAGTTGGAAAAGTGCGTCTTTCCTATGTGTCTGAGGTAGTAATTTAGACGCGTGTAAGCTATAAGGGCATATGGGCACGAAAGTAAGGTTTGTAAATAAACTTACAATTATTTCAAGAAAACTTGAGAGGGCAGATGAATTTTTAAACTAAAATTTTGCCAGTATAATCACATCGACATTTAATGATCAACATTTTTAGGTTCAGGACACAAATTTTACCTTGATCAACTTATGTCATCTTCTCATTTTGCGAGTCTAAAGGTTTAAGGACGTCAACATAGATTAAATACGGGGAGTTGAAATGACCCAAAATCCTACCAAATCCATATATGGAGAACACTTAAGCCTAATTTTGCACTGACGGTTCGTTAGTCCACAAACACTTTAAATTTAATAATTTTCACCAAAATATGAAAAATTTTCCAAACAAGTTTATTGAAATTAAATTGGAAAAAAAAACAAGTTTATTTAATAAAGCTCTGCATAGTTTGTACACTCACCATTTGGTAAGTGAAGGATTTTAAATCACATCAAGTCGATGAACTCTAAAAGATACAAGTAGAAGGTCTTCAGGTTTTGATACTTTTTTTTATTTTTTGTAACATAATATCATCATCTGTGGAATTAATGCAATAACATTTGATTTGTTCGCTGATGTTGGCGCATGTGTTTGTATAGCACGGCAGTCATGAGGCGAAATCGGTGGCTTAACGTCGCTTGAGTCAGAGTGCTACGTCGACTAGATAGCCGTTCGCATACCTTTTGGATGCGAAACTAACAAAGGAATGTAAGTTTTGAAATAACGAAGGTTACATTTACAGGGGGATTTTCCCACTTTTTGTGATAGTAACGTGTGAGTCTTTTAAGGAATTATTGTGAACGGAAACGAGAGACATACTGATGTTGTATGGAAAACCTCTGAGAAAAAGCAAAGTCGCCTTGGATTGGATAGTGTTTAAGGAAAAATAATTATGAAGGATATCAAAACATCTCTGTGACTAATTTTATACAAAAGATTATGCGGCGTATGATAAAAAACCCCTACCAAAACCCTTCAGTCGAGTGGATTTATCCTTGAAGTAGGTAACGACTGTGTGGATGGAGACCGAGTGAAAATATTGCAAAATATTTGGTTCGAACTTTTCCGGGAAAAACAATCCTTACCTTAGGTGTACTTTTTATACCCGACCTAGGGTATATTAATTTTAGTGCATAGTATCTAACACAGTGAAATAATCACCGTAGACCCCTAAGAGATATGACCCTTTAAGAAATATGATCGAGACCGACAGGTGAATCGATTAAACCACGTCCGTCCGTCCGTCTGCCCGTCTGTCGGTATGTGTAAAGTTTTTAGGTCTTTTAGATTGAGCTCGGATGCCGAAACTTGGAGTGTATTAAGGTTCTTGTTTTGCACAGACAAAGTATGTTTACTGAAACGATCCGCCCACAGCCACGCCCACAATCGACTTGTACAAATTAACATTTTCAAATTGTCTTTTGGTAAAGTTATACAAGGCGTAGGAACTTAAATTTTGGTGCAAAGCAAAAGTGGCCTGAAGCCTTCAATTAGACAAAAATTGGACCGCCCACACCATCGACCATGCCCACTTTTAAAATGATAAATATTTAAAAGCCTGATTTCTCGGAAAATTCATTTGTAATGGAAAAAAAAATATCATACATATAACAAATATTAATAAAGATGTAACCATTTGCTGAGTTTCCTACACACAAAGCATTGAGGTCCCGCCTCCCTACTTTTAGGGGCGTTTTTAGGAAAAAACTGTTTATTAAGCATTGATTCGTTTGACGCCTTATTTTAGAATTAATTGGAATTAATTAGAATTAATTGATTTTAATTTTCAGCTCACGCCCATATTTGGAGGCGTAACCAATACAAATAATTTTTGTACTTCAGGCGGTATTGTCAATTGCCAAAATCCACCTGTAGTCTGTATGACTACGGTCGGCGCATAGCGTCTGGAGGTCCCAACATTCGTTTATGAAAATCAAGAAACTAACTGCTCTTGCGGCCCTTTTTTGACTCTTCCGGCAAACTGATGGCGTATTCTTTTGAACACCGAACTGCCGCACCGAACTGTCAAATAAAACTCGGTGTTTGCGAAAATTCCAGCGTGGTGCACACTCGGTTTCTGTCTGCAGAACGGCAAATACCGCACCCGTGCAATCATCACGTTAAGTGTCAAACTGTTTTGACTTCATTTTGTATACTTTTTTTTTTCATTTCGCAGATTTTGTTGCCGTCGTTTTTTTTTTAACTTTTTAATTAACATTTATTTTGATAGCTTCGAGTTTGAGATATTTAGTTATTTTTGATCAATTTCATACAATTTCAACAATTTTTTCTGTATTCCACACCAGTTTCACGATTCGGTGTTGAAAAGAATACGTCATGAGAGTGAGTGAGTTTGCTACTAAATGCACTTCTGCTGACGGTAAGATTCTTTTATGGTTGAACGGGCTCTATAAGAGGCGGACCCTGCGGCGTTGCGCTTGAATATGGGACAGCGGAAGAGGAAAAAGGAAGCAGCTGACCGCGATTGACGGCGCAAAGAAGCTTTACTGATGCTGCAAGCACTCCAGACGACGGCGTCTATGAAAAAGGGCAGCTCGGTGAGAGTCTGACACACTGAAGCAAAAAAAATAGAGTGGCGCAACAGCTCGGGGTGAACCAAGACGAACTTCTCATCAATGTATGCTGGGTGTGTTGATTTCTCACATACAAGGGGACCTAAATTTTTTTGCCGAATCCGAATGGAAGTGTTTCAAGACTAATGATACTCTCGGAGGGCTTGTCAGACCCACATGGAGGTGGGGACGGTGAAAAAGAACAGCTTTTTTTCAGGTGAAGCAAACCAGTCCCTTATGTTGGGCACCGCCTCCTCTTCTGCTTAAAAAAACACGCAAGAAGAAAGCGAGTTTCTGGGGCTGAAGTGGTGAACAGCCCTATCGAGATGTATAGGAGCTAGTATTACCATAACACGTGTGTCATTTTCATCATAAACTTGACGCCCTTTTCCTACTCTCTGAAGTAGTTTCGGGATTGTGGCGACACCTGGATATCACCTACTTGGATATCTCTGCGCATAAAGTCTAGCAGCAGCGATATAATATTATTATCCAGCTAAAACAAGGATATGGAGACTTTCTGGGAAAATGATTTATTGGCCAAAAACGACATTCTTATGGAAAACGTTTAGAACAAAAGATTATTGTTTTTTGCAAGGAATCCGAAACCGTGACAAAACTAGTGCGAGGGTTACAATCCACTTAGGCAAATCGTTGGATACCCCATCCCAATTGACCACTTTCAAGCTCCGAATTGTGTCATAAATCTTGATTGTTAAATTTCAGTTTCTATTAACTTCAACTGTATTTAGAATTTGTCAGTTAAAGAATCTTCTCCAGTCAGAATAAAGAATACGTTACAAGCTATGAATCAAACTTAATATACCTCCTATTCTATGGGATGGGGTATAAAAATAGGGGTTTGTATTTAGGAATAAAAGGGTACTCCCCCAAAAGGGGAAGCGGATGTGGGATGATTTCCCCGCCAAAAGATGTCCTTTTCTGGCCTGACATGTTCTTCTGAGTAACGTTTGCCTAAGGTGATTCCCAGTAACCCACATCCCTGAAGAAATGAAACCATAGACAGATTAAAATGACCCACCCTGTATTGACGCAACAAATTTGACTTTTGATAGCCAACAAATTTGACAGCCAACCATTACTTTGTTTTGCAATAAAATATGACCGATAGAACTTAAAACTTATGTATATTGTTTTGCGCAACCCAGTCAACCCACACCACTCACAACTTAAGCTGTGACAAGTTTTCCAAAATGAAAAATTTCTTAAAACAAATAAAATAATTATATATTATATTGTCAAATATCCTGGTTACTAAATCCACTTCAATTAAAAAAAAAAGATTTAGAAAGCTTTAGCAGTCGATGTGGAAGTCAATTGCGTCGCGTCAAAGTCACATAACATAAATTGGGCTACAAATACGTCAACAGTCGGCCTTTATACACCTTTAATAAGCATTTAAACTGCAGCTGAGAAACTTACGTTACTACTAACTTGTTCGAAAATTAACTGACCTTTTTTTTAACTTAAAAAAATCTTTAAAAAGTTCATTAAATGTAGGTAGCTAGTTTATTCCCTCAAGACAAAAAAAGCCAGCTGATAGGCTTTTTTGTCTTCAGGGTACGTTTTTGTTTCATTGATATCAAACTAAACTGGCATCAAGGTACACACGTGAATAGAAATATCTGTCAAAGGCCTGTCTCTGTCAATGAAAATTTTGTTGACTGAAAAATTCTGATACATATTTCCATATTTTTCCAAATTTGGAAATTTCCCGACACCTAAAACTCAAATTTTCAGCCTAAAAATGTAATCATCTATTGCCTCGTGCTTTTGTAAATTTTGCATGAGAATAAATCTCAGCTTAAATCTCGAGATATAAGGCAGATTTTTTGGGGATTTATTTGAAACGCTGTTTAGTATCCGGTGGAGACAGAAGGTTATTAAGTTATTCCTGATAGGATTCTACTTCCGAAGCGTTAGTTTCCCGGATCTGTTATAGAAGGATCAAAACTCTTTAAGCTACTCAGGACGGAATTTGAATGGCCTTTTTCTACACATCCGGTGCTGGCGCTTTAATAATGCACTTTTTTGGAATACATGGCGTATGCGTAACATTTTAAACCCGGTCATAGAAAAGTGATTGTCAAGCATGTCATTAACCTCATTGTACCTATACATTGTATATGTGATGTGACAATAAATAAATTGTTATAAAAATTAGAGGTAAAATATTCCAGTCGCTTTTCGTAAATTTAACATTTCAAATCTAGGTACAAAGTAAAAAAATACTTTTTTTCAAAAATACTTAAAAATACCCACCAAAGTTTGCTGCTCAAACAAAGCACATAGTGCGAGTACCGGACAAAAATGTGCTGCACATTGGAACTTTTGCCTCATTTTCCCCGCCACAAACAAATTGTTTAATTTACTGAAAGCTTATGGAAAAATATTGACGCGATAAGCTGATAAACAAAAACAACAATTCACCTGACGTTCTACCCGTCGACGTCGTGGGGCCCATGTCAGCAAGCAAAGCGACGTCAGTTTTGTTTCGGATTTTCAATCCTCGGGTGTGCGGCTTTTGTATCTCAGTATCTATTTATACCACTAGTACTACTACTATAGGATTTCGCAAATAGTTCGCCATAAACATGTTAGCTATACGAACGATTATCTTTAAGCTTTCACGCTTCAGGCAATTGTGCTGTCAATTTCAATCGATCTCGAGTACTGCCGGTCGCGGTAGTAGTGAAGTCACAGAGGCACACCCTCTCAAGGGTGTTCGTATACTCGATCTGACGCGTATTGTTGCCGGCCCATTCTGTACGATGGTGTTGGCCGATCTGGGAGCTGAAGTGATCAAGATCGAGCGGCCTGGTACGGGCGATGAGTCTCGCAAATGGGGACCGCCATTTCTACCCAACTCCAAAGATGCTGTATACTTTTTGGCGGCCAATCGAAATAAGAAAAGCGCCTGCATAGACATCAAAAAAGGCGCGAGCGTCATACAACAACTCGCCACTAAGTGCGACGTTTTGGTCGAGAATTACGTGCCCGGCAAGCTAGCAGAGTACAGCCTGGACTACGAGTCAATCAAGAAAGTTGCACCACACTTGGTATACTGCTCCCTCACCGGCTATGGCTCAGAGGGCCCATATAAAAAGCGGCCTGGATACGACGTAATCGCAGCATCCATGGGCGGACTATTGCACATAACAGGGGAGAAGGACGGACCACCGAGTAAAGTTGGCGTTGCAGTGACTGATATTGCTACGGGGCTCTACGCACATGGTGCTATCCTAGCAGCTCTGCTGCAACGCCACAAAACTGGGTGCGGGCAGAAAATCGACGTCAACCTGTTTTCAACGCAAGTCACCATGTTGATTAATGTAGCGAGTAACTACTTAAATGCTGGCATCGATGCGAATCGCTGGGGAACGGCTCATGAAAGTATTGTGCCATATCAAGCGTTTCAAACGACAACGGGTTATCTTACCGTGGGTGCGGGTAGCGATGATCAGTTTAAGGCACTTTGCCAATTCATGTCGTTGGAAAATCTCGTTGCGGATGCGAAATTCAAAACGAATAAGGATCGAGTGCAACACCGCAGCGAACTCGTCGAGTTGTTGTCGGCTGAATTTGCTCGAAATTCAACCGATTTTTGGATGGACAAATTTAAGGGTGCTCCATTTCCAGTGGGACCTGTTAATAGCATTCCAGAAGTTTTCGCCGACAAGCACATTCAAAGCATTGAATTGGTTAAAACACTGCCACATCCGAAGGACGGAACTGTCAAAGTGGTTGGGCCACCGGTCAAGTTTAGCGAGGCGAAAAATGATGCACGCACAGCGCCACCTACTTTGGGACAACATACCGATGAGGTGCTTTTGGATGTCTTAAAATACTCAAAGGAGAAAATAGAAACTCTGAGGCGAGAAGGAATCGTTCAGTAGGTTAACTTCTTCGAATAAATTTGATGTTTGTTGAACTGTCAGTGTCTTAATTTATGTTAACTTAAGCAAAAAGTAATTATGTATTATGTAAGTATGGGTATGTTGGTACGTAAAACACAATAGACAACATCACTAGACAACTCTTTGGCAAGCACAAATAAATCAAGAGTATCACTGTTAAATTGGGCGCCACAAGCCTGGTAAAGCCAATACGGTTTATTTATAGAAATTTAAAAAATTATATTTTTACTAACCTGAACAAACAGTTTTAATGATCATTCAGAGTGCGGTGCCCTTGCAATTACTCCGAAATAAACCACAATGCAAACTATTTTCACAAGAACGACTACAATCAGCACTATTGCGCAGATAATTTTTTGCTTTTCACTAGTTGGTCTTTCACTCCAAGAAGTTGAGGGAGTTCCGCTAAATATTGAACTTTTATAAGATACGGTACATACTTCATTGAATCTGTATTAGTTACCGTGGCACGACATTCATAATTGCTGGTTAAAAAACTTGACCGATACTATAGAATGAATTTACCAAAAAGTCTGGCTTGTATCTATGCCAAACTGCTGTAATAAAATAAAAACAAACCTTTTTCAAATTTTAAGAAAAAACAAATATTATAAAATTCAATTTCAAAATCACATTTGAAAACGATAGATAGACTGATACCTTCTTTTGTCGAAGATTTTTTTTTAAAGAAAGTAAGTATCTACAGTTTAATTGGAGTGGAAGTACTAAGTGGACGTAATGACGAGATGCCGAAAAGAAAAACCGTTTTTGTCACGATTCGTTTTCAAGCTCCCGAAATGAAAATAGGTCCTTGGTGAAGATGGCTGTGCGTTTGACAAACAATCGGAAAGTCTGGCCAACATGAGCTGTTAAGTAAGTTATAGAAATTATGATCGCAAAAAAGGAGTACAAACTCCCCTATTCGAACGTTCTAGCGTACGAACCGTCGAAGGAAAAAACCTCTATAAGACTTAAGTCTGCCTTGTTCTCTCTGCATAATTAGGACCAGTTTTTCAATGCGGGATCATCCCAGCTTCGGAGTAATCATCATCATCATCATTTTCTAATTCGCCGCTTATCCTCTTCAAGGGCCGCAGAGCGAGGATGGCTAAATGGTTTTTTCACCGTTCCCGATCCTCCGCCACCAACTCAAGAGACTCAGGCGCAATCCCCAGGCGGGACTCGGAGAGGTTCTTAACCTGATCCCACCTCCTGTTTCTTGGCCTACCAGGGGGGTGACGTCGGCTAGCATGGCTTATCTAGGAACACTGTCAGGCGCTTGCGAACAACGTGTTCAAACCAACGAAGAATCGATCGTTCCACTCGGAGAAGTAGCTGCTCAACATTAAGATCCCCAAGAACACCGACCTTTCTCACTCATCGCTAAGAGTAACACCAGCAACGCACCTTAGGAATCTCATTTTGGCAGCTTGTACCCGCGATCTAATTCTTTCGGCCATTACCCAAATTTCATGACCATAGATGAGCGTTGGAACGAACACTGAATTAAAAACTGAGATCTTTGCTTTCATTCCAAGCTCAGCTTTTCTGATGACCGGCAAGCGCAGTTCCTTTACTATTGCTCCAGCTTGGCCAATTTTACAGGACAACTCAGTATCACTCCTTCCATTTTTCGTGAAAAAGACCCCGTGATACTTAAACTTCTCCACCTGTTTCAATAGAACTCCAGATAGGTGCAGGGTACACCGCACAGGAGTTCGGGAAACTACCACCACTTCCGAATAGTTCACGTTAACCTTCATCCCAGCATCACCACAGACGTCTGTTAACCTATCCAGTGCTCGCTGAAGTTCCTCCTTGGATGATGCAAGGATGGCCACATCATACTACGTTTCACCATCCAGTCCATATATGCTATGAAAAGGAGAGGTGACAGAGCACAGCCCTGGCGAAGTCCAACGCACACATCAAAAGGACGGGATTTGACGGCATTTATCCGCACACAGCTTCTACAGTTTCCATACAAAGACTCTGAATAGCTCTCAGAAGAGTCCACTTAGCGCATAGTCCTGCAAAACTCTCTATAGTGTACCCCGAAGGAATCGGTCATAAGCCTTTTCCAGATCTATAAAAAACCCCCAGACAGATTTTGGCATACTCCCATCAGGCCTTCTCATATGAATAGCCTTAAAAGTAAAAAAGCTGCTAGGTTGTGCCGCTGCCAGGCTGAACGCCGCACTGTTCTTCCCGTAACAGAAGGCTCCATTACAGCTAAGGAAATGAAACACGTTTTCAACACCTTTGCGAATACTTTTACCGGAAGACTTAAAGCCTTCAGCCCAATTAATCCGTTTCATCCGTTACGTCGAAGTACACAACTGACAACTCAATTAAATACAAAAGTTCTTATGGGAAGCGACCGATGTACATCACGAAGTTCTTCTATGGGCCGCTTCCCATAAGAACGTGTATATTAAACTCAGTTGTCAGTTGTGTACTTCAACTTAACAGACGCAACGTATTCATTGGGCTGAAGGCTTAAGAGAGATATGCCCTATAGTTGGAGCAATCTCTCCTGTTTCCTTTTTTGAAAATGGGCACTATAACTACTTCGGAGTAAAACTAATGGCCTATTATTTTCAACACAGAACTGCCACACCGAGCTGTTAAATAATGCTCCGAGTTCGCGACAAATCCAGTGTGGTGTACACTCGGTTTCATTGTGTACCGAACGACAAATCCTGCACCGGTGCAGTCATTACGTCAAGTATCAAATTGCTTTGACTTTATCTTGTTTCCTTTTTTTTTCATTTCGTAGCGTGGTTTAGTTGGCGTCGGTTTTTTGCACTTTTTACTTAAAATGAATTTTCTTAGCTTTGTCTTTCTGATTTTTAGTATTTTTTTTATCGATTTCACACAATTTCAGTCGCGTTGTAAAAAATAACGAATGAAAATTGAGTCGAAACGTCACTTCACATACACAATCAAAGCTGCACCTAGCCTCCACCGTGCCGCAACCGAACTAATGCGGAGTTCAAAAGAACATTTACATGACCACGATTCCGTTAGGTATACGAGACCACCACATTCGGTGGGTTAATCCCGGATTAAACTGTAGAGAACGGTCCAAACTTCTTTGCATGTTTTTCTATGTGAAATGGCAGTTGCTTTGCTTAAAGAGAGAACAGCTTAAAGAACAGCTTAAAGAACCACCCGTCGTTCCTTTTTAAGAAGACAGAAAACTTTTGAGAGAGCAAAACAATTCAACATGATTAATTTTTCCGTGCGGCATTTTGACGTTTCTGTGAAGCTGGAATTGTTGACTTTCGCGGTGGTTTGTTTTCTTGTTAGTTTGTTGGCATTTGCTATGGTTTTCAATCATTTTTCAAATGGTATACACACTTTCAACGCGGTTGCACCTATAGCAAAAGTAACGTAGTGGGACTAGGCAAAATTTAGGCGGGCTCTTGAATTGTCAGAAAAAGGATGCCTAGGTTCCGAGTTAAACAGAAAAAACAAAAATTATTTTTAGTCTGGCGATTCATTAGGACTAGGGTATAGGCATTGGGTAGTATAGATTTACTAGAACTAAAGCACATCTCCGACAATACGTTTTACCGAGTCTCAGCTTTTTGTGCTCTTTGTTGTCCCTGGCGGCTTCTTTTAATGCCGGTCTAAGTCCCGAAATTATGACCCCAAAATAAATCTGGAAAACATGTCGAAAATGATGAAGTTTTTAAAATTGATGACAATTTTAAACTTGGGCGTTGTGGTTTTGGGTGAAAAGATATTCGGTGCGTATGGCGCCTGAATTTAAAGATGTCATAAAGCCCAAAAAACGACATATCGCCCAATTCTCAAGCTGTAAAGCGTCACAAAGCCCAAATGAATTGAAATTGAAAATTTTCTCACAGGAACAAATCGTTAAAAAAAATTTCGGCGTTATGACATTTAAAAGATGGGAGTGGCGTTTTTAGGATATGACTCCGTACGCCGGAAATGACTGCCGGTGAAAACATCTGCCATTCTTTCTCTACATTCAAAAGGTCAGTCGGAATTTGTTCAAACTGCATGAAGCACGCCATGCAACATGCAAATCGTAGTCCGAAGTCAGAGTCAGCCTCCTGGTTTTAGGTTTTGGCAGGTGAATTTGGAAAATGTTAAGTAAGCATTATTATACGCAGCCTGTATATGTGACAGATCCGACAAACAGAGCCAGGTTCCGTTCATTTTGAAAGTCCAAACTTTTATAAAGGTTTTTGAAAACGGTAAAAAGTAATATAAAAGAGGTTCGTGCCAAGGTGAATGAGATTTATTTTTGATTACTTGCCGAGGAAATTGCAATTTATATACAAGTTTTATACTAATGATTTTTACTAAGTAGAAGTTTTATATTAATGACGGATTAGTGGCCGGTAAAGAGACGGCATGAAATTTTGTTGTCCAAAGGCCATTTATTACCTGTATCCCATGTGTCAAACCTCACTGAACGAAATGTAAATGAACTTAATGCAGAAATATATTTTTATTTTGAATTTTTAGAACTTTTTTGTGTAGCTGTCTACTCTGAAGGGCACTTACTTCAAGAGGAAAGATGCAAAAAAAAAAATTTACGATTAAATGATTACAATTTTCCCTAATTTAAAAAAGTATAAATAAATTTATAATAAAACTTTTAAACAAATTGATAAAACTTGATTAATGAAATTCTACCGGCATTTCCATAATAGTTGACAGGGAAGTCATTTATTATTCTAGTACCATACCAAGTTCTTGTGTAATGTAAAATCGACGTATATATCTCTGCGAAACGATATGTCTATTGTCTATTCGTCTGGGCACATAATAAAATAAACAAATAAATGGCATAAGCAACTGATTCGCACTTTGGTTCGTCAAATATTTAACTCCCAATGCATTCTCAGAGTCATGATTAATTCATTATTAACAATTGGGTTTAATGTTTGTCAAACTTTGAAGAGGTTCTTGCTTCACTTTAAAATACATTTTCATTGATTTACCAAAAATAGCAAAATATACTCACGAGAATAATAAATTATCAAATTCGCGACGCAAGAACGAGACTATCGATTTTAACACATCCATCCTAGGGTGACACTGACAGTTCTTAAATTATTTTTTTTTGTCAACAACACAAATAACCAAACTTTAACGATTTTTTATGTTATAAATTATTTAAGGCACTGTTTATTTATTAATTTAAAAGGGAAATTGTAACACAGCGACTAACAGCTGTCGTCTTAATCCAGTGAAATGCCAGACACTTCTCCCAAGATTCACAGCATTGACTAGTCGTCTAACTACCATGCGCTCGAAACTGTGTCAGCTGGTGGTGATGACGGCTTTCAGTTCCATCCAGTCGCAGTTGTTGGCTTCGTTTTGTCTGTGGTTTCCATGCACACCGGCTGTCTTGTGTACATAAAGTGCAGATGTGTGTGTGTGCTGGTGCATTTATTTACAATTGCACCTTTGCCGCCTGCAACCGTATACCCCAGCAGCGAATAATAAAATTAAGCCTATATGTGCATGTGGATGCGAACATCAATGACATTTGATGGCAGGGGGTCTTTGGTAGCTCCTGTAATAGGTTAATCTGTGAGGCATCTGGTGTTAGTTGTTAGAGATGCTTAGAGTTTTTTTTCATTAAATACAAGATACAAGTTCGACCTTAAATGGTTCTCATATAACCGGGCGCCGCTAATTATTGCTGCCAAGGTTACATGAAATGAAGCATATGCGGCATAAAGTCAATGAATGGTTTCTGGGTTATATAGTGACGAATGACATGGGTCACTAAACGTATGAGAATGTAAACAAAAGGCAGCACGAAGAAAGTATGTTAAATTTACAAAAGAGAAAATAACAATTTTTTTTTTGTTAAAATTATGCAAGTGCTACGAGATTATTGTGTATGGGTGGGATAAGTTTTTTGCGGTCAACTCGAGTTGTGTGGTTGAAGGCGCACGTTCAATGCAGCGTCGAATCTGAAGATGACAGCAAATATGCACTTTAGGTAGGGTGCCTACTGCGATTTTCAAGGTCGTTATGAAGAAGTTTTTTAAAGCTTGTTTAAACTACTGATCATACAATTATGATCAATTGACTTTTGTATTGAAAGGGAGTGCCAATATTAAAAGTGTAGTACCTACAACAAAGTAGCGCAATTAGGAAAAAAAAAGTATGGAACTGCTTGTAGGGTGCTTGTAAGAACAGACTTATCGAGGTAAGCCTAGAGACCGGCCCGACAAGTATGTATTGGTTGTCTAACCTACTTGCGAACAAACTTCACCGTTTCCAAGACTTGGGTTGCTGAGCATATAAGCGCAAGTGTTGGGCAAAATAAAAAAATGTTATGTCGCCGCTAAATGGTATCTTTTTAAGAGAATAAAACGAAGAGCGACACCTAACTTATTCTAGTCAACGCCCAACCCACAGCCAGGCGGACCGTGCTCAACGATATTTAGGCCTGACCATAATAGCCTTAAATGAGCTTAAGTTAGATAAGATTAAGGCCTTAACATAATAGGCGGTAGGAGATAAGGCCCGAATGAAATAATGTCCCAAATTAAAAATATAATAATGCCCCAAAAGTGGGGCTTTATTTCATAATGAAAAACCAATGACCCCAAAATAAAAGTGAAATAAGGCCCCAATATTGTCATATATAATAAAGCTGAAAGAACAAGCAGGCAGGGGGATTGCAGGGGGCAGCAATTCGTGCTTCTTTTTGGGGCCTTGTTTCATTTTTCAGTTTGGGGCCCTCAGTTTGGTTTGCATTATTTCGTTGGGGCCTTATTTCCTAGAGCCAACATAATAGATTTAGATGAGCTTAAGTCGGCTTGCAGAAATGTCCCGTGTCGTGGCATACACGCAATTCATATGCCATGACCATAGTAGGATTTTATTCGATTTCGTTTGGTTTTCGTTAAGGCCAAACTATAAAAGACTTAAGTGAACTTAAGTCGGCTTTCAAAAAAGTCACCCGCAATTCGTTTGCTATGGCGATAAAGGAATTTTACACGATTTCGTTAGGTCTCCGATAACTTTTGTTAGCTTAAAGTTTTGTTTTTACTTGTCATTAGTTCATTAATTGTCAAATGTTAGCCCAAATTTATTTTTTAAAGTGCTTTAAATGTTAAAAGATCCGTGAAAGAGGAAAATATATCGAGAACTGTACGCTGACCTCAAAAGTTTAGCACTTTTTAAGCCTTCAGCCCAATAAATCCGTTCAATCCGTTACGTTTAAGTACACAAACAACAACTCAGTGAAATAAACACTTTCTTATGGGAAGCGACGTACGTCACGAAGTTCTTCTATGGGCCCCTTCACAAAAGAACGTGTATATTTAACACAGTTGTCAGTTTCGTACTTCTCCATAACGGACGCAACTGATTCAATGGGCTGAGGGCTTTATATCGAACAATACCTTTTATTTAGATCGGAGATATTAACATCCATACTTGACGAAAAATTGGCAACATTTTTAAATTTGATTTTAAATTCTCAAGGCAACGTGATCTTTGAGCGGAACTTGAGTGGAATTTTCGTTGTATTTCGATTAGTTTAATCCCGTTTAAGGGGCCAACTATAATAGTCGGAAGCAAACTGATGCTAACGTCATTACCGGACGAAAAGTTAACTTAAGTTTCGTCAAACAGACAAGCATCCTGCAATTGCCTTTTGCAAAAGTATAAATCTGTCAAGTCGCAATTTCCTTTGTTTTGCAAAGCGTTGTTTTGTTTGCGTGCATCTATTTTAAAAGATTAAAAAAAAAAACAATTAAAAACAATTCTGCTTTCTTTTGGTTCAAGTTCAATAGAATCAGCCACACCAAAACCAATTTTAAAATCTACGTACAAAATGTGCGGTCGGGAGCGCTCAAAACGTACGAAACAAAAGTCAAATAAAAATTGACGAAACTGACCCGACCGACATTATTGGCGCGTTATACGAATCGAATGTATTGGCACAATTTCTTAAGGCTCCGTACGTAGCATTCAGTCTATTATAGTTGGCCCTTAAGCCTTTTATGGTTAGACCTTTAACTTCTGTTGGATGAAGCTAATCAAACTTAATCAAGTAAGTGGTTTGAGGCGGAAGTTTGACAGCCGATGAGAAACACAAATCTAATACGATTTTCTAATCGTTCACTTAAATCTATTAGTGGCACCACAAGCGCTTGGCAGAGATTCAGTGGGATTTTTGCTGTGTTTTGACCGAAAGATTAATCCATCTTAAGCCTATGTTGGTTTGCCTTAAAGTTGTCAAAATTATCGACTCTCGAAATAATTGTTTCTCCCTTCACATAGAAAAACACAGGAAAAGAAGTTCGCGTTGTTCTCAGGTGTCATTTTTTCAATTTTTTCATAGAAATACACAAATCAACTGCCATTCTACACAAAAAAAAACCATTCAACGAAGTTATTACTGTTCTCCGATTCCTGATCCGGAATTTACTAACCAAACTTGACGAGTTAAGCCGAGATTATGCTCTGATTTAAATTGTCTGAAAACTCATTCCTGGGGTTGATCTCAGTTTAACTCCGAAACACGGATGATCTCGCACTAAAAAACTGGCCCTTAATCAGCCTTTCAAACGCCCGGCTTTTCAGTGCCAAGTTAAGCCCAGCTTAAACCAAGATCTGTTAGTCTCATAACAAAATGAATCCGGAGTTAGCTCAGCGAGCAGTTTTTAAGTGCAGAGTTAACCTCGTCAGTAAAGTTGTCAAAATCTTTGACTCTCGAAATTATTGAATTGAAAACTGAGCCCTTTTGGGTACTGAACTGCTAACTACCGTTACTGGAATGAGAACACTTTCTTTAAGGACTTGTAAGTACATAAACTATGTTCCTCGAACCTGCCACCCGCTAAAATATCAACCATCGATATAAATAGAGTAGCTGCACAGCCTAAAAACTCAGTAAACTGTTGAAAGCACAACCAGATCAAGCGCATTCACAAGCATTTCACATATATCACGATGATTGACGAAAAAATACAACTCACATGTTGTGGGCATTGTATTCTTCACATACAAAGGGACCTAAAATTTTTTTACCGAATCCGAATGGCACTTTGAGAAGTTTTCCGAGACAAATGATGATGGTAAGATGCCGTTTGCAGATCTTCCCAAGCCCCTAAGGAAATCTAAAATCATTGTGCTCCTTAGGCCAAGGAAAGGTGCAGTTGCAGAATCACCATGAAGCTAGCGACCTATTTCTCTCCTACCAATTGGCCTAAAACTATTGAAACGTATTATCCTGAACCAAATAGGCACTGCTATTGAAAAACCAAACAAACTTTATCGAAAACAGTTTCAGAACGATAAAAAGACCTGTTTAAGTTTCGAGGCTCTAACGAAATTCAAAAAGGGTCTCTGGAACATGACTCTCAAAGCCTAATAGCCACTATACTCAATGCAGTGTCTCCATTTCCATCAACGTCGACCATAGTTAAACAAAAAAGCTCAACAACGGCCTGCCGTTGGGGTCAGCGTTTTTTGAATGTGAACACCTGTGCACTTTCAACTACTTCCATCTGGAAATTTAACCACAAGACGCTTAAAATCTATGTCAGGAAGAGACACAGGACCGGAAAAATCAGTCACCATAATTGAAAGGACTGATGGGGAGTTTTACCAAGCTAAGCAAATGCAGATACTTGAAGGGAACTGCGCGAGTTCTACTTGAGGTGGGTTGAAGATGGGCCAGATTCCCAAATCAGAAAAGTACTCGACAGAAGCTCTGGTTTTTCCACTTTGAACGCAGTGGTCCGAAGAAAACTGGGAGTATATTGCTTGAGCTTAAAGGAGCTATATCCGAAAACCGGAAAAAGTCTCGACAGAAGCCAGGGAAGGTTAAAGGCTGTCTGTCACAGAACTCGACGCAACCTTCTCGAAGATCAAAATCAAGCAACTCCATTGTCTTTAAAGCCACTCGTTCTGCACCTAACACCGCTTGGCCTACAGGTAAAAAAACTTGCTGGCAATAGTGTGTTACGACTAACTAATTTAGATCAATTAATCGACTTCGATACACCGTATGATATTTTTCTCCAGGCAGGGAGGACTGGGGAAATAATTCAATTGTGCGGCCTAATGAAATTGCAGTCTTCAAAGATGGTTCGAAATCAGGCGAAGGAACAGGTTCCGATATTTTCTTAAAAGACCCGGAACTTCAAAACTACCAGATAAAAGCAGTGTTTTTCGATCAAAGGTTCTGGCTGAATTCAGGGCGGCCGAGCTTATAATCGATTTGTGGAAGAAATATCGCCATTAACATCGATAGCCACGCTACTCTCAAGACAATGGAATCGATCAAAACTAAATCGAATTTAATCAAGGGCGGTCAGAACCGCGTGAAAATGTGCTGGGGCATAGAAGTAAATTTTCAAGCCGACGAGCTTGCAAGAAGAGGAGGGCGCCTTGGAAATAGTGAGGTTTTTCACATCAAGTCGCACCCCTCTTCGTAGTAAGAGGCACTATTGAGGAGAAAAGTACAATGGCTGCCAAACAAAGGCGGTTTAGTCTGACTGGACACGGGGTACCTAGGCTCTCTGGCCACGTTGTGACGGAAAAGGATCGAAGGGACTGTTAAAAATGAGTTGGGACAAGCTTAGGGCTTTAGTGGGAATTCTGACGGGACACTGTCTCCCGTGGAAACACGCAAAGAGGCTCAGGCTTCCTGACACGGATATTTGTCGCTTCTGCAATGATCTGCCGGCGGTTGAAGATATAACACGCATACTGTGAAACTGTGCGAGGCAGTTTCACGTACGCGCAGGAATATTTCTTCGAAAGTTTAGCGGAAATATGCAGCGCACAAACTTTAAAGGCTTTCTTGGCTTTTACAGGGAAATCGGCACGGGTATTCCAAAAAATCGTATACCTACATGCCATCAAGGTAACTTAGTCGGGGTCAGAGTATCATTTTTAAGATACAGGAAAGTTGTCGCGAGAATTTGGAATTCAAAGCGGTTTGTATAAGGCAAGGTTGCATCCTTTCACCAAACATTTTCTCCTGACGATCTTACCGCAATGCCTTCTGCGCGCAGTATTTTCTTCTGGAAAAGGGAGTATTTGAGAGTATTAAAGAGGCTAGATTCTAACAACTCGCCTAAGACATCTTGATTACGAACACGACTCGACTTTATAAAAACAATTTAACAAATGCTTTTACCTACAAATACACTACATTTTTCTTTTCAACTCGTTCCAAAGGTAGGCGTGATCAAAAAAAAAAGAAACTGTAGCATAGCCAAAAATCGGTTCAAGTTTTTTTTTATAGGGTGCTCACCTTCACAAGTTGTGGGTATGTCCGAGGAAGCGCTTGGAAAACTTGGTTTGTCACAGAATTTCCAGTCTTTTTTTAGATCCATGCCTACAGACAGCGCAAGCACAACCAAACAGAATGATATGGCTTAATCCCCTGTCGATTATCGATATCTTAATGCGAGAACCACAAAGCAACCTGGGCTTGGCCTCGGCTTGACGTTTACAAGTTCAGCCATATGATTTCAGTGTTTCCTAGCACAATGAAGCTCGGCTTCAAAATGTTGTTTGCAAAGAAAAAGAGTGCGCAAAAAGAAAACGTAATGCTACGTAATAAGGCTCAGAAGCCCAGCACGAGTTCAGATGCGATGAACTTTTGCTTCGTGTGAAGCAAATTGGGGTTGATTTCGATCGCACACACAAGGTCAATCAGTCTGCCTTTGGCTATATTTGTACAAGAGTGTTGGTCATGCATGGATATGACTCAGAATATCTGTTTGTGTCCATATTTTGGGCCAAATTGCGTATTATTTATTTATTAGTTAGACAGGAATGTTACACATATATATGTACACATCACTAGCTACCAGGGCTTTCGGCTGTGTGTGCATTTGTATTTTTTAATTTATCGTGGCATGCTTGGAGAACGTTGTGACTGCATTTAAAATTCTCTCTCCATGAGCGAAATGTCATGGCGAAGCCGGTTCAGAGGCCACTTATCGTAACGGGGCGAGGCCGAAGCCTAGGGCTGCTTTGTGGTCCCCTCTTAAAGGTCTGAAGGATCCGCGGTGATTTTTCAACGGGTTTACAACCATTGTTTAAAAGAAATGTACTTTGGTTGGGTAGAATAATTGAGTCGCCAAGCATAAAAGTTTCTTTTTTATAGAATTATCTAAAGCAGGCTTTAAAAGCCCAGCGGTGAGACGGAAGGAAGACCACATATTTTTGTAATTTAAATCTCCAATTGAGAAGTCTTAAGCAAAAAAAAAAGAATTTGTCTTTGAGGCTGATTTTGCAGCACTGATGGAGAACTAAACATCAACACTTCGAAGATAGGCTAATTAAAGTACAAGATTCCAAGAAGATAAGGACTTTTTATCAGTTCAGTCAACTAGATAAAAGAAATTTGTCGTTTCTTAGTTTCGCAGTCACCAGCAGATAGTATTGTAAAATGGGCGGCCAGATGTGGTATCTTGTGGCTTGTCTATTAGTTTCGTTGGCTTTAAATACGTGGGCTTTGCCTCAAAAATGTCCTGGTTAGTGGCAACATTCCAACAAAAGTATAACTTTCAAGCTTTGATACTAAAGTAAACCTTTATAATAGATCGCAAGACAGTGGTATGTTATTGGGCCAGTTGGTCTGTTTATCGTCCAGGCGATGGAAATCAAAAAATTGGCCACATCATCCCTGAATACTGTACCCATATTGTGTACTCGTTTGCTGGCCTTAACATTGACGGTGAAATAATCAGTTTGGATCCCGGTTTAGACGTAAATAATGGTAAGTGTGAAAAATCTAAGTATGATTTATTATGTGTTCCAATATCCATACTCGATTTTGAAAAGGTGCCTATGAAGACTTGAACGCCTTGAAGGAAGAAGATCCAAGTGGTTGCTTAAAGATTATTCTTGCCATTGGTGGCTGGAGTGAAGGTTCTGAAAAATACTCACTGGTAAGTGTGTCTTATAAGGACCAGTATTGGGCTTAATGCATCATTCTCAAAAACAGATGGCCGAATCGGCCAAGAGCCGTGAAAAATTCGCCGATAGCGTTTTGCGATTTTTGGTCTTCTACGGGTTCGATGGAATCGATATTGATTGGGAGTATCCAACACAGCGCAGAGGCCTTCCAGCTGATCGAGAAAACTTTACAGAACTGTTGAAAGTATTAAAAAAGAAATTGGCACCACGAAACAGAATAGTCACTGCGGCGGTTACAGGAGCAGTGGAAACAACGGAGCTGGCCTACGATCCCAGACGCATATGCAATGAAGTTGAGTTTATTTCGATAATGGGTTACGACTTCCATGAGGTCAACAGGACAAGTATTCATTCACCGTTGAGGGCGGAGCCTGCTGAGAACCGCACGACAATCTCGGACACCATAGATTATTATAAAAAGAATGGTTGTCCCGCTAAGAAGATTGTTCTGGGAGTGCCGGCATATGGGCGATCTTATACCCTCAAGGTTGCGCGCATCACGAAATTGGGTGCGCCAGCTTCAGGGGCGGGCAAAGCTGGTGACTACACACGAGAAAGTGGATTTTTGGGCTACAATGAGATATGTGAGATGCAAAGTAAGCAGTCGGGCTGGAAGAAGGAGAACATGAAGAACAATGCGGCTGTGTACGCGTACAATGGCAAATTTTGGGTTAGCTATGACGATGAGCGTACAATTGCGCAGAAGGCTGAGTATGTCTTGCAAGAAGGTCTTGGCGGCATGATGATGTGGTCCATTGATACGGATGAGTTTCGAGGATATTGGTCAAATGAGACTTATCCCTTACTACGAGCTATCAATAGGGGGCTGAAATGGGATGTTAAACCTTATGAAAAGAAGGAACAGTATTTTCGGTGAGAGTAAAATAAAAGTTTTTTCGCTAGGCTGATAAAGCCTAGGACTGTTTATATATTGGATATATTGGGAAAAGTTTAATCCTGAGCCGAGACATGTATTAATTTCAAAAATGATGAAACGTCTATTATATATGAGCTATTTGGAGCAGCTGATAAATCGCAAATTATGGCACGGTACCAGTGCTACAAGTTGGAGCTTTCTCAGCCATACCGTTGCTTCCTCTAGTCTCTCGGTGCTTTTTTTAGGTGCTTTCTTGCTACCGCAAAAAGGGCTAAGCTAGAAAAGAGGGGAAAACAGAAGAAAACATGTCTAAGCCCTGTTCTAGAAGGTTTTCTAACACACATGTATCCATCACACAGTATAGATTTAAAGGGTTGAGAGGTCTCAGGGATCAAGAGGTAAGGCTCTGAAAACCAAATCAGTTTATGCGGCAGCTTCCGCTGAAAGGCATGTCAAGACAGCGTTGGCCGGTGGTAGCTCTTCTTTGTGATTGTGAAATGGTCAATACCTATGACTTGAAAAGGCTGCTCTTGCTCTCTTAATAGTGGCATAAGCTCCAATTCCAGGGTAAACATATTAAGTTTGGGATGCTAAGCTTAAGGCTGTGATACTGTACAAACAGTAGATTGGTGAAGACGATCACCTAAATATTTTCACAAACAACAATTGGAAGAGAGTGAAATTTATGCGAAATGTGTAACACAGATGCTTTGCAATTATTCAATAGCTGATAGCCTTCACGGGATAGACCATAACGCTTACCAAAAGTCGTGGTTACAGGCATGCAAAACATCAGGGACGGTACAAAGCCATCTTACTTACTTACGCGCTAAGGAAGCGCTACGCCAACGGGAGGGAGAGAGATGCTAGAACAGAATCAGGTTCAAAAGTTCTACCAAAGGGTTAAAAGAACCTGACAAAGGTTTGAAGTTCAACCTAAAGGTCGTGTGAGGACGATCAAGGAGATAAATATTTCAGATTGTATAACGGTGAATTGAATGAACCATTTAAACTATGCGAAGAAGACATCCAAAAAGAATACGAAAGATAGCTACCGCCACCCCAACCTGGATGAAGCGAAAGTATCTGTTTTTTAACAATGTTTGCAACGGCGCAGGGACATAACCTCCAGGGACATAAGCCCCAAATTTATTTTTTGAGCCTTATGTCCCACCGATATGAGACATTAACCCCAAAAATCATTTGGGGTAAATGTCTCACACGTGTGGGACACAAGCCCCACATTTTTTCGTCGGAAATGGGACATGAGTCCCAAATTTTCGCAGAGAGTTCAAAACTGTAATATCCGGTTTAATTGAATCCAATTTCTTCCCACCATACTTTAGGGCAAAGCGATTTAATGTTTTTATTCATAAGGCTATTTTTTTTAAAACTTGGACATGAAGTTCGAAGCTTTTGGATTAACAGTGTTTGGGTGGCCCACTTCGCGGGTTCAAATGATTTGAACTCCCTTTTTCGCGCAGGATTTAGCCCCTCACGCGACTTCGTCAGGGTAGGTGCTAGTTGTCTGGCAGGCGCCTGTGGCCAAGTCGGGTATGTTAAAGTTGAAGTCTTCTTAGTTTTTTTGCCAGTAACTTTTGAAAAATTGAGTCCGACATTTTCCCGATACATATTCAGAATAAGGACGCTCAATTTTGGCATTTGGCGGAACAGGACATAATCGAAATTGGCATACTAACGGCTATCTTATCATTTGACATATTATATCTTACCATTTGCGAAGAAGGACAAGATCCGTTTTTGGCCAAATGGTCCCGCATGCTTTTGACATTTCTATAAAATTGTGTTAGATGGGACATAAGGACGTTTGGGGCTTATGTCCCAGCTAGGTGAGACATTAGCCCCAAAAAATAAATTTGGGGCTTATGTTCCTGCGCCGTTTGCAACAATGCAGCCGGAGCTGACGACCATCTGTCGAACTTTTTAAATCCGCTGGCGATTTCTAGAGGAGCATGCACCAGTCCATATATAGTATCACAACTCGGAGGACAGCATGCCCGATGGAAGAAGCATCAGCATTGATTGCCCCCTCTGAACTGCAACCACTATACAGAAGCATCAGTTTGCTGTCATATGTGAACGCTTAAAGCCGTTTGCCAGCAATCTGTTTTATCCATATCACGCCTTAGGCTTGGAAAGTGCACCATCCGTCATATATAATCACACTGCGTCAGACATTGGAAAAATCCAGGAATTCCTCACTCACAAAGTTTTCATAGATTTAAAGAGATTTTATAAAGACGAGCTATATATATTAGTTAGCTACGTCTACTTTTACATCTCTGCCAGACTCGTCAGTTTGTGCAGGGTGACGATATGGAAAACTGATGCTCACACTGTTACGTCAAGATCGGTAAAGACCTCACCGACCCCTTTAATGGCAAAAAACGATTTTGATGACAAGGTCAAGCGCTGTCAGGTGACTTTTTTAAAATCATTTTTGTGAGAATTGGGCAGAGCTCCGGTGCCAACACCAGAGGCACAATCTTGTACAGTTCGCATTCGCATACCACACGGCGAATATTGGTTTGGCAGTTATTAATAAGGGGAAAACCAATAGTGTCAAAAAGAAGAGGCACCTAACATCGACACGTGACGTCTTGGACAAGACATCACCATAGATAGCTTGAAAACTTTGAGATAGTTGTCTACTTTGGGACTTTGTCTACCTGAGGTCCGCTAAAAATTCAGACAACACTACCAGCGCTGAGAACAAACTAAGGTTGACTTCGTGCGGCTTAAAAGAACTTGGGATAAGGAGACGATTGGGTGGTAAAGCCCTTTCCCGAGCAAATACAGCAGAAGCAGCTTCGAGAAAAAAATCTGTTGGGTGATTTTGGACCCGTCTCCACCCGTCTGGTAAATTATAGGCAAGTGTGTCATGACACGAAAAATCAAAATGTGTAGTTTGATTTAGCTGACAACGTGCCTGACACCTCTGAATGCAGACACATTTGGCATGGGGGTGCACAGACGCAAGTGCCTGATATTTACTTGTCTCGTATGGGCTCCTTAAAACATTATACATCAGGTTTATAAACATAGTGAACATAGGTTCATAAACATAGTTTAGTCAACAACTGAGCTTAAATCACTTTTACACGTAGTCGTCGTCATCATCATTTTCTCTTGCCTCTTATCCTTTAAAAGGGTCACGCAGTAAAGCCGGGTAAATGGTCCTTCCATCGTCCTGGACCCTCCGCCACCAATAAAAGAGACACAGGCGCGATCCCTAGGCGGGTCTCGGATATGCTATTTACCTGATGCCACCATGCACCTGTCGGGTGGACGATCGAGGTGCTCGCATCTCGGCTAGTATGACCTGTCTAGGAAGTCTGTCTAGGGGCATGCGAACAACGTGTATAGACACGTTGGGCATAATAATATAGGACATAGATCCTGTCCCTAAACCTGCATTGTTACAAGGAACAGAAACAGAAACAGAATTTCATGCATGAGTGACGCAAAAAGCATTCAGCGCATTAAGGTTTCAGTTGCTAATGTATGGGAATCTGTTTCTGTTCCTGTTTTACGTTGCTTCTGATAACTCGGCTTAAGAGTAAAGCTAGAATCGCAATTCTGTCGTTGTGCGTTGCCATCCTTTTCCAAAACTTTACTATACCTTACGTCAAAGTACGCACCAAACAAATTTGCAAAATTAAATGCCGCTTTACGTTTTGGGTGTAGGAAATTGTAAGTATCAGCTCAAACACATTCACATATTACTGTTGAAAGATTTTTTTAAAAGATATTTGCAAAAGAAAGAGCAGAAAAGATGCTCATGAACAGATGTGCATGCTACAAACCAACCCATTGCAAGTTTTCGCGAAAAACTGAATACAAAAAATAATAATGAAAAACTTCACATTCACTACTCAAACCTCTTTACTCTACGCAAACCTGGGGTGGAATCCTCTAAAGTGATGGCTGATGGTCACCATGTTGATTATTAAAATTGACCATCACCGAGTTCTTGCTCTCTGTAAAGTGATCACCAAAAAAAGTTTTAAAACTTGGCAGCACATACATTTTCATCTGTCAGTTGATGTCATTTCAATACAGCGCTTCACAAATAAATCTAATTTACTTTTGTTTACATTACGATGTAAAAATGTACGTACATATTTTAAGTTATTATTTTTGTTTGAATTCTTCAATTCATTAATTCAAGGTTTCAAGCAAATAAACATCAAATCGAAAGGATGGCCGATTTCATGGCAGCCCACTCCTAATTACCGAAAAGCTACGATTCACGACTTACGAGATACGACTCTCATATGTTGGAAAAACCACTCAATAATAAAACGGGAACATTTTTGCTGGTTGTAAGTCAAAATGGTCCTCCAAAAAAATCAATTCCATAACGGAAAGTAAAAACTTTCCGAATATTGCGTGAAGCAGTCCTTAGACTTGGAGTTATCCACTATCGTTCTTATTGGTTTTTTGACTGAAAAACAAACTCACTTAGTTACACATATCACAGGAACACAAAGGTAATCACTAAAACTGACGGAGTTCAGAAAAAAACACAAAAAGAACCCAATTATTGCAAGAACACGACTAGCTTTAATGGAAAGTGACACTAAAATAGCTGTCAGCTGAAATTCATCACAAAATGGTGATGATCACTGTGATCATCACCTTACGGGATCCCAAATTAAAAAATGTGATGATCAACTATCAGTTTTCACCTTAGAGGATTCCACCCCTGTTTATATTATGACAATAAACAGACACAAACCCTTTTTTGTCTCCACACATAAACTACTGGCGACAAGAAAACTATACTCACTCACCGCGAGGATGTTCAACGCACGCAAAAGTAGAAAATAGATCTACTTTTGCGTTGTTGATGCGTCTACGATATTTACGGTCAAACGTGGGGTGAAGTTTTAAAGTAACATTTTGTTTTGCCCCATATGCGCTCGTTGTTTTCTACTCTGTTTGTCATTGAACGCACACAGCAACGCAACATTGCGTTTTGAACTTAACGCCAGCAACGCACGCCAGAAATCTCATTTCATGACCGTAAATGTGTTGCTTATTTATGTCTAGGAAAATTATACTGGCGAGTGCTCTGGAGAACTAGCAAATTCAATTGCTTAAAACTTCTGTTTTGCACCATCAACAAAGCAAACTCATCCGCCACATTGAAACATCTCGCACAAAACTTTTTTAAAATTCTTACTTCAACAGAGGAAGTATACTTTTGGAATTCACTGCGTGCAAGCATATTTCAGGACACTTTTAAACTTCAAATTTTTAAAAATAAAGAAAGCGAAAGTCGTCATCACCTCAGGGCAATGTTTTTGTGTGATAGGTTCTCCTATCCTGAGAGCACAAAAAAAAATAATTCCTGTGAAACCAAAGAGAAGAAAAAGAAAAAAAATACGATTTAAGATTTTATTTCATTTTTCATTTATTATTGGCCATATTGACAAGAATTGTTTATTTGATAATTATTAATTGTAACATTGAAATACATTTTTTTTATTGAAACATATTTTATGGTTGTGCTACATTTAATAAAAGAAAGAAATAAAAAATAAAAAAACATAACGACTTTACTTTCATTTTTTTACCAACTATTATGTGAACATACCTGATTTTTTTTTTTACTTTATTTTCATATATATTTTTAATTTAAAACGTACAATACAAAATTAACATAAATACACGTCGACACGTGTTTTTTTTAATACAATGCGTTAAAAAAGAAATAAAACTAAGGGACTAAGAGTTTATTTATTTTATCGGTATTTTGATAAAACAAAGCAAATTTAATGGATTTAATAATAATCAAAAGAATTGCAGCAATTGAATCTTATAACTTAAATTAAGTATTTTAATGTAAAGTTGTTTTTTTTATATATAAAAGAATTTTGTTAAACAGAATGGAAGCCTAAGTTAATCAAAATAAAAAATTTATCGATAAATTTTCTGTTTTCTTTTTTTATTTATTGCAGTTACATTTATGTATGTAGAAGATATATAAACACTTTTTATACTTAAAACAAAAACTTTGTAAACCTAATAAAGTTTATTTTATGCAATAAATCTGAGCGTGAAAAATTATATTATTGTGTAAATAGTTTTTGAAATTTATGTAGAATAAAAAAAAAAATACCCTCTATATCTAAGAATTACATACAAAATAATAAACAAATTTTACTTTTGTTCAACACATCTTACATGCAAAATAGTTAGAAAAAAAAAGATTTTTTTAATCATCGTATTTTTAAAGAGAACATTCAACAAAAATATATATCGACACATCTAAGTAAACAAAACGTCATGTTGCCATTCGTGCAGCAAGCAAATTGTTCCTAAAGGTAGTAAGGAAAGCTGAAAATGTATAAAAACAAATAAGTAAACAGGTAAAATTGGTCATGACTTAAAATATAAATGACTAAGTAAAAACTTAAATTAAAGAAAAGGAAAAACAAAAATAATCCAGTTGTAAAAGCTTAAGCCCATTTTCTGCGATGAGGTCAAACTATAAGCTGCGACCAAAATAAGTGACGACTTTCGAGTGGCTGCAACTTTTTGATCCGATAACGTGCTGTGAGAAATCATCTGTGTCCAAAGACTTCTGATAAAGAGCATTCTAAGCCCGAGGCTAACACACATTTTCCGTGGATGTCTTACACATGGATACTTTCCCAAAGCGTGGCGGGAAGTTAATGTTATCTTCATTCCTAAGGCAGGTAAGAGCAACCATCATCAAGCAAAAGACCTCCTAAAGTCTATCATCTTTCTTGATAAAAGCTGTCGAGACGCAGCAAACTTAATTCAATCAATATGTCTTCCAACCAGTACGCTTACCTGAAAGGCAACTCGGTAGAGAAAGCGTTACACGAAGTGGTTCTTAATATAGAAGCGTAACTGCAAGTGAAAGAATACACCCTCGCAGCGTTTCTTGATATAGCAGGTGCCTTTAACAACGTTACCACGGGGAAGCTATTGAAAATGCGCTCAAAGATACTGGAGCCATTAAAATGGTTTGTGGCTTTATAGTCGCAATGCTAAAAGACCGAATAATATCATACAAACTAGGGGACTGTATTAAAAGGATGTAGAGAGGAACCCCGCAAGGTGGAGTGCTCTCACCTCTCAGATGGCTTCTTGTAATGAAGAGGAACCCCGCAAGGTGGATTGCTCTCACCTCTCTTGTGGCTTCTTGTAATGAACACAAATCTAATGAAGCTCAGCCACTCCCCGGTGAAACCCATCGCTTATGCTGCCGATCGTGTACTCATAGCACGTGGCCAATTTTTGTCAACACTTGTTGACTTAATGCAGGATGCAATTAACTGACTCAGCCGATAGACAGGAGCATGTGGCCTTAGCGTAAACCCGTTAAAAATGGAGCTAGTCCTCTTTACAAAAGGAGGTCAATCCCGGATGTAGAGCTACCAACACTCGAAGGCTCGGCTCATCAATTATCTGAAAACGCTCAGCTGGAATCTAAACATCCAAGAGTTAAAGAAACACAGAGTTAAGGAAACACAGAATTAAAGAAAGAGTTAAGAAACACAGCCCTATGGATATATGCAACCGAATTTGCGGGAAAAAATGGGGTCATTCCCTTAGCATAGCAAAATGGTTCTACACAGCTACAGGAAGAACCATACTCACGTATGGATGCTGCGTCTGATGGTCAGCTATAACCAAACAGAAAAATCTCAAAGCCTTAACTTAGGTCCAAAGAATGGCTTGTCTCGTCACTACAAGTGCTTTGAGACTGAGATCCACTCCTACAGTCATAAGCTTAACGCCTATCGATCTCTTCATTAAAGAAAGCGCTGCAAAATCGTCATAAAACTTCAAGGGACAAGCAATTGGAGTACAACATCCTTAGTACACACAGCTCAATCATGCACACACTGGGTATGGGTTGCTGTGTAGGTATAACAAACCACATAACACCTTGCCGTGACTTCAATCAAGTGTGCACTATTCACATTCCTAGAAGAGAAGACTGGAGGCTGGATAACGTTGTAATCCACTCCGAGAAAGTAATCTACACAGACGGCTCTAAATCAAGTGCGATGGAACTGGAGCAGGTGTATGCTCTGAGAATCTCGGTATTTTAACAAACAGAAGACTGCTGAACTCCTGCAGTAACTTCCAAGCTGAAATTCTACTAATAGCCCCAAAGAAAAGCTTATAGCACTTAAAAGGCCAACACTGGCCATAGCCACAAGAGTTGTAACCGGCCACAACCTGTTGGGAAAACACTCAGCCAAATTAAAAATCATTAACACCAACTACATTTGCAGGGACTGTCATTATCCCGAAGCGGAAGAAGGTGTGAAACACCTCCTACCTCTACCTATGTCCAAGTGGCAGCAGGTCAACGTTTTAAACTTCTAGGCCTATTGTTCTTTGTGAAGCTGGACGAGCTTGCAAGAATATTGGTGGTGAGTACCGTGAAGCTTAGCAGGGACTCCGGCTGGGCCATTATATCAACAAGGAATAACCCTTACAAGTTTTCCCATAGGGTGACGCTAAGGGCCCTCATAGGGCTATGCGAGCTGGTGCCCTCGGCTGCTAGCAACTCTACCTAATGGTGGTATGCCAGTACATTTTTTCTTTATTTTTGTCTCATTGTCAATGAATTTAAAGGAGCAACACAAATTCAACACAAAATTTTCCAATGAGAATGAGTGTGTACGCAACAATCACAAAAATTGGAAAAATTGTGTGGATACGTAAGAAAAAATTAGCAACATGACGTAACGTAATAAAAAAATTACAAAAAATTTGTGCGAGTTCTCATTTTCTTTGAGTTTCAATTTTTCGCACATGTATCGCACATACACATGCAAAAAAGGTACATTTCCACGCGGCTTTTTTCATCGTTTGTTTACACGTATTTTGTTGTTGTCCTTATCACTCAATATCCATTTAAATGAGTAAAAAAAATGTTTCATACCAGCCGAACCTAACCTAACCAAGGTTAGGTCAAGTATAATTTCACTATGCAAGTTTTATTGCTCGCTTCTGGACTCTAGCAAGTAAAGGCAGTGATGGTTTCAATGCACCTGCCCAGACATGAGAGTTGCATTCAAGATCAAGGTGAATATAAATCTGTAAGGGCCGGTTTTTCAGTGCGAGATCATCCGAATCTCCGAGTTAAACTGAGATTAATACCAGAAATGAGTTTTTCAGTGAACTAAGATCTGGGGTTAATCTCGCCTTAACTCACCAAATTTGGTGAGTTAATCTCGGATTATCTCTGGAGAACAGTATAAACTTCTTCGAAGGTTTTTCTTCTGCGTGAAATGTCAGTTGATTTGCGCGTTGCTGCGAAAAATGACATTTGAGAATAACTCGAACTTGTTGTCCTGTGTTTTTCTGTGTGAAGTGAGAGTTGAGAGAGTCAATAATTTCGAGAGTCGAAAATTTTGACGACTTTGTTGACCGAGTTAACTCTGCACTGAAAAACAGCTCGCTGAGTTTCGATTCCAGATTCGTTTTGTTACGGGATCAACAGATCTTGGTTTAAGCTGGGCTTAACTCAGCACTGAAAAACCGACCCTAAGTGCAATTCTGTGTTGCTTGTATGACAGTAGACAGGACTAGGTTTTTGATGCTGTTTTTAATTTCTAAATTTCCCAGTGGTGTGCTGATTATTTTACTTTTCACTTTTACCCATTTATGTAACGGAAAAACATTTTGAAAATCCCTTGCGGCCAGTTTTTCAGTGCAATATCATCCGAGTTTCGGAGTTAAACTGATAACCGGGATTGATCTCGGCTTAACTCGCCAAATTTGGGGAGCTAATACCGGATCAACTTTCGTGAACAGTATGAACTTCTTTGAATGTTTTTTTTTCTGTGTGAAACGTCACTGGCTTTGCATGTTTCTGTGAAAAGTGACATCTGAAAATGACTCGAACTTCTTTTTCCGTGTTTTTCTATGTGAAGTTAGAGCTGGGAGTGTCAATAATTTTGAAAGTCGAAGATTTTGACGGAGTTAACTCCGCACTAAAAAAAACTGTTTGCCTGGTTAGCTTTAGATTAGTTTTGTTCGGGGATTAACAGGTCTTGCCCAACAGGAGCTGGGCTTGAAAAACTGGTCCTTAGAGGTGGACTTAAGCCTACATGATTTTAAAATGAAATAAAAACCTTTACAATGAAAATATACAATTTGACTAACTACGACAAGAATTCTTGAAACGTAAACTTAATCGAGAAAACCACATACATTTTTTTTTCTCAGGCACTCGCAATACATTTAACAAACACCAATAAAGACTAAATAAATTTAATTAAAACTAAATTAAAAAAATTATGCTACCTACATTTTTAAAAACGGCGTAAATATTTGCCAACAATTTAAACAAAAAAAAATAATGAGTATTTTCAAATCAGCTGCTCGTATAAATAGAGTCAATAAGTTAAAAAAAAAAACGCTTTTTTAGACTTTCGTTCTATTGTCAGCCACTATATTGGAAGTAACGTTTAAGCCCCAAAAAAGTAAAGAAAGACGGTTCGAAGTCAAACCGTATTTTATTATTTGGCAGCTGAAGTTTCACATTAGTTGTCAAGACTTGATTAATTTTGGGAAGCCATTTACAAATACCAAAACAGGCAAGATTTTTTTTTTCGTTAAATATTTTAAGATAAACCAAAACTGGAACGAGGACAATAACCATTTAGTAAATTAACCGAAAAGAATTTATACTAGAGTAGAGTTTACACAAATATATTTTTCTAAGTGTAGTTAATATTATTTTTTTTTAACAATAAATGGACCGTGCATTCACACCAATATGTATATTATAAATATTCAATTTTTTTGGAGTTCAGTACAACAATCACCACAAATAGTAATAAATTAATAGTTAAGTAAATATAATTATTTTTTTCCTAATATTTAATACATTTTTTAAAAATGTATTTCTGTATAACTATTTGAAATAGTGACACATAATAATGCCAATGAAATCAATTGACATCGATTTTTTTTGTTGTAAAATAAATTCGTTTCTTATTTTTCGTGTTGTATATATTATTTATTATTATTATTATTTGAAAAAAAAACGACCTTACCTTAGTCGCATCAAATTCAAAGAGCATTTAATTCGTTTAGTTGAATGTAAGGTTAAAGCTTAGAGCTTTCAAATGCACACAACTTACAATACCTAGGTGGGTTTAGGAGAGAGAAGAAGAAGTAATCGAATTCGTAATATAAGATTTTTGCAATAAAAATATAATCATGTGGATTTAAAATTAATCTTGAATTACAACCGTGTAATAGCTGAGTGAGAGTTTCAACCTTCGTGTATGTGCAAGAGTTTCGAATAAAGTTTGGTTAGGCAAATCACGAGAACTTTCTTCTTCTCTTCGTTCCTTCAAGTTCAGCCATATCAATACCGTATACCTACCTATATCGTAAATACATTTCATTTTCTCGTTTCTAACTGTGTTAAAAATACATAGCACTATAGGAAAAATATCTTTTACGAATAAACAACATCACAACCACATTATAGTAAATAGAAATTCTCTTTTATATCAGGCCTGGTTTCGTTTATAATTTCCTAATTTTACAACGGAAGAAAATTATTTAATTCTTATTTCAGTTACATTAGTAATGTACCTACAAATATATATTTATTTATTTATTTTTAAACATGTTTTTATGTACTTGTATACATATAACAGTAAAAACATTGAGTCAACCACATTTTTGGTTCTATAAATTCGTTGGGAAACCGATTTCGTAGAAAAAAAAAAAAAACAAGACACTTCGACGTATTTGTCGATTTTTATATCTCAAAAACAACTCTAGTGGTGCACAAGTGAGAATTTCAAATAAGAGTGACAGTTTTCACTTAAATACGTAGTTAAAAAGTTGAGGGAAATATATTTGATATATTTCTTTCTTTCTACTGTATCGTATCCATACTTTTTGACAACTATTGACAACCTTTCAAAGTTTTTTAACCTTGTTTATTTTAATATATAATTGATGGGTAGTATAATTCAACCTTCTTTCACTAAATTTATAAAATTTTACACTGTAGCACTTTTTCAGGGGTTTCCAGCGAATAACACTTTAAATAAAAAAGTTTTATAAGAGAAATGAACTTGCGATTAACACTGTGATAAAGAGGCGAAACATCAGTCTACTGTCGTCCACAATAAGCAGAAAATTTTCTAAGGTACAAAAATGGCTAGTTTCCTTACTGCAGATGCTCTGATATCAGCTCCTACCACGGGACTAGAGACAACCCTCAAATTTACGCCGTTAGATATCTTTATTAAAGAAAGCGCCGCTAAAATGACAATTCTACTTCGAGGAACATAAGACTAAACGCAAAAAGCTGGTTTGTAATTATGAGACACCACACAACACATTTTAAAATAGAGAAGACTGGAGTTTGGGAAGCGTTACAACCAACACCGAGATAGCAATCTATGCCGATGGATCTAAATAAAGCGAGGATACTGGAGCAAGTGTGTGCTTTGAGAAACTCGGTATTCTAATAAGCAGAAAACTACTGAAATCTTGCAGTATCTCTCAAGCCGAAATTTTAGCAATACTCAGAGCCACCGAAAGCTTAATGGTGTATTCTTTTGAACACCGCACTTCCACACCGAGCTGTCAAATAACACTCGGTGTTAGCGATAATTCCGGCGTGGTGTACACTCGGTTTCATTGTGTACAGAACGGCAAATAATGCACCGGTGCAGTCATTACGTTAATTTCTCGCAAGTGTCAAATCGCTTTGACTTAAATTTGTTGACTTTATTTTCATTTCGTGGTGTACACTCGGTTTCATTGTATACAGAACGACAAACACTGCACCGGTGCAGTCATTACGTGATTTTCTCGCAAGTGTCAAATCGCTTTGACTTATATTTGTTGACTTTATTTTCATTTCGTAGCGTGATTTTCTTGGCGTCGGTTTTTTTGTACTTTTTACTTAAAATGAATTTTGATAACTTTGAGTTTGTGATAATTAGTAACTTTTTATCGATTTCATACAATTTCAGTCGCGTTGCAAAAAATAACGAATAAAAATTGAGTCGAAACATCACACATACACAATCAACAAAGCTACACCCAACCTCCACCGTCAAATACGACGGTGGCGAAAATTCGCGTTCGGTGTCGACACCAAACTGATTGGGAGTTCAAAAGAACATTTACATGAGCATAATTCCGTTCAGGTGTACGAGAAAAGAACAAGATTTTTCTGTATTCCACACCAGTTTCACGATTCGGTGTTGGAAAGAATACGCCATAAGAGTTCAAGAACAATCACAAGACATAGATTGCCAAGCAGCCATTAACAAATCAATAAATAAATGAATAGAGTGGCGCAACAGCTCATGGTGAACCAGGACCAACTTTGTGGCCCTACTATTTTTTGCCGAATAAGAACGGTTCAAAAGTTTTTATAGACAAATGCTACTCTCAGAGGGTTTGTTAGACCCTCACAGATCCTCCAAAAAGGCTCTGGCAACACTAGGGGCCGATTACAATGTGCGAAGGGAATCGCAAATGTCATCCCATGACGATTTTGGTATTACGATGATGAATGGTGTATGCGCCCAATTATGCAAAACGAAGTTGAATGTGTTTGCGATATTTTAGTGACTAGTTTTACCGCACGCTTCTTGATCAGATCAAGTAGGTGCAACGTAGCCTTTGGTGCACCTTCCCAGCCGTGAGAGTTGTACTCCACATAACATAAGCTAACCGTTCCATTTCAATATCCGAAAAAGTGGAAGGTTTTCCTGAAAACGAATATGAATAATGGCCGTTTCACATTCAATGCGAGAGCAACAAACCAGAGCGGAAGCGACATCGCGAGACCAGAGAAATCGTTTATTACTACACAATGAAAACGAGAAACCGCGACGACTGTTTTGACTGCACAGTGACAAAACATAGCATATTTCTAAAATTTGTCGGCTGCACATGAATGGTTTATATTTCACAAGAATTAGCTTCAAGGAAAAAGAATACGTCTATTCAACAGCTGGCATTACTTACAACAGCGATTGACAGAATAATCGACGACCTCGGCGAGGGTTTTTTAATTTTTCAAAAAGGTCGGCGTGCGACACAGCCATAACACCGGTATTGTGTACCACGCCATACATTGCCATTGATTGAAATTCATTTGACAGATCGCCCGAGACTCTCGCTCTTGATGTGAAACAGGCATGAAGAATACATCAAGAGCGAGAGTCTCGCTCTTGATGCGACAACAGGCATGAAGTCGCCGCTAACCAAAATTTCTAATTGAAGATCAGGATACATCACCCAACTAATTATAACCTGTTTTATGTCTTTACACCTTGCCTTTAAAGGGTATCACTTAGAGCCCTCGTTAGTTGTCAGCAGTCTTTTCTTGCCTAAAATTACATGCCACTGTCTCGGAAGAAACGCCAATTTTGGTAGCAACAACTTCGAAGTAGCTCAATAGCTCAACTGGTGGATACTTGCTTGTGAATTATCCTGAACAGGAACCCCCTGTTGTATTACTCATTGGTTCAACAAATTATTTATTTATTCTTCTAGTTGAGTCTTATGGCACCGGATGCTGCAAATGTGCAGAAGAGAAACATTTTTTTCTTTAAGTGTCCTCAGTGCAAGTATCGGAGTAAACCGTCAATAAGGTCCGGCGTTAATTTCGCTTTAACTCGCCGAAGTTTATTTAAATTTCGAAACGAGCTCTGGAACTTCTTTGCGTGTTTTTTTTGCCATTTTTTTCTTTGAGAAATTACGGTTGGGAGAGTTAATAACTTCGAGTTGAAGATTTCGAAGGAGTTGACTCTGCAATTTAAAACTGCTCAATCACAAAAAAAATTGTGATTTGTGACATCGCTTAACCTTAGTCAACTCCACACCTGGTATTCTCAGTCCCCACAAGAAAAGGATATGTTGGTATAAGGAAACAGAAGCCTGGAAGGAACATTACAATCAACTACGAAAAAAACTTAACCGCGGTGGGCACGTTTTGGAGCCTAATGTGTGCGTGGCCTGTGCAACCCAACCTAGCCTAGGAGTAACTAATGCAAAGCAAAACTATTGATTTTCGTTTAGTGAAGGTCACCCAAACTAGAGGATCGACCCAAACAATTTAGTCATTATTTTGTATGCTTAAGCCGATGATACTTGAACTATATCTACGTTTGGTTCGGGCTTTTTCCGATGTAAACTAGAGCTATGCCCGGCGATGGGTTTAACAAGAAATTACCGACAAAAAGTTTAAGGCTTAAACAAACCACCAACAAAATAAAAATGTTGTTTTTCGAGTGACCAAATAACATAGAGTTCAAGAAGCTTTCAGCGTAGTTCTTCTTAGCACACTATAGAGGACGGTAGATTTATTGAGAAATCTCTAAACGTTTACAGGCAAATTCGAACCCAGGCGCAACTTAGTGTCAAATACACTGGGTTTAGTAGGGCAAATTCAGGTGTTCAACCTACAGAATCTATGACACAAGTGAGTAAGTGCAAGAGTTCGTCTGTGACAAACTTCTATACACCCGACCTTATATACCGTGCAACACCAATTCTTAAAATTTTTTGTCCCGAAATCATATATTATTTGTATATGCCACGCCCCTAAAAGTGGGTCTGGGCTAAAAATTAAAATCAATTAATTGTAATTTCGTTAGAGTCATGACAAAAATGCGTTAAAACCGAAAGCTATTTCGGAAAAAACTTTTTTTTCCTAAAAACGCCCCCTAAAAGTGGGCGTAGCTCAAAACTTTGTATGGACCAAACTTAGCAAATAGTAATATCTTTAATATTTGTCATATAATTTTTTTTCGATTTGGAGTGAACTTTTCGAGAAATCGGGTTTTTAAAGATGAAACATGTTAAAAGTGGGCATGGTCGATATTGTGGGCGGTGCAATGTTTGCCTTCTTAGAGGCGGGGGGTCATTATTGCACTATACCAACATTTGAGTTCCTACGCCTTGTCTAAATTGACCAAAAGGCATTTTAAAAGAAAATTTTAAATAAAGGTTGTCTTACATTGAAGACTGTTGTGGGCGTTGCCGTTGGCAGATTCAAATAGTTTTCACACTTTGTCTGTACAAAATAAGAACCAAAATACACACGAAGTTTGAGCATCCTAGCTCAATTACAAACTTCACACATACGAACAGACGGACGGACATAGCTTAATCGATTTACGTGCCGGTCTCAATCATATCTCTAGAAGGTCTTAGGGGTCTACGGCCATTATTTCACTGATTTACAAACTATGCATTAAAATTAATACACCCTGGGTCGGGTATAAAAAACAACCTAAAGCCGCAGCTACCATGAACGCAAAAGGAAAAAACAACCCGCGACTAATCTGTAGCTGCAAGGATATTAGCAATAATTATGAAAGCCGTTTTCCCGCTATGAAAATTGTCAGAATATTTTTTTTTTAATAAATAAAGCATGAAAAAATAAGCTTAGGTTTAATTTTTCTTTTTTAGTTTATGCTTTTGAAGCGAAACGATTGTAATTTATTATTTAAATGTCCTTTAAGGCATTTCTAACTTATCATAAAGTAATTTTTAATAATAAAAAAATTAAACTAAGCCCATACTAACCTCTTTTAAAAATGTCTCCTTAAATAAAAGCAACACAATGCTTTCTGCCGGTTATCTCTCTTCTTCTTTTGTTTTGTTTAATTAATTTCATTTCACAAAATTTATATCACCACTGAAAGTATTATGTTTTCTTTTGTTTTGTTTCTACATAAATATTCTCTGTACCATTGTTCCTTTGTAGCTCTTGTGTCCTTCTATCATTCGAACTTGTTTTTTGCATTTTTTTGTTTCTCGAATATTTATATGAATGTATAAACAATTGACTCGCTTCAAAAAATATTATGTATACCACGTTAAGAATTTATATTTTTTTGTTTTTCTTGTTTATATGCAAATTTATATATTTGTATATAAGTCGTTGTAAAATTGTATCATTTTTCTGGTGTGAACTTATGTTTCAACTTTTTGGACGTCTATAATTTTGTGTTTTATTTTTATTTTTGTCTAATAATGTTGTGTATATTATTAACTTTACATTTAAAGTCCACCTGGATAACCAGTTGCAAACTGGTCAAGTATATCGTCCATATTATTTTCTTGTTGGAACAACAAGTTATCTCTAAAACACGTACAGGAAGAAGAAGAAAAAAGAAAAAAATAATAATAGTAAGGATTTCTAAAAACCAATGATAAATGCAAAAATTTAAAAAATTAAAAATAAATAAACAGAAACGCATGCATACAAAACAAACAAAGCGACAAAAAAAAAACTATAACAACAAAACAAATCACAAGTTTACTCAATAAAGCGATATAATGTCGAAAGCACCAACCACATCGAATGAAAAGCACATGCAACGCTTGTACACACTTTTCTAAGTCATCGGCCAAGGACGATAAGAAATTTTGTTTCCTTCTTACACATTATTTAAAAAAAAAAAATCAAGTCCTGTAAAAACCGTCAAAAATTACAGCAATAAGTGATAGATAGTATCGCAAAATGATTTATGTGAGTTATTTCTTCTTTTTGTTTTTATAAACATTGTGTGTGTATGGTGAGTTAGTACTTTTTTTTCTGGTGAGTGTGAAAGCTCAACAACACAAATTTTTTTGTTTTACTTTTTTTTTGCAAATACACATTCAAACTTTTGTTAGATTTTCTTTTTTGTTTCAGATTTCTTATCATCACTATATTCGTATACAATCAAAATATTGATTTGTACTAAAAAATTACAGATGCATTATGGTGCTATTCTGGAAGCTGCAAGTTAAAAAAGAAAATAGAAAAAATACGGCATGTGATTAGGCAAAAGTTTATACAAAGGGTAGGTACTATGCAATCGTTAGAAATAGACATTTCATGATGTTAGCATGATGGAGATGATTTGCTTTGTTGTTTCGGTTATCTAATTGAGGCCTGATATCTAGAAGTATTTTAATTTTTTTTACGATTTTTAGCTGAAATTGTGTTGTGAAAAAAAAAATGCTTCGATGAATAAAGTGTCTAGTGGATGGACTTAGTAAAACCATTTTACTTCCGAAAATTATATTTTTACGAGCCAACAAACTAACTAATTGTTCTGCGGATTTATCTTCAAATCTCCAGCGCGTGACAGCGCCCAACTGATGAAACACCCGATGGGGTAGAGGCTACTGTTCTCTTTAAAACCTTTTTACACTACGCTGCGCAACGGCGGCGCCTACACCCAGTTACCAGTGCTTTAAAAATTGACTAAAAGGATTAGGCAACGCGGAAGGATTTCCTAAAACTTTGTCACAAGTGTACATGTAATTGCATCTGTCAGCATCATTGAAAGTAAGCAAAGGAGGATTTGTGATCATTTAAGCTCTTAGAGCGCGACCCTACAACAGTTCTTATATCGACTGACTAAGGAGGCACGGGTATTTAAATCGTGGGAAATCCCTTAACCCTCTGGTGTTGATTCTTTGGAGATTTCAGAGACTCTAACCTTCAGAGACAGAGGAAGGAATAATTCAGAGACGAGTCGAAAAACTCGGGTAAAACCATTCGGTTGCCAAGATATAGAGATATAAGGCAACTGAGCGGGAACTCAGGATGATGGTGAAAGGGCTAGTGGGCATATTAAGTCTACAAGAAATGAATTGGTAAAGTACGAAAACGGAAAAAAAACGCTTCTTAGACATTTGCAAAAAGTTTCCACGATGTACGATTGCTTAACTGAACGAAATGAGAATGGGATTGTTATCGTATTTGCTGCAGAACGATTGGAATATTGTAAAGTCAGGTACATATCCTTTTTATATTTCTAGAATTAGTGATGTACGGTGAGGTATGGAATTAACTTAGCACACGTGCCTTTTAAGTTGGGTTCAAGCAAAGGGAAAATATCTGTTCTACGTTCCCTTTTGTAACTTCGCCGGAAGAAAAGAAGTTAAGTTTTAAGGCGGAGTTTTCATCTACCTTTCCCCTACTGCGAGACAGGTACCTTATTGTGAGTGCGTCAGATTATTTTAACACTGATATTTGTTTCCCGGTCAAAATTTTGACAGAGTAAGCATCATACTTCCGGGACGGAGTGAATGGCTTTACGCTTCAACAACGTTGGAAACTATTGAAAAGAAAATTCGCAAAAGAGCACTGTGGAGCCCAAACAGTGCGTTAATTGAAAAGAATTTTGGGATAAAATAAAGCACCCACCGCCTCAGCTGTACGCAAATTTGAGCAAAAAGTTCGTGAGATTGGTATGGTAGTGAGCAACACTCATGATCGCCGTCGACGTCCGATGCGCCCAGACAAGAATATCGCTGCTGCAGCCGAGAGGATGAGGCCATCGATACCAACAGCTCCACATTTCACGCCAGAGCCTGCGGAGAATTTCGCACAAAGATCTCGGATTAGTCGCTTACAAGGTTTGGACCTTGAAAGCAAATCATCCGCGTACACCTTATTAGCGTCCGCCCACCCGCTTCGTTACCGGCTCGCAGATTGGGGCTTAGAGTAGCTTAAATGGATATTCAAGCTGCGATTTCGGTGCGAAAAATCATCTTTTCTGACAAGGCGCCAAGTGGGCTCATCTGGGGCTCGGTGAAAACGCGAGTTGTTGTCGAGAAGCCGATGCATTCACAGAAAGTGGCAGTTTGGTGCGAATCTTGATGGCATCATAGGACCATTTTCTTCGAAAATGAAGCCTCGGAACTACGTTTCAGTCAACGGTAAGCGTTACACAGCCACGTTATCGACTTTTTTTGACTGAAATTGGACGACATCTGGTTCATGTAGGATGGCGCGATGCCAGACTCGCTCTCTTGCGCCCTAAATTTCGATATGGTGTTATCAGCCGTCTTGGCGATGTCAATTGGCTGCCCCGGAGCTACAATTTGACACATTTGGACTTTTTTTTTCGTGAACCGTGAAGGACCTATGTCATACAAAAAATCCGGAAACGATTGAAGTCAATTCCTTAGGGCCACAATAACCACAATCCAAGCCATCAGCAAGGTCTTGACAAGGTTGGATAAGATCAAATTTTAAATAAAAAAACAAGAACAAGACAAGAACAAGAAAAAAATATTATAAAAGCCACTTCTGGGCAGGAGGAGTTAGAAGTGAACTTAGGCCTCCCGTCTTCGTTCATCACTGTCCTGGTAGACGCTTTGACGTTAGCGAGTTCACCGGTGAGCAGGATAGCTCACACCAGTTATCTAAAGGTCAGAAAACATACGCTGCCTAAGCTGTCTCTAGCACAAAATCAGGTGATGGAAAATAGAAACATCTGACTTGGCAGCTGGCTGTACCTCCGCCGCCATCAAACCTGACAAGAGTGTTAAGAACGCTCACCAAAAGATAAGGGCTTTTCTAGGTAACGCCTGGGATAAGGTATGAGTTGTGATGAGTTCGGAAAGCCTCGGCCAGTTAACTGCTTGGTCAATAAGTGTCAATTAAGGGAAAGGCCGCTGCAAAGACTTAACTAGCTGGTCAGGCGCCCTCCACTTCCTTGCTCTACCTCTTCTTTCTACATCCAGTGTCTCTGGAAGTAAGGGCAGAGATTCTATGTAGAAAGTGGAAACAATGCCCCTCCATGGATGGTTTCCTTTTGGCACTTCATTTTGGAGTTGAGCGATGCTTGAGGGCATAAAAATGACAAACTACACTCTGTCAACGACATGGATGAACCGATCCCTTCAAGAGAAATTTCTGGCATAAAACCCAACATTTTTAGGGTAATACTTTTTCGAAGCAGAAAAAGTGGTTATTTTCCAAGGAAGGTAGATAGATAAGATGAAAGTTGAGATCATTTACATTCCTAGCCTCTTTGAGTTGAAAATTCTATTGATTAGCAAACCTATCATTCGTTACTCTACCAAAAGTAGATGAAAACTCTTTTACAGAGAAATCCTTTGAGTGGTTTTTGGTGCAGTCTGGCATAAATGGTGAATTAAAAAAAAGAATAACTTAAAGGTTTAACTAGAAAGTTGGACAGCGCGCACAGACCTGGAAGAGTTAAAATCTGGGTGGTCTACGAATGGACAAGGAATGGAATATCAAGCAACTTCGTCACAAATATAAATGAGCAAATACAAGAGTTAGATAACTGCCCTTCTAGGCTTGCTGGTCGATTGGACGTCTCCCCAGATGGCGTATGAGGGAACGCTCACAATATGCGGTAAGTATTGACATCGAATATAATCGGTGCGAATCAAAACCGGCAAGAAAATAAAACATTCAGGACCGTCAGTTTTAGATTAGATAACTAGATTGTTTGTCGGGAGAGCCTGCCTGCTGGAGCTCTGGCACTTTTGTCTCTTAAAAGGAGCCTATTGTACTTTCCCTGATATAATCCTTGAGCCATCTTTTTACTTCGCACGCAATCAGGAAGACAAGGATCTTCTCTGGAGGGATATCGCTAGGTTTGCCGAAGGAATCTTTTTTTTTGTTTTTCCTCAGAGTTCCGGGAAGAGTTGCTCCGACTTTAGCGAGCGGGCTGGAATCCAGTGAAGGACGATTATGTTGTTTTTCGCTATGTTGTTTTGGATGGCCATGACTGTTTCTAAAATAAGCCTCGATTTGATAACGTGTGAGTCAAACGCCTTGAGAGCTGGGCTGTCTGTGAAGATGAATATTGTTCTTTCTCTTGTGAAGAGGAAGTCTTAAAATGCAAAGTTTTTCGATCAGCGTCTTTATCCAAGTTAGGCTCAGTTGAATATTAAACACTCTTTTATTGTCCTTTTCCCCTAATATGAAATTAAAAAGGGCCAAAACATATACCAGCAAATGTTGTCACTTAATACTATGCTAGTTTTAATATTACTTTCCACAGTGAAGTCATAACGGGTATCTTGCGGGTGTTTAATGTTTTTGTTCTAGCTGGGCAGCGTTAACCGGCTAAGGTACAATACTCTTGTTAGACAACGCCGATGTTGAGGGGCCGAAATCAGCCGTTTCTTATTTAGCGAATCTTTACGGCTTAAGGACCAGCATCAAAGATCGTTTACATTTTACAATAATTCCAAGCGGGAAAGAGATGGGGTTCGATTCTATTCCTTGATTTCCTTCACTTTTCGCGAACATAAGGACTTTAGCACTGTAGGGTCACCGCGGAAAGGACTACCACTCTGCACTCTCAAAACAAAAAACTACTTTCCTAACAAACAATTTTCAACAAGGAAGGACAAACATGGTGACAAAAGGACACTCACGCGATATTACAATCACATGATAAGTTTTCACTTACCTACCACCAAACGCCGCCCTACGACAGAACAAATGACAATTTAAAAAAAAAACTTATAGTAACATCTGGTGATCATATTGTTATATGTACCCTATAAAAAGTGATATTCGTGAAAAGTATGATTGCATTCCCTCAGTGTTAGCTTAAAAAAAAAATGTTGTAGCATATGTGTGGGTGTTTGTTTTGTAGCGAATTGAAGAAAAGTGTAAATTATTCATTTTTCGAAAGCGTTAAATTAAGCCGTCTGCTTACCCTGGCCCAATGTGCATGTCATGCGGATTCGGTGAATGCGCATGACTTGGTGTTCTGTTGGCGTTTGGTTGCCTCATTTCGGGTACTGTCGTAATAATAACATTTCGAACGTAGCCATCCTTGGTTCCTTGCTCTTCTGAAAGAATAATTTTGTGCGAAACGAAAAATCCGGGAAAGGTCAGAGAACGAATTTTCTTTTGTTTTTTTTTTCTTGAAGGAAAATTTAAAAACTATTTCTAGCTTACCTGTGCGTGAATAAAACTCGCCAAATGCTTCGTCTTTATTCTTGTTGTTGGGAAAAACGTATTTCAGCATTTCCAAGTCTTTGATGCGGTCCGCTAGGCCACGAACATTCAAGTCCTTAGCTGTCCATGGTGCTAGCATGTATACGTTAAGTTCTTCGCCAACAAAACCGACTGATATTCCACCTGCAAGGAGTCATCCCCCAATGTTAAGAGAAAAAGATTACAGAAGTTAATTTAAAAAAAAAAGACATACCCAGTTCACTGTCGGAAAACCTTAGAAGAAAAGTACCGGGGGTGCATCTTCTTAAGATATCTTCGCTGGTTCTTTTGTGGATGAATCCCACAATTAGATCTGCCTTCCATGGTCCGACCAAATGGTCTTTTGTCAGCTTCATGGTGGAAAAGAACCAATCCCAAAATGTGAATGTACGATCTGGTAGGGGTTCTTTGCAGAATTGTGTCCACGAAATGTGATCATTTAGATCCATGGGGTAGTCATTGCGAAACAGTTTTTGATCTAGCAAGAAAAATATTAATAAGAGAAGAATATTAATCGGCCATATGCAAGTTTGTAATACATTTTTTTATTAAGAAACAACGAGATCGATAAAAAAAAGTTCAACAATTTTGCCGATCGCGTCCTGAACAGACGATGATTTAATTTCGCCAACATATAAACATTACATTTAAATAAGCCATATAAGATTATATAGGAAAAAGGCTCATAATCATAACAAAAACATAATTCCTTGTTTTAAACCGCCACTTGAACTATGAGGTGAAAACGCATCAAAACGTTAAAACGTTAAAATCAACCTATGAGCATCACCTAAAGATCAACCTAATCAACCTATGAGCATTAACCTAAAGCATCAAAACGTTAACCATCAACCTATTAGGCTGACCCTTTTAATATGAAATTTTCAGATCTTCTTGATAGGTTTATGTTCACACGAATCGTCGGGCTTCACACAGAAGAAGAAGATGACACAGCCGGAGGAGCATATCTCCTAGTCACTCAAGTGCTCTAGTAAATTTTTTTTCTCCACATCCACATCAACACCAACCTTTCTGTGCCAGGCTTTATGCGGGTAACTATCTTTACCTCTTGTTCCCAGGAAAGAGTTGAGTGCTCGAGTGAAAATGAAGTCAAATCACAACCAGCGCCAGAGTCTCCGCGCGTCAGCGGAGTCAATAGTCGACTAGGTTTCAATTTTAGTTGAAATGACAGATGCCCACACCACACGGCAAAACATCTGGCACTCACTTCACTTAGGATTCGAAACTGCTGATCAGTTTCGACTGCTTTCCACTCTGCATAGAAACGTGATATCTACTGTTGAATCAATTTACGTACGTTTGTTTTGACATTCAAGTGATCGTATTGTTACTTACTTCTATGAAACAATTCAAAATATTATTTTTTGGCTATTTATTTGAAAACGTTTTTAATTTACGTCTTTCTCAAGTTAGCGTCACTTTTTTTCTTGTATCAGCAGTACTTTCTGAGACTGTAAGACGCATCCCATCAGCTTGATAAAATTGAAGTTCTATCTAAGTTAGTGAACTTTTAAAAGATTTACTCTGAGAACATTTTAAAGTTAATGAGTAGAAGAGAACGAATGCAGCCAACAGAATAACACAAAGTTGTTCGACTTCGTCAGAGCTTACACTTAAACACTTACACAGAAAATGCTTATTTTCTTCAGTGGGTCCACGTCCAGTAGCTGACAGAAACTTTGTGTAGAGTGCTTCGGATAGCCTTGACCATGGTACTCTGTCGGGAACTTGAAAAGGTTCACGTACAATTTCTGAGAAAGCATTGTCCCAAGTGATGGTGGCCCAAGACTGTGGTTCTTGATTACCATGTACAATAACAACAACGGGTAACGAAAGTGTCCAAACCTGTAAGAAGAAAGTATTGTATTGTATTGTTTATTCATTTTTCCCATTCAAATATAAAATTTTACTAAAGTCTATACATTTTTTACTTATAAATAAAGCTGAGAAAAAATTGTAGCATTTTAATCTGGATTAAAATGCTACAAAAGGCGTTTCACTATTATGTATTACTTTGCCGTTAGTTTACCCAATGTTTCATACTTTAAACGACTTTGTCTCACCAGTATTACCAATAAATTGAATAGAATTGAAAATAGAATACTTACACGAATACGATAGTCATTCACAATGACCGATGTGTAGAAAAGGAGGGCAAATTTTTCATCCATAACGCTTTCTGTTCCTTTCTTTTCAGCTCGTTTAATCTTCTTCAATTGCATGTTTCTGTTTTTCAATTTAATTCGAAATTATGTCAAGGACATTATTGTGAAATCATGATTAACTCACCTGAAACTTGCAGAAAATACACGACTCTGTTGTACATATTCCATTGTTCCGATGTTGTTAAGGATTTCACCCGAAGAGTGTGGTGTAGCTTCGCTCATTTGTCTCTGTGTGCAATGACGTTGAGCCTGTGCCTCTGTAAAAGTAAACGAAAAAAAAAAAAAATAAATTTACAAACTCGTTGAATAAAAAAAAGAACATCGTCATACCTGACAGAATTATGCATTCAATATTTGGACTGTTCATCGTAATAGCCAGTTGGGGGCTAATAAGCCACCTCACTGCTGCAGCAAACCTAGAAAAAGAAAATGAAACCCAAGCTCAATATTCAAACTCATAGGAGAGAACTAAGGCAGACATACCTTGTGTTTGTTTTCATGACTTGAGGTGGCTGCTTCTCAACAATGAATGCTGACAAAACTAGGTACTCTTGTTGCAGCCGAATGTGCTGCGCCAATTCATCGAGTCCACCATCGGGGGGTCCCGATCGCAGGTTATCAACAATTTGAGATAATCTACAGATGGCATCCAGTACGGACTCAACACAACTCTGTATTTGATTTAAATTGTCATTCAAAGGAGCACCATTACCAGCAAGGGCTTGTTGCCTCTGCCAGTTCCTCAGTTCACCATCTATGACCGCCTTGTGCAGAACATCGTACTCATTCACAATGGATTTCACCTGAAGTACCATCAAATTCCATTGGTAACATACAGCCGCATAGCGCTCCTCTATAGTTTGCTTCATCTCTGGTGGCTGCGAGCTCATTGTGTTGCAGAACGTTCGGAATTGGTTGTATTCGTTGCAAGTTTTTATAATGCTCGGCTTGATTGTATCAATCGATTTGATAAGCTCTTGTATGCGATTGTACAGATCATCGATGTGATCAACTGCTCCGGCAGGTGTAAACGTGTTGGTTGGAACTGCGAGCGAGGATACCAATTCCATTTCTTTGGTTATGCCTTCACGCAAATACCGATAGAATTCTATGGGCGGCACCTGGCGCATTTTGTTGATCACCTCAGCGATTTGGTATTCATTGAGGCCGTTGCGTGATGCATCCATAATGTGCTCCTGCAGATCCTTGTAGAACTGAATGGCCATTTGTTCGGTTGGTATTTTCTCATCCCTACTATGGAAAACAAAATAAAATATGAATGAATTTTTAGGATGACGATGAAAGAGTCTAATAATGAGATCGGGGTATTTAGGAGGTTAGGGTGGGCGCCTGTATGGAACTCCGGATTCCGGAATTCAAGCTCAAGGTTTTGTTATGATCGCCTAAGCAAATGTTATATATAACAGAGGAACGTTTCCTTGGTGGCAACTTTGACTTAATTTTTAAAAAGACTTAAAACCCACGACAAGAATGAGTGAACTACTGCTTTGTGGGTACATGGCAACAGAGGCATTTCCAAGATTGATCGAAAATTCAAGAATGGTGTGAGCGTGTCCGATTTCCAAGGATAGGCTTACTAGCCTTTTTTAACGGTCATCCTGGGAAGCTTCGAATAAAACAACCACCGAGCCTTGGGCATTGAAACACCAACTACGAAAAGTTTAATTGGAAGCTTATTTGGTAACATAAGGCAGTGAAAGAAGAATGTGGTCTCGCCAGAAACCAGTACAAGCGAATTGTACTATCATGCTAAGCGAGTATTTAACTATCAATCTGCTGAGGATATTTTAAAAAAAATTTGACTCATGTCAAAAAACAGTGACCCTTTGGAAGAGCTTTTGGAATTCGAGTTACCAAACCGCGGTTCCTCTTGGCCCTGTTCTTCGAGTAAAGAATGAGAAAGAGGACAAAGTCATGTCTCTCTTAGCAGAGCGATTCCCTTTAGTTTTTAAAAGTTCAAAATGGTACTGACATCTGACACAAATACAACTTTTCTAATTTTAATTCTATAAAACAAACAGGCGGGCTTTATATATTAACTAAAACCGAAAAAATAACCAAGGCAATGACAAGTGTTTTGAAAAATTACTCACCTTATTCGCTCCTCGATCCATTGTGCAAAATAAGCCCGGATTTCGTACATGCCCTTCAGGTCATAGTGCACCTTAACGTAGGCGTCCATTTCCGGTGTATTACTTATTCTCGCCCACAAACTCATGGTGAATGGTCTTTTGACGCTTCAGGTAGTCAAATGCTTTAAAATCTCCTACTCTACTCCACTCTGAAATGAAAGACAATTGGAAATGTTTAAATTTGTTTATTCGAGGGCAAAACTGTAAAAGCAAAACATTCAATATCAAAAAAAAAAAAAAACATCAGACAGATCAAAAGAACCTTAGCTGGCTGCAACAACGTAAAATGGTAAAACCAGAGTAAATAGCATCGCGCTCCATGACACGTGATAAATCTCAGAAGTTTTCACATAACACAAAGTAAAACGCACACTAGAAAAACACAAGTAGAGAGCCGCCTTTATGATTTACAGTGGTGTATGGAGACCGGTAGAATAATGAATATGTAATTGTAAAAATAATTGTAAAAATGTAAAAAAAAAAATGGAAGGTGAATGAAACAATTATCCGGGGTTGTTTGTTGACTAGTAGATTGGGTGTATGCCCATACCTGCTGCGGCTGCGTTGATTTGAGTGCATCGACTACAACAGGGCACTAAAAACAACTATAGAGTCTCGCGCGCGGGCACAAAATCAGGCTGTCGTGGTTGGATTCTTGTATTTGACTTGTAGTCGCCTCACTACTAGTGTTGTCGTCACTTGTCCAGGGTCAGGCGTCTGCAGTTTGTGGTGTTTATTCGCGGCCGTTATCTAATATAAGCCCCGTGATCAAATACTAAGGAGGGTGTTGCATTTTGCATACCAAGGTTTATGAATTCTTTTCTAAAATATTATTTATTTTGTTAGAAGTCGAAAAGAAGTGGAAAAACTATTCATTAATTTATTTCCTTTAGTTTTTGTTCACATTCTTTTATTTGTTGCGTCCAAGGTATTTGTGCTCTGCATGTACACCGAGGACCTTTTTGTTTGACGACACAATAAGCATTACACAAAAACTGTCACTGGTGTTATGATTATTTTTTTTTACTACAGTCCTGTTGCGAATGACAATACAGTTTTTTTTTTATGAAACAGTGCATGCATATATTGGACTTACTCAAAGCTTTTCAGATGAGAAGGACAAAATAGAGCAAAAAAAAACATCCAAAGGATTCAACCTGCTGTTGCACACCATTCTCATACCTTTATTACGTTCCCAGCATGAAGACTCGCTTTAATGAATTGTTTGTTTATGCAAAGTTTAATTAATTTTTCAATTTAAATGTCCAGCATAAAGGTCAGATTTAATTTGCACAGCCGTAAATATTTGCAGGACCTTTTTCTCCTTTTTAATAGAGAAGACTTTAACTAACTATGGAGCTGTATATTTCCGGGGTTTTGTTTTTATTCACATTGATAGCTTGTGGGACTAATTTTTATAGTTAGAGAGTGCGTTGCACACTAAGTGAAAATCGACACTCCAACCAAGGGAGTCTTTAGTTGAAATCCTGATTCGAGAAAAGATTATAAAATGAGTTTATAAAATGGTGGTTGGGTGTTATAGGAACAGGGTAGGCACTGACCGGCGTCAACCTGGTGACATCAAATGATTATGATATACCTCCGCGTGGTTGGTAACCACCGGGTACTGGCCTTGTCCGCCCTTGGACTTGTTTTGTTGAACTCATTGCTAGTTTTGAGCAAGATAACACTTTAATCTTTCCAAAATGACTGGCGACCGAGTTTCAGAAGTCAATTTTGAAGGCCTCAGAAGAAGAGCGTGCAGCGGAGGAATTCCCAAATAAGAATCAACGGTGCAATCAACAGCTAGGGCAACAACTATCTTATTTGAGCTACCCCGACTTATTGTGGGCTAAGCTCAATAAGGATTTCCAGTACTAGTCAGGGAACTGCAACAGATATGGTGGGGGATGAGCCCCTGAATGGGTCAACGGCAGCTCTCCAATCCCCGAAGTGGGTTACTGACTCTTGTGTATCAGACCCGCTGACCTAGGGCTTAAATATGGACCTGGACCTCCAAGATTCGGGGTTGTGCCGCAGGGTTAACTTCCCGGCCACGTAAATAAAGTGTTGTTATGACAGGAGAACAAGTAGCCTCGGATAACATAAAGATTAATTCTCAATTAACAACAATACCCGGAACGTTAAAGGACACAATTTGAAAGTTTGCACCTGGAACGTAAGAGCACTGTACACACCAGGTGCAACTCATAAGCTAGAGTCTATTCTCCTGCGGTATAAAGCGGATTTTACTGCAATCCAGGAGATACGATGGAACGGATCAGGTATGTTAAAAAGAAAAGACCTAGACATTTACTACAGCTGCCATAAAAGACTGCACATGTTAGGATGCGGATTCGTCGTAGGTAATCGGCTGAGGTCAAAAGTCATTGACTTCAAGCCGGTAAGTGGTCATCTTCCTGTGATCCGCATCAAAGGCACTGTCCAAAACATCAGCCGAATATATGCACACACTCCTACCAAAGACGCTGAAGACCCTGACAAGCAGAAGTTTTATGACCTCCTGGATAGAGCCTACGGAGCCTGCCTGGAGTACGATGTCAAAGGGCGTTTTTCTTTTTTCGTTCTTCTTTCGTTTTCTTCTTTCTTTTTGTGCTCCGAGTAATCAGATCCCGAGACTTGTATTTTTTTTCGCTCAGAGCAAGATCAGAGGAAAAATTTGACCGAGCATTCTGAGCTAACTTCTGAGCACAGCGAAATGACAGATGAATGTTGAAAAAAAAAATAATAGGGGATGTTGGGTGTTTTAAAGCCGAGTAAAAAATTTGATGAATTATTGTTCGGTAAAATAATATTTATTTTGCCTCGTTTTCGGCTCGTAACAAATATTTTGTTCAATTTTTTCCAGTTTTTTTCTTTGATTTTACATTTTGACCGATAACCAAAAAATTTGCTCAAGTGTGTTATAAAATCAGAACAGAGTACTCTGAGAGCACGCGGTTCAGAGTACGCTCAGAGTGCTCGAGCTCTGCTCAGTGCTCTACTCTGAACTAAAAAAGAAAAACGCCCAAAGTTGTACTCGGGGATTCTAATGAGAAAGTCGGAGAGAAGAACATCTTCGGCGGATTAGTTCGTCAGCACAGTCTCCACGAAAAAATATCGGATAACGGCTACCGACTAATAGATTTTGCAGCTCGTAATACTGTTAATTAGCAAGTTTCCAAGGCTCAGGATCCACCAGGTGGCCTGGCGGTCTCCAGACGGCCGAACCAAGTAGACCATGTGCTCATCGCTGCAGGGCACACATCTTACATCCTAAATGTGCACACTTTCCGAGGGGCAAACGTTGACGTTTGAAGAAGAATTGGCTCGGGTGGGTCAGAGAATGGGCAGCACAGGTACTCTGTCTTTTTTTTGGCTAATACGATGCCCATTCCCCTCCAAGACATCCACCCTCCAAAACATTCACCCATTCACATTTTACAAGTGCTCGCTGCAGGGATGTATGATCTTCACTTATGATGGCTCTATCGTCAGCGAAGAATAACTGATGTACTTTCGGGTCCGTCAGTTTCCCTTCAAGCATATAATCAAGGATTACAATGAAAAGCAGAGGACCTAGGACGCTACCCTGGTGTACACCGACTTTAATTGGGAACTCATCAGTGACTCCGGAAGGACATCTTACTCTTATATTTGCCCCATCATACAAATGTCTATGAACAACCAAAGGTGGGCTTCTGGAACTGGGCGTTTTCTTAGCGCCACCCATATCAGATCTCGAGGAAGTCTATCTAAAGATTTTTCAAAATCAACCAGCACCATATGCAGATCTTTGAGGGCATCACGATGTTTTCCATTATGATCCTTATACTTTGGATTGCATCAGTGGTTGATTTACCCGCAACAAACCCACACTGGTCCTCAGATAGCCTTATTATTTGCCGCAGCCGACTATTTAATGCGGGGCATTAGCTTGATAGAACGGTAGTTGCCACAGCTTCATGTATCACCTTTTCCTTTGAACAAAGGAAGAAGATAACTTTCCCTCCACTGATTAGGCATTTGATCTCCTCTTATTAGTTCAAAAATGAATGTCGTGAGCCATCTGGACACGCTGTCTCCTATTTTCTTCCAGAACTCTGAGGGTATCTGATCCCGCCCAACCGCTTTTCGCTTTTTGAAGTAGTTAACCGCCTTCCGGACCTCTTCGACTGTGGTGTCTAGTAATTCTTCTCGGTAAGGAGTAGTTTCTTTTGGAAAGTGGTGCAGGGGAAACTGTTCATTAAAGGTCCCTCACAATACTGCAGCCACCTGTGAAGAATTTTGTCGTCATCCACAAGAAGCTGTACCTGAGAATTGTTGATGAGCTTTGGTGAACGAATCTCCAGGGCGTTTCTCCTCCTCTGAGCCGAAGATCCTGTGTGGCCTGGCTACTGCTCTTCTACCAGCAGTGGGAGAAGAAATGGCCTTCAATTGCTGATAGAGGCCCTCCAGCCTCCGTTAGCTTTGCTTGAATCTGGACGCACTTCTTCTTAGCGAGACTGCTGAGGTGTCTATATTCCAGTTCCAGCCGAAGCATTTCATCTCTGTTGTTCGAGGAGCACTACTTCCATGCCTTGAATGCCGCTTCCGTTTCACTTTCATCTCATCTGACCACCACCAAGTCCCTAGGAGTGATTTGGCCTTCCCTATGCACGTTCGCTGTAGATCATCCCACATATCTTGTGCTCTGCACTCTACATCTTCGTTTTCGTCAATGATGTTATAGAGGTAGTTTTGCATCGTGTTTCAAAATGCTTCGACTTTTTCGTTATCCAAATTGCACCAGGTAATTCTCTCAGATGCCTTTGCTTGCTTCTTTCTTTTTTGACGGTTCCGTAAAAATGACAGTGTTGCCTTACCTAAAATCACTTTACAATCTTTGATCCGCGGTTTTAGGGGACTGTGAACCAAATGATAGTCAACCTGGGTTTCATTCCCACCGATATGCTGTAAGCGCCTGCTTTCCTTGTCGAACATAGTATAAAGCAATATAAGACCGTATGACTTGCAAACGTTTAGAATATCTTCACCAGAAGAGTTCCTAGTGCACCACGGCAGTCTTCATCGTCCAGGTTAGTCTTCCCGAATGTCCATTCAAGTCTGTCTACAAACAAAAGCTCTTTCTTTGGGATGGCCTTGTTGAAGTTATGAAAATCTATCCAGAATGCATCTTTTTCCCCTCTGCTCACACCCAACTTAGATGTCAAAACGGCAGTACTAAAACTAATTCTGAAATATATGACTTAAACACTTCGTTTACTTTGAGTTGCTTTATGTATGTGTTCAATATTTGCACTTAGCGGTTCTAAACTTCTTAAAAAAGTATTGAAAAACATTTAATCCGGTTTGCCATGAAACTGTAATTAAACCGGTTGAGCTTAAAAAAAATTGCCCTCGTTGGGTTCCCTGAGTATTTCCGCACTTTGAAAGCACACCAAATGTTGCCTTTCTACGACTTACCGTTTATTCGAAGTTGTAACGCGATTCGACGGACGGACGGACAACGTAGTGATCCCATAAGAGGTCTTTTCCATTTTTGGACGTTAAATTTGAGTCTGTATTTTAAAACGCTGACATAAATCTCGAGCCGAGCACCGCCACATCAGACACAATATAATGAAGCGTCTGCAACACAACTGCATTTCTTTTCAATCCGCCCAAAGACACACCCACAAAAAAGAAAAATTGAATTTGTAAACCTCCTCCAGTGGGCGTGGCATTCATTTTAACGGTAAATTTTCAAATGCAGTTTACTCAATATTTTCACTCCAAATTGAAAAAATTTCGCTTAATATTTTATGTAGAAAACACTTAGTTCTACATTTTCTTCACACAAGACTTTGGGCCACGCCCACATTTGGAGGCAAAATTAAAGAAAAACCTAAAATTTTCCAGAAAAACGTAATTTCGACTGGTCTTAAGCCTAATTTAAGAATGCATGAAACAAAAAAAGTAACAGGTTAGGTAAACAAGACTTCATTCCAGATTTCATCTACATAAAGTTATTAGCCACGCCTTCTTTTAGGGGTCGATTTTTCAATAATATCAAATTTGAACCAAAAAATTGCATTTGCAACGAACATTTAAGCGTAAGTTGAAAATATCTGTGGAAATATCTTATAATAATTAATAGTTTTTAATTAGAGGCGGTTGGACCACGCCCCTTTTCGAAGTTTGCACTACTTATAAAATGTCAAAAAATAACAATGCCATCAGCATTTTACAATGTGGGATCCGATGGGGTGTACAACGGTCCGTTTTACGGACTGTAACTTCTGCGTGCACACTGTGGCACTTACTCACTGGTTAATTAAAAAAGGGAAATTTGTACAATTTCTTAATCGCCAACAGGACGAAAATTTGTCCTACAACATTTTGAGAATAATCGGAGTGTCGAGCATTACAAAGGAAAATTTTCAAATGAAAGGCAACACTTCGTTTTGCAAATTATGTAATTGTTCGAGCTCTTGTACCCAACACAGTTTCTTCTCGTATCAACCCGCATGTTCTTGCAAAAGCGACTGGAAATATTAATTAGTAATTAGCGGTAAAAGTCAACACAGTACACACATAGGATTATCCCGTTGTGAACAATACAGTAGAAAGGTTTCCAATGAATATGTTCAATGTTCCACATAATCATACATAATCCATTCTTCGGCCTTGACGAACTTTGATTTATGCGTTTTATTTGAAGCAATTCTACAAGCCATTCTACAGTAATACTTAGAAAATAGTATACTGTTTGCATTTGAATAAAACCTTTACTACCTCGAAATAATTTACATAAAAATTGCTCTTTGATTAATCGCTGTCAAGTATGAATTCATACACGGAGCAGTCCGTCGGCTTTTTTTGAGGGCTTAGCGTAGAATTATTGCTTTATTTGCATATAAAATGTTGTTAAGTATACTTGCAACTTTGTTTTTCTTTTCCTTCAATGACGATTTCGGCCTTTATGGCATTCTTTCAAGCGTTTTCAAGTTTATATAATATCTATACAATATTTCGTATGCAATTTCAAGAAGATATATGCAAAATATCTGTGTATACGAGTTATTGAATGCTGCCATTGCAGTGTGGTAAATAAAGGAAAGATTTTTAACTGTTTATTCTTAAAATTCTTAATGCAAAAAAAAAACCTTAAAAATTTATTTTTTTTTCTTAAAAAAAATACTTAAAAAAAAAATTTTTTTCTTAAAAAAAATTTTTTTCTTAAAAAAAATTCTTAAAAAAAAAAATTTTTTCTTTAAAAAAATTCTCAAAATATAGATATTTTTATTAATTTTACTTTGGGTACTGTTAATATTTTTTTACAAGTCTGCTGTACTAATTTTAGCCGAATCTTATGTTTAGGTACTAAATTTTTTATTGAAGCGCAGGGTGACAAATTATTCTTTTTTTTTGGAAAAAAACTAAAAAAATCAAGTGAGTAAGTGCAAGAGTTTGTCTGTGACAAACTTCTATATACCCGAGCCTATATACCGTGTAACACCAAATCTTAAAATTTTTTGTCCTGAATTTAGTATTTGTATAGGCCATGCCCCCAAAAGTGGGTCTGGGCTAAAAATTAATATCAATTAACTATAATTCCAATGACTAATTGCGTTAAAACCGAAAATTATTTCGAAAAAAAACAGTTTTTTTTTTGCTAAAAACGCCCCCTAAAATTGGGCGGAGCTCAGAACTTTGTATGTACCAAAATTAGCAAATAATAATATCTTCAATGTTTGTTATACATTTTTTTTTCGATTTGGAGTGACCTTTCCGAGAAATCGGGTTTTTAACGATCTCGGACCGGTCCAATTTTTGCCTTCTTAGAGGTTTTGGGCCATTATCGGTCTATACAAACATTTGAGTTCCTACACCTTGTCTAACGGCATTTTGAAAGAAAATTTGAAAGAGGTTGTCTTACATTTAAGACTGTAAGGGGCGTGGCCGTTGGCGAATGTAAACAATTTTCACACTTTGTCTGTACAAAATAAGAACAAACTTACACTCCAAGTTTGAGCGTCCTAGCTCAATTTTAAATTCCTGAAAACTTTAAACATACGGACAGACGGACGTATAGTTTGTAACGCAGTGAAATAATCACCGTAGACCCCTAAGTCCTTTTAGAGATATGAATGGGACCGACAGGAGAATCGGTTAAGCCTTGTCCGTCCGTCCGTCCGTTGTAAACAACTTTTAGGCCTTAAATTTTAAGGCACAGAGCTGAAATTTTGTGGGTTGGCTGGAAAATCATTGGACCAGATCAAGTTTGAAAATCAGCCGAATCCGCCCACTACAGGCCCGTATGTGCGAGAATCTCTAATTTTGAAAAATACTTTTTCTAAATTTAAGCTTTGCTAGAATAGTGCGAGCACATTCATTTTTGGTATGTAACATTGCCTTGCATTTGAAGTAGTGAAAAAATTTTAGCCTTTTCATTGACCACGCCCACTTTTTTAAGGGATTTATATGAAATATATGAAATTTGTCTAAAAATTGTATGACAAAAGTTGTAGATATTAGCATTTTCTATTTTTCATGTATAAGCACTATGTGCCTCCGCCCACTATTGTGGGCGTGGCGTTAAAAAAAGTGATGTTTTTAAGTTAAAAAGGCTGAGTTTTAGACCGAAATGTATGCAACCAACTAGTATTAAGCATTCAATAGTCATATTTTTGTATCCCGCCCACTTTTTGGAGGCGTGGCAGTTTTTTTTTGTATGGCGGGTATTTTGCAATCCGTCGTAGATGTACTGAAAATTTTGCATACGCACTGTTGCCCTTTCCCACTTGTTTTCTTTCGAAAATCTCAGAATCTGTTTAATATTCTAAAATTTCTATAGTTTTCCCGAAAATTACAAATAATTCTTGATGTGTGTGATTTTTTTCAAATCATTTGGCCAATGCTATATCGGATATAGTGGTGGGGACAAAATTTTATTCACGATTTTTTTTTTCGAAATACACTAAAACCGTTTAACCAAAATTTGATTTTAGCCTTTGCTTAGCCTAGGGCTGTTTTTTATGTTGGCCCAATATCTTTTGGCTTTTTAAATAAAGTTGAAAATGGGTATCTTTTTTCCATTCCTCTTTTTTCCATTCCATTCCTTATTTCTCAAAAACTTTTCAATATTTTGCAAAAATTTTATTTAATTATGAAAATCCAAAATTTTTTAGTGTATGTTTCATTTTTTTTTCTCTGTGTGTAAAACTTCCTAAGATAAGGCCAAAACACTTTATGTCTTATTCAGCATCAATATTCAAACTTTAATTAAACTGTTATGCGTGTATATAAAAAATTTCCCTTGTATGCGTTCTAATTTTTTTTCACGGACATTATAAGTGTTTCTACGACTTAGGCCAAGGACAAACGGCGACAGAAAAACGCCCGACTAATTGCAGTCCGACTAGAAGCACAAGCGATTAAACAGTACACAACACACGATTACGACTACGATAATTAGTCGCGAGAGTCGATATTTGCACAATCAAAAATTAAATTTATTTTATTTAACGATAAATGTCATGAAAACCCGACAGCTTTCATGACAACTCACCGGAATCGCCCCGAAAATGAGTGTTTGTGTGCTGAGTTTACCTCAAAAAGCTTGTAAACTCTTTTTTAACGAACAAAAACTAAATTTTCCATCAAAACTGACAGGAACCGCATAGAAAATTATTGTTCGTGTGGTTCGTGTAGTGAGCTGCAGGAAATCGCGCCGTTTTTTGTCGCTGCGCTTCTCTGTCGCCGTGTGTCCCAAGCCTTACCGTTCAAATGTTACAGGTGTGGACGCACGGACGGACAACGGAGCGATACCATAAAGGGTCCTTTTTCCATTTTTGTACGGACCGCTAAGAAAACAGTCATTGCCATGACGAGTATGTGTTTTCAATCTGCTTTATTTTGTTGTTTTGGGCGTAAAGTTTGTATAAAATACAGAGCGTACATGTACATGAGATTTTTCAGAATTAAACTTAAACTGCAGGAGGCAATATGCTGTATTTTTTCATGGGAACAAAAGCCAGTATAATGTCAATTCCATTTTCCAGCAGGAGCACTCATGCAAGGATGCATACTGATTTGGCCAATACATATATGTGAGTGCGTCTTTTGTAAATGCATGGCAACAACTGCACTCAATACATAAAAACTAGTTAAACATTTTTATGTGTGTCAGAAAAATATGACAGGAACGCCCCTTTGGGTGTAGAGCTCTGGTATGGAAATTGAATGTTAAAGGGAAGTGCTTTAAGAAAATAATTTGGCATAAACTTGCCAAGTTTTATTTAACTGCAGTGGGCAGAAGTTCTGATTGCATTTGGGAGGCAATCTGAGGAATTTATTTATCGCGTACACAGATATTACAAAAAGGGAAAATCGCTACCTTTTAAATTGACGGATCGAGCATTGGAATCGGCCAAAATTTAACCAATCGATAGCTATGACTACTTAAAATTCGCAAATGATTTCAGACAGTATACATGTTCATAAAAATACTGTAAATACTGTAAAAACACTGTAAACAATCATTTTCTATTATATTTGTGTACAATTTAAACTCTTAGGTGGCTGCAGCGTCTCTGAGATCGGGGGATATTATCAACTTCTTGAAAACATTGAAGCATTTCTCAGAACTAAGCTTTATTGTCATTCCAACGGTTTCTAAATAAAGAACAAATATAGCTTAACAATGAATATAGCGTAAACAAAATTTTGAATTTTCACATATTTAGTCTGAAAATGGCGGCATTTTTTGTAACATTCAAAAGACGATTTCTATCTTGTCATTGAAAGAGTTGGCGCTTATTATTTTTATAATTTATGCAAAATTAGAATTGAGAATTCGTAAATGTGCTGAATTAATGCTTAAATACATTTCTATATTAATACTTATAAAATGCATTAAAAAGTGGTAGTAGATTGCACATAAATGACTTTATGAATCTCAAACAACTCGAGTATAAATAACTGAGCTTGTGGTGAACTTTCAAACAAACTGAAGAATAAATAGTAGTGCTCGCGGGTACCCGGGATTTGCGGCTTTTTCCCGATTTACTCCTGGGATTTGCGGGTACCCGATTACTCCTGGTACCCGAATTTACCAAGAGTAATTGCTTCCCAAGAATTTCTCTAAAAACTCGTACATCTCTTATAATCTTTCTTTGAGCTTCTAACGATGGACTACGTCCATTATTTATTCAAAATTTTTGCCTATTATCGTTTCGAAAATAGAGGGAAGCACATACGTTTTCACTATGGTACAAGGAGTGCAGGGAATGCTCGATCGTTTGGAGTTTTCAAAATTGATGCTTGATTTGACAGTAAACCTGAAGGGCTATGGGCAATGCAGAGTTGTTTTATCGCTTCAAAAACTAATGGATAAAAAAAGAGAGTCTTCTAAATCCAACAAAAGTATTATATTGTGATGTGGCGACAAGACGTAAAAATACATGCAGGTGTCGCTGAATTCACCCATCGATTCACTTAACGAACACACCCAACTGTCATTCCAGTCAGCTGACAGCAAACTGACAATCGAAGTTCAAATTCCAATATCGAATTCCCCTCCAATGGAAAAATACCAGTGGGAAATTACGAAAAGTGAAATACAGAAAGTACTAGAAGGTGCTTAATTGGTATAAATACAAGGATGACAGGATCGTACGAGACAGTTATATTTTATATAAACGTTTTATTATATATAAACGTTGACTAGTGAAAATCGAGAGAGATTGAATTCTAAGTGGTTAAGTTTAATTAAGAGACGTTACCGACGAAGCATACGAACGATACCGCCCACCCGACCTGGAGGAGGTGAAAGCAGCTGTGTCTAAGCTCAAGTGCAACAAAGCAGCCGGAGCAGATGGCCTAGCTGCTGAACTTTTTAAATCCGTTGGCGATGAGCTGGTTAAGAGCATGCACCAGCTTATCTGCAAGATATGGTCGGAAGAAAGCATGCCCGACGAATGGAACCTCAGCATTGTTTGCCCGATCCTGAAGAAAGGAGACCCTCTGAGTTCTGCCAACTACAGAGGCATAAGTCTTCTTAACATCGCATACAAGATCTTTTCTGCTGTACTGTGTGAACGCCTGAAGCCGTTTGTCAACAATCTGATAGGCACATATCAGTGTGGCTTTAGGCCAGGAAAGTCCACCATCGATCAAATATTCACACTGCGGCAGATCTTGGAGAAAACCCAGGAATTCCAAATCGATGCACACCATCTCTTCATCGATTTCAAGGCCGCGTAGGACAGCATCTATAGAGACGAGCTATATAGCGCAATGTCTAGTTTTGGCATCCCCTGCCAAACTCGTCAGCCTGTGCAGGATGACGATGGAAAATTCACGCTGTTCCGTCAAGGTCGGCAAAGACCTCACCGACCCCTTTGATGTCAAAAAAGGATTTAGACAAGGCGACGCGCTGTCATGCGACTTCTTTAACATCATACTTGAGAGAATTGTGCAGAACTCTCGCGCCAACACCAGAGGTACAATCTTTCAAAAGTCCGTTCAACTACTTGCATACGCAGACGACATTGACATCATCGGTAAAACAAAGCGTGATGTCAGTGAAGCCTTCGTGAGTATTGGGACGGAAGCGGCGAATATAGGTTTAGCAGTCAATGAGGGCAAAACCAAGTATATGCTGTCATCAAGAAAAGACACCCAACACCGACGTCTTGGACAAAACATCACCATCGACAGCTATAACTTTGAGGTAGTTAGGGACTTTGTCTACCTGGGTTCCGCTATCAATTCAGACAATGACACCAGCGCTGAAATTAAACGAAGGATAACTCTTGCCAATCGCTGTTTCTTTGGGCTAAGAAGGCAATTGAGTAGCAAAGCACTCTCTCGAGCATCTTAAGTGTCCATGTATAAGACCCTCATCATCCCAGTCCTGCTTTACGGTGCAGAAGCATGGACCCTGTCAAAGGCGGATGAAAACACTTTAGGCTGCTTCGAGAGGAAAATTCTTCGGACGATTTACGGTCCCGTCTGCATAGACGGAGACTGGAGGAGGAGATATAACATCGAACTGTACGGGCTGTACAGCGATACCGACCTAGCCAAAAGAGTCAAAACACAACGTCTACGATGGCTGGGTCATCTAGAGCGGATGGACACCAACGCCCCGGCCCGGAAAATCTTCGAGTCCACACCACAGGGACGGCGCGGTAGAGGAGCACCGAGACTCAGGTGGCGCACGCAAGTGGAAGGGGACCTCAACCAACTTCGCGTGCGAAACTGGAGACGGCTAGCTCGAGACAGAGTTGGCTGGCGAAGCTTGTTGGCTGAGGCCCAGGTCCACCCCGGACTGCAGCGCCAGAAGTAAGTAAGTAAGTAATTGGCAGTCTACTTTATATTGCCATTAATACTCGACCAGATATATCAGCTGCTGTATCTATTTTAGCGTGCAAGACAAATCAACCAAGTCAGACAAACTGGACGGAGCTGAAGAGAATTTCAAAGTATCTTAAAGGAAAATCACATTTTAAACTTCAACTAAGTACGGATGAAAATATAGATCAAACTTTGCAGAAGATAGGAGTACGAGAAAATCCAACTCAGGGTATGTTTTCTTTTTATTGGAGGCACAATAAGTTGGGCGTGTAGGAAGCAAACTTGCGTTGCGTTGTCTAGCACTGAAGCAGAGTTTGTAGCCTTATCTGAAGCATGCAAGGAAGCAACCTGGTCAAGAGGAATTCTTGCATCTTTAAACTGTGAACAAGAAAAACTGTTTTCATGATACTGGACTTATAGTATTTAAAAGGTCTAAGGTTAACAGATAATAGGGTTTTGCTAGCTGGAGCTAGCGGGCATAAAACTGAAACAGAAACTGAAGTCAAGGGCTGTGAAGCTATGTGGGAACATTCTAGATCTAGACTTAATGGGTATAACTTGAAAAATTGCTCTGTTATGAATGAACACTAGCAGGCTGTGACCTGAAGTGGTAAACCTGCAAGCAAAGAAAATCTGAAGGACCTCACCAGATTTCTATACACATAAATTCGTATGGTTCCAACCAGAGCCGTAATGCTTTTGAGAACGGTTTCTGTTTGTGTTGTTCAGGTGTAAAGAAGTTCCCCAAATGAGCACAATAAGCCGACTATCGCCAAAGGGAAATCTACCCATTCAATCGAACCTAAGGCCCGTTTTATTAAAAATAATAGGAAAATTGGTTCGACTGAATCCCAAGCAAAATGTTGCTTTGAAACTCAATCTCAAAGCGGATCAAATGTTTTAGGGGCATTCAATAGATCCCTCAGAACTGGACGTGCAACAAGCCTCCTGATTTTATCTCTATTCAACCACCAGCGGGAATAGTTAACGCCGATAACAAAGTGGACAACTAAACCGATTTTCCCACTTAACGCTGGCTACTAGGGTTTCAATTTCGTTCAAATTGTTCATAAGCGAGGTAAACAAACAAAAAGTCAACAAACCCATCCAATCGAGTCAATGCTCAATCGACCGACGGGTCTGGTCTGGCGCTGACTGGCGTGTATAGGGTTTCATAGAGAGCGAGAATTTGCAGAGAAAATAAACTACATTTTTAGCAGGAAATTCATGGTGTTTGCTTTGGCGACAAATTCCTCGCACCCCACTGCCGGATGGCCTTCACCGCCCCCAAATAGCAGCTGCTGTATGTGCCCCCACAGCGGCGCAATGGACGAAATTTTTCAACAAATCTGTTGCATCCACCAAGGAAGTGCTGCTAAATTGGTTGAGGAAAATAATTGTTGCATATAGATTCCCTAAACTGCGTGTAATATGAACTTTTTCCTAGGTACAGTGGATAACTCGTATCGAGAATAATTAAATTCAACCCGTCAATCACACGTAAATACCCCTGGGGCTTAAATGGATGGAGAAACACAATCGCGGGCGTAGCTCCGGTAATTACTGCCTCAAGCGCACAAACACTGCACAATTTAGTAGTGTGTAACTCCATCCACTGGTTGAACTATTTTCCATTGTGTACAGCACTAAAAAGGGCTGCTGAGTACCCAAATATGCAACTGAGTTCCCCAGAGAAATGCCTCCGAGACGCATGGGAATTTTTGTTTTTTTTCGCGAAAATGTCGTCGCCTCCGTTGCCGTCTAGTATGTCTATCGGGCAGGCAACTTCATTAGCATAACAATCAATTAAACAATTTTTTTTTCCTGTTTTTCATTTTTTCTTTTCCCTCACCTTCACCTTTTCCCAGAACACATCACTATGCAGCCGAGGGGGTGTGGAACATCAAATGTGTGTGGCGTAGCACTAGTTCACTGGTAGTAGCAGATATTCTTATCACTTTTCTGTAGTTCCAGCCCGCACTCGTATCGGACAATAATAAATTGTTAAACGCGAATCTTTGGCGATTCACCAAAGGGCATGTAAATATTCCGAGAAACGAATTCCGACACTGACTGGTTGGTAGCAAGTTTTTCAAGGATTGCAGCTGATTACACCCAACAATGTCGCGTCAAAATCTCCGAAATCACTACAAGAATCATAATTTTGCTGAGTCAAACGGACACGGAGCAATGGAAAAGAATTTTTTCACTTCTAAAATAAAATCAAAAAAAAAAAAAAACTCCGATTAAAGTGATGGATACTAGGGCTAGGTGAATTGTGTTGAGCGCTCTTTCACTCGTTGTGTACAGGCGCACAGGTATTGCTAGGGTGTTCCTTGTCTGGCACAAAGTGGAATTGCAAATTCTGAAGTATACTGTTCTGTTTGGGTAGAAGTCTACACATAAAAAAAAGAAAAAAGATTTTTTCTTCTCTTACCTCTGATTTTGCTTTTTTTCTATCCAAGCGCGTAGTTAAAAGGCTTTTTTAGGGTTTCACAATAACTCGAACACACTTCACTAGTATCACATTCGGGAATTAAGTTCGTTTGCTATGTTCTATGTCGGTTGTTTTTTTTTATGGAATTTGTCTACACAGGAAATAATCACGGCACCTTCACTGAACGTACAAGTGAAAAAATTTAGTCGTGGGCGGCCATTTACAAACTGCGTTCGAGAGGTGCGACAATGCTGTCACTTTGGGCATCAATTTGAGCTACACTATAACATTTCAGGGGTGTGTTTGGAAAATTCTTAAAAGCGCTGGATTTTGGGCTCAGTTTAATATGATTTGAATGGTACAGGGTGCTCCTGCTCAGTAATTTACTGAACATAATACCCTTTTCACATCGAGCCCAGAATTTAGATTCTGAGCAATTCGATTTCAAAATCGAATTGAGGTTTTCACACTGCGATTGAACACCAGCCGTTAAATTTTTCACAGTTGCCGCAAGTTCAATGGCTTCAAAAAAGTAAAAATAAAAAACAATTCAAGATAACATAACAATCACTGGAAAATACTTAAAAATCATCTCACTATTAAATTGCATAAAAAACTGAAAATATTTCTTATATTGATGTTGTCAACAAACTTCATCAGCTGTTTTGTTATCGGCAATAGATGATTCCCAAAAAATCGAATAAAAATCTAGTACATTTGTATTCGATTTTGTAAGAATCTATATTCTGACTTCCATAAATGTATGTCAAATCTAATGGATTTAGATTGTGATGTAAATAAAATCTAAATTAGATTGTGGCTCGGTGTGAAATCGGTATAATACTACGTTTTCACTGGGCTGAAATAAGCTCATTTGAGAAATTCGAGAAAAAAGTATTTTTATTTATAATTTTCGTATTATTGCTTTGGCAGCTGCTACAGCGATGGAGCTTGAATCTCACTTTACTTTTGACTTGCGCCCATTTTGATATCATCACCTAGAACTATTTATTTTTTTACGGAATGATAAAAAAAAGCAATACAGTATTTCGTGGAAAAGTGTTTGAATCAATTTGCAATTGATGTCTGATGAATGAAATAAAGTAAAAATCAAAATCTTACAACTTTTTTGTTATCTCTCCATGTTAATTTACAAAAATAAAAATTTAAATCTGTCACACAGGTGCTTTTGGAAAAGTATCGTGCAGCGAGGTTTCAAACGTTCGATGCATGCCTGGTAAACACAACACCAAAATCGAGAAAACTATCACTGGTTTTTAAAAGACACTAATTCTTCATCAAAGAAGAAGAATCAGAAGATTATTTGTTAGTCTTTTTAATTCCCAAAAACTGATGGAAATGGGGGATTTTTTTAAATGGCATTTAAATTGCAAATTGAAATTAACGTTTAAGGTTAGGGACACACGGTGACAGAAAAACGCGCGACAAAAAACAGCTCGAATTTCTGCAGCAAGCATAATACTCAACACACGACCGAAAATTTTTGGTGCGATTCCTGTCAGTTTTGATGAAAAATTTAATTTTTATCGTTAAAAAAAAAAGAGTTTGCACGCTTTTCGTATTAAACTCAGTACACAAAGTGTACTGAAGTGTGTGAAAAAGTAAACTATGTGCTTGAGTTCTGTCATTTATTTTTGAGAGAAAAACATTGCAGTCAAAAATTGAAATGAACTCAGACATTGAAAATATAAGTGATGAGGAAATTGCTTCTGTTATTATTAATACACGGCGAACAAGGGTCATTCGTCTGAGGCCAAACTATTTTCGGGAATGGAGTGATGCGGATTTCTACCAAATAGAACCCCAGATAGAACACAAAACAAAATAGTGTGTACCTAGTAAATTAATTCTTTCTGGTAAAATTAGTGATATTTTCGAATTTACAGGAATCATGCATTACCAGCATCGTCTATGTTTTTATTAATCTTCCACGTATTACACTTTTCATTTAGAAAAACCGCATCACTTTTCTTGTTCTCTATGACTGACTTGTACTTTTTTATAAGCTCCATTAACTTGTTTACTTCTTCAGAACTAAAATTTGCACTTCTCTCTTGTCATTTATGTTTTTTACAGGTTTAGATTTTTTCGCAATTTTCTCTATTCCGTATTGAGCTAACAACTGACACAAATAACACAACTGTCTGACGGAAAACTATCAAATACATGAATTTGATGTTGAAGTGGCCTACAAAGCTGACGATAAAGTTTAAACTTAAGATTAACTAAACGTTTGATCAATTGCTCGTTTCGTTTCCAAGGTTTCGTGCCAAGGTTCGTGCCAAGGTTTCAGCTCTTGGTTTAAACTTTTATATGAGTTTAACTAATCTCAAGTTTAAACTTGCAGTGTGAAACCGGGCAAAAGCCTTATTTTCGGGGCGATTTTGGTGAAAACAGTCATTTTTTATAGTTAAATAAAATAACTTTGTATTTTTTGTCGAGGAGCTTGAAAGTGTCGCAATTCATAAATTTGCCGCAAAACGATCTGCCTGAATATCGGTAAGTGCCTTTATTTCGCTCGCAGCGAGGTCTTGCCATCTATGTGAGAAGTGATCTTTGTCATAAATGTTCCCCACCCCAGTACCTGAACAATGGTACAGAAAAATCGTTTAATTTCGTTTGGATAAAATTCCATGTGAGTAGGCAGCTCATTCATTATTGCTTTTTATACCGAAGCCCGAGTGTCACCAGCTAGTTAACCCATAACAAGTTAAATGAGGTGTCTGACCTCATCACCAGAATCGTGGCCCGCTATCGAAACACTGAAATCGCCAGCAAAGACTTCAAATGACTGGAAAATATTGATTGCATTCACTGACTTCAATGACGTCAAAGACTTCAAAAGACTTCAAGTGACTTCGAAAAATTGAATGCATTCAGTGACTTCAAATGACTTCAATGATTTGAATGCATTCATGAATGCTAGTGACTTCAAGGTGACTTCACGGAATGCAGAGCAGTCAAAAAGATTTCATTCATTTGACTTCAACATTTTGATTGCTGGAAATGATTGCTTTAATCATGACTTCAAACTGAATGCTGATTTATGTTTTTTAAGTTAAAGTCATTATTGAAGTCATTGAATTGAAATATTTTTCGAAGCATTCAAAAGAATTATATCCAAAAATGATATGATACTCAGTGGCTTCGACACTCTTTTGCTGAGGGCAATAACTAGGGTTCCTGATATTGCCAGTCATGCAGCGAACACCTTCGACTTATTCCTCACCTCACATGCTGATAAATACGCGGTCGACGGTTTATCGCCTTTAAGCCTTCAGCCCAATGAATTCGTTGATTCCGTTACGTCGAAGTACACAACTGACAACTCAGTGAAATACACAGGTTCTTATAGGAAGCGACGTACGACACGAAGTTCTTCTATGGGTTTATATGGGTATATTTAGCTCAGTTGTCAGTTAAGTACTTCTCCGTGACGGACGCAACGGATTCATTGGGCTTAAGGCCTTAGGCTCGTCGTATCACTTTGTAATATCGGCTTGTTTTTCGTACACTAATCACGTGGTTAAAGATCCAGCTCCGAAACAAACAGTTTGGCAGTACGAGAAAGCAAGCTAGGATGGTCTCAACGACTTCTTCAAGAATTTCAATTGGTCTCTCTGCTTTCTCGATTGAGTTGTTGATGCTGCCGCCGATATGTTTAGTGAAATTGTTTTCCTTGGAATGAAACTTTTTATTCCTTACAGAATTAAAAGTGTCAGGCCAAAGGAGAATTGTTGGTGCGATTTGAACTGCAAAAGGGCCATTAAGTCTAGGCAAGTTTTTCTAGGGTTTTTCAAAGCCAACCCAACTGAAGAAAACCGAAATATAAGCGAGCAAGAAATGAATGTAGCGCATTTATTCGTCGTGTCAAATTTCAATATGACCAGAAACTGAGGCAAAAAATTCTGCAATGACCCAAAGGCAGCAAAAATGTCTGGTCTTTTGTAGAATTGTACCTTAATCTCAAAAATGCAAGCAGTTCTTAGATAGAGTCTTTGGTTTCGTAGATATTTGAATCCAAAGTTGAGGCAAAAGTGACATTATTTGTAATTTTAAATCTTATCTCTCAACGGCAACGTGACGTTCATAGCCAGTGGTTTTGAGCAAAAACTACCAAAAACTAGGGGGTTACGAAAACAGAAAATTTATAAAAATATAAAAGAAAACTAATTTTTTGATGAGGGTTATACGAGTTTTCGGAAATACTTAGGTTATGATCCTGTGTAACAAGGCTATTATAAATCCGATAGTTATTCCACCAGATAAATATAGGATTAACTTGACGTGAGCATTTTTTTTCTGCCATTTGGGCAGTGAAAAAAAGTCTCAAGTGGAAAAAGATGTCCGTTATAAACATCCCAATAGAAATCTTAATTCTGACAGAACTGTCATATGTGAAAAGTTTCAGTGTCCTTTTTCGATTCTCAAAAGTGTTTAAAATGTTTTCGAAAAGGATTGAAAGTGGATTGTGAAGAGGGTGAATGACTCAATTTGAATGATGTTGATACAATAAACATTTCAGTCAGAATTCCGTAATATATGTACGGAAATCCATTTCGGATCGTAGATTCCAGTATCTTTTTGTAACGAATTCCCGTCAAGTTCAAAAATTCCAGGTATGTGAATGTGCTAGTTAAACTGACAGTTAAGATTTCAAGTCACGAACCGCAAAACTTTCCAAGTACGAACCGTACACTTTTCCGATGGAGAATTGTGTTGATTTCCACGTAAAAAGAAAACTCTTCTCTTCTGCAATGGAGGTTGAACTATTTTAGTGCGCAAATCATATTATGGTAATTGTATTGTACTTTGTTTTGTTTTTTTTTTCCTGTGTTCAAAGCATATGGCATTTGTTCGTACATACTTTGTTTTTTATGCATACACTGATCACTTATACCGACGGCGTACTTCAATTCCAATTTTTGAAATGGTTTTAGTACTACAACGCATCATGAATCGCTTCGCACAGCCACCATTTTTGTTTCTCGCTTTAAATTTCGATGATCTGAAAACTATATGAAATAGCTGCGAAGGGTTGCCATACGTAGAAAATGAAAGGGTTACTTTATTTTCACGCTATATGAAAATGATCTTTACTTACACATCTTTTGCTCTTTCAGTGTATTAGTAAAGAGTACATCTTTTACTTTGCATTTCTGTCCTCGATTCCCACTCGAAATTCCGAAGAGGAAGTATTCCGTATAAATTGCTTGTTGGGAAGTTTTTATGGTTAATAGCGCAATTCGGAGAGGATTCAATGGAGATTTTTATTAATCGCGGATTAGTACCCGGTGAAAACATGGCATAAGGTGTTAATATACAACGTAATGATTGGATCAGCTAAAGGTAGAATCGTAGAATACAGTTGAAATACCAGCGGACGAAATGTCGAAAGAAAGAAATGAGTTTTGGCAGATCATACTACATTCACGTGTCGCGGGTACCACTCAATACTTAAGCCAATTGAGCTATCGCGGTTACCGATTTAATTTTGCTTCAAATTACAGTTTTTTTAGTTGTTGCCTTACATTATGCCGAGTATTCTTTGCTAGTTTGATTAGGAATGGAGCATAGAGGACTTATATTAGTGAATTTAACCCGGAAATTCTCTTCTTCACGGAATTCTTAAATATTGAATCACAGCACGATTGGTAATAAGACGATTAGTTTTAGATATTTTCTTTCTAAACCCAAGTTGTCAGACATCATTCCTTACCTCCTAGGTTGGGTAGAAGAAATTGTTGAAAGTGCGTCAGTTGGTACGTTCTTTTACCTATGCCTAACTTTTCTAACTTCGGCTTCTTGCACATAATTCAGATGGTGTCACGATTCGTGTCCATATTTCTTGCAGCTTAAGAAAAAAAAAAATACATCTTATGCACTACGTCATCGGTATTAAAGTGAAACAGATTCATGGTCTGTGACTGACCGGAACGCATTGATTAATTTGTTAAAAGGCTAACTTTTTTTACACATTTATAAATTGGTAGTGTGACAGTCAATATTAACAGACTTAATTTCTCCAATCTGTGCCACAAAATATCTACCCTCCAAAGCATTCCTCCAGTAGTCATTACGGAAATTTTCAATTTATAAGTATTGCAAATTTCAGTTAGCGACGAAAAACGTCCTGTCTTTTTGAAAGAAAACTAAAAAAAAAAATGTCAAATTATTTTTCATTGTTCCAAATTAAACTGGTTTTGCTCTTACCGTGTCTCAAAATTTAACTCATCAATACCTTTCAAGTATATGCTGGAGCATGATGGACAACACTTGCGAGCTTACTCTAAGTAACGACTCCACAACACGTTGGGAAGGTAATATAAACATTTCCAACAACTTTCCACTTCAATCCGTAAGGTAGTATAACAATTTCACGTGGAATACGGGATGCTGATGTCAAACATTATCTGCATTTTGCGCCTTATGCCATGATTGACTGAGCAGAATTCAAAGAAAGTGTAGAAAACTAATTTGTGTTCTTCGAGGAAGTTGAAGTTTTTTCCAGTTGGTGATTGAAGTCAACCACCGCAGCCGATGGATAATAGAGGAATATGTGGGGACCTGTAAAAATATTGGCGATTGAGGGCAGCCTCCTGGTGGAGAATAGAGGAATATGCAGAGACCTGCAACAACGTCAGCTTTCAAAAAATCCCCAAATTCATCATCTGGCTTTGATTTACCTGTCAACTGGCGAAATAATTAACAAAAACTGACCAATGAAACAAAGGCGGGAAAAAACACGTCTTCTCCATTGAAGTTTTTGTAAGTCAAGAAACAGTCCAAATTTTCAGATTGACTTTGTTACACTCTTACTCTACATATTCCTCTACTGGTCACCAGGTATCGCATTTCGGACTTTCCATTCGTCAATCAAAAACTTCCCATGTATATCATTCGGTTTTGATTTAACTTCTTGGCAACTTGGTGGATGGTTTTCTAGTAAAATTACAGTTGGTTCAGAAACTGGAGAACAACTAGAGCTTCTTTGACTGTTTTCTGTATTCTATGATAAGAAGGTAATGTCATAAGGGAGACTCAAGCCAGAGCTCTTGACTCTCGGAATTATCCTGTATACTAATAAAAAATGCTCTCTGGGTTAGCTCCTCATTCATCTGGTTTACCACGGGTTGACTTGGCACTGAATAAACTGACTTTGTGTAACAAATTAAAAACATAGTTTGTGTTATTTGATAAAAAAAAGTTATTGTCGAATTTCACAATATAGCGATGAGAGTTAACTCTTTGCATATCAGCTACAGCTATGAAACTCAGTATTGAACCACGTTTGAGGCAACAATAAATTTGTAATTAAAGCTCCTTAAAGTAATAAGAACTTTTAAGTGCAGCACTGGTGCAGCACAATATGACACACCACTCCCAGTCTAATTACATCCCACTAGCAAAGGGCATTAAACACGTGACCTTACATACCCTACATATGTTATGGTTTTGTTACATTTTAACTAATTCAGCTTTATCTTTATTTATTTTAATAATTGAATAAATTGTTACTCACACATTTTTTACGTAAAAAATAAACACGGGGGATTTTATTTAACACCAGCTGATAACTAAATATCACTCACCCTTATTTAATAACCATAAATTGTGCACTATATTAACTAATCAATAATTATTTTATATAAGTGAATCTAAAAGTTTACAGAAATTACAAAGGTTACGATTTTTCTCGGCGATAACCGAGATCGTATTTAAAGATTTCGCAGCAATTTTTGAAACGTTAAAACTCTATTTAAGAAGTGTTTTGGGCATTTAGAACATCAGCTTTTGTTAAGTCTTTGTTTGAAAATGATCAAAACTAAGTTTTCAATCGCATGGTTGTGGTTCTTGGTAGTCGTAAACACAGGTAATAATAGTATTCCAGTGTGATTTTATGTGCATAATGGAAATTTTTAATTTCTTTCGTTGTTGTTTTATTTTAATATTCAACTACCTTGAAATGAATTAAAATGATTTGTTACACTAGCATTCATGCATATTGCAACAGTAAACGTATCTATACATATTTTTTTTTTTTGCTATTTTCAGAGCCGAGTTTTGACTACGACAATCCGAATTCATGGCCTTTAAACTTTACACGATGTGGCGGAAAAAGACAATCTCCAATAGCAATTGATTCTAAAACGGTAAGTAGGTAAGGTACATGCCTCTCCCGGGGACTTGTAACTACTTGCTTTGTGTCCTTATAATACACACATATAAGCTATAAAGACTGATCAATATTCAAAAAAATAATCTTATACCATGTCTCCACCGGGAACTTATCCGCGATTAATATGAATCTTCATTAAATCCTCTACAAATCACGCGATTTACCACACAAATCTAAATCCTCTGGGCAAAATGATTAAAAATAAATCCTCTCATAAATCTCATTCACCCTATTTGCAAACCTATTTTATGCACCTTTTTAACAGTTTGAGAATCAAAAAAGGAAACTGTAACTGTCCCTGTACGACAAATCTGTCACAAAAACGTTTTCTATTGAAATTTTCACAACGGAAATCTTTTTTCGCTCGTAGGAAATGACATCGCCACTCTCTTTTCAAAGTCAAAATGGCGGAAAAGAGTGCTCGTGTCAAATTAAACCTATATTTGGCCAGTGGGGCCACTTTGCGATTGATTTTAAATCGTCTCCTTTTAATCCTCTTTTTACTTCCGGTGGAGACATAGTATTAAGCTTATTAAATATCGATTTTCTTGTAAGAGTTAAAACAATGTGTAAGTTAAGCGTGCAGCTGATCTGTATGGCGTTTTCGGTTGGCGATCCCGGATCAGGACATTCTTATCTCGGAACATCCGAACAGCCAAACACGTTTTTCTTGATTTTGAAGTTTGTCTGGTGTTGTGTTTGTGAAGCAAAAGCTATTCTACAATGGCACATGCCAATCCATTTGACACATGCGTTGTATGATTGCGTACGTGCTTCTGGTTTTGATTCTGGGTTCAAAAGCAGAAGAAAATCTCTCTTCTATCTAGAAGAGGAACTGTCAAACGAGTCAAAGAAAACAGTTTCAGGAGAATCCATAATACTGCCAGACAATCAATCGAAAAGGCCATAACTCTTCAGCTCCAATCATTTCCAAACAGTTTGACAGACGTTAAAAATGTTGATAATTTGTCAAAAGTGACAATAACTTCAAAGGAGATACCTACATACTTTTATTTTCTCTTTACATCTTTTGTGTCAGTTTTTTCGAGTTTTTCGCCAAAAAAAGTTTATGACAAAATGAGAAACCAACGAGGCCGCGTCATTCTGAAGGATATAATGGTTGATCTGACAGATTACAAATACAAAATTGAATACATTGAATCTCATAAGAGAATAATTGTATTGAAATCGTTAACTTCAAGAATATCGTTTGTCAAATGTTGAAAAGAAAAAAAATTTCAAATAACGTTAACTCATGTGTCAGTCAAATCAAAATAAAAAATGTGGTCAATTCAACAAGTACAATCAAAGTTTAAGGATGAAAAGGACGGGAAGGATGAAAGGCTTTTACTTAACTACATTGTTGTCATTCTGATCACACTATCAATCTTATTTGTTAATCTGTCAATCTTAGCCCATGGACACACGGCGACAGAAAAACACGGGACTAATAATTGCAGTTCGACTAGATGCACAAGCGTTTAAATAGTGGGCAACACACGATTGCGGCTATTATAATTAGTTGCGAGACTCGATTTGCGACAAATTTCCGAATTGCGACTCTTTCTAGCCGCACGAAAAAAAGTGTGTTTTTTTTTTATATAACGATAAAAATGACAGGGTGCACCACAATTCACTGAAATCACACAGCAAACGAATGTTTGTGTGCTGATAACTCCACAAAGACCTTGCAAGCTCTCTTTTTTTTCATCGAAGAAAACTAATTTTTCATCAAAACTGACAGAAACCGCATGGAAAATTATTGTTCCTGTGTTGAGTATGCTTGCTGTAGAAAATCGCGCTGCATTTTGTCGCGCGTGTTGCCGTGTGTCCCAAGCCTTAAGTAAACACTTCGCTAACATATCGCTGAAAGAAAAATTTGCCAGGTTCAATTTGACTTCGCTTGAAATGGACCTTTTCAATAATATGCAATCTTTATTGTTATACACGACACCACTCCGATAACCTCCCGAGGGCTCTCGTTCTTTCAAAGCAGTTAATCAGTTTTTATTTTGCATTGAAGTCAACAACTTAGCTCAATGACGACCATTGCTGGGTTTGGAACATCCTAGGCGTTCTTTTTTTCGCTCAGAGCAGAGCTCAAACTGTTAAATAAAAAAATGTTTTTCTTTTTCTGCTCAGAATAATCAGAGCCTTATACTATGGTTTCCACCGGCAATAGTACGAGGATTAGCGGGAGACTATAAATTATAAATCCCAAAGTGGTCCCAACAGACAAATATAGGATCAATTTGACATGAGCTCTCTTTTTCTGTTATTTTGGTTCTCAGAAGAGAGTGGCGACGTCATTTTCCAGGAGCGAAAACATATTTCCGTTGTAAACTTCCCAATAGAAATCGTAATACTGACAGATCTGCCATACGCGGGCAGTTTCAGTGTCCATTTTTGATTCTCATACTGTGTGATTTTCTTTTTTAGTTCAGAGCAGAGCTCGAACTGTCAAACAAAAATTTGTATTTCTTTTTTTATGCACAGAGTAATCAGTGCCCAAGATTTGTATTTCTTTTTTCGCTCAGAGTATGGTCGGAGCATTGGGGTGCCGTGGCGTAGTGGTTAGTGTGTGTGCTTACTACGCCGGAGGTCTGGGTTCGAATCCTGCCATCGTCACCTGAAAAAAAGCCCTCGGAGAGTATAATTTGTCTTGAAAAACTTCTCAAAGTGGTTCGGTCCAAACTTCTCATTCGGACTCGGCAAAAAATTGTAGGTCCCCTTGTATGTAAAGAAATTAACACACCAGCATACATTGTTGAGAAGTTGGCCCTGGTTCACCTCGAGCTGTTGCGCCACTCTATTTATTTTTTATTTATTTTTATGGTCGGAGCCCGCTCAATGTGCTCGGAATAATTTGACCGAGCATTCTGAGCTAATTGCTGAGCACAGCGAAATGACAGATGAATGTTGAAAAAAAATTAATAGGGGATGTTTGTTGTTCTAAGGCCGAGTAAAAGCGTTTGATGAATTATTGTTTGGTAAAATTTGCGTTACAAAATCAGAACAGAGTTCTCTGAGCGCACTCGGTTCAGAGCACGCTCAGAGTGCTCGAGCTCTGTTCAGTGCTCTACGCTGAACTAAAAAACGACCACTGTAAAAAAGCTGTTCGAAAAGTGTTGAAGGTGGTTCTTGAAAAGTGTGAATGAGATTTATGAGGGGATTTATTTATAATCGTTTGCCGACAGAATTTAAATTTGTATGGCTAATCGTGTAATTTGTAAAGGATTTAATGAAGATTTATATATATTTTAATTGCGGATGAAAATATGGTATTAGATTAGTGCTTCTTCGTTCGCTCAATTAATTGCTGAAATGACAGATGAAAAATGACAGATGAGTGTTGAAGAAAATATTATAGCACTATAGGCTTGTCACCCTGGACGAGGCTTGTTGTTCTGGTTTCTTTAGTAAAACAATTTGAAGAGTTATTGCTATGCGGAATTATTTAACTCGTGGCTCAATTTTCGAAAGTATCTATACTCTTTTCAGATTATGGGTTTGTTTTTCTTTTCAAGTTCAGAGTAGAACTGTGAAAGGGTACTCGGAGTTTGTCGCACATACAAAGATGTCTGCAGTGGGCGTGTCTGTGGACGCGTTTGAACATAGCTTTCAAACTTGACCTGGTGCTGGTACTATAGATTTTAAGCTCAGACAACCAATTTTACTATGCAATCTAGCGGCAAAATTAAGGCCTTTAAGTTGTTTACATACGGACGGACGAATCGGACAGAGTGTCTCGCTCTGGCTGTTGTGGGCCAAAGATACGAAGTTCCAATTCATTGTCGTTCGGAGAACTAAGGCCCTTCCTATAGGTATTTTTTTTTATCAACACTATACGTTTTTTATTTCCAAGAGGTTGAAGACGTTGATATGGAAAACTTGTGGTTTCAGAAAGACGGACCAACTTGCCTTTCCACATGTCAAGCGAAACGATGGACCTTTGTATCAAGGTGCATTATTTAGGTTTTGTGACGTCAAATGGCCGCGAAAATCGCGTGATTAAACGGGACTGGACTTTTTTTTTTTTCTCAATAGAAAGAAAAATTGGAAAAAAGTTGCATCTCGTATTTGATCACAATAAAAAGCGCTACAAAGCTGTATGGTAGCACTTTGTTTTGACGCGTCCCTTTAACATATATAGGGACGATTTTACCTTTAGATTCAATTAAAACTATATTTAAATCCTTAAAATGTCCTTTATATTTTTGTTAAGGCACAAGTTAAGGAACAAAAATATTGTAATCCTGCCTTACAAATTGCTGTGCTGTGCATTTTTCTTTTGCTTAAAACTTTCAGGTACAGCCTATCAATCTTCCGAGACTTAAATTTAAACACTACGATGAGCCCATCTCTGGACCTGTAAAACTTCTCAACAATGGCCACACTGGTGAAAACCGTCATATCAAATTTAAAAAAAAGTTCCTTGCTTAAGTTTTGCTCTTAGCTATGATCGGAGTTGGCAACACATCTACGGGTAGTCGACCCTCTGTATGGGGTGGTGGACTTGCCGGTTTATACGAAGTTGGGAACATTCATTTCCATTGGGGGTCACCAACATCCAAAGGAGCAGAGCATGTCATAGATAATATTCAACAAGACATGGAGTTACACATTCCCCACAAAAACACTAAATATCGAACATTTGAAGAAGCTTTGGCAAATAAAGATGGCTTAATTGTTCTGGCGATATTGTTTTCAGAAACTACGGTAAGAAAAGTATCGTAAGAATGAAAGGTTAATGTATATTATTAATTTCTTCACTAACAAAGAACAAGACAGTTGAAAATTTTGGAAGACAGACAGTATATGATGCGCTTCCAAACATTTCGATGTTCAATTCGGAAAGTGAGCTCGATAATACAATTACAATGCAGTCGATTTTAGGAAATTTGGATACAAGCCAGTTCTACAGATATAACGGTAAAAAGGAAATATGCTAAGAAATCCTATGTTTCCTCATGGTCTCATTTTAGGTTCACTAACAACACCACCGTGTGCTGAAGCTGTCACTTGGTTCGTCTTTCAGCAAGTTTTAGAAATTGAATCTGAAGACGTGAGTAAGAACTGGGTGTTTTAAGCCGTCAGCCCAATGAAAACGTTGCGGCCTTCATGTCGAAGTACACAACTGACAACTCAGTAAAGCGCAGTTCTTAAGGCAAGCGGCCCAAAGAAGAAGTGTGTGACGTACGTCACTGCCCATAAGAACGTAAGAACGTGTGTATTTAACTGAGTTGTTCACTTATCAGTTGTGTCATTTGACGTGACAGACGCAATGGATTCATTGGGCTGAAGGCTTTTGGGACTTCTCTACGAGCGGCAAAAGTATTTGCTTCGACAGCTTACTTAGATTTAGATCATTTGTTTGCGTCTACGCAGACCTGTATTCGTCAACAGTGCTGTCACTCGTGGGGCAAGACCAGTCTTTATAGTAAAGAATATTGCTGCCGGGCTTTTTTTCGTGCTTAAACAGATGCTAAAAGTACTGACTGTTTAACGAAACTGGTAGCAGAGATAAAAAAAAGTCGACAGCGAAGTTTATTACAAAGAGAGACGAGACAAATTGAAATCAGATGTAATTTTTTTTTTTCCTTTTTTCTTTTAATTTTAGTTACAAAAATTCTTTGGCTTACGAGATCACCGAGGAAAACTACTTTTAGATAATAGAAGGCCAATACAACCGACCGGCAAAAGAAAGCTTTATCAACGCAAATTCTTAGATGACTAAGGACGATCTTAATGTGTCCTTATTGGTGCTTGTCGATGAATAAAATTAAAATTACAACTCAAAAAAAGAGTGACTTTATTCTTTAACTTTAACTTTTTCAAAAAAAATTTACTTTCTAAATAATTCAAAACCTTCGGAGCACATTGATGTAGCTGCGGCGGCAGTAGCAGCGGAAGTAAGAGCTGTCAAAATTAACAATGTGTGGCGGCAGTAAGAGTTGGCCAATTTTCCAATTTTGTAGAATGCCAAATATTAATTGCTATTTCTTGTACCAGCTTAGTAATGGCATAAATAGAATACTTATATCAGCGAAATTCACGGATCTAAAGCCTAGCTCAGTAAATCCGTTACATTCTTGACGTCGAAGTACACAACTGACAACTCAGTAAAATGCACACGTTTTGATAGGAAACGATACGTACGTCACGCACTTCTTCTATGGCCCGATTTCCATAAGAACGTGTGCATTCCACTTAGTTGTCAGTTATGTACTTCTTGACGGATGGAACGGATTCATTGGGCTGAAGGCTTAAGGATTATTATCATAGCTGAACACGCAAACGCAGCCATTAGGCTTTTTTTTTGTTAAGAAATTCATAAGTAATCGCTTGGTGGGTACGTCCTTGAAGATTATCTTGTCTTGACGTGTAAGCCTTTCACCCGTGTATTTAACGGCGGTTGACCGCCGTGCACTGAGACTGTTACTTGGTTCGTCTTTCAAGGTTTTGGAGATTGAAATTCAATACGTTAATATATAAGGTATGGCTATCTTAGGGCCTTTTCCATGAGCAACAAAACTCTTCGCCTCGACAGTTTACCAAAGCTTTTCATTCGGTGTTATTGAATTTTCATGATATTTCACTCGGTGTTACTGATTTTCAAAATTTTTCGCGTTAGCCCTCTGACCTCTAAGGCCCGGTTTTTCAGTGCGAGATCATCCGAGAAGTTCATACTGTTCTCCAGTGTTGATCCGAGATTAACTCATTAAACTTGGCGAGTTAAGCTGAGATTAACCCCAGAAATGAGATTTTCATTGAACTTTTATCGAGGGTTAATCTCGGCTTAACTCGCCAAATTTAATGAGTTAATCTCGGATCAACTCTGGAGAACAGTATGAACTTCTTTGAATGTTTTTTCAAACCATTTATAAATAATCAAATCCACTTATATGATTATTTATAAGTGGGCAAACCACTTATAAATAATCATAGACCAGTACTACCGATTGGCGGGAGAACAGTCTTTTAACGCTTGTGTTCATAGTTGGCTAAGAAATTTCCAAATGTGTCAATATTATTAATTATGCTTGCCGACGAATAAAATCAAAAATACTTTATCTAATCAAAAACAATTTCTTTCTTTCTTTAAATTACAATAACTCAACTTCACCTCTTATTCACAATTAGAATAACTTCTTGTTTTTTTTTAACACTTTCTACTTTAGCTCAGTTCAATTGTTTTTTATACCCTATTTAGGGTATATTAATTTTAATGCATTGTTTGCAAAATAGTGAAATAATGACCGACAGGTGAATTGATTTAACCATGTCCACCCGCCCGTCCGTCCGTCTGTCCGTGTGTATGCAGTTTTGAGGTCTTTAATACTGAGCTAGGAAACTGAAGCTTGCAGTGCTGCTTGGTTCTCATTTTGGACGGACAAAGTATAAAAATTGAGAAGATCAGCCGCGTCAGTCACGCCCACAAATGACTTGAAAGTCAGACAACCTCAAATTAATTTTATTTCAAAATGCCTTCAAGTCAGGTTAGACAAGGCATATTAACTCAGATTTCGGTGCATAGTATTAGCGGCCAGCTAAACGTCTTTAGTTAAACGAAAATTGGGCTGCCCACAGCCTGGACCATGCCCCCTTTTTAATATTTTAAATATTAAAAACCTGATTTCTCGGGAAATTAGATCTAAGTTTGCTAAGTTTGTTACACACAAGATATTGAGATCCGCCCACTTTTTGGGGGCGTTCTTAGGAAAGACCTGTTTTTTTCTGCATTAATATTTGCTTTTAACGCATTTTCTCTTGATTCCAATGAAATTAGGATTGATTGATTTTAATTTTTAGCTCACGCCCCTTATTGGATGAAATGCACACGTTCTTATGGGAAGCGACGTACGTCACAAAGTTCTTCTATGGGCCGCTCCCCTTAAGTACGTGTATATTTAACTCAGTTGTCAGTTTTGTACTTCAACGTGACAAACGCAACGGATTCATTGGGCTATGGGCTAAAGGCTATATGTTCCCTGATTTGTTTTTTTGGCGTATTCTTTTGGACACCGAACTGCCACACTGAGCTGTCAAATAAAAGTCGGTGTTTGCGGCAATTACAGTGTGGTGTACACTCGGTTTTATTGTGAACAGAACGACAATAACTGCATCGGTGCAATCTTCACGTTAAGTGTCAAATTGCTTTGACTTCATTTTGTTTATACTTTTTTTTTGCATTAAGTAGTGCGATTTTGTTGGCGTCGCTTTTTTGTACTTTTAACATAAAATTAATTTTGTTAGCTTGAGTGTATGATTTTTAGTAACTTTTTATCGATTTCATACAATTAAAGTCGCGTTGTAAGAAATGAAAATTGAGTGGAAACATCACTTCACGTACACAATCAAAGCTACACCCAGCCCCCACCGTCAAAAACAACGGTGGCGAAAATCCGAGTTCGGTGTCGACACCGAACTAATTCGGAATTCAAAAGAACATTTACATGTGCACGATTCCGTTCAGGTGTACGAGAAAAGAACAATTTTTTCCTGTATTCCACACCAGTTTCACGATTTACTGTTGAAAAGAATACGGCTTTGTATTCCTTGTAAAATGCTCCACTTGTTGTGACAGTGTTATAATCAGTTGGGTCATTGATCAGACTATAATGTTACATAGCGCACTACTACATTCTCAGCTGGCGAGTGTTACACACAGAAAGGAGATCAAAGGCAAATCCCATGGCAGATCCCATGCCACTACGTTGCGTTTCGTTCCCTGTGTGTGTTTTTGCGTGTTTTAGCGGGCAGGGGGTTGCAGAGTTGGCGATCTCTTTATAGTCTGATCAGTGAGTTGGGTGCTGGCTGTCACGCCTTACCCAAAGTAGTCACAGTGGCGAAGAACTCTCTTATACATAGGGCCCGGACACATTGCAACCTATTAGGGCCGTTTTTTCAGAGCGAGATCATCCGACTTTCCGAGATTAAACTGAGATTAACCCCATGCAGAAATGAGTTTTTCAGTGAACTAAGATCTGGGGTTAATCTCTTCTTAACTCACCAAATTTGGTGATTTAATCTCAGATCATCTCTGGAGAACAGTATGAACTTCTTTGAATGTTTTTCTGCGGGGAATGTCAGTTGATTTGCGCGTTGCTGTGAAAATGAGTGAAATGAGTTTTTCAATGAACTAAGATCTGGGATTGGTGAGTTAATCTCAGATCATCTCTGGAGAACAGAATGAACTTCTTTGAATGTTTTTTCTGCGTGGAATGTCGGTTGATTTGCGCGTTGCTGTGAAAAATGACATTAGAATAACATGAACGAACTTCCTTCCCTGTATTTTTCTATGTGAATTGAGAGCTGGTAGAGTCAATTATTTCGAGAGTCGAAGATTTTGACAATTTTGTTGACTGAGTTAACTCTGGACTTACGGGATTAACAGATTTAAGCTGGGCTTAACTCAGGACTGAAAATCCGGCCCTTAAAATGATTAGATTTAGGCTAATTATTTTAGTATAAATTAAATGGAGTGGAATCATAGTCCAAATTGATTTTGAAGCACATACGCGTTAATGCTCTCTTTACACTCAATCAAAAACTGAGTTTTGGGCAAAAAGTTTTCGAAAACTCGATTAGCCATTTACACTTTCTAAACGCTGACTAAAAATTGTTTTCGTTTTTCATGTGTTCATAGATTGTCATATCTTAGACCATAAAGGAGGAAACATGTCAAGACATTTACGCTGACCTCAAAACTACAAGCAGATTTAAGATTGGACAGTCGGTTTCACAAATATTTACTTCCAAAGTTGAGACAAAAGTGACATTCTTGGCAAATTAAATTTAGATTTTTCAAGACAATATTATACTCGTGATTTTCACATTGATTTTGAACGAAAACTACTAGAAAAAAACAGGGTTTTCGAAAACAGAAAATTTACAAAACTGTATGGGAAAACTCATGTCTTCGATAAAGTTTTTGGTTGTTTTTGCGAAAACACTGTTTTCGGTTCGATGTGTAGAGGGCGCATAAGGGTGTTGCCACAGCACATAAGACAGAGATTAACGCAGAAAGATTAAAAGTTAACCACAAGGTGTTTCCACCGGAAACGAGGAGATTAACTTGACGTATGCCCTCATTTTTGACATTTTTCTTAATTACGTCCTGTTGAAAATGTGTGACATGGCAATGTCTGGTCATTTATAAGTGGTCAATTATAACTAAGCATCAAATTATCTTCATGGTTTTGACACGTTCTGGACATGCTATCCGACTAAAATCGTGAGCAGGTCTGCTATATAGCCAAGAGCCGCTTCTGTTATAGGCCAAGAATCACGTGAAGTTGGGCGATGGCGAAGACCATTACTGGGCCCGCGGAGACCTGCCTGGGGATAGCACCCAATGTTTACCATAGGCGAGCATCATCCGGAGTCTTTGCTATATACTGTAAATTTTCTTAAATTTTATGAGCTGCTGCATCTTTCGCTGAATCCTTTGTGGGATTCAGACTAATAGACGCACACAAGCATAAAAATTAAAGAACTACTTTCGTAACAATAGTTACAAATTTTGGTTTGTACTCAACCTTGTTAGCCCATCTGCTTATAAAGATTTCAATATTATTCTCAAATTGTGTATTGGTTCGTTGAGCAATCTTAAAAAGCAAAAAATATTAATTGAATTCTAATAAATTGGTTTATTTCTGCCCTAGTTCATAAACTCCCAAACAAAAAAGGCCCCAAAACCAAAATTACTACCCATCAACGACGATCCGCCAATTACACCCTTTTGTCATTTCTGTTACATTCAGCAAACAACTTTTTAAAAGACCCACAATTGATCATCAATTTGAATCCCTTGGTTGGTTTTCAATAACATAACTAAAAATCCACTTAAAAATTATAAAGCTGTTACCTGTCTAACTTATTCAGCATAGAGTACTCGGTGGCCGATTCTTTCAGTATAAATGGTAAAATTTATGTAGCGATTCAGCCATTTAGGTTGAGTCGGTTGAAGAGATCATTCGGAATATTTAATCGCGCTCTATAAAAATGATCGCGTTAAAATTTTTACGCACATGGTTTTTCCTCTTACCATTGGCAGGTAGTTGTTACAGTTTTTATTTTTCAATCACAAAGTTTATTATTGTAAAAACTTTTGTAAGCGTTGTGTAAAATGTTTTGTGTTTAATCGTAAAGTGACATGATGTGTGGCGATCAGTTGGCTTAATCGACAATTTATCGCATAGTTGCGTTTTTAATGACAAGCAATTAATCGTTGAAAGTTAAATTTGAACTTTATGCAATCTATCTCTTATGTGGGTGGATGCTTATCGTGTTCATACACTGTTGAAAACTTTTGAATGATCTGTGAGCTTGGCCCTTTAAATGCTTTTATTGACTGTTTTGAATATGCATAATAAAATATGTGCACTCTTAATCAACTGTCAAGTCGAATAGACTAGATACAATCAAAGTTCGTTGATTCCCGAATATTTCTGTCCGCTTGCTGTCCGAGCTTGCTTACTTTTGTGAAAGAAAAACAGTAGAATTTGGTGTTAAAAAATAATAATTTCATATTGTGATTAATTATTGTGCTTTTCCAATTAATTAAATAACAGACCCATATCACATTTAGTCTTAGAACTTAGCAGCATTATGATGCAACACTAAGTCCGGAAAAGTATATTCTTTCAATGCACCTTGCTTAAGTCATCAGTTTTTTGTAAGTTTCAAGTTTTGCAGCGGCTTATCAGGGTTATTTGTGTAAATAGTTTGAGCGGCCGAATAAAGCTGACAATAAGTGCCAGTGGCATACAGCAATTTGCTAAGTTTTCTCTGAAATATTCACATTAATAAAAAAGGTTTTTAAATGTTGATAACACTAAGAATAATTTCATTGAATAAAAGCCTCTCTCCTTCTACGACATATCTATGAACAATGTGGCGTTTCTGTAAATTTTATCGCGCAAATTGATTCGAATCTACTTGCACATTCTGTCTCTCATGGATAAAGGCAGAAAAAACAACACTATGGTAGACAGAAAATTTTACGTTAACAGTAGCATTTTTGTAAAAATTTACAGGACAAGATTACACCTATGACAACCCAAGCAAATGGATATTTAGATACCCCGATTGCGCTGGAAGCAGACAATCTCCAATATCACTTTATTTTCTTAAGGTAAGCAACTACAAAGTCAAAGAACTTCATTCTTTTTTTTTTGATTGAAGGCCAGAAGTGTCATAAAAGCAACAAAAAAATTTTGATGAATTAGAAATCACTTTGGGTTCTTTATCCTCCTTTCCTTTTTAAGAAAACTTTTTTTTAGCGCTATACCGATCTTAACCTAATTATAGCTTCCAAGAAAATATGTCAATCCAAGTTTGTGGGGAGGGGGACTTTTATTATTTTTCGTACCTAGTAAAGTTTTCGCTCACAAAAAGAAAAGCAATTTCCCGAGAAAGTTTAACTACGCGTTACAGAAATTTCTAATCGCAGGATCAGTTTTTTTAAATCCCGTTTTGAGATGAAGTTGTTAATGAAAGAACATAAAACGTCAACCATTTAATTTTCACGTATTCATTTTCTATATCACTATAAATAGACCCTTACATTTTGTCCTAAGCGTTCAGTTATAGCGTTAAGGAAAAGTTTACGGAAAGATGTATTATTTTTAAACCCCATCCCATAGGATAGGAGGTATATTAAGTTTGTCACATAGTTCGTAACACGGTGAAATAATAATGCTAGACCCCCAAGACCTTAAGGGCATAGTATCGAGACCGAATTCTAAATCGAATGAGCCATGTCCGTCCGTCCGTCCCTCTGTATGTCACATGTTTTTAGGCCTTAAATTTGGAGATAGGGTGCTGAAACTTTGTACGTAAAGTCCACGTCATGCGAAGAAGTACAAGTGTTAAAGTTTTTGAAATCCGCAACTACCTTCAGAGTTTTCAAAACTGTAAGACGTTCTAAAATTCTGAAATTTTACATTTAGCATCTCCTAATGACTTTAAGACAAAAAACTACAAATTTTATTGATAAACCTCCTCTAGTGGGCGTGGAATCTATTTTAAGGGTAAATTTTCAAATGCATTTTAGTCAATATTTTTGCTCGAAATTGAAAAAAATTTGCTTAATATTTTATATAGAAAACTTTTAGTTCCACATTTTGTCTATACAAGTTTTTGGGCCACGCCCACATTTGGAGTCGGAATTAAAGAGAAACCTAAAATTTTCCAGAAATTTCGACTGGCCTTGAGCCTAATTTAGGAAAGCATCAAATGAAAAAAGTAGCAGGTTAGGCAAACGAAATTTCAGTCCAAATTTCGTTCATATAAAGTTGATGACAAATGAAAAAAGTAGCAGGTTAGGCAAACGAAATTTCAGTCCAAATTTCGTTCATATAAAGTTTTTATCCACGCCCCCTTTTAGGGGTCGATTTTTCAAAAATATTGAATTTGAACCAAAAAATTGCATTTTTACGTACATTTAAGTGTAACTTTGATACATATGTGGTTTCTCATTAGGGGCGGTTGTACCACGGCCCTTTTCGAAGTTTGCATTACTTACAAAATGTCAAAAAATAACAATGCCATCAGCATTTTACAATGTGGGATAGGATGGGGTATTCAACGGTCCGTTTTACGGACTGTAACTTCTGCGTACACACTGTAGCACTTACTCACTGGTTCTGTTAAGTATTTGAGCAACCATAAAAAATCAAGCAAATAGTTTCGAATTCGGAGTTTCGAAAAATACTTTCGAAGTTACGGATTCGAAGTAAAACGAAAATTCTGTCAGATAAAACAGTGAACAAACTCTTGAAAAATTCAGTTCATTGTATTAGTTTATTGTGCTGAAACCAGAACCTGGCGGACAGTAGCCCACCCAAAAACATTAACATTTGTACCACTTAGGCCCAGTTTCGCGTATGATCTTTTGAGCTTCGGATTAATCTCGGTTCAGCTCGTCAATTTTGGTGAATTGATCCCGAATCAAACTTTAAACAACAGTATGACTTTGAATGTTTTTTCTGTATGTAATGGTCCTATTAGTCTTCAACTCAACCGTTATACCCTTGACAGACCTTTTTTATTTTAAGTAAAACTTTCGAACCGCTCGCTTCTCGTGCCCTATTTTTCCTTTTTAGAGACCGGTGTTCCTCTCTCTGCCTCTGCTGGTAGAGCTTTTGTAAGAAGCTCTCGACCTTCTGTGCAAATCCGATTTATATGCTCCCTGTTTAGCTGCATGTTTCTTGCCGGCATTAGTCATATAAAAACAAGGGTTTTCGTTGTGAATTTCATGTGCTATGAAACCAAGCACATCAGAGGCGGCATCCCAGCTGACACTTTCACAATGTTGCCATCGGCTATCAAACTTGATGCTGGCTGTATGGGACTTCGCAGTAGAAATTCAGTATAAAAAAACCTGGCGGTCTCATAGATGGCGCATTTAGACTTGTTGAAAATTGTCGTGAGGCGCTTGCCCTTTCCCGACTCTCTCGACTGCTACCACTAACAAGCTTTCAGGGGGTTTGGGACCCAATCTTCAGTTGTACTCGGCGCGCGTTCCACACGCGGGAAGTAGGGGTTGCTCGAAATTGACAAAGTTTGCTTTAAAATTAGAGAAATGTTGTAACATTCATTCGAACCCTGCCTTCGTCACCTAAAAAAAGACTTGTTCTTTTTAACAGTCCCCACCTCCGTGAGGTTCTGACAAGCCCTCCCAGAGTAACATTTGTCTTGAAAAACTTCTCAAATTGCCGTTCGGTTTCGGCAAAAAATACAGCACACATTGTTGAGAAGTTGGCCCTGGTTCACCTCGAGCTGTTGCGCCACTCTATTTATTTTTTTATTTATGTAACATTCACCTCAAAATACGATCTCAAAAAAATTTTGAGTGCCAACTTCACTGCCACATGAATGCCAAATGACGCATGTGGCAAAAACTATATAAAACACTTAGGCTCAGATTGGACTGCATGCCATTTGGGCATATTTGACGTACCTTAGAAGAAAAACGCTGCAAATATTTTTCTTCTTACGTCAACTATACTAAAATGGCATGCAGCCTAATCTTAGCTTTTGATAACAAACCAGCACAAAAATCCTCCCGTTAAAATCTACTTTTCAGTCAATTACAGGAAAATTGGCTCCGATATCGTTCCACTATTATGATGTGCCTATAGCTCAGCCGGTTCATGCTAAAAACAACGGTCACAGTAGTAAGTACAAAAATAATGAGTTGATCATTAAAATTTAAAATAAAATTTTTAAAACAATATTTAGTCGAGGTCAATATCGAGAGTACAATAGACGGAAACCGTCCTTCCATAACTGGTGGAGGACTCGACGATGTGTACGAAGTGCAAGCCTTTCACTTTCACTGGGGATCGCCACTTTCCCGAGGATCGGAGCATGCTGTAGCTGGAAAAAAGTACGATCTGGAAATGCACATTGTCCATAAAAATGTCAAACATAAGACTGTAGAAGCTGCAACAAGTGATCCCTTCGGCTTGGCAGTTTTGGGTGTTCTATTTAAGGGAGTTCAGGTTTGATTTTATTTTTACATATGACTATTTTAAACATTTAAACAAGTTCTTTAAATGCTTTAGAATAAAGTTGTTAACGCAACGGGATTAAATGAGATCTACGACGTTTTGCCTTATTTATCGAAATTCCAGGCGAAACGTTCACTGAATCGTTCAATCACAATGCAATCCATATTGGGAGACTTGAACACTCAACAGTTTTTTCAATACCGCGGTAAAATTATTATAATTTAAAAAACAATACACTAACTCACATTAAAAAAATTTTAGGATCTTTAACAACTCCACCTTGCTCAGAAGCAGTTACATGGTTCGTTTTTCCAGATATTATTCCAATCGAAACTAAAAACGTAAGTTAAATAATTTTAAAGAATTAAAATGCCAGTTAATGTTTTTTCTCCCCCTTTTTTGTAGTTGAAAAGATTCTGGAATATCTACGATCAAAGAGGAGTACATTTGTTGAATAATTACAGACCCATACAGTTAACTAGAAAACGAAAAGTTTACTACCGTAAGAGCAATCAGTGATCGTAGATTATAAGAACATGAATAAATTTAGCAATTAAATGTTGATCTCTTAAATTTATATAGAATATATTTTATATATAGTGTAAATAAAATTAGGTTTAATTTTATCCAAGTTTTTGTTTTTAATAAGATCTAATACATAAATGTTAAATTTAATTAAAATTTATTCAATTAAGCCAATTGATCAAAGTTTAATGGATTATATCTTGCATCATGTTCTCTATTTTTTGTGAACAAAGAAGTTGACTTCAGTTGACAGTTAGGATGAGATCTCTCATAAGAGATTTCTCTTGGGCAAGAATTTTGATTCGCCGCAAAAATTTTAAAACTGAAAATTCAAAATTTTATGTTAACACTTTGGTCTTGTGCGAAGGCTAACTAGCTTCGTGACGTTATAGTTTTTTCAACACTTAATTTTTTACCAATTCCAAACGGCAAACTTAAAAGCCTCTAACAAGTTAAAGCCTTCAGCCCAATGAATCCGTTGCGTCCACCACGTTGAAGTACGCAACTGACAAGTGACAGCTAATTTAAACACACACATGTTCTTATTTGCAAAAGGAGCTTACTTTCTGCGTTACCTTAAATTAAGACAATTCCTTGTTTAGAAATATTGGTGCTTGTTTTAACTAGTTTAGTAAGCGTCAGTAGCTTCAACTATAAGTTCGACAACCCTTCTAGCATGTGGTTCTCCGTACAAAAAGAATAAATGACAGCTTTCACTATAAACCGAGGTTGGGTCTAAAATTCAATGGTCAGTTAGTATGGAAAAAAAGTCTCGTCGATAAAATTTATAAGAAGAGTATATAGCAGAAAAAAAACAAAAGCCCCATTCATAAAAAAAATATCGTTTTAAAAACCCAATTTTCCACCAGCTGTGTGTGCAGATGGCCGGCGGGCATTCACAGAACAATAAATGTATATGACGGTACAATAATTTACCAGCACTTAATTGTAATTGAATTTTATGTGTTATCACTTATTTCGAACAACAGGTAATAAGCGAGTTAACAGGAAATAATTAGAGAATTTGCATTTAAACTTCTAACAATGGCTAAGTACTTTCCGGTGATGCATTCCTTGAACCTAGATTAATGGTAAACAACATTAGAATGAGGCCATCTGTCATCTGCTTTTATTATAAATACTAGTAAATTTACCTCTTTCATTTGGTCAAACACAGAGCAATTTTTGGGCAGAATACTATTTTTCCTCGAACAAAACTCTTCAGATAATAGATAACAATAGGTTTTACGCAACTGATGCATTTTTCTGTTTCCCGTTATGGTTATATTTGGTGAAAATCGTCTCACTCAGTAGCTATCGGTACCGAGCTAAGGTTTAACGGATTGAAAATCTTTAGATTGCACTCAGGTCACCGTCACACCAAACTGAGCAAGCCTAATGCAACAAAATGGGTTGCACAGGATGTGAATAAAATGTGACAAAAAAAAAACTAAAATTTTCGGCACTGAATCACGCCACTGTCGTTTTTGACGGTGGAGGCTGGGTGTAGCTTTCATTGTGTATGTGGAGTGACGTTTCAACTCAATATTCATTCGGGATTTTTAAAACGCGACTGATATTGAATGAAGTCGATAAAAACTTATACTAAATATCTCAAACTCAAAGTTATCAAAATTAACTAACAAAATCATGGTACGAAATGAAAAATAAAGTTAACATAATAAAGACAAAGCAATTTGACAGTTGACGTGATGACTGCACCGGTGCAGTATTTGTCGTTCTGTACACAATAGATTTGTTCCCGTACCAGTCCTAAACTACTTAAAACGACCCAAACCTACGGCAAACAGCCAAATCCTGTTCCCGTACACGGTTCTTGTGTAGCTTTGGACAGGAGAGAGAGCAAAAATGAGAGTTGGAAAATTCCCCTCCCTATGAAATTTAGCCCAAGAAATTACTTTGGGCAGAATTATGACAAGTGTCATAGCGGCTGCAATAGTCCTTTTACCACGGCTGTCAAAATCTGACGTCTTTCACATTTATCGACCGCGGGATGCCAAGCAAATCGAGTTTTTATATAAAAAAATTCAATAGTTTCTGTAGACGTGCGAATTACTAATAAACTACACAACCTAGAGTGTGCCGATAAGGAAAGAATTTATTGTGCTTATTCCGTTCTTTAAATCGACACAAAAATTATGTTAATAAAATATGTGGAAAGTATCGAAAGAGCGTTCCGAAGATATGATCTCCTTGAATCCGTGTACTCTTTTGAGGTCGTAAACACTGTTTCTACAACACAAAAAACACTTTTCTTATCCTTTCCGTGTTATATAATAAAAATATTTTTAGCATTACCTAGGAAGCCTTATCAAGTCTACAACATTCCCGTTCATCGAAACACAGGGTTGCATTTAGTTATTTACGTTTATGTGTAATTTTTGTTCGTTTTCCATATAAAAAGGTACTTTGTTTGGCATCCCGCACTCGATAATACCAGTAGCGTCAACAGTGGACAACAGCAGATGACATTTAGGTGGACACTAAGTGCCAGTTTCCATTTGGTTTATCCTAACCTAACCCAAAATTTATTTCTCAAAATAAAACTGAGGTTGAATGGTGGCCACCACACTGGCGCTTCCCCTCACCCTTGTAATTCTGACACATCAGGTTAGGATAAACCAAATGAAAACAGGCGACTCGTGAAATTTGTACTTTTGAACAACTTTTACTGTTTCTATAATTTGAGCCCTTTTTATGTGAAGTTTCGATTGTCAAATAATGTTCTTATCAACTTTAAACATAAAAAACCTAAAGTCAGTGAATATTATGCTGCAGACAGACAATAATCCAAATATTTCAAGTACTTCTTAATGAATGCATGCTCTATCAATCGCTATAACTTTTCCTAAACATTAGCTTTGACGTTTGAAATATGGGCAGTTTTTGGTGCAAAAAGCTTTCCCTTACTTTTGGTCAGTTTTTCCTCTCACACAATATGGTACAGAAATTTAGGGGAACACACCTAATGAAACCGAGTGTGCACCATACTGGAATTGTCGCGAACACCGAGTATTATTTGACAGCTGGCAGTTCGGTGTTCAAAAGAATACGCCATTATTGTTTGTGTGCTGAATTTCGACAAAATTTTATCTTACAACTGTGAAATTTACATTTTTCTTAAAATCTGTCACTTTAACGCTAAGCTGGCGTTCTAATTCATACGTTGAACGTAATAAAAATTAGCTTAGAGTTCGCTTACGTTGACCACAAATTACGGAATAACTAAATATTCAACTTCCGTCCCTCTTTCCCTCCGGCTAGAGCACCCATTTGTTTACGTTTTTTACAAAGCCATCAAAGCCTTTATTAAGGTTTAAGTTTGCGTATCAATGAATACGTGTAATAAGATACAACAACAATTTCCTTACGCGATCAACTGATGCAAAAGCTTCAAAGCGGAATTTCATGGAACTGACGAATTTACGAATTAACTCATATATGTAAATATTTACATCAAAGTATGAGTAAATTCGCAAATTCAGCTTGTGGGCAAAACTTTTACATTGCCGAAGTTGAATTTCTTGTTATTTAGTAAATTATGGTGGAGGCCTGCAACAGGTCAGCTTCTAAAAACTTACAAAGTTCGTCATCCGGTTTTTATTATACTTGTCAGATTGATGAAAAAATAAAAAAAATATTTTTATCAATTAAGCTAAGGACGGAAAATCATGTGTTCTTCGTTGAAGAACACATGAACTTCGTTTAAACTTTTCGACGGGTTTTGGAAAATAGGCAAACTTTTCACTCTTGTCGTTGTTGCGCCCTTGCGGGTCTCTACATAAATAAATAAATAGAGGGGCGCAACACCAAAGTTGACAAGTAAAGTTGTCACAAAGGGTAGTTAAATGGTGGTTTACATCACATGTTTATGACCGAGCCAGGGTATATTAAGTTTGATGTATAGTTTGTAACGCAGTGAAATAATCATCGTAGACCCCTACAGCCGCGTTGTCACAAGGAACAGGAATCGAAACAGAAACAGAATTTCATAAATTAGCAACGCAAAAAGCATTCAAGGATCTAAGGTTTCAGTTGCTAATGTATGGAAATATGTTTCTGTTCCTGTTTTACGTTGCTTGTGACAACGCGGCTTAAGACATTTTAGAGATATGAATGGGACCGACAGGAGAATACGTCCGTTCGTCCGTGTGTAAACAACTTTTAGGCCTTAAATTTTAAGCCAGAGAGTTGAAATTTGGTAGGTTGGCTGGAAGTCCATTGGACCAGATCAAGTTTGAAAATTAGCTGAAACCGCCAACTGACACCCCCACTACATGCCTGTATGTGCGACCATCTCTAATTTAAAAAAAAAATACTTTTTCCAAATTTTAGCTATATTACAATGGCGCTAGCGCATTCATTTTTGTATGTAACATTGCCATGTAATTTTCCTTGAAGTTGCCAAAAAAGTTTGGCCTTTGCATTGACCGCGCCCACATTTTAAGGGATTTTAGCTTAAAATGACTGTTTTTCAATAAATATATATGAAATTTGACTAAAAATTCTATGACAAAAGTTGTAGATATTCGCATATTCTAACTTTCATGCATATGTAGTATGTGCCTCCGCCCACTTTTGTGGGCGTGGCGTTTAAAAAAGTTATTTTTTTAGTTAAAAAGGTGGAGTTTTAGGCCGAAATGTATGCAACCACCTAGTATAAAGCATTCAATAGTTATAGTTTTATGTCCCGCCCACTTTTTGGAGGCGTGGCATTTTTTTTTTTTTTTGGTATGGTCGGGTATTTTGCAACCCGTCGTAGATGGACTGAAGCTTTTGCATGCGCACTGTTGTACTTTCCCACTTGTTTCATACCATGTGAATGGATTCCGCCAAAGGTTAGAACGAGATGGTTGCGCAAAAAACTCTATCGCATAACGAAACTTTTCATGTTTTGGTTTTTCTTTTTCAAAACATTGCAACCGTTTGTACAGCACCGTTTTTTACATCGAATATGCTGATGTTTCGCCTATCGTCCAACAGAGGCTACTTGACAGCTGCCATTTTGACAATTCATTGCTGTCGACCTTGAAAAGAAGCGATGCCGCCAAATGTCAAATGGTAAACAACAACAAAGTGCGAATTTCTATTACAGCACGTGTCCCTCCACCGATTTCTTTGTAGTCTCGTTACAGGCCGCAGCTTCGAAAATGTTCTATTTAATCGGACTTGGTCTCGGCGACCCAAAAGATATAACAGTTAAAGGACTTGAAATTGTTCGCAAATGCCAAAGGGTATTCCTCGAATCGTATACATCAATATTGGGCTGCCCCAAAGAGGAGCTGGTAAGTGTTGTCGTTTCCCCCCGCCCCACCATCGCTTTGCAAATACATATATTCAGCATTGAACGTTTGTTTTTCGTCTTGTTTCTTAAAAGGAAGAATTTTACGGGCGACCGCTTATCATTGCTGATCGGGATCTTGTCGAACAGGGTGCCGATGAAATTCTAGCCGGAGCTGAGAACGAAGATGTTGCCCTGCTGGTAGTGGGCGATCCATTCGGGGCAACTACGCACACTGACTTCATTTTACGAGCCAAAGAGAAGAAAATCACCTACAAGGTCATACACAATGCCTCGATAATGAACGCTGTCGGTTGCTGCGGCCTGCAGTTGTACAAATTTGGTGAGACTGTGTCCATTCCCTACTGGGATGAAACCTGGAAGCCTGATAGCTTTTACGATAAGATCAAACTGAATCGATTGAATAACATGCACACCCTGTGTCTGTTGGACATAAAGGTGAAGGAGCCAACGCTCGAGTCGCTGATGCGAAGACGGAAAGAGTATCTGCCACCGCGGTTTATGAGTGTTCAGGAGGCGGCAACCCAGTTGCTGGCCATTGTCGACAAAAAGGACGCACTCGAAAAGAACACGGTATTAAATGAGAAGTCGCTGTGCGTTGGTGTGGCTAGAGTGGGACACGACAGCCAGCAAATTGTTGTTTGCACACTGAGACAGATGAGCAGCACAGACTTGGGCGGGCCCCTACATTCGATGGTTATACCAGCTAAGGACATGCACCCACTAGAGGTGGAGTTCCTGCAGCAGTACGCGACAATCAAATTGGACGAGTACAATAACTAAACGTGTGTGTATTAATTGTAAAATTCCACCGAGATATAAAATATATATGACTATTTTTTATAGAAGTGTCAAAGTATTTAGTTGGAAAACACTAGATGAATCCGGGGTTTTATTTTTTTACAATTGGGCGGCATCGCACCTAATTTTAATTGTTACATGTTTGAGGTTTATAAGATCTTTTTAATCTTTTTTATTAAACGGGTTAAGGCCTTGGATTTGTAACTTGTCTTGGGGCTTGCGTTCGAAAATCCTCTTGGCTAGAGCTCTGTTGTCCATCGATGACATCGAGCCAGTCTACACTCCGGGTTTTGGCAGAACAGTTATACAGTCAACTCTCTCCTAACGGACACCCCTTATAAGCGGATACCTCTCATAACCGGACAAATTTTTAAGAACGGAATTATGAGCGTGATTTTTCATGCCAATCACATCCTCATAAACGGACTCTCTTATAACCGGACGCGGACACCAATTTTTAACCACGATAGAGTTTCACTCTCTCTTAAACGGACAAAGAACGTATCAGACACACTTTGTTACATTTTATTTTGTTTCCCTTCCGAGAAACAAAAACAAGATTCGTGAAGTTATGGGTGTTACCCAGGAAAAATAGTGGTATGTCATCTCGTATCTACCTGCTAGTAAACATAGCAGGCGGTGCTGTCGCGTCGTCCGTGGTCTGTGCCCCGTGGATGTAAGCTGTGTGTGAGTGTATGAATGTTCGCTTTTTTATATTTTCTCTTCCAATGTGCTTTTCAAAGGAAAAACAATATTAGTCAAGGAGGGGAGTATGCCAGCACGTTGTTGCTCTTTACCCACCAGCAATATTTAAAAAAAAAAAAACTTATTGTATGGAGCGATATGCGGCGCTCACGTGTCTATTTCGATAAAAAATCACGTTGAATTTTTAAATAGGTTCTTTTGTAAGTGTGCAGAATTTTTAGTTTAAAACGGGACACATTTTTTTTTGCGTAATTTGGTCATATAGCCTCATGATAGGAATGGAGAGAAGAATAGGAATAGGAATAGGGTAGGTATATGTATCTACCACGGTTCGTTGCAGACGGACCGAACCTAATACATACCCACTCTTGCAATGACTGTTTTTTTTTCTTATAAACGGACATCCCTCATAAGCGGACAAATTTCTTGGTACCGTCAGTGTCCGCTTATGAGAGAGTCCACTGTACACCTTGGAACAGCGCATAAAGTTCGCAGTTGATCTTTTCCCCCATTCGCCCTCCTCTCACTGGAAAAATTAAGCTTTTGTAGGTCTTAAAAACACATTAACCCATTTCTTTTCCCAAACCAAAAGAAAAACGTCTTAGATGTTATTTGTGGAGTTGTTAACTCCAAAGTAGTTGAACTCTTTAACTACTCCAAAGTTGATGATAGTACAATGCTCGAAAAGGATGGCTCCACCCCAAAGCTCCTAAAGTTAATTAATAGTCTTTTAAAGGCAGCAACTGTACAAAAGGTCGAGGTTTCCGTTTTTTTACCTCTCCAACTACATCCGAACTGGATCAAACCTCCAGAGTTAGAAGAGGTTTATTAATACGCCGCTAGGCCCCATTGAAGCAGACATTACAGCATGAACGGCTATGAAATGGCAGGCTATTATTATTATTATTAAAGCTAGGTTTTGCTCTGCGACCGACTAGACTTAAATTTCGAAATTAAAAAAAATCGAAATCAATTTTAAGAAATGTTTGTCGGCAACACCGACTTTTAAAAAGCTTTCTTATACTTAGTAAAATGGTTTTGCCCAATAAAATCTAAGAAATTTTACCAAAAATTGGATAATTCTAGACTACGTAACTATTTTAAGAACACAATGAAGTTGGGTCATCGTGCATTTTTTGGTTTCGGGCTGATTTTTCACACAACAGTTTCCGAGTAGAGCCGACTGCACTTCTTACTTACGTTAATAATTTAAATTAATCAAATTATTTTTATTTAAATTATTATTTTAGTTATTTACAAATTTTATTCCAAGTTTCCTTAAAGAATTCTACGCTTATTACAAAAGTGTTTGTTTTTTTAGGGAAAGAGTTCTTGGAAATATGCCCAGTGACATGGGTTTGCTAGTTGCGTGTAAATTTTGTTGATTTTTAAATTAAACTAAACAATTTATTTTAAAAACCTTTACAGTTCCAGTCCTGCTTTTCGTGCAGGAGCATGGAAATAAAACACAGGCGAAATAAAATTATAAAAGTATTTTTTCGCTGGTGTTGCTGGTTTAAGTGCCAATCGTGAATTTATAGAAAATTTATAGAAAAAAAAAAGATAATAGCAAAAAATTCTTGAAATACTAAACGCAGTCGAGCCTTCCTTCCGCTACCGAAAACAACATCGATTTGCCAGTGCCAAACCCATAAGGACTTTGAACAATAAATAATATTGATAACCAAAACTTAGAATAGTGAATTTTATATATTTAAAATCGAAACTCGTACAAAACAGCCCCATGGCTCGGCATCTAATAAAATAGTCCGCGCATTCTTCTGCCTGAGCCCTGTCGATCGTATAAGACATTGAATTTATTCACAAAGTGGTTCATGTCGTTGCATCCTTTAGTAAGTGCGCCTAAATACGTTATCAGACCAACGTCGTTGCATTGAGTGTAGAACTCCTCTTTGAATCCAGGACCCTGCATCACAGGCAACCGATGACTCAGCGAATACGATTCCCTGAGAATCTCCTGATTTGGTTCAAGTTTTCCCGCCTCAACGTCCTTGATATACTTGAGAACGATCTTTATGCGAGTGTTTAACATTTTGATGGCACTATCCTGAGCCACCAGATGTTCGGCGACTACTGACTTCTCACCAGTCTCATTGGTAGACATCCTAGCCACATGATCAACGCCGATACGTTCCGCTTCCTCAGTAGCCAGAGTATAGACTAACGGCACCAACAGCATGGTCGCTTCGCCCTGAACAATGTCAATCACAGATTCGTATAATTTTAGTGGCAACTGGTCAACACTACGCGAGACCGGATTCAATTGCAGCATAATGGGGCACTCGTTAATGTCGGCAATTTGCTTTTGGATTTTGATCTCTCTCTCGGAGGGTGTTTCCCCGGTGGTATACCAACCAATGAAATCCAGCTCGCTGAATACCTGTTTGTATTGGGCCTCCTTGGTGTTGTAGTAGTCCAAATTGATGATGACATCGTCGCCGACTTCGTCTGTTTTCAGCTCAAAGGAGTTCATGACCTCGATGTTGCGGCCTTTTTGTTTGCCAATCAGGGCACCATATACTTGACGCTGTTCACCGGCTTGAGCTCGAATCCGAGTCCAGTGTTCGGAGATATTCATTATGACCAGTGGATGCAGGGAAATTGTTACAGATGGTACAGTTCCTGGACCGGCCATGATATTTGATTGGAGGACTGCAGCCTGCTTGGTAGTGACTTTTTCTGATGTCGATGCTGTTGCATCTGAGTCCACATCCATTTTTTCCATTTTGTGAAAATATAAATTGATAATTGTTTGCGGAAAAATGTGTGAAAACTTGCACTGTTTTGAGAAACAAACTTTTTTGCACAGCTTTTATCTATTTGACAGCAGCCCAGCCGAACGGCGCTGCTAGTCTAAGGCGGATACACATTTTCTATGGTAGTGTAGTGTAGCTAAGGGTTGAAACACATTTCCGACGAACCATAAATTACTGAACTCCTAGAGTGTTTCCTTATTCATTCGTAAAAAGGATGGAAAATGAGGAAAATGAAGTTGGAATATTCCGATCGTTCTAATTCGAACTACCTTGGTAGGTAGTATGGAAAGAACTCATTCCGAATGTTCTGAACGAATAAAGAAACGCAGAAGAATAATAGGAATATTCCGAATATATATTAAACCGCAGACATTTCGGGCAGAATAGTTGGAACGAATAAAGAAACGCACCCCTAGTTGTTCAATTAGCGTCCCTCTTGCTTTTTGATATATGTAACGTTTTTTTTACGTTTTATATAAAGCCTTGAAAGTTTTTATAAAGTTTAAATTTCCTTATCATTGAATACGTGTGAAAAGATAAAACTACAATTATTTACCTTTCGCGATCAGCTGATGTTATACCGCCTAAACGGAATTTTATTTATGGAACGGACGAATTTACTCACATTTGAGAGTTGCTTTCTTTAATGCAATAGAAATAACAAAATTGGCGATTGAAGCGCTGTACTTACTATATTCTTCCATCGGGCAAAAAACTTTTTTGGGAGGCGATTAAAAACAAAACCTAAAGTGGCTCCACCGAAAAAGTATAGAATTGATTTGACCCAAGCACTCTTTTTTGTCATTTTGGGAGAAAATTATTAACACTTGCAGCTCATAAGAGCCATTGCTTGACCTCTTTTACAATCATGAGAGTGCGTTACAGGGTTTTTACAGACATGAAGACACCTACAATTGTTTGTCGACTGCGAACGGCGAATTGAAAGGTCTTTCATGACAATTGATACTCTCGGAGGGTTTGAAAGTCCCTCGCGGAGCTGGGACACCGTGAGAAAACTTTTATTGCCCCGGTGGGATTCGAACCCGGGACCTCGTGCACAGTGGTCCTATACACTAAGCACTGCATCACGGCGCCCACATTTTGGAGCGCTTGTTTATTTATAAACTCGTTTAATAACCTGCAAACAAAAGGGTCAATTTATTCATCAAAATGGGATCAAGCGTTTTTAGGTTTGCTAAATTAGAGTTTCTTAAAAACTATATATTATTATTACAAAATTGTTGCAGCTAATCACGGCGACAGAACCATCTGCCTCAGGCACTCCCAGTCATTGTCAATTTAAGGGTCATTGTCTGCGTTTCCAACTTCAATATTGCTGCATATGGTGCCCTCAAAGTTTAAGCAAAACCATGTCTGCCTTCTTGAACATTTACGACTCCCTTTCGTATCCTCTTTTTCATTTGCCTGAAAGGAAGTAGAGTGTTTGGGACAGGTAGTTTTGTTGTCATGGTTGGCTGCAATAATTTTGTAGTAATAAAACATATACATATAATCCATATAAAAACTACCTTAAGATCTATAATGGAAAATATATATCAAAAATATAGAGTTGACAATTTTGTAGAATTCTGAATCTAGATCAGAACTGGATTCCCCCGAAACCGAGTACAATATACTTGAATTTATTTTGATTTGCGAAAATTATTGGAAGATTTTGGCTCGGTGTGAAAACCGTATAATAGATTTCAGAATCTAGATCAGAATCTAGATTCCCACAAAATCGAATACAAATGTAATAGATTGTATTCAGTTTTGCGGGAATCATAGGAAAATATAAGCAAACACACTTTTTTAATACAATCAAAAGAAGACATGACAGCCGATGAAGTTTATTTATAAAATAAAAATGAGAAATATTTTCGTTTTTGTTATACTATTTAATTGTGCGGTGATTTTCATGTATTCCCAGTGCTTCTTTAGTTATCCACAATTGTTTTTTACTTATTTGAAGCTGTTTAACTTGTGACAAGAGTGAAAAATTAGACAGTTGGTGTTCAACTTATCGAAAAGTCAACAAAATCTAGATTATTTTCGCAGTGTGAAAGGGTCAATTCGATTTTAAAATCGAATTGCTTAGAACCTAGATACTGGCTTCGGTGTGAAAACGGTAATAGCAAAATAAAAGCAAACACACTTTTTTAATTCAATCAAAAGAATACATGACAGCCGATAAAGTTTGTTTATAAAACAAATAGGAGAAATATTTTCGTTTATTTTTTCATCTTATTTAATTGTGCCGTGATTTTAATATATTCTCCAGTGCTTCTTTAATTATCCACAATTGCCTTTTACTTATTTGAAGCTGTTTAACTTGTGTGACAATAGAGAAAAATTTGACAATTTAAAGGTTGATGTTTAACTGATTGAGAAGTCAGCAAAATCTAGATTATTTTCGCAGTTTCTGGTATTGATTTGTTTTTCCATAAGTTTATATTTTCCATTTCAAAAGAGCAACTGTCAGACGAGTACAGCACAAAAGGTTTCAGGCTCATGCCTCCCGGACGCTTCTGGACGACCAACCGAAAAGGCCATGATTTTAAAATTTAACAGCTTAAAAACACCGCTGACATCATTCATAGCATGCGATAAAATATTCGCGACACATCTTTCACCTACCTGTCTCAGCGTCAACTGTCAAATAAGAAATCAGCTGAGGGTGGTATTTTTCTCTTTTTGTGAAGAAGTTCTGTGCTTTTTCTTTGATGAGTAAATATTTATTAACTAACGCTTACTGATTACAAAGATAAGGATTATCAAAATTACTCAACGGTAAGTTACCCGTAGCATACTGGGAACCAATCACTGTGTGTTACCCATCGCCTTACTCACAGATGAGCTATGATGGATTACTGTCCCAGTTGACCGATGAAAAGTTGAATTTCTACCATCCAACTGCAACAGAGGAGCTGCCACAGCAGCCTGTCGAACACGATGTGTCAGCAGCATCGGCAAACGCACCTAATTACTCTCACCCGCGGGGAACCAAATCGGAAGCTTCCACTCCACTACGCAAGGTTTCAACTTCGCGTTTCATGAACGCGTTTAGTCAGTTCTACACCGGCGGCGGCTGTAGTAGTGGCAGTGCGACGACAGCACACTCGGCCTCAGCTATCCCTCCTCCGACTGCTGTGGCAACTGAGGATGATCCATCGCCTAGTAATTCCGCTGGACGGACACCGACAAAAGGCATGGAATCGAAGCTTCTCTCAATGTGGCACAATGTCAAATACGGCTGGACTGGTAAGATACGCTCGAATTTTTCCAAAGAACAGCCAGTTTGGCTGCTTGGCCGGTGCTATCATCGCAAGTTCACGCCACCAATATCGATGGAGAGTTCAGTCGAGTTGACGCCAAATCTGGAGCCGATCAAGGCCAGCGCTTTGGCCGTAAGTCAAATAGAGATTCAGGTGGACGAAAGCCTAGTGGCACAGGAACTTGGCATGGACGCAATCGAAAATCAGGCAGCCGAAGCGCCATGGGAAGAGGGAATCGAAGGATTTAAGAGGGACTTCTACAGTCGCCTTTGGATGACATATCGCCGAGAGTTCCCCATTATGAATGGCTCCAACTACACCTCCGACTGCGGATGGGGCTGCATGCTGCGCAGCGGACAGATGCTGCTAGCTCAGGGATTGATTTGCCATTTTCTCGGACGAAGTGAGTCACGGATAAATCAACGAGCTTGATTTGAAACTAACGGTTTTCCTTATAGGCTGGCGCTGGGATCCTGAAACGCAGCTCCACTCCACCTATGAAGATAACATGCACCGAAAGATCATCAAATGGTTTGGCGACAGTTCCTCACGCAACAGCCCTTTCTCGATTCACGCTCTCGTTAATTTGGGGCAGGAAATGGGAAAGAAACCAGGTGACTGGTACGGCCCCGCTTCAGTGTCTTATCTGCTGAGGTATTTGATATCTTAATTAAGCTAGAAACATGCTCTGAATCATAGTTTTTCTTTTCAGGCAAGCTGTGAAGAACGCAGCCCAAGAGAATGCCGACTTTGATAATATCGTTATCTACGTGGCGCAAGACTGTACAAGTAGGTGTCGGCACTTTAATCTCTGAGGATGTAGCTAACGTGAGTTCCATTTCGTTTCAGTTTACATGCAAGATGTACATGACGAATGTTGCATACCGGACAAAACCACCAAGCATGTACCATGGCAAACACATCGCAAGCAATTTGACGATTCTCGAAAACAGCCCCAGCAGCAATGGAAGTCACTTGTTATTCTAATTCCCCTGCGTTTGGGTACAGAGAAACTGAACCCTGTCTATGCACATTGCCTAAAGCTGCTGCTCAGCACGGAATACTGCATCGGGGTTATTGGCGGCAGACCGAAGCATTCCCTCTATTTCGTGGGCTTCCAAGGTGGGTCTTTGTTTACATTCTACTCGTTATCACATTGTTCACAGGTTTTTTAGCATACACCGAAAATAGCCATTGCCGCTGATTAGGTGCTAAGTTCTTACGCTGGTCTTAGCATTGTAAAAGTAGTCACATGGCTAATTGTTTACCCAAACTGTTTGAATGAGGTGACTACAAGTATTGCGGCGTACTTCGGAATTTCGCTGATTATGATTTTCAAGAGTTAATTGCTTAGTAGCAAAAAAACAAAACAAACCAATTAGGGGCTTAGTTTTGGCTGTTACTAGAAAGGCTTACTCCAACAAAGCAAAGAGAAGCGAATGCTTTAAATTTCCGTGTGGGTGAATATTTGTGGGAAGATGCAACAACAACTTACCTTACACGGTTTTACATCAGCTGATCAGAAACTTAAATTTTCTGTTAAAAGGTTACAAGGTTACTGTAAACGCTGTTTTTAATGTTATAAAAGACTCAGCAATACCAAGGTCGCCCCCGCGTTCAAGTATAACAAAGGCTATGTGGTATGAAGCTGAATGTATCAAACTTCAGAAAAAATCGTTTGCTTTCTTGAATCTCTTTAGGAAAACAAACAACAAATGGTTTAAAAAACTTTATTTACTATCTAACAGGGTATACAAAGAAGCTTGCCAAAGCAAAAAAGCTATGCGTATCAAAAGGTCTGCCTTGAAGCTTCTGCTTTGTAAGGATTCCAAAACGTTCTGGAAAACCGTTCGTTCTGTTACCGGCCTTAAAAATAAAACTTCCTCAGTAGTGAGCGCAGACCTCCTTGCTTCACACTTTAAGAAACTATTGACTCCAGATCCCAGCCAAAAACACATAAGTTTTACACTACCAAACTGTGTTGTTCCCGAACTAGATGACGCTTTTGTAATGTCGGAGTTATTAACAGCATTGAAAAAAAATGAAAAATTCAAAGTCGCCTGGACCTGACGGAATCCCTGCAGAGTTTTTCAAGAATGCGACCGCTGAATTCCTGAGCTGCCTCTTGGAGCTCTGTAATAAGATTCTTAAAGATGAAATAGTTCCCGGAAGCTTCTTGTGCTCAAAAATTTTTGTTATTTTTAAAAAAGGTTATCCAATTTTCCCGGAAAATTACAGGGGTATTTCAGTCCTTAGCTCACTCAGGAAAATATTTACTCAAATGCTTTACCACAGGCTTGTAAGCTGGGTTGAATCAAATAATGTACTCAGTGATTTTCAAGCAGGTTTTCGTCCAGGTTTGTCAACAATTGACCAAATTTTCACCCTAACGACTATTGCGAGTCATTTTATTGGGAAGAAAAAGAAACTTTACTCTTTTTTCGTCGACCTGAAAGTAGCTTTTGACACAGCAAATAGAAATCTCAGTCCCACAAGGCTGTATTTTGAGTCCCCTGCTGTTTGCTTTGTTTATCGATGATGTAATAAATTTCTTGCCAGGTGGAGTTAGATATGGAGATACTCTAATAAAAGTACTTCTATATGCCCATGATCTTGTTGTCTTATCAGATAACCCTCTTACTCTTCAGCTTATCATCAATAAGCTGAAAGAATATTGTGATCTTTGGGACCTAAAAATTAATATAACTTTTAAGGCTTTGGCGGTTGTTAGACATAATTTTAAAGGTTTTGGGATATACCGCGTTAAAAAAAAAGTATAAGTGCAAACCGTACTAGTGTCCAGCATAGACGAAAAACACATGCCACTTTTGGAATTTTGCCTATCATCGGGTTTCTTCTCTTTCGACCAGAAGTTTTATCTGCAGAAAGATGGTGTAGCTATGGGATTGTCTCTAGCTCCCTTAGTTGCTGACGTGTGGATGGAGCATATTGAGAAGAAGGCTCTGAACAGCTGCGAAGAGAAACCAAAGGTGTGGTTGAGGTTCATTGATGACACTTTCTGTATCATTAAACTTTCCGCGTTAATGAGTTTTTTGAACCATCTCAACTCACAACATCCGAAAACAAAGTTCACGATGGAACGAGAACAGAATGGATCCATTGCGTTTTTGGATGTTAAAGAAACGCGGAAATCGGATGGTACATTAGGACACACAGTTTACAGAAAAGGCACAAACACAAACAGGTACCTCCATGCTTCCTCTCATCATCTGAACTTACCTTTGTGGACAACGTCCTTCAATCGAACGGCTTCTCGAAAAGACAACGTTCATGGAAGCCAAATTTGTCGCGACAAGAAGACTGCAATGAGTTGGACAAGAGAGCCTTTCTACCGTACGTGAAAGGTGTCACGGACAAAGTCGGTCGAATTCTAAAACGATACGGAGTGAAAACGATCTTCTTACCGCCAAAAAAGGTGATAAATTATCTACAATCACCCAAAGATCGCTTTCCTCTTCAAACTCCCGGTGTTTACGCAGTCCCTTGTAGCTGTTGGTCATCATACATTGGACAAACGCGACGAAGTATTTCGACCCGTTTAAAAGAGCACATAAATGCTGTGAGCAATCAGCAGCGAGAAAAATCCGCTCTAGCTGAGCATGTCTTAGACCATCCCAACGAACACCATTGGATCAGATTTGAACAGGCTAAGATACTGGCTCGGGAGTCGCATTACATCCCACGGCTTGTTCGTGAAGCGATTGAGATAAAACGCCACAAAAATTTCAATCGCGACGACAGTTTCAAATTGTCGCGAACATGGGATCCAATAATCGGCTCATCACCGTCGATTGCGAATTGGCTAACCAGCCCCAGCGACACAGTGAGCACTGTTTGCTCTCAGCCACCTGATGCACAACAACGAGAGAACGAGACAGCATTACCGCCTACGCACCGCTACAACTTGCGTAGTGCTAATCGCCATAAGCATTTTTAGGTAGTTTCCCGGTGACCACGCTTAATGTAACTTAAGCTAAACGTTCGGGGTGAGTACGGTTTGCACTCATACTTTATTTTTAACGCGGTATATCCCAAAACCTTTAAAATTATGCCTAAAAATCAATGTTTGAAAATCTAAAATTATGATTTTTAGAGATCACCACAAATTGAGTAGGAGTGAAAGGTGGACCTTAGACAACGACAATATTGAAATTGTGAATGAATTCAAATATCTAGGCTTCCGCCTGAAATTCAATTTAGACCTTTGTCCTCACACTCACGATCAAGAAAGATCGGTGGCAGCTAAAACTGCGATCAATTCTATGTGGAACAGGTTTTTCTCCAACAAAGATGTTGACTTGCGGTCTAAATTCAGGGTTTTTGAGGCGGTAGTTAACACCTTCTTTCGTTATGCAAGTGAAGTCTATGGTCACCGAAAGCTCGACGAGGTTGAAGCTATCCAACGTTTCTTCTTAAAAAGGAAGAAACAGGCTCTTTCGATCATCGCCAAACTACGCAAAAGACATTGAAATAGGTTTATCTCAAGTTTTTGTAAGAAACGCCAAATCAAGTGCCGACTATTTGTCAAAGGTTATTATAAGATCTGTAAATAACTTGCAACGCAGAGTTCTTTTGGTTGCACTCCAAAGGGGTTTTTCACCATTTAAGGAATGGCGTGAGCTTGCTGGCAACCATAATTGTCAATTAAATCTCGACGAAAGAAATTGCCACGAATGGCGAAGCATATTCTATGCTGTCTTTCAGCCATTGACGAAAAGCTTTATCAGCAGTCCTTGTGCAGAGCGAGAACATCACTTACAAGAGAACTTTATAAAAGCCTCACTCACGACTTAAACACCGCCAACTATTTTCGTGACAGGCTGAATGCGTCCGAAATTAGTTTAGTATTTAAGGCACGCACTGAAATGCTTGATCTTAACTTCAGACCATACCGAAATGACTTAAATCCGCTTTGTAACCTCTGCAACCTCAATCAGAACGAAGACACCTTCCATTTTATAGCATTATGTCCCATCCTTCAAGAGATCCGAAGATTATTTTTTGCCAAGAGCTTTCTCTCGATCCAGGAATGTCGCTCCTTACTAAACGGCTGATTTGGTTGGAAGATGCTTACATGCTATCTAAAAGAAGTAATTGCTTTTCGCAATTTGTATCAGTCTCCGTGAGCAAAATCAGAAAAGCAAAATCAGAAAAGCAAAATCAGATCTACCCACGAAGAAATCCCTTTTGTTCTGTTTTAGCTAAACTAAAAGCCCATAATAATGGATGACAAAGAAGTCACAATCTTTTCTTTTGTTTTTCTTGCAAATTTAATAGCTTTCTCCACTAATTATTAATTGCTTTAACTTTCTCTTCGTTATTCAACGGCAGACGGCTCTAAGCCATGTTGTATACTACTTTTTCGAAATGAAAATAAGAAGTTTTTTAAATTGAATTGAATTGAACAACAGCATCATTGCTTATTAAAAAATCTTATCTCCACAGAGGATAAACTCATTCATCTGGATCCTCATTACTGTCAGGAAATGGTAGATGTCAGTCAAGAGAACTTTCCCGTCAACTCTTTCCATTGCAAATCACCGCGTAAACTGAAAGCCGCAAAAATGGATCCAAGCTGCTGTATTGGATTCTATTGCCAGACCAAAACTGATTTCGACAATTTTGTCGAAAGTGTTCAAATGGTAAGTTTCGTTTCTTATTACATCTTTAGCCGCACCCATTGCTTGACGGCAGATTTTTCTTTTGTCTTACAGTACTTACATCCAATTCGATTCTCATCGGTTCAAACTACTAATGATGGCAGTCCCTCGCAATGCCCCGAAATGAACTACCCAATGTTTACATTCTCGCGCGGTAGTTGTGCCGATCAGGAAAAGGACGAGCCACATGAATCTGTTTACAAACCATTACAGCGCCAGTTGGCGCAGCTTCAGCAAGAATTAAATGCGAGCCGTGAATACGCAGCTGATGACGATGACGGTGAAACCGAAGAGTTTGTGATTCTGTAATTTGCTTCTACCTCCTAACCGCCTAATCCCCCATCTGTTCGATGTCTACTCTACCTACCTATGCGCGATCCCGTGCAACAACAAACATATTCATAGCTGACGATTTTTTTTTAAAGTTTATTTGTTGATTGCGGTTTTCTCTTGATTTATTTGAATATAGTATTTGTAGTTTAGTTCTATCCTAGCTCCTAAGAGTCTCATCGTCATGTCTTGTCCAAAAGTAGTCCCTTGTTGAAGAAACAATTCAATGTGCGTTGTACTTTCGTGTCTCATTTTGTACTGTTTTCAAATAAGTTCGTTACGAATATTTACATTATGTACGTAGTCTATAAGCTCATATACACATAAACAAGTTATATTTATATATACATATATATGCCCCACTGTGTAAATTGTAATTCATATTTTTTGGCTAAATATTCGGCGAAGTACATAAATATTTAAATAATTCATTAAGCAAGCAAATTTGAGAATGTTCAGTAGAATCATCAAATTAAAAAAAAATATTTATAAATCAACCAAGAAGCTTAAATGTGTCTGCGTCATTTGGAAAAGGTTAATCGAAGGTGGGCGACTTGTTAAACAAACGAATCAACAGAAGCAGACAAAAGAAAGGAGTGCCAGTGCGAGCAGATAAATAAAAGTAAAACACACACATCAATTATAAAATTGATTTATTTGCACAAACATCAATCAGAAATATTTAAAACTTCGATTTGCATTTCGACGTCAGCTGCGTCGTCTCATTAATTTACTCAAATTATCGTTGGCAGTCTTGGCCTTGGAGTCACACCTAATGGCAGTTTGGTAGCTGTTGATTGCTGCGTTTGTCTTTCCCCACCGGTGGTAGAGCACGCCCAAGTTAGTGTGATACAACGCATTTAGCGGTTCGGCTTCAATCACCCGCTTATAGAGCTCCTCTGCCTCTACGTAGTGTTTCATTTTGCCAAAGACGTTGGCTCTTATGAACATAATCGACGTTTCATTTGGAAGATACTCAAAAGCACGTGACGATATACGAATCGCGTCTTCGTACAGTCCTTGGTTGTCGAGGAGTGTTAAAATGTTCGCCCACGCCTTTGGCTGACCAGGTTTCAAGGCGACAGATTCCTGCCAGTGTTTAATGGCCTCGGAAAAGTCCTGAATTTCGAGAAATAGATTTCCCATGTTGTAGTAGCAAACAGGGTAGTGCTTTCGGTATTTAAGAGCATTGCGGTAACTCTGCAGGGCTTCAGAATACTTTTTTCGTGATGCTTGAACAATACCAAGGTTCATCCAGGCGGCCGGGAATTCCTCGAGAATGTTGATCGAACTCTTGATGTACTTTTCAGCGGTTTGATAGTCTCCGATTTCTCTGTACAGATTGCCCAGGTTCATCAATGCAGCTTCGTAGTTGGGATGCAACCGGATGGCTTCGTGATAGTGGTGAAAGGCTTTCTTTTTGTCTCCCTTGTCCGTGGCTAGTCGAGCGATATTGTAGTGCACTTTTGCATTGGCTGGACAAACCGACAGGGCTGATGAAAACAACAGATCTTCGGTCATCCACTCGGTGGCTCTTTGCCGAGTTCGAAGCACGAAAAGAACGACTAGGGCTGCCAAAAGACCAAACAGTAACTTTTTGCACCTGACTGTTCTCATTAAGGCATCATGGAATGCGGTAGCTAGTATGAGGCACATACCAATTGAAGGCACATATAGCACTCGTTCGGCTATCACAAAACCTACTTTGAGGATACCACTGGCCGGAAGAAAGGGTATAACCGTCAGGCCCAGGCCGATGAAAAGGGCTTTCGATTTAGACCTGCAGATTTTGTAAATAAACACGTAGACGAAGATAGACCCTAAATTACGGTAATCAGCCATCGAAGTGACAAGTTTTACTGAACCCAAAGCCCAGTCAAAGCTAAGCCACACAGGGCAGACGATAATCCAACAATTCAACGCATAAAGAAAGTTCTGTGAGAGAACTCGTGTTAAGATAGAATCGCTAGCTGCGACCGGATTATCCATAGCCTTAAACTTAGGACTGTGGAAATTTTGTACCCACAGCCGAAAGTAGAGGAGAATGCATGTTAAGCCAGCAAAAATTACATACCTTCGGCGCAGCAAACTAGGCATATCAATTAGAAGCCGTCTCTTGCAGCATCTTCTTTTGACAAGATCGCAAAACACACAGCTGGGAAGTATTGTTATAGCGTTCTCCTTGCAAAGAAGACCCACCAAAGAGATAAGACCGATTCCTAGGATTTTCAAGGCCCCTGAAATACCAACTTCATTGTCGTCCAGTGTGTCCATGAGTGATATCGCAGATAAGAAGCATAAGCAAAAGAGCAGTTCAGCTCGACCAACGACGCCACATACTGCTTCCGTATGAACTGGATGTATTGCGAATAGTATCGCTCCCACGAGTGATGTCAGTTTGTTGTGGTTTATCTTGTTAAATAAACTAAAGACTAGTAGACTATTGACGCAATGAAGCGCCAAATTAACGGCTTTCATGTGATAACTCCGAAAGGCGAGTGCATTGTATTCAAAGTGAAATTGTAGGATTGTGAGTGGTCGGTATGACTTGTGACTGTCGGGATCTGTGATGTTGGCTCCCCAAAAGTCGTGATTAAACACCGAGTGCAGGGAGAGTGGCGACTTGATGACATCGTTGTTCTTGACTATTGCTACTGTGTCGTCGAAAACAAATGTCCCACGCAGCGAGTGATGGTATGAGATTAGGCAGAAAAATAGCAATACTGCACCCGAAAGCAAACTATATTTCATTATTTGTTTACTTGGCCAACTTTACATGCTTTGAACATAAAAACTTTGAGAAATATATAAAAATTCAGACGAAGTAAACAAAAAACACCGCAAACAAACAACAAACGAAAATCGATGACAAATCGCAACGGAAAGTCAACAACCTCGCAAGATCTGTTTGCTTATAAATGGCAGAACAAGTAGAAGTTGCTTTGCTCGTAAGCAGAGATGGCAGGGTAGAAAACGTCATGTAAAAATACGCCGGCAATAATACGAGTTAGCGGGAGACGATTAATAATAAATCCTAAAGTGGTTCCACCAGGCGAATGTAGGATTAATTTGACATGCTCACTCTTTTTCTGTCATTTCGGCTCTCAAAAGAGAGTGGTGATGCCATTTTCCAGAAGCGAAAAAAGATTTCGGTTTTAAATATCATAATAGAAATCGTAATTCTGACAGATCTGTCATACGTGGACAGTTTCAGTGTCCTTTTTCGATTCTCAAACGGGCTTTTATATAATTGCTTACCGAGAGGATTTACATTTGTATGGTAAATCGCGTGATTTGTAGAAGATTTAATAAAGATTTATATTAATCGCGGACTAGTGCCCGGTGGAAACATGGTATAATAGGGTAAACTACACGTCTGATATGTTTCCTACATTTGTAACACGTCAAAATATTGAATTAAAAAAAAAAATAAGAATTACATCCGGGTGAAAACACTGGGGTAAATGAGCAAAAAAAAGTTCGGAATTTATTGCCTTTTGGATTGGTGGTCCGGAAGTGTCCGGGAGCATTCTGGGCTGTGTTGAAATAAAACTGTTACTACTCATTTGATTGACAGTTCCTTTTCTAAAAAGAAGAGAAATCTGCTTCTGGCCAGGAATGGGCGTTTTTATTTTATAACTTTAAATTAACGTTTAAGCGTCAGTGACGTTACCAAAACGTCAAGTTCTCTCTTGTTATGCTAATATGTCTCAAACACGCTCATCTCATGGAAGCGTCATCCATTTTCAACTCTTCATTTCTTTTATATCACAATTTTTTTTAAATATTTTCAAAAAACTAGATTTTTTCCTTATAGCTCTGTATTTACTAGACCTCAGTTTCGTTTTTGTCGTTCTTGCCTACTAAACCTCTCAAAAAAAGTAGTGATAGACATTTAATCCATTTACCCATGAAACGTTAAACTGTAATTAAAACGTTATTTGTGGTTAAAAAAATTGCCCTCGATGGGTGACTGTTTCTACAGTTTTAAAGCACACCAAATTAAGTCCTTTTACTAGTTACCGTTCAAAAAATACAACGCGATTGGACGGAGGGACGGACAAAGTAGTGATACCATAAGAGGTCCTTTTTCCATTTTTGGACGAACCGCTTAAAAACTACCATTCCAAATTTTTACTTTCATCTTGAAAGCTCCTTTTTATAAAACAAACATAGCTCGCTGACCAGCTGTCACGATCTGACTGTCCTGTCACTGCCAGTTGTATACTTGTCGGTAAAGGCAAGGCAAATAAGCAAAGGCAGGGTACAAAGAAAAAGCAAATTAGCAAAACCTTTTGTGTATTAAAACAAGGGAGTGTATTTCCGCACGGATCCCGGCCGGGAAATCCCGGCCTCCCGGCCGGGGAACTCTCTTTTCTCGCTCAATTTAGTGGTGAATTTGCCTTTCTCCCGGCCGGGAGATTTTTATTTCTCTCACGAAACTGGTGAATTGTACTATTCCCCCGGCCGGGAGATTTTTCCCCGGCCGGGAGATTTTGTGGTATTCACCATTTCTCCCGACAGGGAGATTTATTTTGTGATGCAATTGAATTACTATCAACATTTTTGACAGGTCATGTTTATAAGCAAGACCAAGGTAATGGGATTTTCTTACCACTTGCAACATTTTTTGACAAATCATGTTTATAAATATTTTCTTGTTGTTTGAGTCATACCAGCGGGTAATTTTCAGCTGTAATGAAAATTTGGCAAAACATTGGATTAGCGGCTTATTTTGGTGTTAATCATCGTTGAATATTATATATGAAAATTCAGCTACCAACAAAAAATGCGCACAATCAAAGCCCAAGAAAGTGGCCATACTGCATGTGCTGCACCAAAAGGGTTTTCAAATTTAGGGTACAGACGGTACAGAGAGCTGAACATGATTCTGAAACAGTTAAAGGATCATGGTCATGGGGTATCCCAAAATGACTTCTTTTCCCTACTATCAGAAATCGTAGAAGCACGAAATACCCCCAGGTGGCACATTGGTCCTGTTGTAATAAACGATTTAAGGAGCATTTTTGCTAGCCTCGACACCTTAGTTGACGATGTAAATGGCATCTTTGGTTTAACGCTAACTACAAACTTTATTTCGTCCTTTCTCACCCTGAGCATTCAAATCTTTGTCATGTTTAAGATTTCCGATCATGGTGTAGAAAAATTATGGGCTGTGCTTATGTATACCCTTTTGTGGATAGCCCTCCATTCCTTCAAGTTTATTTTTGTCTTAAGAGTCAACAGTGCTTTGTTAAATAAGGTAATTTTAAAACTGGGTTGATTCCGTATCCGTTAAAAAATCGAAAAATATTATTATTTTAGAAATCCGATACAGCGATAATTTTAAATGATGTCAACGTAGAAGATCTCCAAACCGAAGGTGCGGTCAACCAGTTCCAGTCAGTCAATCTACGTTATATTCCTGATACAGGTGGACTTGGGGGAAATCACTTTAATGTAAAAACAACAACCCTCTCACCCTTTTCTGGGTCAATTAAAAATGAACCTTAATTTGTCACTGTCAGTCAAATATCGTTAAGCGAATAAATAAAAAATTTCGAGCTGTTTCCACCATGACCCCATCAAAGAAACTATTCGACGAGTCCTTCAACTTAGAATCAAAGCTCTACGACGCTGTTAAACCATTTTTCTCGTCATACAAACTCGTCAAACCATTCCTCGTCTACAAGTACGTGGACGATCAAAAGGCCGAGATAAATATTGCCTGGACGATGTATTCAATTATTTGGATAGCGATGCATGTTGGGAAGATGTTCGAAACGGTTGAGGTGCGAAATGGTTTTTTTTATCAACAAATTAGTTTAATAAATTCTTTGAAGAAGGACACTGTTGCTTTGATTTTGAACGACATACATCCGCATAATAAAGCCATGGAAATAACAGCAAGTCATGTTGAATCTATAAAGTGTGAATGAAACGAAAAATTATTTTTTTTTAACTAGCTCAAAAAACATTTTGGGTGTCGTAACAGCGTTCCAAGCGACGTTGTACTAAGAGATTTCTTTTACATTTACTTGGGTTGGGTCCTAATGCCCAAAGTGACATAGTGCCAAATTGGCCTTATGGCAATTTAGCTACGCGACATTAGGCCAAATGTTAACATTCGGTCTAGTGACGCTTTCAAAAGCGTTATTAAGCCAAATTTCGATATTTGGCACAATGTCATAATGTTATGGCACCAAAATTTCATCTGACCAGCCATTAAAATAAAATCAGGAAGATTTTGCCCGTTCGCACTCTTTTTCAAAGGGATGGAGTATTTAAGTTGGGCACAGGCGCCACAATTAATAACCAAGGACCTTAAGGCCTTTCCAAATTTGTTCCAAATTTAACAATTTTACTTAACATTTGTATCAAAAATTAATCCAAGATTTTGCACCACGCCCACATTTTGAGGAAGAATTTTATAAATCCTTTACTTTTCTTAAAAAAAATCTGGAATTCCACTGGCCTGAAGCCTATTTTAAGAAAAAAGAAGAGATGAAATTCAAAATTAAGCGCATAAGGTAAAAGACATTATTTAAGATTTTGTTCATTCAGAGTATTCATAAATGAATGCATGAATACTCCACAATCCCAGCAGTACTTGCTGAAAACAGTTTTGTTTCCTGCCATAATCTACTAACACAATAAACTTCTTAGTAGAACCAGTAAGGCCGGTTTTTCAGTGCGAGATCATACGAGTTTCCGAGTTAAACTGAAGTAAACCCCTAGAAATTAATTTTTCAGTGAACTTAGATCTGGGGCTAGTCTCGGTTTAACTCGCCAATTTTGGTAAGTTAATCTCGAATCAACCCTGAAGAACAATATGAACTTCTTTAAATGGTTTCTCTGTGTGGAATGGCAGTTAATTTGCGTGTTTTTGAGAACAGTGACATCTGAAAATAACTTGAACTTCTTATCCTGTGTTATTCTATGTAATGTGAGATTAAAAGAAGTCAATGATTTCGAGAGTCGAATATTTTTTTTTTTTTGATACTAGGGTGGACTGAGGTTAAACTCCAAAATCTTTCAAAGATACCAATACGCCCACTATGGCAGGTATATAAAACCGAAGTAGCCGATATTGGTTATGCCCAATTTCCACGTGCTAAAAAACCACCCATTTATGAGAGACACTATGAAACTGCCAGAACGCACTTTATAGTAGTAAATTTTCTCTCTCTCATAATACTTCTTGACTACAACTAAGTTAACTTAACAAGTAGTTTACGCTTCCGTAGTGTTAATCGCATTGGATAGGTTGCTTTCCAGTGAATGCACCTACTAAGCCGTTCATTCATGCGGCTTCACCCTACGTCGCTAGATCGAAGGGTCTTATTCTTTGTAGTCGTCGCTCGTTGTTTACATCGTTAAGAGTCTCGTTGAGAGTAGGTAACATTTCATTGTTGCAATGAACATGAAGGCGAGCATTTAGCTTTCGAGCAAAGTTTGTTACTTCTTCGCTCACGGTAGCTATTCCTAAATCTCTGTGTATATCACTATTCCTAATATACCATGGAGCATTCACAATTGCTCTTAGTGTCTTGTTTTGGAAAGTCTGCAACATGGACATGTTGCTCGGCTTGGTACAACCCCAAAGTTGTATACCGTATGTCCAGGACGGCTTTAACACCTGCCTGTACAAGAGCAGTTTGTTATATATGCTTAATTTCGAAAATCTTAAGATAAGCCAATACATTTCTCTGAACCTAGATACTTCGCTTCATTTGCATAAGGTATCTGTGCAGAAATTATGAACAGAGGTAAATTGTTAACCCTTCTGTAAGTGAAATTCACATGCGTTGACTTGTTCTCGTTAAGAGCGATTCGCCAAGTCTTTGTTCAGACACAAATTCTGTCCAATGCTCGTTGGAGGTTTTTCGTTGATGACTCGACTGTAAGAGTAAGAGTCGAATATTTTGACAACTTTGCAGATGAAGTTAACTCTGCACTATAAAACAGCTAGCATTAAGCTTGGCTTAATTTAGCCATGAAAAGCCGGGCCTACGTACGTGCAACAGTGCGTATTTAAAGCGGAATTCACAAAAAAGTCTTGGCTCCGCCTCGGCCTGACGTCTATCACTGATGAGGAGTATTTTTATTTCATGGAGTTCCTGTTTGCCATTGTCAATGCAACGGCTAGCAATTATGTGGACCTGGCCCGTTTTGCCGAAGACGAACGTTTTGAGGATATCGATCTGAGTGAGGCAATCGCCGCCATTGACCGACCATTCGATCAGATTTTGGCGAGCTTCAATCCATGGTTCAAGATTATGTGGTTTTTTTTTGGAATCGGGTAAATTAAAAACCAAGTTTTATTTTTTTGTGGTTGAATCAAACAAAAAATTAAATTGAGATTTTTTGTGATAGTATAGGTGGGAATAGGTGAGACCTGCCATATGTTAGTTTTGTTTGAAGGGTGGGAATGCCAATACAATTGTACTGGGTCGGGCTAAGCAAAAAAGTACAATCGGAGTAAAAGTACAATGTTTTGTAAAAACTATGTTTTCTTCAAGGTAAAATGGTAATTTACTTAACTATAATATTTTTATTTCAGCAATCTGTTGATGCCACTATGCAACAATAACCATAAGTGACTGTTTTAAAAACAGAAACAATTACAACTCGGCGTTAGCGTAAATAAATTGTTACGAATAAGTTAGCGCAACAAAAAGAGAAACTTCGATACGTAATGGTGTTACATTTTTACATTGATTTACATTCGCCAAAAATATCTAAGGTATTGAAATTATACTTCGCCGAAATATTCTGTTAACGATCGTTTGAAATAGTACTTTGTACGCGTTTCGATAAAGAACTTCTTATGCTTTAACTAAAGTTGCTGCCGTTTTACTACGAAATTATGACAAATTATTTTTTTTGCTCAATGTGATATATTTACGAAGAAGAGGTTCAAAACATTCAAGGTTTAAAAAAATTCATTGAAGATGTCTATATACCATACCAACCTAGCTTGAAATACACTTTTTACTTTAGCGAAAATTCAAGCTTTATTAATCATAGGAATTGAAAGTGCTTCTGGATTGCACTCATTTTGCTCAAATTAGCGATAATTCGAGATTTTATTTTCGTAAAAATGCAGAGCTATACGAATATTTCCCATTAAAAAACTTTTATTTTAATTGGCAAATTATTTTTTTCAACGCAAAATTAATCTGAGTACATTGGCTCCGTTTTAGTACTGAATGAAAAAATTGTTTTCCATCCCTACTTTGTTAGGTACCAACTGAATTGTTTCCCATCCCTAGTTTGTTTACATTTTGCTGTGGCTTTGTTGCGGGAAATTTTCTGTTCTTTTTTGTGACGAAACTAGAAACAAAATAAGCCATTGTTATGTTTTTACATTCAAAAATCTCAACTTTATTATTTGCTACTACATTTGTGCACAAAGTTCCTTATAACGTACGCGATTCGAAGCCTGCTTGCTTTATTTTAACTTTGGCAAAGTCGTGGGTGTTTCTTCACCTAAAAATATACGAATACCGCGACCTGTAACTGTCGAAGAACATGATTAGGATGAATACAGTTTTTCCATTTCAAGCCAATGTTGAAATTAAAGTTTTTGCACTAGTCAATGCAATACAAACGTTTTATAAAACAAAACAAAATTATTTCTGCAGAAAGACCAACCCGTTCCAAATTTACACGAAGTAAACAAGCGAACTGTCAACACAGTCTGTTGGGATTGGTAAATCTGAAAATGAATCTAGCTAAAAATCGAGATTTTATTCTGCGATTTCAGATTCGAGAAATGTCTGTTTTCCTCTTAATTTCCCCTAATTTTTGCCAACAAAGAAACGTTTTCAAATTTAGATCTGTCAGTTTTGACATACCCATACCCACTTCAAATTTTTTTTGACTCCAAACGAAACGCACATTAGTGTGAATCCGATGATCACGACTTGTCAAAAGATGTTGGACTTCGCAGTGGTTGCTGCAAAGTTGGTATACATCACTTGTCAAAAAATGTTGCAAGTAGTAAGAAATCCCATTATCTTGGTCTTGCTTATAAACATGACCTGTCAAAAATGTTGATAGTAATTCAATTGCATCACAAAATAAATCTCCCTGTCGGGAGAAATGGTGAATACCACAAAATCTCCCGGCCGGGGAAAAATCTCCCGGCCGGGGGAATAGTACAATTCACCAGTTTCGTGAGAGAAATAAAAATCTCCCGGCCGGGAGAAAGGCAAATTCACCACTAAATTGAGCGAGAAAAGAGAGTTCCCCGGCCGGGAGGCCGGGATTTCCCGGCCGGGATCCGTGCGGAAATACACTCCCTTAAAACAAAGCTATGGCAGAGCCTAATAAATGTCTACAGTGCAAGACAGATCTAACAAATACTAATCGCCTCATCACCGAAAATTGTGGCCACTCAAAGTGTCGCCTGTGCCTAATATCCGAAGAGAACGGCTGCGAGGAATGTAAACAATCTCAAACTGGTCTCTGTTCAACAAAAGAAAAAATAAACATAATCGAAAACAAGCGTCTGCCTTACATTATACCCAATGCTTGCAATTTAGAAAATACCCGATCGGCTAGAACTTCATTCCCTCCCCACATAGTGAAAGAATATAGCGAGGACAAGGTCGTGTATCTGTGTACAATATGCGAGAAACGCTTCTGTAGTCGCACCCAGCAGTACTATCATTTGTTCTGTGATAATTCTTCCAACAAACCATACAAGTGCGAGCAATGTCAAAAGGTTATTTTAAAATTTTCTTATTTAAAGAGGTAAAACCAAATTATTTATACAAAAGAATTTCCTTGCAGACGTTTGCGACGTCATCCCATCTAAAATACCACTTGGAAGGTCATTCGCAGAACACCTTCTCGTGTTCAGTTTGTGGTAAAACATTCTCTAAGCTACAGGTTCTTCGAAAACACGAGAAAATCCATACGGCCGTGCCCTTGCAGTGTACAGAATGTGGCATTAAACTCAAGAATAAAGTTGCCTTCGCAGCTCACCTCCAGCGGCACAGGAATATTCTGCCATATTCCTGCGATGTGTGTGCCAAAAAGTTCTCCCTAAAGTCTACGTTGAGAACGCACAAAATCACCCACAGCGGTAAGTGAAGGTACTCGAATCAAAGAACGATTTCAAATTGCATCTCCGTTTTAGATTATAAGCCCTTCAAATGCGATCAATGCGACAAGAATTTCGATCGTAATTCCACTCTTAAGTTGCACATACTGCGCCACTCGAAACTAAAAAAATTCACCTGTTCCGAATGTTGTAAACGATTTATTGACCTGAAATCCCTTATGCGGCACAATAAGATCCACATTGGTAAGATTCTTGGTCCGACTTCCTCGTAATAGTTGATACAATCCGAACCCGCCTTTTTAGGAAAATCAAAGTTCAAATGTTCACTTTGTGAGACGACAAGTATCCGAAAAGATAATATAACGCGACATATCAAAAATATGCATCCCAATGCAAGCAAAAGTTGTATCAAAATAGTCGACGAGGAGATTGGTAAAACCGAAATTGGGAACAGCTCTGAGGACAGTCTTCCACAAGAGGCGCCATCGTTAGAATCAAGCAGTCTGCCCGAGTATCCAATCGACAGAAATGTGCCTCAAATCGTTGCCAATAGTTCTGTCATAAGGTGTATTGGCAATGTTCAACCTGTGATAATTCCCAAAGAGAATAAACCTGACACACAAATTTGTGTGAAAGCAGCGCCAGCAGTGTCCCATCCAGCTGCCACGTCGCATAAGAAACTCAAAAAGAAATACGATCCACATGAGATTTATCGCAAGATACTCTTGGACGATGATAGCACTATGGAGAATGATACTAACAGCATGAGTGAGACTATAAATCCAGCGACGGATCAATCCAAGCAAGAGTCAACCAGCTTATACATTGGACAACAGTCGAATTTCTCCGAAACTCATTGGAGAAAGAACTTTAAATACACCTACCAGACACAGTTCGATTGAGTCGTAGGCACAGGGTTTAGGAGTATTCGAAATGCAGCACTCCTGATCGAAATTAAGTGCTATTCAATGCAGTGACTACAGAGCCATCAGTCTAAAAAGCCACGCGCCAAGCTCTGAAACTTAATTCACAAAAGAATGTAATAACAAACTAGAATTTGGTTTTAGAAATGGTTTTGGTACCCTAGAGGCACAGTTGATTTTCCACATACTAGTTCAACGTTGGCTGGAAATGACCAAAGCCGTCTATGCATTCTTTGTGGACTACAAAAAGGCATTTGATAGAATACAGCAGAAGAAAATTATGGGGATCCCTAATAATGGTGGATGAAATGATGGAGAGTGATCAGAAATTTATATTGGGGTCAAAAGGCTAAAATAGCAATAGAAGAAGAAGTTGAGATACGAAGAGGGGTTAGACAAGACTGCATCCTTTCAAAATCCCTGCTCAATAAGTACTCCGAAGAAAATAAAAAAAGGCAATTTCAGAAAGTGGCGCCGTGGCGATGGATTAAAAGTAAACGGTGACCACATAAACAACCAGAGATTCGCGGTCGATGCCATCGTAATAGCAAGTAATATACATAAAAAAGTAAAGCATCATGATAAACAAGCTCAACAGGGTGGGAAATAACCACGAACTTAGTATAAACACCACAAAAACAAAGTTCATGGTACAAACAAGAGGACAACCCAAATCTTGAATCCAGAACTAAAATAGACAACAAAATCATAGAAAGAGTCAGCAAATTCATGCAACTAGGAACAAATTATTGAAGCAATGCCGACTGTAGTGATCGCACTACATACACCTACCCCTATTTCCTCTCCTACGCGATTTTCATCCCCAGCATCAAGAAACTAACACCATAGCAATACATAAATCGCAATGAATAAACATTTCTCATCAAACAATGCACTCACTCCAGTACATTACCACCTCACACCATTCTCAGTTCAAGCATTCCATGACAACAGATACATGACGGCGGATGTCTGTCCCATATCAAAGGCAAGGAGCACTGTCCCTCAAGTGGGTTAATGTAGTCCATACGGCATGTGCCAGAAATATGAAAAAACAATATTGCTTAATGACGAATACATATTGTCCAAAGTCAAGGCCAAGCAGCACCGCTTGTAGAAGTGTATAATAAATGGGCAGATTTGTGTAACAAACAAAGTATCAAATATCATGGATCGAGGGTTGTGACTTGAGATGTACTGTATCATGAGTGGTCAATAATTTATGGATTTCGATGACAAGTGCGAAATGCTGAACTGCATTACGCAGAAAGTTAAACATACGTGGTGGGGATGAGGATTAGGATGGATTTGAGAGTGTTTAAAGAGGGCCATTTACCATTGAATAGAGAGAGTAAAAGCAAACATAAAACTTAAAAGTTCGCATAAGCATAGAGACAGTGGGCCTGTTATAATTAATACCTGACTAAGAATATTGGTCGCAGCCATAAGCATAGAGACAGCGGGCCAAGTATTCAAACAATAAATAAAAAAAAAAACATATTTTATCAATTGCAGCGTTTTTGCTCTCCGCTCGCGTGCTCTTCCCTCTGAAGAGAAAGCACGGTATGTACAGCGTCAGAACACAACCCTCCAAAAAACAATAAAATGCAGAATAGGTCGGTCTCTTGCAAAATGACAAACGTATTTTGTAGCGGTGACATAGAGCTGAGTATAAAAATAAGATTGGTGGACCTGAACGCTTAAAAGAGTCAATCTAAAAATAATTGAAGTGTGGATTTTCCGAAGAATACTCCGAATTTCCTATTGACAGAGTATCCAATGAAGAGGTGCTTCTCGCCATTGGACGCTTCGTGTAAAACTACGCTGTCCCAATCTAGACGGCGCAGTTAAGTGACACAAATTGGCAGCATCTTCAGACCTGGCAATCACCATGGCACCACAACCACTTCGTGCCATACGCAAGGGACTCCCAACGTAAAAACACGAAATCAGTCTATCCTCGGAACGACCTGATTTCAATATGCAAACTTACAAGTTATCCCTATCGAGTTTTTACCAGTCGATCATGTCCACCACCAGAGAAACCTTCCGCCCAAAAATAGTGCTTGGTGGTCGCCCACCACCCATCACACCGAAATCGCAAAGCCTACCACGCAAGACGAGGACCACTCTGGCCCAGTTGCGCTCTGGTTGGTAACGCTCCCTTAATAACTACATGAGCTGGCTCGACCCATCAATCCTAGACAAAGGTCCTGACTGCGGAGATGGTCCACATGACACCAGACAGATCTTCAACTGCGCAGCAAATCCTACCAACATGCGGACGAGTGCCCTCTGGCTTAAACCTATCGGCGTAGCCATTTTTCCGGGTCTAAAAACTGACCTATCACAAACGGAATAGTAGCTGCTACAACAACAACAGGTGTTTCAAGGGGTGGGCTAAAAAAGGGTCAATATTTAGTTAAATTAAGAAAATTATGCTACCTAGGTCATATTCTGCGTAACGACAAATACAAATTCCTGCCCCTTATCTTGCAAGAAAAGATAGAAGGCGAACGATGGGACGTCAAAGACTATTGTTGATATCTGACCTGCGAGACTGGCTGAACCTTCTCGGTAGAAATTTTAAGAGGAGTCATAAACAAAAATATACAATATTTTTTCATTACATTTCAATTGCATTCCTCAGATGATTGAAGACTGATAAGGTATGATTGTCTTCCAAAAAAATTGTTTTATATTCTCTAAACGGATATCGTTAAAACAAACGTGCTAGTCCTATTTTTATACACAGACAATTTGCTTACTAGTGGACTGGGCAGAAATTGAAGAACATTCTACGCACTTAAATAAATATCTTATTGTGAATTTTGAAAAGGCACAACTGAGGATTTCGTTCAAATATCTCAAGCAGGTCGTCTTAAGAAATTACTTTAAATATTCAGTTTGACAAAGTATAATACAGTGCAGAAGCAAACAGCGCAGCGCAGAATAAAAATTACAAAAATCATCATGAACTTCAATACAACGCTTTGCTTAAGGGCAGACATAATGATATGTTTCATACCCGGTTGTTTTCATGGGACGTCTTGAACAAAATTCATCTGAATAATATTGGCAGCGTCTTAAAGGCTACACAAGATATTTTCAAAAAAATTATAGACCATCGGTTTTTCTAATGCTGAACATAGAATCTGATCGTCTTCTATAGACCCTCAACTCTATTCAATTTATCACAGTTCCTCGCATTTAAGGTAACGACGATAAAAAAAATTGTAAGAGAACAGACGATGAGGTAACATCAGCTTCCTATTTATTGTCCTTAAACTTGGCAATAAGGTGACTAGTTTAAATTTCATCGACTCACTACTTACCCCGATTGGGCGCCAAGAAAATATGTTAAACTGATAAGAAGTACAGCACTTCGAGCGTGACAATGGCCTTCATATATTCCGCATAGCCGCCTGCTTTTAGTTTAATTATAGCAGACATCCACGTGCTCATGGCATATACGCAACTATTGGCGTCAATCATTCTTAGCAAGAAGGAAGGGACCCAAAGCGAGAACAATTAGGAACAAAATTCGTTTGGCTCTAACCCAATTTCTGTTAGGTTTTTTCGCTCGTCATCGGTTTTCGAATACACAATATTCTAGAGTGCTACCTTTACCAATAGCACACTAGAGTAGCAATGTTTAAAGATTCATTTGAGGAAGAACTGCGCTCACTAACAGCAGCCAAGGAATGGCAAGCAATTCTCAGGCTCAGCGAGTCTGTGGCGTTGGAAGAGAAAAACAAATACCTTTGGACATGGCCAACGAGGGATGCTTTACAAGGTTTAAGTTCCACTCTAGATGAATTGGGTACAAAAACGATGCTAAGCATTGGCTGTGGAACGGGACTCCTCGAGTGGATAATTCAGGAAAGCACTGGTAGGTGATTCATACAACAGATTTGTTGATTTGAAATACATTCGGTTGCTGCCTTTTAAGGACTCTCAGTGCACGGCCTCGAGGTGGACAGATCATGGTGGGAGAGCATATATTCTCCGACCAGCTATATCAAGCTTCATTTCATTGACGACGACTGCATGCAGTCAAAGTTTCTCCAAAGATGCTGCGACACAGACGAATGGGACTTTGCGCTTCTGTTTTGCTATTTCAACAATGGCAAGGCTTTTCAGGAGTACCTGCGACTGTACAACGGATCGACTGTGATAATCATTGGCCCGGCGCCAGGAGTTGGTATACATACAGATCCAGCGCCGCTCACGCCAGGATTCGGTAATTCCAAGTGGAGGCTGTTGAAATACTTTTACATATCCAAAGATGACGTAATTGCTTTCTATGTGGAAAGCTAAAAAAGAAAGGCTGCCTTACCCAAATCTAATGTTTTTTTATTGCCATTGTGACCGTTGACTTAGTACTAATTTAGCTTTACTTGCACGTGAAATTTACACGAAGGAATGGACTGGACTTCTGCGGTGACCGTGCTGTTGATGCCCAAATTCGCCAAGGCGCCTCTCACCAAACCACAGGTAAAGGCGACAAACTAAAAGAGAACGAATGCTGTATTTAATGAGTTATATGGGTGCTGGTTATTACCTTGGGAGCATGTTCCAACTGCTTGGTGCCGGGAGTGATTCGTGTAAGGAACCGAAAAGCTTTGTCCTGCAGCACATAGACCCCTTGATGATTTGTCCTCAGGTTGTCTACTTGCTTTTTATAAATTAGCGTCCAGAAATCTGTGCAAATGAATTTCATTGTTTCAAGTTCATCCTTGAAACGAGGCCACTCGCGGGTCAGGCGCTCGATAAGACGATAGCCCGTAGAATATCCTATGTATTCCAGAGTGGAGAAATCATTTTCCTATGGGAAAATGGTTGTTTTTATCGCTTAAGTAGAAAAATTGGAGGATCTTACTTTGCTATCTAGTAAGCAATAGTTTACGATCTCGGAGTGCAAACAATCAAATATTATTTCCTCGGACATGGCCTGGACAGTGTTTTTATTTATTTTTTGTATTTTTTGTAGCTGAAAATTGTACAAAGCCACCTCGCATCAAAACAAAAAGAAAACTTTTAGCTGACAGTTCTTTCTTGCACCTAGAAGGTCTGTTGGTTTAAATGAATGTGAAGAGCTTGTTTTATACTAGAACCACAATGTGAAGCCGCGGACGCGCGTTGACTGATGGCCGTTTGACAATAAGGCTGCAAAGTGAGAGCACTTTGTTCTGAACAAAGTGACAAAAAATGTTTTCGACCTTATTGCGCATCTTTGGGTTATTCCTCACAACTTTCTAATGCAACCGCGTATGACAACTGACAACAGCTCGTGACAGAATAATCGTCAACCTCAGCGAGGGTTTTTCAATCCCTCGCTGGCGTGTGAGACGATAAAGCCTGCAAGCAACCCAATGGATCCGTTGCATCCGTCACGCTGAAGTACACAACTGACAACTAAGTTAAAAACGTACCTTCATATGGGATGCGGCACATAGAAGAAGTGTGTGATGTACGTCGCTTCCCATATGAACGTGTGTATTGTACTGAGTTGTCAGTTGTGTGAAAACCGGTATCACAAATCAAAGAACATAAGACACCACATGGGGAAAAACATTACTCATTCACAAATCAGCCTAGTTATTGGATTCGAAACAAAACAGTTTGCTGAAATATGATTGATATATGACATGAGTACCAAATAAAGTTGTTTGAGTTTTGACGTCTAACCCTCAAGAACTTTGTTGGATTTGTTGGATTTGTCAGGATTGTTGTAAGTGTATTTTTATTTATTCACTCACGGTTTCGGCTCGGTTGTTTGTTTTATTAAATTTTTTTTTGTGCTAAAAAAAATTACATTTTTTTTAAATGGTTATGTGTCTTGATAAGGTCTCAATAATCCATTCCCGAAAAATATGTTAAACTCTTTTGGATTTACTAAAAAAGTCCAACCTTAACAAAAACAAAACATTGGAAGATAATTTATTTTTTTTTAATTAATGTGCGACATCTGGTGATTGTTTGCATAACTATAATATGGAAAAATATGTTGCAATTCACAAAAATGCAATTTTCATGCAAACAATTACACAAAACAGTTTCCAAACGTATTATTCACAGGCCTGTCCACTAGAGATGGGTAATTCTGAGTCGACTCAGACTGACTCTTTCACTTCACTGAGTCGACACGAAAAATTGCTTCAAAAGAGTCGACCATACTCCAAAAAAACGAAAGAGTCAACCCAAATTGGATGTATGCCCAACTCATGCACGAATGGTATCAGTCATTCAAGCTATCCCTTGAGTCGATCAAGTATACGAGTGCAAAAATGAGGCCAAAACAATAATAAAAACCGAAACACATAACAAAAATACCCACCACCACCACCACTCCAAATACTCCAGATCCTAACCATGTATCGACTTTTGTGTGTATCAAAATCCTTTGGTGATCGAATCACCTCACTGAGTTGATACGACTCATTGAGGTGATTCGAATCTTTTGAACTGAGGCGCATCCGTCGAGTCAGCAGATGGACTGGCAGATTTGAATCGACTCACTCAGGTGTTTCCCATCTCTACTGTCCACGACTTCCCTAGATATAAAGGACCAAAAGGTATGACGTGCAGCAGTGTTTAATAATTTGTCGTATGTGGACCGAAAGGGGGTCAAACAGCACATAGTACCTAGTACCTCAATAAGAAACCGCAGTGAATCCATGCTCAAATCGCACACTTATACCTCAAGAACTATTGACAGCTTGAACGTCATTGATTTTGACAAGTAAACAAACATCTCTATGAAAGTTTCATCCGATGACGTCAGATTTACAGTTATGTCTGTCAAGCAAATGTCATAATCATTTCGGTTGGTCGTCCGGGAGCGTCCAGGAGCAGAGATCAGAGTAGAATACGTCAGGAAATCTACTCGATTAACTACGCGTAGTCAATTAGGTAACTACGCACCACGCCTCTGATTTGTTTCATAAACTACCTACATTTGTTACACGTCAAAATGTTAAATTTCAAAAAGAATTAAAGAATAATAACCGGGTGAAAACACTCAAGGTCGTGAAAAGAGCCGAATGTGTAGCGTATGAGCAAAATCAATCAGTTCGAAATTAAATAAAAGACAAATGGCGATGCGTCTATGGCCTCGCAATTTGATCTGACAATTCGGTGGTTGCATTGACATTCCAAACGTCATTTTTACGTTTAATAGCGACAAATAACATTTATCCAACTTGACACGAGTGTTGTATGGTTGTCTGAGTGCTTCTGGTTTTGATTTTGGATCCAAAACTAGAAGCTAATTTCTCTTCTATTCAGAAGAGGGACTGTCAAACGAGTCCAAGAAAACATTTTCAGCAGCAGACGTAGCAGACGTAGCAATTGCTGCGTAGCATTAACGTAGCTACGTTTAACTACTATTACTACATTTAATTACATTATTTACTTCATTTATGTAGCAGACGTAAAAAATGTAGGAAATCAAAAAAAAATCTCATTTCTACCATCTCTGTCCGGGGGCCTTCTGGACGGTCCTGAAAATGTTTTCTTGGACTCGTTTGACAGTCCCTCTTCTGAATAGATGAGAAATTTGCTTCTGGTTTTGAATCCGAAATCAAAACCAGAAGCACTCACACAACCATACAACATATGTGTCAAGTTGGATAAATGTTATTTGTCCTATGCAGAAAGGCTTTTGCTTCACAAATACAACGGCAGACAAACTTCCAAATGTTCGGATGTTCAGCGCCAATCCGAGAGAAGAAACCATGAAACCGAAAAGGCCATTTATATTCTTTTTAATTTATGCGCCGGTATAGACCTTTTACCACGGCTGTCAAAATCTGACGTCTTTAACATTTTTCGAGCAGGAACATTCATATAAAGTTTTTATATGAAAAATTCAATACTTTCTGTAGAAATGCAAATTTTTATTAAACTACTCAACCTAGAGTGTGCCGATAAGGAAAGAAGTTATTGTGCTTATTCCGTTCTTTAAATTGACCCAAAAATTATTTTAATAAAATATGTGGAAAGTATCGAAAAAGTGTTCCGAAGATGTGATCTCCTTGAGTCCGTCTGGTATGCACTGTTTTTACAACACAAAATCCTTTCCATGTTTTATAGTGAAAATATTTTTAGCATTACCTAGAAGGGCTAATCAAGAAGGGTTTTGAGAAAGGGAGTGTATTTCCGCACGGATCCCGGCCGGGAAATCCCGGCCTCCCGGCCGGGGAGCTCTCTTTTCTCGCTCAATTTAGTGGTGAATTTGCATTTCTCCCGGCCGGGAGATTTTTATTTCTCTCACGAAACTGGTGAATTGTACTATTCCCCCGGCCGGGAGATTTTTCCCCGGCCGGGAGATTTAGTGGTATTCACCACTTCTGCCGACAGGGAGATTTATTTTGTCAAGCAATTGAATTACTATCAACATTTTTGACAGTTCATGTTTATAAGCAAGACCATTTATTATGGGATTTTCTTACCACTTGCAACATTTTTTGACAAATCATGTTTATAAATATTTTCTTGTTGTTTGAGTCATACCAGCGGGTAATTTTCAGCTGTAATGAAAATTTGGCAAAACATTGGATTAGCGGCTTATTTTGGTGTTAATCATCGTTGAATATTATATATGAAAATTCAGCTACCAACAAAAAATGCGCACAATCAAAGCCCAAGAAAGTGGCCATACTGCATGTGCTGCACCAAAAGGGTTTTCAAATTTAGGGTACAGACAATTCAGAGAGCTGAACATGATTCTAAAACAGTTAAAGGATCATGGTCATGGGGTATCCCAAAATGACTTCTTTTCCCTACTATCAGAAATCGTAGAAGCACGAAATACCCCCAGGTGGCACATTGGTCCTGTTGTAATAAACGATTTAAGGAGCATTTTTGCTAGCCTCGACACCTTAGTTGACGATGTAAATGGCATCTTTGGTTTAACGCTAACTACAAACTTTATTTCGTCCTTTCTCACCCTGAGCATTCAAATCTTTGTCATGTTTAAGATTTCCGATCATGGTGTAGAAAAATTATGGGCTGTGCTTATGTATACCCTTTTGTGGATAGCCCTCCATTCCTTCAAGTTTATTTTTGTCTTAAGAGTCAACAGTGCTTTGTTAAATAAGGTAATTTTAAAACTGGGTTGATTCCGTATCCGTTAAAAAATCGAAAAATATTATTATTTTAGAAATCCGATACAGCGATAATTTTAAATGATGTCAACGTAGAAGATCTCCAAACCGAAGGTGCGGTCAACCAGTTCCAGTCAGTCAATCTACGTTATATTCCTGATACAGGTGGACTTGGGTGAAATCACTTTAATGTAACAACAACAACCCTCTCACCCTTTTCTGGGTCAATTACAAATGAACCTTAATTTGTCACTGTCAGTCAAATATCGTTAAGCGAATAAATAAAAAATTTCGAGCTGTTTCCACCATGACCCCATCAAAGAAACTATTCGACGAGTCCTTCAACTTAGAATCAAAGCTCTACGACGCTGTTAAACCATTTTTCTCGTCATACAAACTCGTCAAACCATTCCTCGTCTACAAGTACGTGGACGATCAAAAGGCCGAGATAAATATTGCCTGGACGATGTATTCAATTATTTGGATAGCGATGCATGTTGGGAAGATGTTCTTGATATTATACCATAACCATTTGATATCGGTTGAGGTGCGAAATGGTTTTTTTTTATCAACAAATTAGTTTAATAAATTCTTTGAAGAAGGACACTGTTGCTTTGATTTTGAACGACATACATCCGCATAATAAAGCCATGGAAATAACAGCAAGTCATGTTGAATCTATAAAGTGTGAATGAAACGAAAAATTATTTTTTTTTAACTAGCTCAAAAAACATTTTGGGTGTCGTAACAGCGTTCCAAGCGACGTTGTACTAAGAGATTTCTTTTACATTTACTTGGGTTGGGTCCTATAGCCCAAAGTGACATAGTGCCAAATTGGCCTTATGGCAATTTAGCTACGCGACATTAGGCCAAATGTTAACACTCGGTCTAGTGACGCTTTCAAAAGCGTTATTAAGCCAAATTTCGATATTTGGCACAATGTCATAATGTTATGGCACCAAAATTTCATCTGACCAGCCATTAAAATAAAATCAGGAAGATTTTGCCCGTTCGCACTCTTTTTCAAAGGGATGGAGTATTTAAGTTGGGCACAGGCGCCACAATTAATAACCAAGGACCTTAAGGCCTTTCCAAATTTGTTCCAAATTTAACAATTTTACTTAACATTTGTATCAAAAATTAATCCAAGATTTTGCACCACGCCCACATTTTGAGGAAGAATTTTATAAATCCTTTACTTTTCTTTAAAAAAATCTGGAATTCCACTGGCCTGAAGCCTATTTTAAGAAAAAAGAAGAGATGAAATTCAAAATTAAGCGCATAAGGTAAAAGACATTATTTAAGATTTTGTTCATTCAGAGTATTCATAAATGAATGCATGAATACTCCACAATCCCAGCAGTACTTGCTGAAAACAGTTTTGTTTCCTGCCATAATCTACTAACACAATAAACTTCTTAGTAGAACCAGTAAGGCCGGTTTTTCAGTGCGAGATCATACGAGTTTCCGAGTTAAACTGAAGTAAACCCCTAGAAATTAATTTTTCAGTGAACTTAGATCTGGGGCTAGTCTCGGTTTAACTCGCCAATTTTGGTAAGTTAATCTCGAATCAACCCTGAAGAACAATATGAACTTCTTTAAATGGTTTCTCTGTGTGGAATGGCAGTTAATTTGCGTGTTTTTGAGAACAGTGACATCTGAAAATAACTTGAACTTCTTATCCTGTGTTATTCTATGTAATGTGAGATTAAAAGAAGTCAATGATTTCGAGAGTCGAATATTTTTTTTTTTTTGATACTAGGGTGGACTGAGGTTAAACTCCAAAATCTTTCAAAGATACCAATACGCCCACTATGGCAGGTATATAAAACCGAAGTAGCCGATATTGGTTATGCCCAATTTCCACGTGCTAAAAAACCACCCATTTATGAGAGACACTATGAAACTGCCAGAACGCACTTTATAGTAGTAAATTTTCTCTCTCTCATAATACTTCTTGACTACAACTAAGTTAACTTAACAAGTAGTTTACGCTTCCGTAGTGTTAATCGCATTGGATAGGTTGCTTTCCAGTGAATGCACCTACTAAGCCGTTCATTCATGCGGCTTCACCCTACGTCGCTAGATCGAAGGGTCTTATTCTTTGTAGTCGTCGCTCGTTGTTTACATCGTTAAGAGTCTCGTTGAGAGTAGGTAACATTTCATTGTTGCAATGAACATGAAGGCGAGCATTTAGCTTTCGAGCAAAGTTTGTTACTTCTTCGCTCACGGTAGCTATTCCTAAATCTCTGTGTATATCACTATTCCTAATATACCATGGAGCATTCACAATTGCTCTTAGTGTCTTGTTTTGGAAAGTCTGCAACATGGACATGTTGCTCGGCTTGGTACAACCCCAAAGTTGTATACCGTATGTCCAGGACGGCTTTAACACCTGCCTGTACAAGAGCAGTTTGTTATATATGCTTAATTTCGAAAATCTTAAGATAAGCCAATACATTTCTCTGAACCTAGATACTTCGCTTCATTTGCATAAGGTATCTGTGCAGAAATTATGAACAGAGGTAAATTGTTAACCCTTCTGTAAGTGAAATTCACATGCGTTGACTTGTTCTCGTTAAGAGCGATTCGCCAAGTCTTTGTTCAGACACAAATTCTGTCCAATGCTCGTTGGAGGTTTTTCGTTGATGACTCGACTGTAAGAGTAAGAGTCGAATATTTTGACAACTTTGCAGATGAAGTTAACTCTGCACTATAAAACAGCTAGCATTAAGCTTGGCTTAATTTAGCCATGAAAAGCCGGGCCTACGTACGTGCAACAGTGCGTATTTAAAGCGGAATTCACAAAAAAGTCTTGGCTCCGCCTCGGCCTGACGTCTATCACTGATGAGGAGTATTTTTATTTCATGGAGTTCCTGTTTGCCATTGTCAATGCAACGGCTAGCAATTATGTGGACCTGGCCCGTTTTGCCGAAGACGAACGTTTTGAGGATATCGATCTGAGTGAGGCAATCGCCGCCATTGACCGACCATTCGATCAGATTTTGGCGAGCTTCAATCCATGGTTCAAGATTATGTGGTTTTTTTTTGGAATCGGGTAAATTAAAAACCAAGTTTTATTTTTTTGTGGTTGAATCAAACAAAAAATTAAATTGAGATTTTTTGTGATAGTATAGGTGGGAATAGGTGAGACCTGCCATATGTTAGTTTTGTTTGAAGGGTGGGAATGCCAATACAATTGTACTGGGTCGGGCTAAGCAAAAAAGTACAATCGGAGTAAAAGTACAATGTTTTGTAAAAACTATGTTTTCTTCAAGGTAAAATGGTAATTTACTTAACTATAATATTTTTATTTCAGCAATCTGTTGATGCCTCTATGCAACAATAACCATAAGTGACTGTTTTAAAAACAGAAACAATTACAACTCGGCGTTAGCGTAAATAAATTGTTACGAATAAGTTAGCGCAACAAAAAGAGAAACTTCGATACGTAATGGTGTTACATTTTTACATTGATTTACATTCGCCAAAAATATCTAAGGTATTGAAATTATACTTCGCCGAAATATTCTGTTAACGATCGTTTGAAATGGTACTTTGTACGCGTTTCGATAAAGAACTTCTTATGCTTTAATTAAAGTTGCTGCCGTTTTACTACGAAATTATGACAAATAATTTTTTTTGCTCAATGTGATATATTTACGAAGAAGAGGTTCAAAACATTCAAGGTTTAAAAAAATTCATTGAAGATGTCTATATACCATACCAACCTAGCTTGAAATACACTTTTACTTTAGCGAAAATTCAAGCTTTATTAATCTTAGGAATTGAAAGTGCTTCTGGATTGCACTCATTTTGCTCAAATTAGCGATAATTCGAGATTTTATTTTTGTAAAAATGCAGAGCTATACGAATATTTCCCATTAAAAAACTTTTATTTTAATTGGCAAATTATTTTTTTCAACGCAAAATTAATCTGAGTACATTGGCTCCGTTTTAGTACTAAATGAAAAAATTGTTTTCCATCCCTAGTTTGTTTACATTTTGCTGTGGCTTTGTTGCGGGAAATTTTCTGTTCTTTTTTGTGACGAAACTAGAAACAAAATAAGCCATTGTTATGTTTTTACATTCAAAAATCTCAACTTTATTATTTGCTACTACATTTGTGCACAAAGTTCCTTATATCATACGCAATTCGAAGCCTGCTTGCTTTATTTTAACATTCGGCAAAGTCGTGGGTGTTTCTTCACCTAAAAATATACGAATACCGCGACCTGTAACTGTCGAAGAACATGATTAGGATGAATACAGTTTTTCCATTTCAAGCCAATGTTGAAATTAAAGTTTTTGCACTAGTCAATGCAATACAAACATTTTATAAAACAAAACAAAATTATTTCTGCAGAAAGACCAACCCGTTCCAAGTTTACACGAAGTAAACAAGCGAACTGTCAACACAGTCTGTTGGGATTGGTAAATCTGAAAATGAATCTAGCTAAAAATCGAGATTTTATTCTGCGATTTCAGATTCGAGAAATGTCTGTTTTCCTCTTAATTTCCCCTAATTTTTGCCACCAAAGAAACGTTTTCAAATTTAGATCTGTCAGTTTTGACATACCCATACCCACTTCAAATTTTTTTTGACTCCAAACGAAACGCACATTAGTGTGAATCCGATGATCACGACTTGTCAAAAGATGTTGGACTTCGCAGTGGTTGCTGCAAAGTTGGTATACATCACTTGTCAAAAAATGTTGCAAGTAGTAAGAAAATCCCATTATCTTGGTCTTGCTTATAAACATGACCTGTCAAAAATGTTGATAGTAATTCAATTGCATCACAAAATAAATCTCCCTGTCGGGAGAAATGGTGAATACCACAAAATCTCCCGGCCGGGGGAATAGTACAATTCACCAGTTTCGTGAGAGAAATAAAAATCTCCCGGCCGGGAGAAATGCAAATTCACCACTAAATTGAGCGAGAAAAGAGAGTTCCCCGGCCGGGAGGCCGGGATTTCCCGGCCGGGATCCGTGCGGAAATACACTCCCTTTGAGAAACTTAAGAAAAGAATAATGCCTAATGCAACCATAATTGTGCTTTTTATTTAGTAAACTCATCAAAAGTTTATTTAAAGAGAAACTTCTTATAGTATCGCATCTCCTCTATACTCTCTTTAATGTCGTCCAAACTTCGATGAGCCAGCTTTTTTCGAGGAGCTCCAGCCGCTACATTTGGATTCCATCTCCTGCACAGCTCTTTCACTGTGGAAACATCAATAATCCTATAATGCAAGTAATCGTCCACCTTGGGCATGTGTTGATTTATAAACAGCCGATCCATATAAACAGAGTTACCGGCCAGGGGGCACTTGCCTCTCGGTACATGCTCCTCTAGAAACTTAAGTAACATGTCTTGAGCGTTTACAATAGAAATAGTTGAGCTCTTACATCTATCGACCAGTTTGCTTTCGTAATGATGCTTCATGCACCATTCGTTCATGTTCTCCAGGACTTCGTTTGGCTGATGGACTTCTATGATGGGACCCTCGGCAAGTAGGTTTAGATCCTTATCAGTTATCAGGCACGAGATTTCAAGGATTTTGTCGCGTCGAACATCGAGTCCGGTCATTTCAAGGTCCATCCAAACGATTGAGGTTTCTCTGCCCATTACTTTGGCCTTGGATGAGAGGTAGCGCGACGATTGTTGATGGGATAGCTCAACTATTAACCGCAAGTGCTTAATATTGTTAGCAACGGATTTAATAACAGTCGAAAACATTTGCTTTGAACTTAATTATACAATAATTTAATTTAAATAATTTAATAAACTATACATGCGCCCATCCACCACAAACGAAAGAAAAAAAGCACATTTCGTGAAATGTCAAAAATTGACTGGGCAGTGAAAAGTCAAAGTTTTGTTTACATTTCTGGGTCTGTTCGATTTCGGTATAGAACTAGTGCATAGCAAAAGTGGATGTGTTCCAAGTTACAAAGCGACTTTGATTGTAATTATTATAAGCTTCGTTTATAATAAACGAATGGCGTAGTATTTATATTCTTTCATTCATGAGTGAATACAATGAATCAATTATAAATAAATAAATAGAGTGGTGCAACAGCTCGAGGTGAACCAGGGCCAACTTCTCAACAATGTATGCTGTGTGTGTTAGTTTCTACACATACAAGGGGACCTACAATTTTTTGCCGAATCCGAACGGCACTTTGAGAAGTTTTTCAAGACAAATGATACTTTCGGAGGGCTTGTCAAACCCTCGTGGAGGTAGGGACCGTGAAAAAGAACAAGTCTTTTTTTTTCAGGTGACGATGGCAGGATTCGAACCCAGACCTCCGGCGTAGTAAGCACACACACTAACCACTACGCCACGGCACCCCACAATGAATCAATTGTGTTTGATAAATAAAGATACTCGTTGTGTGTTTATTAAAATTGAAATTGAGCTTTATTCGACGAACCCCAGGAAAAACAGTGCAATAGTCTTTTTCTTTGATATTTGAAAGCTAAAATCATAAATTCCTGAATAACAAGAAATTTAAACCATTTGTTTGCAAATGGGTTTTGGAGGGTAGGATGGACATAAGTTGAATATATAGTTATTCAGTAATTTATGGCTGAACTGCGAAACACAGGCACAGCGACGCATTCTGTTCTGCTAAGTACTCATTATGGCCCAGCTGAAACGTACCCAGGCGGTGCAACTACTTTGTTATTCGTTGCAACTACTCTGGCCGAAATATCTGCGGTTCAATATTCATTCGTTTTGGGTTTCTTGAGTTTCGTTATGGAATGCATTCTTCTTATACTAACTCCCGAGGTTCCCCCGCGTGGCAGGCGCCTTGTCGAGTGCGTCATCTTCTATGACGCCGGTGTGGGGGCTTAAGTTGCGGATTTTCAGCCGGCGTGGGTCGGCTGAGGAGCGACGAACTAAGTCCTGCCAAACCTGACTCCAGTGGTGGTGTGAGCATATTGTAAACCGTGCCGAAGGATGCAAGGCTGGGGGTTAAACCAGCCTCTAACGAGCTCTCTCAGGTGCCTAGGCGAAGACCTGCAGATAAACCATAGCCTTACCCCGGTATGGCGGCTCTGCCGGGGTGGACCACCCTTTCCGGCCATTCTCGTGGGACCAAAATATCCGAACTAACAAAAACAAATAAGGATGAAGGGGAGGGCACGCTATGTGCCAAAAACACGGACGACACCGTACCGGTGGTTCCGTGCGATCCAAACGTGGTACTACCAGCCAGTTTGATCGAAACTGAGGATATCTCAATGGAAAGGGAGGAAGAGCTACTCGCTGAACACTCCGATGATTCCGAAGAGAAATCCGGTCAAAAAAAGGAGACCAAGCACGGGAGCAAGGCCAGAAGGACCACTCCCGGCCTGGAGAGAAAGAGGCGGTTTAAGAAGGCCAAGCATATTTATGGCATCTTAACAGCTAAAGAAAAATCTTCCCTCACTCAGAAGGAACTATCTTCCCTTGAGTGGGCCCGGGAGACCATAGCTAACGACGTTGCCACGAGGCCTATGCCTAAGGCAGCTCGTTCAGTTAAAGGTACGGGTGGTAAATCGGGAAAATCTGGAAGGCCGAGGGACGATGCTGCTACTAGGACATCCCTCGGAACCAACAGAAAGCCTGTTACCGGAAGAGGAACTGCAACCCAAGGACCCAGTGACAAACCGGGCCCAAGCGGGTTGCAGAAAGGCAATGCCGGAAGGCATAGAAGAGAAGCGTTCGCCTCGAAGAGAACACGATCTTCTGAGGACACTTCAAGGACGCCGAAGAAGGCGAAATGGGGCGCCACCACAGTGGGAAGTCCCAGTAAGCCAAGTACGAGCCGGGCGGGCCAGTATAGCGAGGTGACAAGGAATCCACTACAGCTTGCTGTAGTAGACTCCAAGAAACCAAGCGGGCAGTACAGTGTTGAGTGTGGCAGGAAGATTGAGCAAGCCCTCGGGGCAGCTATCATCAGCCACATTCTGAAAAACACGGGTACTAGTGCCCCGACCTACGGCAGAATGAAATGGTCTTAAGGCATAACGTACATCGACTCCAAGGACCAAGCTTCAAATGACTTTGCCAAGACAGTAGTGGAAGGACTACAGCTTTGGGATGGTGCGGAACTTAAAGCCGTTCCAATAGACCAGGTTCCAAACAGGGCAAAGGGTAGGCTGACTATTCCGGAGATGGGAATAGTTAAAGGTGACATCCTCCGCGTGCTGCAAGCACAAAACCCCCAGATTCCGATGCAGGATTGGGAAATTATAAGCGAGGAAGAGCCGAGAAATGGTTTCAGGGGCTATATTGTCGCCTTCGGCGACCTGCCCGGGAACCTAAAGGCGGAAAAACAGCTTCTGTTGTCCTTTGCAGCTAGCGAGGTAACCCTCAAGCTGATTAAGCGGACTGCGGAAGCAACGAAGGCGACGGACACTGCGTTGGAGGTGGAGAACAATGATGAAGGTGATCCAAATAAACCTCCATCACAGTAGGGTTGCCACAGCCAACCTGAGGCTGTTCCTCGAGAGGGAACAGCTGGACCTAGCCCTAATCCAAGAACCCTGGATTGACAAAAAGAACAGGGTTTTAGGATTAGGGTCGAAAAATTTCTCACTGTTTAATGTAAAAAATAAAGGTAAGGCGAGAACCTGTATTGTAGCAAATAAGAACGTTCATGTATTAATGTTATCTCATTTCTGCACAGGTGACCTAACGGTGGTGGAGGTTAGAGGGACGGACGAGAACTACACGGTAGCGTCGGTCTACATGCCATTTGACGACGGTACCTCGGTCCCCCCGGAATCTCTGAAGACGCTAGTGACAGCGTCCGAACAAGGTAAGAAGAACTTAGTCTTAAGCTGTGATGTCAATGCCCATCATACGATCTGGGGAAGCTCAGACATTAACGCCAGAGGCGAGGTTCTGTTTGATTTTGTCCTTAGATCCAACCTTCTAGTATGTAACAGGGGAAATGATCCCACCTTCATTACAGCGAATAGGAGGGAAGTCTTGGACGTGACTTTCGTGTCTCAAAACAGCTCTGTTCAAGTAACGAACTGGAGAGTATCTAAGCAGGCATCACTATCAGATCACTGCTGGATACTCTTTGAGATACAGGTAGGCTCGCAGGCTAGGAAAGTTTTCAAAAACCCAAAAAGAGCAAACTGGGTAAAGTTCAACAAAGAACTGCGGAGGACTATCTCCCCCTGCCCAGACAGAGATCTTACTACCGAGCATGAGATCGACGATACAGTCGAATACATCACCGGGATGATCTCCAGCTCTTTCGAAAAATCCTGCCCAAACAGCAATACAGGAGGGAAACAACGCCCTCCCTGGTGGAACTCCAAGATCGCGGAGCTCATCAAGAGCTCAAGATCCAGATGGAACCTTGCAAAAGAGGGGCTCATCGAATGGACGACCTATAGGGAGAGCGTTAGAATCCTGAAAAAGGAGATCAGATTCGCCAAGAGGAGCTCATGGAAGAATTTCTGCGAATCAATCGAAACAACAACTGAAGCGTCCCGACTGAGAAAAGTCTTATCCAAAGCGCCTATACCGCTATCTTCACTCAGGAAGACTGAGGGCGATTGGACCTCGACACACAAGGAAACGCTGGATTTACTGGCGGAAACTCACTTCCCAGGGTGCTTCGATACCTATGAGGATTACGCTACAGTAGCGCAAGGCTCGCGGAAAAAGATGAAGGACGAAAAGATCAGGGCTATAACCGATGTAAAAAGGCTGGCCTGGGCGATCAACTCCTTCGATCCCTTGAAAGCACCAGGGATGGATAACATCCGACCAATAATGCTCCAAAAAGCAGGGGAAACTATCATTCCATGGTTGAGTAACGTATACAAGTCCTGCCTAAAGCTGTGCTATATTCCCAAAGCTTGGAGAGAAGTCCGTGTGATATTCATCCCCAAAGTAGGGAAGGCAAACCACTCTACGGCAAAGGACTATCGACCCATAAGCCTGTCCTCATTTATGCTCAAGACGTTGGAACGGCTTATTGACGTGTATGTGAGAGAGCTGATTGGTGATAACTATTTATCAAAATCACAGCACGCGTACATGAGAAGCAGATCGGTTGACACTGCACTACATAGAGTAGTAACAGTAGTGGAAAAATCCCTGGAACACAAGGAGTACACTTTGGGTGCCTTTCTAGACATAGAGGGGGCGTTTAATAACATTGAGGCAGACGCGATATTGCGCAGCTTGAGAAACGCCCACCTAGATAGCAGTCTATGCGACTGGATCGGGCTCATGTTAAGCACACGAAAGATAAACTGCTACCTAGGCGAAGTATGCAGCAGACGAAACGTCAGCAGAGGAACACCGCAGGGAGGTGTCCTATCTCCGCTTATATGGACCCTGGTAATGGACGAATTGCTGAAAACCCTGGAGAGGGAAGGCTTCACTGTGAGCGCATACGCAGACGATGTAGCAATCCTGATCCCAGGTAAACTCCCACCAATCCTCAGTGACCGACTCAGCTACGCACTTCGCATTGTTGAAAAATGGGTAGAGGGTCGAGGACTGGGAATTAACCCCTCTAAGACGGAAGTTGTGTTGTTTACAAGGAAAAGGGCAATTCCATCCTTCAGCAACCCGAGAATGGGGGGAGTGGAGTTACCGTTATCCAGGTCGGTAAGATACCTGGGCGTCATATTAGACTCCAAACTCAACTGGAGGGATAATATAGAGGATCGTGTCAAGCGGGCATACGTGGCACTATACGCCTGCCGCAGAACGTTCGGAAGCATGTGGGGACTGCAACCAAACATGGTACACTGGATGTATATAACGGTTGTAAGACCCATCTTAACTTACGGTGCAGTTGTATGGTGGAAGGCTACGGAAAGAAAGTGTCATCTCTCTAGCCTCACCAAAGTTCAAAGGGCAGCCTGCATGGGTATAACAGGGTCCCTAAGGACCACACCCACCGCGGCACTGGAGGTACTACTCAACCTCACCCCCTTGGACATATACTGCAGCAGCAAGGCAGCTAAAACAGCTGTTCGCCTAAGGGAATCCGGACTGTGGTCCTCAAGATCTTATGGACACGCCTCTGTGGAAACTCAGTGGGCTGCCTCCACAAACACCCCAGTCACAGATTACCTACCTATGACATTCGCCTTCAACAGGAGATTCGCTACCAGAATACCTGAAAGAGGTGAATGGGAAGATAAGACCATTACAGGAGACGACGAGATCGCCGTATATACCGACGGCTCTAAGATGGACGTCGGAACCGGTGCGGGCATTTTCTGTGGAGATTTGGGTCTAGGTAAATCTTTCCGAATCAATGACGACTGCAGCATTTTTCAGGCGGAGCTGGCAGCCATAATCGAAGCTGCCTCCGAGCTGAAGAAATACGGCCCCGCAAACAAGACCATCACCATATACTCTGATAGCCAAGCGGCAATTAAAGCCTTGGAATCAGACGTGGTAAAGTCAAGGGCTGTGAAACTATGCAGGGAAATTCTGGACGAGTTATCACTTGGCAACACTGTAACTGTGTGTTGGGTGCCAGGTCACACCGATATATCGGGAAACGAAGAAGCGGACAAGCTTGCGAGATTTGGGTCTGGAATGAATGCATCTCTAGCCCTCAAATCCATAAGAGTCCCGCTGAGTTCGATAGCACGTAGGTTAGAAACTGAATCCTTGAGTAGAACCAATCTACGTTGGACAGAACTTGATACGTGCAGACACACAAGGGAACTATGGCCAGCGGTAAACAAAAAGAGATCACTATTTTTGATCGGACTAGCCCGCAGGAACATCCGAGTACTCACGGGAATCCTCACGGGGCACTGCGCTGTGGGTCTACACGCTGAGCGGCTAGGCATACCGCATAACGATTACTGCAGAAGCTGCAGGGACGTTGAAGAAATTGAATCTGTTCGTCATCTGCTCTGCGAATGCCCAGCCCTAAACAGCATCAGGCGTAGTATCCTCGGCAGCTACTTCTTCAACGAGCTCGAAGATCTAAATAATGTAGATCTAAAGGACCTCCTAAGATTTGTATACAAATCCGGATGGGTCCAAGAGGGCGGCACTCTGAGCTTCTAACAGCGGTCTATTTCTGTTTTCGTTCCAGGTATTAAGAAGGTTCCCAATGGACACAATGGACCCAACTGCTGGTCTAAGTGAAGCCGTGACTATTGTCAAAAGGGCATCCATCAACCTAACCTAACCTAACCTAACTCCCGAGGTAGTACGAATTAGAACAATCGGAATATTCCAACCTCGATTCCACATTTTCCATACATTCTATGGAATGAATAAAGAATCGAACCCCTCGGGTACGTTTCCCCATAGAGACAAAATGCTCGCAGCGGTAGTATGCAAAAAAATTACGGAAAGCAGGGAAAGAATGACGTACGCGGAGGTTGGCTGCACTGGCGCATGTATAACTACTGCTCCGCGCCGTTTTCTATCTCTCATTGTTTGCGTGTGTGAGTGCGCACGATTCACCGGCGCGTTTTATGTGCTCAATCCTTACTGTAATCGCGGTTTTTTCATTCCAGTTGTGGGGCGGGTTTCCTATTTTTGCTTCTTTTTTCTGCTACGCAAAAAAGAGGATTACAAATTGGAGGAAATGGGCGTTTTTGTTTTATTCCTTTAAATTAACATTTAAGCATCAGTGACGTTACCAAAACGTCAAGTTCACTCCTGTTATGTTAAAGTGGGAGTAAGGGCAAAGCGAACTAATTTTCATTGCTTTTATATTTAAACTAGAAAGTCGATATATTTGCTTAAAAATTTCGTGTAACAGAAAAAAAAACCATCACTGCAAATGGCTTTTTTTATTGAAGAATTAAAAAAAAGGATTTAGCGAAAAGCCTGCATTAAACAGGAGTGTGTCACTTGTTCTGAAAAATCTGCACACATCTTTATGTATTTATGTTCAATGTCATAATAATATATAATGCGCGTGGGCCCTCTAAATTCGAAACGCACAGTGCCGTGGGCCCTGCGAACTATCAGCAGCGCCACTGGCTTTTTCAGTTGTCAAACTAAAAAACGTCGCTCAAAGCGATGAACTTAGTTTTGTTTGTTTTGAATTTTCCTCATTAGCAACCGAATTAAATGCTAATGTGATCATAATGAGGTAATTTCATAATGTAAATCAGTATGGGAAATGAGGTCGTGTTTCGAAATATTTTGCGAAATGATCTCATTAGCTCTAGTGAAAACATAGTATTACTTATAATTGAATTTTTGTTTAATAATTGTTTTTAACAAAAGTAATTACATTACGTTTAAATTTTACTAATTGATTTTCATTTTTACATTGTTAGGAACTTTGTTAAAAATTTGTACACCTTTATAAAATAACATATTTTGAGTTTTAGCATTTCTAAATAGTTGAACATTTGTGATCTTGTGACCAATCGTTTTCCCAAATAATACGGCAATAGATTATTTTTAATTTCAAATATAAATATAAGAGTATTCAAAACTATTCTTTGTTTAATAGATAGCCATTTCAACATTTCAAACATTCTTCTAATTAAAGTGTATCTATTGCAACGTAAAATGATTCTCATTGATTAATTTCGCAATTTTTGCAGTTTTTCATCCATTTCTACAGATCCCCATAACAATATTTATGGGCAATATTTAAAATGGGGTCTTATAATGGTGTTGTGTAATTTGATCGCCACTAACGCTGCGTCCACCCGTAGAACCACAGTGATGTAGCTGTAGCGGTAGTAAGAGCTGTCAAAAGTTAAAACACATGTATTCAGTGTATTGCGCACACAATGTCTGTCTGTGACGGTAGCGCGTAGCTGTGGCGGTAGTAAGAGTTGGCCAACTTTTAACTTTCGTAGCGTAGCTTTTACTCGCTTCTACTCGCTTACACTTTTTCGTAGCTTTTAACTTTCGTAACACGGTGGACAGTTCAATACAAGTAAAGTAAACAATGGAGGAAAAGGACGTCAAAAAGTTTATTGAGATGGTTAAATCTAAAGAAATTTTATGGAATTTGTGTCATCCGTTGTACAAAAATATTAAATCTAGCTCAAATTAACTCAGAGTATCGGCCATTGTTTATAAACGATGTTTTTGTTCGACGCGCTACACCATTGTGTTCAATTTTTTTCCGTACTACGCCACATGGCTCCGCGGCTGTACTACGTACTACTGCTACATACTACCGCTACGGGCATTGTAGTCCTACGGTACACAGTCAATGCCCAAGGTAATGGAAATGGACATGGCAATCGCCATGAAAAAGAAGATGGCAATTCGATTTTCAATTCAACATTGTTTCCGGTTTAAAATTTATGTTTATTATTTGTAAAGAAGGCGTTGGAAACCAAAAAAATTAATTTTAGGATCAAATGTCATTTAAAAACTCATTGCCGCGTAGATTTGTGCCAATGATTGCTTATCAAATGGAAATCAATCATTCATATCCGTTTGCAAATCAATATTGCAAAGCTAATTTCCAAAGCGTCTACACTAGCAATGAAACAGCCAATGGAAATATTCCTTTCAATAAATTGCTTTTTCCATTGCAAGTGGAGCTCCTGGGTAAAGTGCTAATTTTTTTCGAATCCTTCGAAAGAAACCGATTTTGGTAGCGATTTTCTTACAGAGATTTACAAAATGATTTTTGAAGTCTAAATTGTAAAACAGTCCATCATTTCTTTCTTTCCAGTCGGCGATGAAAAAAATAATTGCTGATTCGCAACAGTGTTTCCCGGATCGCTCTTCGGCAAGTATGTTGTTTTCTTCTATGTACTTTTCAAACAACAACAAAAAGGAGCACATTATGTTGCGCACAAGCAAACAAAATTGTTTCGAACATTTCGAACAAGTTTTACTAATTCTTATTTTCTTAAATTCGTATTTGACTTCGTATATGTGAAGACGAAATATTGCTGGAGTCCGTGGGAGAAGAATTTTGTTGCTGCTTCATCCAAATCTGCTCCTGGTAAGCAAATCGCATTGCACAGTGTTCTTTGTTTTCTGAAGAGCGTTTGCTAATGAACAGAAAATTGACTTGGTGACCAACAATGAATTTTCCGCTCGAAAGACTTCCTACTTCTTTCTAAGCATCGAAAGCGAAACTCTTGCGTGACCAGTGGACGGACACCAACACGTTCCCAAATACATCCACGCTTGCTTGCTTTTACTGTTGGTACTCTCTCTGGCAAAATACACATTATCTAAAAAAAAATTCGGAAAAATGGAATGGAATCGGTGAGGAAATCACCATTTGCTTGGGACATGACCCAAAATTGTTTGTTGGTGCAATAGTCGGAATGGAAGCTTCAGCCCACAGCTAATGCTATAACCCATAGTTCCTCCTAGAGGTCGCTTCAGTGTCTTTCGGTATTAGAAAAACAACGGCCGCCATTAAAACGTATGTGTCAAAAACCTCCTCATTGATTTGTGATTTTTGATTCGGCTTGTTTCTTCACAATAAAATAGAAACATAAAATTTACTTCTCATTGTCGAAATTTGAAGCCTAAAAACGGAGAAAGTAAATTTAAAAATGGCTCGTCGCGGAGCACAAGCAGAAGATCTATCGAACGTTGAGTTCGAGACAAGCGAAGATGTTGAAGTGATACCCACTTTCAACTCGATGAACCTCAAAGAGGAACTTTTGCGAGGCATCTACGCATACGGTAAGTGGGTCATTTTGGCGAAAGTTCTAGTTTGCTAAGTACACCTCGATGTTGATTAGGTTTCGAAAAGCCATCGGCGATCCAACAGAGAAGTATTAAGCCAATCGTCAAGGGCCGTGATGTTATCGCTCAAGCCCAGTCGGGTACGGGCAAAACTGCAACATTCTCAATTTCGATTTTGCAAAGCTTGGACACAACCTTGCGCGAGACACAAGTTCTTTGCTTGTCACCCACGCGTGAGTTAGCCGTTCAAATCCAGAAGGTCATTCTCGCTCTGGGTGACTTTATGAACGTCCAGTGTCATGTGTGCATAGGCGGCACCAATCTGGGCGAGGACATTCGAAAGCTGGACTATGGACAACACATTGTCAGTGGAACACCGGGTCGTGTGTTTGACATGATCAAACGGAGGGTCTTGCGCACAAGGTAAGTCAGTCGAGATCAAACGACGAGTTTAACTAACCACCCTGGGTTCTTTCAGGGCAATCAAAATGCTTGTGCTTGATGAAGCCGATGAAATGTTAAACAAGGGATTCAAGGAACAAATCTACGACGTGTACAGGTATTTGCCGCCAGCAACACAAGTTGTGTTGATTTCGGCCACACTCCCTCATGAAATCCTCGAGATGACTTCGAAGTTCATGACTGATCCCATTCGTATTCTCGTGAAGCGGTAAGTAGTCGAGAGTGGTCCACATTTAACAAAATTAACGACTCTCCACTCCTTCTAGTGATGAATTGACTCTGGAAGGCATCAAGCAGTTCTTCGTGGCCGTCGAGCGTGAGGAATGGAAGTTCGACACATTGTGCGACCTCTATGACACACTGACCATCACGCAAGCGGTCATCTTCTGCAACACCAAACGCAAGGTCGACTGGCTGACCGAGAAGATGCGAGAAGCCAACTTTACCGTCAGTTCCATGCACGGAGATATGCCACAGAAAGAACGTGATGAGATCATGAAGGAATTCCGCGCGGGCCAAAGTCGTGTGCTAATCACAACCGATGTCTGGGCTCGCGGCATCGATGTTCAGCAGGTCTCGCTGGTCATCAACTACGATCTGCCAAACAACCGTGAGTTGTACATACATCGTATTGGTCGGTCGGGTCGTTTCGGGCGCAAGGGTGTAGCGATCAACTTTGTCAAGTCCGATGACATCCGTATTCTTCGAGACATCGAACAATACTATTCGACGCAAATTGACGAGATGCCAATGAACGTGGCTGATTTAATTTAAACAAAACCCCGACATCCTGTGTGTTAATTTTTTTTTAAAGATTTTGGATTTCTCACTTTCAGTAAAATTAAAATTTTATTCTATGAAGTACAACACTGGGTTCCCTTTGGTCTAGCTTCGTTTGTACAAAGTCGCTTTGTATCGCGCATCACAGTGAACTACTAAGGATTGCTGGTTGTGGCAAATGCGTTGCCGCTGTTCTGTCTTGTGTCTGATCGCAGGTGGTTGCTTCATTTTGTCCCGATCGCAGCAGCGTGCTTAGGACAATGCCGAGAAAGAGAATGAGTCCGATTTGATTGTTTGCGACAAACTTCTTGCCACAATCTGTGGGGTCGTCAATGTTGAGGGTGTAGACCTGCAAAGGATTTTTGATTACTCTGAATATGAATCGTCGTTTGGCAGTGCCATTGTGTTACCTGATGCATTAGATGTCCACCCACCATTCCGAGAGCTGTGTAGTATGGCCACGTTTGATCACATGCAACACCCGTTGCCACAAGTCCCGACATCATCGCCACCGAAAATCCCGACAGCCAGAGCTTGGTATTTTGGCCAAATCGAAGAGCAGTCGATTTGATGCCGGCCTTTAAGTCATCGACTTTGTCTTGATGGGCATATATCGTGTCGTAGACAAGGGTCCAGCAAACACACGACAAATACAGAGGCAGACATACAGACCAGTTGACGTAGCCGTGGGTAGCACACCAGCCCATTAGCGCGCTCCAGTTGAATGCTAATCCAAGTACGAACTGCGGCCAGTAAGTGACGCGTTTCATGAGAGGGTAGGCAACTATCAAACCCAAGGAACAGGCACCAAGAAGAATCGTCTCATGGTTGAGCTGTAGCAGCGTCAGCAGGGCAAGGCTAAGTTGCGAAGATAGGAACACTGTTGCGTTGAATGGTGATATCTGGCCGCTCGCTATGGGACGATTTTTCGTGCGCTCCACTTTCGAGTCCAAGTCCTTGTCCCACATGTCGTTGATAGTACAGCCAGCTCCACGCATTATAAATGCACCTAAGCCGAATATCGCGAGGATCTTTGGGTCGGGCCAACAGCCGGGCGCTGCACTTAGAGCTACGCTACATGCACCCGGCCAAAAACAGAGAAGAGTTCCTGGAAGGAGAAACAGAAAATTTTTAGCTATGCAGTGAGTAGGTAGATTGTCTTGTAAAAGTTAACTTTGCAATGAAGATCAGATACCTACATTCTTTACGATACAGTTTCCCAATTAAGGTTCGAGCTTCGTAAAGAAAAACTAACTTTGCAGTCCAGGCGTGACTAGCAAACATCAAAGGCATTAAAAGAGGCTCATCATGCCAGGCCCGATCCCGTTCTACGGAACAGAATCAAATCATGGACCTTGTCGAGGCGGATGGGGATGCTCCACGCTGTTTCGAGAAGAGGAAGCGCAACATTCAACTAAACGACGCTAAACTAGCCAGAAGAGTCAGAATAGTGATAGGCACTGTTCACTTAAACAGCGATCGGCCAGAGACGCTACGTCAATGTTCCGATGAGTCGATTGACTTCGCAGTATTTCTGTCTCCAATAAACTTTATCGCGTGTTTTTGAATCGTGCAACAGCTTGGAGTCTTTTGTCTTTGAAGTCGAAAATGCATAGTGCTTCTTACATGACTTCGATTCCAAGTGTTTCAAGAAGAGTAGCTTAGTTAATTTTAAATTTGCATGAAAATAACCTTAAACCGTAGCTAATTTGCATTTTTGAATGGAAAAGCTAGAAACCGGAAGTTGATAGAAATTAAGCAAAAATACTGTCTCACTCTGAGAACTCGGTATTCTTAGACAAAATCAAGCAGCTAAGCACGAGCTTTAGTTAATTTGTTTAAATAAAATTTGTAACTCACCTATAGGGCGGTCGAGGCGCATCAGCTTGTAGTAGGGTGTAACTGCATTTTGTGCCTGCTGCAGGACTGTCAATCCTTTTCTGTTCGGCTCCTCTTCCGAACACGGTTCATTTAGTTGCGACTTTTTACTCGCCTGCGAATTAGTGCTCAAAATCCTTACTGACTTCAAATTGAAGTTTTTCTTCTCCAGGCACTTTATTCTATGAATATGTCCTGTATCCAGAGTTGGTAGTCGTTGGGCTTGCGACAGGTGTCTCTGCAGTTGGAGTCGACACTGGGAGTGATTTCTCGCCAGCGAGCACACTCTCAGCATAGACATCATTTTGCATTGACACGGTGTTGTGAAATGGCAAGAAGTTCAAATGGAATCAATGCAAACTGGTTGCGAGCTTTGCGGCTACTAAATAATTTAGCGGTGGGGTTGGTTTTCTGTTTGGCGACACTTTTCTTCGATTACGCGACCTTGCACTTTGCAGACTCTGCTTGAGATTTGATTAGTTGAGGCTGACAGGTGTAAATAATTGCCAGGGCAGATTGTTGTTTTTCACAGCATTGCAATTTTGTTAATTAAATAGCATGCAAATATTTATTTAATTCAAAAGATTTTAAATTCTTAGCCTGATTGCTGTTTTGGTTGAAAAAGCACAACAATGTGGTGGCCACCAGGCTTTGGTGTTACTTCATCTTCGGCAGATTTAAAAGAGAATGTCAAAATTTGGCATGTTTTTTTCGCATGCTTGAAGATTGGTGCTCTTACAAGCGGGCACGAGGCAGCGTAGTATGTGATACTGCCAGACTACTTTTTTTTTGGGCAGTTTTTCATCTTTTTGGTTTTGGGCGATTTCTTCTTGGGTGATTTTTTGCATAGCCAAAATTAAATGCGACCACGTCCACATGGGTGCATTTTAAATGCCAGCCTAAATTTAATTAAGTCATTAACTGGCTAACTTAAGGCTTAATTAAGTCATAACGGCTAACTCAAGTTTTACTTAAGCTGAGGACGCTTCAATACTCAGCCTCCGTTCCGATTCGGCTGACGGTTTTGCATAAGTATTAGTGCCTGTTTTCATTTGGTTCATCCTAACCTAACCCAAATTTTATTTCTCAAAATAAAACGGAGGTTGAACGGTGGCCACCACACTGCCGCTTCCCCTCACCCTAGTAATTCTGACACATCAGGTTAGGATCAACCAAATGAAAACAGGCACTTAGCCGTAAGCTCCTAGAAAATGCTGTCAAAACAATTTCGTTTTGTAATTTTTGAAACATTTAATAAAAATTTTCAGTGCATCGTGTTGGTTTCAAGTATTTTCCATTCCTTATTGTTACATTGATGTGCTTTTCATCAAAATTAAAATAATTTGCATTGTTTCTTGTGAAAAACTTAAGTCGCTAATGTTGGTGACTTAAGTGTGTAATTGAAAAAAAGTCAATGTGAAAACGGAATTTCATCCTGAGTGAGTGAAATGTCAGAACCTATACTTAAGTTTCGACTGTGAAATCGGCCCTTTAAGCAAACGATTTGAAAATCATGGGATTCCACTGTTAACATCTCGAGTATCACGTGCACGTTATGCCTTGAGAATTTAAATCAATTTCAAAAATTGTGTCACTTTTTTCAACTTTGGATCTTTATATTTCCGAACCCAATTGTCTGATCTAAAATATGTTTCAATTTTTGAGGTCAGCGTGGAATTCTTGGTATATTTCCCTCTTTCACGGATCTTTTGAAGCATGTTAAAATATAAATATGGGCTTAAATATGACAATTAGTGAACTAATGACAAGAGTAAACAAAAGTTTTAGCTAACTTGTGTTAACGAAAACTTTGCGAACTCGAACAAAAGGCTATTATGGTTATGGGTTACGAATCGCGTGCAATGGGACATTTCGGAAAGCCGACTCATCAAAGTCAATTATATGGTTGGGCCTTAAATCATTAACTAAAATTTTTTATCCGTCCATTTTAGTTTTACGGGAGAATCGCAAGCTCAGATTCATCTTCGTCCCGTTGTGATTAAATCGAATTTGAAATGAAATTTCCTTAACAACTATTTTTTTTGGTTTTTTTTTTTGTCTTTTGTCTGACTTTGGTCTTATATGTACTTCAAGTAAAAATTATTATCTTCAGTTCGAATACCAACAATTTTTAACATTGTAGCTACCTTTTAACAGTTTGACGTCGATTGCTATTTTTACAGTTTAGTGCCAAAAAAGTGCTTTACTTCATCACCCTTACAATTCCATTAACTTACAGTAAAAATTTGAGTTTTGATGAAGGAGGAAGGTTTGAGAAGGGATAAAGGAGATTTTTCATGTCTTAAGCCGCGTTGTCACAAGCAACGTAAAACAGTAACAGAAACAGAATCTCATACATTAGCAACTGAAACCTAAATCTGCTTGCTTTTTGCGTTGCTAACGTATGAAATTCTGTTTCTGTTCCTGTTTCTGTTCCTTGCGACAACGCGGCTTTATACTATGTCTCCACCGGCAATTAAAAGGCGATTAGCCGAAGACGACTAAAAACAAATCCCAAAGAATTCGACGGAAGCACGCCCTCAGAAGACTTTTTTTAATATCTTGAGCTTATTTTATTCCAATAATGGAATAAAATGGAAAATTTACACCTCCGCACCAAATTTCAACATTTAAGCTTGTCGAACGAAGCTTGTAACGGGTGATTTTTTAAGGGGTTGAGAACTTTAAAAAAAAAAAAACACAAAAAATTCGAAAAAATTAATGAAATATTTATTTGAATCGATAGTTTGAACCTTGCAATTTAATGTTTAAAGATAATTTCATGCAAATATTGACCGCGGCTGCGTCTCAGGTAGCCCATCCGCTGAGTCCAATTTTGGCATACTCTTTCACACATATCGGCCGGTATCTCACGAATGAATGCATGGATGTTGGCTTCCAATCGACATTTCGCGGTCTTCTGTCACACTAGCTGATACGGCCGCAATATTTTCTTCACTACGCACAGTACGTAACCGTGTTGGTGGTTTAATGTCCAACAAAGTAAATTTGGTGCGAAATTTGGTCACAATCTTCCGAATAGACTGCTCAGAAGGTCGAGAATGCCGACCATAAAATGGAAGCAGCGCGCGATGAACATTTCGAACCGAGCACGAATTTTGATAGTAAAATTCAATAATTTGCAAGCGTTGTTCATTTGTAAGACGATCCATGGTTAAATTGCAAACCAAACTGAAGCTGTTTGACAGTGACACAAGGTACTTAACACACGTCAGCTGTCAAAACCAGTGTTGCCAAAACCAAACCAGCTAAAAAATCACCCTTTATTTAAGTTTATCGAATTTGACTAACCTCTCACACTTTGTCTTCTCTTAAAAGAATTCAATTTGTAATTTGACATACCTAAATAGATAAAAATATTCTTTGACAGATCTTAAAAAAAAAATAAAAATCTTTTTTTTAGCTGTCTGGAGTACTTAGGGTTTCAGATTTTGACCCCAATTGTCATTTTAAACGCAGAAACTCCAATGTTTCAAACTACAACAAAACAACAAAATTTGATTTAATTTTTTTTTCATTTAATTTCGAATTAAGGTGCTGTTGTTAATGTACTATAACCAAGCGGATAGAATGAGCATCATTTTGTGCTATTGCCCAACATGCTATTTTTTTTTTCTTAATATAAAAACGCGATTTTTTTGGCATCCCGTAGTTCTCCGAAACTTATTTAAAACATGGCATCCACTTCGCCCGAAAACTAGTTTTACCCCATCATTTGTGTAAAGAAACATTATTGAAATCATTTGGCTAAACTCGTTCACGTCAAGCGATAGTTCCAACTTAATATATAAAAGCAAACGTAAACTGAAGCTGTCATTCGCCTATTTATACAAATGTAACAACATCATGAAATTTCTCTTTTTGCGATTTTTCACTGGTATTTTTCCAATAGAGGAGAAGTTTGGATATCAATATGCGAATATCTATTGTCAGTTGACTGTAAGGTGGCTGGAAAGACAGTGGAATGGGTGGATGTATTCAGTGACTGAGCTAATCGGTCAGTTCAGTTTTTTCTCACCCTACGGTGGAGACTCTAGTATCATGTCTCCACCGGACCCAGATCCGAGATTAATATAAATCTTCATTAAGTCGTCTACAAATCACGCGATTATACTAATGATGATGATGACAGAAACAGTGTCAAATTAATCCTATATTTGTCCGGTGGAGCTACTTTGGGATTTATTTTTAATTGTCTCCCGCTACAGCCTCGTTGTCACAAGGAACAGGAACAGAAACAGAAACAGAATTTCATACATTAGCAACGCAAAAAGCATTCAGCAAATTTAGGTTACAGTTGCTAATGTATGAGATTCTGTTTCTGTTCCTGTTTTACGTTGCTTGTGACAACGCGGCTTAATCCTCTTTTCATTGCCGGTGGAGACACAGTCTAAGCATTTTTTGAAAATCATTACATCACGTCTCTACATCTCCTTCTTATTCTTCCATTGTAACAATGTAGAAAATCCACCGATCGATATACATTTATGCATTTCCCGCGGAATCTCCTGTGGAAATGAAATTGCATCTCCAAAATTCCATGCTTTCTTGGAAAACTGCACAGCATTTTACCCATCATTGGTCCCAAAAAAACAAAGTTTTGGAATTCCTTTTCATTATCTAGCTCGGTGAGGTAGAATCGGTGGTTCACAGGATCACTCTTCAAACGCATCCATTAAACTGTCTCTGAACATAACGGCAGAACTTCAAAGCACCCGCAAACTTACAGAGTTGTCGTTTCAGTTGATAGTTGTAGGTTGGCTCTAATGCCTTCAGCCCAACGGATCCGTTGCGTCCGTCACGCCGAAGTACACAACTGGTCAACTCAGTGAAATAAATACACACGTTTTTATGGGAAGCGACGTACGTCAAGAAGTTTTTCTATAGGTCGCTTCCCATAAGAACGTGTGTATAAAACTTAGTTGTCAGTTGTGTAGGTATTTTAAAGTACATTGGGTCGCAGGTTTTAGGTATTGCTATTTAGTCTTCTGAGCTCATTCGCCATTTAAAAGAACTGAAAAATGCTAAAAATTAAATATTTATTCATTCACATAACGCATTACAATATTGGACACAAGTGACGGCGGTGCTGGTCTCTTTAAGATGGCAATAGCAAAAAGTATAGTAAAAACTAAAGACTGAACGAGGACAAAAACTGCACTAACCGGCGAGTATAAAAATTTGCTAGCAACGGAGTTCTCCTGTGCGTAAAACTCTCGAATGGATTTGCCCTTGAAAGTTCGACGTTGTAAGTCTGTAATTTTTTCCCGACACCATTTCAAGCTCATCTCGATAAAGTTAAATATTGTCCCAAAACCAATGCCAATCAAGAAGCCAATCAACATTATAATATTAATACCGTCGACATTCTCAGTTCTCGGGGGGGCTGTTAAGATCGTTGAATTTCGCAGACTCCGAAAACTTCCAGGTGGACTGTGTCTTGAAAAGTTTCGCGATCCTCTGGAGTTGAGTGTGTCAGACGACGGCGTGTGTTGCAGGGTTAAATTCTGTGTCTCGAATTCAATTTCCTCATTGCCCGGGTACCGATCTATGTAAAAGTGTAGCCATTTTATTCAGCTATTATTTTAGAGCAAAATCAACCTGACTTACGAGTGCGGCTTCTTCTGCGAAAAGTGATGTCGTCATTGGCGCTTAGATGAGAATCATTGCCATTGATTTGCGATTGCGATGTTAGATTGAAAACATTTTCGTATTCACTGCTTCGTACGCGCCCGCGTCCTAAATTACTGTTGCGTGCACTATTAGGAAACTCCTCTTCGAGTACTTTCTCCACCTTTTCCGACCAGGCGTTGTAAGCATTTTGGGTCATTTTCGCACGTCAACACGGGTATAAAGAGAAAATATTTTTTGTCCAGAATGATAGAATTACGAAATTTTCAAGGCAATCTTTTTCCACTAGCTAGTACAAAAACTTTTACAAGTGATCAAATAAATAAAATCATTCTGATTTTTTTTTAGATTTTTTCAAAATGCCTCTAAAGCCGCGCTGTTACAAGCAACGTTAAACAGGAACAGAAACAGAATCTCATACATTAGCAACTAAAACCTAATACCATGTCTCCACCGAGCACTAATCGTCGATTAATATAAATCTTTATTAAATCCTCTACAAATCACGTGATTTACCATAAGAATTTAAATTCTAATCGCTTGTCGAGAGGATAAAGAATAAATCCTCTCATAAATCCCATTCACCCTATTCACAAACCTATTTTCTGCACGTTTGTAACAGTTTGAGAATCAAAAAAGGAAACTGAAACTGTCCCTGTACGAAAAATCTGTCACAAGTATGTTTTCTATTGTGACTTTTTCTGAGGAAATCGTTTTCCCTCCTTGGAAATGACATTGCCACTCTCTTTTGAAAGCCAAAATGACAGAAACAGAGTTTCCGTGTCAAATTAATCCTATATTTGTCCGATGAAGCCACCTTGGCAGTTATTTTAATCGTCTCCCGCTAATCTTCTTTTAATTATCGGTGGAGACATGGCATAAATCGCAGTTATAAAAACTGATGAAGAGCCTGTGTTAAGATAAATAGGAACTTCAGCCTTAACTGCTTGAATTAACATTGCATGTTTAAAATAAATGAAAAAAGACAAAAGCAGTCAAATCAATCAAACTTCTTATGGAGTGTTTCAACCTCACATAAAACTGAAATCAACGGAGGAAGATCAAAAGCCAATCCCAAAGTGTTTCCACCGAAAAAGCCATTTTTGACATTTCTCAATGACATCTTCTCAATGTGGGGTAACATTAAAATGTCTGGTCACCAGGTCCTCTGCACATTTCCTTGCAAACCTGAGGTAATTTTGCCTCCCGGGAAACTCGGATAATCTGTCAGATTCAGAAATAGGTTATTAAATTAATTTTTAGTTGCAACTGAATGTTGGATTCTATGAAATAATAACCTAACCAAAAAAAAAGGAAAAACAAAGCGTCGAATATGTTGATGGGACTTCAGTGTACTAAGTCGATAGGAGACCAACTTGATCAACTTTCTTCAACCACCAATATAAGCATCCACCATTATGTAGCAGTGTGCAGCACACCTCAGAGAATTTAACTTTTTTAACAGGTCTAATCACATCCACATCAACAGCAACATAAACGTTATGCGCATCCCTTTACACAACAGATCAAATTTGATGTGCTAACACAACACAGATGAGTTGATGACATCAGCAGCTGTCAATAAAAGGTTTGTTTGATTCGTTTTGTCAGAAAGCAAACAGAGCACGTAAAATTCTTTAGGGTCTTATATGATAATGCTTTTGTGAAATAAATAAATTAATATTTGAAGTTGTGTACTTCGACGTAACGGATGCAACGGATTCATTGGGATGAAGGCATTACTTAACTCGACACTAGAATTCACAACAAATTTATTTGCAGAGTGATTTCACTTGGACTTTGATCGAAAGAAAATGCAGGACCACGATTTTTTTTCTTATCTATCGCTTTGGTATCAAACATGTTACGAGCGCATGTTTTTTCAGGGTCATCAATTTCCTAGGTTCCTTGGTCATAAATTATTTATTTGTCGACGATAATTGATTTTAATTAGATAGCGTTTACGAATTTTTCCCTTCTGACAGGCACATTTTTACTGATAATCTGGAGCAGTTAATGTAAGGTTTAGCTTGGCAACGAAGGCACTTACAATAAAATTTTCTACATAAATCTATATAAAGCGTGTATATCAATGCGTGCACATTGAGACTGTATAGTAGACCACCATGACTAAGGATAGTCCCTAAAGATAGAACCTTGATTAGAAAAAAAAACTTAAAATCTTTTGATCTTAAGCTCAAATTAGACTGCATGCCATTTTGAATATACAAGCAGAACAATGCTGCAAAGCCAATTGCTTGCCAATAATTGACGTTTCGTTTGTCACACATAATAAGACTGCCGTTAGACGTCACAAAGTGCATTATATGCTAGCAAAATCCCAAGCTGAATTTGAAATAAAATTTCATAAACAAAAAAAAAAAAACGGATAAAATGTTGAACAAAAAAAATGGTTATTCTTAACGCGCAAACATTGACGTTGACGATTGGAAAAGTAAGAATGCGATTCCTGGTGGTCAAATTTGTAATATGTGAAGAACTATAGCTGTCAACAAAGATCTCGGAGTGGTACCGCTTGTGCTGCTGTTTGGTACTGTTAGCGTGTTGCAGGAGTAGTATTCCCTATTTGAACTACCCATTGACAGTGTTTCCAAATTTAGCCACGGCTATCAAACATCGCAAGTTTCTATGTGCTTAAATGGGACCATGAGCAGAGACACCAACAAGCAGTCCATATAGATTATCTCAATGGTATTCGATGACAGCAATGTGGAGCACACTCACTATCATTGAAAATTTGCATGTGAAACTGTGTTGCTCTTTTAAATGCACTAAAAATGAGAAAAAACAATGAAGAAAAAATGAACTATCATACCACCATAATGACATACCACCATAATGATGATGTTGCTTCGGCTTCGACATCTAGTTTGGCAATCGTAAAGAGAAAAGGTAATGTGATTAAAAGCCAACGTATCGTACCTAATGGGGCAAAGACGAAACCAAAGCCAGGTTGTGAAGCTGCCTCAAACGTCTGGCCCGAAGTCTGTTTATGAAAGCTCGAAATCGTATGGCTGACGTATTAAACGTCAGGCCGAGGTGGAGCCAAAACTTGTTTGTGAATCCATCTTAAAATAAAAGTCCAGTTTTAAGCTTTTATTCACTTCTTGCTAGGACTTTTCTTATGGTCTATTTTTGGCTGGCAATCTACACGTCCTTGATGATCGAAGTTTATTTGGCGCCGTATTTGTGAAACAAAGCTATGCTTCAAGGGACAAATGACTTTTTTCCAGAATTTGTTGTATGATTGTGTGTGGTGCTTTTGGTTTTGATTCTGTATCAAAGATGTTCACGCCAGAATCAATTGTTAAACGGTTTCAGGGATGTCCAGGATGTACGTTTCTGGACGACGGACGCTTCTGGACGACCAATCAAAAAGGTCAGTAGGACTGGACTTGTTTTGCGTGCAAACTCTTTCTCATCCACCATGTATTCATACCACAGGGGTTGCTTAAAGCTTTATTATCTTTTCGTAACTTAGCGCGGAGTTTGTTGTTTTCCGTTTCAAGGTAGATATTAAGTTTTGGCTGAGTCCTGGTATGGAATTCGATGTCACAAAAATTCGTCTGAGTTCATAATATGTCATTGTCACAATTTTCCTTATGATAGCTCACGTCCAATCACCATCGAAATAAAATGGACGCTACTTTTCAAACTTTCGTATTTATTGTTTTTATTGCACAAACTGAGGAAGAGTTTTTGGAGAATTTTTCTACTCAGATATTTGGTAGGTACTCCCAGCCAAAATCATGCAACGATTCGGAACTAGCTATTTCTTTCGTGTCCATATTAAAGTCCAAAACGCAATGTTGCGTTGTTGAAACAACGGGCACAAATGGGGCAAAACAAAATGTTACTTCAAAACTTCACCCCGCGTTTGACCGTAAATATCGTAGACGCATTTACAACGCAAAAGTAGATCCACTTTCTACTTTTGCGTGCGCCGAACAACCTCATGCATCATGCTCAAGTCTTTATGTCGTCTTTTTGTGATGAGTGAGTATAGTTCTCTTGTTGTCAGTAGGCTGTGGGGACAAAAAAGGGTTGTTTCTGTTTATATTCAGAATAAAAACTGGTTTTCATATTGTAGAAAGGTTTAAGTAGAGAATGTAATGCTTTTCGGTATTATTTCTGTTTTCAGTTTCTCGCGAAAACTCGAAATGTGTTGGTTTTTAGCATGCACAAAGACATGGGTGCACCACCTTGGATATATTTGTGATGAAATTAACAGAATTAATTTTGTTTTTATTGCTAGGCAACTTGGTTCGTTTTTAAAAAGCACATATTCTGCTTTTTCATTTGGAAATATCTTTTAAAAAATCTTGAGTTTGAGCTGATACTTTGCAATTTCCTACCCCAAAACGCAAAGCAGCATTTCGTTTTGCAAATTTGCGAGGTGCGTACTTTGACGTAAAGTATCGTAAAGCTTTGGGAAAGGATGGCAACTAAAGACTACATGCCATTTTGTCATAGTTGGCGCAAGCAGATAAATGCTGCAAATGGCCCTTGCTTGTCAATTGACGTCTCGTATGTCAATGAGTATTAGACTGCATGTCACTCTAAGGGCTGGTTTTTCAGTGCTGAGTTAAGCTTAGCTAAAACCAAGATCTTTTAATCCTGTAACAAAACGAATCTGGAGTTAACCCAGTGAGCAGTTTTTCAGTGCAGAGTTAACACCGTCAACAAAGTTGGCAAAATCTTCGACTCTCGAAATTATTTACTCTCCCAGCTCTCACTTTACATCGAAAAACACCTGGAAAAGAAGTTCGAGTCATTTTCAGATGTCTATTTTCATATTGTAACACGCACAGCCAATGCCATTTCACACAGAAAAAGCATTCAAAGAGGTTTACACTGCGTTGTAAATATGAGTTGATCCGGGATAAACTCATCAAATTTGGCGACTTAAGCCGAAATTGATCCCGGATTAATATTCACTAAAAAATTCATTTCTGGGGCTAGTCTCAGTTTAACTCGAAAACTCAGATGATTTCGCACTGAAAAACTGGCCCTAAAACCTTTATGAGATACGATTGACACACAGGCGAAATGCTTAAGCAATGTCCGTTCGTCAGTAGGTTTATTTAAAAAACTTTAAGGCCTTACATTTTAAACTAGAGTGAAGCATTACATTTTAAACTGAAAGTCAAGTCCTTCAAATCAGCGAATCAGCTGTTCTTAAGAAACCTACTATATGCCAGTGTTGTGCAACACTATAACCTTTTTGTTTTATCATTTTTCTTCATTTTAAGATCGAACTTAAATTTTTAATGCAAAAAGACTGTATTTTATGTTGCGACACTCACACGCCAACTGTAAATTCATCAAAAAGTCTAAAATTTCCACTCGAATGCCAGGTTTTTTTAATCTATATTTATTAAAAATGCTGTGATTTGCGTAGATACATTGGTTGCCTTCGTAGTTGGCATTTTTAACTGTCAAAAATGCAGGCATTTTATATCATTTTGACAGGTTGGCATTTTAAGGCATTCAGAAAAATTACGACAACACTGCATGATGCTAAGAGCCAGTACAAATGACGCTGTGCCATCCGTTGTAATCCTTGATTAACCCAGGGGTCCTGTGTCATTAATTGTCGGGTTAACTTTGATTTCATTAGATTTGTCGTTTATGTGTCGAAACCGTACAAGGCAGAGTTGCCAAATATATTAAGTTTTTGGTAAAATAATTTTATGTCTAAATTATAAAAATCGCTTTAGCTTCTTGTTCAACAAATAATTTTTTTTATAATTTTTGGTCCATCAGGCATAGTTAAATATGTATGGGGCATTCCTTCAATTGACTTGCCTCGACTGAAGATCAAGATTTTTACTTTTTGATCAGCTTACCAAACAATTTCAAGATTGGTGAACTAAAGTTCAAAAAAAGACATCCCAGCTTAGTTTATACCTGTGGACCTAACGTCTTCGTTCCATCGTGTTCACACAAATGGGGCACAATATTGTCATAAACACTTTTGCTAGGGTGCCGCAAAGCTCTCACTATAAAAGCTCTCCAAATTGTTCCATTTCTTTAACATTTCGATTTGCACACGACCCAGAGTCCATTATTAATTCACTTCAATTGTTCGATAAGTTTTATTTTGCACACGGTTTCAATTGCAAAAATTAAAAAATATTCCATAGGAAAAAATTTTCAGGTACAAAACCATTCAGACTGACTTAGGCGTACGCTGGGAGTTACACGCGCAGAATGTGTTGCTATCTTCAAACAATTCAAAAATAGAAGGAGAAAGAACATAAGCTATAGCGCAATGAGTCCTTATCAGCTGGCGTTTTTTGTTAAATAATAATGAGTGATCATAAAGCAATAATACAAAGCCTATAATTGATTACAGCAGGTAACTACATGTTTCCACCGATATGATGGGTTCTTGTATGCTGCATAGCTATTCTAAGAAGTAGTTAATCCCAAATGTTTGTACTTGGGAACTTTAGATTCTATAGGAAAAGATTCCACTAAACTCATGACGTAAGAGGCATGAATGTAGTATTCGTCTGTCATATATTTAAAAACAATTGATAAGGATAAACCAGGCGGCTTATCCGAAACAAAGATCTACTGGTTTTTGGTTTCATTTATAAAATAGGTCGTTCACAGAAATCGATTCAGTATTCGGCAAGATACACTCGCGGTGCATCGCGTTAAGCTAGTCTTACATTTAAAAAAATCCCAGTGAAAGAATATCTTAACACATCATTTATAAAATGGATTACTATAGCGATGGATTACTATCACGAGGTGCTACTTCTGTTAACTCCACAGAAAGGACCTGCAAAATGGTCATGGTGGTAAGTCGAGGTTCAAGCGGTGGTTAAACTTTTTCATGGTGGTAGTTTTAACTATAACATGTTTGTGCTAATTTTTGTTCAGTCAAGGAATTCTTCTACCTGTTGGTCTGTAATATTCCTTAACTTTTTCTTTCCTCAAAAAAATTGCTTGTACAAAACGAACTAACCTTCCCATAAAAATATCTGTTCCAAAAAGCTTCTCGAAAACTAAAAAATGTAAAAACCTGACACACACGTCCTGATTGCATTTAAGGAATAAAACGCAAATGCACGCAGCTTACCCAGGTGGTTGAGAGGTTAGCCCTGGTTCTTACTTACTTACTTAAGGTGGCGCTACAGTCCGGGGTGGACCTGGGCCTCAGCCAACAAGCTTCGCCAGCCAGCTCTGTCTCTAGCTAGCCGTCTCCAGTCTCGCACGCGAAGTTGGCTGAGGTCCCCTTCCACTTGCGTGCGCCACCTGAGTCTCGGTGCTCCTCTACCGCGTCGTCCCTGCGGTGTGGATTCGAAGATTTTCCGGGCCGGGGCGTTGGTGTCCATCCGCTCTAGATGACCCAGCCATCGTAGACGTTGTGTTTTGACTCTTTTGGCTAGGTCGGTATCGCTGTACAGCCCGTACAGTTCGATGTTATATCTCCTCCTCCACTCTCCGTCTATGCAGACGGGACCGTAAATCGTCCGAAGAATTTTCCTCTCAAAGCAGCCTAAAGTGTTTTCATCCGCCTTTGACAGGGTCCATGCTTCTGCACCGTAAAGCAGGACTGGGATGATGAGGGTCTTATACATGGACACTTTAGTTGCTCGAGAGAGGGCTTTGCTACTCAATTGCCTTCTTAGCCCAAAGAAACAGCGATTGGCAAGAGTTATCCTTCGTTTGATTTCAGCGCTGGTGTCATTGTCTGAATTGATAGCGGAACCCAGGTAGACAAAGTCCCTAACTACCTCAAAGTTATAGCTGTCGATGGTGATGTTTTGTCCAAGACGTCGGTGTTGGGTGTCTTTTCTTGATGACAGCATATACTTGGTTTTGCCCTCATTGACTGCTAAGCCCATATTCGCCGCTTCCGTCCCAATACTCACGAAGGCTTCACTGACATCACGCTTTGTTCTACCGATTATGTCAATGTCGTCTGCGTATGCAAGTAGTTGAACGGACTTTTGAAAGATTGTACCTCTGGTGTTGGCGCGAGAGTTCTGCACAATTCTCTCAAGTATGATGTTAAAGAAGTCGCATGACAGCGCGTCGCCTTGTCTAAATCCTTTTTTGACATCAAAGGGGTCGGTGAGGTCTTTGCCGACCTTGACGGAACAGCGTGAGTTTTCCATCGTCATCCTGCACAGACTGACGAGTTTGGCAGGGATGCCAAAGCTAGACATTGCGCTATATAGCTCGTCTCTATAGATTCTGTCATACGCGGCCTTGAAATCGATGAAGAGGTGGTGTGTATCGATTTGGAATTCCTGGGTTTTCTCCAAGATCTGCCGCAGTGTGAATATTTGATCGATGGTGGACTTTCCTGGCCTAAAGCCACACTGATATGTGCCTATCAGATTGTTGATAAACGGCTTCAGGCGTTCACACAGTACAGCAGAAAAGATCTTGTATGCGATGTTAAGAAGACTTATGCCTCTGTAGTTGGCACAACTCAGAGGGTCTCCTTTCTTCAGGATCGGGCAAACAATGCTGAGGTTCCATTCGTCGGGCATGCTTTCTTCCGACCATATCTTGCAGATGAGCTGGTGCATGCTCCTAACCAGCTCATCGCCAGCGGATTTAAAAAGTTCGGCAGCTAGGCCGTCTGCTCCGGCTGCTTTGTTGCACTTGAGCTTAGACACAGCTACTTTCACCTCCTCCAGGTCGGGTGAGCGGTATCGTTCGTATGCTTCGTCGGTAACGTCTTCGCCCGGGTTGAATGGTTCGTTCTGCCTGACAGCGGTATTTGGTTCGTCCTCGCCGTTATACAGTCTGCAGAAGTGGTCTTTCCAAATCCTCAGCCCTGGTTCACTTCGGTCTATATTGAGGTTCCTGGGACACTACATACCTACTTTCATTCTTCTTCATATAATGTCAGTCTTCTGTGTCCTATGGCTGGAAAGCTTCCTCGAATGCAGAGCCACCAAAAGCCATCAGCTTTTGACCTAAAGCCTTCAGCCCAATGAATCCGTTGCGTCCGTGTCCGTCACGTCAAAGTACACAACTGACAACTCAGTGAAATACCTACTCATGTTCTTATGGCAAGCGACGTACGTCACGCACTTCTTTTATGGGCCGCTTCCCATAAGAACGTGAGTATTTAGCTGAGTTGTCAGTACTTCGATGTGACGGACGCAACAGATACATTGGGCTGAATCCGTAAGGATTGTATACCGGATAGAACCGAGAGTTTTTTTTTTTGACATTTGTTATTTACACATTCGAGGAAACAATTTTATTTACTCCGCATAGGTTATTTAATTTGTGTCTACCGTTATGGAGTTGTTGGTCCTTAATTGTTGTAGGCCTCATCAGGAGACAGGAAGGAAAAAGCTCACTAGATATAGTGGATCGTGGGTACCAGCATACAAATAGTCCTGTACGGATCAAAATCAGCGACAAAAAGAAAAATCCAGAACCAGGAGCGTTCGGTCTCAAAATGAGTAGCTTCTTGATCGGCATCTATTATCAAGGCTAGGGTCGGCTGATCGTTAAGTTTGGCACCGCGGTAAAAAATATAGGTTCCCTCTCCACTTCCTTTTTTCGGATAACATTTAAATACTATAGGCGGCCTGTTTCTAAATACTCTGTTGCTTATACTATAGCTTTTGAACGTAAGGCATAACACTTGCGGGCGGAAACTTTGGTCTGTCTATGAAAGGCTTTTATTTAAGGAAAACCATTTTTACGACAGTGTTACAGGCCATCTGAACATAAAACATTGAACTCTAAGCATTAATACAACTACAATTTCTCTCTTTTTAGTTCCACGGTGGACATTGTGAAAAGATTTTGTGGAAGACATGGATCGCTTACGATTTGGACGAATTCATTTGGTCTGCCTTTGCACTCCTAGCCATTGGCTTCATCTATGAAGCAATCAAATTCGGAAGGGAACTCCATCTTCGCAAATCGATCAGGGAGGAACGAGAACGTGCTTTGGCATTACAAGCTAAGAATGGCAACAGCGAAGGGTCTTGTTCGAACACTCCACTCGCTGGAACCAGAAAATCATACAAGGAACAAATTTTGAGCGGTCCTCATATAGTTCAAACCCTTATCAATCTACTACAAGTGACGGTGTCATACTTTTTGATGTTGGTTTTCATGTTATTCAACTATTGGTTATGTCTGGCTGTCATATTGGGTTTGGGTCTGGGCTATTTCTGTTTCGGTTGGATAAAACAGGAGAAGTATGATGACGAGTGTTGCCACTAAGTAGTTTTAAGCAAACAAATCGCAGCAGAACAAAATAAAAAAAAACAAACGATATTATGGATAATTATCGAATTGAGTTATATTCGAAAATAAGTGTTCATTATAAGGATAATTATCATATTTTTTATGTACATTTTAAAGAAAATAAATTATTTTAACAGAGAAAAGAAACGTAGTGTTTGCCCATTTAATTTTGATAAACATTGTTTGGTATGGTTTCCCGGTTTTACGGATAAAAGACTTAAAATGGACAAACGAACGTCCTTGACCGTGAATAATAGTGTTGTGTTCAAATAGTACCTACCATTATTATTTCAATAGCAAAACAACACCAGCGGCACAATTTTTAAAAAGTTTCTTTTGAAATTACTTGCACTGGGCGTTTATGCCAGTTGAAAGTGTATCAAAAAGCCTTTATGGTGAGCTCTCGATAAAAAAAGAGACTTTCAAAAGTGATAACAAGCGAGATTAGACCACCATCATTGGATATGATAAATCAGAGAAGCATTAAAGACTCAAACAGAGATCAGAGACAAAAAAGACTGCATTGCTTGACTAAGTTTAAAATATAAGTTTTCCAATAAAAGAAGTATAAAAAGTAAAATTTCATGCAAATTAATATCACGATTTAAAAGATATGCATTCAGCCTACACAGAAGCGAATAAAAACCTTATATCAAGCTTTCTTTGCAAATCAATGATCGTAAAATAATACCGCTAAACCCCTAATGATAAAAAGCTCTGCCCATTGTAAAAACCATTTAAGGGCAATTAAGAAAGAAATTGTCAACATGTATTGTGGCTTCTCTTATATGGTCTCTATCTATAGAATTTCTTACAAGCATTGGCTTATCCCAACTGCCTTATCAGATACCTAGACAGAGTTCTTCTGGCACTCAACGATAAGACTTCTTCAATTGCTCTGATAAGTTTTCTTATAAAAAAGCTGTATTACAAAATTTAACCTAGTCTCACAGAAGATACGTGCTAGATCATATATCGCCGTGGTTAGGCAGTCTTCGTAGGTTTTCTTAATTTGTTTACCATAAAACTAACACAATGGACCACGATCACGATCACGATCATGGTGGAGGAGGTAGTACTACCGTGACGGAGAGGACTTGCAAAATGATAATGACAGTGAGTCGGGAATAAGACGATCTTTGCGGAATTTGAGTGAAAAACTTGGGACTTTATCGTATAGATATCCTAGATTAGTGATGTTTTCAACTCATTGAAACATCAAAAGTCGACTTTTCCGGCAATCTGGAAAATCTGCCCAAAAATTGTAGTGTTATAGTGTTTGACAAGTGTTTAATGCCGTTCTTTAACCAGTGAAATTAGGTGTACCTTCGCCACGTTGGAAGTGTCGAAAACAATCCAGTTTTATTTGACAGTTCGGTAGGAGCAGGCCTTTAGAAACATACGCCATAATGACCGTTTTTCAGTGCGCGATCATCCAGTTTCGGAGATAAACTTAAAAATAAACTTCCTTGAAATTTTGGAGTTAACTTCAGAAATAAAATTTTCTCTCAATTTTGCTAATCTTGATTAAACTTTCCAAATAAGAACAATTTGGCTTTCTTTTTCTGTTTTCAAATGAGAAAATCGGTGATTTAAAGTGTCAAACATTGATACTTTTACTTCAGTTTTGTTCGAATGCACGTGACGGCTTGGATGTAGGTAGGTAGTAGTATACTCATCTGTCAGTTGAACAACATTTGAAACCTCGGCGTTGTGCGCCTAGAGGGGATTGATATTTATTTCCTCGACTACTATATTCTTGCATTGAAAATTGGTGAATATCATAGTCGTACATGCGGATTCAAAGTTACTCGAAGGGGTTTCTTCTATGTGTGTGCTTCTCCTCCTGTTTTTGATTCTTGATTTACGGCCAGAAGCAAGTTGCAACTGTCAAATGAGAAAAAAGTTTGAGTTGACAGGAACATGGGAAGACTGCCATTTCTTGTAAAAAAATAGTAAGTTTAAACAGTGCTGCAGTATAGTTCCGCGGGAAACCCACCTTGGTGAGTTAAATCAAGTTTACACACCGCATTAAAACCCGAGATTTTGTGAAAATATTCAAAATCTTCATCAGAATCGCGCGGTTTCCCATACATTTTCGGGATTTCGAAATCTCGTGCCCTGTGTAAACCCAGTGAAAACCCTATGCAATGCATGAAAAGCAGAAAAGAGTTTGCAAAAACAAACCTTTGTTTATGACAAAGAATACTTTCTCTTGTTTGTTTGTTGCACTATATCTGCTTTTTACATTCCACAATTATTGACAGCTACAGTTGGCCGACCAGTCAAATAATTCCGTTCATTGATATTTTGGCACGTAAAAGAGTCACAATTCGGAAATTTGTTCCAAACCGACTTGCGACTAATTGTCGTAGCCGCAATCGAGTGTTGTCTCCTATTAAAACGTTTATGCTCCTAACCGGACGGTAATAAGTCGCGCGTTTTACGGTTACCATGTGGCCCTGGCCCAAAAGTTCAACGTTTCGCCCTACACATTTTAGTTTTAAGCTAGAATCGCAATGCTGTACGCAATGAACGTACGTAAACGGGCTTTGCCATGCTTTTCAAAATTTTTACGATACCTAACGTCAAAGAACGCACGTAGCAAATTTTTCGCTTTGCGTTTTGGGGTAGAAAATTGCAAACTAGCCCAAACACATTAAATTTCTGTTGAAAGATTTTTTAAAAGATGTTTTTAAAAGAAAGAGGAGAAAAGATGCTTTTTAAAAACGAAGCAAGTAACCTCGCAATGAAAATAAAATTATTTCCGTTAATTTGATCACAAATTTATCAATAGTGGAGTCTTGAACTTGTATCTTTGTGCTTGTTAAACACCAACACATTGCGAGTTGTCGTGAAGAACTAAAAAAAAATAGAACTAATATCGAAAAACATCACATTCTCTACTCAACACAAACTTGTTTATATTACAGAAACAACCCTTTTGTGTCTGCACAAACTACTGACGACAAGAGAACTACACTCACTCACAGCACAATCAATGAGCATGAGATTGTTCAACGCACGCAAAAGTAGGTCTACTTTCTACTAGATCTACTTTTGCGTTGTAGATGCGTCAACGCTGGTTGAAGTTTTGAAGTAACATTTCATGTTGTCCCATATGCGCCCGTTGTTTCTACTCTGCTTGCCATCGGACGCACGCAACAACGCATAGTTGCGATTTGGACTTTATGAATGTTGAACTTCCGTTTTGTTTCTTCAAACCTCTCAAACGTTTGATTCTCCTACCCAGAAGCTCCACTTGCAATGGGCAAAGCAATCAATAATTGATTGAAATATTTCCATTGACTGTTTAACTGCTAGTGTAGACGCTGTGGAAATTAGCTTTGCAATATTGATTTTTAAATGGCCATCAATGATTGATTTCCATTTGAAGAGCAATCATTGCCATAAATCTACGTGGCAATAAGTTTAAAAATGACATTTGAAACTTAAATGTAATATTTTCGGCTTCTACAAATAAAAATATAAACTTCAAACCCACAACGTAGACATAGAAAATTTAAAAACGTTTATGATTTTCTTTTCGTTTTTAATTTGTATTTGTAGGCATGAATTTGTAAGGAGGAATTTTAAAACAAAAAATAATTCAAATTCACTGTCAAATTAAGATTGAAGAAGACAGAGATTAAAAAAAAAATAATTGCTTATTTACATATAAATGCCATTTTACATAGTAAACGCCAAACATTTTCAATATTTTTTTTTAACTCCTAGAAGACCATTTGGTTTTTCTGGATTATCGAATAGACGAAGTTTTTAGCACGGTCTTGGGCATAACCGTCGCCTCTGTCATATTAGAAAGGAGTTTTGTTTTAGCACTTAAAAGGCCTTATACTATCTCATGGAATAAGAAGTTTGTAAAAATATAGCGTTAATGGCAGAATCCAGTGGCAGAAACGGATTTGTGAGTCGAAGTAGTCCCGATGTAGTGTAAGCGTAAAGTTCAAAACGCAATGTTGCGTTGCTGCGTGCGTTCGACGACAAGCAGAGTAGAAACAACGGGCGCATATGGGACAAAACGAAATGTTACTTTAAAACTTCACCCCACGTTTGACCGTAAATATCGTAGACGCAACGCAACATTGCGATTCCAGCATAAAGTTTTAGAAATCCGCCCGCTGACATGCTTCCTTCATTCATAAGGGTGAAATTAAGTCACCAGAAAAATTGTTGGAAAATAGTCGCAATAAATGAAACTATGTTAATAGCATGCAAAGCCATAAATATTGCATTGAAAAACAAAAAATAAAACCAAAAGCGGTCCCCAGTGGACGTGGCCTAAGAATATCAAATAATTAATTCAAGGGTCTTCCCACAAAGTTTAAGTCACTTTTTAAGATGTATTTTTTGGTACATGTTTCCAGGAGGCGGCAAAAATGTGGGGCAAAGGGCACTTTACCATTCTTAGCATAAACAACCAAACTTACATTAATATTTTTTTTACATTCACTTCGAAATGCGAAACAAATTCGTAAATCATAATTTATTTATTTTTGCAGTTCCATGGAGGACATTGCGAAAAGGTTCTGTGGAAATCCTGGCTGGCATACGATCTAGATGAGTTCATTTGGTCTGCCCTGGCGCTGTTTGCCATTGCATTCATTTATGAAGGAATAAAATTCGGAAGAGAGCTACATGCCCGCAAATCAATAAGAGCTCAAAGGGAACGAGCTCTTGCGCTGCAGGCTAAGAATGGCCACAGTGAAGGATCCAATTCGGACACCCCACTTTCTGGAGTACGAAAAACGTATTTGGAGCAAATTCTGAGCGGTCCTCATCTAGTTCAAACTCTAATCAATGTCATCCAAGTTACAATTTCGTACTTTTTGATGTTGGTGTTTATGTTATTTAATTATTGGTTATGTTTAGCTGTTATATTGGGTTTGGGTCTGGGCTATTTCTTGTTTGGTTGGATAAAACAAGAAAAATACGATGATGAGTGCTGCCATTGAGATCGAGCGACTAAAGTGTGTTGGATTAAATTTTGGTTTTTAGCTCTACCAAAAGAGTGCAAGGGTTTTGTTTTTTGTATTTTTGTATGCAATATTTAAGTGAAATAAATTATTTTAACCTTACAAAAGAGTATTTTTGGTATTTCTGTACGCGCATATATGGTCCACTCGAGGGTCACGTCACGGCACATGAGAAATAAATGGGAGCAGCGAAACACGCCCCATTCCACATGCTACTACAAGGACAAGCCGATGTGGACTCGAAAAAAGTGTCATATTTAAGATGAACATTCTGTGAAATTTCTCTCCATGGTTGATTAATGTCCGAGCGCCCGACTTTGTAATGGGACACGACTGTCAGAGAAAAAGGATGAGTGAACACTGCTTACATTGGTGCAACCCAACCGCATCGTCCTGCATCCGTGTATTGTGTTTTTCCTTTTATTTTTTAGCTACAAACATAAGTGTGCGAACTCGTTGTTCTAATGGCAACTTGATCATCAAGGACTAGAAATAGAAAAGAGGATATTCCATGTGTTGCAGTAAAAAATATTTCAAAACAGGAAGAGTGAGAATATAATAACAATAAGCAATGGACACAATATGTTTATTACATAATTTTTTTAAATTAAATAATTTTCTCTAAATGCGAATTTTTTAACATTGACATTTTTGTTTCAAGTTTTTCCAGAGCAGAAATTTACCTGTGTGGTAACGAGGTACTTCATGTTCGTTCAATTCAGATAAGATAGGAATGAAAGACAATTTAGTTTACAAATATTTTTAAGTAGCTATTATCTACATTCTAAACTTCCTTAAATATCACTTTCAAGTGGTAAAGTGGAGAGCCATAAAGTGACTTTTCGCTGAGTAGAAATTTGCAACTTCTTGTCAACAAAGTAAAACAATAACGAACGAAATTAACGCAATTTTGTAATCTTTAGCCCAGAAATTTGTAATCTAAAAAAGCTTTGTTATACATAAGACTGGAAGGGATTAATAAGAATTTGTGATATGTATTTTTTTTAATTATAACACTTAAGCCTCAACCATAATAGACTTAAGTGGGATTAATATTATGCCAAAATACTTCGAAAATTCCACCCAAGTTCTGCCAAATGCTTACGGTGCCCCTAATAGACTTCAGTAAACGTTTCGAAAATCGTATGGAATGAAAGAAAATCCTACTTATGAGTTGGACTTAACTTAAGAGAGCAAAAGTTAACAAAGATCTAACGAAACCAAGCTTAAGGCTATTATAGTCGTGTTTTTGAAAACTGACTTAAGCTCACCTAAGGTCTATGGTTAGGTCTAAAATTAAAATCTGTTTCCAGTAAAAGCATGCAAATGGATGGTATCTACCAAGTGACAACTTTACTTTAACGATTGACAAAATTTGATGAAAGCACCAAGTGCTAAGCGGAGAACACTTTGGCAACCGCGGATAGGATGCTCATTTGATTTTGGTAAGAACCTCATTTTGGTAAGAACTCAATATGTACCAATATTGGCGTCCGGCAACAATCATCAATATAATGACTTCCCGATTGGAAGGAAAAAATGTTGAGACTTAACCAAAGGTGATTTGATAGAAACTTAACCGAAAAGGGCAATGAGCGCCGAAGTAACCGTTTCGGTGAGAACTACTTTTTCGTAATCAGAAGCTCAAGTAGGGCACAAGGAACAAGAACAGAATCAGAAACAGAATCCCATACATAAGCAACTAAAACCAAAATTCGCTGAATGGTTTTTGCGTTGCTAATGTATGGAATTCTTTTTCTGTTTCTGTTCTTGTTCCTTGTGACAACGCGGCTTATGCCTGATGAGACTCACTCAAATCAGAATGTAGGATCGTAAAGGCGAATGGGGTTTATTTAGGCCGTGTGTGACCGTTATTGGTATAAATGCCTACCTCGGATGACGCAGGTGAAAACTTACCACGGGAATGGGAGAGTAAAGTCCAAAACGCAATGTTGCGTTGCTGCGTGCGTTCGATGACAAGCAGAGTAGAAACAACGGACGCATATGGGGCAAAACGAAATGTTACTTCAAAACTTCACCCCACGTTTGACCGTAAATATCGTAGACGCATCTACAACACAAAAGTAGATCTACTGTCTACTTTTGCGTCCGTTGAACAACCTCATGCTCATTCATTGTGTGGTGAGTGAGTATAGTTCTTTTGTCGTCAGTAGGTTGTGGGGACGAAAAAGGGTTGTTTCTGTTTCTTGTCAGATTAGTTTGCGTAGAGTAGAGAGGTTTGAGTAGAGAATGTGATGTTTTTCTGTATTATTTCAGTTTGTCGCGATATCTCGCAAGTTATTCGTTTTTAACATGCACAAAGACACGAGTGCACCACCTTGGATATATTTGTGATGGAATAAACAGAAATAATTTTATTTTCATTGCTGGGCAACTTGGTTCGTTTTTAAAAAGCATCTTTTCTGCTCGTGCTTTTGCACATATCTTTCAACAGAAATTTAATGTGTTTGAGGTGATACTTTACAATTTCCTACCCCAAAACGCAAAGCGGCATTTCGTTTTGCAAATTTTCTGCGTGCGTAGTTTGACGTAAAGTATCGTAAAGTTTTGGCAACGCATGGCAAAGGCCATTAACGCACGCACGCACCAACGCAACATTGCGATTCCAGCATAATAGGGATGACCCTGGAAATGGAGGTGAATATGAGACTTGGCTGTAGGGGATTTACAATTAACCCGAGTGGCACGATATGAGGGTTATCTGAAAATCCACGATACGTTTTACCAATTTGACACGGAGACAAAACTCTCTGCCTAAATTATTTAGATCTTCGAACAAGTATTCACCTAGGGTTTTTCTTCGCACACCATGGTTTCTTCCTTCTCCTCGGCTCCGCAACTTTTACAGAAATCTTTGAGAAAAGGAGCACCAAGTCTTCTGGCATGTCTCTTCACATAAGGAATCTCCCAGACCATCAGGGTCCGAAAAAGCCCCAAATATATGTTCCTATAAGAGTCAACATATACTTTTGGAAATAAGTCTCCTTGTTTTCGTTGATCGAGCTCTGGCCAGATTTGTTTGAAACAGAGACACTGCTGATTTCACCTGCCGTTTGCCAATGCGATGGCTACAGCTGGCGGCTTGGCATGTCTATATAGAAACATTTTATTGCGGCGTGGCTGTCTATATAGAAAACAAATGCGCTATAGTCTATTGAGCAAGCTTATGTGAAGCTTATAGAATTCTGCTAAAAAAAAAACACAAAGCAAGAGACTAGGATTAAGCAAGCAACCAGCTAGCGCGCACCCTGGTTTGAATCTTTACTTTATGAGCCTGTCTTCGAACGTATCGAAGTGATGTAATGTACTAATTGTTTCCGCACAGGCATACGGATGCTTTGGCCTTTAAGGTTCTATTTCCATGAGTGATAGAAGAGTCGCAGTCGACAGTTGAAATAAGCTTTAAAAACCAGAGTCTTATGCGATCGAGGGTCGACGAGGCCTCTGATAAGACTCAATTTACCCAAAAAAGTTTCGTTGTTCGTAGATGGCCACCTGAAGTCTTGAGGGCCGCCTATCAGAATTGTATTTACCACGGCACTGTGGTGCAATGGTTAGAGCCCAACCATAATAGGCATTAGCAAACATAGGCTAATGTCAAAATAGAACGAAATGTATACCCAAGTTTCCTAAAATATTTTTGTTTCCTGCACGAGGTTCCAGGTTCAAATCCCGACCGAGGCAATAAAAGCTTTTCACGGTATCCCACCTCCGCGAGGGTCTGACAAACCCAGAGCATTTCAATTGTCGTATCATTTGTCATGAAAACCTCTCAATTCGCTGTTCGGAATCGGCAAAATTTTGTAGGTCCATTTCATGTGGGTAAAAACACCTGTACCGCACAAAGGACGCATGATTGTAAGGGAGGTCAGGCGATGGGTTTTCTGAGCTGCAAGTGTCAGCAAGTTTTGAATTCATTCAATTGAATTTAGGGTTCGATGATTTTTTTTTTATATTTTTATTTTCAAAATAACGTGTTAAAGAAAGAAAGAGGACGATTTCTCAAAACGCTGTACGATGTCCCGCCCAGGGTTAAAAAAAGAGGACATATCCTGCAAAAAGAGGAAAGCTTCTTCTGATATCAGTAGAATCGGCCGAAATCTTTTCCAACAATGATGAAAAAAACCGAGTTTTAAATAGATACGCAAAAGCGAAAACTCACAGAGCAATGTCTGATAAGGATAAGGCGTTTGCGAACCTACAAACGCCATTGTAGCAGCCTATAGATAATAGACATTGACCCAAAAAATTTCAAAGCGGTGGAGCCCTGAGTGATAAGGTAACAATCGATAATTCCGAAGACGTTAAGCCGCCATAAGTCTTCTCAGGTAAATTTTGGCTATACCTAGGTTTCTAGGTATATATTCTACTGCTAGCAACGGAACTGTTTTGTCTTAGGGCTCTAGGCAAATCCAGGTGTATCTTTTTGACTACAGGCAGGTATATGAAGGAGTAATCACGGACTTAACGGCCAAAGAAGATTTCCACATGTAGCGGAAAGATAACTCCATTGCCTTCCGTTAAGATTCAGGCCCATTTCACACACCGGCATGCACCGGCTACCTGGTTGTTTGTATGGGCAACCGGCTGCCGGGTATGTTTGAAATGGGCCTTAATGTAAGTCAGATCAACCTGTACCCATTCCATTGGTGTGAACAACAGTTCCATCACTCGTGAAGAAAGTCTTAAAGTGAAGTGCCGAAAACACTTGACGCACTTATCGCTTGTGATTATGTGAAATAACGCATTACATTTGCATGGTTTTAAATTTTGTTGATATGAAAAAATACCTCTGAATCGATCGCGACTCTTATGTTGACCGTCAGTCCCACAAAACACTGATAATAAAGTTTACTCCCCGTAATCCCACGTTTCTCATGATAAGATATGCCTACATACAACAACAGATCCCCCTAGTTGGTACCGGAACGATAAAATTTTTTATTTTTCTGTCAGTGTTGCCAAGACACAAAAAAATGATCTTTCGTGGAAACAAATAAGTCGAAGTGCAAGAGTTTTTCTGTAACGATTTTCTAAATACCCGACCGTCTTTACCCTGTAGAACCAAAATTATATTTTTTTGGTTGGATTCTATATACTGTATGCTAATTATTTGTATTTGCCACGCCCCAAAAATGGGCGGGGGATAAAAACTAAAATCAATTAATTCTAATTTCGTTAAAAGGTGTTAAAAGCAAATATTTAAGTTTAAAAAACTGTTTTTAAAAAAAAAACGCCCCCTTTTAGTGGGCGGAGCTCAATGCTTTGTATAAGCCAAACTAAGCTACGAATATTTTCCATACATTTTTTTTTCGGTTTAGATTGAATCTTCGGGGAAACGAGGTTTTCAAACATGATAAAAGTGGGCATGGTCCATAGTGTAGACGGTCCAATTTTTGTCTTATTAAAGGTTTTTTTGGCGACGATTCCTCTGCAGCAAAATTTGAGTTCATGTTCTTGTGTTACTTGGCCAAAAGTCATTTTGAAATTAGAGGTAATATTGGAGGTTGTCTCACACACAAGTCAATTGTGGGCCTGGCTGTAAGCAGATTTCATCAATTTTGATTCTTTGTCTGTACAAAATGAGGACTAAGCCACACTTCAAGTTTCAGCCGTTTAGCTCACTTTTCTGTGTCTACGATGGTTATTTCACTGTTTTACAAGCTATGAATTAAAATTTATATACCATATCTCGGGTATAAAAACGGGTTTGATCAAAAGCTTTTGATTTTGAAGTGCTTGCCACAGTAAAGTCTAATCTGCGAAATAGAACGTTGATTCCACATTGTGAGGAGCTGATGCCAACGTTTCCAACGAAATGGAAGAATAGTTTCTTATAATTTCCCTTAGATTTTTATATTGAAAAGGGGCGTGGTCTAACTTCCCCCTTAAGTAAACTATAAATATTAGCATAGATATTTCCAAGCTAGGCTTAGATGTAATTTTTTGGCTTTCATTATTTTTTTTTGCAAAAACCACACCTAAAAGCGGGCAAAAAATTTTGTATCAAATAAATCTAGAATTGAGTCTAGTTTACATTATGGGCTAATTTTTATTTTTAATTTTCTTATTCCTCCTTAAATTAGGCTTAAGGCCAGTTGGATTCCACATTTTTCTGAATTTAAAGTTTACTTTTAATTCCGACTCAAAATGTGGGCGTAGTCCTCCCAATGTGGCGCTTCGCATGAACCAAAAACTAAAATTCAAAAGTTAAGATATTGATTTCATAATCATTACCCACATCCTCATTAGAATGCGTAACGCTGATTCAAAATACAATCGTTCCCGCGACCCTTGATTGATGATTGAGAGCATGGTTCCCATCCCATAAGACGCCACGCTTTGCCGCACAACGAAAACGATGCAAAATCCAGAAAAAAGTTTTACCAAATCTAGTTTATAGAGGGAGTGTCGAAAACTTACTTAAAACCTGCATAAAAAAATTGTTAATTTTTTTTAACCAACTGGCAACAATGACTCTTATTCTTTGCTTTATTCAAAAAGTCATTCTCGCCGAACATAATTTAGTCGTGAAGAAGATACCTACTCTTGTGGAGTAGTTAAACGGTACCGCCGCGAACGGACATAGACGGCTAGATCTTCGTTTAAATCACTATTTTCTAAAAGTCTCCGGATAAAAGATATAAGACTATTCAAAATGGATATGGGAACAGGATCAGCAGCAAACACCTCGGAGAGGACGTGTAAAATGATTATGACAGTGAGTTGGATAAAGTCAAATTAATAAAATTCAGTGTTTTATTAATTTATTCTAAATTTAGTGCGAGAGATAATGCGGGCAGATTTTATTTCTTTTTGAACTATCTTAAAACAAATATGCTAATCTCAAAGATTTGTTGTTAGAAAAACAAACGAACTGATATGTGTAACACTTTTATGTTAAATAGCCGCAGCGCCAGTCAGCAGCGGTTGAATTCAAGTTTTTTTCTTGTGCGTTTTAAACAAAGTTTAACGAACCGTGGGGCGCAAAATTTGATTGTACTGGAGCATTTATGGGAATAAATAACTTTTGTTTATAATAGTTTTAATAAATTCATTTGCAATAAAAACCTTTCTGACATAGTGGAGTTGAAATACTTAGCGGAGTGTAATATTTAAAAAATAAACTGTTTGTGGTTCACCGGCAGTGTATGATCCTCGACAGTGTATGATCCTACTACCTTTACCTTTAACGGGTATTGCTCTAACCAGCAACATTTTTTCACTAAAAAAAAGTAAGCGTGTGGCAATTTTATTAGACATGATTTTCTAACTCCTTTCTCTTAAAAAAAAATTTGAAGAGGAGAATTCCCTTAAACCAATTTATCGATTTAAAAAATCGTCGTAGGTGGAAATCCGATCTGACTTAGTATTTTAGTACCTATAAATGCTTTAAGGATTGCTTTTCCTTTCAACCTCAATACGAATCTCTTCTATTTCACCCTTGGGTGCCTAAAAGCTCCTTTTATTCATTAAACCCTATTTCACAGGAGTATATTAAGTTTGATACAGGCGAAAATGTAACAAGAAAAAAAAATAGCGATAGTCCCCAAGACCTTAAGGGCATATGATTGAGACTGAACTCTGAGTCAAATGAGCGATGTCCGCCCTTCCGTCGGTATGTCACCAATTTTTAGGGCTTTAATTTTAAGCTAGAAAGACGAAATTTGTACGTAAGCTCTCTGTTATCCGAAGCAAAACAAATGTTAAAATTTTTCAAATCCGCCCACTGCCACGCCCACAATCGGTCTAAATGTGCAACTACCTCCAGTGCTTTTAAAATGTAAGACGTCGTGAAAAACTGAAATTTGACATTTTAAAAAAAAGATATAAAAAGTAAAAAAAAAATCGGCAGATCGCCCCTAGAGGGCGTGGCATCGATTCAAAGAGGAAACCTTCAAATGCAATTTATTCAAAATTTCTGTTCCAACTCGGAAAATTTTTACTTAATATATTATATTGAAAATACTTGGTTATGCATTTGGTTTATACAAAGTTTTGGGCCACGCCCATATTTAGAGGCAGAATTCTGGAAAAACCTATAATTTTCCAGAAAAACATGGATTTCGACTGCTTTTCAGCTTTGCTACGGAAAGAATAAGCAATAAAATTTAGCACATAAAGTACACTGGACCCTATTCTAGATTTTGTTCATACAAAGTTTTTGGCCACGCCCATCGGGACCAATGTATTTAATTTTTGCATACATTTTAGACGCAAACTTGGATAATTCTATGCTAGTATTGATTTTAGGTTGAAGGAGTTGGACATGCCACGCCCCTTTTAAAAAATAAATGAAACAAAACCTGAATCATTTTAAACAGGAAACAATTTTTTTTCTATTTAAAATGATGCATGAATGGTAACGGGATGGGCACGGGGTTGAAAAAAAAGGAAAAAATACGAATGGAAAAGAGAAAGGAATGGAAAGGAGAAAAGGAATAGGAATAGGGTATACCGCGGTTCGCTACAGACGAACCGAAGCTATTACGTACGCACTGTTGCACTTACTCACTGGGTTTATATGCATAGAAAAACGCTTAAAACATTCTTTCTACTACTCGCAACTCGTAAGCAATAGGTACTCGCATTATCATAGATGTGAGAGTGAGTATTGCATGTAAAGATATTATAGTGTAAGCGCCCTAAATTATCGCCGTGAAAACATCGCCAATCTACAATTCGTTTATACATCTCTTCACACATATCGGAGGTCGAGTCCTTATAAGTTAGAACGATACCTAAGCTAAACGAACCCCAACCTTGACGCTTGGTTTCATTTCAGCAAAAAGCTGAATAACAAGCAATTTAAACTTTAAATGCTGCAGTTAGTGTGATTCTAAGGGACTTTGTTGTTCCCTCCCCTTTAAAAGCCACCCTTTGGACTTTGGTTGGGCTGGAGAGATGGCAACTTCCTCTTTAGATGAAACCTTCATCCTTCATGGTCTTAACGAGTTCATAAATTACCCAGAATGCATTTAAACAAAAAAAGAAACGGCTTTGATGGTGGTCCTTGGTAATGCTATCGGTGCCTATGCCTAGCATGGGACGCATTTAATAAAACCTAATAGAACTGCACCAGCCGGACATCCAGGAAAGCTGAGCTTGGACTGAAAGCAAAGATGTCGGTTTTAAATTCAGTGTTCGTTCCAACCCTCATCTATGGTCATGTAATTTGTGTAATGACCGAGACAACTAGATCGCGGGTACAAGCTGCCGAAAGGAGATTTCTGAGTTACGTAGCGGGTGTTATGCCTTTAGCCCAATGAATCCGTTGCATCCGTTACGTCGAAGTACACAACAATGAAGGCTTCTCTCTTAGGGATAGAGTGAGATACGTCAGTATTTGTAGGAATCTTGGTGTTGAGCAGCTGCTTTTCCGAGTGAAACGATGAATTCGATGGTTGGGACACGTTGTTCGCATGCCTCTCGACAGACTTCCTAGACAGGTAACGTTAGCCGAGATGCAAGCGCGTCGCCCGCCTGGTGCTGGTAGGCAAAGAAACAGGTTACACTGAAAATAAAACCCTGATATAATTGACAAAAATGCAGGTGGAAACAACAAATCTTCAATCAAAATACGTCCAACAAAACCATTTTATCAAATTGACAAAATTTTGTAATAATAACAAAAAATTATTTTTTCGTCATTATTATTTAAATTTTGTTTGGAACTAAAAAAAAATTAAGTGCCAACACTAATACTAACTTACTTACTTAAGTATTGCCTGAAAAGTGTTCACTGCGAATTTTTTTTTTTAATTATGATTGCTCCCGTCAGGAATCGAACCTAGGGTTTTCTGCTACAGAGAAGACGATGTAGCGATATTTTGTCGTTGTTGCTCCAAAATATTGTATGCCAAGATGTGCCTTAAAGGAAGAAGGGAAAAAACTGACAAAAGTAAATTTTTCATATTGATAAAGATTTTGTTAAATTGACAGTCTAAATTTTGTTGTTCTGATAAAAACCTCAAAAAAAGCTTTTGTTGTTCGAACAAGGTTTCTGTTGTTTTGTACAAAATCGATTTTTTTTTTCTTCTTTTAGAAAATCGACGGAAAATTGTTTCATTTAACACAAACGTTTTGTCATAATAAAAAAAATCATTTGCTGATGTAATAAAAAAGGTATGTTACCAAATATTTTGCCATTTTAACAAAAGGCTCATTTAAATGGATTGAAATTTGCTTAAAATGACAATTTCATTGCTAAATCAACAATTTTGCTTTTGTTGAATTTTAACAAAAAGTTTTTGTCGATATTACCTACAAAATTATTTTCAGTGTAGTGGGATAAGGTAAAGAACATTTCCGAAACCCGCCTGGGGATCGCGCCTGTGTTTCTTGAGTTGGTGGCGGAGGATCGGGAACGATAGAGGGACCATTTAGCCGCCCTCGCTCTGCGACCCTTCTACGGATAAGCGGTCACGGAAAATGATGATGATGATGATTCTGATAATAAATTATCTGATAATAGATAATTGGTAGTTATCATAGCTATGACATTATGTAGGTACATCAACATGTCGATTAGCCGCTCCATCTCTTGAGCATAAGCAAAGACAATCTTATCGATATCAAGGTTAGGTTAGGTTGAAGTGGCTGTCGGATCCAAAGAAACCAACACACTTAGACCTATGTAGGTCCATTGTGATACCACGCGGATCTAACTCTATTGCCTATTCGTTGAACCATTTCGAGCTATAAATGAAGCGTAAGAGTCGTTTAGGGTCAGTCGTGCTGAGATCACTGAGATCATTTTAGAAGAAAGCTCCAATGTGAAGATTTCGGTTCTTGGAAAGAGCGGGACATGTACAGAGAAGGTGGAGAGTGGTTTCTTCTTCCTCCTCATCCATGCAGCTCCTGCAAAAGTCGTTGGAATAGACACCAAGCCTTGTCGCGTGTTTGCCTATCAGACAGTGTCCTGTAATGACACCGCACTATAATGACATAGCACTAATGTGCGATCTGTTAAGAGCGATCAAACTCCTAGAGCGTTTAAGATCAAGCTTTGGCCAGATCTGTTTCGTCGCTAGACAGGTACTACCACTAGTCCATCTGAGACTTGTTCTTTCTATCGCATCCAGTTTAATCATGAGTTTACATGTCGAAATTGGAATGCCTAAGGAGCCTTTATCAGGCAAAATTGGGAGGGTAGTTCCAAGTTTGGCGAGTTCGTCAGCCTTGCAGTTACCTGGAATGTCACTATGTCCTGGCACCCAGCACAGGAGAATGTTGAACTGCTCCGACATCTCCTTTAGAGATGAATGGCAGTCTAAGGCTCCATTAGAGTTTATAGAGACCGAATCCAGGCACTTGATGGCCGCTTGGCTGTCAGAAAATATGCGTATGTCCTTGGCGGATATAACATTTTTCTTAAGCCAGGACAAGACTTCCTTTATCGCCATAATTTCAGCTTGAAAAACACTGCAATGATCCGGGAGACGGAAAGAGAGACTTAGATTTAGTCGCTCTGAGAATACACCCCCGCCTACCCCATCATTTGTCTTCGATCCATCAGTGTAGAAGTGGATCGATTCACATTCCAGAGACGCACAGTCCTCCCAGGAAGACCTGGATCGTTGCCTGGAAGTTCTTGTCAAACTGTAATTGGGGTAAGGTGAGGTCCATGTTTCTAGAAGGGAATCTGAATGTGCTCAGAATAGCAGAGTGGCCTATCTCACTATTGGTCCACTGAGAGGTTGCTTTGAGGCGAGTAGCCGTGATGGCAGCAGTTTGTCTGCTGAAGATGTCAAGAGGAGGCTGAGGCAGTGGTGCGGAGTGCTCCACTCATAGATAAGAAAGCTGACCTTTGGACCTTGCTCAGCTTATCACGCTTTATCCAAAGCGGTCCACCAGACAGCTGTTCCATACGTCAGTATCGGCCTTAGATATATAGCCAGTGGATGATACGGGGATGAAGTCCCCACTTGTTGCCGATGGCTTTTTTGCAGGAAAAGAGTGCTACCGTAGCTTTCCGGACTCTTTCCTGTATTTAAGACTTCCAGCTAAGCTTTTCGTCTAAGATGAGACCCAGATATTTAGCTTCCTCAAAGAAGATTAAGCTAGTGCCCTTGATTGAGGGAGGGGGGGGTCGATATGTGGGATTTTGTATTTCCTGGTGAATAGGACTAGTTCAGTTTTGTGAGGGTTGACCCCAAACCACAACTGTCAGCCCATCTTGTTAGCTTGTTTAGAGCATTCTGTAGGAGTTCTTTGAGGGTGTTAAGGTGCTTCCCCGACACAGCAATGGCAACGTCATCTGCATAAGCGATCACTCTGCAGCCCTCTCCTTCTGGGATAACCAGCAGTTCGTTCACAGCTAGATTCCAAAGGAGTGGGGATAGGACTCCACCTTGCGGTGTTCCCCTGCTAACGGATCTTCTGGCAGTTGTCTCACCTAGCTTTGAGTTTATAATCCTACTCGTTAAAAGTTGATTAATTAACTCGCAAAGTGAGCCATTCACCTTCAGAGCCGACAGCGCAGCCAAGATCGCAGACGTGTTGACATTATTAAAGGCGCCTTCTATATCTAGGAAGGCTACCATCGTGTACTCCTTGTGATGAAGGGAATATTCAATGGAACGCACTAGTGTGTGCAAGGCTGTTTCTACAGATCTGCCCTTACAATAAGCGTGCTGAGCAGTAGAAAGCAGCCTTTTGTCAATACTAGATCGTAGGTGGATATCGATCAATCTTTCTAGAGTTTTTAAAAGGAATGATGATAGACTTATGGGTCTGAGTTCTTTAGGAGTAACGTAGGAGTATTTGCCAGCTTTGGGTATAAAAACCACTTTCACTTTTCTCCATAGCAGCGGAATGTGGACCAGCTCTACGCAGCTTCTCAGAATTGTCTCCAGTGCAGGGAGGATAATATCCGATGATCTTTGTAGTTCGGCTGGTATTATGCCGTCTGGTCCTGCCGACTTGTAAGGTTTGAAGCTGTTAAGTGCCCAAAGCAGTCTATCTCTCGTTATTAGATCAAATTTATTAGATCAATTTATTAAATTTATTGACCTGGTTAAGGTCAGGGGCGAACGCAGAAAAAAATTTCGGGGGGGGGTTTCAAAAAATATGATTGAAATACGTTTTTGGGTACTGCCCTTGGACAGCCCCCATGTTTTAATCAGGTAGTTCCAGGGGTCTTGGGGGACATGTTAAGGATAGTTAATGTTTATCCGAGAATTTTAGTTTTGAATTTCATTTTTCCAGTTCTTTTTTTTCATTCCACATATTTCGGGAGGGGTTTCAACCCCCAAAACCCCCCCCTGCGTTCGCGCCTGGTTAAGGTTAATGCTATTGATAACTTCGGAGCTACCTGGAAAGTGGGTGTCCAGTAGCAGGTTTAGCGATTCTGCGCTGGAAGAAGGCATCGTTGGAGATGCCCATCGTAGTAGAGAGGATTTTCCTTAGCCTAGAGGCTTCGGATGTTTCTTCTATTTTACTACAAAAGAGTCGCCAAGATAGCCGTTTGGCTCTCCTCAGCTCCTTTCTGTAGGATTTGAGGGATGTTTTGTAGGCATCCCAGTCTGTATTCGCACGTGTGGCCTTGGCTCTATTGAAGAGTTTCCTGCATTCATTTCTGAATAGGCCCAGTTCTGAGGTCCACCAATGCGGTTTCCCCTTGCCCCTTGGAATTACAAGAGGGCAGGAGGAAGAAAGTGCTTTATTGAGGGCCAGAGTGAGTTCCTTAACCTTGTGATCAAGCTCATTGGTGTCACAAGGAGGACTTAGGAGAGAAGAGATCCTTAAGCGGTTCAGTGAATCTCTGTAAAGAAGCCAATGCGTCCTTCTGTAGTTTCTGAAGGATGATTGGCGAGGAGGTACATCTTCTAAACTGAATTGAATGTATCTATGGTCTGACCAGGAATGTTCAGACGAGACTTTCCAATTACCAACCCGTTTAGCAATGGGATCAGAGACGAGAGTGATCTAGTACTTTTCGTCGATTTCTGGTTATGAAGGTAGGTTCGCTACAGCCGATATCAAGCTATCGTAAAAATTTTGGCTGGTGTTCGTCGAATAAAACTATAAATATAATAATTGTCTGTCCGAGCCTGTCATCCGTGTATTTTAACAAATTCAGCACTTTCTATATTTCCCATTTGGTAATTTTCCGTAGAGCTTTTAGTAGGACTGTCAAAATCTGACGTCTTTCACATTTCTCGACCCAGGGATGCCAAGCAAATCGTGTTTTTATATGAAAAAAAAATCTATAGTTTCTGTTTTGCGAATTATTTATTTTTATTACTATTATTCCTTTTTTGATGCTATATATAAATATAGTTATATAATAAATTAAAATATCAACAAAAACGGCTACGCGAATTATTTATAAACTACTTAAACTAGAGTGATCCGATAAGGAAAGAAGTTATTGTGCTTATTCTTTTCCTGGAATTGACCTAAAAATTATTTTAATCAAATAAGTGTCGTGTTTAATCAAAAATAAAAGTGTTTAATCAAATAAGTAATTTCGAAAAAGTGTCCCGAAGATATGATATCCTTGCATCCGTGTACCCTTTTGTTTGGTCGTATGTACTGTCTTAATAACACAAACAAAACTTTTCTAGTCCCTTCCTTGTTTTTTAATTAATTTCTTTTTAGTCTTTACTAAGAGGCTAATACTTTCTCGTTCATAGAAAAACAGGTTTTAGTTAATTATGTTTATGTGTCATTTTGGTTCGTTTTCCATATAAAGAGAAACTTTGTTTGGCATCCCATACTGAAAATACCAGTAGATGTCAAATTGTTAAAAGCTCTATAGAGTTGTTTGAGTTTTGACGTCTCCGTATTAGACGTCAATCTCTCAATATGGATTGTTGTTAGTGTATTTTTATTGTTTCACTCACGGTTTCGTTCCGCTTTGTTTTATTAAATTTTGTTCTTGTGCTTTAAAAAAGATAAGTTTTTTTTTAATTGGAATGTATCTCGATAAAGTCTCAATAATCCATACCCGAAAAAAATGTTAAACGCATTTCCATGTACTACAAAAATCCACCCTTGGCATAGACCAAACAATGGGAGATAATTTCATTTATTTTTAATTAATTTGTGATATCTGGTGATTGTTTGCATAGCTACGTGTGGAACAATAAGTTGCGATTTACAAAATTGCAATTTTCATGTAAACAATTACTCAAAACAATTGCTAAGCGTATTATTCATAAGCCTGCCCACGACTTCCCTAGATAAAAAGGTACAGAAGGCATAACGTGCAGCAATGTTTGGTAATTTGTCGTATGTGGACCGAAGAAGGGTTAAACAGGTCACAGTGACAGTACCTAGTACCACGCTTTTCTGTGGTGATAAAATTTAAGTTTAAAACTTATTATTTAGTTAAAAAAACCGCAATGAATCCATACTTAAATCGCACATTTACACCTCAAGACATTGAGACTATTGACAGCTTGAACGTCATTGATTTTGACAAGTGAACAAACATCTCTATTGGCGGGGAAATCGATATCGAAATGCGAACTTCGAACGTCAGTTTCCTGTCAGCTGACTAGAAGTTAGGTGTGCTTGTTTAGTAAATCAAGCGGATGTGTTCGTAGAGTGGTCTATGGGCGCATTCAGCGACTCATGCATGTCTTTTTACGTCTTGTCGCCTTATCACACAGTGTTTGCAATTCACTTTTTCCTAAGTCTGACCTTACACGAGTGCCACAACAGTTTTTTCGTAAGGGTAGGGGTAGGGTAAGGGAACATGGAGTCTTGCACTCTATTATCAATATTTTTTTTTTTTTTTTTTAAATGCTCCCTTTGTCTGAATTTCTTTGTTTCCTTTCCTAGCTTCATAGCATTAAGTACCTAATGTTTATACTAAGTTTAGTTTAGCAATTTGTTTAAGTCCTAAAAATAGGCGAAGTCCTACTTGTACATTGTTTGAATGAAATTGAATTGAACAGAATTGTCAGAGCCCTTACACGCATGGCAGTTGAATGCGTTTGAAGTCGAAGTCGCTAAGCCGTTATACGATCTGTGGGCGGGGACGGTTTTATCGCTCTAATAAGCCGGCCATAAATGTGTATACCTGTCCTTTTATCTATTTCAAAAGCTTTCATTATAGTATGATAATCCCAGGACTAAGGATCTGTTTCCGTCGAAAGATTCGAATTACATTTTGGTTTTATAGAACTTATACAAACGAGAGACAATTTCGAATCTTGTGGTTGCGGTTCTAATTTGATTGCGATTTTTGTAAGACTCAGGAACCAAAGACAAAAGGGACGACTTAAGTCCTCAACTCAATTCAGTAGCAGGAAGCGAGATTAAAAACTGTATTTGATATGCAGCACAGTGCACCCCTATAACTTTATATGTTGACTTTTTTAAGTAAAAATATTTCTCTTTTTATTTTCCAGTTTCATGCTGGACATTGCGAAAGGATATTGTGGAGCGGATGGGTTGCTTACACTGTCACCGAATTCGTGTTCTCTGCATTGGCATTTTTCGTCCTTGCGTTCGCGTACGAAGCCCTGAAATTCGGACGCGAAGTGTTGCTTCGAAAGGCAATAGAAAAAGAAAACGATCAACTTATGGCATTACAGTCGAAAATGAATAGTAACAACGAAGGATGCTGCTCGAATACTCCACTTAATGCAAATCCTCGAACAAACTGGCGCAAGAGAATGATCAGCAGTACCCATATTATTCAAAGTCTGCTTAATCTAATACAGATTGTTATTTCATATCTGTTGATGTTGGTTTTTATGAACTACAACTATTGGCTGTGCCTGGCCATTGTACTAGGCATGGGTCTAGGATATTTCTGCTTTGGATGGATTAAACAAGAGAAGTATGATACTGAATGCTGCAATTAAAATTAATTAAAGTTAAGTTATGTATGTTGTGTGTCATTTGTTATAATGTATTTCTTAATATTGCAATAGGACATAAGATAAAAAATATTATTTTTTCACAAAAAAAAATGTATAAAAAAATACAATTTATTCTTACAAAACGAAATAAATTAAAAATAAAATGATGAAACTTTGTTTTAGAGCTTAGTATTAGTTTTGAAAATAAAATTAATTTAGTGCATGGTGGCTTAAATTATTTGCGTTCAAGCAGTAAGGGGTAAAGAGTGTTTATTTTTAGAAGGACTAACCCTTTACAGAGTATAGAATATGCAGAGATTAACATAGGAAGATTAAGAGTCAATGCCAAAGTGTTTCCACCAGAATAGAGGAATTTAACTTAACGTATACGTTCGTTTTCGACATTTCACAATGGCATCACATCATCTGCCAATCTCGGTCCAAACGTTTTTTTTTTCTTCTTTCGAGCAACTCAGAAATAATTATATTCATTTTTAGTTGCCGCCAATTTATTTAATCTACGAATTGAAATAACACAATAATTGAAAAATAAAAGGTTAAATATGTTGTTGGGATTGTGGTCCACAAAGTCGACAGTAGACCAACTTGATCAACATCAACCTGCTACTGCTCAACATTAACGTCCATCATTGTTTTGCAGTGTACACACCTTATTGCATTCAATTTTTTGGCAGGAATAACCACATCCACATCCACATCCACATCAACATCAACATCAACATCAACTGTCCGCTCTATTGCCAAAGCCAATCTGCTTGCAGCCCACTTCGCTGCCAATTCTACGCTTCCTGAGTGTGATATGCCACCACCTGAACTCGAGCGCGTGGAATACTCAATGCGACAAATACACTTTCGCACTCGTTCAGTGGCTGCTATTTTAAAAAATCTCAACGTCCACAAAGCCGCCGGACCACATGGTATTCCCGCAATAGTTCTGAAGAGGTGTGCCGCAATGCTGGCTCAGCCTCTACGCAAACTTTTCTATCTGTCCCTCTCTTCTGGCATCTTTCTAGCACTTGGAAAACAGCTTTTGTACAGCCCGTTCCAAAAAAAGGTGACTCTTCTTCTCCTTCCAATTACCGTCCAATTGCGCTAACATCATTGCTTTGTAAGGTCATGGAAGCATTAATAAACCGTTAACTGACGAAATACCTAGAATGGGGGAAGCTTCTTAATGACCGTCAATATGGCTTTCGCAGCAAACGATCTACAGGTGATTTGATGGCTTATCTGACCGAAAAGTGGAATCGCTCTTTGCATTTGCTGGGTGAAAGCAAGGCAATCGCACTAGATATTTCAAAGGCATTTGATAAAGTTTGGCATCAGGCCCTTCTTTTAAAACTCAGTGCATACGGAATCGATACGACACTTATTGTTTGGATTAGGAATTACCTTTCTGAGCGCTCCATCAGAGTGGTCTTGGACGGCTTCATATCTGACATCCATTCAATTAATGCTGGTGTGCCCCAGGGGTCTGTTCTATCTCCAACACTTTTCTTAATATTCATTAATGACCTTTTATCCGATACATCAAATCCGATCCACTCATTTGCAGATGACAGTACTCTTAGTCATTCATACTCGTTCCAAAATAAACGTCCGAGCCCCACGGATATTGAAAAGGCAAGGTTGCGTATGTTTGCCTCTTTAAATTCCGACATTGACATCATATCAAGATGGGGTTTTGTTAACAGGATGGAATTTAACGCCTCGAAAACCCAATGCTGCCTTCTGTCTTCAAAACAAAATAGGATCCATCAGCCAATATCCATGGACGGCACTTGCATCGCCGAAACCAACAAGCTTTGGTTTCAGCACTCTTGGCAACACCACTTATATGATGTTGCCAAGAGTGCTGCGAAATGCCTTGGATTCTTGAAGCGGTGCAAGAAATATTTCACACCATTAGATCTAGCAATAATTTACAAAGCGTTTATACGCCCCAAAATGGAATACAACTCCCACGTTTGGGCAGGTGCATCAAAGACCTCCCTGCACCTTCTCGATAGGATTCAGAATAGAGCGATAAAACTTATTGGGGACCCTAACATAGCGAGGTCACTTGACTCCTTGGATCACCGTCGTAATGTTTCGTGCCTCACTTAGTTTTATCGTTTCTTTTATAAGGACTGTTCTAGCGAAATCGCCAGCTGTATCCCACCTCCGAAAGAATTCAACCGCAACACACGTGCTAGAACTAATGCCCATGAATTCACCCTTGAGCCAAGCTTTGTTCGTACTGCATTGTACTGGAATTCCTTCTTTAGCAGAACAACCCGGATGTGGAATAGTCTACCACGCGGGGTCTTTCCTCCTCATTACAGTCGACAGCAATTCAAAATCAAAGTGCACCAGTACCTCTCCTTTCTCTCCTCTTATCCTTTCCACTCGCGCTGTGTTAACTCATCATAGGGGTAGCCGCAAACCCTTGAGCGGGAGTAAATTATACAAAAAAAAAAAACAGCAATATACGCCGTTGTACGCATCCCTTTATGCGAGAAACAGATTAACCACTGCGACATCGACAGCGACATTGACAACCACCACCGAAAGTTTTGTAAAATAGATTGAGAACATCGACATCAACTTTTTGCGTGTATATTTCTTACGAGAGCTGCATTGTGAATTTGGTAGCACTTGCACAGCAACATCTAACGTGGTTATCTATTTATATGCCAGTATATACACTGGGTATAAAAATTTTACTGTCAACGTTGATGTTAATGTCAATGTTGCTGGTGTAATCTGGGGTGGAATCCTCTAAGGTGAAAACTGATAGTTGATCATCACATTTTTCATTTCGGGATCCCGTAAGGTGATGATCACCGTGATCATCACCAATTTGTGATGAATTTCAGCTGACAGCTATTTTGGTGTCACTTTCAATGAAAGCTAGTCGAGTTGTCGCAATAATTGGCTTCTTTTTGTGTTTTTTTTTCTAACCTTGTCAGTTTTAGTGATACCGTGTGCCTGTGATATGTGACAAGTTATATGTGTACCTCATTGAGCTTGTTTTTCAGTCCAAAAACCAATAAAAAAATTTTACGAAAAACTTAAAAGTTTTAGGACTGCCTCACGCAATCTTCTAAAGATTTTTTTTCCATTCTGGGATTGCCTTAACAAAAATTTGCAAAAAACATTCAAAAATTTTTCCATTTTGTTTTTTAGTGGTTTTCCAACGCATGAGAGTGGATCGTAGCCTTGCGGTTATTAGTGGGCTGCCATTAAATGTGCCATCCTTTCTGTTTGGTGTTCATTTTAGTCATTTAAACAAAAGTAATAACTTACAATGATGTACATACATTTCTACATCGCAATCGCTGTTATAAGATGTAAATGCACTCTTACCGAAAAATGTAAACAAAAGTAAATTAAGGTTACATATTTGAGAAGCTCTGTATTCAAATGACATCAACTGACAGATGAAAATGTGAATGCTGCCAAGTTTTGAAAATACTTCGGTGATCACTTTACAGAGAGCAAGGACTGGGTGATGGTCAATTTTGATAATCAACATGTTGACCATCATCGATCACTTTAGAGGATTCCACCCCTGTTTCTAGCTTTACACCACATGAAACACTGCTGAGTTGATGATTCCCAATTGTCAATTGAAGGTTGGTAAGATTTGTTTCGTCATAAAACGCACAGAGCACGTAGAACTCTGTTCGGTTTGATTTAAGAATTTTTTCGTGGAAGAGATTAATTACGCGATTAATTTTTAATCTCCTCGTGAAGAGATTAATATTCGCATGGTAAATCTCGTGATTAAGAGGGGATTTGAGGATGATTTGTCTTAATTTGCGGATTAGTGTCCGGTGGAAACACCCTATAAGGGTGTACCATTAAATTCCGTGCTATGTTCTCACATAAAAACAAGATTACAGTGGCGAATACTGCTAGAAAGTCGATACTGCTCTTGACAGAATGGCAGAGAGCGGGCCTCCAATAAAGTGTAGAGCTTATCCAGTTCTCTGAGTGCCTCGCTGACTGTGTTGACATTTAGATAAAAATTGACAACAGTCAACCAGACTTTAAGAAAAGAGTTTAATTAATTATTACTGGTGGGTACTAATACTTACTGAAGTTGTCTACAAGAAGAAAGGAAGATTGTCAGGATACTATACCTTATCTGAATAAATTGAAATTCGACAAAGCTTGTAAGTATTTTTCTAAATCTCATGTTTGCTTTTTTTTCGCTAAGTGTTGCCTCAAGTTTGAATCCGTTAAGTTTAAAAAATCTTTTTGGGCAAACCTCGGTTTTGATGCGCTGTCTAGAGGGGATTTTTTTTTGTCTCTCTTTTAACTTTTTGTCACAAACTTTATAAACATATAAAATATATTAATTTTTTTGTAAATATTTTATTAACTCGTCATTATAATCTTAAAATTATAAATTCACATTTGATGTGGGCACAATATTACGTATATTTTTAATGCTTCACTGTAAGGTTTTTAAAAAGAAAATCATCATTCCTACGCTACCATTGGTTCTTAAAAAGTAAAAAAAAACTTTACACAAATACTCCATATAATACTTTATAAAACATGCACTTAAAACACTATCCCGTACTCGGGGAATCCCCAAAATACACAAATAACTTAGAAGGTTACTAATAACAACTCGGTATGAATAATGCAACTAAATTTAATTAAATAAATCATTTATTTAAGTTTATGTACTTATGAATAATATTCGCTTTTAAAAACAAAAAAACTAATTAAATTAAATTAAAATAAAGTAGATACACAAAAAAAAAAAAAATTAAATAACCACTAACTACCGCGCAGAGGATACACTAACTCCTCACCTCATAAGCCCGTCGCAGTTGTCATCATGCCACCGTGATGCATCATGCTCGCATTCTGGATGTACATGTAGTAGTTGGTTTCGTCGACCCCAAGGTGCGTTGCCACTGGCGAGCCGGCCGTCGGCATTGACGGAAGTGCCCCGACATTGCTACAACTATTTCGCAGAGCATTGTTCGCCGCCTGTGCTTGATGGGCCAGGATATCCGTGACAGAGTGTGAAGATGGCCAGCAGTGGGTCGGCCTCAGTTGGCCTTGAGGTGGCGATGGGCTACTGCACGAGACCGATCTCATGCCGTACGGATAGGTTTGATAGATAGAATTGTACAGGTGCGTGTGGTGGTGGTGATGTGCTGCCGACGGCGTTGATGGTGAATGATGAGGCATTGACCCAAGCTTATTGCGCAGGATTCTCGAAATTGAACTCACACTCGGTACGTTGGTTTTGTCGCAAACACCCTCGCTCAGCAATCGATCTCGTATCTCCCACGCAAAGATGCCCGGATCTCGTTGCTTCAAGTCCCGAATGTAGTTAACGACCTTTGGTGTGGTCACTCGTGGCTTGGAGCCGCCTATCGCTCCGGGCAAGATGGAACCAGTCTCATGGTATCGGGCAAGAATCTTCGATACGCATCCATGACTCACGCGCAAATGGCGCGAAATATCGCAGGGGCGCGTTCCTCGCCTGGCCAACTCCACGATTTGCAATCGAATGTTATTCGGTAGCGGACGTCCATTCACGAACACTCCACCCAGCTGGTTGACCTCGCCATATTGAGGGCATTGGTTCTCTGTAAAGAGGAAAAATAAGAACAAAATTATTGTTGATGCCACGTGGGTGATGTATATGCAACTGTAATTGCTGTTGCAGCATGCCTAAGTAGCGCGTTCAATATTAATTAAGTTTGCTTCCGATGGCAAACGCAGCAGCATGTTCTAGGAATGGCGGATGTGCCGTAGATGAGGAAGTTACGTCACGATCCAAGAATCGCACAAACGTGTAAAGTTCAAAATACTGAACCAACAATATACTCAGCTAGGAATGATTTTTGTTTGGTTGGTTTTCATTCAGAAAGACACGTGCGTTTACTTCTCAACTGTGAATGGCAGAGAGAATGGCCATTGGGTATATAAGAAATGCCTTATACCATGACTGCTTCGAACGCTAATCCGCGTTTTACAAAAAGCTTCAACTAATATTATGAAAATCTCGAGATTTATCATACAAATTTAAATCCTCCCGGTAGGTTAGGTTAGGTTAGGTTTGAAGGGTTGTTTGCATTTGGTGCAAGTTGACTCGGTGGCCAGATTGACCCAATGATTACCCTTGAATGATAGATGAACATGGTTGGGCGTATAATGTCTAACTAACAACTAACTGAACCAGCCAGATCTTTTAATATATCTTTTTAGGTCTAATAGTGGTATTCCTGCCAGGTCGTCCGCAGACCATGAAAGAACCTGACTCCTAGAAAGGTTGGTCGTCGTTCTTGGAGAGCTGGACAGTGGCAGAGAAAGTGTTCTATAGACTATCTACTTTCTCTAAATCTCTACAAATTCTACAGAGGTCGTTTGCAAAGATTTTGGCTTTGTTGAAAGGAGGCTGTACCCGTTAGTTAGCCAATGTTATTGCCATATCAGAACATCAATGGTCGGCTCGTCCGCCATTCCATTATCGTCCACGCCAACGTGCAAAGGAACCCAGCAGAGTAGAACTGTGTGAAGGCTTATTTCTCTTTATGCCATGAGGCTGTCCTTGACGCACTTGGAGTACACGAGGTCGGAGTCCAGGGCTATAAGTGCTGCTTGACTGTCAACACATATGGTGATTTCCGTTGCCGGAGGATCCATAGATTGAACTGTCTGTGCAGCTCTATTCACCGCATAAATCTCAGCTTGAAAAACACTGCAGTAATCATTTAGTCGATATGACTGGTTGATGTGCAGTGTTTCCGAGAAGCATCCTGAACCTGCTCCATATTCTGTTTTCGATCCATCGATATAGTTATCGGTACCTTTGGTCTCAACATTTGTCTCTACCCCGCAGTCTTGGCTGCTTGGTATGGTGAGTTTGAATCTATTATCGTTGTCAAATTAAGGTTTCTTATATGCTGTACGGGTTACAAACCCATTTTGATTTAAGATGTGGCTTTCAGAGGTTGTTATCATTAAGCCTACGTGCTGCTTTTGCCCCCACATTTCTTGTGAAAAGCTCCAGATGGTGGAGGCGCAGCATTGTTTCCAGACCTGTTTGCGGTGTGGATCTTAATCTTCAGATTGTTAAGGTAAGATTTCGTTTTACACGCCTCCCAACATACCAGGTGGTAAAGCGGGCTATACACAATCGTGTATATACAGCGGTTGTTATAGACCCATTGGTAAGAATGGATCTAACCGCTGTATACAGCCAGTATGGTATTTCGGGTTGAAATCCCCACTTTTTGCCCATCAATGGACTGCTTACATGTGTAAAGAGCGATAAGAACTTTCTTCATTCTCTCCTCAGTGTTCCGTTTCCAATTTAGTTTGGAGTCAAACAATAAAACGCCAAGATATTTGGCTTCCAAGGAGAGTTTAAGATTGGTTCCATTCAATTTAGGAATTATCCACGCTTCCTTGTAAACAGGACCATCTCTGTCTTATACGGGTTGACTTTAAGTCTACTGTTCTCTGCCCATCTTGATAATTTTTTTAACACAGATTTCATTAGCTCACTAATTGTTGGGGGAATTTACCTGTTATCAGTATAACTATGTCATCTGCGTAAGCGGCTACTTTTATTCCTCGACGAGAGATTTAAGGATTTTATTGAGTGAGATGTTCCATAGTTCCAAAGCCTCTCGGTAAGTTATTAAAAATAAATTTTATCGTCAACCTCACTCACCATTTTCATAAACCTTTTTATAAGAATAATTTAACACTTTTCGCTAAGATGTTATGTGAAGCCTTCAAGGTCTAAGGCAAGCAAAGAAACTTGCCGGAAACAACAAGAGAGGAGAGAAGATTCAAAGCATGCATCGGCTTTAATAAAAAATAACCTGCGCATCCTTACAGGTTTCCAAATGGGGCATTGAAAACTCAGGGAACACTTAAGGAGAATTGGTGGAACGGAGGAACCCTTTTGCAAATTTTGCGATGAGGCTAGTGCAACTCCGGAACACATTTTGCAATCCGAAAGACGATAAAGAGTCTGGAGCAAATGCCAGATATTAGACAGAGAGTTACCCACCTTGGACCCACTTCTGATTCCCAGTTTTCTTCGTGAAACTAGTTTAGAAAAGGTTCTCTCAGGATGAGGGATTTAGTCAAGTCCAAACATGAGCACTTACCCTCGATATAATTTAGTAATGCATTATAGTGTGACTAAGGAGCTTCTTTAGGGGAATAAACCTCTCCAAAGCTTAGTAGGGGGTACAATAGACCAAAAGGTTGGAATGCAAACCCCAAGTTAATAATAATAATAAGCTGGGGAACATAACGATTTTCGGTTGCTCAACACCAATTTAAATTCAACATAGTGTAACAGCTGTCATTTATGTTGGGTAAAAAAAAATATGTTTTGAATTGTTTTTGAATTAAAATTTAGGGGCAAGTGAGTAAGTGCAAGAGTCCGTCTCTGAGAAACTTCTATATACCTGCCCATATAAACCGTGTAACACCATATCTAAAAGTTTTTTTTTGGCTCCGAATTCATACATTATTTGTATAGGCCACGCCCCCAAAAGTGGGCATGGGTTAAAAACTAAAATCAATTACTTGTAATTTCGTTCAAATAATGAGAAAGCACGGTAAAAGCAAAAATTATTTTAGAAAAAAAAACGCTTTTTCCTAAAAACGCCCCTTAAAGGTGGGCGGAGCTCAAAACTCTGTATGGAGCAAACTTAGCAAATATAAATATATTTAATATTTGTCATATATACCCAATTTTTTTCGACTTGGAATGAGCTTTCCGAGAAATCGTGTTTTTAAAGATCTAACATACTAAAAGTGGGCATGATCAATATTGTGGGCGGTCCTATTTTTAACTTTTTAAGCGTCTTGGACCAATATTGCTCAGTACCAGAATTAGAGTTCCTTGTCTAACTTTACCAAAAAGCAGTTTGAGCAGTTTTCTCAAAATGTGAAATAGAGATTTTCTCACATTGAAGCCAGTAGTGGGCGTGGCCGTTGACGGATTGAGCCAATTTTCAGACATAATATCAGACATCATATCTCTAAATGATCTTGGGAGTCTACGATGATTATTTCACTGTAGCTTGTGTATTTCACTACAAGCTATGCACTAAAATTAATATACCCCCGGTCGCGTATAAAAAAAAATGAAAGTACGTCGGGCTGCGGTCCAAGAGGGGGTAACCGGGGTAAAATATATTGATTCACAGCTTCCCCTTCGAGATGGCCTCCCAACTTTGCGAGAGTTTAACTTCTGATCGTAAGAGGTTTCTCAATCCGCCGTTCGGATTCGATAAGAACCCCTGGACAAAGAAAGAAGTGTAAACACTGGCTGCCTCGTAATACTCTGTTCTTATCGCGAACTTTTGTTAAGGTCTGTACTGTACTCTAGTTTTGCCATCTGGGGATCTGGCATGGTAGTAAAAAAAAAAACTACAACACGGCTGCCATTGTAAGGACTCTCACGTTTGAGAGCTGTAGTACAAGTAGCCACACTACATACCGAAATGGTTTATTTGTGATGTTTTAGAGAAAAAAAGGGCCACTTGCTGCAGCTTAGTCACGGACGCAAGTGCCAATTCCTCACGTATAACAATGTTTGAGATACTTTTGGTTTTTTTTTTCTTTGTGCCTATACTAGCACCATTATTTTTCCATTCGTATTTCACATTCATAATGAGGTTGCAGCTAGGTTATTATATGAGCAATTCCATGATTTTTATTGCCCACAAGTGTGTGGAACCAATCGAACAATATGCGGAACACTCTATTATCGAGTGTGCGAAACACTCTGCGGTTCCAGGATGGCTGATGGAAAATTGAATTCTGATAAGTGCAAATGACTCAGTAGTGTAGTTAAAATTATGCGAATACGTAGAAGAAATAAATAGTGCATGTCGGCAATAACTTTGAGCGAGGTGATGAGGTCGGTTTTTGAAGGTGGTTTCTTTATTCATGTTTATCTACCTTTAGGTACATTGGAATTTAATCAGTTGATAAAAGTTTTTGTTTCGAGAAAGTTTTGCCGATATAGTTGAGTTTTGTTGATACACCTACTTTGTAAGAATCTGATTCTTTAGATTTTTACGCATTTTGGAGCTTGACAGTGGTCAATTGGGATGGCGTATCCAACGTTTCGCCTAGGCGGATTGTTACCCTCCCACTAGTTTTAATTTTATATATACAGCTGGCCAAAAAATTAGGTGTGCCGATTTTTTTTTTTAAACTGATTTTTTTCATATTTTTACACACTTTTTTTATTTTAACATTTATTTTAATAAAGTTTAAATTATCTAAGAAATATAAAAAACAACAATCTGTATTTTTTCAAATAAATTAAAAAAAAACGGAGCAAAAACTTTTGGAGTAATATTTTCCGCTTGTCCAAAAAATAGGTGAGTTTTAATCATTAATTATGGATATTTTTATATTTTTTTTTTGTTTTTTTTTTTTTGTAGCATACTCTGATACATGAGTATTCTCCATAATTTTTCAAAACTTATTGGATTCGACGTGGTACCAATTTCTTGATCGTACCAATTTCTGGCACTTTTCAGGAGGAATGGAACACCACTCCTTTTGCATACTGCTTGCCACAGTTGATTCCCATTTGTAACGAACTGACCTTCTAATTTTCTTTTCAATTCATCCCACAAATTCTGAATAAGGTTAAGACCTGAAGATGGACTTGAATAAAGAAATACAGAGATGTTTTGATCCCGAAACCAATTTTTCATAATGTTTTGGTTTGTTGTCCTGTTGGAAATGTCATGTGAGGGGCATGTTTTCCTTGAAAAATGGAAGCATAACATTTTTCTAGGTGCCCCTATATCCATAGTTTGTCTTGGTGTCATTGACACATATTATAGGACAGCAGAGAAAAACAGCCCCATACCATTTTTCTTCACAATTTTTAAACGGTCTTCAGTGTATAGCAATGATGGTATTCTTTTCCTTTTGGTCGTCTTACATCCGCCATTTTTTTTACTCTTTCTGGTCCGTTCTAACTTCTATGTCTTAAGGCAAATGCTTTTCGGTCCTTCGCTTTCTGACTTTTTGGAGTGGAACTGGCAACTCTTCCTGGGAGATAAAGTTCTCATGTATTCAGAGGATCGTGCGTGCACCGATTCCATACCCAATCTGTGCGCCTATAGTCCGTGACGTAATGCAGCGGTCGGTCAGTAGTAGCTTCTCATTTTTTTCGTCCTTCCGCAATTCTTTATCTCTTATGTTGTTTAAGGAGCATTCTTAACGAACTTCTGTATCTTCTCAGGGCATCTTCCATAAATTAATAGGTTTCACCCTCGTCGCTTAACCTCGGAATTAGTTCCTTTTCTTTATCAGAGCAGTGGAATTTTCGACCAATCATAAAATATGTTTTAACAAAAAAATTAAGCTAGAACTGTGATTAAATGATACGAAAACAAACGTACCCTTAAAGTTAATCACTTTTTTAAAATGTGTGGAATGACAATTGATTTGCGTGTTAGTGTGAAAAATTACAACTGGGAAGTCGTACTTTTTTTCCTGTTATTCTTATGTGAAGTGAGAGTTGGAAGAGGCAATAATTTCGAGAGTTGAAGAATTTGACAACTTTCTTTACGGAGTTAAATATGCACTGAAAAAATGCTCGCTGGGTTAACTCCAGAATCATTTTGTTACAGGATTAAGAGATCTTAGTTTAAGCAGAGCTTAACTCGGCACCGAAAAACCGGCGTTAAGTGTTTGTTTGAGTTTTGTGGATCTTGCGATTCAAAATAAAGTTTAGCGTTATTCTGTAAATCGCATGTGCCTCAGAACTGAGAATGCTTAACAGGTGCAGGTGGCATTATATATTTGTGAATAGCTTTCCAAAAAAAATAAAAAAGCGAGCATTTCACAAAGCAAAGTCAAAACTGAGTTGGAATTTAAAAACCCAAAACACCGAAAAATAGTGTTAGACTGGGGTCAGATTTTTGAATCAAAATAGACAACAAAAAACGGTGTTAACAATTTTCCAATCTAGGAACAGCACTTAACTTAAAATTGACACTAAATTTTTGACACCGAATTGACAGCATGTATGGAGTGGAGACTTCATTTTGGTGTTAATTTTAACACCGCGTGCTTAAAGGGGAGTTTCTTTAAATTCAAACGCATTTTTGGTGCGCGAGACAGGAAATGTTCATTTACTGCTAATGTGTGTACAGTAGAATTGAAGAATTGTTTTAAAATATGTCAACATATTTTTTATTTTATGTAGCTATATTATAATGCCATCAAAGTCACTCGTGTTGGCGTGTGTAAATTATGCCAATTATGTGTACTAATTAAATTATACAGATGCATTTGTTCAAGTTCATAAGTTTTGGAAACTTCGCGGCACACTTCAAACTCACTCAAATACGCGTGCGGCAACAAAAATACGTGCATAAGCTAATGAAAGGGCGCACCATAAAATCACTCCTGAGTCCTGATCCTGATCCCTAAAAGTGGGGCTCTTTCATAAATGATGGTCGTTTCACATTCAGCGCGAGAGCGTCAAACCAGAGCGGCAGCGACAACACGAGATCAGAGAAATCGTTTGTTAATACAACAATGAGAGCGAGGAACCGCGACGACTGTTTTGACTGCACAGTGACAAAACATAACATATGTATTTTTAAAATTTGTCGACTTTATTGCACATAAATAGTTTATATTTCACAACAAGTATTAGCTGTGTTTACGTACTTTTTGTAGTAAAAGAGCAAATTGAAAATTATTTGGAGAGTGGCGGAGAATTCTCTTCTAAAATGTATTAAAGAGGTGAAAATTGCCCTCCAATACGGGAACGGTTTCAATCTGAACTTAGTTTTAAACGTTTTTTTTCACGTTACTGATAGAATTTCAAAAAATAAGCGCCAATACAAAAAATAAACTCAAAATCACAAAATGTGAACAAACGTGTCAACAACTGACGAGATTAGATATTTGAAACTTGGGAATTTCTTACTACAAGAAAATTTTTGTAGTAAAAAATTTCAAGTTTGTTCAAGGGGAAATGATTTACTCTCTCGTTTCCGTTCTCTTTTACGACAATTCTGTGTACGGAAACGCTTTTGTAGTAACTTGTAGTAAAATATTTTAATATATTCTGCTGTATTAGCTTCGAGAAAAAAAATGTCTATTCACTAGCGTGTCACAACTCACAACAGCGAATGACAGAATAATCGTCGACCACGGCGAGGGTTTTTAAATTTTTTGAAAAGGCCGGCGAGCGAGACAGCGATTACGCCGGTATTGCGAACCACCTCATACATTGTGATTGATTGATATTCAATTGACCTATCAATCGCCCGAGACATTCGCTTGCTCTCCCGCTCTCTCACTCTTTATGTGAAACAGCCATGAGGGAATACCCTTTAAGCAAATTTCCGAGTAAATTTTTTTGAAACCGATTTGACTTGTTTATAACTCTAGCCTCTCAAAAACTGTCTTTGTGTCATGTTCATTATGCTCACACTCACACACATATCCTACCACGAATATTCATCGGCATCGGTCGTCGTACATCTACGAATTAATTTTTACCTCGAACTTCATTATCGGTCGTTTTGCAGCCTTTTTTCAATCATTGTTTGATCAACCCAGAGTTTAATTAAGTGTTTGTTTGAGTTCTGTGGTTATTGCGATTTAAAATAAAGTGAAGTTGTGTAGTGTTTTACTTTAAATCGCAGAATTGATAATGTTTTTCTTTTTATATGCAGTGGCATTGTAGATTTGAGATTAACCTACAAAAAAGCGAGTATTTCACAAATCAAAGTCAAATCTTAGTTTGATTGATGACTCAAATTGAGTCAAGTTAATGAAACAAAACAAACGTTGAAAAAATGTGTCAAAATGCAGTCAGATTTTTGAAACCGAATAGAGTCCAAAAAACGGTGTTAACAATTTTTCAATCTAGGAACAGCACCTCAACTTGAAATTGACTCTAAAATTTGACACCATGTATAGAGATGTTTGTTCACTTGTCAAAGTCAATGACGTTCAAGCTGTCAATAGTTCTTGGGGTATAAATGTGCGATTTTAGTATGGATGCACTGTGGTTTCTTAATTATAAGTAATAACTTTTAAGCTAAAGTTTTATCACCACAGAAAATCGTGGTACTAGGTACTATGCGCTGTTTGACCTCCTTTCGGTCCACATACGACAAATTATCAAACACTGCTGCACGTCATACCTTTTGGTCTTTTATATCTAGGGAAGTCGTGGACAGGTCTGTGAATAATACGTTTGGCAACTGTTTTGTGTAATTGTTTGCATGAAAATTGCACTTTTGTGAATTGCAACATATTTTTCCAAATTAAAGTTATGCAAACAATCACCAGATATCACACATTAATTTAAAATAAATTAAGTTATCTTCCAATGTTTTGTCTTTGTTATGGTTGGGCTTTTTTAGTACATCCAAATGAGTTTAACATTTTTTTCGGGTATGGATTATTGAGACCTTATCAACCCACATTCCCATTTTAAAAAAAATTAATTTTTTTAAGCACAAAAACAAACTTTAATAAAACAAACCACCGAGCCGAAACCGTGAGTGAATAAATAAAAATGCACTAACAACAATCCATAAAAAGTTCTTGGGGGTTAGACGTCAAATACGGAGACGTCAAAACTCAAACAAGTCTATTTAGTGGAGACTTCATTTTTTAGTCAATTTTAACACCGCGTGCATAGAGGGTATAAAATTACGCCACTTGTTTGTTATGACATTTGTTTGACAGACCTTACGACGTTAGGTCTGACGTCAGCAAACGAAACTGTCATTTTGTACGAGTATAAAAAAAGCCCGTTTGTTTACACAACAATCTGTACTATGGCCAATCGGCCAATCAACAATCTGTTTTGCTTTGAATCCGATGACGAGCCTGATTTGTTGAGCCATGTTTTTTCCTAGTTTCGTATTTTTTTTTTCCTGTAATATTATAGCATATGCTTGCTCCCGGCATCACCGTATATGCCAACACTGAACTTATTTGAATTTTATAATTGAGCAATTAAGTTTTCATGCTCTCATGCTTCGGTTTAAGGATAGAAGCTGCTGCCTTTGTTTTACCTAATGCCTTCCTAGCGTGTTTATTAAAGCGAAAAAGATTTTGGTAAAAAATGTCAAGATTTTTTATCTCTGCTATGAGCGGTACGAGAATACCGCCCAAATGTAAGGACAATGCCTTACATTCTTTAACCGCTTAGCTATGCCCCTGCCCAAAAGAGTTTTTAAAGCATGTGATTCCATTTTTTCATGTTAATATTTAAGCCCCTGGATTAAAAATACCCCACTAGCGTCTGGATAGAATTTCTAACTTTATTTAACGCCGCATGTGGCCTTGTTTCACTTCCAAAAATCGAATTATCGTCCGCAAAGAAGATAGCTCCCGGCTTACTTAAAATCAGATCTCCTAAGGGAAAATCTTGCAAGTATATGTTGAATAGCTTCGGGCCTAAGATCGATCTTTGAGATATGCCACATAGTACCGGAAATTCATCGGAGTGTTCGAAAGCAATACACAAATATGCTATTCTGTTTTTCAGAAAGCTAAACATCATGCTCATAAACGACATTGAAAAATTCAGCGAAATAAGTTTGAAAGTAAGTCCTTTAAGTTGAAGTCTTCGCAGAATTTATCCATAGTTTCAGAAAAAACTCTTTCGAATAATTTCCCTACATTGGATAACAGTGAGATAGGGCGAAAATCTTTGACGTCACGGGCCCACTACCAGGCCTGCATGTCCGAACATTTTGAATTTTTAAAAATGCTTTTTTTTAGCTATATTACAATGGTGCATGCGCACTAGTTTTTGGTACGTGAAATTGCCTTGTAATTGTCTTTGAGGTTTTGGCTTTCACATTGACCACGCCCACTTTTCAAGGCATTTTAACTTAAAGTGTATATTTTTCAATAAATATATTTGTAATTTGACAAAAAAATTCTTTACAAATGTTGCGGATTTAAGCATTTTCTATTTTTTTTGTATATATAGTATTATGTCTCCGCCCACTTTTGTAGGCGTGGCTTTGGGAAAAGTGATTTTTTTAGTTCAAAAGGCAGAGTTTTAGTTTAAAATGTATGCAAGCACCAATAGCATATGCATTCAACAGTTTAATTTTATATCCCGCCCACTTTTTCGAGGCGTGGCACTTTTCTTTTTTGGTAGGGTCGGGTATTTTGCAATCCGTTGTAAACGGGCTGAAGTTTTTACATACGCACTGTTGCACATCCCAAGTTGTTTCTTAATACATATATACATACCTGCACATACTTATGTAATGTATACATTCGCTTTGGTATTTCGCTTATGGTATTTACAGAAACTAGCAAAAACCTGTTCCGCTAGTAAAGAAATAACTCATACGGCTGGGTGTAGCTTAAACATGCAACAAACCATGGTAGAGATAAGCTCGGCCTAGACATCTTTTTTGATTTAGTAGATGCTTCAAAAAGGAACCTTAAGTTATCCGAAATAGGTTAATGGATATGCCACACACATATAGCAACTTCCATTTAGAGTGTCACGTTTTTAATAAAAATTTAAATTATCAACGTTCGGAGGTGTTTGAATACAAATTAAATGTGTGCCAAGGATTTTCAGTCTATTGCCAGTGTAATAGTATAAAAAGTCGAAAGCTGTAAGCGAAGTTTCAATTTGAAGTCAAACTCTGTGCGAAACAGTTAACTAATTAGGTAACAGAGTGCTTCAAAAATGCACAAGTTTTGCAAGAATTTGACAGCTTTGATAGTTTTGCATTTATTGTGTCAACTATCAGAAGCAGCAAGTGCAGATTTTGAAGTTGACTTCACGCAAAATGATTCCCCTGAAGGAAGCAGTGGAAATAAGAACCTTAAGGAAAACAATGGGGTAAGGCAATATTACCTTTTTTAAAGCTAAATTATAATACTTAAAAATGTAGTAATCTATAATGGCGTTTGTTTATTTTTTAGAGAATTTTCGGTCTATTTGATTTTCTGTTTGACATATTTTCTTACGACTATGATGAGGACGAAGAGGACAACAAATACTGTGAGTTTGATTCAAAATTATAAATACACCTAAAAAATAGCTGTGCTCCTTTGCTTTCGGTATAGTTCCGCCGCGGCATTTTGTAAAAAGTTTAAGAAATGATGTGCTCTCTATGTTACAGATGTACCTGCATCTTCAGTACTATTAGAACGCCAATAACAAAGGGAAAGGGACACAGCTTTTTTTTAATATATTCGCATCTGTGCATCAAAGATAATAATAGTCTTATATATTTTGTGTAACAAAAAGTGGTTTGTCAAAATTGCACAATAGAAGTAGCTCAAGGCGGTCAAACATCCAATAAGAAAGACAACAAAGAGGAGAATCAAGAAGGCGCTGGCGGAGTCACGAGCGGAGGTACGGCCGGTGGTGCGGGAGGAGGCACGGGCGGAGGTGCGGGAGGAGGCATGGGTACAGGCACAGGCACCGGCGGAGGTACGGCCGGAGGTGCGGGAGGAGGCATGGGCACAGCCACAGGCACCGGCGGAGGTGCGGGTACAGGCACGGGCGAAGGTACGGCAGGAGGTGCGGGTGGTGGCACGGGTGGAGGCGCGGGTGGAGGCACGGGTGGAGGCACGAGTGGAGGCACGGGTGGAGGCACGGGTGGAGGCACTGGTGGAGGAACGGCCGGAAGTTCGGGTACAGGCACTGGCGGTGATACGGCCGGAGATGCGGGAGGAGGTATGGGCACAGGCACTGCCACGGGCGGCGGTGCGGGAGGAGGCATGGGCAACATCCCGGGCTGAAGGTTTGGGTGGAGGAGGTGGATGAGGATGCTAAGTGGAAAACTAGAATATGCTTTAAGTCTGTTGTTATAGGCTATTATGCATCTACTTCCCAAAAGCGACTTGTTTTCCTTTCTTTATTAAAATTATAAAGTCCTTAGCTTTATAGTTTTCATGTTATTAAAAATAAAAAAAAATATAAATAAGGTTTTAATGTATGGGTGCAAACCATATAAGGTTTTGACACTTTAAAATTCGCTGTAATATCTGCTTTTGCGGATGGAACTCGAATGAAAAATGTCAGGATCACAAGTTTTGTTTTTAGGGTCTACTATTCCTCTTTATTAAAATTAAAACTAAATTTGAGTTTCTTAAATTAATATCGTAAGATTTGACATTTCTTTTTTTGCAAAAGTCCCATATTGTTCACATGTCAAATGTGTCAAAAAATATTTCTTTTAATAATAAAAAAATCAGGTTCATTTGTCCTGTAGACAAGGCGCGTCACATATTTCGTATTAATTATCTGTGACTGTATCTAAATGGAAAAATATGAGAACACCGCCTTTGAGGAAAAGATACAATAATAATACATAGCCAAATGCATATATAATACACGATCAGAAGAGTTTCTTATTTTTATTTCATGTTTCTTGTTGGACACACTCGCGCACAAACTGCAAGTTTAATGGAAATCGTCCGATAGAAATGTTTTATAAATCCGTTGGTTTATTTCAGACAGTGGTTGCGATTGTTTTCTCCAATTTCCCAGAATTTATGGTTATGCTTCTTTAAGACAGTTTTAATTAGCCTTTTTATGGTTGGCTCTGGTGGTGGTGGAGAGATTCTAATATCATATTGGTCTGGTGTGAGGGGAGAAAATCGAAGGAATCGTCAATTCGATGTGGCTTTTGATTTTCCGTCAAATGGGTTCATAGCCCCATGTTTTCGGCTTGTATTTGACACGAGCAACTCACACATGTTTGACGTTTTGAACATTATCTTGACATTGTCAATATCGCATGGCGATACAATAAAATACAAAAGAAGCAGCATGTCAGCTTATTCTGAAGCAAAGCAACGACTTTCTAGTTTGAGTAGTCTGTCCTAGAAAGCACCCTAGGTCTGGGATAATAAGTCAGTGCAAACGGTCCGTGACAATCCTATTTTCCCTGCTCAAAGCGTTCGATGCAATGTGGTGAAGGAAGCATATTATACGCAACGCACTCGCACCACATCAATGTTTTCTTACACAGGACAAAAAATAAAAACGCAAACCATGATGGTGCATTTCGTCTGCAACTCGAGAATCGAAAATTTCATTGGAGTCGCGCCCTCATATTACTTACTACACCAGCCGAATGGATGTCAACGTCAGGCGAGTTGGCGGCGGCGGTTTAAGTTTTTTGAAATATTTTTGGGAGGTTTTTTTTTTCGAAAACTCAGTATCGAGCGATTTTCAACATAAATACTGCACGAATACAGGCAACTGTTCAGAAGAGCGCTGCGAATTCCGCACAGGGAATTAATCTTCTTGATTGATCATTAAACTGTCGCTAGCCGCGTATTCATTTCCTTATCATCTGTGTTGACTCGACGGACACATCCCTTTTTGTATAATTTCGTCAAACAAAACACACATGTGTTATGGTGCTTTTGGCGGCTTAATAAAGGCCTTTCATCGCATTCAAGATCAAATTTGTTCTAAAAATGTATAATTGATGTTAAAAGAATAAACTGCGCTGGCACAAATGTTTTGACGTTTCGGTCGGGTTTGTGTCATAAGACTTAAACGAAAAGTTTTACTTGAAACACTAATTTATATGGCGCTTATGTATATAAGGCTGTTTGTCGAGAAGAGTCCGGGAGTATTCTGGACTCTGCTCAAACTGTGTTTTCGGCACTCGTTTGGCAGTTTTACTATGTCTCCACCGGCAATAAAAAGAGGATTACCCAGAAGCAGACGAATTAAAATAAATCCCAAAGTGGCTCCAACGGACTAATATAGGATTAATTTGGCACGCTCACTCTTTTTCGGTCATATTGGCTCTCAAAAGAGAGTGGCGATATCATTTCCGAGTACCGAAAAAAGTTATGTTGTAAAAATTTTTAAAAAAAATGTATTTGTGACAGATCTGTCCTACAGGGACAGTTTCAGTTTCCTTTTTTGTTTCTCTAACTGTTACAAAGGTGCATAAAATAGGTTTGAAAAGGGTGAACGGGATTGATGAGAGGATTTAGATATTTTTAATTCCTTGCGGAGAGAATTTAATTAAGTATAGTAAATCCCGTGATTTGTAGAGGATTTAATGAAGATTCATATTAATCGTGGATTTGTGCCCGGTGGAGACATGGTATTAGGTACTGTTTTAAAAAGGGGATAAATTTGCCGCTGGTTGTGAATCCACGATGAAAACCAAAAGCATACACAATCATATAGCACATCTTGTCAAGTTGGATTAATCAGTTGGAACAGTGTCAGTTGAATAGTAAAAGCTACAAAACTATGTTTCCAATTTTCGATGAATTATTGACATGACATTGACTATCGGCAATTCATTCTCACCTTCGGCTTTTGATTCACACAACAGACGTTTGTCACTTCGTTGGGAAACAAATTCTAACAACCGCCTCAGTCAGATCAAAGAAAGAAGTTTAAAATAGCGCTGATAATTTGAAACTGACGTTTCCATTTAGTTTGAAGGGATCTGTTCATATTTTTCCTGGCGGAAAAATTATGGAATGGAAAAGATCTGGTCACGATAATAAAATTCGTTCACGGAACAAAATTTACTAATTGAATTTGTAGAAACATTTCATACTTTGACCAAATGAAAACAAGGCCTAAAGACTTATACCCTTTTCACACAAAGCCCAGAATCTAGATTCTGACCAATTCGATTTCAAAATCGAATAGAGGCTTTCACACAGCGAAAATGATGTCGATTTCGTTGACGTTTCGGTTAATTGAACACCAGACGCCCAATTTGTCACAGTTCTTACAAGTTAAATGGCTTCAAATAGGCACAAAAACAATTGCGGATAACTCGACAAGCACTGGAAAATCATTAAAAATCATCTCACTATTAAATTGTATAAAAAAATTGAAAACATTTCTTGCATTCATTTTGTAAACAAACTCCTTCAGCTGTTTTACCATCGACAATCCATTCACAATGGATGATTCCCACAATATCGAATACAAATCTAGTACATTTGTATTCGTGGGAATCTAGATATTTTGTGGGAATCTAGATTCTGAATTCAACATTTCTGAATTTCCCACAAATGTATGGGAAATATAATAGATTTTAATTAGATTTGGGACTTATTTACTCTGAATCTAGATTCTGACTCGGTGTGAAGTGAAAACCGTATTAACTACATTCGGCACAAAGTGAAAGCTCACACACATATTCAGATGCCACTTCGTGGTCTAACAGCAGAAGCTATTTTTGTAAAAGTATTAGTTCATTCTGGGATTTGAAAAAATGTATAACTTGAAAGTTAGATGTATACCAAGGACCAAACTTTCAAGTAAGTTACTTTTTTAAAAATTGAGAGAAAACTACAGATTCCAAAAGGTGTAGACAGAGAACAAACATTTTCGTGCACACACTTTACTTTTTGCCGAATGTATGTATTAGGCCTTAAACCTTAACCGCGATTCTCGCATTTTGCACATCAAACTAAATCCACCGCTAGCACCCACATCGAATTGACTAGATATTGAAAAATTTCCTCTGCAATGGCAAAATGAATTTATTACCACGCTTGATCTGCATCACCTACAATGTCTGACAAACAAGTGTCAAACAGTGCTCTTAATCTTCTTCTACCGGCTGCTTGTCAGACAATGCGCCCATAAATACCCCGACAGACAAACATGAAGCTTATAAAAACCAAAACACTGCGAAAAAAATGTGTCACTTGAACAAATTGCCGCTGACATGCTCTCTAGCAGTAAAACATTCAACCAAGCGAACTATAAATGCGAACCTATCAACTGTGACACTTAAGTGATGTTTTAATTTTTTTTTTTCAGTCTCTTATACGTTTTTGCAATGGGCGCAATGGAAATGAATTGCCGCCGTTGGAGAATACTCGGCATCTACACAAGGACTGTTTGCCGTATGGAAGATCGTGAAAAATATTCCTCCTTTCCCCAGGTCACCGCCATCATAGAACTAAAATTTCTTGGCGCTTGAGCTGTCAGTGTCACAAAATATTCTATTCTTTCGTCTATGCAGCAGTCAGCTCCCGAATAGGAATGATATTTCAAACCGCTTTGGGATATTATAATTAATTCAATTTGGAGAGTTCTCTCGGGTGGGCGACACAGCCGTTCTGGAATTAAGGAGCAAATACGTTTCACATGTGATCAGTGTCAACTTGATGTTGACATGAAGACTTGTTCTCGCATTTGGGAGTGCGTTCATCATGAATGTGGTTATAATGTTCCCGGTGGTGGTATGTCACAGGAGTTTGAAATTCGCTATGTGTCGTCTGACATTAATAACATAAGTTGACGTAATGTTTTGACTTGTGTAATCTGGTGATCGTTCATTTTACTGCATTTTTTTACAAGACAATTAAGTTGTACTGGATGATTAATTATTTTAACCATAACAGGTAGATTAAAGACTGTCTTACAAATTTGTAAATGTAATAATAAAAATAAGATCAACTAATTTACTATTTCAATTTACTGGTGTTTAAATTTGAAATATGTAATGATCATCCAAGCTGGCCGTGGTTGTCATCGAATTTGTCAAACGAGTACGAAAATGACTTGTTCATATAAAAGACATATAAGTTTTATTTTGCTTTTTATAAAAGGATTAACTATTTTATATACATTAGGTCAAATCAGTTTCTTGCAGACAATAACGCGGATTTATTGATCGAAGGTATGTAGATCAAACGTTTATATTATAGATTGGAAAATTTGAAATGCGTTGCCTGAGGGTCAAATTTTGAATATGTGGGCCGGCAGGGACCCCAATCGTCAAAAGGTAAGGATTTACCCCCAGCGGTCAAATTTGGAATATGTGAAGACTTATACACGTCAACGGCTGACCTTAGTTGTCATCCCATTTGTCAAACGAGTACGAAAATTAATTGTTTAGGAACGATATTTTCCTTCTTATTAAGGTTTTGTGAAAGGAAAAACTATTTTACTCCCAAATCAGGTTGATAACTCACACGGAAATACGCGAATTTGTTCATGGAAGGCAGGTCAATTTGTCAACCTATACATCGGTGTTGACAGCTATAGGTCTTCACATATTCTATATTTGACCACCAGGTCTCGCATTCGGACTTTTCCAATCGTCAATAGGCTTCTTTTTTTTTATTTTGACATCTGTCATCTGTTTTGACAGCGATAGGTCGTATGACCTACACACGAGGCTCGAACAACACTTATGTGTGTTACTTTGCAGCATAGCAAAATTTGTCACAGTGCACATTTTTGTAGCCAACCAAGTATGTTGCAATCCCAACTTAAACGGCAAAGCCTAGAGCCACAAATTCAAAAGTATCTTTTCTCACAAATTGAAAAATGTTCTCATGTAGGATCATCTAAATACTTTTTGCCACATTGTAACCTAACACAAATATTCCAGATAGAAAAACACTCTACTGGAAAGCTAAACTTAATAAATTTTCAAACCTATCTAACCCATCACGCGACTCTTTGTCTAGTCATCTTGTCGCTGTGATTTGTTAATTTGAACTAGCTCAACGTCGAGTCGTGGTAACGCACTTAAAACCGTTTATATTTATTATTATGTTATCGTTCGCTGTGACCCGTCAATGCGTTGTCGATACGCTCGTTACAAGCTGATAACCTATGCATTGACCAGCGCTGCCTATTAATTGTGTATTTTCCCATAATTGTTTGACAAGTCTAATTATACGGTCCAGTGATAGAGTGTCTCGTTTGTTTCTGGCTCATTAATGGATTTTGTAATCTGTGGCTGTAGTGTGTTTAAGATTTTCTGTAAAAATATTAATGAATTGTTTCAACTTTTTAAAGTTTTTAATTAATGACGTCGAGTTAATTCGGAACTCTGTGTTTTTCTCAATATGAGGGCATCACTGGCTTTTATGGTGCAGAGCATATTAAAATACTCATCGACCATGATTAAATCTATTCGATTTTACAGCTTACAGTCATATAGACATGTTGCATGTAATTTAGGTACATGTTGTTTATAACGGAAGGCACTCTTGTTTTTGACAGTTGCATGGATATATCGTAAGCAAACATGCGACGTGTTACATATCGAATACTAAATGTCACAGGCAAAATGCAGGTGATCGCGCTGCAAATTATATATATAAACCAGCGGCGAAGTTATGCCAAATGCGACACCTCGATGCGTTGGTCCGTTGCATGGCATGGACATGTCAAATGAAAAACACGAATTGCAAGAATTGCTACCATCTCTAAGTAGGTATACACATGACATATGGTGCAGCTACCATCGTTGCGACATATGGTGCTCGATCGTTGGTTAAGGTTACAAGAACTACAATATAAGCATCTTCCGTTAAAAAAATGTTTCGTAGAGTAATGAAACCCAATTTTGTGGATTTGACTTTGAGAGCCAAAGCCGGATGGAACCTTAACCCCTTAAAATTTACCGTTAACTTATATCTTGATACCTGAGAATGATCTTAGTTCTCGGCTCTTAAACAGTAAATGACTGGTCGGAAAAAAGGATTTTTCCGTGATCTTCGCGGAGTATACCAATTAATACAGAAAATAGTGTTTGGAATATTCTAGAACATTAGGTTCAACCACGAAATCTCACAAAATTTTGCATTATTTCTAGAAGCAGCTATGCTAGAAGCATTGAACTCTATCCCGGTCCTGATAATCAAAACCAAATTTTCTTCTTTTTTCACAACAAATACTTAACATTTTGACAACAAGTATACTTAACATTTCTAGTGACTTCTTTTAAAATTAAAACTGTTTCTAACAAATTTGGAAGATAATTTAATTAAAAAAAATGACTTCTGCTAGCTTCTGTATTTCCGTGGCCACGGGCTTTTGGCTTAAAATTTCTTTTTTTTATAATTAAATTTGGCAAAACTGATTTTTGCATAAAGTGTGCTAATGCTGTTTAACACTGTATGTAGATATGTACATGAAAGCTCTCGCGACACAGGATTGATTACCTGACGGCTGACAGATGAACAGAATTTACATCTCTTTTGAAGAAGACGTGGTGGGTGTGGTGCAGAGGTAAGAGTTTGCGCTATTGGGGAATGGGTTCGAATGCAAGTCGGAATAAAAACAGCTCCACGAAGGAGAAGAAATAGTAAGGCTTTTTGAATTGTCTTAACTACAGAGGAATCAGACTGCCTTAAATTGCTTATAACTTATTTTTTGCTGTACTACCTATATGTGAACGCCTATAGCTGTTTGTCAACAGCATTATAGGTCCATATCAGGTTTGGATCTATCGAGAGACCATATCAGTGTTGTTCGGACCTATCGAGAGACAACATCTCGAGAAGAGAGACAACATCTCGAGAAGAGAGACATCATCTCGAAAAGAGAGACAACATTTCAGCACTTTGTCCACGATGCCAGTGGAAAACTCTCGCTATTCTATCATGATCAGTCAAGACTCAAGATTTCACGTAGATAACCCTCTAATGAAAAATAGAATGATTTAAAAAAGGCGGCACGCTGTTATGTGACCTCTATAACATCATAGGAACTTCAGAGAAATATGCAGAACTCCCTAGCCAACACCAGAGGCACAATCTTTCAAAAGTTCGGTCGACATATCAGTAAAGCCTTCGTGAATATTGGGAAGGAAGTGGCTAGCAGAGGCTTAGCACTCATTGAGGGCGAACCCAATTATATTCTGATGTCATCAAGAATAGACACCCAACACTGTGTACACTGTGTACTGTGTACTGTGTGTACTGTGTACACCACAGTTCCATTTCCATCCAATGACGTCAAATTTACAGTAAGGTCTGTCGAACAAATTTTATAACAGACGAGTGGCGTAATATTTATATTCTTTCATTCAAGATACTGATCTCTGTCAAGATTTTGAGCAGGAAATAGCTATCAGTGTCAAATATGATTTAAAAAGAGACCACTAGATGGCCAATATGTAGTTAGGGACTTTGTCAACCTGGCTTTTGCTAAAAATTCTGATCAAATTCTGGCCAAATCAAACAAGGGTTAGGTCTTGTCATTGTCAGTACCTTATTCTTCGGGCTAAGAAGGTAATTGAGTAGCAAATCTCTCGAACAACAATTTTTCAGTGCTGAGTAAAGCCCAGCTTAAACCAAGACTTGTTAATCCCGTAAAAAAACCCAGTGAGCAGTTTTTCAGTGCAGAGTTAACTCTTTCAGCAGAGTTGTCAAAATCTTCGACTCTCGAAATGATTGACTCTCCCAACTCTCAGTTCACATAGAAAAACACAGGAAAAGAAATTCGAGTTGTTCTCAGATGTCATTTTCTTAGAAGAACGCAAATCAACTGCCATTCTACACAGAAAAAACATTCAAAGAAGTTCATAGTGTTCACCAGAGTTTATCCGGGATTAACTCATTAAATCGGGCGAGTTAAGCCGAGATTAACCCCGGATCTAAGGTTCGGAGGTTCGGAGTTAAACTCAGATTGATTGTCGGAGTTAAACTCAGATTGTTTAACTCCGAAACTCGGATGACCTCGCACTGAAAAACTGGCCCTTAGTCACAATTATAAGACCCTTACTTGCCGTCTCCATTCGATGGACTAATGCGTTGCTGATTTCCGCTTTTGGGAAATTACTGGAAAATAACTTAAACTAGTCTTAACAATTGGTGTGTTTACTAGATGTTTTCGAGTCGTTTTTCAGTCACTTTCCAATCGTTAGAGAAATCCGCAAGGTGTTAAGCCTTCAGCCCAATGAATCCGTTGCGTCCGTCACGTGGAAGTACATAACTGACAACTAAGTTGAATCAACACGTTCTTTTGGAAAAGCGGCCCATAGAAGAAGTGCGTGACGTGTGTCGCCTTCCATAAGAGCGTGTGTATTTCACTGAGTTGTCAGTTGTGTACTTCGACATAGAGGATGCAACAGATTCATTGGACTAAAAACTTTAATCTGACGAATGTAGACACCAACTTATCATCATAATCGTGTATTTTGGTGCAAAAGTATGGACGCTGTCAAAGGTGGATGAATATACGCTTTAGGCTGTTTCGAAAGGACAATCCTTCGATTGATTCTTCGTTCAGTCTTGTATCAACCAGAAGAGTTAGAGTGCAACAAATACAATAACGCTGTAATGGCTTGGCTATTAGAGCGGATGCGTACAAACGCCCTGCCCTGAAAAATCTTCTCATTAAACCTACAAGGCTTCACCGCGTGCGGACCTGGAGCCGGCAAACAAGAAACTGAACTGGCTAGCGAATCTGGTTGTTGGTTGAGGCCCAGTTCCACTATGGACCGTAGCGCCACCTACAGCAAAGTTAAATAAGTTAAGGCGACGGACAATTATATCAAAGTTTGAAAATCCTTCGAAGAAGACGCGGTGGTTGCAGCGGTAAGTGTGTCGGGGTATGGAAAAGGTCTGGAGTATGAATTTGAGCTGGAGTTTTAAAATTTTTTCACCGGCTCTAATTTAATATGTCGCGTTAAGTTCATGGATAAATCTACCCAAGAAAGAATAGTTATGCAAATGGCTCAACCGTGCGGTAGCGTACATCTGCCATGCTGGAATTCCATTACAAAACGTAACGAAATCAAGGATTATGCCGGACTATGCCAAAAAATCAGGTTTTCAGCATTGTAATAACTGCTTATCGAAAAAACAAATGCATAACTCCCCCAACCTTAAAGGTATCCTTTTCTTGAGGTTTGACTATAAATCTTTAAAAGTTTGTAATGAAAACCATGGAATCAAATGAACCATATGTTTTTGAAGTCTCTAAGCGTAAGAACAATAAATTTTTTACACCTTGAATGAGTAGATAAAAAAGCCTTGAGATAGGTAAAAAAAATAAAATGTTTAAAAAAGCACTTGGTAGCACGAGTCTCACTTTGAAACCCCAAAAATTCATTGACATATTTTGAAGAACAACCACTGGACTGCAAACAAAATTATATAGACAGACAGCAAGTCGCGCTCGCTGTCAATAAGGCCACCTTGGAAGGCAAACATCATTACAGTCATTCATTTAACCGTGGACAACAATTGGAAACCACTTATTAGTCGTTCAATCAGCTAAATTTCAATTGAATTTTTACCGAATTACGCAAAATTCAACACTCTCTGATGGCTGGCCGCCAAGAATTCGTCAGATCCATTAAACAGCGGCGGGCAGGAGAGGAGGCACAAGAAACTAACCATCATCTTCGTGAATAGCCATATGTGTAGGTAGGTAGGTCTAGGTACATCTACCTCCGGCTTAATGGAATGATCAAATACACAAACTAAGCAAATCTTTGCCACCGAACAGGTACACAAGTAGGCAAGGTATACGAGTATGTATCGGCCATTTGATATGAAAGCCAGTAGCCGACCTATTATTTGTTTTAAATTTGTTAGCCCACAAACCTTAACCCATCGTCGGCCGGTGGTGGTGCATTGGAGGTCTCCGACGGGTAACAATGGCACAAAGGGTTCCCTCTGACGATCTGACGAGCCCAAAAAAAGACGGAGAAAGGAAGATCACCTACTGAGTGCGTAAAGCGGTCATCATCACACGCCGGAATAAAGATGCACATTAGTGAGCCATACTAGACGCTATACTCGCCTTTTTCTATCCGCTGTTTTTTTTTTATTTACCCTCGTTCCGAGTGTTGTATAGACATTCCTTTTACCATTCCGAATGGAAATTGACAACAAAATGCAGCTACACACAGATACTATATAGAGATGATCAGTATTGAAGAGTTTGTTTGTTTGCGTGTTCGGAAGCGCGCAGCGATGTACATCGCCGACCTCGACTTTTGTCTAGGTGTGTTGGATGGAATCGCAGCATCCGCGCGGAGGCCAGGGATTTGTTTGCACACCTTATTAACTTTTTATGATACATGAGAGGCATACACGCCGGCCGTTGCGAGGGTATACACTAAAAACAGCCTTCGCAACGGTAGTGAGTCGGTACCCGAAATATAAATAAAGTATTGGCTTTATTTTACAGCCAGACAAGCAAACAGTTCTGAGTTTTCATCCATCGCGTCCGTCATCCAAGGGATAATGGACCGACAACACGGTGGTCGGTTCATCTGTTTGCGATGATGCTGCTGAGTGTGTTTTGATTTGGAAAACCCCTAATCGATGAGTTTTTGTGTGTCGCCCGTATTTTCCAAAATAAGAGTCCTGCGAAAAAAAAATCCTTATTTTGGTTAATTTTAATGTTTGCGAAACCGATTTAAGGAATTGAGGCAACGGAAGTTAGGGATTTGTAAGGAGCTAAGTGGCCACCTTTGAAACATTTTGAAAATAGGAGTTTGCATGCTTGTTGTTTTTGTATCTCGAACAAATAGGTTAAGCATGTGGGTTTTTTGTTTGACAATAAGATTTAGAGACTCTGTTATCTGGCGCCCAATGCCTAATTGCAAAACCAGCAGCGAAAACTTTTAGAAGCCAGGGGTTTGGTGTGTGTCGTGTTTGATTTTTATACCCGACCCAGGGTATAGGTATTAATTTAAATGTATAGTTTGTAACACATTAAGTAATCAGACTCCGAAGACCTTTTAGAGGTAGGAAAGAGTGCGGCAGGTGAATTGATTTAGCCATGTCCGTCCGTCAAAATGCCTTTTGGTTCGACAAGGTTCAACAAGGCATAGGAACTCAAACTTTGGTGTAAATAAATTGCAATTAAAAACCTTTAACATAAAGAAAATGTCCACAAAACTGTCATTTTTGCAACAAAGCCTGTTTAAAGAATATGGGTTTAACGGTTTTAAATTAAGTACAATTTAGTTGTTAGTTATGTACTTCTCAATAGCCTCGCTGAAGGCTTGAGAATTAATTTTTCCGGAGCTTGACGATTATTTCTTTTTTTCACTCCTCAAGGAAAAGCTTTGGCACCTATTTTTGCGCGATGAGGGCGCACAAAAGCGAACACCACCAGGAATTAGTGGTGGTGTTCGCGAGGAGAATATACAACTACAAACTCTATGGAAAAGGAAAAGCTTTGGTCCCCATGTTTGAACGATGAGGGCGCAAAAAAGCGAACACCACTAGGAATTAATGGTGGTGTTCGCGAGGAGAATTCACAACTACAAACTCTATGCTTTCTTTCACCTTTCTTTCACCTATCACCTTTCTTGAAAAAGCCAAAACACAACGACTACGTTGGGACCCCCACCTCAAATAAGTAGACATTCCAGCCTGCACGTTTGTGACAACCATCACAAAGACCGAATCTTCGTAGATCAACCCATCGCGGATGTCTAAGCGCTTGGTCTGATCAAAGGCCAAAGCAGCGTGAGCGTCTGGATTGTAGAGGCTGCAATGCTACAGACAGGAGCGGAATTTTCAACTCATTTATCTCTCCGAATGAAGCCTGTGACACACAACGAAAAAAAAGGCGCGGCAAATAACCGCAGATTTACTTCTGCTTGCAGGCACATGAACAACATTTTCCGTGCAGCTGCAGCTCCTAGCGGTTATTATAAAAAGCGTGTTTTTAATCATTGAAAAAGAAGGCTTTCAAACATTTTGACGTTAGCTTAGCCGCAAATTTCATCTTAAATTGAAAAACTTTGTGTCGTGCGTGCAGCTTTAAAGTAAATAGAGTGGCACAACAGCTCGAGGTGAACCAGGACCAACTTCTCAAGAATGAATGCTGGTGTGTTGATTTCTTCACATACAATGGGACCTACAATTTTTTGATGAACCTGAACCTCACTTTGAGAAGTTTTTCAAGGCAAATGATACTCTCAACGACGCAGCTTTAAAGTGTCGCCGTTTTAAAAAACATTTCACAAATGAAATGGAAAATACTATAGCCGCAATTGTTTGTCGCCTGCTATACAAATGCTTCAGCTGATTACTCCACTATTTGATCACATCTTAGGCGTACCCAATCGGAAAAATTTATGGTGTTTTTTTCATTACAACCATGACTGAATGTCGGGAAAAAATCCACAACTTATAGGTACAGTAGTTCCTCGATAATGTGAACTAATTAAAACAAGGTGTTTTCGGATTTTAGGGGGATTCTCATTACTTAAACTTTTTTTCAATTCCAATTTAACTGATTTCAACATCTTGTGTATCCATTTATTACAGAAAAAGTGTAGAAAAACTATGTAATAAGTTGATAAAAATACAACAGCAAAAAAAGTATAAATAAAAGTTATCAAACTTTATCTCAAAAAATATTCCATTCGCTAACAGCGTCTTAGAATTGATTTTTATTGCTATGGCTTTCGACCTTGACACAATACACTTACACTTTAGGAAATCTTGCATTCGGCTCCCGTAAAATTTGCACCTATGTCAGGTACGTTGCTAAAAAACGACGCGATTTTTGTTTAGGTGCCTTTGTCGCTTGAATTTAATTTTAACATTATGTGCAAAATGACGCACATAGCTCACTGAAAAGAGATCATGAAATGATCATACAACTTGCAGCTGGTAGTATTTAAGTCGCAGCTACATTAAAAACCTCTGAAAAAGTTTCGAGACAAAGAACAGTTCGTTTACAGTCGCAGACAAACAAGGCTAGAAAAATATAAAAACTTTTACAAATTTATTTCACATTACAGAAGAGTCAAAAATTTCGAAGTTCAGATTATAGAGATGACAAAGTAAGGTTTTGCCAGTTCGCATTTTGGAGAAATTCTCATTACCGGGAGTTCACATTATCGAGGGACTACTGTACTTAAACGATCTGGATTTGATGTGGAAACTTACCTCAAAACTTAAAAATGCATGTCACTCTTCTGTCACTTACATCGTTTAGTCTAAGACGGCATAATCAACCATCGAAATCTTATTTTAAAGCGAGTGCCACAATGTCACTCAAGCCATTCAACACGATCATTTTTGTCCGGTGAAAAGAGGCGTAAGGAAACGTTGCAACGCGCGCCGTATAAAGGACCTCAAATTAAGCATTTTTAAGAGCTGACTAAAAAACACTGCAAAAAGCAGTTGGTAACATTAGTGAGAGTTTTCATATTAATGTTACTTTTTTCTGGTCATCTTTATTAAAGTTATCTTGAAGCAAATTAGAGCCTCAGATTTCATACCACAAGGAAGGTACAGCAATTTCTATACAATTTTAAAATAAAAATCTGTTGTACACGTTGGAAGTCAGGTAATGGATGAACATTTGTTAGGCCTCTTACCTCAAGTATAAAGGTTGCCATTTGTCAAATTCGCTTAAAAAATCTTCAACCCAAATCCGTCGTCTATTGCGCTTGCTTGCAGGGCAAAATTAAGCTCAAATAATTTTTTATTAAAGATCCATAAAAGTTTTCTTCAGTAGGTATTAAGAATTATAGCGTTTTTCATTGAAACTTGAAAGAATTGTTCTCAAAATCGAGAACTGCTCGTTTCAATAAAACATGCTTCCTTGTTTGGTGGCAAAATAAATCACACACACGGGCTGGCAACCAAGAAACACGTCCGCACATTAATTCGAAACACATAAAATTGTTTTGATTTGGCGTTTGACAGTAGAAATATTTCCATGTGTAGGTGAGTTCTGATCAAATCTCCCAAGATCGGGAGATCGCATCTTTCGTGTTAAGAATTGATCTAGAATTGCTCTTTTATTTTCAATGAGACATGCAAAATCAAAAAAGATCAAATCTTTTGACAGAAAGAGCAAATCTTTTCTTCAATGAAAAACGCTATTAGTAAACTGTTAAAAGACTGTCAAAGTAGCAATTTTAATGCAATGGCGGCGATCCTTCATCTATGCGTCAACATTTTAAGAAAATAGTAGGTAAGGAGTGATGGACCTACTCTATTGGGCCAAAATGAAAGCAGGGAATATACTTAATTGCACCTATATAAACAAATCAAAGCCACACCTCTACAGCCTAAATTATTTCAACCAATATTTTAACTTTAATCTAGCAAATCGAAAAATTGTACCACATAGGTACATAGTGTGAGTACCTACCTACCTATATCTAAAACAAATCCATTGAATGGTTCTCATCCATTTGCCAAAGTGTTCGTGATTGTGTGCCAAGGATGGATGCAGAAAAATTTAATTTTGTTGCATTACAAATTGATTTAATTAACGCTACTGAGTCGTGCATATACGTACGCCATGCTATGAAAGTCTTCACTCTGCGCAAAAGTGGGCGATTTATTATTTTGCGCCCAGTTATAATAACTGCACACCTAATTGCGATTTGTTGCATTAAATGTGCGATCGTGCTCTTTTGCCGCGCTAAGGAAGTGGCACACATAATGCCGCGCAAAATGCATTTGTGTTTGTCTGCAAGAATGTTTTTTTTTTCAATTTACAAGGCGCATCCTTTGAATGTGTTTCTACGACCAAAAAAAAAACTGTTTGTCAACGAAATAAATGACGTCGTAAATCAAACTCAAGACATCCCTGAGCTGCAAACAACATTTACAAGATCCGAACATAATCCCCCCACTACACGAAATAGCTCGGGGTCACTAATGAGAAGCGTGCATCAGGGTTACCCGCTGGTGGTATTATGGCAACATTACCACAATGACTTTTGGGTGAACATGTTTGCTGACAGTTCAACATATGCCCCTTATTAGGGTATTGCTTTGAGTTTTTGACATTTTTAAATAAAGGCTGAACTGATTTTCACCATAACCAATGCGAGTGCACCTTTTATCTCTCGATAATATCTAATACAAGGGGTAAGTACAGTGATCGATGCGTACATTCAATGAGGTATTTTGGGAATTTTTATGGTATCCGGCGAAATGCTATAATCGCGTGCCTACTGTCTGTCACATGCAGCAGAGATATATGCTCGGCTACAATGCTTGTGGCTGCCACTGCCATGCAGATGAGAAACACTTGTCAAACCGTCTGTCTATCCCCCAAATATCAATCGGAGAAGATTAATGAGACAACACATAAGTTCATGACATTTGGCGTACGCTGTAATATTGTAACACGCAAATAAGGGATAATCTACTACTGTTTGGTTGGAATGACAAAAATGTTTTGGAAGTTGCCACTTTCGATGTATAGCAGGATACTTTAATCACTTGTTGCGCTATGTCACATCCTCAAGGGATCATGAGGTCAGGAGGGTCATAAATATAGGGTGGCAGTGGCAGTCAGGAGTAATATAGGTTTTTTCTTCAGATCAGGCTATTCTAAGGTTATTTAACTTAGGTATAGATCGCTATAGTCGTTAAAGTATTGTTAAAAATGTTTTCTTCACCAAAAATCAATACCTATAGTAAAAGAATGGTAGGCGTTTCAAATTACAATGCAGGTTGACAAAGACATTCTATTATCCTCTTTACAAAACCGCTGTAAGGTGAGACGTAGGGGGAAACCGGGAGACTTTTTTGTTAAATCGTTAAGAAGCAATTTTCTGTTGCTGTTTTTTCTGGTGGAAAAACACATTGTTAACTATAAACGTTACACGTATGTTCAGTTCGAACAATTTGTTCGTGTAAGGATTTCTTGCCGTGACCAAAATTAGTTTTTTTTCTCTATCCTGCACCTAAACTTATCTGTCGATTTCCAATTTATTTTGCTCCCAAGTTAAGGGTAATTATGGTCATAGGATTGCAAGATTTGTGCGAAAAATGAGTAAAATATTTCGAGTGGTTCAACTCTCCCGTTTTTCCCCTACTATTATTTTTATTTCTATTTTTGTTTGTAAAGGGTCCACCATCTAACGTTCTTTTTCAACTAGTTCTTATTTCGTGAATGGTAGTACTTAGCTCATGTCTGATTTGACGATAATCAGTTTTATCCTTCCGCTGAACGAAAATGGTTTTGTATACGCTTGAACAACGCTGGGAAATATGCGTTTTCGCTTCGCTAATGGGGCCTGCGATGTACTTAGAGAAGATGTCGATTTTGCCAAAAAAATCATCTTTTCAGATGAAGCTCATTTTGATCTTGGCGGGTATGCAAACAAGCAAAATTGTAGCATTTGGGGCACAGAAAACCCGCACGCATACATTGAAAAGCCGATACACCCAAAACGAGTTACTGTTTGGTGCGGATTTTGGTCAAGAGGCATAATTGGGCCATTTTTCTTCGAAAATGAGCAAGGAGTGGCCGTTACAGTCAATGGTGATCGTTATCGGGCCATGTTGAACGAATTTTTGTTCCCAAAAATTGAAGAGGAGGATATTGGCAACATTTGGTTTCAACAGGACGACGATACTTGCCACACAGCCGAAGGCACGTATACTCGATGTTTTGCGCCCTGTTTTTGAAGATCAGAGCTGATGGCGTTTGGCCACCTCGGAGCTGCGATTTGACACCGTTGGACTATTATTTGTGGGGTGCCGTAACAGATCAGTGTAACGCCGACAAGCCAGAGACAATTGACGCTTTAACGGACAATATTCGTGAAGCCATTGGTGAAATACAGCTGCACACAATCGATAATGTGCTTAAAAATTGGACCGATCGTGTAGGCTACTACATGGCCAGCCGAGGCAGTCATTTGAATGAAATTATTTTCCATTATTAACCGAAATGATTTTACTGTCAAATAAAAAAAGAAATTTGAGAAAATATTAAGTAGTTTTTTTTTAATTTAAGAAATATATTTGGCGGACCCTTTTTATCATTTTGGAAGTATATATAAGTTTTTTTGTTTACGTTTATAGTTTAACATATATTTAATGGAAAACAAAAAACTCATATATATTTTACTAGGATAAAAGCTATATTTCGAAACGCTTAAATTTTAGAAAAATATCAATGTGTACATCTTTTTCTGACTAATTTTACCAAATTTTCACCATTTACCTACGTACAGACAAATCATTTTCCTACTCTGACAAACTCTTCGAGAGTATCATTTGTTTAAATTCAATATTTTAACAATAAGATTTTTTTTTCGTTGTCCAGTGAAAACTAAGCCTAAGATAAGCCTTTTGATCTTTGTCAACGTCTTGAATATCAATGCTCTTTCTTAAGGCTCAGTCAAATTTATAGATAACCAATTTGCCGTCTTATTTGCAGTATAAGACGGCGATAGTCCAGCGCAACTGACTGACAACGATAGTCCACAATTGACAATTATAGATTAGGGTAGGTAAAGGGGTTGAAAACTTGAACCAAAAACACTAATGGCGTATTCTTTTCAACACCGAATCGTGAAACTGGTGTGGAATACAGAAAAAGATTGTTCTTTTCACGTACACCTGAACGGAATCGTGCTCATGTCAATGTCCTTTTGAACTCTGAATTAATTCGGTGTCGACACCGAACTCCAAATTTCGCCACCGTCGTATTTAGCGGTGGAGGCTGGGTGTAGCTTTGATTGTGTACGTGAAGTGGCGTTTCGACTCAATTTTCATTCGTGATTTTTTACAACACGACTGAAATTAATGAAATATGAAAATGAAATCGATCAAAAATAACTAAATATCTCAAACTCAAAGCTATCAAAATTAATTTTAACTAAAAGTTAAAAAAAACCGACGGCAACAAAATCACTCTGCGAAACGAAAAAAAAAGTAAACAAAATGAAGTCAAAACAGTTGGACAAAACGTGATGATTCCACTGGTGCGGTATTTGCCGTTCTGTACACAATGAAACCGAGTGTAAATCAGCGTGTAATCCACGCTGGAATTGTCGCTAAACCGAGTTTTATTTGACAGTTCAGTGCGGAAGTTCGGTGTTCAAAAGAATACGCCATAAGAGAAATCTATCTCAAAGTTAAACTCTGAGAGCTTAATTAAATTTTGTAAATCCTACAATGACCTGCCAGAGAGTTCTTGTAAGTTTTGAAAGGAGTATACGTACCCCACAAGCAGACCATTAGGAATGCAGTAGAGTGGGAGGGTTATGACACATCACTTCAGATCATAACCTCGCGCCTAAATGAAAAAGAAGAGGAAGAGAGAATTCTGTGTGGAGACAGAAAAAGTGGATCAGCACAAACTCTGCAGATCAGCCATGCTGTGCGTTGAGAGTTAAAAAGTGGAATGCCTACTGTATAGATGGGGTCTACCTCACTTTGTTGTAACGATGATAATTTTTTACCCAATAAATCAACCCTTGTGTGGCAGAGTCCTACATTGAGGCTTCGATTCGAAGAGTTTGCCGAATTTCGACGGAGATTTAAACAGTCACCAAGCACTGCTCGCTTGATTAAAGCAGTTCTTGCGTTGTGTAAAATCAGTAGGAAAATATCAATCCCGCCTGGAGCTCGGCTTTTTTTTTTATAAAACAATCGCAAATTAAAGGATTGGTTACCCTTTTAATGTTGATTTATACCTTATGCGGAAAGGATAAGAAGAAGAGGGAAAGGAGGAGAGGTACCGGTGCACTCTTGTTTTGAACAGTTGCAGATTGTATTGCGTAGGAAAGACTGATCGTGGGAGCACATTCCACATTCGAACCTCTAAACTTAACAGTACGTCCGAAAGTGGGCTCGAGGGTAAGCTGATGTGGATTCTATCTTTGGCGAGTATTAGAGATAGAACGTCTTAAGGGTTGGAATGCAGTTGGCTAAAAGCGATAGAACAGTGATAGGCAAGAGACATTACGTCGATGTTCTAATGAGTCGATTGAGTTCGCAATATTTTTGTCTCCAATGAGTTTTATCTCGCACTTTTGTATCCTGTCTAGCGGGTGCAATGTTGTTTTAGGAGCACCAGCCCAGGCACGGGAATTGTATTCCAGCTTAGGGCGAATGTAGGCCTTATACAAAATAGCCAACTCATGGGGGTGAAATATTTCTTGCATCTTTTAAGGAAAACTATAGGCATTTTGCAGCATTCTTAGCGATTTCGAATATGTGATTATTCCAACTAAGGTTTTTATTGACACACATACCGAAAATGGAAAGCGTTTCAGTTTCGTCGATGCAAGTGATAATGGCTGAGTGTTACGGCTTCTTAAGAAAAGTTCCGTGCCTCTTTGCATTAACAGAAGAGCAATTCTTGGTGTGTTTGTAAAGAGACGTATTGACGTGTAGTGCTTTTACCTTGGCTGTAGCTTTCAGACCAGCTGTGGGTAAAGTGTCAATGCGTCAATTTCTTTCATATTTACATTTTTTATTTGATAATATTGATGTTAAACTGTTTATTTTTATACGTCGACTTTGTTTTGGATAAGTTAAAATCATATTTTCACAGAATTTTTCTTAGGGCCTGTTGTCAGGCCTCACGTATACGATGGTAGATTTTTTTAAGGTGAGCACTAAAGTGTAAAGCACATCAGTGACTTGTGGCTAGCACATCAATTGTCAACAAATCAGTTTGCCATCAGACGGAAACGGTCTAACTATCTTTGTACTGCGCCCTTTGACAATTTTGACTCTCTTTGCCAGGCATTCTGTAAACAAGAGGGTACAGAAAACCAAAACTTTGCATTTGAGCTATGCTTTGCGGTTGAATCATTAGCGGACTCCGTAAACGTACTTAAATTAAAAAAATTTAATTTCATCATTTGACAGTAGCCCTCCATATTCGAAAGCTGCAATAGTAAAATAATGATGTCATACGGATTCAAAGACACAGCGGCTTTTTTTAAAGTTCTTTCAATTCTAGCTTCTAGTTACAAGATATGTATTATGTAGTTACCCTAATGAGAACCAACATTTATTAACGTCTCCTTACCACAGGTGGGGGGGGAAACTAAGAAAAAGGTAACCTTCTGCTTTAAATACAAAAATTATGCTTACTGTACAAATTTACTAAGGCCAGGTGTTATGCTGTCATGAGAAATGAGAAATTGGTCGCACAAAATTTTCGAACAAATTTTTGGTTCTGAACGTAACTTTCATCGATCTGATTCCAAAATGTCGCATGAGCCCAAAGTCTTGGAAATCGATATTACGCAGGACGTGTCGCAAATAGATCAAATATAAATCAAATATTATCAACACTCTTATCGCGTCACCCTGTCTATTGTTATGTTTCTCACATATACTCCCTAATCTTTCACTTGCTTAATAGTTTTGTAGATACATTGTACCACATAGATAATGTTTTTTTTTTATTGTTCTATGCTATAAGGTATAAATTCTTTCACCTCCCTTGCTTCTAATTAACAAAACATCTTATGCTCACCCTGTGTATAGCTTGTGTGTATTTGTTACACTGCATTTTTATTAATTAAACTTTCTATTTCATGCCAAATTTAAATTCAATTTGTGTTTGCTGATCCCAGAAACAGAAACCTAAAAATACACACACAAGATATCCCCGATCGCCTTATGAGCAAAAGTATAAAATTGTGTGAAAACATGTGTTTCTATATAAAATGATCAATAGAACTGCACTGGGTGTCGCTTGCAATTCACGAAAATATGCAAACAAGAAATTGTGAACTTTTCTTCTTTTCACTTTGTTACATAAAGTCGTATGTAGTCCTATGAGTCTCTTTTTTTTTGTATGTGTATAGTTTAAAAAGAGCCAAAGAAGACAGTTTTGTCGCTTTAATTGGATGAAATGCTAAAATTGATTAATTTAGTTTAATTTATTACATGCAACATTAATAAAAGAACGTGTTAATTAAAGAAGCACGAAATATTTCTATTTTCATTTTCCTTTTGCTTTTGTTTTTCGATGCTATTAAAAATTTGAACGTGTAGGTACCTGCAACAGAACAGCTATTATTGTCATAAAGTTGAGTGCGTCGATAGAAGAAAAAAAAAATGACAGAAGGTGATGTCTTAAGATTTAAATGATTAAGAATAAAACTAACCTTTAAACCATACTTCGAATGAGTGATCAATGTGTTAAGTAGATTCATCAATATAGAATATAGATAAATTAATGAAACTGATTAACTTTTTTTTTAAACTATAGAAATTGAGAAATGTATCTAATTTATCATGCTTCATGCATCAGTACACATATAACTTCATTTGTTAGACACCGCTATAATGCCAAAGCCAAGTTCTCCATGAGACTATATACTGAAAATTTATTTGAAGTCTGTAGACACCCACAATCGTGTTCTTCATTTCATTAACCTACGATAACAAATGGTTATTGAAGTTTGAAGATTTGTCTTCAAAATGCACAAAGAGGCCCTTCAGCATTGGAAAACTTTAAACCATTTTTTCAGTTCCGATTTAACCCCGAGTTAAATCAAGATTTTTTGATACCGGAATAAAATTTACTAGCCCAGGTAGTTCAGACACAGGATCGAGAAAGATGGAAGGACCATTTAGTCACCCTCGCTCCGCGACCCTTTTAAAGGATAAGCGGCATTCGAAAATGATGAAGATGATGATGGAGGTAGGTTTTCGACAGTGCAGGGTTAATAAAAAGTCAATAAAGCTTTAAATCTTCTACTTTTGAAATCATTGACTGACATATCTCTGTCATTTCTTTCTAGAAAAAACAGGCAAAAAAGTTTGAGTACTTCTTTAGACTCTGTTTAAATGCCACTTTTCAAAAACACACTCAAAGCGCTTGTAACCAAGATTTTGTTTGATGCCGAAATAAAATGATTCCGTTATTAATCTAAGGTTACAAAGCCAGTAGTTTGTTAGTGCAGGGTTAACGTTAACCATGTTAAAAGCTCGAAATCGTCGACTTCCAAGAGCTTGACTTTCTTAGCTGATCTGTCATTTTAATTTTTAGAAAAAAGGAAAAGAAATTCGAATTGTTCTAAAGGCTAGAGCCTAAAATGTAATTCTTTTACAAAAACACGCCAAGAAACTGTCATTCGGGGGCAGCTGTGTCATTCATTCAGTTTCGAAAGGTCATTTGAAACAGTCATATAATGTCCACGGACACTATGACAGTTTTTTAAATGGGCATAATGTTCATCGGCGTTATGTCCGTGAACATTATCATCCGCTCTGTTAGGGTCTAGTCATAGCTATCATCGGATAGCATCATTGGAACAAATCAGTGGAACAATGTCTTCGGTTTTCTGACAAGTCATTTATAGCAATCATTGAAAATTTCTGTCAGTGCCAACAAACAGCTACAGGCATTTGAGGTTGGAGTTGATTAGAGAACGGAAAACTGACAGTTGAGAATAGAAAGAGAATGGAATACTTTTCAGTGGAAGGATTTTGTCGGAAAAACACAAATCAAAATCAGCTGTTCCTTGAAATTTGTTTTCTGGCAGTGAAATAGTGTAAGCGGGTTTACATAAAAGTTTTAACTTTATTTATTTTTTTTTTTTCATGGAAAAAATTCTGCAACTCATAAGCTTCATTTTGATACCAATAACAGCCTACATTGTTTGAAAACAAATGAAAATAAATTTTTCAATGATGCAATCCGATGACAGGCGACGATGACAATAAGAGCGTTGTCGGATGAATTTCAATAAATGGCAATGTATGGTGTGGTTGAGAATAAGGGCATTATCGCTGTCTCACACACCGCCGGCCTCGACAATTATTATGACGTTTTATTAAACGTTTTCTTGGGAAGCTAGTAGGTACTTGTTGTGAAGAATAAACTACACATGTGTAATAAAGTCAACACAATTTTACAAATGCGCGCACGTTATGTCTTGTCACTTTGCAGTCAAAACAGTCGTCGCGGTTTCCCGCTATCATTGTAAGGCATTATGTAACGATTTTCTAGTCTCGTATTGAAGTTGCAAATCTGGTTTTACGCTGACGTGCTTGCTGTAAAACAGACGTTTTAATTAAAGTAAGTTTTGAAATTATGTTATTACAATTCAAGGAAATTAAGGGCCTATAAACAAAATGTTGGGTTTGACTGTGCTTCCAAAAAAAGTCCTGCGTTTTCGGATTAAGCAATGAAAATTAAAAACACCTGACCTTTCAATAGGTAACAATTATTTACCCCCAGCATTTATGGCTTACAAGAAACCTCTGCGATGTAATAATCTTTACGTGCCCCAAACAAAGCCAACCATCCACAAATCGGGCCTAAGAGAAAAAAGATCAAACAAAAACAATAAGATTGAATGGATTCAACTAGGTACTACAGGGTATTTGTCTGTGCCAAGTGAGTCTCCACTAAATATTATGCCGGATAGCTACTTGAGGCCAATGTAAGTAAAGAAAGAAATACCTCAACGGGTTGCCGCCATTGTTTGTAATTACTTTATGCTTCGGGCATAATGTTAACTGAAGTGCTACCGGCACCTGTTGTCCTCATATGATCAGTCCCATTCATTTGTGTAAATCACATATTTAAGAGCATGAGTGTGAGTGTTAAAAAATTAAAAAAAACATTTTAACATCAACAACAACATCTACGATAAGTAAACTTCTGGCATCGGCCACATCATGAAGGAGCATTTTTAATTAAAAGTAAGCAATGTCCATATCGACTTTTCGTCTCGTCGTCGGTCGGTCGTTGTCGGTCTTCGAGATAGACGGTGTCATGTCGTCGACGTCTTCTTGAAAAGATGATGGCTTTCTGTATGCACTGCCATTAAGACAGGAGCCACTTTATTTATGTGAAAACGATGAATTGGCGACCAGTAGCTTAAGATGTCATCAAGTCTTTTTTTTTTCCTTGGTACGAAAAAGAGCAAGAAGGTAAAACGAATAAAGTGTCGGAGTCATCGCAGAGACTTTAGCGGATATTTGCTGCGTGGTGACGCCAATGGTTGGGGATCTTGGGATGCTTTGAGTCGCGATTCAGTTTTTATACCCCATCCCGTAGTTTAGGAGGTATATTAAGTTTGTCACATAGTTTGTAACACGGTGAAATAATAATGGTAGACCCAAATTCTTAATCGATTAATGTCCGTCCGTCTTTCTGTCTGCCTATCATATGTTTTTAGGGCTTAGAATTTAAGCTAGGGAGTTGAAATTTTGTACATGCGGTCTCCTTTTCATCCGAACTAGTACATGAGCTAAAACTTTTCAAATCCGCCCACAGACACGCCATCTACTACCTCCAGTGCTCTCAAAACCTTAAGACGTCTTAAAAGGCTGAAATTTGACTTTTATTATCTCCTGGTGATTCTTAGGTATAAAAAAATTCAAATTAAATCGATTGAATTCCTCTAGTGGGCGTGGCATCGATTTTAAGGGTTAATTTTCAAAAGAATTTTATTGAATTTTTTTGTTTTAAATCGAAAAAATTTTATTTAATACAATTTGTAGAAAACTTGGTTCTACATTTTGTTTATTGAAGACTGTGGTCCAAGTCCACATTTGGAGTCAGAATTGAAGAAAAACCTCCAATTTTCCAAAAAAAAAGAAATTTTTCCAAGAAAAAGAAAAAAACGAAATTTCTATTGGCTTGAAGCGTAATTTAGGAAAGAATAAAAAATTAAAATTAGCAGGTAAGGTAAGAGAGACTTCATTCTTAATTTTGTTCATACAAAGTTTTTATCCACGCTTAAAGATTATAATTTTGTTAATAACTCTGTACCTTTTTGAATTCTTTATTCAATTAATTCAAAATGTGGGTGAGTAGGTACACCTACATCATTACAAAAATTGTTAGGTTGTTCTTTATACATAACTTTTTCAACTCCAAAAAGATAAGGATTGAACTTTTGCGGTGAAAGTGGTTTCACTAATTCAACCTTTCTTGATGGTTGACCTTAGTGATAGTTCGAGTAAAAAAGGGATGCAAGCGCTTATCCAGTTTCACAACTCCACTGGTTGCATATAGGCTTCGATCTCATAACAATCTCAACACCCATCACAAACCAGGTTACACGAGTTCATTCTTGAACCGCCAATTCTACCACTACCACCTTCCTATACTATAGTTGTCACACACAAGTACGGTGAACGTGTTCAGGCGCAAAAGTGTAGTTCGTAACACAGTGGAAAAGTTCACTGTAGACTCCTACGCCCTTTAAGAGATTTGATCGAAACAGGAGAATCAATTAAACATGTCCGTCCGTCCGTATGTTAACAACTTTTAAGGTTTTAAATTTTGAGCTAGAGAATTCAAATTTGTTATCTGAGCCTGTAATCCTGCTCTACAGATCAAGTTTGAAAATTATTAAGATTCACCCAGCGATACGCCCACTACTACAGGTCTGCATGTGTGACCACCTCTTATGGTTCTTAACAAAACTAAAATCTCATTTTAACATGTTTCTGTCGTGTTAGCGCCCTAAATTTTGGCACGAAGTAAGGCTTTGTAAGGCGCCGTGGAATACGACCAAGCGACATAAGACCAAATCTCGAAATTTGGCCTTAAGTCATCATCATCATCATCATCATCATCATCATCGTTTTCGAATGCCGCTTATCCTTCCATCTTTCTCGATCCTCCGCCACCAACTCAAGAGACTCCGGCGCAATCCCCAGGCGGGACTCAGATAGGTTCTTTACCTGATCCCACCACCTGTTTCTTGGCCTACCAGGGGGGCGACGCGCTCGCATCTCGGCTAGCATGACCTGTCTAGGAAGTCTGTCCGGGGGCATGCGAACAACGGGCTCAAGACATCGAAGAATCGATCGCTCCACTCGGAGAAGTAGCTGCTCAACATTAAGATTCCTACGAATACTGACGTTTCTCACTCTGTCCCTTAGAGTAACACCAGCAACGCAACCCAGAAATCTCATTTCGGCAGCTTGTACCCGCGATCTAATTCTTTCGGTCATTACCCAAATTTCATGACCATAGATGAGGGTCGGAACGAACACTGAGTTAAAAACTGAGATCCTTGCTTTCACTCCAAGCTCAGCTTTCGTGATGGCCGGCCGGCGCAGTTCCTTTACTATTGCTCCAGCTTGGCCAATTCTACAGGACAACTCAGTATCACTCCTCCCATCTTTCGTGAAAAAGATCCCGAGCTACTTAAACTTCTCCACCTGTTTTAATAACTCCATTTATGTGCAGGGTACACTGCACAGGAGTTCGGGAAACAACCATCACTTCCGATTTGTTCACCTTTACTTTCATCCCAGCATCACCACAGACGGCTGCAAACCTATCCAGTGCTCGTTGAAGTTCCTCTTTGGATGATGCAAGGATGGCCAAATCATCTGCGAAAAGCAGATGGCTCATCCTGATTCCAGCCAATTCGAAACATTGCTCGCCAAGACTGCACCTCACCATCCAGTCCATTTATGCTTTGAAAAGGAGCGGCGACAGAACACAGCCCTGGCGAAGTCCAACGCGCACATCAAAAGGACGGGATTTGACGCCATTAATCCGTACACAGCTTCTGCAGTTTCCATACAAAGACTGGCTGGCTCTCAGAAGAGGCCCACTCAGCGTATCCCACAGTGTATGCATAGACCGGTTTGGCATATTCCCAGGCCTTCTCAAGAATAACCTTCAGAGTAAAAAGCTGGTCGGTTGTGCCTCTGCCAGGCCGAAAGCCGCACTGTTCTTCCCGTAACAAAGGCTCAATTCGTCTACTGTGGGACTATTCCCCGCCCTTATCTCGTCAGCAGGGGGAATGCCATCTTCAGTGCCCTGTTGGGGGTTGAGCAACTCCGAAAAGTGCTCTCTCCATCTGCGCAAGACATCGCTCTCATTTGAAAGAAATGTACCGTCCTTGGATTTAACCCCCTGAATGATATTTAACTTGCTTCCTCTGAGCCGGCGAAAGGTTTTTTTTTCACTTTTGTGAAAATGACATGAGACAAAATTTTATCATTTGGTATTATGACAATTTATAAAGTGACATAAGCCCAAATTACCAAAGTGTCATAAGGCCAAATAATACGTATCAAAATTGGAATATGCATGCTGCCCCCTTGCAATGTCCCTGCCTCCTTTTCCTTTACTTTCCCTTTGGTCTTAAAGAGCAACGTGACTTAAAGCCAAATTGGGCTTATGTTGATGCTTTACAAAAGTGTCACAGTGCCAAATGCCTGAATTTGACTTTATGTCACTTGCACAAGGTGACTTAGACAAAATTTTAAATTTGGCCTTATGTCGCTTGGTCTTATGTGACGGCACCGCTTTGTAATTGACTGTATGGTTGGCTGTAAAGTGTAAACTGGCAAACACCGAGTGTTTGTTCAAAACAAAATACAAAACTCCGGATTTCAATTAAATTTGTTTGAGCTTATTTATTAAACAAGGTTTTTATTATAGTTCAAATTTAATGTTTAAAAAGTTTTATAATTAAATGTTACACAATTAAGAAATATGGCAAACTACAACTTGACTTTACGGTATAGACTCAACGACTGTTTTTTCCCTATATTTCCTAGCCTTGACTCAGTTCTCAATTCTCAATTCTTTACTCAGAATTTGTAACTTTATTCAAATTCGGAACTTAACTTCTTAACTTTACTTTAATTTATTTCCGGACTTCTTTAATTTAACTCTTTTTACTTTTCAACTATGCTCTTCGTAGCCACATTCATACTAAATGTCTCCGCCAACTTTGTGGGCTTAGCTATAAAAAAATGATTTTTTTAGATTAAAAAGCAGGGCATTCAGTCCGAAATATATGTAACTACATTACACAAAGCATAAAAGCCATATGTAGGCGTGGCTTTTTATACTATCTAAAATCAGAAAGGGTAGGGTATTAATAATACCCGGATGCATAATACCCTACCCTACCCAATTTCCCAACCGGATCTTTAACTACCTATCATATTAAAACAAAAAAAAAACCGGAAAATTGGTGTTCGTGACGCAAGAGCATAAGAGATTTCCACCTGAACGAAACCGAAGATAATGATCATAATCTCTAAATTTAATTAGATCAGCTTGTATTTTATCTTACAGAGATAATTGAAAACAGAATGGAGCAAAACAGACGTTCTTAGACTTTTTCTTACCAGCGTCAACAAAAGATCTTACTTGTCAATTTCCTTATTGCATTGACACAAAAAAAGTTTGATTGAAACAGTGAAATTTATTTGAATAAATTAAAAACAACGTAACTGCAATGAATTAAAATTTGGCCCAATTGACTGGCCCATAAACCTCCCTACTGAGAAGCTCATACATAAAATATATATAGAAGCTTCATATGAATTAGGCTGTTACGTCATCAGTAATAGCATAGCAAAATGTGCCATAAAATTAAATAATGTTGACATTTTGCAAGCAGAACATCCAATAAATATGTCACATAATTCGTCCTTCATTTTACATTCAAATATATGCACCTATACATATGTACAAACAAATATACAATTTATGTATTATCCATGTGGCAGTATGGTGTCCTCCAAAAAAATGAATATAAATAATATTAAGGCATGAAACATTTAATATAGGTACACATAATATAAAGATGTACTGTGAGTGTCAAAAAAGTGTACACTTTCACATGTTTTTGCAATCTATTACGACGAATGAATCGTATATTTTATACTTGGTAAATAAATTTCAACGAAAAGAATAACAATAGAAATTAAAATAAAATATAACTATAAATACTTTATATTTAAAAAAAAATGGGAGTGCGACAATCTGCAACGTAACAACAACAACAAGTAGGGGAGAGCGGAGTTAGTAGACTCAAAAAAACTCACGCTATGCGGCATAGGGACTCGAGCCCCGTAGCTAGTCAAATAACCCCGCCTGACCGTTTTGCAATTAACAAGATTTTTATCAATGAAAATAAAAAAAAAATTTAACTAACAAACATTTATTTTAACAAGCTCATTATACCTATCTATTGAATACTATGGCTCGCTCCACTGGCAATAAAAAGAGGATCAGCGTAAACGGTTAAAAATAAATCCCAAAGTGGCTCCACCGGTCAAAGCCAAATATAGGATTAATATGACACGAGCGCGATTTTTCTGCCATTTTTGACTCTCAAAAGAGAGTGGCGATGATCCTAGGCTCCTAGGAGCGAAAAAAGATTTCCGTTGTAAAAATTTTAGTAGAAAATGTGTTTGCAACAGATTTGTCGTACAAGGACAGTTTCAGTTTCCTTTTTTTGGTTCTCAAACTGTTACAAAGATGCATAAAATAGGTTTATGAATAGGGCGAATGGGATTTATGAAAGGATTTATTTTTAATCGTTTGCCGAGAATTTAAATTTATATGGTAAATCGCGTGATTTGTAGAGGATTTAATGTAGACTTATATTAATCGCGGATTAGTGCCCGGTGGAAACATGGTATAACTGGGAAAAGATTTTAAGCTTGACGCTGAAATATGTAAGGAGAAAACAATAAATTATTCATAATTGCAAAAAATTTCTTTAGATATTTCTACCAACACTTGCACTACAGACTAGAGACTAAGGTAGGCTTAGCAAGCCATGTAGAATGTGCACGCACGAATTGACATGCATTTCATGTCACACTTTTGAAATAACCGCCAGCGAGTCGACTTACACCTGCACCAATTTAGCTCCGCTCTTCTAGTAAAAACGAAATCCAAAAGAACTTAAGGTCTAACACTAAAACCTATTAGTTTGAGTGGGATTAATCTAATGTCAAAATACAACGAAAACGCCAGTAAAGTTCTGCCAAACGCTTGGGGTGCCCTTCTCACACAATAGACTTAAGTAAACTATTCAAAAATCGCTTGAAATTTGTGTGTTCCTCACCAGCCAAATTTCCGTTAAATTATGCGTCAATTGTTTCACTGGATTGGGACTGGCTTAAACGAACAAAATTTAACAAAAAACTTAACGATATCGAAAGTATATTATCAAGTCTATTATTATGGTCGTGGCATACGAATTGCGTGTAATGGGACATTTCTGAAAGCCACCGCAGTAGCCAACATTTTCAGTTTGACGGAAACGTCAAAATCAAAACGCTCTTGGGCGCGTTCACCATGTAGATTTTTTTGATATTCAAAACTTTATATCGTAAGGTTGTTTCACAACAAGCGCGTCAGCGTCAAGCCCGAGCGGCAGCGTCAACGCGAGACTAGAAAAATGGTTTATTAATACACAATCAGAGCGAGAAATCGCAACGACTGTTTGGACGAAAACAGAAAAGAAAACATAACATATATTTGTAAAATGTTTTCGACCTTATCACACATGTATGGTTTATTCTTCACAACAACTACTTACTAGCTTTCAAAAAAAAAAGTCTATGCAACAGCGTGTGACAACTCACAACAGCGAGTGACACTATAATCGTCGACCGCGGTGAGTGTATTCGAATTTTTCAAAGAGGTTAGGCTAGAGACACACGGCGACAAAAAACGCGCGACGAAAAACAGCGCGATTTTCTGCAGCAAGCATACACAACACACGAATAATAATTTTCCGTGCGGCTCCTGTCAGTTTTGATGAAAATTTAATATTCATAGTTGAAAAAATTAAGGTTTTAAAGCTTTTTGTGGTAAACAAGGTACACAAACAATAATTTTCTGTGCGGTTCTTGTGAATTGTGGTGAAAATTGTAATTTTCATCGTTGAAAAAAACAAAAAATAAATTTTTTGCCGTGCGGTTTGAAAGCGTCGCCAAGCGGACAGTTTGAAGTTGTCGGAAATTGAGTCTCACGACTAATTGCCGCAGACGCAGTCGTGTGTTGTCTACAATATAAACGGTCAAGCTTCTAGCCGGACTGCAATTAATCGTGCGTTTTTCTGTTGCCCTGTGTCTCTGGCCTCAGAGTGCTAGACAGCAATGACGCCGGTATATTGAACAGCCTCATACATTGCCATTGATTGAAGTTCATTTGACAGCTCGCACGAGATTCTCGCGCCCTCTCTCGCTCTTGTTGTGAAACAGCCATAAAAAACGTAACGATACGGAATGGCAACGTTTGAGCTCGATGGAATATTTAAAGAATAAAATATCAGTGCAACCCTTTACTATACGCAAGGGGTTAGCTTGTGGATTTAGGATGCAAAACTGCGTCTGCAGTTGGAAATTGCCTGCACAAAGAAAAAAAATTATCATCCTAACAGTCAATGACATGAAGACTAGGAACTGTTTGTTATCGAGTCAAAACGGAAACGGACAAACTAGATAGAAATTATACTCTTAAGTTCTTTGGTTTAATCAAAAAGCTTTCCTATCGAACGTATCGTTGCTTATTTTCTAGCTTTGTGTTCATACTGTAAATTTTTGTAAAAATTCATTCGGAAAATGAAGCCTATTTGTTTTATTTTATTATTCTTTTAGTCCAAGTTTGTTTTTGTTTAACAAGTAGTCAGTACCTATTAAAATACTTTTTTTTAAAATCATAAATGCTTAAAGGGAAAACATAATGATGTTTAATGAACAAAAGATGTGCAGCCATACTTTTTCATAACGCGAATTGGAAGTCGAGCGTCGAGGTAAGGTGCAAAACCCATTCTTTATCGATTTGGACCTGTTGAAACATCTTGAAGCCTTTACTTGTTCTTCTTCAACAGAACAGACCGACAAAATTATTCTGCAATCGGGTCCAGACACATTTCCTGAATGTCTTATCATAACACTGTAGAGGTGTATACCACAGGTGGTTTTCTTATAAGCCAGTTCTTGATTGCCAGTTCGAATCTAACTGTAGCGAAATTTATTTGGGCCGAAAGAATTCCTTGGAAAGACGTTTTTTTTCCCAAAAAGCGAATAAAAAATGGATTATTTAAACCTTTCGTTTAAGTAGGACCGCCGAGAGAGATTGAATATTTGGGCTCAACCCAAACACGTAAGAGGCTTGAGACCAAATATTATGTGTCATTTCGAAGCTTATATTTCTTTTTTCGAAGATAGACATTGTTATACTTTGGTAGCGAAGCCAAAGCCAATAACACGTCAAGTCTTCACCGCTGCTTTCACGACGCGGTGCTGACGATATTTGACAAACAACGGTCGAGTCCGCTGAAGTTCCAACCAACCAAAGTGATGAAATGTCAGTTTTGGAAGTTTTCCGCATATGTCTATGCCCTCTATAAAAAAAAGTGCTAAGGTTTAAAGAACATCCAAAAACATGTTTTCCATTGACATAGAATTCATTTGGACCCATTCATTGTGAATTGAGTAAGATCCTTAAGATTATCGCCTGATTATCGTCACGCAACGATTTGATTGCCTTTTGTGTCCTATGAGCTTGTATGGGAATGCGCCCACATGCGCAACCGACACGAAACCAGAGTGCGGCAACTTTTAAATCTGTGTTTTGCGACAGATTTTTTAGTTGCTTGTTGCCATAAATGATGCCTTTTTCAACACATGCAGCTTTGTTTTTGAATGCTGCCATGAAACTATTGAATTTCTTTCACTTCCGTGCGCGTTCAGCGTCGCTTAATTAATCATCTCGACGGGCCTCTTTCTAATTTCTTTCAAGTTCTTAGGTAGGCTTCTATACGAGTTAACAGAAACATAACAAAACAAACTTATTTCACGTCACAGAAACGTTCTTGAAAATGAGTAATCCTTCAAGCTCTAATTTCTCATCGATGGTTTGTTTAATCAGTAGAACCCAGTAGGTAGCTAACTGCAAACTTTTTAATTTTATAACCGAACGCACTGGAATTTGAAAATACCTATCAGCTTTTTAACTGATTTCTTATGAGGCAAAGCAGTGTTGACAGAACATAGAAGTTAGCTCGTCAAACTTGTCACTATATGCTAAGCGACGATTTAAATTAAGCAAAATAATTAGCAGCCAGCTGTTTTCCTTAAAAACCCAAGTAGGTGCCAAGCTCAACTTTATTTTATAAACGTATTAAACAGACTAATAATATCTGGCTGATGTGTGAAAGAGAAGACGTCTAAGGCCTAACCTTGCCATTTTAAGATCTGTGATTTTGCAGTTGATTAGCGAAATTTTATTGCCTTCATAATTAATGAAAATATTTAATTATTTATTAATAAACAACTTCTATTTTTATAGGCCCTAAATGCTATACCAACCTGGATCCATCGTGTGACTTGAAAAAAAAAAGTTGTTCAAAAAATCTTCGTCTTTTTTGTGTGCGTGTGAATTGTATCCAAATGACTCGACTCGACAATGCTAAGTTTATTTTTCGTCAAAATCGTGTCTACGATTTTTTTATTTTGTATTTTATTTTTGTTGTAGGTTTCCCAAACTATAGTAAAGCACCGAATATACACACAGTTATTGGCTAAAATTAAATTAACACTTTCTATAGGAGATCGCGCGCTCACTTCACACCTAATTTGAGTTCTGTTCGAGTGTGCAAATCCTATTGTCTGGTATTGTGTTCCGGTTTTTTTTTTCTCGTCTAAAAAATTTGTACACTCAGCGCAGATGACACAGATGACGCGCCGGGTTTTGAATTATTGTGACAACCAGCGATCGTAGCTGCTATTCGCGCGAATAAAGGTAGATAGTGAAATTTATTTATTTATCCTTATGCGGTAGCAGTTCACTGATTCTCAATCAATCCGTAACTGATCGCCAGTGAAACGCATCTGACCAATGGATGTGGTGATCAAGTCGATCAAGTCTGCCACGGGTCTTGTGCACGCGCAACGATTGAACAAGCAATAATGTGAGTATAAATCGGAAACTGCAAAATAGCGGACTAATGTCAAATCAAATAAATCACGACGAGCAACGAGAAACGGCGATCACCGATCGAGTGGGTATCCAAATACTGAAGTGGCAGCCAACAAAGATGCTAATCGCGGCATGAGAAAAAATAAAAGAAAACCCGACGAGACGGACCGCCCTTTCCTAGAACTGTATTGGTTTGATTTGTGTTCGGAGTAGGCACACACATGTTCAGGAGCAAGATCACTGACGATCAGCCAGCGCCAGAGCACAAAAACCACACAACAGCGGCGAGCGAACAAGAAGAAAATGAAGAAAATCTGTCAGTAGCCATGGCGGGGAGTATCTATGAGATACACCATTGTCAGTCGTCCGTTGTGATCTCAAATGGTTTGGCAGGGTGGTGTTCCTTGGTGTAAGTGTATGCCTCTGTCATTTTCTGATACCATAGTGTGTGATGCAGGGCTCAAAAAGCATGTGTGCGAGAAAGCGGGCGGAGTTAGTTGTAGCATGGCTGAATGGCCAATCTGAACCAAGCAAGCGTATCTGTTGTGGGCGGAGACAATTAAACGCTTCGTATAATGAGCATGATCATAACAATGATCAAAGTGAATTGTACTGCTGACTGAAATGCTCATTAGTAGGGACTTGAAAGAGGCAGGTTCCTTTGTTACCTGTTCGAACAATTGGGTGAGGCGGGCCACGGACTTTAATCGTTTGAGGCATTCCGATGCGCTCAAATTGATCGATTTGATAGAGATAAGTTCATCCGTACACTGGGCTAAAAAGCAACATGGTGACTTGAAATTGACGAAAAAATGGAAAGGTAAGGTCACCTGTCCAATTAAGCGGCCATCAGCACGCCGGCCGTTTCTCGGTCTGTAATCATGGTTTTCAAAAGGAAGAATCAGGAGGTAGGTACCACATAGCTAAATAGGTATAAGATGGAAGAAAAGCATCCAACTCTTTTCCGTTTTGGTACCTAAGGTTACCTTTAAATAGGTATCTACCTTTCTCAGCTATTTGCCTTTATCTAATCTAAGATAGTGATACATAGATAGTGGTAGTTTCCTAGCGGCGCACATTGCAAAAATCCCACAGAGAGCAGTTTTATAAGGTCCTAACCATCCCTAGGGATGGTTTAATATAAAAACCAGAAAAAATCCTACTCAATTTCTGACAAAAGATTGTGTTGCCTTGACTATAGCAAACGATTCAGCTGTCAAATTTTCTAGTCGTACCTCTCACTTGGTACTTGCTTAAGTGAACTGTCAACAAAAGTTAACAAAAACCAAACGAAGTCAAGAAAAATGCTCTAACCTTTGGCGTACCAATTACGTGTAATGGGACATTTGTGAGGCCTGTTTTAATAATGTGTTTCCACCGCACATAAAGCAGAGATTAACATAGGAAGATTTACAGTTAGCCCCATAGTGTTTACACTGGATGAAGAGAGATTGCTTTTATTTTTGGCTTTTTTCAATAACATCCTGTGGTGTAAAATGGCAATGTCTGATTGTCTGGTTATCGGGTCCTCTCCTCTGCCAATTTCGTTGTACCTAAAACACGTTTTTTTCGGCATCTGGGGAACTCAGATATAATCTGTCAGATACAGAATCCGCAGCTTCAATGCTAACATTCACCTCCCTTTGAAAAACTGAAAATAAAGTGGGCTTTCAAATTTTTTTTCCAATGTCAATCTCACTTGACTACACTTAGGCAAAAATACTGCATAAAAAATTTGACCGTCCCACGAAAATTTTCATAAGTGGGCGTGTCAGTAGGCGAATTTAATTGTTTTTTACACTTATACATAGCTTTGGGACCTACAAAGCCCAGGTGTGAAGTTTCAAAATCCTGCCCTAAAAACTACCGACAGACAGACGGACGGACATGTCTCATTTGACTTACAATTCGGCCTCGATCATATGCCCTTAAGGTCTTGGTGGTCTACGGTGATTATTTCTCTATGTTACGAGCTAAATTTTGAATCAGGCTTAATGTACTTACCTCCTCCTATCTTATGAGATGGTTTATAAAAACTTGACTAATAACCATTTTCAAAATCACAAACGTGAATTTTTTTCAAATTTACTGTTCGAGAAGACAAAATTTTTGCTTAAGTTGTAGGTAGTTGTCTTGTCAATGGAGCTTGTTTTAACTAAAGTGTTGGGGCTCTTTAAAATACATTTGTATAAAAACTCGGTGTAGGTAAGAGATATATTAAATTATTTACCTTATCAGATCTCTGTTGTAGTGTGCTTATTTTAGCAAGCTCAATCTACAAGCAGAGCCTGTGCAAGCAATCTACAAAAATATGCTTTCATAGGCTCATCATATAGTGCTGGTGTTAACGGTTAGTATACAAAACACCATACACAAATACAAATACATAAAAAAAAGTACAAATTTATAGAAAGGAGAAGGATTAACGGAGCTAACGGAAGTAGACACCTAATTTAAGTTTATTTTTTAATGCTATTTTATCTAAATTAAAGTCTATGGTAGTACAATATGTATTATATAGTCTACTCATGCGGGTTATGGACTCATGCTTCCCATAATTTGTCCTATGTTTAGAGGCATTCAAAAGATGTAAGTATCGGAAGTTATAGGATCCTCCCCGAAACTTAAAAGTTACACAAAAAATAAGGTCAGGAGCATCAATACGTCCTGAGATTAGTTCAGATATAAAGATTAAGTCTTGGTTTATCGACCTTTGAGATAAGGTTTACATATATTGATTAGCTTTATGCGGTACTCGTAAGGAGGCAAGATAAAAGACTCTTCCCGAAAGGACTTTAAGAGCAAAACGGATAAACCTTCGTTGTATTGCTTCAACGATTTATTTGATTGAGTTGATATGGTGTCCACACCTGTGAAGCATATTCTAGATGGGGTCGGACAAAACTATTAAAAAGGGATAAGGTAACATGCGGATCATTAAACGCCTTCTACCATCTGTTTATAAAGCTTAACATGCGACACACGCACGCTTTTTCGAAAACGTCATACGTTGACATTTCGAAACATTAAGACTAAGTCCGTTCTTGTTGCAACATTCAACAAAGTTATCGATGTCAGCTTGGAGAAGAAGGCGATCATCTGAAGATTTTATTATTTTAAAAATTTTCATATCATTAAAAATCCGTTATTCAAAAAGTGAATAGACTATTTAGCTTAATTAAATATTTGAAATGTGTAGATTAGGTATTTGTTAGTTCCTTAAGTTTAATTGTTACCCAATTTAAATTATTTACAAAAACGTAAATGGAAACCACATTCTTCAGTAGTCGGCCCCCCATTTTTACTTCTGAAATTTCAATATTTTGACCAAGTCAGAAATGCAATTGTTTTTAATTTTCAAAATATTTTAATTTATGAAAACAATAAAAACTCATTAAAAAAAATGTTTATTATATTAAATTTTATTTTAAATTCAACTTCTGAGTTTTAGCTTATGAAAACCAAAAAAAAAAATTATTTAAAAAGATAAGACCCAACGAATGTTACCAACATAAAATAAAATACACAAAATATATGTTAGGTACTTTCTGACCTTATAACGAAAATATAAATAGAAACTGAAAACAAACAGAACGGTCACTGTTTCCATTTCGTTTCCGTACCTTACTTTGTAAAGGTTTTTCCAACCCTTTGGAGCACCACCCTTAAGACAACACCAGTTTTCGGAGATAAGCAAAACGTCCTTTCGTCCTTTTTCAAAATTCTTCATACGTAAGATGCACGTCATGCGAAGCAGTACAAGTGTAAACATTTTTGAAATCCGCCCAAAGACACGCCCACAATCGGTCTGAATGTCCAACTACCTCCAGAGTTTTCAAAACTGTAAGACGTTCTAAAAGGCTGAAATTACACATTTAGCATCTCCTAGTGAATGTAAGACACAAAGAAGACAAATTTAATTGGCCAACCTCCTCTAGTGGGCGTGACATCTATTTTAAGCGTAAATTTTCAAATACAGTTTACTCAATATTTTTGCTCGAAATTGAAAAAAATTTGCTTAATATCTTATGTAGAAAACGCTTAGTTCCACATTTTGTTCATACAAGACTTTGGGCCCCGCCTCCATTTGGAGGCAGAATTGAAGAAAACCCTAAAATTTTCCAGAAAAACTTAATTTGGGCTGGCCTTGAGCCTAATTTAGGGAAGCATTAAAGAAAAAGAAGCAGTAGCAAAAAAAAAGTAGTAGGTTAGGTAAACGATACTTCAGTCCAGACTTCGTTCACATAAAGTTTTTAGCCACGCCCCCTTTTAGGGGTCGATTTTTCAAAAATATTGAATTTGAACCAAAAAATTGCGTTTTTACGTACATTTTCGCTTCTATAAGCCACTTTCCGGATATAGTTTTGGAAACCACGTTCGGCTTTTTCTTTGGAAGTTTCCATATTTTATTATGCCCAAATTTAAAGCTTTTTTCTAACTCTAATTATAAAAAAAAACTCAAAAATTTAATGTAAAAAATGAACGGCTGACTTAACAATATCAGTCTTCTGAAGTCGGCCACTCATTCTTTCAATGCAATAATAGGGGGCCGACTACTGAAACCAAGCAAAAGAACATGGATGTCTTGTCAAAAATGAATGTAGGATGAGGTTAGAACCATGAAAAAAATGTCTCCTTAGGTCGGTCCCCCCTTATTTTAAATAATATTTTTCTACACTTTTGGGCAAAAAATAATGATTAAAATCTATAGACAACTCAATTAAAGTCACAAAATGCACCCACCGATAGTATTTTACTAGTTATGGGGGGTTTCTGCCACTATTTTTTTTTTTTAACTCAAAATGACATAATTATGCACCACTGCCAAAAACTCGAATCAGATTAACAATTATAACGGAGAAACCAGCAGCTGCATGGCATCACGACTTTGCTCACAGACAGGAAAATCGTTAGCTTTTTGGGGAAAAAAATTTCTGTGTGTATTTTCCAAACGCATTTGCTAATACGCATCGTTGTATGGCAAGCCGGCCGACTACTGGAGACGGCCGACCTCACATGCCATCACCCTACATCACCCTACTTTTTAGTTTTACTTGGTGAGAACGCAAGTGAAGATAAGATTTAACCATGGCAATAAATAATGGGGGAAAGCTTATAGCTTTTACTTTCAAGACTATTATTTCATGCGAAATCATATCAAAAGCCTTGGAAAAGCCAGTGTATATGCAATCAACTTCGTTCCGATTCTCAATAGTTGCAGAGCATTTATTCTTCTTAAAAACTGGCGTAATGAATGATCGCTTCCAAACTTCGGAAAATGCACCCAAGGAAAGTGATAAGTGGATCAGGTGAAGGAGAGCTATTGTAGGGGAGTTCTTACATTTTTAAGGACAATGGGTGGTATTCCGTCTGGTCCAGAGGAGTAATCGTCATTGAACTCGGATAGAAATCTAGAAACAGTATCCTAAATTTACAGGAATAATATTAAAATTAACTTAAGAGGGATTTACAATAGATGTTTGAAATAATGATAATCGATATTGAACGGCGCATGCCTAAACAATTCGGAAAAACTCTCAGCAAAAGAGTTGCAGATGGTATTGGTGTCATTTTATATGCAATTGTTGTAATTACTTGAAATTACCTGGGTAACCGTCGCTTTTCTTTTTAGCGTTTACAAATTTCCAAAATTCTCTGGGTTTGGTTTTAAACGAGCTCCTAATTTGGGACACGTAGATGTCATACCTATAGCTCATTGGAAAGCAATTTAAATTGGTTAAACAAACACAACTAAGTATCAAAATCAGTTAAACACAGAGTATAAATGTATTTTTTCCAAGCTCTATTACATCTGTTCCGCAACATTCGTAATTCATTTGTGTACCATGGAGAAATTATAAATAATTTATTAGCAAAAAAAAAGAATTGCCTCGACTTTTAGTCTAGGTATTATGTATATCTGCTATTAATTATTAAAGGAATGGTGAATAAATGAGTAAATTCAAAGTACCTATAATTTTTCATAGTGAAAACACATATTAAAATCCGTGTTCACACTAATATATATTTATTATTGCAAATTTGTTTCACTGGAAAATTTAAAAATTTAAAAAAAATAGAACCAACCGCTTAGGTTTTCAATAAGTTACTGGACGACACCGGTTCTTATAGGTCCGCATGTCCAAATGTATGTGCATCATGGTGGCTTACGTCGAAATGTATGTTGTCTTGCAGTGAATATAAACCGCAAATCTAAGTCTTTTAAAAAAAATATATGAACCAGGCCCCAACATCCATTCCCAGTCTCATGCATAAGATACAGCGAGTTTTAACAAATTAGTTGACACCTTTGATCTGTTGCGACATCATGTGAGACACCAAAGTGACAGACGCAATCAATTGCCACACATAAGAAAACAAAATGGGTAGGTTATACGGCTTGACTCGAATATCAAAGCATCAGACGAAGAACCGAGCATAGATGTGTATAAGGTTGCTATATACGCCAAGTGGTGCATATAAGAACGTTCAATGTTTGCTCTTGACAGAAATCTGAGAATGTGGCAAATTGGAGTAGAAATGAACAAGGCATCGATCCTTATTTAGATCTCATAGTCAATGATGACTTTTGTTATTGAACGATACAGATAGTTTCACTCAGCTTCCGGATGGTCAATTGTTCATAAGCGTCTGCTTGTCTATGGTGACGGGCTCACCTAGAACCAATTATTGTGTCAAACCACTTGAAAATTTTATGCAGGACCTGGATGACCCAGCCACTTGACCTGACTGTAACCATACTCGAGATAGGGTGTGAAAATACCCACACGAGTACACAGTGCTCTATCGAAAAAAAATTGTCAACACATGCTGCTCGTTCTATACCGAGAGGATACAAGCATCACAGAAATGGATCAATATTCGGTGTCTCTTTGAGAATATACTCAAGCATACACAAGGATCCTCAACCTCATCCTCAAGATCAAGAGGAAATGTTTCCTCGCCTGTGTACTTGAGAGTTTCTCGTGTTCGAGTTGCGATCTCGTCATGGTTCATAAATATTTTGGTGTGTAAGGCTGCGCTTGCTGCGGATGCTCATAAATTGCCAGTTTGACATCGGCTTTATTAGATGATGTTGTCAAATTTTTGTTAATTGTTTCTTCTACTTTTATTTATGATATTAATGCTGCTATATGCTCTATGCGTTTACAATGCGGTTAGTTATTTGTTTTATTCAACGACGGGTGACGGTGTTATAATTTGTCATTTTTTTTTCTTCAGAATTCCCGATTGTTCATTTAATAAGAGCACTCTAATACATCTATCCATAGGTTGCTATTGGACTTAAAAAATAGAAATGCTTTGATTATAGGTTTGTGTGCTACTCGAAGTGCATCAGGATAATGTAAAGAATGTTTTTATCTCCAAACCAATCTGAGACAGAGCCCAACAGACGATTTCAGAGTTGAAGTGCGAGTTAGGTCTTAGGTGCCTTTTCCTAAAAAGCCTAAGCGGAAACGCCTTTTCGGTTTACGGCTGTTTCACATAAAGAGCAAGAGAGCGAGAGAGCGAGCGAGGGTCTCGGGCGAGCTGTCAAATGAATTTCAATCAATGGCAATGTATGGGGTGGTTCACAATATCGACGCGATCGTTGTCTCGCGCGACGGGCTTTTCGAAAAATTGAAAAATCCTCGCCGAGGTCGACGATTATTTTCTCATTCGCTCTTGTGAGTTATGACACGCTAGTGAAAAGACATTTTTTTCTCGGAACTAATACTTGTTATGAAATTTAAACGATTCATGTGCTATAAAGTCGAAAAATTTTAGAAACTTGTATAGTTTTGTGTTACGGTGCAGAAGTATGAACCCTGTCAAAGGCGGATGAAAACACTTTAGGCTGCTTCGAGAGGAAAATTCTTCGGACGATTTACGGTCCCGTCTGCATAGACGGAGAGTGGAGGAGGAGATATAACATCGAACTGTACGGGCTGTACAGCGATACCGACCTAGCCAAAAGAGTCAAAACACAACGTCTACGATGGCTGGGTCATCTAGAGCGGATGGACACCAACGCCCCGGCCCGGAAAATTTTCGAATCCACACCGCAGGGACGGCGCGGTAGAGGAGCACCGAGACTCAGGTGGCGCACGCAAGTGGAAGGGGACCTCAGCCAACTTCGCGTGCGAAACTGGAGACGGCTAACTAGAGACAGAGCTCGCTGGCGAAGCTTGTTGGCTGAGACCCAGGTCCACCCCGGACTGTAGCGCCACCTTAAGTAAGTAAGTAAGTAAGTATAGTTTTGTCACTGTTCAGTCAAAACAATCGTTGCGGTTTCTCGCTTTCATTGTGTAGTAACAAACGATTTCTCTGTTCTCGTGTTATCGCTGCTGCTCTGGTTTGACGCTCTCGCGCTGAATGTGAAACGGTCATTACTTGTAGGTACAAAATGCGTTGTCCTTTGTTGGATACAATCTTTCTAACGAAAAAAGTCTAAAAGCCAGTGTTTGATAGCCCGATGGTTCTAGAACGGTGTAAAATACACAATTTTTGTAAGGGCATCCCAAAAACTAAGAAAAATCAATAAGCACAATCGGTAGGATACGGTCTAATCTTCGGAGAACGTAACCTGCCTGCTTAACTTAAAAGAAAAAAGAATGTGTGTCAAAATTTCAATACCTGATTCCGTTCATCGATATCTATCTACATTCCACTCTAACCTACCAATTATACTAGTTGGACATTATGTAGGTACATTACGCGTAGCCTATAGCTTAGCTACATACCAACCATATCACCTTTTAATGAAATCCTTTCTTCCTTATTTTCTTTAATGAATTCGGATACCAAACAACAACCGACATGGTATCTACGCCCAAAAACTAATTGCGCCTTGAGCAACATATCTACACTTTTTTTCTGTATTATTATTCTATTAAACCTTTAATTTTGTTGATTTTTCAAATTGTTATATCCATTTTGAAATAATAGCCAACAAATGGGAATACAAACAAACACGAGGAACATTCTGTGGCTAAGTGCGGCGGCCACCCAAAAAGTATATAAAAGGTATAGATAGATGTATGTATATCTACTTTGGTATGGTCAGTATTTAGCCGACACGTTAGAGAAAAAAAAACTCAAATCCGAATTAAAAGTTCAAATAAATTGTGTAAATGTTTCCTTAAACAGACAAGACGCTTGCGGTCCTCCCCCAACGAAATTTTGTTTTCTTCTTCTAAAATTTTTTGGGCGGAAGAAACTTTGGCGTACCTATGCCTTCACCACAAATTGTGAATGGAATTATGTTTAATCGCTAATTATTTTTTGTGTAGTTAAGACAAGGCGACTTTCCTTAATTTCAGAGTTTGTACTAAACGCTTGAGTTATGGAAATAATTACTGTGATTATTGCCCGTCGTTAGTTTGTAAGTTGATAAAGTAGGTAGATACAAACGCTTTTTTGAGTTGCCCAAAAACACATACATTTTAATGAAATACATGAAGAGAAGAGTCACGCTTTTATGGACAAATATTATAACTAGTCAAATATTTTGTCTAGTCAATGAAAGGTACACATTTTCATTTGAGCCTACAGTCCTTACATAACATTTTCCGATAAAAGTTAGTGAAATCTCTAAAAAGTTTGCATGCAAAGTTCCAGTCACAGGCAGTAACAGGAAACAGCTGAACAAACTGGATTTAAGTGACGACTGCCGTCATTCTACTCCAAAATTATTGAAAAGGATGAGCTCCCACAGGGCCACACGAATATAAATATGGGAGAACCAATGACCGATCACTTCAGGTATCGGTCAGAACTTCAGGTACTTGCCTCCCCCTGGCTCTATTCGATTCATTATAAAACATGTAACATATTTTTTTAAGAAAATTTAGAAAACAAATTAAGAATTTTTTTTGTCATGGTTTGCTCCCCTGGAAAAAATCCTGCGGACGCCTATGCGCATACACTGACGTGGTCCATATCGTATCGACGTGGTCCATATCTTCCAGTGTGAAGTGAAAAGAGATGCGAACGGGCCTACCCTCTACCAACCAAGTCATTTGCTGCGATATGATGCCGACCCCTTTTTACTATAGCTGTTCAGGTTCAGTCTAATGCTGTTGAGCACCTAAGATCGTCCTGCAATACATGGGCATCAGAATCATCTGAATCCTCTCACGGTGCTGGTGTCAGAATTTAGAGTGTCAAATCGTGTCAAGAAGTGTGAAATTTGAATACTCTATGACATTGGGAGGACATTATGCTCCAGCAACAGACATAGCAGCAAAACAAGGCGGATTTGTCAAGCTAGCTTTCTTCCACTTGCGTGCGCTATCTGAGTCTCAGCGGTGGTACTATGCCATGCCTGCGGGGTGGATTCGCAAATTCTTCGGACCGGAGAGTTGCTGCCCATTCGATCTAGATGTCCCATTCTGGCTAGACGCAAAAAGAAAAACACCCAATGTAAAAAAATTAAGGTGAATTGAAAATCTTCAACCGTTCTTTTCAAAGTTTTACCTACGGGCTTTTGCCTTTTGTTTCATGGAACGCAGAACTGCGTATATATATGGTGCACCAGGGCTTTTATATACAAAGGCTCATTCGCTGAAAGCCCTTCAATTCAAGCACGTAGAAACTCGCGCTGTTTAGTACCCGTGGCCAGATTTGGAAACACTTTTGCTTCAGCAACACACCACCAGTACCAAACAGCAGTACAAGTGATACCATTTTTGTCGCAGGTTTTGTATGAGCGGAGACACCAACTAGCAGTCCATAGAACTTTTAGCACGGCTGTCAAAATCTAACTTCCTTCACATTTTGGAACCAGTTTTGCCAAGCAAATCAAGTTTTTCAAAAATCCAATAGTTTTTGTAGAAGTGCAAACCTAGAGTGTTCCGATAGGGAAAGCAATTATTGTGCTTGTTCCGTTGTTTAAATGGACCCATCGTCCATCGAGAGGTCTGACAAACCCTCGCAGAGGTTGGGACTAGGTTCTTTTGTACCTGAAGAAATTAACACACGAGAGAAGTTAGCCCTGGTCGAGCTGTTACTCTTTTTATTTAAATTGAACCAAGAAATATTTTAATTTTTTGGTTCAATTTTTTATTTTATTTTAAATATTTTAATATTTAATATTTAAATATTTATTTTAAATATTTTAATTTTTTGGTTCAATTTTTTATTTTAAATATTTTTCCGAAGATGTGATCTCCTTTAATAGAGCACTTCCTTCAGCTGTCAGCACTACAAGAATAAATTGGGAAAGGAACAAAAACGTGAAACCTTCGAGAATCTGAAACACCACAGGAAAAAAGTTGAGGGAAAACAATGAAAAATCCTCAACTTTTGGTACAAACTTGCGCGATTTCAACGTTAGTTTTTGGCTTAAAAAAACAAATAAGAAGTGTTGAATCGGTTTGAAAACATCTAAAACATTTGGAGTTAACAATTAATTTAATATCTGTGTAATATTATGTGGCGGAAATATTGAAAAATAACTTTTTTTTTTGTTGTCTTTTTGTGCGGGCTGCGTAAGAGTTTTGCCAAATAAACGTTCATCGAATAGGTTCTGGGGTATTGCGAAATACTTTTTTAAAATTGTTTGAAATCGATTCGAAACCATAAAATGTTTTTATAGGCGAAAAAGCTAGTTCTCTACTAAAAGTTGAGGATTATTCATTGTTTTCCATCAACTTTTTTAGGTAGAGATAACGCGTTCATAAAAAGAGATGCTAGTGGAAGACCTCTATCCGTGTATTCTTTTGTGGGCGTACACAATGTTTCTACAACACAAACAACACTTTTCTAATCCTTTCGGTGTTTTATAATTAAAGTATTTTAAGCCTTACCTGATCAAGCCTACAACTTTCTCGTTCATCGAAACACAGGTTAAACATTTTTTTAAAAGTTATTTAAGTTTATGTGTAATTTATTTTTTGTTCGTTTTCCATACAAAAAAAACTTAGAGCATTGCTCGCGACATGTAAGGGCAGGGTCGTACCCTGCCGGTGAACCGCACACGGTTTTTTCTTTCGACATTTTCGTCCGCTAACATTTCAACTCCACTCTACGAAAAAAAGCACTCTACGAAAAGAACTCGAAAATACCATTAAACGTCAATCCGTTTAAAGCTCTATAGACCTTTTACCCCGGCTGTCAGAGTCTGACGTCTTTCACATTTTTCGACCGGGGATGCCAAGCAAATCGCGTTTTATACTGTAGAAGTGCGAATTACTAATAAACGACTCAACCTAGAGTGTGCGGATAAGGAAAGAAGTTATTGTCCTTATTCCGTTCTTTAAATTGACCTAAAAATTATTTAAATAAAACATGTAGAAAGTATCAAAAAAGTGTTCCGAAAATTTGATCTCCTCGAATCCGTGTACCCTTTTGTGGTCGTATACACTGTTTCTACAACACAAACAACATTTTTCATATCCTTTCCGTGTTATATAATGAAAATATTTTTAGCATTACCTAGGAAGGCTGATCAAGTCTACAACTTTCCTGTTCATCGAAACACAGGGTTGCATTTTTTAAGTAGTTATTTACGTTTATATGTAATTTTTGTTCGTTTTCCATATAAAATGGTACTTTGTTTGGCATCCCGCACTCGAAAATACCAGTAGACGTCAAACTGTTCAAAACTCTATATATATTATGTCAATGGCACCACTTAAATGCCCAAGCGTTAAGGTAGAAAGCTCGGTGCTGAAAAATTGACGATTCAGATTTAAGGGATCTGTCCAAAAATGGAAAAAAGACATGGTATATCGCTACGTTGTCCGCCCGTCCGCCCGTGCAATCGTGTTATAACATCTGAATGGTAAGTCGTAGAAAAACAAAATTTAGTCTGTTTTTAAATTACAAAAGAAGACAAAGAATCCAAGGAGGTATTAAATTACAGTTTGAAATTTCATAGAAAAATTGATTAAATGTTTTTCAATACTTTTTACAAGATGATAAGCAGGCAAGAACAAGAAAAGGGAAACTTAAGATAGGTAAGATACTAAAGTTCAATAAAAAAACAAAATGTTTTTCAAAATATTGAAAACATGTTGAGAAATGAAGAGTTTAGAATGGGTGACGTTTTTCAAAGTGTTTGAGGCCATAACTTTTAAACCACTTAGTGCACAAACACAATACTGAACACACGTATAAAGCAACACAAAGTAAGCCAAATGCGTAAGATAAATTTTTTAGAAAAAATTTTAATGCTGCCGTTTAACGCATTTTCGAAAAAAAATCGCAAAAAAAACATGTGTCCTCCCCCCCTTATCTCCGTTCTTGCTTCGACAAATCATATGAAAAAAATCAAACGTATCAGAAACTAACCAAAATTGTAAGGAAAATTATAGCGAATTATAAAGTTTCGAAAACCTTCTGAGATTTAACTCGAAAATAGAAAAGCATTTTCAAAAACTTTTTCTTAAAATCTTCTAGTATAAGATACTAAAAGCGATCGAATCGCTTAAAGCGATCTTGTTTAAGTACAAAGCGTACAAAAGGAAAGCAAGCTAAGTTAAAAAAAAAAAACTAAATTGTCGTTTTTAACCTACGTTTTTCGAAGCCTATTCAAAAAACGAAATAAAAAAGGAGATAGTTTTACCGTTTTCCCAAAAACCCTTGGCCATAGAATTAAAAAAAAACTCCAATGCTTGCAGGCGGAATATCGGCGGAATATCGGCTACTTCGGTATTTTATACCTGCTATAGTGGGCATATTGGTATCTTTGAAAGATTTTAAAGTTTAAGCCTCCGTCCACCCTAGTATTAAAAAAAAAAACTTGAAAGAAAGTCTAACGGGTACTAAAAAAAAGATTCAAAATAGTTCTTTTATGGATTTAAAACTAGAAAAATTGCACTAAAACGCCAAAAGGAGGGTATGTCTCCTAATCTTTTGAGATTTCATGTAAAGCCAAAGCAAACTTCGAGTATTAAAAACTTCGAAGATTTGACTGAAAAAAGATTCAAAATAGTTCTTTTATGGATTTGAAACTAGAAAAATTGCAAAAAACGTCAAAAGGAGGGTATGTCTCCCCATCTTTTGAGATTCCATGTAAAGCCAAAGCAAACTTCGAGTATTAAAAACTTTGAAGATTTGACTTAAAATAACGTAAAAATATTTTGGAAAACGATTTTCTAAGGTTGCTAGTCTGTTAACGGTAATGACGATTTATTTTAAATTTGGCTGAAGTATGAAGCGTTTACAACGCAAGCTTACTGCATTTAAAAACTTTCAATATTGCCGTTTCCAACCTTATGCAAACGAAACCTATTTAAACAAACGAAATCGAAAACAACATGTTTTACCGTTTTCTCAGAAATCCATGTCCGTAGAATTTAAAAAAAAGTGGCCAATGGAACGCAGCTGATTTTAAAATTGAATAAAAGCATTGATTAAAAATGGTAAAAAAGGCCAAAAAAATATATGTCCAGCCCTCTATTTTCGAAACCTTAAGAGGCAAAAATTTGAAATAAATACCGAACGTAGTCCATTTTTAAAATTAAAAAAACAACTGAAGCGGTTTTTAAATAGTTTATGGTTTTCTAGATATGTTGGAGTTTTCTAGATGAATGACGAAAATGCTGCTGCTAGCAAGTATTTAATCGTAACTTTTGGGCCACTTATTTTACATCAACCAAATTTGACGCAGGCACAACCACATGAACGTTTACCAATACAAGAGCTTCATACTTGATGGTATTTTTTTACATCTGTGCAGTGGAATTTTGCAGTTTCATATCCCGGTGCGCCAAGGATCGCACGGGGAAGTGCGAACTCCTTCTGGGCACGCACACCACGCACTGATGCTAGTTCCATCGAATGAGCCTACTGTTTCCTCTCGACGCGACGGTTTTTAAAATAACCTAAAATACGTTGTTTGGGAACAAACTTACCAAATTTCTAACTGAGAAACATACCATCTAGGCATCAACAAGCCATTCAAAATAAAGGCTTAACCTATCTTACGTCATTCGAGAAAAGATTATTAATTTTACACTCGCCGCGTGTATTTTTACATCCGCGTTAGCGTAAGAGTAAGCAGTTAGTTTACCGCGCCGAAGCCTCATGGCTGATGCACAACAAGGGCTCCAGCGTCAAACCAGAGCGGCAGCGTCAACGCGAGACTAGAATAATTGTATGCTAATCTAATCTAATCTAAAATCTAATCTTTTCTAATCTATGCAATGAAAGCGAGAGACCGCGACGACAGTTTTGACTGCAAAGTGACAGACAAGCCATATCATATTTGCACATATAGGTATGGTGTAATAACGTGGTGTAATTACGTATGGTGTAATAACGTTACGACTAAAATTTTTTATTACACATGTATGGTTTATTCGTCCCTACAAGCAGGTAATAGCTTCCAAAAAAAACGTCCATATTCAACAGCGTGTTACAACTCACAACAGCTTATGACAGAATAATCTTCGACCTCCGCGAGCATTTCTAAGTTTGTTGAAAATGCCGGAGTGCGAGACAACGATAACGCCGATATTTCGAACCACCACGGTATGTCGAACCATACATTGTCATTGATTGAAATTCATTTGACAACTCGCCCGAGACTCTCGCTAGCTGTGTCGCTCCTCTTGTGAAACAGCCATTATGCCAATTTCACAATCAGCGCAGCGTGTCAGCGTCAACAAACAAGAGCGAGAGCATCAATGTGGGACCAGTAAAATTGTTTGTTAACACACAATGAAAGCGAGAAACCTCAATGATTGCTTTGACTGCAAATTGGCAGGACATAACATATTTATTAAATTTATCGGCTTTGTCTACACCCCAAACAAAACTTGGTACTTCGAAGACAACTTTCAGAAAAAGAAAAAAAATATAGAAAAGATAACATTCAATTCGCTTTCAAGAGGTTATAATCGTAGTGAAAATCCGTGGATACATAAATTTTTCTGTAACATATTTTTATGCAATAAATTAACAAAAATCTTAATTCGACGTGAAATTGATTTCAAATCACTTTGACGTTTGATGTCCCTGGCAATTGCTTTGATAGACTTCATTTACATATACCTATTTCACGTAAGAGAGAAAATAGAATCACAATCACATATGTATGTACCTATCCTTAACTCAAACCCACAAGTAAACCAAAATGATTCATTAAATCTTATTTATAGTCAGCAATTTTATGCACTTAAACCGCGTCTATCATCGGAGATCATGATGCGGAAAAGATATCAAAATGAGCTACAGCACAACGCGTCCGCCACCAGTATCCGCATCCAAAAAAACGATGCGCCTTCGCACAGTCCCATAAGAAAAATAAGAATAAAACTTACAAAAAAAAATAATAATAATATCAATTAGTTATAGACCAAGACTCTTGATACATCAAAAATATAGACGGGAGACGGGACATTTTCTAGCGAGTCTTGGCTGTCGGAATTCAGTTTATCCGCAATGATGCTGGGCCAGCACAGCACCACGATCACTCGACAGCATATGCAGCAACAAATCAGAATGCCGTCGAAGCGTTCATTCGTTCAAGCGCAGCATGAAGCGAACTCTCATTCTTTGGTTTCGTATATTTAGAGTGGGGTTAGCCTCCCAAATCTAAGGCCTATGATCCGCCTGATGATGTTGCGATGCTTTGCTCTGCCAGAGCCAGATAGAAGACGATACTATTTGGCTTGGGAAAGATACCAAAACGACCCGTGCATAAGGTTTCTAATTGAACATTTTATTAGAAAACGGGGAACTGAGAGTGAGACACTGAGCAAAATATGTATCTCTATGGCGGGTGTACCTACTCTATGTATAGACCGTATTGCGGTTTGGAACACTTTCGCCTCATCAAAATGGTTGTGCGATTTACGTCGTTTTTGAATGCATACCCAGCACTCAAACTTTTGTAGGTTCCTAGTTCCAATAAATACTCAGGCGATAACAAGATTTGCACTTTTGAACGAGTCCCGTGTCGGTGGTGGAAGTGACAAGGTGACGCCTGTCAGAATTTCGTTTTTCGTAGACGTTTTTTCGACAAGCGCATTTATATTATTGTCAGTTGTGGCACATTTGATGCGGCCTAACATTGAACGTGCGTTCCTTGCGGCTCCCCAGCACTTTGGATGTCTTTCGCGGGTGATGCTATGATGCGTTCAAAGAGACCGCAGAGCCGTAAAACATTTTGGTTTCAACACCAAAGTATTTAAGTTAACACCAGTTTAGTGCGATCTTGGTTTTGGTCTTTTTTTTTGACACTCCGCATATCGTTCGTTCACGGTGTTCTCGGAAAACCGTTGCAAATTTTCTGCTTTCGTAGTTTTGCAAGTGGAGGAAAGAAATCACTTTGATTCGTTCTAGAAGGAAATACATAATTTCTTTCTGAAATTGTCAGTGAATGTGTAAATTGGCACATAAATTAGACTCTGGCTGTTAAAAATAGACTTTTTCTTAAGGATCTTGAAACAGCAGCCTAGCTAACGAACGCTATCCCTTGCAGTGACAAATCGTGTTCTCGATTGGAGGCTACTCTCTGCTATCAAAAATGTAGAGGAATATATTTAGAGACGTCAACTTTCAAAACGACTGAGCGAAAAGGTATACATACCACAAAAACTGACCAATGAAACGAACGAAGATGGGATGATGACAAAAATTAAATCTTGTAATCTAGTACCTACGATTCGCGGTGGGAAAGCCTTAGTTCGGTGAATTTTAAAATCGAATAGCTCAGAATCTAGATTCTGGCTCTGTGTCGTTGTCGTTGATTGATTATGCCTAGGGTTTTGACCCCTTCTCAGATAAAACTCGTAACACATAGATGGCCGATTGGCCGGATACCCTTCTAGTATGCCTCCGCCGGCAATAAATAGAGGATTTACAAGAGGCGATTAAAAATAAATCCCAAAGTAGCTCCACCTGACAAATATAGGATTGATTTGACACGCGCACTCTTTTTCTGTCATATGGTTCTTCAATGAGAGTGGCGATGACATTTCACAGGAGCAAAAAAGATTTCCGTTGTAAAAACATCCCAATAGAAAACGTGTTTGTGACAGAACGGTGGTAAAGGGACAGTTTCAGTTCCCTTTTTTGATTCTAAAACTCTTATAGCGTATTCTTTTCAACACCGAATCCTAAAACTGGTGTGAAATACAGTAAAAAATTGTTCTTTTCTCGTACACCTGAATGGAATCGTGCTCATGCGAATGTTCATTTGAACTCCGAATTCGTTCGGTGTCTACACCGGTATTTGACGGTGGAGGCTGGGTGTAACTTTGATTGTGTATGTGAAGTGACGTTTCGACTCAATTTTCAATCGTGATTTTTGACAATGCGACTGAAATTGTATGAAAAGGATTAAAACTTTCCAAATATCTCAAACTGAAAGATATCAAAATTAGTTTTAAGTAAAAAGTGCAAACAACCGGCGCAAATAAAATCGCGCTACGAAGAGAAAAAAAATTAAACAAAATTAAGTCAAATCAATTTGACACTTAACGTAATGACGGCACCGGAGCAGTATATGGCGTTCTTTAGATGATGAAACCAGGTGCACACCACGCTGGAATTGTCGCCGAGTACCGAGTATTATTTTACAGCTCGGCGAGGTAATTCGGTGTTCAAAAGCATACGCCATTAGAAAGGTGCATAAATAGGTTTGTGAATAGGGTGAATGGGATTTATGAGAGGATTTATTTGTAACCGCTTGCCGAGATTAATCTTTGTTTTAAAAATTGCAGCTTTGTCTTGATAGGTGATGCTGAGTGTGATGTTTTGCCAATTTCGCTGACACAAGTTTTAGGTACCTCTTTTCCATCTAATCTCATCTTTAGCGGGGTGAGCATATTTTTGCTTGGAAAGCCTCTGCTTGTAGTTTGTTCTTGCTAAGCACTCTACTTCACAGACCTGATAGCATTTTTAAGTTCTTATTGTTTCGTCAGACGCCTTGTATCGCCTTTTCCTGATTGCATCTACACAATCGTCGATATTTTCCCAACAGACCATTGTGTCAGTGTCGGGTGAATCCGAGCGTGTCAATTTTTGCATTGTGACTGGTCTTCAGTCACTTTTGTCTGACAAACTATGTCGCTGCTGAATGCTGATGGTGTTAATCTTTGACAGATGAAATTATCATTTGAAAAAAAAAAATCATATTTTGGCGACTGAAAAAGATTGAATATACCTACCCACACCGCACACAGACGATTGGGCAGAGAGTTCTCTGGTTCTTAATTAAAAATGCAACAGACCTGACAGACGACAATCCGCGAATCACTGGATGCGTCGCATATATAGTAATATGCAGCTACACGAAGTCGCCGCGCACCGTGCGTGTAGGTATAAGAAAAGTAAACATTTCGCTCGATTTAGAATTCGTTTCCACCGCCTCTTTGATTTTCAGTAATTTGCAACGCAATGTGCAACAGTTGAGAAAATATCATTTCGTCAAGGATAATAAAATCCATAAGAAAAAATCCAGAGTCATTTTATATTATGTGAGAGGACCTCGAAGGGATGGAAAATATTTTTGACAATTATTGTGTTCGTTTGCTTTTTTAAGGAACAAAAATATTTTTGCAAAAATGTTTACGGTTGAATAAATTTATTCGTTTGTGCGAATTTAAGGTTTCTTTGTAAGAACTTATCCTGAGGCTAATTATAGATTGGAATGTTACAGCAGCAAAAAACTGGTTTGACACTTTTTAGAGTGACTTTAAATCCTAATGGTTATAATTTAAGACAAGGTTGTAATCTATCGACTGTCATTTCTCTTATTAGAACAAGAATTTTGAATTGTGCTGCAGAGTAAAACTGGGGTTAACTCAGCAAATTCGATAGGTTAAACTAAGACTAACATGGCTGCGATACCAGAACTGAAGGCAAAAGTAAGTAGAAATGAGGCCCGTACGCTTGAGGGTTTACTTTTCTGTTGGTGTTTAATTTATTTCTAAAGTAAAAAATTAAGGAATGACTTTGAAAAAAGACCGTCAAAGGTAACCGTCTGTAGGTGACGCTAACCTTTATTGTGCAGTTTTTTTTTTTTAGTTCTAATTGTTTACTTTTACATTCTATTGTATACTTTTTCGAAGTGGAGTCTACTGTTCTTATATTGGGTGATTTTTTAAATTTGTCACTAAAAAGGGTGGCATAAATCTTTTTTTTTAATTTCTTTATATTTTTTTTCTTAAAAATGAACTGTTATAAGCTTATTGCTTTTTTTTCAAAAGCTCTTGTATTGGTTAACGTTCATGTGGTTGTGCCTGCGTCAAATTTAGTTGATGTAAAATAAGACAGGGTCTCTTCTGTGGATCCTTCTTGAGGATCTGGCAAACAATGCTAAGGTTCCATTCGTTGTGTATGCACCTCCAACCATGTTGCATATGAGCTGGTGCATGTCTCTAACCAGATCATCTGCAGCGGAATTGAAACGTTCTGCAGCTAGGCCGTCAGCTCCGAGTGCTTTTGTTCATTTTTCCTGACAGCTGGATTTTGTCTTCGCTGTTATACACTCTGCAGAAAAGGTTTTTACCCGATTCCTCTGCACCGATTGGGATTCCACACCGATGTTCACATGATCGTCTTTACAGACTTCAGTTCGAACTTTATACTCTGGGCAGGACTTTTTGATTCTTTGGTAGAACTTTTGAACCTTTCTCCTATTCCAGCAGCTCTCTACTTCTTCAGCCGCGCGCTTTTCGTTCTCTCTCTTTTCCCTCTGAGAAGCCGATGTTTCTCTGTCCTCCTCTGCCCGTAAAGCTTAACGGAAACGGATATGGCTTAATGAATTCGCATGCAGATCTCAATATCGTAATGTGGCGACCAAGCCGTGAAAAGATATGCAATAGTTGCTGGAGTCGCATCGATACACTAAACGAACACACCCACCCGCCAGCTGATAGCAAACTGATATTCGAAGTTCAAATTTCGATATCGAAAATTTTCCATCCATTTTCCAGTAGCTTAGTTGAATTAATTAAACCCGACCCCGAGAAGGTATATTAATTTTAACGCATAGTTTGTAACACAGTGAAATAATCACCGTAGACCCCTTTTAGAGATATGATCGAGACCGACAGGTGAATCGATTAAGCCGTCCGTCCGTCTGTTTGTATGTGTGAAGTTTGTAGGTCTTTACAATTAAGCTAGGACGCTCAAACTTGGAGTGCATTTTGGTTCTTATTTTGTACAGACAAAGTGTGAAAATTGATTAAATCTGCCAACGGCCACGCCCACTACTGGCTTCAATGTAAATAACCACTATTTCAAATTTCTATTCAAAATGCCTTTTGGTTAAGTTAGACAAGGCAAATTTTGGTACTGAGCAATATTGACCCAATCAATCGGGCAAAGGCCAGTAATAGGCCAGAGGACTGGGAGTTGTACAAATGAAGCCAACGGAATTTCAAACGTGCCATCAACATTGCTAAACGCAGGTCCTGGCGCACTTTCTGTGCAAGCATTGAAAGTACAACAGAGTCAGCCCGTCTGAGGAAAATCCTATCTAAAGAACCAGCGATTCCAAGCTATCTACAAACCTCTAACGGCTTGTGGACGCAATCCTGTGCGGAAACGCTTGAGCTTCTAATGGAAACACATTTTCCGGGCAGCCAACTCATCGAGACTTACAGCCTGAAACAGTACAGACTGAAACTACAATTCCAGAAGACACAGTAACGGAAACTAAACTTGGCAATTGACTCTTTTGAACCATGCAAGTCACCCGGCTGTGATGGACTGTATCCTATAATCTTACAAAAAAGCAAGCCAATAATTTTATCTGTACTTAAAAAACTATTTAGCCGCTGTCTACAACTTGGACATATTTCCAAAGTATGGAGAGAGATGTCATCTTCATTCCAAAAGCAGGGAAATCGAGCCACATGACTGCCAAGGACATAAGGCCCATCAGCCTATCATCCTTTATGCTAAAAACTTCAGAAAAACTAATGGATATGCACATTCGCAATCAAATTGACCCCAAATTGATATCAGCAGCCCAACACGCTTACACTAAAGCGTGATTGAGAAGTCACTTCAGGACAAGGAATATACCCTTGCTGCCTTGACATTGAGGGTGCCTTTAACAATGTCAAGACCTGTGTAATTAAACGAAACTTAGAAAATCTAAACGTTGACCAAGCCCTTATTAATCTAATTTTAAAACTGCTTAAAAATAGGGTGATCTATGCATCCATAGGCGATAGTGTTGCTAAGAGGTGACTGCCTCCAGAGGCACCCCACAAGGAGGAGTCATCTCATCACTTCTATGGGTACTGGCAGTCAATGCGATACTATAAGATTGGGCGTGAGAGGGATTTATGTGGTGGCTTATGCCGATGACCTTGTTTTAATGGTCAAAGGTAAATTCCTACCCACTATCAGGGAACTGTTAGAGAAAGCTCTAGAGAAACTAATTTGGGGGGTTTGGATGTTAACCCACAAAAAACCGTCCTCGTGCTGTTCACAAACAAAAGAAATTCACCGCAATTCCTTTACCGGCGATTGAGGGAACCTGTCTTCAACTCTCCGATAGAGCATGCTATACTTAGGGGTGAATCTTGGATAGGAAACTAAACTGGAAACTCAATGTTGAGGAAAGAGTAAGGAAAGCCTCAACCGCATTCTATACTTGCAGTCGCATTTTCGGGAAAAATTGGGGTCCCAGACTCAAAATTATCCTTTGGATGTACACTGCAATTGTTAGACCTATTTTGACGTATGGGTGTTTAGTCTGGTGGCAAGCAGCTGGAAAGAACACAAACTTTCGCCACATGACAATAATACAGAGAGCTGCATGTATTGGTACGACATCAGCAATGAGAACGACACCAACCTCAGCTGGTTGGAGGCAATTCTCAATATGCTACCCCTCGACCTCTATGTGCGAGAATCTGCTGCCAAAATCGCCTTGAGGCTCAGTCAGTCACCTGAATGGATCCCAAGCTTATTTGGCCATGCACAGATTCTTAACAGATTCTTACCCCTTACCTGAATTTCGAAACGCCTTTTAATTGCATGTTTCCTAGAAGAGACGAATGGGAATCGGGGGAACCGCTAAGAAACCTAGCGATAGCCACATATACAGATGGGTCAAAAATGAACATAGACATAGTTAAGGGTGCGGGTCTCTTCTCTGAGAACCCACGTATGGAAAAATTCTTAAGATTGCCCGATTTTTGCAGCGTCTTCCAAGCGGAGGTCCTTGCAATCAAGGAGGCAGCCAGCCTACTGTCAATAAGGGCCATAGCACAGGATGATATTACCATATTTATAGACAGCCAGGCAGCCATTAAGGCAGTAGCTGCCACTGAGATCAAATCCGAATTTGTTAAGTGTTGTCGCAAACAGCTAAAGGTTCTTGGCTCACAGCACAATGTAAGACTCTGCTGAGTTCCTGGCCACAGAAACTTTCGAGGCAATAAAAAAGCCTGACATGGATCAACTTTAGAACCTCAACAAGCCCTTCAGTGGATTAAACCCCCATTCTGTGACCTAAGAAGGCGGGTGGAAAACAATATCCGGATGAAAGCAAATACAGGATGGGCATCCTTGTCCACCTGTGAAATCTCAAGACAAATGTGGCCTAAATATGATAAGTCCCGAACTAACGCGCTCATCAATAGCAACAGGAAGACTCTGTCGTTACTAGTAGGTATACTTACTGGCCACAATCTTTTGAGACACCATGATATGAAACTAAATCTCGACAATGACGATATCTGCAGAGGATGTGGCGATGTAGCGATACGGATTGCTGCGAGGACACACCTCACTTTCTGTGCCACTGTCCCAGTCTAAGTCAGTTGAGGAAAAGAACTTTAGGAAGCTACTTCTTCCATGACATCTCAGAACTTTCAAACGCACCACAAACATCTATTTCCATGTATGTCAAATCAACTAGGTGGCTCCAGGAACTCAACACGGCCTAAGAAGGAAGCGGAACATCCATACAACAAGGATTATCCCCCACTGGGTATCACAATGGGTCTAATTAGGCCTAAGTGCGATGTGGCGCCGGTTACCTCGCTACATCAGCCCAACAACCTAACCTAACCTAATATTGACCCAAGATTTAAACATGGCAAAAATTGAGCCGCCCACAATATCGACCATTCCCACATTGGACATGTTAATTCTTAAAATCCCAAATACTCGGAAAGTTCAATCCAAATCGAAAAAAAAACAGTGAGTAAGTGCAACAGTGCGTATATAATAGCTTCGGTCCATCCGTAACGGACCGCGGTATACCCTATTCCTATTTCTATTCTCCTTTCCATTCCTATTCTCCTCTCGCTTCCTTTTCTCCTTTCCATTCCTTTTCTCCTTTCCATTCCTTTTCTCCTTTCCATTCCTTTTCTCCTTTCCATTCCTATTCTGCTCTCCATTCCTGTTCTCCTCTCCATTCCTATTGTCCTTTTCACTCCTTTTCTCCTTACCATTCGTTTATTTTCTTTTATTTATCTTTATATTCGTTTATTTTCTTTTCCATCCCCGTCCCGTTACCATTTGCATCATTTTAAATTTCTTTTTTTTTTTTTGAATACTAGGGTGGACGGAGGCTAAAACTCTAAAATCTTTCAAAGATACCAATACACCCACAATATAATACCGAACATACAATACCGAAGTAGCCGATATTGGTTATGCCCGATTTCCACGTGCTAAAAAACCACCCATTTATGAGAGACACTATGAAACGCCAGAACGCACTTCATAGTAGTAAATTTTCGCTCTCTCATAATACTTCTTGACTAAAACTAAAGCCGCGTTGTCACAAGCAACGTAAAACAGGAACAGAAACAGAATATCATACATCAAGCAACTGAAACCTAAATTCGCTGAATGCTTTTTGCGTTGCTAATGTATGAAATTCTGTTTCTGTTCCTGTTTCTGTTCCTTGTGACACCGCGGCTTAAATTAACTTAAAAAACTTTGTAGGAACGAAATCTAGTATAGAACACGTTGAAGCTAATGTGCTAAATTCTATTTCCTATTCTCACTTAAGTTAGGCTAAAAAGTAGTCGAAATCCATATTTTCTGGAAAATTAGAGGTTTTTTCTTAAATTCTGGCTCCAAATGTGGGCGTGGCCCAAAACTTTGTATGAAAGAAATTTAAAAAAAGTGCTTTCTACATAATATTAAGTAAATTTTTTTCGATTTGGAATAAAAAGATTGAATAAATTGCATTTGAAAGACTCATGTTCACTTGACTCACTACTTAAGCCGCGTTGTCACAAGCAACGTAAAAAAGGAACAGAAACAGAATCTCATACATTAGCAACTGAAACCTAAATTCGCTGAATGTTTTTTGCGTTGCTAATGTATGAAATTCTGTTTCTGTTCCTGTTTCTGTCCCTTGTGACAACGCGGCTTTACTTGTTTTTAGTTGATGTTAAGGCCAATATCTAATTTATAATCAAAAATATATTATTCACCGGGGGCATAAATTACCGAATAACTATATATCAAACTTCGGACATGTAAAAGCTTTGCCCACAAGCTGAAATTGATGAATTTACCCATTCTCCGACATTTGTTTACAAATGTGTGTAAATTCATGAATTCGTCATTTCCATGCAATTTCGTTTTGCAACTTTTACATCAGCTGATCGCGTAAGGTAAATTGTTGTTGTATCTTCTTACACGTATTCACCGACACGGAATTTTAAAGCTTTGAAAAAGCTTTAAAGGCTTTATAAAAAACTATACAAATGGGTGTTGGAGGGTAAGAGGGAAGCAAGTTCTAGTTATATCTAGTAATTCAGTAATTTGTGCCGGGGTTGGCCTCAATCGATAAAAAATTCAGAGGAAAAATAACTGAAACTGGATTTCGAACGCGCCCTTTTATCGACTGCGCCATCTGCTACCGAAAAGCAGCAACTATTCCACTCCATGTCACAAATGTACACATTTGAATCAGCTGTTTTTGACACTTCCATTTACCATACAAAAATAATCGCGGCTGATTTTTTAAGTGGGTGGGTGGCAATTTAAAACAAAAATAAACATAGCGGTGCTTATTTTTAAACATTTATATATTTGCTTTTTTCCACAATTTGCATATTTTATAGACTTTTTTATATCGCATTGCGATTAAACGATATTCCATGGTTCTCTGGCGAAGTGAGCAGAATTTCAGGCTCTCCGCAAACCAATTGCATATTGAACGATTGCAGTGAACCAATGAGAAATAATGCAAAGTTCAACGAAATAAAAATTAAGAAAACGATTTTTTTTTAAAGGAAACTGTGGGAAAGAAAAAAGTGTTGCGTGCCGTGTAGTGATATCGAAAATGAATTATGTAATTCGGTCGTGATAGTTTTTTTGTTTATCAGTTTTCTTTTGCATAGTGAGTAGTTTTTCGTTGCACGGTTTTACGTTTCTGGCGGTATTTCTAGTAAGCCCTAAAGACTGCTTAAATTTCTTAAAATGAGTATCATACTGTTTGTGACTGCAGCAGCGCATTTATTTTACACCCCATTCACCAAAGTCGAGGAGAGTTTCAATCTCCAGGCAATGCACGATATCCTCTATTTGAGGCATAACTTTTCCCAGGTAACATAAAAGGTGGGCAGAAGCCCTTGTCAATGGTTCTTATATTTGGCAATAATTGTAGTATGATCATCACGAGTTTCCCGGAGTCGTGCCACGGACGTTTATCGGCCCACTGTTTGTGTCGATAATCTCTTCACCATTTGTTTTGCTCTTCGAAGCGCTGGAGATTCACAAGTTCTGGGCACAATATGTAGGTAAAAATTGGACCCCATAGTTCAAATGTTAAACCAAGTAAGTTGGCATTTGGAATTCTTTTTGCTAGTGCGGCTAGTCTTGGCAGGAACCATCGCGGCAACATGGAACAACTTGAGGAAGGTCGTTGCCAAACAGTTTGGAGTGGCTGCATCTTTGTGGCTTACATTGATAACCATATCACAGTTTCATTTCATGTTTTACATGAGTCGCACGCTACCGAATATAATGGCATTGCCATTGGGTAAGGTCAAGGGCTGCTATAAGAAACTAATTAAAAAAAAAAAAACAATTTTCCAGTTATTACGGCTATTTCGTCCTGGATGAGGGGACATAACAAGAATTTTATCATCTACTCCGGGCTGGCGATTATTATTTTCCGATCAGAACTTGCCCTGTTCCTTGGACTTCTGTTGGCATTTGATTTGTACACGAGGAAAACAACCATAAATGAGTAAGTTAATAATTTTTCTACTTGATCAAATTGAAAGATTTCTTTATGCTTTAGAGATTTGCCAACTAAAGGCTTGGCAATAGGTTTTCATGGAGCACTTCGCTTCTTTCATTCCATGTGGTTTGTCTAATGAACAACACCGAGTCAAATAGTTTTGTAGAACTCTTTTACGGGGCAGAAACGTAGACATTGCACAGAAGAGAAATAAAAAGGTTGGAAGCTTTTGAAATGACAGGGTAACATAGGCGAAAACGCTTAGACGCATAAACTTGAAGAAAGAGCTTGTGGCTACTGTTAAAAGAAGAAACCTGGAATACCTGGGACCTCTAATAATCAGGAAAGCTTTAATACCCGGTAAAAAAGGACAACTTATTACAAGTTTTAGAGGGCAGGATAGAAAGAAGAAAAGTCGTTGGGAGACAGGCAGTCAAGACAGACAGTCTGGCTTGAATTTTAAACCTACACGATTATCTTATTGTATTTATTATTTGAGAACGAATGAGATTTTACAAAAACAAAACTAAAACTATAAAATATCAGTGTAATTCTAGTAATAATATGCCCAGTAAATGGATACACACCAGAGCAGAATGGTAGTAGTGAACGTGAAAACCGTACAATAATAGAAATGGCAAGAACTATGCCCAAGAGTCAATATGGGCAGAATTAGTAAACACGGCTATTTATATCCTTAATAGAACTGGAAAGTCATCAATTAGTGGAGCCAGTCCGTACCAACTATGGATGGAAAGGAAACCCAGAATAAAACATCTCCATATTTTAGCTTCTACCTTCTATGCTCATGTTCCTATTCAGAAGAGAAAGAAAATGGAAGAAAAAGCTGTGAAAAGATTTCTAGTGGGATATGATTGTGATGAACGCTATAGAGTCTACTTTAAAGAAGAGAACAAAGTAATATTATCCAGAGACGTCCAGTTTCAAGAATATCCCAGACCTTGTGATGACACAAATGAGTTATTTCTTCGAAAGCCTGAAAGCGAACGGCAAAAAGATATTGAACCTACTGCAAAAGTACAACAAAAGGATATTCAAGAGAAAATTGAAAGAAAAGAAAAAATGGAAGACTCTAGACCTGCTTCTGAACAACAAGAAGAACAATTACTTAGTGCAGATGAAAATAGCAGTGAAGACTACGAAACTGGAGATGATAATGAAATCGAGGATGAAGAAAATAATCCGTTACAGCCTACAAATAGATGTCTCAGGGATCGTGGTAATATTAGAAAGCCCACAAGATACGAAGATTTTGTTATGGCGGCCGAAAATTTGTCAGCGCTACAGAAATTCCAACCACATACCAGGAAGCACCAAGCAGTAAACAAAAAGAAGAATGGAGAAAAGCAATGGAAAGTGAAATTGCTTCACTTAAAAATAATCAGACATGGAAACTCACACAGTTACCAAGAGGGGCCAAAGCGATACCCTGCAAGTGGGTTTACTGTTTGAAGAAAAATCCTAATGACACTATCGACAAATGTAAAGCCAGATTGGTTGCCAAGGGAATTCGTCAACGGCATGGTATAGACTATAGTCAAACGTTCAGTCCAGTAACAAATGGCAACGATAAGGTCTGTCTGTATTGAGTATTGCTGCAAGCGAGCAGATGCATCTTATACAATTCGACGTATCAACAGCGTTTCTTTATGGAGAACTTGAGGAAGTCATATATATGAAACAGCCAGACGGATATGACAACGGTACAGATCAGGTTTGTGAACTAAGGAGACGTTTATATGGTCTCAAACAGTCATCAAGATCATCATCATCATTAGCGTTACAGCTCGGGATGAGCTTTAGCTGCATCAACCAGTCTTCTCCACTCTACTTTGTTCTTTGCCGTCTCCATCCAGTTCCTGATTCCCAGCTTCCTTACGTCGGCAATAACGTCGTCAAGCCATCTTAGGCGTGGTCTCCCCGTAGCTCTAGTTATGCAAGGTGTGTAGTTGAGTATAGCTTTTTGCCGCCTGCTTTCGGACATGCGGATTACATGCCTGGCCCATCTTCGCCTTTGCGAATTTGACCACATCTTCGCCGTCGCATATTTGCAGAAGTTCCTCGTTAGTGCGCTACCTGAGCTCTCCGTTAACCAAGTGTATAGGCCCATGAATTTTCCGCAATATTTTCCGCTCAAAGACTCTAAGCTGGTTCTCTTCTGTAGATGATAGAGTCCATGTCTCAGCTCCATAACATACCACGGGTCTTATAATCGCTTTGTATACGCCTAGCTTCGCTTTTCGGGACACGATGTTGGATTTGAAAATCTTAGCATATCCGTAGAAACATCTGTTTGCAGCCATGATTCTTTCCTGAATGCAGTCGTTGGTTTCGTTGCTGCTGCTGATACTTATTCCCAGGTATTTAAAGTGCTCAACTCCGCCGAATGTGCAACCAGATATTCGTATGGTTTCCGCTTTTCTTTTCTGTTCATCCCTTCCTATCTTCATGTATTTTGTTTTCTCTTCGTTGACCACCAGTCCCATTATTTCCGCACGCTGCTTCGGCTCCACGAAGGTGTCTTCTATGCCTTTCTTTGATCTGCTTATGACTGCGAGTCATCAAGATGCTGGGATAAACGTTTTGGAAGCTTAATTGCAAAACTATTTATGCGAGATAAGAATGGCAATAAGGTAATACTTGTCTTATATGTCGACGATGGTTTAGTGGGCGCAACAGATAAAAAGGAGTTAGATATTTTCACAATGGAACTCCAACAAGAATTCAAAATTACCTCCAAGAATGCAGTGTATTTCTTGGGACTAGAAATAGATATAAAGGACAAAACAATCAAGATCAAACAAGCAGCACATACAAGAAAAATACTAGAACGTTTTTAATTTTGCGGATTGCAAGTTCATTTCTACACCAATTATAAAAACGAAGAAAAGTTCCGAAACGGGGATAGAAGATGCCAAGAAATCATCTGCAGAAGATGTAACCCGAATAAAGAGGGTTTTCAGATATATCGCAGGAACAATCGATTTGGGAATATCATATAGATAGGATGGCAGAAAAAAAATAATTGAATGTTTCAGCGATGCAGACTTCGGTGCATGTACAAAAACAGGTAGATCAACTTCAGGAGTGGTTATTAAATATGCCGGAGGACCTATTTCGTGGATTAGTCAAAGGCAAGCGATGGTAGCTACTTTGACAACAGAGGCAGAGTTCAGAGAGCCAAAGAGATCATTTGGCTATCCAGACTTTTTCAAGGAATACATAAATTAGAAGACATTCCGATTTTGCAAGTAGATAATTTCGCAGCTGTTCGACTTACGCAAAATCCAGAATTTCACCGAAGAAACAAACATATATCCATCAGACATTTTTTCATTAGAGAAAAAGTTAGTGAAGGAAAGATCGGTATTCAACAGAGCTCAACTGAAGTTTTCTTCTTGAAACTTGAACTCGAAGGGAGTCACGTCGCTGCCTGGGGTCTTGTTGTTCTTAGTCGTATGAATTACACTCTCTACTTTGTTCGGCATTATTGAAGCGTCTAAGGAAGATCTCGCCTTATATCAAAGTTGCAGCATACTGGAATTGGGAAAAGATGTGTTTTGTGTTGAGGAGGTTTCCCAAGTTGACAGTAACAGGATTCTTCCCTTCAGTTGACTTAAGAATATTATAGGCGTGTGGGCAAGGGTGTTCAGGGGTGAATTTCCATCCTGAAACTTAGTTTAAGCACGATGTTGTTGCTATTTTGAAAGATTTTAAATGCTCCAATCCAGATAAAGGAAGAAAGAGTAGAGTCTACTACAAAAGTTCTAAAAAAAGCCAAAGATCCGTTTGAAGTGACAGTTGGACAAGTCAAAAATTCATAGAGTCGAAAATTTCAATAATGCTAATGAACGAGTTGCTACTCTGCAGTGAAAAACTGCAGGCTGGATAAAGTCCAGATTCTTTTGTTTTAACTTGGATTTAACTCTGCACTGAAAAACAAGCCATTATGGGGTTGCTGGTCCCCGATTGTGCGCCTCCCCAGGTGGCGGATAGAGGAATGCTCAACAGATATGGTGAGTACCGGTGTGGAAAGTATCCGGGCGGACCAAAACCAGCAACAAACGAAAGATCCAGAAGCGTTTGTCTCAAAATGAGCGGCTTTCTGGTCGACGTCTGTTACCCAGGTTAGGGTCGACCGAATACAAAACTCCTTTTTCTCTTCCAATATGAAAATAGAATGGACAACAATTAAATGCATGCCAGATGTTTTTATGAAATATTCTGCTGGTCGTACTACTGCTTTTCTCCGTAAGGGCATAACACTTGCGGGGGAAAGCTTTGGTATTTCCTTGCAGAGGTTTCATGTTTGGTTTATTAGCGTTTGTGCTGGATCGAGAATTACTTTCTTCTTCTATCATTTCTGTCCCTAAATTCTTTCCGCTCGCGATGTGCTACGCATTTTAAGGGCAGTCATAACCTCTTGATCACGAGCATATTACAAAAAAAGTCCTTAGAGCCACGAATTCGCTCTTTTATAGCCGATTGTTAGGCTCGCTAGAAAATTCAAGAGCATGCTAGAAGAAGGGAAGGGCAATCACCGAATTTCCACTTGGCTTTCGTTGAGTGATTGTCTTAGATGAATAGCGTATGCTTAAGGTGTGTTTCGTGGATGCTAGTGAATGTCTGAATACCTCGACACTCTGCATCCTAAAAATAAATTAATCATACCTTGTTGCCACATCACATTGTCCCCCTCTTAGTTTTGTTTGTAGGCAACAAGCACAATCACCGGCATTGCTTCCGTGGCAATGGTGACAGCCACTTAACCTGCCTTTGTCAAATAGATAAGTTGGGCCAGTATTTTGCAACGCCAAAATCTTGTCTTTACCTTCCATTAAACTTTTTGAAGGTAGAAGCAGCTACAGCGAGCACAATCCCCTCCACCGGCAATTAAAAGAGGATTAGCGGGAGACGATCAAAAATAAATCCCAAAGTGGCTCCACCGGAAAAATGTCGTATTAATTTGACACGAACTCTTTGTTTCTGTCATTTTGGCTCTCAAAAGTGAGTGGCGATGTCATTTCCTAAGAGCGAAAAACGATTTCTGCTGTAAAAATCAGAATAAAAAACGTACTTGTGGCAAATCTGTCGTAGAGGGACAGTTTCAGTTTCCTTTTTTGATTCTCAAACTGTTACAAAGGTGCAGAAAATAGGTTTGTCAATAGGGTGTATGGATAAAGGATTTATTTTTAATCACTTGTCGAGAGGATTTAAATTTGCATGGTGAATCGCTTGATTTGCCAAGATTTATATAAGTTGCGGATTTGTGCCCGGTGGAGACACGGTTTAAGACTAAACATTTTTTTTTTTGCTTTTCAGGTTAGTTAAAGTGGCGGTTCCAGCTGGAATCATTATTCTCTCAGCTACAGTGTGTGTTGACTCGTTCTTTTGGCAGCGTCCGTTATGGCCAGAGGGTCAAGTTCTATGGTACAACACGATTCTAAATAAAAGCGCCGATTGGGGTGTAAGTCTTATTTTTAATTTGGACTCTTCTATCCGTTTCATCTCAAACTTTATTCCCTGCAGACATCGCCGTTCTTGTGGTATTTCTACTCGGCCATACCGCGAGCAATGGCGTTTACTATACTGTTCGTGCCGCTCGGCCTCTATCTGGAGCCTCGCATACGAACTCTCGTGATCAGTGTTTTAGCATTTGTCTTTTTGTACTCTTTTCTGCCGCACAAAGAACTGAGATTCATAATCTACGTGTTTCCAGTGCTCAATATTGCAGCAGCCTGTGCCTGCCAGCGACTGTAAGTTTCTTGTTGGTCATTTAAACTCCGGTGGCTCATACAACTCTGGTTACAGATGGAGAAACGGCGGCAAATCTCTGTGGCAGGGGCTGCTAGCGTTAGCAGCAGGAGGTCATGTGGCGTTAAACGTTCTACTTACGCTGTTTCTGCTTGTCGTCTCGAGTACTAACTACCCAGGTGGAGTGGCCTTGTCTCGTTTGCATCGAATAGAGGCAGCTTCAACCAATGTCACTGTGCACATATCGAATTTGGCGGCACAGAGTGGTGTGTCGCGTTTTATGGAGATTCGTCCCGACTGGAGTTACGATAAGAGGGAGAACCTGAAGTACAGTGACGATGAGGTGGTCGCATACACTCATCTTCTTGTCGAGGCCAAGAGCAAAATCAACGAAGATTGGCACTTCCTACAGGAGAGCTTCGAAACTGTCGAATTTATTGATTGCTTCAGCAACATTGGAATTCAATACAACTCATTGTTGCCGGTGAAAGTCAAGACCAAGCCTTGCATTGGCATAATGAAACGCAAGGTGAGCTTCAAGAAGAAAGCAAAGGAATCGTCCTTCATAGTTGATAAGAAGGAGTCCCCGATTAGAGCTGAGAAAGTCGTCAAAGAGGAACCTGTAGTTGAAGACGTTCAGATTCATTCTCCTGTCCCAGATCTAGTTGAAGTTAAGAAGGAAGTCACCAAGACATCGCTCGTAAAAGAAGATGACGACTCTGAAACAGCGACGCTTAACATAACTCAACCAACCGACGAAGATGATGATGGCGTTGTTATTTCAAACAACGACTCGCTTGAAGAAGGTTCATCCACCCAAACCAAAGAAATCAACTTTACCGAGTTGAGAAATCTCGCACTGGGCAAGATAACAATGTCGACTCGAGCAAAGTTGCGTGAAATCATTGAGCAGCATTACCGCTCCAAAGGCTCCGTCATCGAGAACGACTCCAAGGAGCATGCGAGCAGAAGCGAGAGTGCCTTGCCCAAACCAGCTCTCTCGGAAGAGAAGCGCACCCGCAAGACAGTCAAGTCGATAATACGGCAGGAAAAGATCAAGGAGATGATCGAAAAGATCTCGGTAATGGATCTAACGAAATTTTGTGATTTGGATAAGGTGTCCACGAAAGACTGCCTGAAACGCGTTATCGACGAAATCGATGAGAATAACAAATAAAATTTTAAAGTCAAACGAGCCACGAATTGTTTTTTTTTTATAGAATCGGGGTACTTACCATTTTGAGGATAGATTTCTCAGCTAATAACAAAAGTTCTTTTGACATGAAAATATATTTCTCTGTTTCAAATGCACAAATAGAATGTATTGACCTGTGGAGTGGAGTTATCTCTTCACAATTCTTAAGGATCACACGAACTATATACTTAAAACTGAGACATATATTAACTTTTTATGGGGGGGGGGGGGGGGCTTTAGTTGGTAGTTGGTGTTTTTAGGACTAGAGCAATCTATTCCTTCTTTGGAACACTCAAATCCCAGAAGAGATCGACCATGCCACCGATTCCTACGAGTGATAGAGCAACAGTCAGGCGGTAAAGCACCTGGTCCATGGTGCCTCTCTTCAGGAAAACTGGCTTTCCATCGGGTTTCTGATAGAGCTTCTGGATTTCCTTGAGCTTGAGGAATCCAGGGTGAACCTCACCGCCAGCTTTGGAAGCGAATTGCCGAACGAGTGCCTGCAAGAAATAAAGTTACGTAATGTTATCGACTGTGGGTTTTTGGATATCTTATCAAATCCAAATATTTTTGACAGGCTCAAATTGGCTGGACAAATAGTTACTTTAGCGAAATTTTAATAATTGCAACTCACCCTTGATACGTTCATATTGACTTAAATTTCGGAGAAAAATATCGAAAATCGTGCACACTCGAGGAATGAAAAACTTTTGTAAAAATTTTGACAGAAATATGGATTTCCATAATTCGGCCAGAGGGCGTGCAACTGGAGAAAAGTGAAAAAAGTGCTGCCAAGTCAACATAGCTCGAAAAAATATGAAAACCACTTGTTAATCTGGGCCACAAATTACTGAATAACTAGATATTTAACTTGCGTCCCTCTTACCCTCCAACACCCATTTACTTACGTTTTTCATAAAGCCTTTAAAGCTTTAAATTTCCGTGTCGGTGAATACGTGTAAAGCCGCGTTGTCACTGAAACCTAAAATCGCTGAATGTTTTTCGCGTTGCTAGTGTATGAAATTCTGTTTCTGTTCCTGTTTCTGTTCCTTGTGATTACGCAGCTTTAGAAGAAACAATGTCTGGGCCATAAATTACTGAATAACTAGATATTCAACTTCGGGCATGTAAAATCTTTGACCACAAGCTGAAATCGATGAATTTACCCATATAATAAAATTTGTTTAGAAACGTGAGTAAATTCATCAATTCGTCATATCCATGCAATTCCGTTTTGGTGCTTTTACATCAGCTGATCGCGTTAAGTAAATTGTTCTTACATCTTTTTACACGTATTCACCGACACGGAGATTTTAAGCTTTATAAAAGCTTTGACGGCTTTATAATAAACGTGAATAAATAAATGTTTGTTGGAGGGCAAGAGGGACGCAAGTTGAATATCTAGTTATTCAGTAATTTATGTCCCTCACCGCGAACTTCGTTAATTTATTTCTTTGCAGAACACTATCATTGTACCAAGTTTCCACCGGGCAATAATACGCGATTAATATAAATCTTAATCAAATCCTGTACAAATTACGCGATAAACCATACAAATTTTAATCCTCTCGGCAAGCGATTAAAAATAAAAGAAAAAAAGTGCGACAGAAAACAGCGCGATTTTCTGCAGCACGCATACTTAGCCCACGAACAAAATTTTTTGGTGCGGTTCCTGTCAGTTTTGATGAAAAAATTAATTTTCTTCGATGAAAAATAAAATAGTTTGCAAGGTCTTTGCGATAATCTCAGCACACAAGCATTCGTTTGCTGTGCGATTCTAGTAAATCGTGATGAAAACCGTCTTTTTTTCGTTAAGAAAAAAAAAAAAAATTTTGTCGTGCGACTTGAAAGAGTCACAGTTCGGAAATTTGTCGCAAATCGAGTTTGGCGACTAATTGTCGTAGCCGTAATCGTGTGTTGTCTAGTATTTAGACGTGTGTGCTTCTAATCGGAATGCCATTGCCATTAGTTGTGCGTTTTTCTGTTGCCGTGTCTCCCTGCCCTTATTGTATATCTCATTCACCCTTTTTACGAACCACTTTAAACCGCTTTCGAACACCTTTTTGAGAATCAAGGAAGGGCACTGAAACTGTCCGTCCACATATGACAGGTCTGGCAGAATTACGATTTCTATTGGGATATTAATAACGGAAGTCTTTTTTCGGTCCTGGAAAACGACATTGCTACTCTCTTTTGAGAGCCAGAATGAAAACTAGAAAAAAGACTAGAAAAAAGGGTCTCTTGTGTCAAACTAATAAATTAATATTAAATTTGAAAAGTGAAAAATTACAACAATTTACAATCTACAAACATTAAAATAATGGCTTGTCCTACGATCATTTCAAACGCTGCCAGGCAAACATCGTCAGGAACCTTTATATTATAATGCTGCTGACATTTAGTGACAACTCTTCCACTGGTTTCCCATAAGAGAACAAGTATTTGAAAAGAAGTAAAAGAACGAACAAAACCAAAACACATAAGTGTGGCAACCAATACGGCGAGCGACGACAATGACGAAAGCATTTTATGAAAAATTATAATACTGCTGCAGTTTTTCGGCTTTTGATCAATTTCTCTCTCTTCGAAAAACTGCGACAGTGTTATAATTTTGCAGAAAATGCTTTCGTCATTGTCGTCCTCGCTCGCAGTATTGGTAGCCACACTTTGTGTTTTGGTATTGTTCGTTCTTTAACTTCTTTTCAAATACTTGTTCTCTTAGTGCCTGTTTTCATTTGGTTGATCCTAACCTAACCTAAATTTTATTTCTCAAAATAAAACGGAGGTTGAAAGGTGGCCACCACACTGGCGCTTCCCCTCACCTTAGTAATTCTGACACATCAGGTTAGGATCAACCAAATGAAAACAGGCACTTATGGGAAACCGGTGGAAGAGTTGTCACTTAATATACTCATAAGTTTTATGAGCGCTCATAAATTGACGCTAAAAACTGTTGGTGCATAGACTTATGAAGGTCATAGTTTAAAGGTCCACACATAATAGACTTAAGCGGGATTATTCTTATGTCGAAATACAAGGAAAATCCCACTCAAGTTCTGCCAAAAGATTGTGTTGCCCATAATAGACTTAAGCAAACGATTAGAAAATCTTAGGAGATTTCACTGTGAACGTCTCGAGTATCACATTGCTTTGAAAATTAAAAATTTAATTTGAAAATTATGTCACTTTTTCTTCAACTTTGGATGTTTATGTCTCCGAAACCGAATGTCTGATCTAAAATGTGTTTAAGCTGTTGAGGTTCGCGTACGATTCTTGGTATATTCCCTTCTTTCACGGATTTTTTGAAGCACGTTTGAAAATAAATATGGGCTTAAGTATGACAATGAGTGAACTAATGACAAACAAAAACAAAACTTTAAGCAAACAAAAGTTAACGAAAACCTTATGAAACCCAGTATAAGGCTATTATGGTGGTGGATATTTCGTAAAGCCGACTTAAGCTCATCAAAGTCTATTATGGTTGGGCCTTAAGATTAGTTGGCGAATTCCGCCCTAAGTCTTGGCAATCTTGTTTGCGATGTCAAAATTTAAAGCCGCGAAGAGTTTGTGAAAGTGGGAAATAAATAAATTTGAATTGGTGGTCAGCGGTGTGAATGTGATCGCGTTAGCAGCTTTCGATCACATTGTTCTTAATTATAGCAGTGTGCAACTGTGATTGCTCTCCAACCTAACTGCTCAGTGTTCAATGCTCATTTGTTATTTGGCCTTCAGAAATCAAAGAGACACACATCGTGTTACCTTTGCTTCTACCTGTTCTGTGTATTATATGATGAAATAAATCAAACAACCCTTTATTTGACAGCTTGGTTGGTTGCTGTGTTGTGAAAAGATGCGCAAAACGGTTGATGTTGCTGTTGATGTGGTTGGTCAAAAACCTGTTTTTGACTGCATTTAACCTGTTTGACAGGTCTAGGTCAAATGGGGGTGCAAGTACCCACTGCAACACAACGATGGATGGTTATGTTGGTACTGCTGCTTGATGTTAATCAAGTTGCTCTACTATAAAATTTGTGAACCAAACTCACAACGACCAGACATTGTTATATTTCACAACAGGACGTCATTGAAAAATGTCAAAAATGAAAGCATGCGCCAAGTTGATCTGGTGGAAACGCTTTGGGATTAGTTTTGAATCTTCCTACGTTAGTGTTTGTCCGGTGGAGATGCTTCGAGAATTTATTTTAAATCGTCTCCCGACTCCATTTAATTGCTGGTGGAGACAAAGCACATAAACTGAAGCGCTTCAGTGACGGAGGTACAACGCAGTTGAACAGTTTTTTTCATGCCTGCACCCTTTCTGCTCTGAGATGTGAAAACACAAATCGAACAAGTCTGCGTAGCCTATCCCAACTGGAAAACCATCTGCCATTTCCATGACGTCATCTTCAGTTGTCACTCGTAAGTCGAAAACTCAGAAACAAAAGAACCAATTTCTCCGGCATATGAATTGTTTTTAATTGTTTAAATAAATAAAATAAATCAATCGAAACACATAAAATGGGTTTCCTAACAGTTCTAAAGAAAATGCGTCAAAAGGAAAAAGAAATGCGGATACTTTTGCTGTAAGTTCTAGAAAAAAAAGCCTTCGATTAATGGACGCGAAATAATTTTCACCAATAGTGGGTTGGACAATGCAGGAAAGACGACGATTCTCAAGAGATTCAATGGCGAGCCGATTGATACCATTTCTCCTACACTGGGATTCAACATAAAAACCCTCGAGCACAATGGCTACACACTGAACATGTGGGATGTGGGCGGACAGAAGTCCCTGCGTTCGTATTGGCGCAACTACTTCGAGTGCACCGACGGACTTGTTTGGGTTGTCGATTGTGCCGACCGAATGCGCCTGGCAATGTGCAAAACCGAACTTGAGGTGCTCCTGCAGGAGGAAAGACTCGCGGGTGCAACTCTGCTGGTTTTGGCTAACAAGCAGGATCTCCCGGGAGCACTATCGTCGCAAGAAATAAAAGAGGTGAGCTTTAAAGTTTGGTACCGCCGGATTGCTTTAATTGTACCTTTGCAGATTCTCGAACTGGACAACATCACAACGCATCACTGGCTTGTGGTGGGAGTCAGCGCCGTTACAGGCGAGAATCTGCTCAGCGCTGTTGACTGGCTGATTGCGGATATTGCCAAGAGAATCTTCACTCTGGATTAGAAACTCAATAAAAGCCTTAAATTTACGAGCAAAGAGTTTTATTTCTCGACCAAGTAGAGCTTGTAGAGCTCCTCCTCGTCGGTGGATTTGAAATCGTACTTTGGGTTCACCTTTGCTATCTCCTGGAAGCCCTCGTCCAACGAGGGTTCCTTGTACTTCTTTTTGAGCGTGTTCATAACCATCTGGTTGATCTTGGAGTGTTTTGAGTCGGTTAGGTGGCGAAAGGCAATGTTATGCTTCACCTGCCCGAAGCTGACATTCATGACAAAGCAGCGACAAGGGACATTATGCCGTTTGGCCAGTTCCAGAAATTTCTTCCTTGATTCTGCGTCCACGTTGGTGTTGTCTATTACACAGCTCTTCCGCACCTGTAGACCTTTTTCACAGCGACTTAAGCAGGCAGCTGTGCTGCCTAGTGTGTCGGCGTTTAGTATGGCGTACCCCAACGGCTCTAATGTGTTTTTGGCGAACACAGTCTTGCCCGAGCCTGGCAGCCCGACGAGAACAATCACCTCGCATGTTGGTGATGGAATTTTTGTACTTTCGGGCTCAATGTGAACAGCATTCGCTTGGGTTGTTGGCTCGAACTCAGGCATCGTATACTTCATTGGTTTCTTGTTGAGGAAGTGCTCCTCCGGAGTGAGGAACTTTAAGCCGACGTTCAGCGCAAATAGCCGATCGCAGCAGGAGTGGTCACGTTTTGCCTTGCCCTCGGCGTCTCGTCCAGCCGCATCACCAACGTAAAAGCTCTCCTTCAAATCAATCTGGATTCCTCCGTTCTGTTTCTCTTGCAAGTGCTTCCACATGCCAGGGACGGGCTTCCTGTAGAACCCCTCCCCGACAGCTATAAAAACTTGGACGGGAATGTTCAACTTACCGACGATCCCTCGTATCTTTTGCTTGAAGTCGTCCAGTTTCACCTTCCCGCTGGCGATGCCAGCTTGATTGGTAAAGAAACAAATTTTGTACCCATCTTCACTTAGCTTATTCAGCTTCTGCGGAACCTCTGCGTAGATTATCTGCCAATCGTCGGTGTTCTTTGGGAACACATTTCCCGACTTCGTGGTTATGATTGTGCCATCCATGTCGTAGCCAGCGATTTTCTTTGATGATTTCACTTCTTTTGCTGTGAACACAACAAGTTTTCCGCCGTCTATCACCTGCCAGGTGTCTTTGGAGTCTGTGCTTGTCGATGTTGGAGCCACATCATCTTTAATCGTTGGCTTGACGTCGGACGGTGGTGGCTTGAAGACAACTTCAAAGGGATGCCGGCCATAGACGACTTCAATAATGTCACCGTGAACCGCGACTGTTTTTGTTCCTTGGTTCATCATAAAGCCATTCAAGGCACATGGATTAACCCCCAGTACCTCCAGCTTAACTTCACACTTTTCCATGTTTACCTCCAAGAGTAGCTGTTGTTTGGAGCAGCGAACATCTCTTATTCCGGTTTCTTTGCTTCGGCCAATCTCGTTGTCACCCGGCTTGAGGTGAATGGTTTGAAGTTCCGATTGGGTGGGCTTGAGAAAACACACCCGATTCAACGGCAGCGATTGTTCGATGGACTTTTTAAGGAATTTCGCAAGCGACATGTTGTGAAATGTTTTCAAATACGGCGTTTACGAGGAATTTTGGCGTTATTTGAGGATTTCTCCAGAGGTAAACAATTCGACCAGCTGGTGATGACAATTGGAGCGATGTACTTGACAAGTCAGTGATGCCATACTGTCGTTTTTCCAACAACTTATGCGGGAAGCGCAGTAGGTTTTGTTTTGAGTCGCTTTCGCTATGATATTTTTCTCAATTTGCCGGGTTAAGCCGCGTTGTCACAAGCAACGTAAAACAGGAACAGAAACAGAATCCCATATATTAGCAACTACAACCTAAATTCGCTGAATGTTTTTTGCGTTGCTAATGTATGAATTTCTGTTTCTGTTCCTGTTCCTTGTGACATCGGTCTTTATCTTCCTTCCTACATCTTCCTTTTCGGTTGGCAATTCGGATGAACACCCACCTATTCGGGATTAAGATTTAAGACCCACTTTCTAAGGAGTTTCCCGAGTCAATTTTTCTGAGACCATTTTAATTAAATTTTAGTATGCACAATTTCTTTTCAAAAAGTTTTTTATTATGTTCAACACCGTGAGTTTCCCGATGACCACGATCAATGAAAATTGAACGAAACGTGCGGGATGAGTAGGGTCAAGAACTCATTTTTGATTAAAACGTGCTTATATCCGAAAATATTTTATGTCAACTTTAAACCAGTTTGAGAATTGACAGAGGAAGCTGAAACTGTACATGAATTACAGATGTGTCACAAATATGATTTCTATGGGAGTTTTAACAACGAAAAATCTTTTTTCGCTCCTGGGACATAACTGCTCCCTTTTGAGAGTCGAAATGTCAAAAAAGAGTGCTCGTGTTAAATTAATCCTATACATATTTGTCTGATGGAGTCACTTTGAGAATTATTTTAAATCGCCTCCCGCTTATCTCTCTTATAGTTGCCGGTGGAGACAATAGTATTAGACACACTTCCTCAGACGATGCTCAAATGGATCTGGAATTGGTAACCACAAACTGTATGTAAGTGCTTCGAATGTGACCTAAAATTGTTTCTAAAGGTAAGATTAGCCTGTATGCCCAGTGGTCTTATAAATTTACACTGAAATATGACTACAATTTTAAACATAAGCCCATTTGACGAGCTATAAAATTTAGATGTATTAGACTATACGGCGTATATCACCAATACGTTGATATGCTCTCTGCTGGGAGTTCGGGTGATATCCTTTTCATCTGCCTAATTACTAAAGTTATTACACTGTATGCCACTGTTACACTTTAATCACTCGCAAAAACTTGAAGTTTGCACGCCACTTGACGATAAACACAAATCTAAAAAAGAATTCTTTCAACCGACAAGATAGTTTTCAAATTGTTTTGATATTTTCTCGAAAAATTTCAAAGCTAAAAATATTATGTGACATTTATGCATGAACTAAAAACAAATTATTATTTTTTGATATGACCAAATATTCCACAATGAAATTTCTAGAATGGCATATGGTCGTATTGGAATTATGGCAGAATATTATGTTTGTGTTCTTATTACACAATGTGCCCTTAAGGTCATATTTATCTGTCAAAACGAATATGGTCATACTGGAAAATATTGACATATGGTCACATGAAATTATGATGATAACACTGTATGACGACAAGTTACAGAGATATCTGTCAAAAAAGGAATATATATGACCAAATAGCATACAGTCTAATCTTAACTTGAAAAAATAAGAAAAAATATAGAATACTGAGCATTTGGCAATACTTAATCAGAAAAAATTATCAGTCAAAATTATGAAACCAAATGAACACATAAAATGAGGTCAAATTCGAAGTGAAACCAAATGGACACCAAAAATCATTGAATCGGTTTTAGTTTTTAAATCAAAATAACACCAGTCTGTATCAAAATAGACTCAGATCTGTGAAACCAAACTAACACCCGAAAATGGTATCAAAATTGATTCGGAGTTTTCAAACGGTGCTCCAATCGCGTAATGCAAAAGCGATTGAACGATTTAGTCTCGACGGTGCAACTTCTTCATTTTAACAACAATATATAATAATCGCTAATACGATAGAACAATCGTATTTGTTGGCTGATTCCCCTAACCACTTTTAGGGCGGTATTCACGAAGCAATCTTAAATCGATTATAGGTTTAAGTAGCCCTTATTTTGAAATATTTACTCCGTATTCACCAAACGCTAATAGGTTGCTGTCTATGATAAATTCGAAATATGCGGTTATGAGGTTTTCGAAATCTTTTTAAACTTTTTTGTTGTCAAACAATTATAAAAAAATTTAAACAGAATATTTTGGACTGTTTTCGTTGTCCTAATATAGTTTCAAAAAGAAAAAGAGAACATTTTCGTGGAAGCTATAAGGTTTGCCCAGCAATTATTGTTGTATAGATGATGGCTTTTTACATAATCTTTAATTTTTTTAGACTGCTTGAAATCTCGGTTATCATTACCGATATAGATCGCAGTTAAACTCAATAAGGCCATCTCACCACTCAATAAGGGCAGGATATCAATGTAAAAGACGTATGATGCAGGCAAGCAGGAACACCATGGTGAACGCACTTACCTTAATGCTTCATTCAGACTTCGTCCGCCGACACCAACCTTCCTTTTTGGAAAAGACAAAAAGGAATATGAAAAAAAATATTCCACGAATAATTTTTATTTCGTTGTATTTAAAAGCTTTTTGTATCCTGGGAGTCGTGAAGTGAAAGCAAAGAGAACTATATTGAAATATTTGTGTCATACTACATACTACCGCTCTCAACTTAATAGTGGGTATGACTACTTGTAAGTTTTATGAGTGCTCTATTAGTGCTTTATTAGTGTCTAAATTATGTCGTTCGATTAACGGATACCTATTTCGCAAAAGTTAAATCATTTTTGGTTATTTTTTAACTATTTGATTGTTAAAAGTTGGTAATTTTAATGAAAGAACTTTAACAATGCCTGATGCTTCAAGAATTATGCGCTAAAATAAAAAATTTTACAATAAAAATTAAAAAAAAAACCAAATTGTGTTAAATCAACTGTGCGATTAACTGAGAATCATGTTGCCTTGCAAATTGAATTTTAAAATTGCGATTCCAGATTTGAAGCCAGTGTAAAACTCTTTGTATATGCCTTTAAAGAGGGCTTTAACGCATTTCGAAAAATAAATATGGGTTTTTCAATTTACAGTTTACTGAAAATGAAGCTTTCTTTCATTCGTTTGAAGTCTGCACTTACTTTCAAACTGTTCGAATCGATAACGTTGAACGATTCGACCAAACGATGATGTTATTGAACGATATTAAATTAAGCTCTCTGAAAATGCTATTGAGTCGATCAATCGTTTCGACGAAAATCTCCTCGAAAATAATCCGATTAGAGCCCTGTGCCCCCTGTGTGCAATTATCACATCGATAAAAATTATCGAATTATCAAGTAACGTACAAAATTGAAACAAAACTCATATTATCGCGCTCATCAGGTTCTGTAACTTTGATAGGTGATTATTTTAACACATAGAACACATCGAACGAATGGCAGAACGAAACATTCAACCCGGGCGAAGACGTTACCGACGGAGCATACGAACGATACCACCCACCCGACCTGGAGGAGGTGAAAGTAGCTGTGTCTAAGCTCAAGTGCAACAAAGCAGCCGGAGCAGACGGCCTAGCTGCCGAACTTTTTAAATCCGCTGGCGATGAGCTGGTTAGGAGCATGCACCAGCTCATCTGCAAGATATGGTCGGAAGAAAGCATGCCCGACGAATGGAACCTCAGCATTGTTGACATGCTGAGGTTCCATTCGTCGGGCAACATTGACTCAGAGGCATAAGTCTTCTTAACATCGCATACAAAATCTTTTCTGCTGTACCGTGTAAACGCCTGAAGCCGTTTGTCAACAATCTGATAGGCACATGTCAGTGTGGCTTTAGGCCAGGAAAGTCCACCATCGATCAAACATTCGCACTGCGGCAGATCTTGGAGAAAACCCAGGAATTCCAAGTCGATACACACGACGTCTTTATCGATTTCAAGGCCGCGTATGACAGCATCTATAGAAACGAGCTATATAGCGCAATGTCTAGTTTTGGCATCCCTGCCAAACTCGTCAGTCTGTGCAGGATGACGATGGAAAACTCACGCTGTTCCGTCAAGGTCGGCAAAGACCTCACCAATCCCTTTGATGTCAAAAAAGGATTAAGACAAGGCGACGCGCTGTCATGCGACTTCTTTAACATCATACTTGAGAGAATTGTGCAGAATTCTCGCGCCAACACCAGAGGTACAATCTTTCAAAAGTCCGTTCAACTATACGCAGGCGACATTGACATAATCGGTAGGACAAAGCGTGATGTCAGTGCTTCGTGAGTATTGTCAAGCCTTCGTGAGTATTGGGACGGAAGCGGTGAATATGGGTTTAGCAGTCAATGAGTGCAAAATCAAGTATATCTATGCTGTCATCACCCAACACCGACGTCTTGGACAAAACATCACCATAGACGGAGAGTGGAGGAGGAGTCTACGATGGCTGGGTCATCTAGAGCGGATGGACACCAACGCCCCGGCCCGGAAAACCTTTGAATCCACACCGCAGGGACGGCGCGGTAGAGGAGCGCTGAGATTCAAGTGGCGCACGCAAGTGGAAGGGGACCTCAGCCAACTTCGCGTGCGAAACTGGAGACGGCTAGCTAGAGACAGAGTTGGCTAGCGAAGCTTGTTGGCTGAGGCCCAGGTCCACCCCGGACTGTAGCGCCACCTTGAGTAAGTAAGAACACATTGAAATAAAACAACTGGAGTATGCGATAAAACGGTGTTCTGTATCATATAAATACGATAATTTTTTAATTTCAAACGTCGAATTTCATGGCCTTATACCGAATTCGCCAAAAGATTGGATGATAGACAAAAAATTAAATAAAAGAATAATATTCTTGTAAACGCTATTTTAACATAATGAAATTGTTATTGTTAATTTTCAAATTTTCAAAAAATTGTTATATTTCAAAGGCAAAAAAAAAAGATCATTATCATCATTATACCTTTTTCACACCAAATCAGAATCTAGATTCAGAGTGAAAAGTCCCAAATCTAATTGAAATCTATTAGATTTCCCATACATTTTGTACAATTCAGAATCTAGATCAGAATCTAGATTTCGACGAAATCGATACAAATGTAATAGATTGTATTAGATTTTTTGGGAATCATAGAAAAATAAAAGCAAACACTTTTATTTAATTTATTCAAAAGCAGACATGACAGCCGATTAAATTTTTTATAAAATAAAAAGGAGAAATATTTTCTTTTTTTATACTATTTAACTGTGCGGTGATTTTTATGTATTTTCCAGTGATTCTTTACTTATCTACAACTGTTTTTTACATATTTGAAGCTGTTTAACTTGTGACAACTGTAAAAAATTGGACAGTTGGTGTTCAACTGATCGAAAAGTGAACGAAATCTAGATTATTTTCGCAGTGTGAAAGGGTCAATTCGATTTTCAAATTGAATCTAGAATCTAGATTCTGGCTTCGGTGTGAAAAGGGTATTAAACAGGAAGATAGAGATTTTTAGATTGTCTTAAATTGCCTTTACTGTATTTATTCACATTTTAAATACCGGAACTGCGTTCTTTAAATCCCAAAGCAAACAGTTCTGACAGATCTGACAGTGACAGGCGACAAAAACAGCTGTAGCTGTTTGGCAAAGTGATGGTTTAAATCTTGTTTCCTTGTTCATTTTCTGCAAATATTCCCAAATATCTTAAAAAATATTATCAAAATCTACGAATTATGAGTAGTTTTGAAGAATTTGTAACCCGCGCAAAGAGGTCTGTCGAAAATTTTATCCGCACCCCAAATAAAGAAACCCTTAACGCTGCCGAAACAGAACTTCAAAAGTACGATGGCATTCAAATGCAAATGTTTCAAGTCCGCCTGTTAACGCCGTTGACGCTCAAACTGGACAAACTCAATGGGTAAGGCGAGGAAAACTTACACTCTTGCCCAGTTAGGAGTCCTCTAAATGTGTTCTACGTTTTTAGCGAAAACATTGAACTGCAAGCCGGCATCATCAGACTTATGAAGACGGTGATATCCCGCACCTACCTCAAGGATGTCAAGGCCATTAAAACACTCCTACTCATCCTTGTTAAACAAATACGGGACTGTGAAAAGGCATCGGTGAAACCGAATCTTTCAGAAGAAATTAAACTCGCAACGATGGAGTGCATAGCGGAGATTTTCAAGCGTTCGACAACGGATGTCTTGGAACAGTACTACACCGTCGAGTCGGCACTTTTTATGGGTCAGATCCTACTAGCTGCAGTGGAATTTATATCGACGGAAAAGTACCGCAGGCTTGTGTAAGTTACCCCCTTGTGTGGTCATAAAGATCTGGAGTCGAGCTCTCTTTTTCCAGAATCGCATCAATGCACTGCCTAATGGCTGTTTTCTATGTCCAAGATGGAGCGGATCCCATGGACATTGTGTTGCGCAACCAAGTGGCTGACACTGTCTTTATATTTGTCCCGAAGATTATAACGGTCCTCATCAAGACAGCCTTGTCGGATGAGAAACTGGGCGAGACTTTGATTTCGGTAAGTTTGGCATCAGACCTTGAGTTATTTTCCAATGAAAACGAATTTTGCAGACTGCCATCCGGAGCCTGGGTAGAATCCTCGTCATTATGTTCGACAAAGGCGACAGAGGCTCTGCTCCAACCTACGACAAGAAGTCCTTCATCGATTCCTTCGAGTGTCTGAACAAAAAGGCAATTGACGACGACTTCGGGAAGAAACCAAAACATGCGAAAAGGGATCTCGAGGAACAGCTGAATAAACTTCAGTCAGAGGGAAGAAATGCTGAGTGGTTCAATCAAACTGCGTCCAAACTCAGCGAGCTCTTGCCAAAGCTGGCCATACTGCGAGCAAACCAGTCGAGAAAAGTTCGACTTGAGTACGCGAAACTTTGTTGCCAACTTATAGAGCGATGCTCAAGTCGTTTGGGAAAAAATAACGCTGAGCTAATCGAATCTATCATGGCCATGTCGCAGGATGAAGACGACGCAATCCGGAAACAATGCACAATGACTCTGCAGTCTATACAGCGCTCCGATTGTCATTACATTTTCGACGACCTGGTGGACGTTCTCTTCGACAAGCACATCACGAGGCTTCCCCGCGTCATAAACCGATGCGAGGAACAGGAACAATTTGCAGAGTTCCAATTCTTTAAAGGGTTTCTTCAAAGCATTACCGATCGTCGACTGAAAGTACTGTTCACGTTCTCGAAAAACTTGGAAGAATTCTGTCTCTGCCTGATTTCCGCCTTCGAATTGAAGATGCAACAAGATTTACTCACGGAAGAGTACGCTCTGAGAAACATTTGCGAAGATGAACAGGTCTTACACACAAACCCATGGAGGAGGTTCAAAAATGTCGACTCCACGCGAGTGCTGGCTGTGCTTTTTGATATTTGTAGAATCCTTGGACGACCTGAAACATGTTCAATAGTGTACGACCACTTGATGGGACTTCTCATCACCAGCGACGAGGTTGTTAACGAGGTGATACTCATTTGTGCGACTATGTTGGCGAGCGAATCGGGCATTCATAGACAGGAGCTAGTCGATTCGATGCTAAAAGAATTGCTGGACGAGTCTCACTGGCATTTGGCTCTGCAGCCGGACGAGATGCGACGGCTCAAAGTGCACAAGGTGCGTATGCTGACGCTTTCGGCTATCTGATTAACGAATTTCTTCCAGAAATCAGACTGGTATGTGGATCGAACCCCCGGATTGTACGAGTCTGCCATTGAGATAAGAGTGCAGGACTGCAATTCAGACGATTCCGATGACGATGGTGAGTAACATTGTCGACTGTTTTGTGCCCTTACGAGAGAGAGTTTGTATTTTCCAGACGATGAGCAGCACAATGTGAGTTTTGCGGATGCCCAATTAAATGTGCTGCACACATGCGTTGTCCTGGACGCCCTTGGAACGATAGCAAAAGCATTAGGAGAAAATTTCAAGCCCTATGTTTTTCCATCACTCCACAAAGTTCTACTTAAAGCTGGTAAGTAGTCGACTTCCTCGACTGTCTTTGTCCTTAACAGCGTGTCTCTAGGGAGCAGCAACTATAACGTGTACCTCTGTGGAAGTTTTGCGTTGTCAGCGATGCGCAGAGCCCTCGGTTTCCAAGAAATCCACGAGCTAATAGAATCCCACACGGACTACATTTCCTTTCACCTGAGAACGATTCTTAAGAGGGTATGTGTTGTTAGGGCACACTCGCCCAATTCTTATGTTCGTTTTCATTAGTCCACAGAAAGCCAGTCGGCCTGTGATATCCTGTCGGTGGTCCTTCAATACAGTTCTCTCGACATGGTGGCATACTTGCAATCGATTTTCTCAATGATCCAAGAGGAGTGTGCCAAAGCTCACCAGTCGGACAATGTTGTATCGTACTTGAAAGTATTCCACGTGTTTCTTGCAAACGTTCCCAAATGGACCAGCCACGTTGACAGCTTAGGAGAATCCGACGAGCTTGAAGAAGAAATGCAAATAGAAGAAGCAGATCCGTACACCCAGTGGATGAACATTCTTAACAGACCTCGAGAAGAGGAGGCACAGTTCGATGAAGCACCTGAAAACGTCCAAGAAACAATGAAACTGGATGATACCGCAGATGAGGAACCAAAACGGGTGCTTCCTGGCTATGTGAAGCTAACAATCGAGATTCTAGGACAGATAGTAAAGTTTGTTTCGTCGAAAAATCGAACTCAACAGATAGTTGCTCTGGAGTGTCTTATAAGCGGTTTGCCTCTGCTAAAGGACTACGAGAATGAATTACTGCCGCTGGTCCACTGTATTTGGCAGCCCTTTGTAGAGAGGGTTCGAGAAAAGGATCCTATTGTACTAAATCGATGCTTCACCCTGCTTGAGGTTTTGGCAGTTCATGCTAAGGACTTCGTACTCAGGCGAACACTCAAGTATGTCTAAGATTTTAAGCTTCACATTAAGTCCCACCTCTATGGCGGCCTATCTCTTATTTTCAGTGAAGTACTTCCATTCCTTGTGGATTTCCTGCGAAATTCAGCATCAAACAGCAAAGTTGAAAGTAGTTTAGCGTAAGATTTTTATTAACTTCTTCATTCAATTCCGAATTTTAAGCTTTTGTTTATTTTCAGTCAAACGCAAGAGTTTAAACTTCAATCCAAATTGCTGCAGGAGTTTGCCACTTTGATCATCTGCATGGATGTGGGGGGCAAGCATTTTAATGATATTTCCGAAGCTGTGGCATTATACCTATCGAAGAAGCAACCTTTAATCTTGCAAGGACATGCAGTGAAATACTTTCAGCACCTTAGGAGCTACAACGGACCGTTTGTGTATGTAATAGTTATGAAGCGAGCACACCTCTTAGAATATAAGGAAAATGCAGACCAAGTAATTGAGTCTTTTAAGATAAAATAAAAGTGAAACGAAAAAATCTTCTTGCAAGTCTTGAGTTCTGTGGTAAAATGGGAACTAGATGACTGACAGCGAGCAGATTCAACCGTATCATTGTTGCGCCACGAAATTTTGTTGGGAAATGTCAGATTCGGATTCAGCAGCCCACATTCCATAAGTATTGAAAGAAATCAAAACTACCCCAAAACTTTCCAGTTGAGAGTGGATGATTTTCCAATTTTTTCGTGGAACGCAGTTTATTCTCATAAACTGATTTTGTACGACTTAAGACGACCGGAGTTAAAAGATTTCCGAATTATGCAATTTTTGGAAAGAATGCGTTTTCAGACATTCAATCTTAACAAAATTGGAAGAAATTCACCAATAATTGACATAATTTTTTTCTGCATTGGAGTGATGAACATTACGTCAGTTTTCATCCAGCTTTTAGGCGCAAAAAAATGGTTTGAGAAAAAAATTTTAGAGGTGAAGTTTGTTGCAAATCTTCATCATCATCATTTTCGGATGCCGCTTATCCTTTAAAAGGGTCGCGGAGCGAGGGTGGCTAAATGGTCTTTCCATCGTTCTCGATCCTCCGCCACCAACTCAAGAGACTCCGGCGCAGTCCCCAGGCGGGACTCAGAGAGGTTCTTTACCTGATCCCACCACCTGTTTCTTGGCCTACCAGGGTGGCGACGCGCTCGCATCTCGGCTAGCATGACCTGTCTGGGAAGTCTGTCAGGGGGCATGCGAATAACGTGGCCAAACCATCAAAGAATCGATCGCTCCACTCGGAGAAGTAGCTGCTCAACATTAAGATTCCCACGAATACTGACGTTTCTCACTCTATCCCTTAGAGTAACACCATCAACGCACCAGAGGAATCTCATTTCAGCAGCTTGTACCCGCGATCTAATTCTTTCGGTCATTACTCAAATTTCATGACCATAAATGAGGGTCGGAACGAACACTGAATTAAAAACTGAGATCTTTGCTTTCACTCCAAGCTCAGCTTTCCTGATGACCGGCCGGCGCAGTTCCTTTACTATTGCTCTGGCTTGGCCAATTCTACAGGACAACTCAGTATCAACTCCTCCCATCTTTCGCGAAAAAGACCCCGAGATACTTAAGCTTCTCCACCTGTTTTAATGGAACTCCATTTATGTGCAGGATACACTGCACAGGAGTTCGGGAAACAACCATCACTTTCGATTTGTTCACGTTTACTTTCATCCCAGCATCAACAACAGACGGCTGCAAACCTATCCAGTGCTCGTTAAAGTTCCTCTTTGGATGATGCAAGGATGGCCAAATCATCTGCGAAAAGCAGATGGCTCATCCTGATTCCAGCCAATTCGAAACATTGCTCGCCAAGACTGCGCCTAACCATCCAGTCCATATATGCTTTGAAAAGAACACAGGACATCAAAAATGACGCCATTAATCCGTACACAGCTTCTGCAGTTTCCATACAAAGTCTGGATGGCTCTCAGAAGGGGCCCACTCAGCGCATAGTCGTGCAAAACTCTTCAAAGTGTATTCCGAGGGACTCGCGGTCATACGCCTTTTCCAGATATACAAAATACGCATTGTTGCAAGGCCCTGCAAGATCGGGTTTAAGAATAGCCTTGAGGTAAGGTATGCTTGTCGTAAAAGCCGTCTAAAATCCTCTGGAAGAAGTAATCTTCAGGCATAAGTGATGCTGTTTAGGAGTATAAACTCCTTGTGGGGCCACCCTTGGCAGTAAAGTTATAACTGAAAAAGATGAACCCGAAGGTTTAAGTAAAATCCAGCAGCGTCTGATGCATATTGTGCGGCTCGTTGGTCAGTGTCTGATATCAGAGGGACGGCTGAACTTCAAATAATAGAAAACCAGGAGCGTCTGTCTCGGGAAGAGCGGCTTCCTGGTCGGCGTCTGTTGTCCGGGTTAGGATCGACCGAATTTAAACCTGGCAGCTACGTATAAAATGCACCCACCGCCTCCCCCCCCAACCATAAAAAGAAAACGAAAACAGCCTCGGATATTTGCTGATCCTGGTAATCCAGGGACTCCCCTGGGGAGCTGGGCCTGAGGGGTGTCAGCATGCGAGCGCTTGGTGGCTCGGCATCCGACCGGGTTTAACCCGAAGAAGTTACGGGCAGCCTGTCAATGGTACCGCTATCCATTACGGGGTGTCAAAATGAGGGCTTAGGTGGAAACTCTACAAATCGACAACGGCTAGGGATGGCAGATTTAGAAACATTGCCTGCGGGACACCTTCCGCACTCAAAACAAAAAATCATTTAACGCCTTCTTTCGATTTAAACTAAAAAAATTAATACTTTTTAAATAAACCTTTATAAATTCCCTGTTTATACCTACTCGACCCAGGAGGGTGCATTAATTTTAAGGCAGCGAAATAATGGCCGTAGACCCCTAAGACCTTTTAGAAATAGACCAACAGGTGAATTGATTCCGCCATATCCGTCTGTCTGCCCGTATGTGTGAAGTTCTCAGATTTTTAAAATTGAGCTCGAAAGTTGAAACTTGGAGTGTAGCTTGGTTGTCATTTTTTTACAAAGTATAAAAATTGAAAAGATCCGCCCACAGCCATGCCCACAATTGGCTTGGATGTCAGACAACCTAAAACTTTTAATTTTATTTCAAAAAGCCTTTTGGTCAAGTTAAACCAGGTTAAGTATAGGAGCTCTTTACTTAACCTGGTTTAACCTGGCTTAATTTTGGTGCAGAGCAATAGTGGCCTTTTATTATACAAAATTGGACCGATCACCTTTCGTATTTAAAAACCTGATTTCTCGGAAAACTCACTCTAAATTCATTTGCTAAGTTTGTAACATAAAAAATATTGATCTCTGCCCACTTTAAGGGGGCGTTTTACGAAAAAAAAAACAGTTTTTTAAGCATTAATTTTTGTCTTTGACGAAAATAATTTACTCATGATTTAAACGAGATTACAATTATTTAATTATATTTTTTAGCTAACTTACATTTCTGGGGGCGTGGCCAACACAAATAATAATTGACATAAAGCAGATGAATTCAGGCGAAAAGATGTAACAGGGTATTGAGGTAATTCGTTACAGGCGAACTCTAACACTTATTTACTTTTTGAAAAAGATAAAAAAGGAAACAAAAACAATGGAGACGGTTTACACTCGGGCTATAGGTACAAGTTAGATTTGGGTTATATAAGTATTTAAGTTTGATAACGTAAAAATCATAATCATCGGCGGGACATGCGGGACTTGTGGTTGGATTGCGGGACATTGTGCGGGACAATTTTTCAAAGGGACAGTTGCGGGACGAAACACGTTTCGCATTAGCAACCGTCCCTGGTTGCAACCAACTCTCCAAAAAACTTTTTTTTTAATGCCGAAAGTTATAACACATGCACTTAAATAGAACCCTTTTGGCATATCTACTGAAATGCTGAAATCACCTTTTTAGACTGTACAAGTACGAACGTTTAATTTGGGTCACACGTTATTAGTCTCCAGTTAATGATTTGAAACTTCCAAAAGATAAATTGGAGTTATCTGAAATAGTTTGGTGGATATTCTATACCTACAATTTTTGCAGCTGCATTGAGCCAGCTTTTAACAACTTTCTTATCTTTGGTCTGAATAGTTCGAATATTACTTTAAGGTACAATTTTTGAGGCCGCAGTCACGCACATACATAAATCAGTCAGGCAATCGCAACATTATGTGCCAAGGATCTTTCTTTAATTTGAGATACATAATTGCAAGAGTATAAAAAGTACGATGTAACAGGTGAAATTTTCATTTGAAGTCATACTTTGTGCGGCACAACTAACTGATTTATTATTTCAAATGCTTAAGTTTAGTATAAATACAATAGTTTTATTAATTTTGCTGTCATTTTGCTGTCAACGAGCAAAAGGAGAAAATAAAGATTTAGAATTGGAGTTCAACAAGAGAGTCCATAGCAATCTTACGGAAAATAATGGGGTAAACCGTCAAAAACTTTCTTTCATTAAGATTTGTTTTAAGTTCTTTGGTTATTTTTTTTGTTAGAGAATTTTCAGTATATTTGATTTGCTGCTTGACTACTTGTATGACGACTCTGAGGAGTCTGAGGATCAACAAAATTACTGTGAGTATAATTGAATATTATGTGCACTTTTTAACAATAGCCGTTGACCTTTTGATTTCGGTCAAGTATATCCTGTATCCTGATAATGAAATTTAGAAACACATCTGCTTTTTCTAACAGAAAATATGGTATTCAAAATCAAAATCATTTCAGTACTATTTATAGGTACTATGTACCAAGACAAAAGGAAGTGGCTTTTTTTAATTTTTATTTGTATGTGCAACAAAGATCAAACATTAAGCCTTTTATATAATTTTAAGTGATTTGCAAGGATTGCACAGTTCAAGTAGCTCAAGGCCCACCAGCCAACGTGCAGTCCACTGGCCAGTTAGCTGTAGCTAGTCAGATAGCTGGCAACCCGAATGTCCCGCCTAATGTCCCACTAAACACAGCGCCAAATGCTTCGCCAAATGCTTCGCCAAATGCTTCGCCAAATGCTTCGCCAAATGCTTCGCCAAATGCTTCGCCAAATGCTTCGCCAAATGCTTCGCCAAATGCTTCGCCAAATGCTTCGCCAAATGCTTCGCCAAATGCTTCGCCAAATGCTTCGCCAAATGCTTCGCCAAATGCTTTGCCAAATGCTTTGCCAAATGCTTCGCCAAATGCTTCGCCAAATGCTTCGCCAAATGCTCCGCCAAATGCTTCGCCAAATGCTCCGCCAAATGCTTCGCCAAATGCTTCGCCAAATGCTTCGCCAAATGCTTCGCCAAATGCATCGCCAAACGCTTCGCCAAATGCTTCGCCAAATGCTTCGCCAAATGCTTCGCCAAATGCATCGCCAAACGCTTCGCCAAATGCTTCGCCAAATGCTTCGCCAAATGCATCGCCAAATGCTTCACCAAATACTCCACCAAATGTTTCGCCAAATGCTCCCGAAAAAGGAAATGCTGATCCGAATGCCCCGACAGCTACCCAGCTACCTTCTGAGCCAAATACCCTGGCAACTACAGCCCCAACGACCGATGCCGAAAGTATACAATCCACTGTTCAAACCGATCCTACAAGTGTAGGGTAATAAGTTTATAAAGGAAAACAAAACAAGAATCACTTCGATGCTGTAGATATATGTATAAGTCCATGCAATTAGTAATTTAAATTAAAAAAAAAATTATATATAAATTAGAAAGCGAGTTATAGTAAACGGATTTGGATAATTTTTTTGTACAATTTCTTATGCCATAAACTTAAAAGTTGACCCTTGAAAGTTTATGCTTTTTCGAAAATCCATAAATAAAAAATGCTTGGGATCATCGGATAGCATCATTGGAACAAATCAGTGGAACAATATCTTCCGTTTTCTGACAAGTCATTCATAGACCTTTTACCACGGCTGTCAAAGTCTGACGTCTTTCACATTTATCGACCGCGGGATGCCAGGCAAATCGCGTTTTTATATGAAAAAATTCAATAGTTTCTGTAGAAGTGCGAATTACTAATAAACTACTCAACCTAGAGCGTGCCGATAAGGAAAGAAGTTATTGTGCTTATTCCGTTCTTCAAATTGACCCAAAAATTATTTTAATAAAATACATATGTGAAAAGTATCGAAGAAAAGTGTTCCGAAGATATGATAAAAAGGTACTTTGTTTGGCATCCCGCACTCGATAATACCAGTAGACGTCAAACTGTTAAAAGCTCTATAGCAATCATTGAAAATTTCTGTCAGTGCCAACAAACAGCTACAGGCATGTGAGGTTGGAGTTGATCAGAGAAAGGAAAACTGACAGTTAAGAATAGAAAGAGAATGAAATGCTTTTCAGTGGAACGATTTTTTCACAAAAAAACACAAAATCAAAATCAGCTGTTCCTTGAAATCGATTTCGGTGAGTGAAAAGTAAAAGCAAGTTTACATAAAAGTTTTAACACAATTTATGTATTTTTGTTACGGAAAAAACTGCAACTCATAAGCTTCATTTTGATACCAATGACTGCCAACATTGCTTGCTCAACGTCTATAAACATGAAAACAAATATTAAAAAAGCTTTTCAAATTTTTAAATGTTTTAAAGGTGATAGAAGATCAAAAAGCTAAACAAGTTAAAAATAGTCCAAAAAGATATTTTTTTTACTTGTTTGACAATAAAATTAATAATTCTATGTTGTTAAGACCAATTTTATTAAATAAGTTTTCCAAAGTTGTGATAGGCTTTTAGGTCGTTAATTGATGTGCAAAAAAAGAAAATTGCTTTTATCCACTTTTTCCCGACGTTTCGTCGTGCTTTACGACATCCTCAGGGGTTAAATCTTTATTTACGTTAGTTCAATGTTACTATTGCATATTTATGTTTTTGTTGTCTGTTTATTAAAATTAAAGGTACTTGTGTGATAATGAATAAACCAAAACAAATTAAACAATCAAAAATAAACAAAAAGATTACCAAGAAACATTTAAACTACTTTCATGCTTTCATGCATTAAACTTTTGTTTCATGCTTCCTAAATTAGGGTCAAGGCCAGCCGAAATTACATTTTTCTGGAAAATTTTAGGTTTTTCTTCAATTCTGCCTCCAAATGTGGGCATGGCCCAAAGTCTTGTAAGAACAAAATGTAGAACTAAGCGTTTTTTACATAAAATATTAAGAAACATTTTTTCAATTTTGAGCAAAAATATTGTGTAAACTGCATTTGAAAATTTACTCTTAAAATAGATACCACGCCCACTGGAGGAGGTTTAACAATTAAATTTTTCTTTTTGTGTCTTACATTTATTAGGAGATGCCAAATGTCAACTTTCAGCCTTTTAGAACGTCTTACAGTTTTGAAATCTGTGGAGGTAGTTGCATATTTAGACCGATTGTGCGCGTGTCTTTGGGCGGATTACGAAAATTTTTACACTTGTACTGCTTCACATCATGTGGACCCGTACGAAATTTCAGCACCCTAGCTCAAAATTTAAGGCCTTAAAACATGTGACATACTGACGGACGGACGGAAGAACGGACGGACATGGCTTATTCGATTCAGAATTCGGTCTCGATCACATGCCCATAAGGTCTTGCGGGTCTACCATTATTATTTCACCGTGTTACAAACTATGTGACAAACTTAATATACCTCCTATCATATGGGATGTGGTATAATCAAACTCAAACGCTTTTGCGTTTGGAATATCAAACCCTGCACAGAAAATTCAAAGATTAAGCCTGCAACCCAATGAATCCGTTGCATCCGTCACGGTTAAGTACACAACTGAAAACTAAGTTCAATGCACACGTTCTAATGGGAAGCGGCCCATAGAAAAACTTTGTGACGTACGTCGGTCGCTTCCCATAAAAACGTGTGTATTTCACTGAGTTGTCAGTTGTGTACTTCGACGTGACGGACGCAACAGATTCATTGGGCTGAAGGCGTTACTCCCGCAAGTGTTATGCCTTTACGGCGAAAAGCAAAGATATAACCAGCAGATTATTCAATAAAAACAACTGGCATACATCTTATTGTTGTCCGTTATATTCTATGATGGAAGAGAAAAAGGTGTTTATTATTCGGCTTAACCTTACCCGGGTAACAGAAGCCGACCAGGAAGTCGCTTAATTTAAGGTAGACGCTTCCGGATTTTTCGTTAGTTGCTGTTTTTGGTACGCCCCGGATATTTTCCATACCGGTACCCACCATATTTGATTGATAAACTTCCCATATCTGCAACTGAGCAGGTGCTCAATTTGGGACCAGTAACCTCAGAAGGGAACTTCTACTGACTGAATTTTACTGCTGACTATAACTGACTTTTATACTATGTCTCCATCGGCAAAAAAAAGAGGATTAGCGGAGACGTTTGAAAAAAAATCACAAAGTGGCTACAAATATAGAATTAATTTGACACCAGCACCCTCTTTCTGCCATTTTGACTCTTAGAAGAGAGTGGCGATGTCATTTACTAGGAACGAAAAAAGACTTTCGTTGTAAGAATTTCAATAGAAAATGCATTTGTGACATATTTGTCGTACAGGGACAGTTTCAGTTTCCTTTTTTGATTCTCAAACTGTTACAAAGGTGCATTATAATAGGTTTGTGAATAGGGTGAATGAGATTTATAAGAGGATTTATTTTTAATCGTTTGCCGAGACGATTTAAATATGTATGGTAAAACGCGTTATTTGTAGAGGATTTATTAAAGATTTATATTAATCGCCGATTAGTGCCCGGTGGAGACATGGAATTATAGTTTTTTTTTTATACCCGATCCCATAGGATAGGAGATATATTAAGTTTGATTCATAGTTTGTAACATAGAGAAATAATCACCGTAGACCCCCAAGACCTTAAGGGCATATGATCGAGACCAAATTGCAAGTCGAATGAGCCATGTCCATCCGTCCGTGTGTCGGTAATTTTTAGGCCTTGAATTTTGAGCTAGGAACTTGAGACTTGATATCTGTTCTTTCTAGATCCCGAAGCAGTACAAGTGTAAACATTTTTGAAATCCGCCCACTGACACGCCCACTTTACTTAGAAGCATGAAAAATCAAAGTTGTCGTAGAAAGCTGAAATTTGGTATGCAATATCCTCGCTTAAGTGTATTGTGATTGGCATTTAAAAAAAGGAGAAAACCGCCCCCTTGTAGGCGTGGTCATATTTAATATGCATTCTAATAAACGGCCTTTATTTGGTATATTTGCTTTAAATCCAAAAAACTTGCACTATAAAATGTTTAGATGTGTGCGTAAGCTATCATCTCAAATGAATAAATTTTTGACACGACCACCTCTGGGGGCGTTTTTAAGTAAAAAATCAAATTTTTAATATAAAACTGCGATCAACACGTATATACCACATCTGATAAAAAATATGATAAAAAAAATTATGTTATTGAAAAGGGGTTGATGCCACGCCCCTTTCCTAAGAAAGAAGATACTTATCTGACAAATTCTCAACATAATTAAAGTTAATAGAAACTAAAATTTAACAACAAAGATTTTTGACACATTTTGGAGCTTGACAGTGGTCAATCGGGATGGGTATCCAACATTCGCCTAGGCGGATTGTAACCCTCCCACTAGTTGATTCTCAAACTGTTACAAAGGTGCATTATAATAGATCTGTGAATGGTATTTACGAGAGGATATATTTTTAATCGTTTGCCGAGAGGATTAAAATATGTATGGTAAAACGCGTGACTTGTAGATTTATTGAAGATTTATTGAAGATTTATATTAATCGCGGATTAGTGCCCGGTGGAGACATGTTATCATAGTTTTTAGTTTAATTTAACAGTAAAATATACTGTCTTCTTTGAGAGTTTTAAGCAAAAGTTTTTCAAGAAGATTGTTGAACCGTTATTATTTAGGTGTGTGTTAAGTTATACATTAAGAATTATGTTATGTACAATTTTATTAAATAATATTAAAACGATTTTTATGTAAAAGATGTCCTAAAAATGGACGTTTGGAGTTGAGGAGAGCTAAATACTTATCACGGAAGAGGAAGATATATCTAATAAGAAAGGGGTTAACTAGGCAAATAGACTTACCAAGAGAGGGAGAAAAAAAAAATCCGCCTTGGAAGGAAGATTGACATGATTTTGGAACCTTCTCACTCAGTTCTACGAGTTAGATATGAAAGCCGGTTTCAGTATATCAAAAACCTAAGGCGATAAATGGTTTTTGGAAAATGTCATTCCAAGATCTCTACAGGAAAAAGTTGGGTAAGTGAGTGAGCACCGTACCAAGGATTAGTTATTTTCTACATCGACGAAGCTGTAAGTGGAGTTTTTAATGTAATTAGAGATTCATACAATCTCAATTTCAAACCCCGAAGAAAACATAGATATGCCGTCTGGTTTCACGTCGATTGTATCAAACTTCAAAAAAAGATGTTTGCCTTCCTGAATCTGTTAAGGAAAACGAACAACTACTCCCTTAAAAGTCTTAACCTACAAACGAACAAGCTTTACAAAAAGTCTGCGGTAGTGAGAAAGCCATGAATTTTAAAAAATCTGCAGCTAACATCTTGCAATGTAAGGACTCGAAAGTATTTTGGAAAAACGTTCGCCTCGTAGCTGGCACGAGTAAGAAAAATCCGTCATTAATCGGTATTGATCTGCTTGCCTCACACTTAAAAAATCTTCCACTCCCAGACCTAAAATAAAAAATAATAAGTTTTGCTCTGCCAAATTGCATTGTACCCGAGCTAGACTCTGCAATTTGGCTCCTTTGAAATGCTGGAGTTATTAACAGCACTAAGAAAAATTGAAAAACGAAAAACCGTCTGAACCTGATGGAATCCCCGCTGAGTTTTATTAAAGTTCAACTACTGAATTTCTAAACTACATTTTAGAGATTTGCAATGAAATTCCTTTTAACGAAATTGTCCCTAAGCGCTTCTTGTGCTCAAAAATCTTCGGGATTTTCAAAGGGGAGAATATTATAGGTGCATATCTGTACTAAGCTCGGTTAGAAAAAATCTACGCAAATGCTTTACCACAGGCGTGTTAGTTGGAGGGAAGCAAATAATGTGATATACTCCCTTAAAATAGAAAAATTAAGACAAATTTATCATAATTTATGAGAGCCTCTTGTCCGATGGATTCTGGTGTTTCACAAGTCTTTATTTTGAGCCCAATCCTTTTCGTCCTGTTTATAGATTATGCGGTAAATTTTTTACCGGGTGGCATCCATTTTGGAGGGGTTTTAATAAAAGTTCTATTGTATGCTGATGATTTTGTTGTTATATCAGATAATCCGTTTTTTCTTTAGCTTATTATCAATAAACTTAAACAACGCTGCGATCTTTGGGACCTGAAAATCAATGCTTCAAAATCCACAATCATGATTTCTAGACATCACCATCAATTGCCCAGGAGCCAAAGGTGGAGCTTGGATAATGAAAATATCGAAGTCGTGAATGAACTCAAATATTTGGGCCTCCGGCTGGAATTTAATCTGAATATCCATCCCCATCTTAAAGAGAGATCAGTAGCTGCTAAAGTTGCTATAAACTGTATGTGGAACCAGTTCTTTGCAAACAAAGACATTGACTTATCATTTTATTTTAAAGTTTTCGATGCTGTAATAAACAGCTGTTTTTGCTACGCCAGTGAAGTCTACATGGCTAAATGCCACAAAAATATGGATGAGGTAGAAGTTATACAGCGCTTGTTCTTCAAAAGAATTTTCCGGCTTCCACGTTCAACACCGAATAACGCGATTTATGTGGAGTCAGTCTTACCCCAGGTTTTCTTAAGAAATGCAAAATCAGTCGATCTGGGCGATGATCTGGTTAGGAACATTTACCAACGTATGGTGTGGTCAGAGGAAAGTATACCCGATGAATGGAAAGTCAGATTTGAACCCGATACTCAAGAGAGGAGATCCTCAAAACTGCTAAGAATACTGGACATCAAGCATCATATTTTCTGCCAAGCTATGCGAACGCCTTAAGGTGCTTTTAAACAATTTGATAGGCCTTATCAGTGTACCTTTATGTTAGGAATGCCCACATAAGACCAAATTATTAGACTGCGGCAAATCTTGGAAAAACCCCTCAGGCCACAAAATATGTATGTACATCTCAAGTGGGCAAATGCCACCAATGATCGTAAATTTTCAGGTAAAACCCACTGGTGCAGTGGTTTGGTGTCGGACTATACTGTGCACGAGGTCACGGGTTTGAATCCCGACCGAGCAGTAAAAAATCCCCACTTTTACGACTCCGCCTCTGCGAGGGTCTGACAACCCTCCGAGAACATAATTTGTCATGAGATAATTCTCATTTCGCCGTTCGGAATCGGCAAAAAATTGTAGGCCTCCTCCATAGTGTGACCTTCTGAAACGCATAGACGCGTTGGTGGAGGTCCTGTGATGGGGGTTCTGAGTTGCAAGTGCCAGTAAGTTTTTAGTTGAAACCCATCATGTGCACAGGGGTTAGCTCACGACGACCACCAAGCGCTTGCATTGCTAATACACCATGAACCTGACACTCAAAAAAACCACACGACGTATACGCAACCTTTTCACTCGGAATGTTGACTGCAACTAAAAATTATACAAAAATTGGAAAGCTGAAATTTTTATCGAATGCATCATTTTTTTTCGTCCATTTTTTCGACATGGAAGATTACTAAAATTCGAATAAAAATTTGCATCTCTTACATTTTTATGATCAAAGTCATTTTAACAAAAGTATATAAAACTGTATTATGATGTTGTACACAATATAACAAGAAGTGTTCCGTCCAATAGTTATTACCAAATCATCTCTATAGGAAAATAATTTCCAAAGAACCCTTTAAGGAAGCTTTTTGTAGACATTCTTGTAAACATGTCAATGGAAAGGATGAGTAATTTTTAATTTGAACTATATATAATAAAAAATGCTCATCCCTTCGTATGTGTTGAAACTTTTTTAATTAACTTTGAGTTATGTACTATCATTATTTCATTTTTTCTAAAAAACATTGTCTGCAATTGACGTAAAGCTTGGTATGCAACAGAAGGAAAAAACTAAAAATACAAAAATATTACTTTGAAAAAGTTTGAGGACGTTGAAATTGCGTCCATCTGATAATAACGTACAAATAAAAGACCACTCAGACAACCATTTTTTTTTGTTAAACTCAAAGGCGCTTGTCAATTACCAGATTGAAAAAAAAATCATGAAAATTAATTTGAAAAGTTTGCGATTCGCTTTAGTAGTTTTGATTTTAAGAGAATATCAGAATGTGAAAAGATTAAATGGATGCATACAGACAGGTTCAAGGTGGCATGTAATGCCATGACAAGAGTCAGTAGCTTTCAAGGGATAAACGTCTTGCATATTTTTGCATTGGCAGGGCTTTACAGGTTTTTGTTATACACAATGTCTTAAATGTTCTTATATGGTTTTGAAAAAGGATGAGAATCCCGTCAAAAAGAGGATTAGTTATGAGGCTTTTGTTTTCCGAAACTAAGTCAATGAGTAAATTCATTTCACGCATTATATGTAGCTTTTTAGTGAAACTATTATTATTTCCTAAAAAACAAAAGTGCGTGTTTAACTGAGCTGTCAGCTGTGCACTACTTAACGTGTTCATTAGGCTGGGGCTTACTTAATGTGGCTCTACTAGTTAGTAAGTTTTTTGGCTTTTATTTTATGAAAAGTAGATTTTTAGCATATCATACGTACATAGTTTTTAAGTCTATTTAGGATGATCAATATCAACCGTCCACGAGATTGACAATTTAAATATGCGATAACTTATGTAATTCGAAATTCAACTTCGAATATTTACAAAAAGAAGTAGACATTTTGCAATTAAAAGGACTAGCCACATCTTCTGTTTAAAAAAATTTCTTCTACAATATCCGCTGGTGACTGTCTTTTTTATGGAACAGTCAAAAAAGAAAATTACCAAGCAAAGGTATCTGGGAGAATTAACTGGTACAATTTGGATAAGGAAAAAGGCGAAGCATTTTTAAACGCGATGCAAAATACCTCTGTAGCACCATTGACGAAAACGAAGATGTAGAGTGCAGAGCACAAGATATGTGGGATAACCAACGAACGTCCATAGAGAAGGCCAAATCACTCCCAGGGACTACAAAAGGCCACTGCAAACAGGTCAATGAAACAAACGAACAACAGAAATAAAACGCTTCGCCTGGAATTAGAATACAGACACCTCAAGAGTCTTGCTAAGAAGAAGTTCACCTAGGTTCAAGCAAAGAGAATGGAGAGCCTGTATCAGGAATTGGAGGAAGTTTCTTCTTCCACTGCTAATACACATCAGGCCACATAGGATCTTCGACAAAACACCTTGCATAAAGGGGCTGAAATCTTCAAAATTGCCGCTCAGAGGAGGAGGAGATACGCCCAGGAGACTCGTTCGCCTCAAATTCATCAACAATGCTCAGGGACAGCTTCTTGTGGATGACGACAAAATTCTTTACAGGTGGCGGCAGTATTGTGAGGGACTTTTAAATGAACCGTTTCCCAGGCAACACTTTCCAGAAGAAATTATACTCCTAACCGGGAAGAAGTACCAGACATCACAGTCAACGTGGTTGGGAAGGCGGTTAAATACTCTAAAAAGCGGAAAGCGGTTGGGCCAGATCAGATACCCTCAGAGTTCTTGAAGAAAATAGGAGACAGCGGGTCCAGATAGCGCACGACCTTCATCTCCAAACTGATGAGAGGGGATCCGTAATGCCTAACCAGTGGAGGGAAAGTTATCTTCTTCCTGTGTTCAAAGGAGAAGGTGATACACAAAGCCGTGACAATTACCGTTCTATCAAGCTGATGTCTCACAGAATGAAGATCGTCGAGCGGGTACTAGAAAGTCGACTACGGAAAATAATAAGGCTATCTGAGGACCAGTGTGGGTTTGTCGCGGGCAAATCAACCACTCATGTAATCCAAAGCATAAGGATCATGATGGAAAAACATCGGGATGCCCTTAAGGATCTGCATATGGTGCTGGTTAATTTTGAAAAAGCTTTCAATAGACTACCACGAGAGCTCATATGGGTGGCGCTAAGAAAACGAGGAGGTCCAGAAGCCTATGTGCGGATGCGATCATGGACATGTATGATGGAGCAAAGACAGGAGTAAGACGCCCTTCCGGAGTCACTGATGAGTTCTCAATTAAAGTCGGTGTACACCAGGGAAGCGCCCTAAGTCCTTTGCTTTTCATTGTAGTCTCTGATTATTTGCTTGCAGGAAAAATGACGGACACGAAAGTACATCAGTGATGATGGGGCCATCATAAGTGAAGATCATACATCCCTGCAGCGAGCACTTAAAATATGGGTGGATGTTTTACAGGGAAATAGGTATCGTATTAGCCATCGTATTGCCCATTCTCTGACCCACCTGAGCCAATTCCAGACATTAAATTGAATGGAAATGTGCTTCCCAAGTGTGAAAAGTTTAAGTATCTGGGATATATGACGACATCAATCACCGCTGAAGCGTGGGGTAGATGAAGTGGCGAAAAAACTCTGCCATCTTCTGCTCTAGAAGGCCCTAGACCGGAGTTGTTCGCCCAACTTCACAATGTTGGACAGCTGAGAAGTAGATGCTTCGCATGACAGCAGGAGTAACAAAGCGAGACAGAATAAGGAATACGAAGATCCGAGAATGCCTCCATGTAAAAGAACCTATCTACAGAAAAATGAAGCACGACCGGCTCAGTTGGTATTGCCACGTTCAAAGGAGAGATCCTAAGAACCCCGTCAAAAAGGCAATATCAATCAACATTCCAGTGCAATCGCGAAGGAGACGAAGGCTTAAACATTCATGGATCATGGATCATACAAATGCAACGACAACAGCATTTATTTGACCTCAGTGAGGGAGAGATCCAAACCCGGGTGGCCTGCCGGTATATTCTGAGGTCAAATAGGCGTGCCTCACAAGCGGACCATTAGGAATGCAGTAGAGTGGGAGGGCTATGATCCAACACTTCCGATTATAACCTCGCGCCTAACTGAAAAAGAAGAACCAGAAGAATCAATGTCGCCTCATCCAGTTCAGCCGCTCCAAGGTACCTCAAACGGAATTCTTTAAGGGTTGAGTAATTCGCTAAGAAGTGAAAGACATCCTACTTCTACTTCTTTGTGCGGTTACAAAATTCGATTGGAAAAGATTGGAATGAAATGAATACTGGTTCAGTTGACGTGACTACCGCGTTTCTTTCTTGACTAACTGAAAACAGCAGTTCGTAAGATTTAGATCTAAAGCCTGCACCTAAGATCCGCCAAAGCTGAACTTAGATTGTACCCGCGTTCAGAAACTAAATGTTTTTGAAAAAAATTACCTCTTCTCGCGGTAATTTGCTTGAGCATTAGCTTGGATAATGTGCCCGTGTTCTATTTCTGTTACCTTAACTATATCGTTCGATTGAAGCCGCAGGACCTCCAAGAAGAGAGGTGATGTCCCAGTCTCCAAATATAGCATATAGGCGTGCTGTTTAGAGTGCAACAAAAATCGAAGTTTCAAAAATTCGTTTGAAGGAAGAGCCATCGAAGAAACTTTTCAACTTGCTTTAAAGGGTAGAAGCCCCAAATGCCGTACAGAAGGATTCACTTTGCAGATGTACAAAAAATTTTTGGTTTAGAGCTGTGGGCTCTTTTTTTAACATAAGAACGACTCCATACCGAAGACATTGCACGTTTTGCTTCAGAGAGTTTGATGGCTTGAAGGACTTCAGAAAGTTAAAATGGAGCGTCCAGAAATGTGCCAGTAACCAAAGGCAGGAGACCTTCTGATTTGATTTAGAAGCCTGCTAAAATGTTCCCTCAACAGTAGCGCCTGCAGTTTGTATCAAATGACATTTTTTTATCCATTGACATACCTTACAGTCTGGGGGAGCACGGACACTAATAATGGAGGTAAGTGTTTCCTAGAATTCACACTTAGCTCTTCTCTAGACATATATAACGTAGGAAATATGCCCACTTTTGTGGCAAGGGGTCTTTTTTAGGTAAGACAGGAAGTTCTTGACCTCACGCTTGGTAGTCCGACTCCGAGCATAAGAGGTTGATAAGAAACTGGAAAGTATCGAATGAACCATCGCTGTCGGATCATAGAATAATCCTATTTGATCTCGACAGCACAGGTTCCATTCGAAATCTGGTAAGAAATCCAAGAAAGACTAACTGGGAAGCTTTCAAAGAAAATCTTGGAAGCAATCTGGAGCAAATTGACGTAAGTCAAGCTCCATCCCACTGTCTAAGTCTAGAAAACGCAGTAGAGGGCTAGAGCTATCACTAACGCGTTTAAAAGTAGCTGTGCTCTTAGTATGAATCGAAGAGCCAAGGAAGTGCCATGGTGGAGCAATAACCTGTCAAAACTAAGATCTGAGACGCGGAAGCTGTTTAATTTGGCTAAGCGAGAGGAGACTGGCAGAGCTACAGAGAGGCACCAACTGCAATAAAGAAATGAGGAAAGCTAAAAGAAATAGCTTCAGGAAATTCTGTGAGACAACAACTAGCACTCCCTGTGCAGCAAGACTACACAAGGCTCTCGCAAAATCAGGTGAAGTGCCTACGTCTCTAAAGAAAGTGAATGGAAGCTATACAGAGAATGAGGAACAGAGAGCACTGCTGCTCTTAAAAACACATTTCCCTGGAAGCTCTCCTGACACCTATGTCTGGAGCAGGACCAACACGTCAAGATCTCGGAGGGAAGACTGGCATACAGCAAAAGTCATTAGCTCTAGAGGCCGACTAGAGGGGGCAATAAGCTCCTTTCAACCTTTCAAGTCACCAGGTGTAGACGGTTACAAAATGGGCAAGAAATGCTTCTTCCACACTTGGTAAGAATAGCAAAAAGTAGTCTTGCCCTGGAATACATACCGAACCAGTGGAGATGGGCAAAGGTTGTATTTATTCCAAAAGTGGGGAAAAAAGACCCAACGCAACCAAAGTTCTATAGACCGATCAGTTTAACATCGTTTCTTTTAAAAACAATGCAAGCAAGCTGTGGACAATTACCTAAGAGAAGAATTGCTAAACAACTTCCCTCTTCACCACCGCCAGCATGCGTGCAGAGCGGGCAGATCTACCGAGACCGCTCTATATAAGTTGACGGGAACTATCCAAAATGCTCTTGACACCAAAGAGACAGTAATCTGTGCGTTCCTAGATATCGAGGGGGCATTTGACAATATGTCACACGAAGCCATCAGGCGAGCCCTAGATAGGAAGGGAGTAAATAGGAAGGGAGAGTAGATAGAAAGGGAGGGAACTGCTGAGCACAAGATCAGTGGAGACGCATACATCGGGCTTAATCTTAACCCGGCTAAGACAACCATAGTACCATTCACAAGGAAAAGAAATACTCAAATGAAACCTATAAGATTATCGGGCATGACAGTGATACCAGTCAAAGAGGTAAAATATTTGGGTTTAACCCTAGACAGTAAACTCATCTGGAAAAAGTACACAGAAGAGATCTCCAGAAAAGCTACTCGTGCTCTTATGATATGCAGGAGCCTTGGGGATGCAGCCCGAACATCATAAGATGGATGTACACTGCCGTAAAGAGACCGATGATCACTTACGGAGCAGTAGCATGGGCAAAACGAACAAGCCTGAGCACAACGAGAGAAACACTTAACAGAATGCAAAGACTGGCATGCCTCTGCATAACCGGGGCTATGCGAACGTGTCCGACCGCAGTCATTGAAGTGCTTTTGGAACTGACACCACTACATATCGTGGTTGAGGAAACGGCTAGGAAAACGATCCCCAGGATGGTTAAAGAGGGGACTGGGAGTGAGAGGTGCACTGGGTCGAAGGAATTTGACGCACTTCTCGATAAACTACCCCTTCTGGCTATCCCTAAGGATGACAGTTTGAGGAAGTTTAGCTTCGAAAAGAACTTCATCGTGAAGCTCAGCACCAAGAAGAGCTGGAGCAATGAATCCACAACATATAGACTGAGAAACAGCACCATCAAATGGTATACAGACGGGTCAAAAACTGATGATGGAACTGGTGCAGGAGTATTTGGACCAAGAACAAAATACTTCGAATCCATGGGTAAATACACCAGCATCTTTTAGGCGGAAATATACGCTATAGACAGATGTGTTCAATTCAGTCTTGACAGAAATTACAGGAATTGCGACATAGCAATAATGTCCGACAGCCAGGCAGTCATTAAGGCGCTAAAGGCCCAGATAGTCAGGTCCAAACTTGTATGGGACTTTCTACACTTCCTACTACAATAAAGTGACCCTGGAATTGGGTACCTGGCCATGTTGGAAAAGAGGGGAATGAAGCAGCGGACTCCTTGGCAAGACGAGGAGCAGCAGAACCCTTCATAGGACCTGAACTTTTCTGCGGGATAGGGGAACACACCCTCAAGGAAGAATTCAAGAAAACAGAGAAGGCAAACCGAGCTAAGATGTGGGAAAGCCTTCAAGGTCTTAGGCAAGCAAAAAAACTTCTAGGGAGCTATAACCAGAGAACATTCAAAGCATGCATCGGCCCTAGTAAAAATAATCTACGCATTCTCACAGGGTTCCTAACGGGGCATTGTAAACTCAGGGAACACTTAAGGAAAATTGGTGTAACGGAGGAACCCTCTTGCAGATTTTGTGATGAGGCTAGCGAAACTCCGGAACACATTTTGCAATCCTGTGGGGCTCTGAACCACAAGAGAATGGAGATACCCAACTTGGACCCACTTCTCATTCTCAGTATTCCTACGTGAAACTGGACTAGAGAATGTGCTATAAGGATGAGTTGTTTTAGCCAAGGCCAAAACTCGGTATAATTTAGTAATGAATTATAGTATGAGGGGAGTTCCTTTGAGTGAAGTAACCTCTCCAAGGCTTAGTAGGGGGTACAATAGACCAACAGGTCACAGTGCAAAGCCCAACTTAATAATAATAATAATAATAATAGTACCTTACAGTCTTCCCAAACTCTGCTGAAGATCGTGCTCTAATGATAACATCAATGCGGTCTGTTCATCAAAGGATACTTTTTTACTCAGGCAGATGCGCTTGTAGTCACTTATGGCTTTGGCATGTATTTACGTATAGTTTTGAAAGTCACCAAGTTGTGTTTTTGTAAAAGTCTATGAGCGGCAATAGACCTCTCTCTCTCTCTCTAGCTGTTTGACATTCTGAGTCGAACCACTTTTGCTTGCCACAGACGCTTCCCCCGGTTGACCCATTCGGTGTAGAATGCTTAGTCATTGCTGTGCGACTTACAATGTTTATTGACTTGTTTGATAATCTGAAACTCTTAAGTGGCATTGTTAAGATTTCTCTGAAATAAGGCGATCAGGCTTTCTTTCCAAAAAAGTTTAGGCAGAAGAGTAGGTAAGAGTTCGAGCAGCACCTTCAATAACAGATTCTGCACCAGACATGTGATCTGAAAATATTAAAGTCGTCACCCTGAAATCATATATCAGCTGCTTCCAACAGCCGGACACAAAACAAGTCACACATGTCGCCAGACATCTCTGCCCCTCACTATAGAAATCTTTGGTTTTGCACGTAAAGTTGGTTCGGCGACCTGAGGCTCGGTGCTCCTCCACTGTGCCGTCTTTACGGGGTGGATTCGAAGATTTTCTGGGCCGGAGCGCCGATGTCCGTCGACTCTAGATGACCCAGCCATCGGAACCGTTGTAATTTTTTGGCCAAACCATCTTCAACATCTGTTCATCAGCCGCAATACCCACAAGATGTCGAAAATATTGCTTAACATCTGATGAGTGATCGTTTCAATATATTAAACCTGTTTAGGTCCACTTTTATATTTCCTAAAAGCTTTTCGTAGATACTTAAGCAAAAAAAAAAGATTTTTGTGGGACTTTCTAAGCGTCACGTTCTTCTTATATAACACTATCCCCGTTCCAGTAAGATATTTCTATTACGGGACAATAGTGCTGCTTCGAAGGCAAGTCAAACAAGAACTTGACTTGGTAGCATTCCAAATAGAATCAAAATGTATCTACTCGTATCTTATAGAAAAATCCCCTCACATTTAGCATAATGTGGTTTCCAAAATCTTCATTAAAGTCAAGGCTGCATCCGAGATTTCTTTAAAATTGTTTCTATATAAATTCGCCATCAAATCTAGAAGAAGACACAGAATAGAATCAAAGAACTAAGAAGAAACATTAAAATGCGTCTAGTAGTTGTGCTCGTGATAGTGGCTTTGGCGTGCTTCTTAGGTGTTGCCGTTGGCCTACCTTTGGCAGAGGATAATGTCAATTCGCTGGCTGAAGCTGAGGGATTGTTGGCAGTTGATGGCCAGGGACATGAAAACGAGTCAGTGCGTAAAGTTCGGCAGTACGGATTTGGCGGCGGTCCATATGGAGGGTATGGTGGAGGTCCCTACGGTGGTGGATTTGGCAGAGGATTCGGTGGAGGCGGAGGTCCCTTCGGTGGTGGATTCGGCAGAGGATTAGGTGGAGGTGGAGGTCCCTTCGGTGGTGGACTTGGCAGCGGACTAGGCGGAGGTGGTGGTCTACTTGGTGGTGTGTTAGGAAGGCTACTTGGTGGAGGACTAGGACAAGGTGGCGGTTTGTTTGGTTGATGAAAGCTGTTGTAAGATTAAGGTTGAATAAAATTTAAATTTTTAAGCAAATTTCTGGTAAAGCCGGTTTCTTTTGTGCTTATTTGTTTGTTTCCATAAAAGAAAAATACGGCTGCTTAAGTAGTATGTTTATCTCTCTCGATCTAGGCCGGCAGCTCTAGTTCTTCATACACGATCCCCGGGTGGGTCCTTGAGACGATTTGAACGTGGTTCAGAAACTTTATTCTTGGCCTACCCATGGTGTGCCTACCCGATAGCACAGCATTTGTCACCCACCTATACGAGTTTGGTCCACATTCACTTCTTGGTGAATTCAAGGAATTCTGGAGGAAGTGGGCAGGATCTTCAGGGATCCTTTATAAAGGAGAAGTATAACATTTTTCGGTTTTAGCAGGCCAGGAACTCCAATGAACGCAAGTAAAACGGTAATGAGCCCAAAGAATTCTGGAGGAAGTGGGCAGGAGCTGGAGAGATCCTTTATAAACGGGAAGCATATCATTTTTCCGTTCTACCAGGCCAGGAACTCAAATGAACGCAAGAAATTTTGGAGGAAGTAGGCAGGAGCTGGAGGAATCCTTTAAAAAGGTGAAGCAGTTAATTTTCCGGTGCTTACACGTTAGAAACTCCAATGAACCCAAGGAAATAAAAACATTGAAGAATTTATTAAAAAACAAATGGGAAAGTGCAACAGTGGGTATGCAAAAGCTTCAATCCATCTACGACGGATTGCAAAATACCCGATCATACCATAAAGAAAACTGCCACGCCTCCAAAAATCACTTTTTTTAACGCCACGCCCACAAAAGTGGGCGGAGGCACATACAATATCTACATAAAAGTTAGAAAATGCTAACATCTACAGCTTTTGTCATATAATTTTTTGTCAAATTTCATATATATTTATTGAAAAACAGTCATTTTAAGCTAAATTCCCTTAAAAAGTGGGCGTGGTCAATGAAAAAGCTAAAATTTTTTGGCTACTTTAAAGACAATTATAAGGCAATGTTACGTACCAAAAATGATTGCGCTAGCGCCATTGTTACATAGCTAAAATTTGCAATATGTATTTTCTTAAATTAGAGATGGTCGCACATACAGGCCTGTAGTGGGCGTGTCTGTAAGCGGATTCAGCTTATTTTCAAACTTGATCTGAAAGACTGGACTTCCAACCAACCCACAAAATTTCAGCTCTCTGCCTTAGAATTTAAGGCCTAAAAGTTGTTTACATACAGACGGACGGACGGACGGACGGACATGGCTTAATCGATTCTCCTGTCGGTCCCATTCATATCTCTAAAAGGTCTTAGGGGTCTACGGTGATTATTTCACTGCGTTACAAACTATACATCAAACTTAATATACCCTGGGACGGGTATAAAAAAACAAGTAAGTAAGTGCAAGAGTTCGTCTGTAACGAACTTCTAAATACCCGACCATCTCTCCCCATTAACAACAAATTTAAAATTTTTCGGTTTGTTTCATATACTGAATGTCAATTATTTGTGTTGGCCACGCCCCTAAATAAGGGCGTTGGCTGAAAATTTAAATTAACTAGCTCTAATTTCGTAAGAAACACGAGAAAATGGGTTGAAAGCGGATATTTATGCTTAAAAAAACAGTTTTTTTTCCAAAACGCCCCCTAAAAGTGGGCGGAGCTCAATGCTTTGTGTGCAACAAACTTAGCAAATGGTAATATTTTTAATATTTTTCAATTTAAAGTGAATTTCCCGAGAAATCAGGTTTTCAAAGATTTCAGATGTTAAAAGTGGGCATGGTCAATGGAGTGGGCGGTCTAATTTTTGCCTTATTAACGGCTTCTTGTTGATATTGCTCTCCACCAAAATGTGAGTTCATATGTTTTGCCTATCTTGACCAAAAGGTATTTTGAAATAAAATGTAAATTTGAGGTTGTCTGACATTCACGCCAATTGTGGGCGTGGCTGTGGGCGGATTTTCTCAATTTTCATACTTGTCTGTACAAAATGAAAACCAAGCAACGCTGCATGTTTCAACTTCCTAGCTCAATTTTAAAGACCTCAAAACTGCATACATACGGACAGACGGACAGACGGACGGACGGACGGATGAACAGATATGGCTTAATCGACTTACCTGTCGGTCTCGATCATATCTCTAAAAGGTCTTAGGGGTCTACGGTGATTATTTCACTGTGTTACAAGCTATGCATTAAAATTAATATACCCTCGGTCGGGTATAAAAATTGTCTCTGCTCCTCGACGCGATTTGAACTCCGAACCAACGAAACGCGAGCCGAACAATCTCCCAGTGAGCTACCGAGTCTCCCAGTGAGAACACGATTTGGACTTGTCATTTGGCGACTGTACGTGACATACTTACGCACATAGGGCTTTATTGTATAGGGGATAATTTTGTCTGGATGCTTAATTATCTGCCCATTTTTGTGGGTTTTTAGGCTTAAGAAAAGTAAAAACCATGTTCTTTTTACTCCGCCCACCTTCAAAAGGCGAGGGCTAAGAAAACCAATAGCTGTAGGGTGGGGCAAATACGGTAGCCACAATGGCCAGAAAGAAACTGTGTTAGATGATAAACGCAGTTTTCATGGCTTCATTTTATTCAGGTTGCAATGAACGGGATCAAATTGTGGGTAAATGCTAAATCTACCTTTTAGTTTAGTTAGTTTAGTTTAAGTTTTAACCTTTACATGTTGCCCCACCGAACTTGCCAGCTTGTCCTTGAAGTTCATCACTCTAACTGTTTAATCCTCCTCTAGCTTAAGTCGAGAAACTCAAATGACTGCAAAAACGGGGTCTGCAAAATTTAGTGCAACACTTGTGCACTAAACTGGTGCAAGAGTGCCGGAACGAGCTTGACCGTAAGGGCGAACATTTCAGGGCCATCCTTCTCTAGTATCCAGAGCAATGTACAATATAAGGAAGTGAGCGTGCAGGTGAGCCATGCATATGACTCAGCTCTTCACTCCCCCCGTGGTATAAGGGTTACCATTTTACAAGGAGCAGATAAGGAATATTTCCACTTATATTTACTCTAAATAACCAGCTCTCAATAAATGGAAGAACCAATTGCGCCGTATCAATCAAGGAAGATTATGGCCTACATACAAAAAATATAGAAGCAGAGGTCTATTCAACAGAATCTGCCCTAAAATAGCTATGATGATGGTAATAACAACGCGGAATAGGACCGATTGGAAACTATGTGACCAAACTAGGTAATATAACTCGTACTGCTGAAATTGCGGAAATGTAAACTAGCAAGAGCCAGAACGCGTGCACCAAAGTAACCTTGTTTTGGGGGTCTTGGTATGGCAACGCAGGCAAAGTGTTACATTATCTTATCCGTTTTGTCAGCTCCAAAGGTTGAGAATAACACATCCTCAACAACTATTATAAGCCACGTCACACGAGTCATTGTACCAAAAAGGTCCATCACAGTGCTACTTGGGGCTTGGTTTGCTCGAACCGCAACATCTCCCACAATCTCTATATTTCCATGAGATCTTCCTGAATAAAAGCCTTACCGTCTCCTGCGCAAGAATGTGAATGACGCTCATTTCTTACTAAAATTAAGCCGTCCCGCTTCTACTGAAATCATACGAAAGTCGCGGATAGAGCTAGTATCCCCTTCCACTTGCGTCTTCCTCTACTGTGCCATCCCTGCGTTGGTGTGATGTGCCCGCGTAGCCTTCGTATTTTAATTCTTCTGGCTGGGACGGTGTCGCTGTACAGCCTATACAATTCCATGTTATATCTCCTCCTTCATTCTCCGTCTATTCAGACAGAACCAGAAATCGTCCGAAGAATTTTCCTATCGAAGCAGCCTAAAGTGTGTTTTTTTTTCGCCTTTGACAAAGTCCATGCATTCTGCACAGTAAAGCTGGACTGGGATGATGAGGGTCTTATAAATGGATACTTTAGTTAGAGAGGGCTTTGCTTCTCAATTGCCTTACTATCCCCAAGGAACAGCGATTGGTAAGAGTTAACCTTCTTTTAAACTCAGCCCTGGTGTCATTGTCTGAATTTATCGTATATAGCGGAACCCAGGTATACAAAGTCCCTTACTACCTCGAAGTTATAGCTGTCTATGGTGATGTTCTGTCCAAGACTTTGGTGTTAGGTGTTTCTTCTTGATGACAGCATATACTTGGTTTTGTCCTCGTTGACTGCTAAAGCCATGTTCGCCGTTTCCGTCCCAAGACTCAAGGCTTCACTGACATCTCATCTGGGCGGTACAAAATTTCACACTGCACAGGTTGGCCACGCTCCTTAATTGTGGTATCAAGTGTGTACACACAGTGAAAGATAAGTCTTATTTAAGACAGTTAAATGGCTTAATAAAAAGTATAAGTATATATATACAAGTAAACAAAAAATCGTAAGAACACTGACATCTTGCTCTGTTCTTCCATTTATATTAATGTCGTCTGCGTATGCGAGTAATTGAACGGACTTTTGAAAGATTGTGCCTCTGGAGTTGGCGCGGGAGTTGAGCACAATTCTCTCAAGCATGATGTTAAAGAAGTCCCATGCCAGTGGGTCCCTTGTCTAAGTCCTTTTTTGACATCAAAGGGGGTCGCTGTGGTCGGATCAGCGTGAGTTTTCCATCGTCATCCGGCACAGAGTGACGAGTTTGGCAGGGATGACTAAAATGATATTGCGCTCGTGGTGGGTGTCGATTTGGAATTCCTGGGTTTTCTGTGATCTGCCGCAGTGCAAATATTTGGTCTATGATGGACCCCGGACTTTCATGGACCAAAACCTATCAGATTGTTGACAAACGGCTTCAGGCGTTCACGCACATAGTACAGCAGCCAAGCTCTTGTATATGCAATGCTACAAACACTGATGCGTCTGTAGTTCACACAGTTTAGAGAGTTGGGGCAAATAATACTGAGGTTCCATTTGCCGGGCATGCTTTCCTTCGACCATATCTTCCTGATGAGCTGGTGCATGTTCCTAACCAACTCATCGCCAACGCGATTTGAAAAGTTCGGCAGCTAAGCCGTCTGCTCCGGCTGCCAGCTGCTTTGTTGCACTTAAGCTTAGGCACAGCAACTTTCACTTTGTCGAGGCCGGGTGGGCGGTATTGTTCGTATGCTCCGTCGGGAACGTCTTTACCCGGGTTCGTTCTGCATGACAGAGGTATTTGGTTCATCTTGGCAGCTTTAATTTTACTTACTGCTTCGTTTATTTTCTCGCTCTAATATTTGGTTAACTCAAAAAAGAGTTAACCAAATATTAACTCTTTTTTGCAACTCCTTCAGGGGCGACAAGTCTGCCTGTTGTAATATTTGAACTCTGTTTTTTTAGTGGCAGTACGCCGGTGTATATGATAATCCTTAATTTAGGGGGCCCTAGCACCTTGTGGAACTTCAGAAGGCCGTCTGAAGAGGTGGTGGAGAAACAAGTGAAGAAGTTCAATTATCTTGGGTATTTTTTTTGGCGAATACTGGCGAAGTTGAAGCAACATTAAAGCAGAAATACGCCGCTCAGTCATTATAGCCAACCTAAGTTTGAAGTCGAAGCAAAAATTTCAGTTCTCAATTTGGCCATCGTTCCAAACCTCATCTATAAATCTGAAATATGAATCAAAGCCGAAAGAACGTGACCTAAGAAAACAAATCGTAAACCAGCTGAAAAAATGGTTGTAAGAACAGGTTCAATTCGATCTGTTTCGCCTCATATTTGTATTCTTGACCAAAACAAAAATATTGCAGCTGGTGGACGACACTATAATTCGTCACGATTTGATTTTTTTCGTAGTTTTTGTTTTATCGAACAAAGAATATTGACTAAATTTATGCACCTATTATTCTGGGATTCTTAGCGTCGCATATTTAAGAATCTCTAAGATACTTCACAGTAATATTTGTGGGATGATCTTTGTTTTCCTTGTAAGACAAGATAAACAAGTATAGTAAGCTTGACATTCCAAATACTTTTTTCTATCACATCTTAAGATTGAAATAGCACTTGCAGCATCACCGACTTCATTTCCTTTTTTAGCCTGGATGGAAGCAAGTATCTAAAAAAATCCCCTTACATTTTTGGCATAATTTGTGGTTTCAAAATTCTTAATATAAGTCAAGGTCGCATCAGAGACTTTATTAAATTGTTTCTATAAATTTGCAAACAATTCTCGCCCCAGGCACAGAGTAGATTAAAGGAAGTAAGAAGAAACATCAAAATGCGTCTAGTAATTGTGCTCGTGATAGTGGCTTTGGCGTGCTTCATCGGTGTTGCCGTTGGGTTACCTTTGGCAGAGGATAAAGGTGTCAACTCGCTGGCTGAAGCAGAGGGATTACTGGAAGTGGACGGGCAGGGACACGAAAATGAGTCGGAGCGTAAAATTCGGCAGTTCGGACTTGGTGGCTTTGGTGGCGGTCCCTTTGGTGGTGGATTTGGCGGTGGTCCATTCGGAGGATTCGGTGGAGGTCCCTTCGGTGGTGGATATGGTAGAGGTTTTGGTGGAGGGTTCGGCCGTGGTGGATTCGGCCATGGTGGTTTCGGTGGACCATTCGGTGGTGGCTTCTATGGCTGATAAAATATATTGTAAGAATGAAATATAAATTTTATGCCGAAATCTTTTTAATTATTAATTTCGCGGAGTTTATCGACCGGTATTGAATCTAATCGACGCAACGCGACGCAAAAGTTCAGCCTTCTCTAAAGAAAAATTTTTTAAAATATTCTTTTGGCGCAAACGCCTGTCAATTTTTTGGTCCTGCAATGATGATCAATTGATTTGCGCTCCAGTCCCCGAGTGTGATAAATATGCCAGATAGTGTGAAATGGGCCTCATCGGCTATAAAATATTTGCTTGCAAAAAGTAGGTGCAGAGACACCCAGTCGCAGACCTGCAGCAAAAATTAAATACTGACCGAGTTTCATTGATCTTACTTTTGCAAACTTAAGTGTATGCCTTTAAAGTAATGTCTAGCTTCCTATTCCTTTCATCATTGCATTCTCATGCTTGACAATAAAAATATTCTTTGCTCAGGGGGTGGAATTTGAACCAAAAAATTATATTTTTAAGTAGGTACATTTAAGCGTAAATTGGAAATATCTATGTTAATATTGATTGTTTGTAATAAAGAGCGTTTGGACCTCGCCCCTTTTCATAGGTAGCACTTCTTAATAAATATCAAAAAATAACAATAACATCACCATTTTACAATGTGGGATAGGATGGCGTATTCAACAGTCTGTTTAACGGACTGTAACTTCTCTCCGTCCTTAGAGCTAAGCAAAGGATCTGGTCCTCCAGGTTGGGGTCGTGCCGTCGGGGTGACTTCCCGGCCACGTAAGGAAACACCAGTCACGAAGCAGAAACAAGCCTCGGATTCGGACGGATCTACTGTTGCCGACCAATGCAAACGAGAAAAGGAAAACAACGGGTTTCGGATCTGCACGTGGAATGTTAGGTCCCTTAACAGACCACGTGCAGCCGAGCAACTAGCGGAGGCCCTTAACGACTGCAAGGCAGACATTACTGCCATCCAAGAAATGCGGTGGGACGGGCCGGGCAAAAGAAGGATGAAAAACTGCGGCATCTACTACGGCGACTGCTATCGGTATCAAAGACAGGGCCTTTTTGGATGTGGTTTCGTTGTTGGAGGCAGACTTAGGCAAAAAGTCTTCAGCTTCAACCCTGTAAGCGAACGCCTCGCGACGATCCACATCAAGGCTAAATTCGCCAACATTAGCCTGATATGCGCACATGCCCCCACAGAGGAGAAAAATGACGAGACCAAAGATATGTTCTACGAGCTCCTGGACGAAACTTATGAGCAATGCCCTAGCTACGACATTAAGATTGTCCTAGGCGATTTTAATGCCAAGCTAGGAAGGGAGGGCATCTTTGGTCGTACTGTCGGAAAGCATAGCCTGCACGACACGACCTCCGATAACAGATTCAGGCTGATCGACTTTGCTGCGGGGCGACACGTTGTGGTAGCTAGTACACAGTTCCCGCATCTCAATATCCACAAAAGGACATGGAGATCTCCCGATCAATCAACCGTCAACCAGATTGACCATATTGCGATCGACAAAAGGCACTCCTCCAACCAACATTGACTCGGATCACTACCTTGTTGTAGCCAAGGTACGGCTGCGGATATCCCGACCAGCGCCAAGTAATGGAAATACTGTGAGGTAGTTTGACTACAATCGCAAGAGATCGCCAGGTCCTTCTCCAACCGAGTCTCTCAAAACCTTCTACGAAGTCCTATGCAGCCAGCATCAAGTATTGATAGCCAGTGGAAACATTGCCAAAATGCCATCAGAGACGCCGCCTCTGAAGTGCTGGGTTTCACACGGCCACCACAACGAAACCCCTGGTTTGACAATGAATGCCGGCAAGCACATGCAGCTAAACAGGAAGCATACAAAGCGGCGCTGCACAGAAGGACTAGAGCTGCTCGCGAGCTCTACGAGCAGAGGAGGAGAGAGGAACACCGGCTTCTCCGAAGGAAAAAGAGAGAGCACGAGAAGCGCGTGGTTGAAGAGATAGAGAGATGTTACAACAGAAATAAGGTTAGAAAGTTTTACCAAAGGATCAAAAGGTCCTGCCAAGGGTATAAACTTCGAACTGAAGCCTGTAAGGACCATCAAGGAAACATCGTTGTAGAATCGCAGTCGGTGCTGAGGATTTGGAAAGACCACTTCTGCAGACTGTATAACGGCGAGGACGAACCAAATACCGCTGTCAGGCAGAGCGAACCACTCAACCCGGGCGAAGACGTTACCGACGAAGCATACGAACAATACCGCCCACCCGACCTGGAGGAGGTGAAAGTAGCTGTGTCTTAGCTCAAGTGCAACAAAGCAGCCGGAGCAGACGGCCTAGCTGCCGAACTTTTTAAATCCGCTGGCGATGAGCTGGCTAGGAGCATGCACCAGCTCATCTGCAAGATATGGTCGGAAGAAAGCATGCCCGACGAATGGAACCTCAGCATTGTTTGCCCGATCCTGAAGAAAGGAGACCCTCTGAGTTGTGCCAACTAGAGAGGCATAAGTCTTCTTAACATCGCATACAAGATCTTTTCTGCTGTACCGTGTGAACGCCTGAAGCCGTTTGTCAACAATCTGATAGGCACAAATCAGTGTGGCTTTAGGCCAGGAAAGTTCACCATCCCAGGAGAAAACCCAGGAATTCCAAATCGATACACACCACGTCTTCATCGATATCAAGGCCGCGTATGACAGCATCTATAGAGACGAGCTATATAGCGCAATGTCTAGTTTTGGCATCCCTGCCAAACTCGTCAGTCTGTGCAGGATGACGATGGAAAACTCACGCTGTTCCGTCAAGTTCGGCAAAGACCTCACCGACCCCTTTGATGTCAAAAAAGGATTTAGACAAGGCGACGCGCTGTCATGCGACTTCTTTAACATCATACTTGAAAGAATTGTGCAGAACTCTCGCGCCAACACCAGAGGTACAATCTTTCAAAAGTCCGTTCAACTACTCGCATACGCAGACGACATTGACATAATCGGTAGAACAAAGCGTGATGTCAGTGAAGCCTTCGTGAGTATTGGGAGGGAAGCGGCGCATATGGGTTTAGCAGTCAATGAGGGCAAAACCAAGTATATGCTGTCATCAAGGAAAGACACCCAACACCGACGTCTTGGACAAAACATCACCATCGACAGCTATAACTTTGAGGTAGTTAGGGACTTTTTCTACCTGGGTTCCGCTATCAATTCAGACAATGACACCAGCGCTGAAATCAAACGAAGGATAACTCTTGCCAATCGCTGTTTCTTTGGGCTAAGAAGGCAATTGAGTAGCAAAGCCCTCTCTCGAGCAACTAAAGTGTCCATGTATAAGACCCTCATCATCCCAGTCCTGCTTTACGGTGCAGAGGCATGGACCCTGTCAAAAGCGGATGAAAACACTTTAGGGTTCTTCGAGAGGAAAATTCTTCTGACGATTTACGGTCCCGTCTGCATAGACGGAAAGTGGAGGAGGAGATATAACATCGCACTGTACGGGCTGTACAGCGATACCGACCTAGCCAAAAGAGTCAAAACACAACGTCTACGATGGCTGGGTCATCTAGAGCGGATGGAAACCAACGCCCCGGCCCGGAAAATCTTCGAATCCACACCGCAGGGACGACGCGGTAGAGGAGCACCGAGACTCAGGTGGCGCACGCAAGTGGAAGGGGACCTCAGCCAACTTCGCGTGCGAAACTGGAGACGGCTAGCTAGAGACAGAGCTGGCTGGCGAAGCTTGTTGGCTGAGGCCCAGATCCACCCCGGACTGTAGCGCCACCTTAAGTAAGTAAATAGCGCTTTGCATATAGCACTTTATTGTAGAGGAACTTTATAGTTTTTACTTTTAACTTTTTACTTTTCATTTTTACCTTGTTAATTTTTACTTTTAACTTAAAATTATATGCTTCACCTCTATGAGAAAAGCTCCATTATCGGTATTATAAAGTAGAAAAATAAAATTTTTCGGTATACTACATACTAGAGTTCCTAACCTAGTGAACCCAAGGAACGATCTGCAGGGATCCTTTACAAAGGTGAAGCATATGATTTTTCGGTACTACCAGGCCAGGAACTCCAAAGAACCTAAGTAATACTGTAATGAGCCCGAAGATTTTTGGAGGAAGTGGGCAGGAGCCAGAGAGATCCTTTATAAAGGGGAAGCATATCATTTTTCGGTTCCACCAGTCCAGGAACTCCAATGAAACCAAGGAATTCTGCAGGAAGTGGGTAGGATCTGCAGGGATCCCTTATAAAGGAGAAGCATATCATTTTTAGGTACTACCAGGCCATGAACTCCAATGAACCCAAATAATACTGTAATGACCCCAAAGAATTCTGGAGGAAGTGGGCAAGAGCTCGAAGGATAGTTTAAAAAGGGAAAGCGAATCATTTTTCGGTACTAACAGGTAAGGAACGCTAATGAACCCAAGGAATACTGCAATGAACCCAAGGAATACTCCAATGAGCCCAAGGTATTCTGGAAGAGTCGGCAGGAGCTGAAGGAATCCTTTAAGGGTGAAGCATTTCGTTATTCGGTACTAACATGTTAGAAACTCCAATGAACCCAAGGAAATAAAAACATTGTAGAATTTATTTAAAAAAAAAATTGCCTTTGCCCCTCGACGCGATTCGAACTCCGAACCAACGAAACTCGAGCCGAACACTCTACCAGTGAGCTACCGAGTCACACGGGTTGGACTTGTCATTTGGCGACTGTGCGTGACATACTTACGCACATAGCGCTATCCCCTAGATAGGGGATAGGTTTTAGGGCCAGTTTTTCAGTGCGAGATTATCCGAGTTTCTGAGTTAAACTGAGATTAATCCCAGAAATGAATTTTTCAGGGAATGTTGATCCGGGATTAATATCAGCCTAACTCGCCGGATTTGGTGATTGGTGAGTTAATCCCGGATCAACTTTTGTGAACAGTATGAACTTCTTTAAATGTTTTTTCTGTGTGAAATGGCAGAAACTTTGCTTGTTTCTGTGAAAAATGACATCTGAAAATGACTCGAACATCTTTTCTTGTGTTTTTCTATGTGAAGTGAGAGCTCTGAGAGAGTCAATAATTTCGAGAGTCGAACATTTAGGCAAGATCATCCGACTCTCCGAGTTCAACTGAGATTAACCCCAGAAATTAGTTTTCTAGTTAACTTAGATCTGGGGTTACTATCGGCTTAACTCGACAAATTTGGTGAGTTAATCTCGGATCAACACTTGAGAACACTATGAACTACTTTAAATGGTTTTTCTGTGTGGAATGGCAGAATAACTTGCGTGTTTCTGGGGAAAATTACATCTGAGCTCCTCGAACTTCTTTTCCTGAGTTTTTCTATGTGAAGTGAGAGTTGGGAGAGTCAATTATTTCGAAAGTCGAAGATTTTCACACCTTTGTTGTCTGCACTGGAAAGCTGCTCGCTGGGTTAACTCCAGATTCGTTTTGTAACGGTATTCACAGATCTTGGCTTAAGGTGGGCTTAACTCAGCACTGAAAAACCAGTCCTTAGAAGTCTACGGTGATAATTTCACTAGTTTATAAACTATACATTTAACTTAATATACCTTGTAGTAAAAAGCGCAGCGGAACACAAACGTGACTTCGGTTTTAATGAAAACAAAAAAAAAGGTCTTAAGAAAGGTGAGGCTACCAAGAGTCTCCATTCTTTAAATAAATGATTTCAGTGGCCGATTTTAACGTAGTCATCCATGACTGCAAAAAAAAATTGGATGCACCAACTGTGGACAAAAATATGAGACATACTTAAACCATTAGAAAGACCTGTAGCCGAAATAAAAAACATTTCTACATTCAGAAATGCTGTGAATAAATATATTTCTGGAGAATTTTAGTTAGAAAAAATTTATTGTTTGAAGTACTCGAAATAACCACGTGGAAACAGCATTTAAACACGTCACTTTAAGGTTTGCTTTGATGTTAAGAAAATTAATGCAAACTTTATTTATACTCTTTCACACATTCCTCAATAAATCAAGTTTGCAGCTTTTAGGCTTTTATGCTCACCTCTATAACAAAACAATCCACCCATATCCCGGTCTTTACGAATGTGAAAATTTACTAAACGACCATCAAATCTTATGGATTGGCGTGCCACCAGAGGACACCAAATTAGTGTTAAACTTTCAATCCGGATGGAAAACTAAAACCAAACTCCATCATACATCTGCCAATGCCAATGACGATAGTGATGGTCCTTCTATCCTTTAAGCCCTCTGAAATATCTCGTAGAAGTTTTACAGCCATCTAACTCCCTGGATGTCAAGTCGATGAAAGCCACCACAAAGGTGACAAATCAAGCAGCACCAAATGTTCGTACAGGGACGGTACCAATGTCAGAAAAGGAAATCTCTGGCGATGATAAAATTTGACCCATGCAGTTATAGAACCGAAATCGGAATATTTAGTATCTTCTTCGCAGAGAAAGTTTCGCTTGGACTTGGGATTTGACATCATCGTAGTCGTTTTCTGATGTGGATAACCGAAGAATGAATATACGTCAAAACTAGAACTTGTGTGGTTTCTGCTTTGTGGTGTCCATGGTTCGAGGCAAAACAAGGATAAATGTGGAAGTTTATTTGTGTACGGAATTGAGTGGAAGGCGGATGTGTTGCTTTATGACAACCTTTTATCCAGTCCAGTTCATGCACATCATTATGATAGTGCGGTAAATGGTGAATGCGAAAACTCCTTATATTACGAAGGTGTGTGTTTGAGCACAGGTTTGTGGTCTTGCAAATGAGGGGGATTGGGCCATTTGTAGGAAATCACACTTTGCTGTGAAATTTGATGATTTACGAGAAATCGATGCTTCCGATTTGGGGCAACAATTTGACAGAATGCCTGCTTGGAAAATATATTTTTTCGGGAGGTCTTTATCAAAATTTCGTCCTTCATAAAAAAGCCAGTCAGTAGGCTGTATTCACTATATTACATGCGGAGGATAATAATATGGAACTAACAGATAAATGAAGAAGGAGTCAAATAAATGCTACAATTTTTCATGCGGTGTTCCGCAGGAATCAATTCTAGGGCCGATTCTATTGGAAATCATCAAGTACGATGAGGTTCTCCAACCGAAGCTTCTAAAAGAAGTTAAAAAAATAAAATTTGCAGAATTAATCGACCTTGTAGCAGTTACAAAGCACATTCACGAAAGAGAAGGAGCGTAGTGGTTAGTGTGTGTGCTTACTACGCCGGAGGCCTGGGTTCAAATCCTGCCATTGTCATCTAAAAAATAAGACGTGGTATTCTTTTTCACGGTCCCCACCTTCGCGATGGTCTGACATGCACTCCGAGAGTATCATATGTCTTGAAAAACTTCTCAACGTGCCGTTCAGATTCGGCAAAAAATTGTAGGTCCCCTCGTATGTGTCGAAATCAACAAACACAACATACATTGTTGAGAAGTTGGCCCTGGTTCACCTCGAGCTGTTGTGCCACTCTATTTATTTATTTTTTAAAAGCGAAGCAGTGGGTGAAATCGGACCCCAACAGAGGGAAACTGTTCCAATAACAAGTCGAGAAACTGAAGAGACAGGAACTGCGTAAGAAGTTAGCTACAGTCTCCAAGGCCGCTTTTTTCCAGATTGCACGTGATTCAGGCCATGTCTTGTATATGCTTGTACATCTTCTTTTTGTAGTGCCCATGCTCTACAGAGGTCCTACCGAGTCTGCCACGTTGACATTGAAGTTCATCCTTGTTTTGTTGCTGTTGTCCCTTGCTCGTTTGAGGTTCTCCTGCTGTAAATCTTAGCCTCTGAGGGCCCGCCAGAATATCTATGGAACTGATTTTAGGGGCTGGGGCCGAAATTCTTTCGGGATCAAAGTTCCTTTTACAAAATCCTGTTTTACTAAATTTAACTTTTACAAAGAAACACAGCTTTTACAAAACCCCGCATTGAAATATATATCAGTAAGAATATAGGGATGTAAAACTCGCCAACATACCATGTGCACTCGCACACTCAAACTTTGAGAGAGCGAAAACTTTCGTTTGCAAGGAACTATTTTTTTGAAAGCAGAACATCATAGATGTGGGACGGGCTTTCAATATGTAGGTACTTTGCTTTCAAGTAGCATTCATAAGCCCTCAAAGAAAAAATTTCAGCGTATCTATCCCATCTGATAAATTGAACAGGATCTTACTTACTTAAGGTGACGCTACAGTCCAGGGTTGGACCTGGGCCTTAGCCAACAAGCTTCGCCAGGCAGCTCTGTCTCTAGCTAGCCGTCTCCAGTTTCGCACGCAAAGTTGGCTGGTTCCCTTCCACTTGCGTGCGCTACCTGAGTCTCGTTGTTCCTCTACTGCGCAGTCCCTGTGGTGTGGATTCGAAGATTTTCCGGGCCGGGGCGTTGGTGTCCATCCGCTCTAGATCACCCAGCCATCGTAGACGTTGTATTTTGACTCTTTTGACTAGATCGGTATCGCTGTACAGCCCGTACAGTTCGATGTTATATCTCCTCCTCCACTCTCCGTCTATGCAGACGGGACCGTAAATCGTCCGAAGAATTTTCGTCTCGAAGCAGCCTAATGTGTTTTCATCCGCTTTTGACAGGGTCCATGCTTCTGCACCGTAAAGCAGGACTGGGATGATGAGGGTCTTACACATGGACACTTTAGTTCCTCAAGAGAGGGCTTTGCTACTTAATTGCCTTCTTAGTCCAAAGAAACAGCAATTGGTAAGAGTTATCCTTCGTTTGATTTCAGCGCTAGTGTCATTTTTTGAATTGATAGCGGAACCCAGGTAGACAACGACCTCAATAGCTGTCGATGGTCATGTTTTGTCCAAGACGTCGGTGTTGGATGTCTTTTCTTGATGACAGCATATACCTACTTGGTTTTGCCTTCGTTGACTGCTAAGCCCAAATTCGCCGCTTCCGTCCCAATACTCACGAAGGCTTCACTGACATCACGCTTTGTTCTACCGATTATGTCGTCTGCGTATGCGAGTAGTTGAACGGACTTTTGAAAGATTGCGCCTCTGGTGTTGGCGCGAGAGCTGTGCACAATTCTCTCAAGTAAGAAGTCGCATGACAGCGCGTCGCCTTGTCTAAATCCTTTTTTGACATCAAAGGGAATTAAACCGGATCTAAGTACCAAAAAGGAAGCAAGCAAAACAGATTAGATAAGTGTCACCACTCCTGAGTGGTCTTTCCGTATGTTTAAAACGGGATTGGAGTTGCGTGGACGTCTATAATGGACAGTAGAATCTTCCACGAAAAAAATGTAAGTTTAGTGTAGTTCAAAGTATTTTAACACTTCGTTTTAGTCTACCGCCTTATAAACCGGATTCAAATCAAAACATCTCATTTAAACGATCAAACCCACACAAGTTCAGGTCGTTATCCATCAATTTTGTAAATATTTTGCGGTGAGTGCGGTGACATACCCCATAACCCAATAACTTAATGATATACTGTCAAATTGTTTTAATGAAACAGTTTCACGGATTGGTAATTTGAAAAAGATGATTAGTGATCGACGATCTTGATTTATTGTTCCCAAACGGATTGACGTTAGGTTACGAGCGTCGTTTTAATATTTGACAGGAGCATGATGTTCAGTCAAAAGATTATTTGTTGTATTTGCAGATCAAGGTCGCGTGTGTTCGGGCCTTATAAAAGTACAAAGTATCTTCATAAAATCCTACAGAGTTGTTCTTTGCTTTTAGAAGAGAAGTTCAAAATGCGTTTAGCTGTTACATCTGTGGTTATTTTTGCAATATACACGAGTATGATTTGGTCCACCAACTGTCAACAGCAGACAGACGATGAACCGATTGACTTCTTGTCGGAAGCAGACGAGCTGCATGGAGCTGATGGGCAGGGACACGAAAACGAATCACAACGCCAGGCAAGAGATACTTGGCGCTACAAACCAGATGGATATACGATCGGGGAAGCTGGTGGTGGAAAATCTGTCAAAGTGTCAGCTCTGACGAAAATTTAATTATTCTTCTTAATAAAAGCTTGTTCTCTGAACTACTGTCATCAGCCTTTTCATTTTACAAACTTCTAATCTATCTAAACGATAGTTCATTCCATTTGAAAATACCTCCCTTGTGCCCTTTCTTTTGTTTCGCATGAAGAAACGATCCATTTCTACTTTAATCATTCTTAAGGACCCCATTTAAAAAGACACAGAGTCGTGCCAACGAACCGTTCCTTTGTTCCACAATAAGAGATGTGAAATAGTCTCTCTGGTCAGAAATATCTGTTTCAGCTATTTCTAAAAGCATGTAATGAGATGACACTGGACGACATCTAATAACAAAAAAAAAGAAGCTAAAGTCTATGTTTATCACAGCATGAAGTTGAATCCTTAAGAATAACAATGATGCGTTGTTGTTCTATACCCCCAGGGAGTTCACTAGTTCATATAGTCTCGTATAGTGTAATATCCGCTTTCAGAAACATCATACACCAGTCCACACACAGGATAATGCATGTCCTTCTCGAGAGCGAGTCTAGCTATACCTATAGAGTGTGTGTGCGACAAGTATTTTAATGAGTGTACAAAGATTATTGTGCTGTTCGTAGTACTTGTAGATGCACTCGGTCAGTGTCATATTGAGGTCGTCCTTATGCGTTGCGTATGGCATCCAACAATGGGACATATGAGAATGTGAACAAATTCTGAGAGACAGTGAACTATCTCCTTGGATTTAGGAATTCATAAAGTGTGGCGGCTTAGAATGAAAGGACAATGCATGGTGATGAGCTAGTTTCTCCTTCCTTTTGGGGGCAATGAAAGTTGACGAGGACTATTTTTCTTCGGGTAATAAACTGTGTTTAGTTAAGGGGTTTTCGAAGAGGAAACGGACGGTGCCGTGTTTCAAGTTAAACAAGGATTATTTTCTATTCGCATAGGCAAGGATGGTGATTGGAATTATAGAGGATCTTAGCCCCAAAAGCCGAAAACCCCAGCACCCACCAGTTTTGTCAATATCCACACTCCAAATGGAGTCAACTTTAATTTCAATTGGATTTCAGTATGCAGAAGGTTGTTCCGCATTTAGTCGGTATTAAAATGTCCACAATATCGAACACATTACCCGGTATCTGTAGCGTGGATATGCATATGTAGATTGCAATTGGCAGAACATGTCACGCGGCACAAATATCTTCTCATGTGCGCCAAAACTAAGCCCTCAAGCTGAAAATTGGATTTGTAAATTTGCAAAGTATTATTCCCGCATGTTCTGTACGTTATATACAAGAGAGTGCGCAGCAAGCGATTTAATTTGAGATTATGTGCCCTGACAAGGACGAACACGCAAGTAAATTTATGAATTAATTAGATGTGTCCAGCGAAATTATACAATAATTATGTTGCAGCGGTGATATGGGATTAACCGAATTGTATATTCAAATTGGAATATTAGAAGTCGCAATCGCAACAGTGGCGAATTAATGCCATTAAACAAGCGGTATGCGGTATTGTCGGCCAGAAAGGCAGTTGGAATTCGGGGGATTAAATAAGGGATTTAGTCTTAATCCACCCCTAACTTGAGATTTGACAGACATGCAAGTAATTGCAGTCAAGCTCTTTAAATAGTTTTTTGAATAGATAAGTTAAAGTTTCGATCTCTGAATGGAAAAATTAGGAAAAGATTTCAGGTTCAAAACATGTAACTACCGACTGCGCCAAAATTAAAGAAGAACAAAACAGTCCTTATTCTTCCTTAACATGGTTGGTGTTTGGTACAGTTGGGTGTGAATGTTCATAGGCTTTAGTGCGACGAGCCGATCTTGCTTAAAGCTAAATACAGAAAGGCAAGGTATGACCGTTGACCATATTGTGCCGGAATTGAGTCGTATCGTATTCTGGAGCATCAGCATTACCTTGCTACATATAACATGGTATATCGCTGATGCATAGGTTAAAAAGCGGATGGGATTTACTTGTGATCTCATAGATGACTCGAAATCATAATAAAGCGGGATTCACAGACAAGCGTTGGCTCCGATTTCGCCTGACTCCTACGATTTCAAAGTATTTTAACACAATGTGATTTCGGCCTCAACGTTTCGTTTAGTAAAGAGCAAACGTAATGTAACGTATTTTGACTCCAAAGCGAAGCTCAAATATACTGAATATTTGCATCGTCTGACAGTGCAAAAGCTGAGAAAAAATATTCCAAAATTTTTTGTTTATAAGTGCTGAGGACTTTAATTTTTTAGTAGCGGTCGTGTACACAAAAACAGAAATAAGCCCTCAAAAGACCAAGAAAAAACTATTGGAAAAATCACAAAAGAAAACTATTAGTGGAAAAGTCAGAATGAGACAAATCGTGGAAAAAGGGAAAGTGACAAAAACCAAGTAGGGGACACCAACCCTGTTTTCTCTTTAGTTTTTGTAAGTATAAAGTCAATAAAGTTGATGGTGACCCTTTCATGTTCCAAAATTCGCCACCAGCGGAGGTTTTCCAATCGCCGATGTCATTTCAAGGCAGATTTAAGTCCGACGCATCGTAACAGAGCTGACTTAAAGCCTCCTGGTTTCACTTAAAAACTTTTTAAGTACTTCTTACATTTTTTTAGCTTTGCCTATATTCTAGGAAATCAGTTAAGCCTTCAGCCCAATGAATGCGTTGAATTCATTACGTCGAAGTACACAACTGACAACTCAGTGAAATACACACGTTCTTATGGGACGCGACGTAAGTCTCAAAGTTTTTCTATGGGTCCCTTTGCATAAGAACGTGTATATTTAACTCAGTTGTCGAACTTAGTGTCGATTATTACGCGGGAAACAGATCAACAACATCAACATCGACAGCGTCTTTGACAACTACCATCGAAAGTTGTGTAAAACAGATTGAAAACATCAGCAGAAACTTTATTTTTGTGGATTTCTTGTCAGAACTTTATTGCAAATATGGCACAGCAACATCAACGTCGATGTCAAAGGTGCTGGGTGCTGCTCGTCGTTCATTAACAAAACTATTCCAGTTCAAAAGTCCTTTCTGCCGCCAAATGGTGGCGTTGGCCGGCTTAAATATGAATTGGTATATTATTGTTAAATGCTCACTGTCAAAAACAGAAGTTAGGGTTTGTCTTGATTCTTTTTGCTTGAAGTCATAGACTTTATACCTACGTCAAGTGGTATGATCAATGCACCTGCCAAACAAAAGACTTAAACTTGAGACGGAGTCCATTTATGCATTTTTAGATGACTTTTATTACAATTTTTCGAACAAATCCTGCATTCCTGGTCTCACGACCGAGTTATTTTTTTTTCTGGCGACTGTGCCGATCCTTTTCTGGTTTCTGAGCCCAACCCACCTTCTTGGTCTTGTGACCGAACCCCTTTATATTTCCTGGCAACTGTCCTGAGCAATTTTCTGGTTTTGGAACCAAGTCCAAATTCCTGGTCCTGTGAGGCTTGGGACACACGGCGACAAAAAACAGCGCGATTTTCTGCAGCAAGCATACTCAACACACGAACAATAATTTTCTGTGCGGTTCCTGTCAGTTTTGATAAAAAATTAATTCTCATCTATGAAAGAGAAAATAGTTTGCAAGGTCTTGGCGATAATCTCGGCACACAAACATTCGTTTGCTGTGCGATCCTAGTAAATCGTGGTGAAATCCGTCATTTTTTTTCGTTTAATAAAAAAAATCAATTTTTTGTCGTTCGACTTTAAAGAGTCGCAATTCGGAAATTTGTCGCAATTCGAGTCTCGCTAATTGTCGTAGTTCTTATCGTGTTGTCTACTATTCAAACGCGTGTGCTTCTAATCGGACTGCAATAAGACGCGCGTTTTTCTGTCGTCGTGTGTCCTTGGCCTGACCAATTTCGTTTTCATTTTCAGGCGACTGTTCCGAGCCCTTTTCTGGTTTTCAAACTGAATACACTTGCTGGGTGGAATCGGCTAAGGGGACCTGTGATAAAAGGCGTCACAATTCACAAAAATATGATCAACACAATTTTATTGTGACAGCTCAAGATCAATCACCGTCAAAACCAGCTGGTCCCCAGTTTTCAAAACTGGGGACCAGCTTTCAGTATCATGAATAAAAAACAGTTTTCTTTTTGCCGGTTTTTCAGTGCTGAGTTAAGCCCAGCTTATACCAAGATTCGGTAATCCCTTAACAAAACGAATCTGGAGTTAACCCAGCGAGCAGTTTTTGAGTGAAAAGTAAACTCCGCCAACAAAGTTGTCAAAATCTTCGACTCTCGAAATTATTGGCTCTCCAAGCTCTCTCTTAACATAGAAAAACCCAGGAAATTCGAGTCATTCTCAGATGTCATTTTTCATATTTCAGATGTCATTCCACGCAGAAAAAACATAAACAGAAGTTCATATTGTTCTCCAGAGTTGATCCGAGATTAACTCACCAAATTTGACAAGCTAAGCCGAGATTCACCACAGATCTAAGTTCACTGAAAAACCAATTTCTGGGGTTAGTTCCAGTTTAACTCGGAAAGTCGGATGATCTCGCACTGAAAAACCGGCCCTTAGTGTTCTTTACATCACAAGCCAAATTAAGCGGCAAAATAATATTTTTGTGATCACCTTATGCAGACGGATTATGCGTGAATTCATTATGAAAATCTGTTTTTCAGTTTCAGACATAATTAAATCTACTTGTAATTTCTACGGAATTTTTAATTTTACGAAACGCGAAAAAGCAAGTAAATTCAGTCCATAAGATGATAGTAGACCAACTTGATTAACATCAACCAGCGCAGCATCAACAACAATATTCACCATTCTGTTGCAGTGCGCACACTTACACAGCATTTAACTTTTTTGACAGGTCCAACCTTGAAACAATACAATAAGCCAAGGTGAGTTGATGATACCCAGCTGTAAAAAGTCTGTTTACAGAAAGAGAATTCTGTACCAATTTGATTTGAGAATTCATGCATGGAAGATATTTTTTATACGAGATTAATTTTTAATCTCTTCGTAAAGGGATTAAAAACTGTATGGTAAATCTCGAGATTCGAGGGCTTTAAAGATGATTTGTCCTTAACGCGGATTAATGTCTGGTGGAAACATCATAAGTGAAGATCATATATTCCTGCAGCGAGCACTTGATAGATATATAGATATGGGTCGATGTTTTGGAGGGGAACGGGTATCCTATTAGCCAAAAGAAGGCAGAGTAACTGTGCTGCGCGTTCTCTGACCCACCCGAGCCAAATCCAGACATTAAATTGAATGAGAATGTGCTTCCCAAGTGTGAAAATTTTAAGTACCTTGGGTCTATGATCAAAAGCAAAACAAACGACATCAATCATCGCGTATAGGCGTAGGGTGGATGAAGTAGCGAGAAAACTCCGCCATCTTCTGAGGCAAAGACTGTTGGACAAAAACTCTAGCCCAATCACTGAGAGCTCACTAAAATATACACTTGCGATCCATAGAAGAAATACCTGACATACGTCTTTTCCCATAAGTCGTGTGTATAAATTTATCTGAGTTGTCACTGTCAGTTGTGTACTTCGTCGTGACGGAGGCAACGGATTCATTGATCCATGCTAGACCCATATGACTTCACAATTTCAAAAGATCACCCCAGATTTTATTTTCTATAGGGTAAAATAACATATTGTGTATAAACGTGTGTGCTTGGAGGCTATCTATGGAGCCCAGGCCCTATCGTTAAAGCCAACTCCTTAACTCGGTTTCGGAAAATTCGATCTGTAGTTAGGTTAGGTTAGGTTGGGTGGCTGTCCCCACTGAGCAGGTATACACTTAGACCAAAGGAGGTCCATTGTGATACCACTTGTAGGACCGGGGTTACCAGCCCGAGGACCTAAATGATGATTACCCGTTTGGGTGGGAGGGGTCTAGGCAACCAGTGAAGGTATAAACCTGTACCGAGGGTCACCGATCAAGGTTTGATTGGTTGAGACATACCCGAGGGTAATGAAGGCTGGAGGGGTAACCGTTTCGGTTTGAACCGCTGTCGGCAGAGTTGAGGGGGCCAGTGAGAGACTTCCTGAAGGAAGGGAGATCTCCTAACTGTTGGACTCCAAATGGGAATTTGCCTTTTTGATAAGGATTGGGGGAAGGGGGGGGGGGGGGGTATCTTGAGGCCGAGGAGGAGGTGGGGGGGTCAGTGGTAGTTCCTATATGAGAGAAGGCCCGGCAGGGACAACCGATTTCGGTATAAGTCTGAACCTGTTGCTTCTCTGCTAAGGATTCTCCTCGGGGATGGGAAGGTGCAGGGGTAACCGATTCGGTATGAACCCCTGCAGGGGGGAATTCACACGCAAGAAGCTGATGTAGGGTAACCGTCTTCGGTGTAAACCCGTACTACAGGCGCCTCGCGTTAGAATTTGGGGGAAGGTAGGGGTAACCGAAGCAGTATAAACCCGCACCGAGGAGAATGGCAATTACTGTAGGAGTACTACTAATTACGTCCCGTGTGGTGTGATGGGCAAATAGGTATCTTTCCCTTGCGTCGAGTTTTACTAGACTTAGATCTTTAGTTTGCTATTGCCCCTAAGTAAGAGTTAGCCTTAAGGATTAGGGGAGCACAGGTGGGGGTAACCGCTGCCGAAGGATGTATCCTCATTGAGGACGCTGAGGTAGGGTATCCGTTTCGGTGTAAACCCGTACCTCAGATGACTCTAGAATTAACCTTGGGGGGGGGGGGGGGGGGGTATGGGGGGGGGTATAGAAGAGGTAGGGGTAACCGAAGCGGTATGAACCCGTTCCAGGGGGGGAATATGTACCAGTGTTCCCACAGAGCGGAGAGGTGAGGACAACCGAATCGGTCTGAGCCCTTACCAGCCGGTCCTGTTGGGGAAAACTTGGGGGCTGTGTTAGTGGGGTATATTTGACGCTCCACTGTAAGGTGTTTGCTCGCCTGTAGAGTTTCCATATGTAGGAGGTATGGGTTTTGAGGACCCATAAGGGTGTTTTAAGGACACCCTTATGCGTTTAGCCAGTTTGACCCGGAGATAAAGTTCATTATCCTCTTTAGATCGAGTCGCGCTAGATCATTTAGGTCATCAAAGAAGTATTTGCCTAAAGTTTTCCTTCTCAGTGCTGATAGGGCGGGACAGTTGCACAGAAGATGAGCCATGTTCTCTTCTTCCTCTTCATCCCTGCAACTTCTGCAGAAATCGTTTAGGGAGCACCAAGTCTTCTGGCATGTCGCCCTACCAGACAGTGGCCTGTGAGGGCCCCAATTATCTTTCTAAGATTCAGCCTATTGAATGAAATGAGTCTCTTTGTTTTCCTACGATCGAGCTTTGGCCAGATTTGTTTGGAGGAGAGACATATGCTGATGTTATTCCACCTATTGTTTGCCATTGTGATGGCTTCGACGTCCAGGTGGAACTTTATGGTGGAGTTTATGGGTGCTGCCGGTTCCGTTGTATGAGTCGGGTTAGCATTAGCACCTTCTCTAGCTAGTTCGTCGGCTCTGCAGTTGCCTGGAATATCCCTGTGGCCAGGGACCCAGCACAGGGATACGTCGCACCTGACAGCAATCTCTTGGATCGCATCGTTGGCGATTCAAAGGCTTTTATTGGCTGTCTATATAGAAAACAATAGTGCTGCAGTCTACTGAGTTAATTGAAAACCAGGCCGCGGCTTCACGAACGCCTGTGATTTCTGCTTGAAACACACTGCAGTGATCTGCCAGGCGCTTTGAGATACATAGGTCTAGAGTACTGGAAAAGACTCCTGATCCTACTCCAAGTGCTGTTTTCGATCCGTCAGTGTAGATTTCTATTGCAGATGCATTTAAGACCTCAAAAGACTCCCAGGCGGCTCTGCTAGGAAATTTGGTCTTGGATTTGACATTGAAGTCGAGGTATGGGACAACGTGGTCCGAGTTGCGAGGGATGGTGTCGTGGCCATTCAGGATGCTAGCATGTCCCATGTTGTCACGAGTCAGTTGCGAGGATTCCCTAAGTCTAAGTGCTGCTTTCGCTGCCATCCCTTTACCGAAGATGTCAACGGGAAGAAGATGGAGCATTGTGCCGAGCGCAGCCGAGGGAGTTGTTCTAAGAGCACCTGTGATGTAAATACAGGATAGTCTTTGAACTTTCTCTAATATAGCAATGTTGCTACTATTGTCTAGTGCCTTCCACCAGACTAATACTCCGTACATAAGTATGGGCCTAACGACTGCCGTGTATATCCAGTGCACAATCCTGGGTTGGAGTCCCCAGTTTGGGCCTAGGATTTTCCTGCAGGAATACAGGGCAATAGAGGCCTTCCTTGCACGGTCTTGTATATTCAGTTTCCAACTGAGTTTCTTATCTAAAATAACTCCCAGGTATCTAGCGTGATCTGCAAGTGACAGTTCAGATCTGTAGTTTAAAAACGCAAAAAATTCTAAATCAACAACCTGCAAGGCTGTGGCGAAAATATTTTACCTTCCTAAAGAATAATGAGAATTTTCGATGCTTTATGTAAGCAACCTAATTAATCACTTTATAAGAGGATTCCGCTTTTCGGATGGACAAGGTTTCACGTACAAGCTTTATGTTTACAGGCATGACTGGTATCTAAAAGGGGGAAAAAGGCACAATATGATCACTGTTCCTCTTAAATCACAGAAGAGGTGAACCAACTTCTTTGCAATGTACGCTGTGTGTGTTAATTTCTTACTAGCAAATCTCCAATATTAGAAAAATTAATAAAGTAAACGCGTCGAGATGAAAACAAAAACGATTTTTTATTCAAAACTTTTCACATGAATCATTTTTAACCAAAGAATGGTCGACCGAAGCCACCATGGCCGAAACCACCTCGTCCAAATCCGCCGAAACCTCTTCCGAAACCACCACCGAATGGACCTCCGCCAAATCCGCGTCCAAATCCACCAAATGGACCACCATATCCTCCGCCAAAGCCCCTGCCAAATCCAAATTGCCGAACCTTACGTTCTGATTCATTTTCATGTCCTTGTCCATCAACTCCCAGCAATCCCTCAGCTTCTGACAACGAATTGACGGCCTCGTCTTCAGCCAAAGGCTGGCCAACTGCAGCACCGACAAAGCACACCACAACCACCAACACTAAACCGACTACTGGACGCATCTTGTAAACTTCCTTAATATCCACTAGAATCAATTCTGTGTCTTATTCCCGAATTGTTAGCGAACTTATATAGGATCGACTTGAAGGGGTGTCTGATGCTGTGGCCTTGACTTATGAAGATTTGGCAACCACAAATTACGCCAAATGTAAGGGGATTTCGCAATAGTGACTAGTTTTTTGTTGCAAAAAAAAAAAACACTCAACAAATGTTTTGAAAAAAAAAATTATATTTCGATACAAATTCTACAATCACAAAAAAAATTGGAATTTTACCAAGTCAACAAATCAACACGACTTGCCTCTCCTCTCATTTAAGTCTACCGATCTGCCTACACGAGAATCAGAAGAAGAATGACAGGTGATTCATATCAGTAAGCATTTGAAGATAAAAAAAAAACTAGATACAAGACACCATGATAATCCATTTATTATTTAATTGTGAACCTAAGAGATCATTAAAATCAGGTTTGGGTATCAATTAATCTATACGCTACGCTACATGCCCCTAAACAATGTTGGCGAGGGGATTCCTTTTCGGCTGGGTTATTTTGCAAACGGGTGTAAACAAAATAATGTTTTTTCATGAATATTTCATGTTCATTAATCATTGCCCGAGAAAGGCTTGAAGACTTTTCTAAATGTTAAAGTTAAACTTCTCTTAGTTGATGCTAGAATTGTAGATTAATCTGTCTTCAGACATTTTGGGAGAAAGAAGACAATTGCCTGTGTTTTTTGTTCATATATATTGAATATCCTTAAACAACATTTATCAGTTGCCTGGCTTATGTAATGAGAACCTTTTGAAAAACACTTGACGAGACCTCAAGAGTGAATGATATAAGACTTCAGTTTTTTCTTTCCTAAAACAGCCTGAAGCCATGTGCGATGTGAGACTTTTAAGTCCATATAATGTGTTGCGTTCGACGAAATGCATAGAACCGACAACTAATTTTAATAATTTTTTTTTGTTGGAATCGACCGATTGAAACTGAAGGGTTTTGCATTCTATTCTATCTATGTTCTAAACTTCTATGTTCTTTTCTATTTAAGGTTTACGCACAGGCAAAAATGGTCTTTTGAAATTTAAAGAAGGCGAGTCTTGTGTCGGAAATCGTGTACGTCTCTTGAACATTAGGTTGAAATATTTCAACGCACAGAGAAATACAAATCAAACAGGGTAAGAATGGAATCGTAATCATTATTCGACAGCAAAACTACTTCTTAAGATCTCAATGCCATATGGTCTCTTGATATTTATGTGAGGTGAGATATAGAATTTGCGAGCTAATGGGCAAATATGCATTAAGACCTGGTCAAGACTGTTGTTTCGACGCGGCTGTTCGGCGCAGTAGCAGAGGGGGGAACTTTCCGTGCCTATGGGATCTATATAATTGGGGGCTTCAATAACCAGTCGATAATGCTAAGACTCAGGACATGTGGCCGCCCCCGCGCCGGATTTAATTTTAGCCTTGTCCGCATACTACAGAGACCGCATACAAGAAAACAACGTCAATTATCTAATTGACTTTGTCTATCGATAGACTTTGCCTTTAGTCTTGAGACCCCTTGATGTCTTTTACGTCTTGAAACTTTAAATTCAAAAAGAGTGTTTGAAAGGTGGTGGCTTCCAATAGAGATTCATTTAAAGAGGAATCTACCTTTGCAGCACGGACACTGTGGAATCTTAGGAAGTAGCATCGAACATGCTTTAAGAGCAGGGGTGGATTAAGCAAAAGTGCCGCCCTGGGCCCCCAATTTTTGCCGCCACTGGGAACACCTTTTAGAAAATTCACCCAAAAACCACGAAGGTCATCAGGTGACTGTATACAACTCGAAGCCCTTTTGGGTTGATGGAACCAAATTGGGCGCAAAAACATGGCTCTCCAAGAGGCATGTGTCAGTAATCGAATTTTTATACCCGAACCAGGGTATATTAAGTTTGATGTACAGTTTGTAACGCAGTGAAAAAGTCACCGTAGACTCACTGTATGACTGGGTGCTACATAAAAAAAAAATCAATTAAGCCAATCGTTTTAAGACTTTTGTCTATCGATAGACTTTGCCTTTAGTCTTGAGACGCCTTGATGTCTTTTACGTCTTGAAACTTTAAATTCAAAAAAAGAGTGTTTGAAAGATGGTGACTTTCAATAGAGGTTCATTTGAAGAGGAATCTATCTTTGGAGCACGGACACAGTGGAATCGAACATGCTTTAAGAGCATGGGCGGATTAAGCAAAAGTGCCGCCCTGGGCCCCCATTTTTGCCGCCCCTGGGAACACCTTTCAGAAAATTCAATCCAAAAAACGAAAGTCATCAGGTCACTATATACAACTCGAAGCCTTTTTGGGTTGATGGAACCAAATTGGGCGCAAAAACATGGCTCTCCAAGAGGCCATAGAATTTTTATTCCCGACCCAGGGTATATAAAGTTTGATGTATAGTTTGTAACGCAGTGGAAAAATCACCGTAGACTCCTAAGACCTTTAAGAGATATGAATGGGACCTACAGGAGAATCGATTAAGCCATGTCCGTCCGTCCATCCGTATGTAACTTTTCGGTATGTAACTTTTAGGCCTTTAATTATAAGTTAGAGAGCTCAAAATTTGGTGGGTTGGCTGGAAGTCCAGTCTTTCAGATAAAGTTTAAAAATTAGCTGAATCCGCCCACAGACACGCCCACTACAGGCCCGTATGAGCGACCATCTCTAATTTAAAAAAATTCTTTTTCCAAATTTAAGCTTTAAGCTGGTGCTAGCGCACCATTTTAATATAAAAAAACATAAAAAAGTTTGGACTTTTCATTGACCACGCCCACTTTTTTAAGACTTTTTTAAGGGATTATAGCTTAAAATTACTGTTTTTCAACAAATATATATGAAATTTGACTAAAAATTCTATGGCAAAAGTTGTAGATACGAGCATTGTCTAACTAATGCATACATTGTATGTGCCTCCGCCCACTTTTGTTGGAAATGTATGCAACCACCTAGTATTAAGCATTCAACAGTTATATTTTTATATCCCGCCCAGTTTTTGGAGGCGTGCCATTTTTCTTTTTGGTATGGTGAGGTATTTTGCAATCCGTCGCAGATGGACTGAAGCTTTTGCATACGCATTAAAGGTTTGATTGAAAGGTTTGAGGTTTGAGGAACCTGATAAAAGGTTTTTTTTGGCCACTATTGCTCTGCTCCAAAATTTAAGTTCGCATGCCTTGTCTAACTTGACCAAAAGGCTTTTGAAATAAAATGTAAATTGGAGGTTATCCGGCATCCAAGTCAATTCAATTGTGGGCGGCCACGATTTTATCAATTTTCATACTTTGTCTGTACAAAATGGGAGCTAAAAAACACTCCAAGTTTCAGATTTCTATCTTAATTTTAAAGACCTTAATACTAAGTCTCCACCGGTAATTTAAAGAGGATCAGTGGGAGACGGTTAAAAATAAATCCCAAAGTGGCTCCACAGGAAAAATATAGGATTAATTTTGCACGAACTTTCTGTTTTTGACATTTTGGCTCGTTTCTGACATTATGAGCGAAAAACGATTTCCGCTATAAAAATCACAAATCGTGACATATCTGTCGTAGAGGAACAGTTACAGTTTCCTTTTTTGATTCTTAATTTGTTACAAAGGTGCAGAAAATAGGTTCATGAATAGGGTGAATGGGATTTATGAGAGGATTTATTTTTAATCGCTTGTCGAGAGGATTTAAATTTATTTGGTAAATGGTGGGATTTGAAGAGGATTAAATAAAGATTTATATTTATAGCAGATTAGTGCCCGGTGGAGACATGGTATTAAACTTCACACATACGGACAGACGGACGATAATTTGTTCAAATTATTACTGCCCTTGTGTTCGTGCACCGCATGCACTTCCATGCATTACTTTGATCTGAGTACTCGTTACCTCTGCAATCCGGCAAATTCAATAGCCTTTGCCAGCGTAAGGTCATTTGGTTTGGAGTAGCTGGGACTGCAATGACCCGTCTTCAATTCCAGGCACGATACGATCCCTCACCATTGAATACCTCTCCTTTCCAAAACTGCAGTTACCCACTAGTGCTGAAATATTCTTCAAGAAAGTTCTTCTTAATTAGTGAAGTGACAATTTTGATGTGTAAAATTGTTTGAATTTTTTGTTTTTACTTTTTAACAAAGTAGTTGCTCGTTATATTGAAATTTACAACTAAGGAATTACATCAAAACTGTCAAAATTCATGTTAAAGAAAATAATAAACCAACCGAAGCAAGGAAAATGACGCTCAAAATGAAGTCAAAGCAATTTGACACTTAACGTGATGTCTGCACCCGTGAAACATTTATAGTTCTACAAAAAATGGAACCTGGTGTATCTGCACTATACGCTGGAGTTGTCGTTTACACCATGTCTTATGTGGCAGCTCGAAGTAAAAGCTTGTTGTTCAAAAGAATACGCCATGCGACAAGCATCCAAAGTTGTACTGGGAAAAAATTGGAAAGATCTAGAAAAAAGCAAGTAAATCGTCTAGTTCGTCTATAACGAATTCCTTTACCCTAAATAAATAAATAATAAATAGGATTTATCCCTTAAGCCCAATGATAAAGTGCGTTGGTCAGAATTCATACAATTTACCTAAATGCCAATTTTTGTATTAAATGTAAATCTTTTTTCAGCTTGAAACTTTTAATGAAATTAGGTACCTGACTAAGATGTACCTCATAGTATACAACACAATAAGGAGCAAAAATAAGTACGTAATATCCCATCTATTCGTTCTATCCTAATATGAATGATATAAAGTAATTTAATTATGAGTGAAGCTATTTAAGCAGATAAAAATAATCGTAAAATAAACAGAAGTGTGTCACGCTATTAACGTCCAATTACGGCTAATAGTAGGTTATGAAAAATTAAAATTTTATCCACCTGACTGCATTTAGGTACATGTGCTACACACCACCAACACACGCATGAATGGCTAAAGGACACATGTTAAAAATTATGATAATATTAGCTTTGCAATCAAATTAACTCATTCATGTGTTCATATGTACCTAGGTGCAAAATGCAAATATTAAAAACTAATTTAAAATCGCTGATTAACGCCAATAATAATGCGACATTCCTCGCCAGCCATGGTAATAGCTTATTTAGCAGATATTTTCAATTATTACTCATTATCCTCGGAACGGTGCGAGCGGAAGAATGTAAATATGTAGTTACGACTAATTAAATGATTGCAGCAAAAAAAAAATCATAAAATTTGATGTTTAAACAGCGGAAGGTTAATCAAAATCAAAAGCATTCGATTATGTTAATTAGCCACATGAGATTGAAAAATATTGGTTTGTTTTGGGTTAAAAATAGAAAAACCTGCCAACACTGCCAACCACAATTGGCGTTGTTTTGATTTTTCCTTTGTAGACATTTTTTCATGTTTTTTGATGCCGTATGAAGGATATGGATCACTAATGCGATGTGGTACGTGAGGTGTGATGCAATGTTTAGTCTGACTGAACAGAAGGTCAGCTGGCCCAATGTTTTTTAGGGCCTTAAGAATGTTTCTTAGGGCCTTGAAAGGCTGATAAATCCTACGAGATTAAAATAAACTTATGTGCAAGTGCAAGAGTATGAGAACAGGTCGGAAAGACTGTTTGATTTGCATGTTTCTCTGAAAAATGACATCTGAGAACAACTCGATCTTCTTTTCCTGTGTTTTTCTATGTGAAGTGAGAGTTGGGGGCGTCAATGATTTCGAGAGTCGAAGATTTCGACGATTTGTTTACGGAGTTAGCTCTGCACTGAAAAACTGCTCGCTGGGTTAACTCCAGATTCGTTTTGTTACAAGATAAACAGATCTTGGTTTAAGCTCGGGTTAACTTAGCACTGAAAAACCGGCTCTTAGTGTCTTAGAATTAAGAACCATTTAGATACGGCAGCATAGTGAGCTGCACCTGGCTAGTTATGCAATCTTGAATTTAATCATGGGCATCAGCTAGACAGAAGCTGAGCATCATGAATCCTTTTTTTTGTGGCCCAAGGTTAAAGTGGCAGTCGGGTCCAAAGAAACCGACAGACCTAGACCTACCGCCATTGTGATACCACATGGATTTGGAAATCCCGCCTACTCGTTGAACACAATTTGAGCTATTAAAGAAGCGTGAGAGATGTTTTGGGGGTCGGTAGTGTTTGATCGCCATGATCATTATAGAAGAAAGCTCCATTGAGGTGAGGATTTCGGTTCTTAAAAAGAGCGGGCATGCATAGAGAAGATGGAGAGAGGTCCCTTCTTCCTCCTCATCGAGCAGGTCCTTCTAAAATCGTTGGAAAAGACACCAAGCCTTGTTGAGTCCCTTAATGTCACCGATTGTAGCACTCATGTGTAATCTGTTATAAGAGCGATCAAGCTCTTGGAGCGTTTAAGATCTAGCTTTGACCATATCTGTTTCGTCACTAGTCAGGGGCTTCTTGAAATTACGTTAAAAAAAAATGGGAAAAAGCCAAAAAATCTCCATACACAAATTTTTGGCGTTTTTTCCTAGGAGACTCGGCTACATGGACTACGATGTCCGAAAACCGTAGCTCGCAGCCACACGGACGGTTAGCTCGACTACACGTTACCTGAGATGTCGCACTGTCACCTGAGAAGTCCGAAGAGGTCCAGCCCGAGACGGTTTCCCAACGAAGATGTGAGAAGCACGCAATATCGAGAGCAGACGAGAGGCGAAAGGAGAGCTCGAGAAGTTGATCACCCAAACCCCAGCGGCGGCACAAGTTGGGGTTTGGGTGACACAAACACACCCATCTATCACCACCACCAAGATTTTCATCACGGTAATCACTTATCACTATGTCACGACATGTCGCTATATTTCGTCGGAGAGGTGCTCAGCAATGACTTAGAGCCCAACGTCATCAATGGCCGAGCGCCCAAAGTAAATTCTATTAATTGTAAAAGATGGCACGCTAGTAGATAGATCCCTTTACCCTAAATTCTGCGCGAAAGCCCGCGAGGAATTAGAATCGCGATATTAGTTTACGACGCTTCATGGTTTAATATTCTCGTTCGTACCTCTTATTCTCCTTCTGAGAATAAAAGTAACAATTGCCGAACTAATTTATTCTTTTAAGGGCGAACGGCTGAACTTGACCATTCGTGCTCAGTGGTGCGAATTCGGAGTGTTCGTGCACTCCCATGGGAGTGAGAGCGAATACGGCTTGGGTTCAAAAACTGTAAGCACGCAAAAAGCGAAAAAGCTGAACGTCGCTGATAACCCCGTGTCCGGGCGAGGGGGAGTGACTCGCGGCCAAGTGGCGGGGTACACATCCGCGTGTCGCGGCGGAGGTGCGGCGTGTGCCCGAAGAAAACGCGACCGCGCCAGAATACGCGAATCCACTGGTCGCGCCACCCGACTTTTTTCATAACCCAAAAGAGCTCCATCGGTATATTCAGTGCATGTTAATTAGTCCTTCTCTATTTTTAAAGGAAAAAGGAAAATCGTTTTTTTGGCATTTTTTCCACAGCACATTTGGCAATTGAGACAAAAAAGAATTATTTTTTCTGGCGTAGTTTCTGTTTCACATTTTGGCTATTTTTCAAAAAATTTGGCAAAATTTCCTTGATTTTGGCGTATTATCCGTTTTGGTTTTTGGCATTTTTTCCGAACATTTTTAGCCAACAATTTTTTAGCATTTTTTCCAAATGGCGTAATTTCCTATGACGTAATTTAAGGGAGCCTTGGAATTTGCTCTTTTAATTGCATCCAGTATAAGCATGGGCAAATTGCAATGCCTAAGGAGCCTTTTTCAGGCATGCTTTGCGAGTTCGTCATTCTTGCAGTTACCCGGAATGTCGCTATGCCCTGGCGCTGGCACTTAGCACAGGTGAATGTTCAACAAAACTGCTCCCACATCTCTTTTAGAGATGATGGGCAGTCTAGGGCTGTTTAAGAGTTTATAGAAGTTAATTCCAGGCACTTGATGGCCGCCTGACTGTCGGAAAAAAAATCGTATATCCTGGGAAGATATAACATTATTTTTATGCCAGGACAGCACAGGAAAAACACAACGATGATTTGGGTGCGGAAATAGAAACAAGGATATAGCTTTCTGAGAATACATCCCCACGTTACCCCATCGTTTGTCCTTGATCCATCGGTGTCGAATTGGATCGATTCACATATTCCAGAGGAGCACCATCATCCGAAGAGGACATATGGCGGATGGTTGTCTGGAAGTTCTTGTCAAACTGTATAGCTGAAGTGCGATGAAGTCTGTGTTTCTACAAGGGAGCCTGAATGCGTTCAAAATAGTTGAGTGGCCTATCTCACTATTGGTCCACTAAGAGGTTGCTTTGAGGCGAGAAGCCGTGATTGCAGGTGTTTATCTGCGGAAGATGTCAAGGGGAGGTAGATGGAACAAGATGACCAGTGCTGCTGAGGCAGTGGTATGAAGTGCTCCGCTTATACATAAGCAAGCTGAGCCTTTGATTATGTAGCCCAAACTTGATTGCAATGGCTAAAACAGACGTCGCTACATGCCACAAAGCACACGCAACAGTGGATGATCTCCATACAACTTTAACATGATTTCAATACGAAGGGCCTTAATTATTTAAGGAGGGAGGAGTTCCCTGTTAAGGCAAAAAAGAAAGAAAAAGTCACATACTTACTTAAGGTGGCGCTACAGTCCGGGGTGGACCTGGGCCTCAGCCAACAAGCTTCGCCAGCCAGCTCTGTCTCTAGCTAGCCGTCTCCAGTTTCGCACGCGAAGTTGGCTGAGGTTCCCTTCCACTTGCGTGCGCCACCTGAGTCTCGGTGCTCCTCTACCGCGTCGTCCCTGCGGTGTGGATTCGAAGATTTTCCGGGCCGGGGCGTTGGTGTCCATCCGCTCTAGATGACCCAGCCATCGTAGAAAAAGTCACATATCGGTATGAATAAGGGCCTGATGGGATGACTATGGGGAGGAGTAATTTGTCACAAATTGAACCCTTACGGCCTTAATTCTTCTAAAACTTCACTACTTCCACTTGCGTGCGCCACCAGAGTCTCGGTGCTCCTCTACCACGCCGTCCCTGCGGTGTGGATTCGAAGATTTTCCGGGCCCGGGCGTTAGTGTCCATCCGCTCTAGATGACCCAGCCATCGTAGACGTTGTGTTTTGACTCTTTTGGCTAGGTCGGTATCGCTGTACAGCCCGTACAGTTCGATGTTATATCTCCTCCTCCACTCTCCGTCTATGCAGACGGGACCGTAAATCGTCCGAAGAATTTTCCTCTCGAAGCAGCCTAAAGTGTTCTCATCCGCCTTTGACAGGGTCCATGCTTCTGCACCGTAAAGCAGGACTGGGATGATGAGGGTCTTATACATGGACACTTTAGTTGCTCGAGAGAGGGCTTTGCTACTCAATTGCCTTCTTAGCCCAAAAAAACAGCGATTGGCAAGAGTTATCCTTCGTTTGATTTCAGCGCTGGTGTCATTGTCTGAATTGATAGCGGAACCCGGGTAGACAAAGTCCCTAACTACCTCAAAATTATAGCAAGACGTCGGTGTTGGGTGTCTTTTCTTGATGACAGCATATACTTGGTTTTGCCCTCATTGACTGCTAAGCCCATATTCGCCGCTTCCATGCCAATACTCACGAAGGCTTCACTGACATCACGCTTTGTTCTACCGATTATGTCAATGTCGTCTGCGTATGCGAGTAGTTGAACGGACTTTTGAAAGATTGTTCCTCTGGTGTTGGCGCGAGAGTTCTGCACAATTCTCTCAAGTATGATGTTAAAGAAGTCGCATGACAGCGCGTCGCCTTGTCTAAATCCTTTTTTGACATCAAAGGGGTCGGTGAGGTCTTTGCCGACCTTGACGGAACAGCGTGAGTTTTCCATCGTCATCCTGCACAGACTGACGAGTTTGGCAGGGATGCCAAAACTAGACATAGCTCGTCTCTATAGATGCTGTCATACGCGGCCTTGAAATCGATGAAGAGGTGGTGTGTATCGATTTGGAATTCCTGGGTTTTCTCCTGGGACGGTGGACTTTCCTGGCCTAAAGCCACACTGATATGTGCCTATCAGATTGTTGACAAACGGCTTCGGGTGTTCACACAGTACAGCGGAAAAGATCTTGTATGCGATGTTAAGAAGACTGATTCCTCTGTAGTTGGCACAACTCAGAGGGTCTCCTTTCTTCAGGATCGGGCAAACAATGCTGAGGTTCCATTCGTCGGGCATGCTTTCTTCCGACCATATCTTGCAGATGAGCTGGTGCATGCTCCTAACCAGCTCATCGCTAGCGGATTTAAAAAGTTCGGCAGCTAGGCCGTCTGCTCCGGCTGCTTTGTTGCACTTGAGCTTAGACACAGCTACTTTCACCTCCTCCAGGTCGGGTGGGCGGTATCGTTCGTATGCTTCGTCGGTAACGTCTTCGCCCGGGTTGAATGGTTCGTTCTGCCTGACTGCGGTATTTGGTTCGTCCTCGCCGTTATACAGTCTGCAGAAGTGGTCTTTCCAAATCCTCAGCACCGACCGCGATTCTACAACGATGTTCCCTTGATGGTCCTTACAGGCTTCAGTTCGAAGTTTATACCCTTGGCAGGACCTTTTGATCCTTTGGTAAAACTTTCTAACCTCATTCCTGTTGTAACATCTCACGACCTGGAGGTGATCTATAACCAACTCTCTGTGGTATGATCTATAACCAACTCGCTGATTCGTACAGAACTGGCCGACGATGCGAGTTCATGTATTGGTTGTTGTTTCAGTCTTGTCCTGTAGGCTTATTACGTTTTTTCTTTGTCTTTGAGGGGTCTCATTCATTTAAAAATCACTCGGATCAAACCGAGTTCAAAAAGGCCAAAACCAAAGATCTCTTAAATAGGACAGTTTTCAGCCAAACTCTTTAACGAATAAAAAAAATCGTTCGATCAAACAAATATCAGCTGACTTTTATGCGCTTTTGAAAGTCAAGGAGGGAGACCACCCGAAATACGTGGATATTTTTTCCCTTCACTTAGAAAAACTTGATCAAGCAGAGTTGAGATATCGTTCCCCGTAGACCCTCGAAAATTGTCGACGTCGTTCTAGGGTCTATTTTCACGATTGACAACAGTTTCCGGCGACGGTTGAGATAAGCTCGAAAAATATTGGGGCTCTGATTACCCAATGCAACCAAAAGCCCTTTCGCCGCTCGTGTAAGACCGGGATTGATGGGCTATCCCCTACTGCAAAACAGACGCAGGATCACATTTATGCGCTTTGTACTTCAAGCGCTTGATTTCAAAACTACATAAGGAGCGAGGAGTTCCCTTCTTAAGTAATTTTAGCTCCTCCTTAAGTAGGAGCTAAAAACTGCACATAAACCAACAAGAGGGAGTAGTTTCTTTTAAGAGCTGTTCCTAAATTCATAAACATTGTCGCGTTTTGCTTTTGAAGAAGGATAGCAGTTTCTATATCGAGAGGCCATCAATCACAATATTTGTTGTCACAAAACCAGCAATTCGACCCTTGTATACCACATTGAACTTTTAACAATGTAGCAATCTACCGAACGCACTCTGACACCATCCTGACAATGACTTGTCATAAATGGTCATAAAAACTTACAGCTTACAACTCCTTTTCATATACAGAATTGTCGCCAGCCCCGTCAACAAGAATCGATGTAAAACGTAAACCTTTTGTGTCGTCCATCACTGTAGTAAGCTCATTCGAACAATACAAGGACGACGGATTTTTGAAATCCGAGCTGAATCTCAAAATCTACATCTATGAAAGGTGACAATTAGTGGGTGACGACAATTTCGCATATTTTCAGAGCTATTGAAAAAAAAAACTCGCCAAAACAGAAAAATCCCTCTCTCTCCACCGTTAAACAACGAGGAAAGGGGGGGGATGGCAGACTTTTCAATTCGCCATTTGTGTCTGCATTTTAACAAGTTTCACGCTCATGCCAGCCATAAATCAGAACAGAGAAAACGGGCCGAGGTTGACTTTTGAAATATTGGACAGTTTTCCATTGCGTCAGGGAGGGGGGTGCTGGGAGGTTTTTGTTTTTTTTTTTTTTTGGTTGGCGAAAACCCTTCACATACCGCGCTTCTTTTATGAATTGAAATTCTCTGATTTTACGCAAATACACAGCGGAAACGGAAATTTTAAATTGATTGGTTAACATGGATGGAAGGAGCCGTACAGCGGCAGGAAGCTAGCTGGATATGGTGCATTGGAAATCGCATCTAGGTATATACTTGATATTGGAGGTAAGTCGTGCACGGTGTGTTCTGTTTTGTGTACATGACTGCAACGCGATGTGGGGGTGCAATTGGTGTAATTTATTACAGGAAAATCAATAGTCGTGCGGTGTTGCATGCCGGTGTGGGGGCGACAAGCGGCAGCAGTACAAATTGATGCTGCCCCATGCAATATGGGGACAATATTTTTTGTTGGTCCTGCTGTCGGTCTGCATTTCGCCAGTCGTCCGTGACTCGCATTATTGCTATTGTGAGGACTTTAATTGGTGGGTGTTTTTTTTTTGTGTAAGGAGGCACTTGCCGCTGTACAACTGCTTTTTGTGCCATGATAGTGCACAACTAGTTTATTACATAGCTATAGCCTTAGAGAGTTCTCTAAACGTAGAGAGTTTGGCCAGAGTAGCTCAGCTATTAGTCTCTGTGAGCTCCTTTTTTAGTTCAATGATTAAGAGTATTAAAAATCTGATTCGCAAATTCATTCTCTAATCAATGGTCGACCCTAGGGCCAAATGATGTCAGTCTTCTAGTTTTAGCTAGGGTTCACCGATGTCTTTCTTATACCGATTGTTTACTTATGCAAATGTGTATTTTTGGTGCCGAGAAATTTTATAGAGGAGTGCTTTGTCAACTGTTATAAATCTTGTTCCCAGTTTTCAGTGTATTCTCATATATATTTTCCGCGGTCCCAGCATTTGCAGAGATTTAGAAAGTACCTACTGTGTGACCTTTTTTTTCATAACAAAATTAACGCGAGTCCTTTGGAGGACTTCCATGCCTGTTTGAATCATTTCAGAGGAGGTTGGTTTGAAAAGACCCTAAAAAACTACACGGATTTGACGGTTTTTTAAAGAACTTTTCTGCAAGGGTGCTTTTCTGTATGAGGATACCATTTATAACTTGGAACCAGCTTATAACTTGTGATAAATGCTAATACGAGGGGTATGTTACACACTGAAAACGTTTAAACGTCAATCATTCATTTGACAGAAATGAAACAGAACAAAGTACCTGTCGTATTTCTGTGTGGTGACTTCAATTTCGTACGGCGAAAAAGGTGGATTTAAAAAAAAATGTACTATCTACCTGCTACATATTTAATAAAATTTTAATTTTTCTATTGGTTTAATAGAATCATTCAGAAGGAGTTCTGCAAGTGTTTGGTAGATATATTAATTGAGAAAATATTTTCTTCTTTATCAGTAGGAATCTAATAAAAAGTTCTCATACATTTTTAATTTTTTATACTATTATGTTGTGGCGACAAAATGTGTCAATTTCTAGAAGATTAATTCTGTTCCCACCTTAAGGGTTCAACTTACACATATTGAACTCTCAGGACAGTCAGCTGACAGCAAACTGACATTTGATATTTAAAATTTCCCGTCCTGAGGAAAAGTACCAGCGGAGAATAATCAAGTGAGAAATTTCGCGAGCTTCGTTTATTTTGTTCCACTAGGCGAATAGCTGGCTCTGACATCTAATTTAATTTTTGTGAGATTCTAGAGTTTTTCTAAATTCTAGAGACCAGAAAAATAAAGTGTTCCGTTTTGTATAGAGCCACGAAGTGGAAATTGAGCTTTATTTGACGATATCTAAGCAAAGATATTACATTTCTATACCATGTCTCCACCGGGCACTAATCGGCGATTCATATAAATCTTTATTAAAATCCTCTACAAATCAAGCGATTTACCATACGAATTTAGATCCTCACGGCTAGCGATTAAAAATAAATCCTCTCATAAGTCCGCTTCACCCTAATCACAAACCTTATTTCTGCACCTTTGTAACAGTTTGAGAATCAAAAAAGGAAACTGAAACTGGCCCTTGTATGACAGATTTGTCATAAGTACATTTTCTTTTGTGATTTTTACAGCGAAAATCGTCTTTCGCTGCTAGGAAATGACAGCTCCATGCTCTTTTGAGAGCCAAAATTACAGAAACAAAGTGTTCGTGTCAAATGAATCCTATATTTGACCGGTAGAGTAGAGCGACTTTGGCATTCATTTTTAATCGTCTCCCGTTAATCCTCTTTTAATTGCCGGTGGAGTTTTTTTTTTCATTTGTCGGAGGTTGCTACTATCCGATGGAACACTCAGACACAACTACTGGTCCATTGTAGTACCACGCGGACACCTTACTTTAATGTTTTTAGTTTACCCGTCTTTCGAAGAAAAACGAGAAGGAGCTTCAGTGATGAAGAGCTTAGGTGTTCGGCACTCACCACGTCAGCCCCAAAGATCCGCCACCTGATGCGAGCAAAGGCAAGGCAACTACATAGGAAATGTTCCGCTGTATCGTCGTCCTCTCCACAGGCAGGACAGGTGGTGGTTTCGCTCAAGCCTAGCACATTCAAGTGCTTGGCGAAAGCTTGGTGGCCCGTAAGGACACCTACAAGAAGTCTGCAATCGATTCTCCTGAGAGATAGAAGAAAAGACGCTGACCCCTCGCAGATATCCGGGCGTAGTTTTTTAGTCTGTCTGCACCCATCGCAGTCACGCCAACGAGCCCTGTGCTCACGAGAAACCCAAGTATCAATGGCAGACGTGAAAACAGATACAGGCAGGCCTAAAGCAGGTTCGGGTCCTGAGAAAACCTCTTCTGAGCCTAGTCTGGCAAGCTCATCAGTGATCTCATTTCCCTGGATACCACTGTGACCTGGAATCCAAACAAGATTCACTGCACTAAGCCTTCCGACTAAGTTCAACGAATACTTGAGTTCGAGCACTATCTTGGACGAGGTAAGAGGGTTGAGCAACGCATTTAGAGCGGCTTGGCTGTCACTGCAAACGCATATGCTTCTTGCCCTCCACCTGTTAGTCACAATATAGCGCATAGCCATTAGGATAGCGAAAATCTCCGCTTGGAAGACAGACGCATATTTTCCTAAGGGGTAGTGAAGTCTAATGTTCTCGCTTTCCACAAAGACTCCAGCACCAGACCCCTGTCCGGTTTTGGAGCCATCCGTGAAAATACGATGGCATTCTTTCCCTGGCTCAGAGTCTGGCCGAAGCCATTCCATTACCTGAGGAAAGTCGACTAGGTAGTTTTGTCGCAAAAGGATTTTTGGTGTCATTGCGTGAGAGGGCATGTCCATTAGACAGGGGTCGAAGGACAATTCTCAAACAAGTTCTTTAAAATTCCAATGCGTGTGGTACCAAAAACCACCGCTCTTTAAGCGAAAGAAGAGTTTCAGCGTACACCCTATGATAAATATATCACGTGGGGGATTTTCATCAGAGCATCTAGAGCAGAGCCCATAAGTAATAGAGCTGTCAATAAAGTTGTTTTTCTGCCAATTTGGTTCATAGACTTCTGGTTGTACGCGCAATTTTAGTTGTGGCCTGTTTTGATACTGCAATGTGCTATGTTTCCATCGAAATGAACTTCGAAATATTTGTGCATAATATTTATAATATTTATGAATAATACCTAAATATTTTTTAATATATTCAGTACATATTTTCATTTAAAAACGAAAAATTAATCTCGTCCTAAATCTCATTAAAACTCACCGAGCTTCTCACGGTTTGAAGCCAAAGCGAAACGCAAATAAACTTGCAAATGACGTATCCATAAATCGTGTGCAGTTTTTTGGGATTTCTCTGAATTCCCTATTCTTGAGGAGGATGGAACGAAAGCAAAAGTGTCAAGTAAATTTCGTTGTGTCTGATCGATTGCAAAAAAAAACTCCTTGAAATCAGCTTTGAATATTTTTTAAATATTTTCTTAAATATTTCTTCTAAAAAAAAGTTTGAAGGCGAAACTATTTACTTTCATATTTACAAAGTAATATCAAACACTTAGTTGTTGGTAAGGCTTAGAAGAAATTTAATTTTAAAATAGAAGGTCGTGAATTGGTCTTCTTAATTTAGATTTGTTAAACTTAATTAAAATATATTAAAATCTTTTTCCTACTAAACATGAGATGGGAAACTCATCAAAAACTTTGAAGCTTTCGAATACTTTTTTCTACGCTGTCAAAACAATATTTTTAAAAACTTTTACTCCTATTTTTTTCTTTAAAGAAAAAGTAAAAAATCATTAAAAATCGATTGAATTGTAGCCACGTTTAATTGAAAAAAATCCAAGTGGCTTAAATTTCAACCTTTTTGCCAAGAAAATTTAAAAATTATTCTGTGTTGTTAAGACCAATTTTATTAAAAATGTTTTCCAAAGTTTTGATAGGCTTTTAAATCGCTTATTAATTTGCAAAAAAAAAATATCTTTTTTCCACTTTTTCCCAACGTTTCGTCGATCTTTACGACATCCTCAGGGGTTAATTTTTCCCTGTAGTCTTTGTGTGTATATTTTTGGTTGTTAAATTTATGTATTTTAATTTATTAATTGTCACATAAGTACCTTTTAATTTTGAGGAAACAGACAACAAAAAACGTAGATATGCAATGGTAACATGTAAAGTCACACCTTAAGAAATCAGATTTTATTCATATAGATAAGGCTGAAGGAACTCTTGTACGCTAGGACCGCATATGTCGGTCGTTGTAGGTAACTCGTTTGTTTCTTATGTCTGTCTAGGCTGAAAAACCCGTGTAGAAAAAAAACCGGGAAATTAAAGGCCATAATAGACTAAGATGAGCTTAAGTCAACTTTCTTAAATGTCCCATTACATGCGATGCGCATGCCACGACGGTAACTTTTGCTCTCTTCAGTCAGTCAGTCCTACTCAAGTGAGAGGTTTGACGCGAAATTTGACAGCTGGGTAGTTACAGACAAATCTCACTCGATTTCCAAATCGTTCACTTTACTAATGGGCATCGTAAGGGTTTCGCAGAACCTGAGTGGGGTTTTCGACGCGTTTTGACATTAGATTAATCCCACTTGGCCGGCCATTTCGAAGAATCGAAAAATCCTCACCGAGGTCGACGATTATTTCTATATTTGCTATTGTGAGCTGTGACGTTGTATTGATAGATGTTATACATACGACTATAAATATTGTCTTCGCTTGAAAAGCAAACTGTCATAAGGCAAAACTCACAAAATTCAGAAAGACCATTTGAAGTTTTTCACTACTTAAAAAATTAATTAAAGCCATGGATTTCAATGAATAACAAAAAATTTTAGAGTAAAAAAGTATTATTTTTAGCTCTTCTTTTAAGTGGCATTCAAAAATGTACTAAAAAAGTGGTATTTAGAAAAAAAGTTTTTGACTTATGTCACTTGCGTCAAAAAATGTTATAAATTCCAAAAATTCTTGAAAAAGTGGCATTTTGTTTTGATATAAATCCAGTAAATTTTATGGTGAATTAAATGTTTTACAAATTTTTAAATTTTATTTATTTAGAATAACGAAACTAGGATCATTATAACAACAACTAAACAAATATTGTTCGGTTTCAATATCTCATTAAAATTCGCGCCAAATTGAGTTGAGTTCGACTAAACTCGATTGCTCGCGCCTGGCGGAAGCAGTTGAGTCGAAATTTCGCTGGAAACCTGGTTCTTAATCGAACTGGTATTGGATGTAGACACGCTGCTTTTTCAAACCATGCTGCTTACTCAACGATAGCAGTATGTGTGTATTTGTACTTTCAGCTGATAGAAGATGGACTTATCTCATTGTACTCTTTTTGTAATGGCTTGTTTAATTAAGAAAATTGATAACATTTCAATTATCAATGTGTTACCTTACTCAACTCAGTAAGTAACGCAGAAAATATGCTGATGTGATGAATAACTCAAGTCAGAAATTACACACAATTCAACTCAACTACTTAACAATGCATCAACGAGGTAAAATAATACCTAGGCTTTTGGTAAAATGACACATCCACATCTTAAAGTAATCAAAAGAACTTTGCAGCTGATCAACTGGGGGTGCCGTGGCGTAGTGGTTAGTGTGTATGCTTACTACACCGGAGGTCTGGGTTCGAATCCTGCCACCTCAAAAAAAAAAGACTTGTTCTTTTTCACGGTCCCCACCTCCGCGAGGGTCTGACAAGCCCTCCGAGAGTATCATTTGTCTTGAAAAACTTCTCAGAGTGCCGTTCGGATTCGGCAAAAAATTGTAGGTCCCCTAGTATGTGAAGATATTAACACACACAGCATACATTGTTGAGAAGTTGGCCCTGGTTCACATCGAGCTGTTGCGCCACTCTATTTATTTATTTATATAATTTGCAAGCAAAATGACACAACTCGATAATTAATACATTTCTGGGCACGAAATTATAGAAAAGTCATTTTGCTAAGAAAAAAAAAACAAGGGATTTTTGCCTAAAGGCAAAACGATACTTGCGCCCTCGCGCTCTCAGTTTAAGAGTTTAAGTTATGATGACGGTTTGACAGAAAATTAGCGCGTGTTTTTCTGATTCGTTCTGTATACCTATGTAACTTAAAATCGTTAAATTTTGAGTAATGTCAGTTTGCTTTTCAAGCGACGATGTGTAGCCAATCCGGCAATTTTACACATACTTTATTTCCTTTGATTTTGCAGTCAATGCAGTCGTCGCGATTTCTCGCTTTCATTGTGTATTAACAAACGATTTTTTAAGTCTCAAGCTTATGCTGTCTCTCTGCTGGTTATGAAAAAGGCAGCACAATGTCGATGATATCGTTCGCCGGCCATTTCGAAAAATTTAAAAACTTTCGCTTAGTTCGAGGATTATTTTGACATTCGCTATTCTGTTGAACAAACGGTTTTGTTTTTAATTAAAGCTTATACTTGCTCTGATGCGGACAACGAAATCTACATGTGCGTTACAAATCCGACAAATTTTACAAATATCGTATTTCCTGTCACTTTGACGCTGTCAAAAGAGTCGTCGCGATATCTCGTTTTGGTCGGTTATTAACAAACGATTTATCTAGTCTCACTTCTACAGTTGAGTTCATCATTTAAAACGAATGTGTAAACGTAACGAAATAACGCTTGTTTGAATCTCATGTCTTGCTCCATTTAAGTACCTATTAAATAGGAAAATATGAAGAGTGCTTTCACACTCTCGTTGGCGTCTTGTTTCTGTTTCGAACCATCCCGTCCAGCGGACGGAAAGGATTATTTACATAAAATATTGTAATTTCGTTACAAATGCAAACCTGTCTATAGAAATGGTTATTTACACTAAATTACTTCCTTATACAGGCCGAACAGCCAGGAAATAATTGAAGTGTTCCGGTAAACACTACCTCCAGCTCTACATAGCTACCCCGAAGTGGTAGATCCGAAAAGGCACATGTACCCACGAGTAAGAATGAAATCATAAATTCTTTCCGGTTATTTTTTTCATTTTTTAATATCATTGCGCCAAATGGAAAAAGATACCTTTTTCATAATACTTCGAGAGGAAATTTATGATTAAAAAAAAGAACACCCCTTGCTTACAGGACCTGCAGTATAGCACTACTGTGCGGTGGTGGGTGCGGGCAGCAGAAACATTGTAGGTGTAAGCCAAGAGAGCCTAATGAAAATTGCGGTAGCCATGGGAGAAATCGCGAAAAAGGGTTATACACAGATAGAAGCTTGGTTAACTTAATTACACCACGGGTTTTAGTCTACCTTAAAATGTTTTTTTTTTTTTTTTTTTAAACCCCGAGTGAAGTTCTGGGAAGTAAGTGTAGACGGGTGTAACCACACTCTCTACTCTATCTAGATAAATTTAACATGACCGATGTTAATGTGGTTTACGAGTGTAGTTGTCCCTTCCATGCCGGAGTCACTATATACCTACATTATCTGCTCATCAGAATCAATGGTGAGGACAGTTTATTTTATCATGTAGGAAGGTGCATCCTTCCGCAGGGATATGGTCAGTTAATACCTGTTAACTGGGCGCTGACCTTTTACATCCGCACCACGCAGTTGCACTCTTGTACACGCTGCTGGTAAAAAGCTTTCACATTGTCAACCGGGGTTTGTTTGTCTTTTGCAATTGCGAGTCCTCAATAGTCTGGAATAAATTAATGGCACTGGCCTTACAGTTCCTACGCTGAGGGGATTTAAAAAAAAAAAGTAGCAAACAAGGACGTTGAAAAAATAAACCCCTCCATCGGTGCTGAATTAATAAATTAATCATGAATTGGGTGGGTTTTTCCCGCTGCTCCCTCTTGTTTGACTCGAAGTGCTTGGAGGGGGTGCACTTGTGCAAATAAATACTTAATATATCCGGACATTAAGTAAATAATTATAAAAACCATTTAAATTTAAATGTGATCATTTAAAATTTGTTTACTTAACAAACTGACAGGTGTAGTATTTATCTGCAGTATTAACTACATTATGCAGATGGCTTAATGGAAAAAAAAACGACGGAAGTCGTGCGTGGAATGAAGCATTGAAACGTCAATAATGACGCGATGGACCGGTAGAAAGACGAGGCTATGGAAGCTGGCGTATGATAATGTCTGAGGACCTGGCACATCGAAATATGCTACTTAACTTTATATGAAAAAGAAGAAGAGCCTGTCAATGAGGTAAGCAAGGTGGCAGAGGCTCCGGCCACATTTAAAACTGAGCTCTCACCTAAACTGCTTCTGCCAAAAAGCGAGCTGTGAAAAATCTCATTTAACAATTTCTTAAATTCAACTCTGCTGGGGATATAAAAGCCTTGTTAACCTCTTTTTCAATGTTTTATTTTTTTGACGTGTCAATAAATTTCACAATTCTACTGTAAGGAGCTTTCTAATCCCACATAAATTACTGAGACTTCAGGAGCCTTGATCTGTGCTCCAACATCGTCTTTTAAATAAACTTCCTTTCTCAGAGCTCAGAATTGAGGACTCCCTCGCTACAAGGTGTTATCGTGCTTCCTTGCCGCTGGCACTATTTTCCAGCAATACAAATACAAATGAGTGTTGTAATTAGATTAACACAAATTCAAAGAGCATCATACACCCTACCGCATGCTCACACATACTCATTGTTGAGTGAACCGAAATTCTATAGGTGATTGCCGTCCCGCTTTCTCACTCATAAATCCGTCCTATCTTTCCACTGATATGAGTTTAATTTATGATTCAGGAAGATAGTTCCGAGTTAGTTAGTGATATAATATGGTCCTGCCTTTGCTGACTCACTGTTGTCGTGTCGGTGCTTTTCCCCAGCCGGAATGTACCTGAATCGCATGGTCAAATAGTATGCAGCTCCAGGACAAATAACTTTAAGGTAAGGTTATAGCTCCAGCATCTTAAAGAGTTCGAGAATTCATCAAGCGAAGAGCTTTTATAATTAGCAATTAACTTGCTGCTCTGTCTTTTTTATGTTGTTGTTGTTGATTTTCTTTCCGTACATTGCACCTGAATGTTTATTTCTAATTATTCACTTTTTTTCCAGTGAAACGCAAACGAACTCTGGAAGACTGTAAAAATAAAAATAATAAAAAGTCCTTTATGCCATCAGTTTGTGGAGGAGCATATCGTGCCACTTGAGATATATTCGTAGTCGGATGGCTTTTAATGAATTCCGAGAAAAGCATCTAGAGAACGACGAACAAAGCTCACGGCGGCGGTCCTTCGTATATACACAAAAAGATTAAGACAGTAGGACGGGCGGCAAGAACAACCGTGAGGAAATATAGAAGCGTATACAGAAAGGCACTCGCTCGTGCCTTAGTGCAGGTTACATTTCTAATTAGTTAGTTAATAACTTAACTGTTTATCAAGTGGCTGTAATGCCAGAAAGATGGTTTCGAAACAGTTTTACAAGAATGTCCTCATAGTGACTACTATTGCATGCAAACAAATAGAGTTAATGAAGTTAAAACTGAAACGTTTGAGTACCTACTACTTTTTTTTTATGGCTTAACTTTGTATGCGGCTTTGGGTTTCAGCGTATTCGTTTTGTTTGGATAAAAATTCAGCTTCTGAAGACTAAAGAGGAGATTTTTGTTTTTGGAAGAAGTTAAAAGGGACTTAAAGATTACTATGCTAGGGAATTGTGATATTTTGTGATAGTCTAATGATTCAAAATGGATGCATTGTCGGGCTTGTGTAACAAAAAATCAATCTCTGATATTATTTATTCGTTTAAATCTACTAAAATGAGAGTAGCATGAGCTGTGTGACACGTAGCGGCGTCTTGTTATGAACACATCTTTTAAATATCAATCTGATTAAGTTCTGAGCAAGAATTTAACAGTTGATATAAGCTTAGATAACGCCCTTGCTTGGGCGTTATCTAATTATCTAATCTATTATTGTTGTTATAGGCATCTGCGTTGTGCCAACTACAGAGGCATCAGTCTTCTTAACATCGCATATAAGATCTTTTCTGCTGTACTGTGTGAACGTCTGAAGCCGTTTGTCAACAATCTGATAGGCACATATCAGTGTGGCTTTAGGCCAGGAAAGTCCACCATCGATCAAATATTCACACTCCGGCAGATCTTGGAGAAAACCCAGGAATTCCAAATCGATACACACCACCTCTTCATCGATTTCAAGGCCGCGTATGACAGCATCTATAGAGACGAGCTCTATAACACAATGTCTAGTTTTGGCATCCCTGCCAAACTCGTCAGTCTGTGAAAGATGACGATGGAAAACTCACGCTGTTCTGTCAAGGTCGGCAAAGACCTCACCGACCCCTTTGATGTCAAAAAAGGATTTAGACAAGGCGACGCGCTGTCATGCGACTTCTTTAACATCATACTTGAGAGAATTGTGCAGAACTCTCGCGCCAACACCAGAGGTACAATCTTCCAAAAGTCCGTTCAACTACTTGCATACGCAGACGACATTGACATAATCGGTAGAACAAAGCGTGATGTCAGTGAAGCCTTCGTGAGTATTGGGACGGAAGCGGCGAATATGGGTTTAGCAGTCAATGAGGGCAAAAACAAGTATATGCTGTCATCAAGAAAAGACACCCAACACCGACGTCTTGGACAAAACATCACCATCGACAGCTATAACTTTGAGGTAGTTAGGGACTTTGTCTATCTGAGCTCCGCTATCAATTCAGACAATGACACCAGCGCTGAAATCAAACGAAGGATAACTCTTTCCAATCGCTGTTTCTTTGGGCTAAGAAGGCAATTGAGTAGCAAAGCCCTCTCTCGAGCAACTAAAGTGTCCATGTATAAGACCCTCATCATCCCAGTCCTGCTTTACGGTGCAGAAGCATGGACCCTGTCAAAGGCGGATGAAAACACTTTAGGCTGCTTCGAGAGGAAAATTCTTCGGACGATTTACGGTCCCGTCTGCATAGACGGAGAGTGGAGGAGGAGATATTACATCGAACTGTACGGGCTGTACAGCGATACCGACCTAGCCAAAAGAGTCAAAACACAACGTCTACGATGGCTGGGTCATCTAGAGCGGATGGACACCAACGCCCCGGCCCGGAAAATCTTCGAATCCACACCGCAGGGACGACGCGGTGGAGGAGCACCGAGACTCAGGTGGCGCACGCAAGTGGAAGGGGACCTTAGCCAACTTGGCGTGCGAAACTGGAGACGGCTAGCTAGAGACAGAGCTGGCTGGCGAAGCTTGTTGGCTGAGGCCCATGTCCACCCCGGACTGTAGCGCCACCTTAAGTAAGTAGTAAGTAAGTTGTGTCGAATGAGTGAAATGCTTTAAATTAAAATGTTTACTTAAGGAAAGGTTAGGTAGGGTTGCTGGCCGCGAGTGCCCTTAGCGTCACCCTATGGAGACAGCCTGTAAGGAGTAAAGATTTTAATGGGCGTTGTCTGCCCCTTGGACACTGGCAGATGAGATATTTCACATCTTCCTCCGCTTCTGGATCATTGACAGCCCCCGAAAATGTAGTTGGTGTGGTGTGTCCGTGATTCTCAATTTTTCTGAGTGTTATCCTAACAGGTTGAGGTCTGTTACCACTCTGGTGGTTTTGGCCAGTGATGGCCTTTTTATGTAGTACGACAAGCTTTTTTGATTTGCTGCCATCTATGGATGGCCCCATAGCACCTTTGTATGGTAGCAGCTTAGCCAATGTTCCCATCTGTTTTGAACCTTATCTTGAATAGTCGCAGACATGTCGCCTGTCTCAAATAGAGCAGAGGATGTGCCTCTTTGTCCGCTGTAGTGATACATAGATACGAGCCATATTTCGCGAGCTCATCAGCCTTTTCATTCCCGATAAAGTCACAGTGGCCTGGTACCCAAACAATGCGGACATTATTCTGTCTGCTTAGAGCCCTAAGGTCTGAGCGACAGAGTCAATCTACTGTAAAGGGCGTTACTCACGATGATTTCACGGTCATTTTTAATCTTCACGTTTAACAAATAAAACTACTTTCTTGTTGGTCATTTAATATTAAAAACGTCTGATCGCGTCGCCAATTCAACTACAACTACTCGAGAGTTCATCACATCCCGATGAATCACACGAGTGTCTATACATAAAATGTCTAGAGTACCCCTTTACCGGCAGCTCTTACATCTGTCTCTCTTAAGGATTTCTACACTACATGAGAATTTACTGTTGGTGTTGCTAGGGCCTTAATGGCTGCTTGGCTGTCTACTTAAAGGGAAATATCCCAATGTGATAGTTTCAAAACTCTGGCTTTTTCGGCGGCTTTATATATTGCTAGAATTTTGGCTTGGAATAAGATACTGCACGAGTTCAGCAGTCTTCTGCTTGTTACGACACCGAGATTGTCTGACCATGCACCTGCTCCAACACCCTCAATTGATTTGGAACTATCTGTGTAGATCGGTACCTCGGAGATGTAGGTTAGGTTAGGTTAGGTAAGGTTGGAAAGGGTTGTTTGCAACTAGTGCAAGTTCACTCGGTGGCCATTGTGATTACCCTTGTGAGGTAGACAAACATGGTTGGAAATATGTCTTACTAACTGAACCAGCCTGATGTTTTGATATATCTTTTTAGGTCAAGTAGTGATATTCCTGCCAGGTCGTCCAGGCTAACAAAGAACCTGACTCCTAAAAAGGTTAGTCGTCATTCATGGAGAGCTGGGCAGTGGCAGAGAAAGTTTTCTATAGACTCTATTTCTTCTTCGTCCCTACAGCTTCTGCAGAAGTCGTTGGCAAAGATTCCCATTCGTGTAGCCATGACACCAATGGTGCAGTGTCCCGTGACTACACCAGCGAGTGTTCTTATGAAATTTCTACTGAGAGATAGAAGGGTCGTTGTTCTTTTTAGGTCGAGTACTGGCCATAGGCTGTGAGTTATGATACGATCTTTAGACTGTTGCCAACGTTCACCGGCTACTTTGATCGTGTATTGATCTATAAGGCTTTTGGCTGTGTTGAAAGGGAGATAAACCCGTCGGTCAGCCATCGTTATGTCCATATCAGAACCTTTCCTTGCCAGTTCGTCCGCCAATTCATTTCCGGCCACGCCAACGTGCCCAGGAACCCAGCAGAGTAGAACTGTGTGGAAGCTTATATCCTTAAATGCCATGAGGCAGTCCTTGACACACTTAGAGTATACGAGGTTGGAGTCCAGGGCTTTAAGTGCTGCCTGACTATCAACACATATGGTGATTTCCGTTGCTGGAAGATCCATAGATTGAATTGTCTGTGCAGCTCTCTTCACCGCATAAATCTCAGCTTGAAAAACACTGCAGTAGTCATTTAGTCGATATGACTGGTTGATTTGCAGTGCTTCCGAGAAGACTCCAGAACTTGTTCCATTCTCTGTTTTCGAACCATCGGCATAGATAGCTATACCTTTGATGTCAACTTTAGTCTCTATCCAGTCATGCCTACTTGGTACAATGACTTTGATCTTTTGTCGAAGTCAAATTGAGTTTTCTTATAATCCGTACGGGTTACAGACCCATTTTGATTTAAGATGTTCAGAATGTTCGAGTGTCCTAGACATTGTGATTTCCAGAGGTTGTTCTCTCTTAGTCTGAGAGCTGCCTTTGCCGCCACATTTCTTGTGAAAAGCTCCAGAGGTTGGAGGTGCAGCATTGTTTCCAGACCTGTTTGAGGCGTGGATCTTAATCCACCTGTGACACCTAAGCAAGCAAATCTTTGTACCTTCTTCAGATTGTTGAGGTAAGACTTCGTTTTACACGCCTCCCACCATACCAGTGATCCATAGGTAAGAATAGGTCTAACAACCGCTGCAGTTCGATGTTATATCTCCTCCTCCACTCTCCGCCTATGCAGACGGGACCGTAAATCGTCCGAAGAATTTTCCTCTCGAAGCAGCCTAAAGTGTTTTCATCCGTCTTTGACAGGGTCCATGCTTCTGCACCGTAAAGCAGGACTGGGATGATGAAGGTCTTATACATGGACACCTTGAGAGAGGGCTTTGCTACTCAATTGCCTTCTTAGCTCAAAGACACAGCGATTGGCAAGAGTTATCCTTCGTTTGATTTCAGCTCTGGTGTCATTGTCTGAATTGATAGCGGAACCCAGGTAGACAAAGTCCCTTACTACCTCAAAAATATAGCTGTCGATGGTGATGTTTTGTCCAAGACGTCGGTGTTGGGTGTCTTTTCTTGATGACAGCATATACTTGGTTTTGCCCTCATTGACTGCTAAACCCATATTCGCCGCTTCCGTCCCAATACGCTTTGTTCTACCGATTATGTCAATGTCGTCTGCGTATGCGAGTGGTGTTGGCGCGAGAGTTCTGCACAATTCTCTCAAGTATGATGTTAAAGAAGTCGCATGACAGCGCGTCGCCTTGTCTAAATTCTTTTTTGACATCAAAGGGGTCGGTGAGGTTTTTGCCGACCTTGACGGAACAGCGTGAGTTTTCCATCTTCATCCTGCACAGACTGACGAGTTTGGCAGGGATGCCAAAACTAGACATTGCACTATATAGCTCGTCTCTATAGATGCTGTCATACGCGCCCTTGAAATCGATGAAGAGGTGGTGTGTATCGATTTGGAATTCCTGGGTTTTCTCCAAGATCTGCCGCAGTGTGAATATTTGATCGATGGTGGGCTTTCCTGGCCTAAAGCCACACTGATATGTGCCTATCAGACTGTTGACAAACGGCTTCAGGCGTTCACACAGTACAGCAGAAAAGATCTTGCATGCGATGTTAAGAAGACTTATGCCCCTGTAGTTGGCACAACTCAGAGGGTCTCCTTTCTTCAGGATCGGGCAAACAATGCTGAGGTTCCATTCGTCGGGCATGCTTTCTTCCGACCATATCTTGCAGATGAGCTGGTGCATGCTCCTAACCAGCTCATCGCCAGCGGATTTAAAAAGTTCGGCAGCTAAGACGGCCGTCTGCTCCGGCTGCTTTGTTGTACTTGTGCTTAGACACAGCTACTTTTACCACAGATACCGCCCACCTCCAGGTCGGGTGGGCGGTATCGTTCGTATGCTTCGTCGGTAACGTCTTCGCCCGGGTTGAATGGTTCGTTCTGCCTGACAGCGGTATTTGGTTCGTCCTCGCCGTTATACAGTCTGCAGAAGTGGTCTTTCCAAATCCTCAGCACCGACTGCGATTCTACAACGATGTTCCCTTGATGGTCCTTACAGGCTTCAGTTCGAGGTTTATACCCTTGGCAGGACCTTTTGATCCTTTGGTAAAATAATTATAATTATAGAGTAAATATTTTCAATTGAAAATTACTTCAAAATCATACTTTATTTATGTCCAACCACCTGCAGATAAGCACTTTGCTTTGCAGGTAAAACCATGTAAACGAAAAAATTATGTGAAAATAAAAAAACCTTCAATCTTTAAAAAAAAAATCTTAGCTACTGGCTTCAATGTAAGACAATCTCTATTTCAAATTTTCTTTCAAAATGCCTTTTGGTCAAGTTAGACAAGGCATAGGAGCTCAAATTTTGGTATAGAGCAATAATGGCCGAAAAGCTCCAAGAGGGCATAAAATTGGACCGCCCACAATATCGACCATGTGCACTTTTACCATGTTAGGTCCTTAAAAACCCGATTTCTCGGAGAGTTTACTCCAAATTGAAAACAAATTTATATCAAATATTCAAGGTATTTCTATTTCCTAGGTTTGCTCCATACAAATTTTTGAGCTCCGCCCATTTTTAAGGGGCTTAGGAGAAAACGGTTTTTTTTGTTAATAATTTTCGGGTTCATAATTTTCGCATTATGTCATGATTCTAACGAAATTACAATTAATTGATTTTAATTTTTAGCCCAGACTCACTTTTGGGGCGTGGCCTATACAAATAATATATGAATTCGGGAAAAAGATCAAGATTTGGTGTTACACCGTATATAGCGTCGGGTATATAGAAGTTTGTCACAGACGAACTCTTGCACTTACTCTTTTGTTTTTTTTTTTTAATTGGGTTTTCTAGATATTAGCCCTGTATACGTTGGACGGCCCCTTCTGCGAAGAAGTATGTTGGAGACCCCTTTGATTTCAATATACAGTGCTCCATCTTGATGGTGTTCGGACTCCGTACTGGACTTGGACAACACCCAAGAAATCACAATTATAAAGGACTTGGCGCTCAGTTTTTCCTTAATATAATTGGCCCATGTATGAGGTAAATATGAGTAAAGCTAGCCGCATGAAAACGTGTGAAAAAATAGAACTTTTATTAGCTCGTTATAGTATTGAGTTTGGTTTCCTGACTGCTTGAAGTCAAACGTGTTCCAATGCTACTTTCGTGCCATTCAGAGTCGATTATAGAAACACAAAAAGCCACACAACTAGTCACAAAGGAGAACAGAGAATTTTCAAAAAATAAAGTTTTACACTTATCTTCAAATCAAAAAGAAATTGATATCATATTTCTGCAGTTGCAGAATATTCCTTCCATGCGTTGCCCGCCCGTAAGACTCTATTCCCCCAGGGTGCTCGACCAGGTATACACACAGAACCCACTTTCATTTGAATTGAAAATCATGTGCGCCAGCAAACTCAAGTGCGCGCCAGGAACTGGTACATAATTTTATTTGCATAATCTTCTTTGCCACCGATGCATTCTGGAGAGAAGAAAACACCATCGTCACCTCACCTGGAGATGGAACACAGCTGGCGATGAAGGCGGAGGAGTCATGGTGGGTGTGGTTTTCCTCCCGCACATGCACTCAAGTGTACCCGAACGGTTGTTGCTGGTAAGATAGATTCACTTGAAAGGTAAAAATCGTTGCATTAGCATAAATTCCGACACCACCCACATACGACCGGAATATGTGGGTCTGTGTGTATACACAACAACCCTGGGGGTATTTTTCATGTTTGGTTTTTCGTTTCGCTTGTTTTTTTCTACGTCCTGGCTGGGTAAATCTCACGGAGACTTCCTTCCTTTCAAGCTTCGCTGTACCCTAATTTCGGTTGCAGCAAAAGCGGTCTCGTTCATCTTTGGGAAAAAGGAAGTTGCGCCCGCCTTGATCTCGTTACTTCCCGCTAAAGCAATTTCACAGTCCCGCAGGAGTCTACCCAAAATAATGTGCACTTCGAAGATATTTCATCGAAAAATGATTTCAATATGCAAAGTTTGTGCTTATGGGGTGGGTTTACTACAACATCGCTCCGTTCAAATTTATTTAATAAACTTTCACTTTCTGTGCGTTGCGCTTTAAGGGACACTTGGTCTTTTTTTCTGCTCCTTAAGTTTTGTGGTGCAGTGCAGAGCGGTTTCATAAGAAGACTAGACCCATTCAAAGAGCCTGTGGAATACCTAAATCCATATACGGCAGCTAAAATCCACTCTCTACCATCAAACCATTAAAAAAAAATTCATCACGCCGAGAGGCTCCAAATAGTGCACAAAAATTCCCTCGCCCTATAGAATACCTGTCACGTATTACTTTACGATGGGAGGAAAGGATATTACAAACTCACCTTGTCTGGGTGCGGAAAAACTTTTCCAATAAGCCATCGTCGTATTTCGCTCACTTAGTGCGAAGAAGAAGATTTTCATGTTGCGAAATGTCAAGGAAACAAAATCTTGTATTTTGTCTACCTTCTCTTCTACCCGAACTCTTTGTTTTCGAACAACTTAAATGATGGCAAATAAAAAATAAGTAGGTAGGTACGCATTTCGTCCTTCCACAAAAATGGAAGGACCCTCTTGTAGATTGGCTTCGTTGGAGTTCCTAAGGTGCCACAATCTACTTGAGAAAATTATTTAATTGTTGTGTTGCAATTGTTGTAAACAGATGTTTACAATGAAATTCAATTATCCTGGCGTGTGGTACAGGTACCTACTCTCTTTGGTCTTCCCTCTCCTCTCCTCCTTTCCATGGGTTCAAATTTAAATTAATGGAATTGCCAGGAATGTGTGCGGAATTGGTTATTCGGATGAAGTTAGAGATTTGTTTTGGAAAGTCGTGTTATTTTTTTGTTGTAGCAAAAAATAAAAACACGTGTACACACATACGAGTACACTTTCGGTAAGAAAAGTTTTCAAATCAATTTTCCCAAACGAGGCATTAATGCTGGATTGAAGAGAACTCGTTTGTAGAATGTTATGTGGCTGTAAGTTGTAAATAGACGTGGACAAAGTCATGTGCAATTGCATGTTGGATAAACTGTTGCACACATTCCTCTTGACCTCCCTGCAGGAGTGTCTATCCAAGGGAAATACATTTGAAAAGTTAAGCCCTGGAGAAGTTGGACTGATTTTTTATTAAAAAAATACGCGGATAAATCACCTTAAGCTTTGTGGTTTCGTCACAAGTCTGACCGAGAAATAAACCGAAAAGTATTGCGACGAGGATATTTTTTTTTTTTTTTAAATACTTGACTTTTGAAACTCGTCAATATATGTGACTCTTATTCCGTCCAAGTGTCGAAGTTGAGTAAGGAAGGTACACTTCAAAGTCTGTTCCATAAGTCAGAGTGACTTTAAACAGAAAGAAGTGAAATTTGCTGCCTTCTTAACAATGCCTCTGGCTCCTGCTGCCTCTGATGTGCTGGGTATCAAATGACCGCCACAACGAATTCTCTGGTTTGACGATGAATGCTGGGCAAGCACTTACAGCAAAATAGGAAGCATTAAGGCGGCTCTGCACAGAAGGACTAGAGCTAGAAGTGTGTTCTACGAGCAGAGGAGAAAAGTGAAATCAGAACCAGTTTCGCTGAAGGAAAGAGAGAGAGAGAGAAAGCACGAAAGGCGTGCGATTGATTAGAGGAATGAGCTCCGAAAATTCTCCCAGAGAATCAAAACGTCCGGCCCAGGTATAAAGTTATCGATTTTAAGCATGTTAGGACAATCAAATATTGGAATCACGGGGTCGGTGCTGAGGATTTGAACAAATCATTCCTACAGACTGTAGGTTGGGTTAGGTGAGTCCCACTGTAAGGCAGTATAAACCATTCAAGCTAAACACAGACGAAGAATAGGATCGATTGTACCCCCCCGCCGACCTGAAAGTAGCCTAAGTATGCAACAAAGCAGCCGGAGCTGACCATCCAGGCAGGGATGACGAACCTTTTAAGAGCCCCTTGACATTTACATAAAATAAACAGTTTGTAGTGCTGTTGGAGTGCCAAGAACATGCAGTCTTGATGTTTTCTAATAGGATGCTACCATCGCATATAAAACGGAGATAACGTGGGAAGATTAAAAGTTAATCCCAAACTGTTTCCACCGAAAAAGAGGGGATTAACTTTTATTGAGAGGAGAAATACTGTGATGTAAAGTGGCAATGTCTAGTGGTCACGTCATCTCCTTGTAAACTTAAGTTCTTTTTGGCCCCCATACATCTCAGAACAGAATTAAACATAATTCTTGAATTATATTCAAATGGCAGTGATTTTTTTTAATCAACGAAATGAAATAACGCAAAAGTAGAAATACAAGACAATGTTGATGGGGCTTGGGTTCACAAAGTCGATAGTACAGCAACTTAACATCAACCAGCAGCGTCAACATTAACATCTGCAAACCCCAAACCCCTACAATCAGCGACAGGTGTCACTGAGCGACCGGTCTCACAGAGTTTGCAGCGCCGTATATACTCTAAATGTGAAAAAAAAACTATGTACTCCCACGGTTGGCGAATATGGATCATACTACACGACTGACATTGCGGAAGGCCCACAACAAACAAAAAGATAACCTCAGAAACCACTCAGAAATTGGTGGATTCGATGCCAAAACGGCTCAAAGCTGTAATAGATAATAAGGGCTACCACACAAAATTCTAAACTTTTCTTATTTGGTTAATAAATGTGGAATTTGAAGATGTTGTTTGCAATTATTTAAAATGGATCAAATAAGCTGTCACGTTGAATTTTACTCTATTTTGTTAAATGCGGTGAATCCTTGGTCAAATTCACCCGATGTACTCTTTAAAAGAAACCTTCTAATAAGCAATACATTTATTTGGATTTAGCATTTTAAATTTTGCCGATATCGTGCTTAGACATGACGCCACTGCTATTAAAACAATTTGAAATTCACTGGATCATTTAAGCTGTTACCCACTGTATATATGGAGGTGAGATGCTTTTATCGGGACTTTTTCTTCTGCTGTCATCTGCTGCTGTACGGTTCACTTCGCCCGACGATATCTCCTTAAATTGAAAGGGAATAAAGTGAAGTTTGAGAATTCAAGTGTTTCTTTTGTTTGCCTAAAAATACTGGTTCAGAATTGGGTGCAAGTCATTCTGGGTACTAATTTCCTTACACATCCATCATTCTGTTGCAGTGTGCACTCCTCAGGGCTTTCTTATCTTGACAGGTCCAACCACATCCACGTCAACAGCAAAGTAAGCCGTTCTGCACATGCCTTTATCATCTGAAACCTTTTTTTATGATACCCGGCTGTCAAAAAAAGGTTGCTTTGATTTGTTTTGTCTAGGAACGAACAGAACACGTAGTATTTTGTACGGTTTGATTTAAGCCTGTCACAAAGCTGTGTTGCAGTTTGCTTTGCTAAGTGGCGTTTCGTTTTTCAAGGGCGTTGGAAAATATACTATTCGAAAAAACTGCTAGAAACCATAGAAAATGCCAATAATTCAACAAAAACACAAACCACCACGAAAGTCAACTATTTCAGCTTCAAAGAAACGTCAAAGCACACGCGAAAATCCGTCATGTTGAATTTTTTTGAATTCTTAAAACTTTCTTACGTAAAAAGACGTAACTCCGGATGGTAGAAATAACGTCAAATCAACGTCGATATAACGCTGGTTTGTGACAAAGGTAGCCTTTAAGTGGAAGGCGAGTGGAAGAGATTTATTACTCGATTAATCTCTTCGTTAATAGATTAAAATTTGAATGGTTAATCTCGTGAATATGAGGGGGTTCAGCGAAGATTTGTCTTAATCGCAAATTAGTGTCCGGTGGAAACACTCCTGGACGAAGGCAGTTTATGTTGCCACTCAAAGGTGCAATCGGGTTCAGATGATAACAAGCCGACAATATTTCCTCACGTGCCAATGGCTCGCCATCACCATACATCAACTCATCTGCAAAACATGGCCGAAGAAAGGCAAGACCGATAAATGACACCTAGCATGGTTTGTCTGTTTCATGAAAGGAGACCCTCTGAAGTGTGCCGACTACAGAGGCATCAGTCTCTTTAGCGTCTCCTGAACCTCTCAAGCTGTTTGTCAGCAATTAAGAAAGGCCCCAATTCTGTGTGGCGTTAGGCAGGATAAAATGTCAATCAAACCATCGATCAAATATTCACAATGTGGCAGATCTTGGAAAAAACCAGGAAAACGAAATCGACATCTACCATCTTTCCCTCGACTTCAAGGCAGCTTATAATAAATAGCATCTATAGAGACCAGCTATATTGGCCAATGACTAGTTTTGACATTCCTGTTAGACCATCAGTTTGTGCAGAATGGCGCTGTAAAACTAATACACTGCTCTGTCGAGATTGGTAAGGACCGCACCGACTCTTTAAAGGGATTTTGACAAGTTGAGGCGCTATCATGTGACTTTATTAATATAATTGTTCAGAACTCCCGCGCAGGCACCAGAGGCACAATCTTCGAAAAGTCCGTACAGTTACTCGCATACGCAGAAGTCATTGACATAATCGGAAAAAACCCAGCGTGATGCCTTTGTTGGATGGAAGCAGCGCACACGGGCTTAGCAGTAAATGAGGGCAAAACCAAGTGTATGCTGCCATCAAGAAATCAGCATACACAGCTATAACTTTGAGGTAGTTGAAAATTTTGTCTACTTAGGTCTCTTGTCAATCGCTGGCGCTGCATCTAAAGAAGACAAGTAAGTACGAAAGCTGTCATACAGGCAAATGAATACGCTTTAGGCTCATCATCATCATCATCATTTTATGAAAGGCCGCTTATCCTCTACAAGGCTGGCTAAATGGCCTTTCCATCGGCTCATTTAGCGCAAGAGGTTCAAGCGCAATCCCCAGGTGGGAATCGGAGAGGTTCCTTTCCCTGATCCCACCGCCTTTTTATTTGGCCGACTAGGGGGTCGACGCGCTCGCATCCCGGCTAGCATGGCCTGTTTAGAAAGTCTGTCAGGGGGCATGCAAACAACTCGTCAAAACCATTGAAGAATCGATCGTTCCACTCGGAAAGTAGCTGGTCAACATTAAGATTTCCATTAATACTGACGTTTCTCACTCTATTCCTAAGAGTAACACCTGCAACGCACCTCCGGAATCTCATTTCGGCAGCTTGCACCCGCGATCTAATCCTTTCGGCTGCGCTTAAGGTTGTTTTAGAAAATGTTTCTGGTGATTTTTTGGTCTCGTCTGCACAGTGAACCCGACCGACCTAGCCTAAATAAGAGTCAAAGTGGATGAGATACCAACCCCCCGAAACGGAAAACTTTCGACTACTCCCCTGCAGGGACAGAGTAGTAAAAAAGCACCGATACCTAGATGGCGAGTGGTGGCAAATGGAAGGGGACCTGAGCCATCTTCGCGTGCAAAACTGGAGACTGTTTGCTGGGAGCAGAGCTGGAGGGCGAAGCTTTTTGGCTGAAGCAGGTCCACCCGGCCGGACTGTAGTAGCAAGTCAGTTGGATCTACACTATACGATAAATCAGTCGCTCGTAGTCGCGACTAAGCTAATAGAAGTAACAAAGGAATAATTCGCAACCGCTATTCCGAAAAATGCTTATCTTCCGACCGTGAATATCAATTTTTTTTGGCTTGCAACCTTTTTGCCTTCTACCCCCCTCCAAACCATAACAAAAAACTGGGACAATATTTGAGAAGAAAAAAATTTTAAATGTTTACAGAAACTTTTTTTTTGCTTTTTCTAAACCATGAAAATGTTTCCATGAAACAAGAGAATTGATTTTCCAAATAAAGCTCCCGGTTATGATTTTGTTTTTATGTCTTGTTCCAACCGGTTGTTGTAGCCACTACCAAATATGCTTAATAAGAACTTACTGACGCTTACAACTCAGAGAACCTACGTCCTGATAGGGTACTTTGAAGTTTTACGAAGAGCTGTGCTGTAAAGGATTGGCAGATCTCCATCCACATCCGGAGATGAGGACAAGTTTATTTTTAAAGGGCTTATTCTCGGCAAGATCTCTCCACCTTTACTCAATTCAAAGTGTTGTAACTTGCCGCAGCCCTACGAGTCTATGCCAGTATTTGCCTCGAACCATAAGTACAAGATCATCTGCCTAAACGATGGGTTATGCACCCAAGCTTCAGAGCTTCGAAAGGAAGTTTTTCGTTATTAGAAGCCGTTAAGGGGGGAAAGAAATCCATCCTGTTGTGGCTTGCATTCATTTTCTACTGTCCCTTAATTTGAAGTCGGACGCCTTTTTGATGAACCCTTGCGACATTCCGCCGGAATTGTTTCCTTAGATTTGTCCTGATGACTGATGGTGGGGATTATCTTCCGGCCATTAGCCCAAGGATCACTTTGTTTAAAGGGAAGGAAGTTGTTCCCATGCTTTTCCTAGAAATTTATATAGCCCCGGACGTTGCTTCTTCCAGCCTTTTCATAAATGTGCAGGGTACTAACTTCTTGTCTTTCTGCGTCCCCATTTTCTCACAGAGTTAAGGGAGATTTCAGTGTTGGTTCCGTTTTTGCATAAGCTAAGCCCCTGGTGCTCATTTGTTTCTTCTCCTCAAGTAAGTTTGAATTTTCTAAATTCCCCCTTCTGAATGATCAACATAAAATTATGTACGCATGCAAATTAAATATATTTAATTGACATCTTTTGACTTTCCCACCAGGCGCCTCTGTACAACGCTTCATATTTTTAGAAACTTAATCCATCGTTAATTGAAAGTCTTGGCTGACGTTTGGTTATATGGTTTTGAGGAGCACACCCACCCAGTCACCCAGAATACGGGACTGGAATGTGGTCTTATACCACGAGGATAATATTCACGCTTCATCCGGATGGCAGTATGTTACAAAACGGGAATAATATGCGTCAGATGTAAGATTTGTGTCTATGCAAATGGTGTGTGCAAGTTAAAAAAAAAAACATACGACCATAGGGCGCACGGTAATGAGACCAAGGAAAAAGGATTTATTTCCTTTCAACCTTGTGACAGTATAGTGAATTATAAAAGGCAGAAAAGAATTTGCGGGATGTCGGCAAAACGTGTAATTGGATGACATCAATTTGAGGATCCTGCACGCACGCACAATGTTTTCAATGCGGTAGGATAATGCCTCTACCCTTTTGAGGATTTGTCTGTGTTTTTTTTTTGTTGCCTGCAAGTTATTTGCAAATTACTTTGAAATTGAAATAAAGAAACTGTTGGCACGATGCATGGTTTTAAAATTGTTTCTTGGTATAAAGACTTAGTTGGAAGTTATTTTGAGCCCACATATGTGCCCACAACATGAAATGGCATAATTTTTAAGTATAAAATTACGTGGATTCTACTTAACTTTAAGTAAAAAAATGGAATTTTTTAACTGACTGACAAGGCGTATCGTTTCAAAGTTTTGCTCGAAAAGTTTTTGCTTGAAAAGTTAAGTTTTCAAATCTGACTGGTTTCCACCCCTTTTCGCCAAGCGACACATTTCCGCATGAACAAGCGGCATGGAATATTATGATGATGATTTTTTGGCATCTTTTAAGCGGTCCGTCCAAAAAAGGAAAAATATAAAATTTTTTAGCGGTCCGTCCCGCTTCGATGACCGTCCGTCCTGCTTTCCATCTGTCCACTAGCATTGTAGGGTTGGCTTGTGAGGTCCGCCCCCACTACTAGTCAGCCACTTCCACTAGAAAAATTTATTTTCCTGAAAGCCTAATGGATCCTCTGTCTGGGTTCGAAATTCTGTAGCAATTAAGCTGTTGGTTTCTTAGTTAAAATATTCAGATTGAGTCAAGATTACGCGAGTGTCGAATGTGAGTGTTTTTCTTGTAAAATAAATAGTGAGAGTGCATTCGGAAAATAGCTACTGTAGCCGAAGCCTAAGGACTGATTTGTGGTCCCGCATATGGTGCATTTTTACAAGTGTAAAAATTTTTGAAGTCCGCCCAAAGACACGCCCACAATCGGTCTAAATGTGCAACTACCTCCAGAGTTTTCAAAACTGTAAGACGTTCTAAAAGACTGAAATTTGACATTTAGCATCTCCTAATGAATGTAAGACACAAAAAAGACACAAAATTTAATTGGTAAACCTCCTCTAGTGGGCGTGGCATCTATTTTGAGGGTAAATTTTCAAATGCAGTTTACTCAATATTTTTGCTCAAAATTAGAAAACGCTTAGTTCCACATTTTGTTCATGCAAGACTTTGGGCCACGCCCACATTTGGAGGCAGAATTGAAGAAAAACCTAAAATTTTCCAGAAAAACTTAATTTCGACTGGCCTTGAGCCTAATTTAGGAAAGCATGAAACAAAAAAGTAGCAGGCTAGGTAAACGAGACTTCAGTCCAGATTTCGTTCATATAAAGTTTTTAGCCACGCCCCCTCTTAGGGGTCGATTTTTCAAAAATATTGAATTTGAACCAAAAAATTGCATTTTTACGCACATTTAAGTGTAACTTGGAAATATCTGTGGAATTATCTTATAACTAATAGTTTGTAATTAGGGGCGGTTAGACCACGCCCCTTTTCGAAGTTTGCATTACTTATAAAATGTCAAAAAATAACTGTGGGATAGGATGAGGTATTCAACGGTCCATTTTACGGACTGTAACTTTTGCGTACACACTGTAGCACTTACTCACTGGTTAACTCTTAGTTTCTCTTAAACTCCGGAAAGTTAAAAGTTTAATTTTTGGAATTTTAGTTATTACATATTTCTATTTTAAGCACTCCGTCCAAAAATGGAAAAAGGACCTCTTATTTTATCGTTACGTTGTCCGTACGTCCGTACATAGTGGCAAAGAGGAAGAGTGCGCAAAGAGAAAACGTAATATGCTTCGTTATAAGGCTCCGAAGCGTGGCTCGACTTCTCAAATATCTCAAAAACTTTTCAGTATTTCTTAAAGTTAAATTTTATGAAAATTTAATATTTTTGTAGTGTTAGTTATAAAGCCGGCGAACTTGCGACCTGCGAACTGGCGCTTAGTTGGACTTTGCTCTTAAAAATTGCTTAATACTAAAATTTGTCAAAAAGAAAACTAACAAGAATCCACAATTCTATAATCTGACAACTTAAGCTTTGTGAAGATACAGTGGTGGAAGATCGATTATGAACAGCAACATTTTTTTTTTCCTATTTTTTAATGCAGCTTTTAACGGTTTTTCTAAATTTAGCTTAATTTTTTGCAAAAATAATGTCAATCTTATTGAAGAATGAGGCCACCTTTATTTTACGCCTGTTCTGCAAGGTGGTTTGGAATGGATATGGTAAGGTTTTTAAGATAATCAGCTTCTCGAATGGGCAACAAAGCCTCCCGAATAGCTTTTTAAGCTCATATCGCCCAGTTATCTTTGAATTTTATGTCCTCTTTTTATACTGATGTGCAAGACCTTAATGTCGTGGGCACGCCGGAATATTTTCTTCCCGAAATTTTCGTATCCAAAAAGGATAACGCGCCTGTCCACAACGCAAGGTCCGTAAAATAATGGTTTCCGGGGAGGTATTGACAGTGCTGGCGCGAAGTTTATTCAGTTTATCAATTAATTGTAATTTCTTTAGAATCATAAAAAAAATACGTTAAAAGTTAAAATTATTTTAGAAAAAAAAAACAGTTTTTTCCTAATAACGCCCCTTAAAAGTGGGCGGTTTCTTGAGGTCGAGAAGGAGGTGGGGGGGCCAGTGGGGGATAGTTCCTATGTGAGAGAAAGCCCGGCAGGGACAACCGATTCCGGTATAAGTCCGAACCTGTTGCTTTTCTTCTAAGGATTATCCTCGGGGATGGGAAGGTGCTGGGGTAACCGATTCGGTGTGAACCCCTGCAGCGGGAATTCTCACGCAAGAAGCTGATGTATGTTAACCGTCTTCGGTGTAAACCCGTACTACAGGCAACTCGCGTTAGAATTTGGGTGAAGGGAGGGGTAACCGAAGCAGTTCCAGTGAGAATTATGTGTTGGTGATCCCGTGGGGACGGAGAGGTGAGGGCAACCGAAGCGGTAAAAGCCCACACCGACCCAGCCCTGTAAGGGAAAAACACTGGGTTACGGTGGGGAGGGGGGAGATGAGGAGAATTGCAATTCAGTAGGAGTACTACTAATGACGACCCGTGTGGTGTGATGGACAAATAGGGTATCTTTCCCTTGCGTCGAGTTTTACTAGATTTAGATCTTTAGTTTGCTATTGCCCCTAAGTAAGAGTTAGCCTTAAGGGATGTGTCTAAGGGAGGATGTGTCTTCATTGAGGACGCTGAGGTAGGGTAACCGTTTCGGTGTAAACCCGTACCTCAGGTGACTCAAGAATTAACCTTGGTGGGGGGGGGGGGCATGGGAGAGGTAGGGGTAACCGAAGCGGTATGAACCAGGGGGAATATATACCAGTGTTCCCACAAGAGCGGAGAGTTGAGGACAACCGAATCGGTATGAGCCCTTGCCAGGCCGGTCCTGTTGAGGAAAACTTGGGTGATGTGTTAATGGGGTATATTTGGCGCTCCACTGTAAGGTGTTTGCTCACCTATAGAGTTTCCATATGGAGGAGGGATGGGTTTTGTGATACACCCTCGGGCATGGCTTAATCGATTTACATGTTGGTCTCGATCATATCTCTAAATGATCTTAAGGGTATACGGTGATTATTTCGCTATTACAAACTATGCATTAAAATTTATATACCCTCGGCCGGGTATGAAAACAAATATTGTTCTTCATAATCGCATTTCCACCACTGTATTAAAAACTCACTTAGTAATTCGCACAAGTCGCTGCGACTTTGTTTTTAAATCAGCGAACTGCGAATATCTTGACAGAACTTGTTTAAATTGATTATGTAGTATATAGTGTCAAGTTATAGATTATTTGATGCTTAAAAGATTTCCGTACTGCGATTTTCATTTTGAAGCAGTATTTCGGAGTGAAGTCATTTGTTCGCCAGTTCGCAGGTCGCAAGTTCACCGGCTGTGAAAGCACCTTAATTTTATACTTTTTCGCTGCAAAACTTTTTAAGATAAGTGGTAAAACACTTGATTCCATGTTGCAATCCATGGATCAAATATTTAAGTTTCCTTATTCACCGTTTTTATATAAATCCTTAAAATTGAAAGAGTTTTAGAAACCTTACGTTAAACTTGGTCATTATTAATTAAAACCCCGTTGAAAATAATGAAATTCTATGCAGGAAATATTTAAATCAACACACATTCCTATCGCCATGCAAATCCACAGAAACAACCCCATGTGTACACTCTTCTATAACTCTCATTCCACAAACCCCTCATTTATCTAACAGAATTCGACAATTGTGTGCTCATTTTACATTAGTTTCTTTTTAAACTATCATTTGAAGCACTAAAAATTTTTTGGAACAAAAAACAAAAATAAATTTATCATTCGAAATGTAAAAACAAAAGAATAAACTGTTGGGTTGGAGATATTAATTACCATAATACTTTTTCTGTTATTAACATTTTGCACTCAGTTAACACTATGTATTTCTCCTCTTTTCTCCCGTTTCCCCCATTTTACTAGCATGTTTCTAAATTTAAAATGTTGCAGAATGTTGCGAAATAGCCACGGTCCCATTTTATATGAGTTCGCTAGTCATTTCGTTCAAATAGAAACTGCAAAACCCTTAGAGCAACAATGTCCTTGTTCATTTTATGCTATTTGGGAAAGTTTCGTTCCACTACTGTGTTATTAACATTATGTACCTTGATGAACTCAACATAGAGGTAAGTTTAAAAAACATTTTAATAAAATGTTTAGAGAGTCATCCACAGGGAGAGTGATGATAACCCTTTTGAATAAACTTCTCATTTACGCCTTGCACACCCCTTTTAACAGTAAATAGAAATATATTTTCACTTTGCAAACAAACTATCCCACACATCAGGATCAAAATTGAAGACTTTGACAGCATAGATACTGTCCTTGTAACATAGGTATATTGTGACAACATCATGTGAATGACAACCTGCTGTGTAGTGTTCCGGGTCTGTTGAAATAGGCGTCCTTGAACTATACCAATATCGTTCTATTGATATCTTTATATACTTAAAGCGACATTCGATTTTATAAATCTTGTTGAAGCTTCCTAGCAGAGATGGATGTGGGTGGGTGAGATTGCGAGTGAGCGGTTTTGTAGTCTAGAATTACATTTTGTATTTGTATAAAAGTGGGAAAGGAGAAAGTTTCTGTAGCTACGAAGGTACTGTCTATTTTTGTAACCCACATGCATGAGATGGAAACGTGTTCCTAGAAAAGAAGAAACTAATACCTGTGTACAGGTATAAACCTCACATGATGGTGCTAAAAAAAGGATCGACTTAATCTTTAGTGTAAAAATAAATTCTTCGTGGAAAAATGGAAAACAATCTCTTATTATAATACGCTAACGATTAAGGGATTTTGAATACCCTTATAATGCGTGGGTATATATCGCAAGCAGAATGAATAAGAGGAAAAAAAGGCTTTAAATTTATAAATAGATTTTTATAATTTATGTTATCGTACCTTGAAAGAAAATAGGAGTTAAAATCAAAGTGTTATAAAATAGGTGGTTGAAAGAATTTTCAAATTCAAGTTTTTCAAAATTCACGCATTAAAACCCAAATTGCTCCAAGTACCTATCTAAATGCATAATTTTTAAAATAAAACTGTTTTTCGAAAACACAAAAAAAGACGTCAAGTATGAAGACATACACAGAGAGGTCCGTCGACTTTTGTTAAAGGTTAAGCTCATCTTTATTTTTCTGTATCTCACATTCTATTGTATACTTTTTTCGTAGTTTGAAGTCTACGCAATTCTTATATTTAAAGGTTTTTAAGTTTCGTTACTCTAAAAAAGGATTGCGAAAAATGTTTCTTTACATTTTCTTCTATTTATTTCTTTAAAAATAACTGTTAAAGTCTATTTTTTTTAAGATTTATGTGTTAGCTTTACGTTCATATGGTATTGGTTGCGTCAAATTTGGTTGATGTTGCATCATTTTAGTCAGTCAACTATAGTGTTTTCATGCAGATCTCAGAAACCTATAATTATTTCAAAACTGATAAAGTATTTATTTCGAAACTTAAGAGATGGACTACTCCCGTTATTTATGTCAATTTTTTACATTATTATCGTTTCGGAGATAGAGGTGGAGAGAAACATTTTTTTGGACTTTTTTTCCCATTTTCAAAATTTCAAACCCATAAAACAGCGATTTCGAAAATTTTTAACTACTATTTTTTTTCAATATTACAACCAACTGCGCTCGCGTTGGCTACTTCTATTAAATTCTGAAACGGTAAAATATTTTTTTTTTCGTTTCCTTAAGCCGCGCTGTCACAAGGAACAGGAACAGAAACAGACACAGAATTTCATACATTAGCAACGCAAAACGCATTCAGCGAATTTAGGTTTCAGTTGCTAATGTATGGGATCCTGTTTCTGTTCCTGTTTTACGTTGCTTGTGACAACGCGGCTTTAGATGTGCTTAAAAAATTTGGGTTGGAAACGGCAACTTTGAAACGTTTTGAATGGAGTTACATACTTAAACCAAATTTAAACAATATCGTCATAGCTGTTAAGATACTAGAAACTTTTAAAAAATCGTTTTCGAAAATGTTTCTAGTTTTTGAGTCAAATATTCAAATTTTCTGAATATTTCAAGTTTGCTATAGTTTTATATAGAACTAGCTGGCCCGGCGAACTTCGTCCCGCACAAATTCTTTAATGTGATGGAAATTATGGGTTGGGGAAACTACAAAAAAAGCACAACCCCGAAAAAGTGAAATTTGAATAGGCAACCCCATCGCTTGGCTTTTTTTACAATCCTTTATGTTAAAGTACCGATTTCGTGATATCTTATATAGGTACACGCATTTTCGGGACTAGCCCCTTGAAATTTAATTTTTCGCTATTTTAGATTTTCCGCGTTTTACATTTGTTGGCTCTCGGCTGTTGTGATTATTTTATTTTTTTGAGACCCGTTCCGACTTCTAAAATACTGATTCCAACATATCAACACATCCTGCTGTGAGCGTATAGAAATCCCGCTTCTTTAAGTACCATTTCTAAGGAATTCCGAAAAAGTATGTGAAGCATACAACGCTCACAACATTCGTGATTTGGTTATGAGAGGTTTGCACCGGTTCATGTCAAGCGCGTTTAATTCATGTTGCGCCTTTGATTTGATATCGTGTTCAACGGAATATCGTATTCAACTAAAAACAAGTGGGAAACTGCAACAGTGGGTATGCAAAAGCTTCAATCCATCTACGACGGATTGCAAAATACCCGACCATACCAAAAAGAAAACAGCCACGCCTCCAAAAAGTGGGCGGGATATAAAAATAAAACTTTTGAATGCTTTATACTAGGTGGTTGCATACATTTCGGCCTAAAACTCCGCCTTTTTAACTAAAAAAATCACTTCTTTTAACGCCACGCCCACAAAAATGGGCGGAGGAAAATGCTAGTATCTACAGCTTTTGTTTATATAATTTTTTGTCAAATTTCATATATATTTCATTTCATTTCATTTTATTTCATTTATTGAATGTAACAACATACACCTAAGAACGAAAATCTTTAAAACTGGTGCAGTTAAGGACAAGGTTATTCAAATTAGTAGCAATAAGTAATAATAAGTAACAATAATAATAATACAAAACTAAACATAAAGAGCAAGTTAAAATTAAGTAAAAAAAATTATTTTGAATTAATATTCGTAAGAAAAGTAAACATTTGTGAACTAAATATTTGCAAGAAAATTAAACAAAGCATTATGAAAGTCCCCCTATCAGATCTCCTTCGCAGTGAAATTGGCAAAGAATTCCAATGCTTAACAGTGGACCAAAAGAACTGCATTTGTGCGGCTCTTGATAATGAGCGTTGAACTATAAAGCTCTGCGCTCGGGCAGATTGAGTTAATTGCAATTTGATGTAAATATAGTTTGGTTCTTTTAGCTTGATAACTCTGTGCAGAAAAGAATCGACCTGTACTTAAGGAAGGTGTCAAGAGTACAGCCAACTATATTTCGTCTGTAATTAGATATGTGGTCATACTTCCTTAGGTTATAAACATATCTGATTGCAGAATTAAAGGCAACATTAAGCTTGCGATTGCTGCTGAAATCGCGTTGCGAAAACAGTTCACAACCGTAAGTAATGATAGACAGAATTAGTGCTTTAACTAACATAAGCCTAGTTAGTATAGGTGTGTAAGATTACGACAAGTAAAGAGTGCTTAGACAAAAGTCGATACTTGAGCAAATATAGTTTATGTGAAGATCCCACTTTAGGGTGCAGTCGAACACAATACTTAGATTTTTAACCTTCTCTACATAGCTTAATTCGGTACGACCGATTTTAACTTTGGGTAAAATTTATGTGTCTACTTTTCGGTGGTAAATAGTGATACACTGACATTTACTAGTATTGAGAGAGAGTTCATTAAGCAAAGCCCAATTAGAGATTGCTAGAAGGTCGCAGTTTAAATCGTCAATGGCAGAGTTGATTTGACCTATATGGCCTCATACGTAAACTTGCACGTCATCTGCGAACATGTGTACTTGACTGTGTTGAAGTACATTTGGCAGGTCATTGATGTACATCATAAACAAAATAGGCCTAAGAATAGACCCTTGTGTAACACCTCTTGTAAGAGAAATTGGAGCCGATGTTCTGTCTTTGGCACTGACTACTTGGTCTCTGCCCGGTTAATAGGATTTTATCAGTTGAGCTGCAGAGTGCGAGAAAGAAAATAGTTCTAACAGCTTCCTTGTAAGATGATCATGGTTGACCATGTCAAATGCTTTAGAAAAATCTAATAGCGTTAGCAGCGTTACCTTCTTAGAGTCCATAAGAAGCCTTATATCGTCTGTAACCTTCAGAAGAACCGTTGTGCAACTATGTTTTTTCCTAAAGCCTGACTGGAATGGAGATAAGAATTGTTGTTTATCCAAAACGCGGATATTTGCCAAAGCACTAACCTTTCAAAAACTTTCGAGAGAAATGGAAGAATTGCAACAGGTCTGTATTCTAAGGGTGCTGTAGAGGATGTTCGTTTTTTCGCTATCGGAATTACTTTAGCATGTTTCCACTGAGATGGGAACTGAGAAGTGAGTAAACTGTATTAAACATGAAGATTTTGGTTAGACTGCGATATTGTTTGGGGCGTAGCAGGATTTCTTATGGATGGGGCAGGCGATATTTGCACAATTTTTTTTATTGAGTTCATCAATATCTACATTCTCAATGTCGTTACTAGGGCTTTGACCTATGCACAAATCTCTCAGATTTTTCCAAAGCTTTTTAGTCGGTAGATTTTGGTTGAGTTTCTGAGAAAAATGCCTACGCTTCTCTCGCTTGATGGCATTTGTTGTAGAATTTCTTAAAAATTTAAATTCTTCGTAGAGAGAAGGAATTTTGAAGCGCTTCCATCTTTTAAAAGCAATATCCCTAGCATCAATCAGTTTAATTATGTCTTCAGTCAGCCAAGGAATACCTGAGCTCTTGAGGGTCCTAGATTTGTAAGGTACAAACTGATTGAAGAGCAACATAATATAGTGCTGCAAAAAATTTACTTGTTCATCTGGTGATCTTAATTGGTAGACTTCTTCCCAAAAAATGTGATTTATTTCGTATTCAAGACTGACGCGATCTATATGCTTAAAGTCCCAATAAAGATGTTTATTCTGACGGACGTCATACTGAATATAGTACGTTAAAAAAACCAAATCGTGTTTAGAAAAGGCTGGAGCACAAAATTGGTCGTAGAAGATGGCTTTTCCAACCTGATTAACCATTATTAAATCCAACAATGTCGAAGAATCTTCAGTGAAATGCGTCGGTGTACTACAATTAACTGGGTGAAGACTAAAGGTGGATAACAAATTTAGCATTGTACGATATTGAGAGAAATCGAGCAAATTACAATTAAAATCCCCGGCTATAACAACATTTTGGTAACTACATGTAAGATCTTCAATAGCAGATTCAAAGAGGTCAAGGTTTATGTATTTGTTAGGTCTGTAAAAGCATCCTACTAAGCACTTTTCTAATCTAAAACATAGCTCAATAAAAACGTTTTGGACAGCGCAGTCTGCTGGTGACTCTAGAACTACTTTTGATTTTGACTTGCATATGGACGTCCTGACATATATGGCTGTACCCCCACCTCCTCTGTCATATATATCCCCTCTGAAAAGGAGATACCCCTGGAGAGAGTAAAAATAGTTCTCAATTTTAGGCCTGAACCACGTTTCTGACACACATATAACATCAAGATTGGAGTCTTCAAACAGTCTTCTAAACTCGTCAAATTTTGGCGAAAGACTTTGAGCATTAGTGTGACAAATACGCAACCCATTTCTCCTTTTACAAAAAATATTCAGCATAGTCTTAGTGGCACTGTAAGCACTGGAATTACCTGCGTCATGACTCGTCATGACATAAAAAGGAAACCCTGACGAGGGAAAATTCAAAATGCTGAGCGAAACCCGAATATATTTATTGAAAAACAGTCATTTTAAGCTAAAATCCCTTAAAAAGTGGGCGTGGTCAATGAAAAAGCTAAAATTTGTTGGCTACCTTAAAGACAATTATAAGGCAATGTTACGTACCAAAAATAAATGCGCTAACGCCGCCATTGTAACATAGCTAAAATTTGCAAAATGTATTTTTTTAAATTAGAGGTGGTCGCACATACAGGCCTGTAGAGGGCGTGTCTGTGGGCGGATTCAGCTTCTTTTCAAACTTGATCTGAAGGACTGGACTTCCAACCAACCCACAAAATCTCAGCTCTCTGCCTTAAAATTTAAGGCCTAAAAGTTGTTTACATACGGACGGACGGACGGACGGACGGACATGGTTTAATCGATTCTCCTGTCGGTTCCATTCATATCTCTAAAAGGTCTTAGGGTCTACGGTGATTATTTCACTGCGTTGCATCAAACTATGCATCAAACTTAATATACCCTGGGTCGGGTATAATAATACTAACTCGCTTTTAAAATCCCATTCAACACGCAAATCCAGTTTTTTTTGCTTTTCTTTTTTTTCGATTCTTTCCAAATTCTTTCTCTTCCCTATCTCAACTCGGACAAAACAAAATAAGGATCATAAAAAGTACCTGGTGCTGCCGTTGTCGAGCCATGGCGAGACTTATTTTCGGCTTTGGTTGTATAACTTCCTTAGGGGTATTTTTGGGTGTTTTAAGGGTAAAGTCCCGATTTCTCGAGAAAAAACTCAGAAATTCGTGATCAGCGCCCAAAAAGACCTATCGTAGAGCAAATCTGGTGGTGGCCGGAAGTTTAACACCCCCCCTCCCCCTCGCAAATTAACTGGAGTAATTATTATAGCAACACAGATAAACATCTAAATTTTTTGTTAATAGAGGTGGTCGAACATAGGGTTAGTTGGCGTGTCTGTGGGCAGATTCAAATAATTTTATAATTTATAATAATAATAAACTTTCTAATTTATCTTTACTCTCAGCCCAACTACGAAATTTAACCTCAACCAATCCATAAAAGACTTAGATGAGCCACGACCATAATAGACAATTGCTCGATTTCGTTAGGTTTTCGTTAATTTTTGTTGCCTGAAGCTAGTCCTAAAATTATTATACAATTATTTTAACTCAAGAACGGCTGAACCGATTTGATTTTTTAATTTTTGCATTCGCCTCCACCCGGAATAGGTTAAAGGCTATTAAAATTTAAGAAAAGTTCATGGACAAAAATTAGCAGCAAATTTCCACCTTACATAAATTAAACAGAGTATCAGCCTGTCAGTAAATAAGACAGAAAATTGGAGCACAGAAAATTAATTAATTAAAATAGTCTTAGGGCTGTGATTTTAATTTATAATTTATATCTAAAAGATCTAAGGAATCTACGGTGATACGGTGAATCTACTGCGTGACAAAGCTTACATTAACCGTTATTATACCTTCCTTTGATAATGTATAAAAATTTGCAAATTAACTACATATGTACATATTTTTACTATTAAATAACTACTATCCCCTACGATCGTTAGCATTCGCAATGGGCTCATTTTGGTATACCAAGTGTATTATACACACTACAGTAGACGCTTAATATAGCGGACTTTCCAGTATAAGTATAGCTTAGCCACAACATTTTATACAAACCACTCTCAAAAGTAAAACATTCTGCATACACATGTATGTATGCAGGTATATAATAAACACACCTTTTCTGAAATAAAACCGTGGGCATTTTCTAGATGGAATATGAGTCCAACGGCATTCCGGCTAGTTCTTACAGTTTCTCTGAAGTCTTGAAAAACTGTGAACTCTGACATCAAGCTTCGGGCGTATCTTTATTTGAAATACAAACACGAAATAAAAAAATTTTACGATTTCCATTTAATTTACTGACAGGTTGTACACTTTGATTAATTTTTATATACAGGTGAAAATTTACTGTTTATTTTTGTCTATGAACTTTTCTTAAATTTTAATATCCCACAACCTATTCTCGGTGAAGACGAATGCAACAATCAAAAATTCATTAAAATCGGTTCAGCCGATCTTGAGTTATAATAAGTTTAACACACACTTTTATATATATAGATTTTCATTTAAGTTCAATATTTACTTGACTTAAGTTTCTGTTAGTTCTTGCCTGCTAAACTTCTCAAAATAATTACCCAAAACTTTTCGTCCATTTTCGTAGGAAATTTCAAACTGTTATCGCTTCAAATTACAAATTTCAAATTGTAAGCAGACCAAATTTTATCTTTCTACGACTTCCCGTTCAGAAGTAATAAAGCGATTGGGCAGACGGACGGACGGACAACGTAGCGGTACCATAAGAGGTCCTTTTTCCATTTTCTGTTCGACCGCTAAAAATGTTGAATTGAAAATACGCCGCGTAGCGAGCGTCGCCCGGAGCAACTGCATGTGAGGCCGAAAGCCGGCCGGTGTATGAGTCGAAGAGACACCCGGAGTCTTTTTTTTTTTAAGAATCACCCAAACACTGTTTGACTTTCGGTTTTTTATGTTTGGAAATGAACTATAAATTGCGCGATTTTGAAAAAATGTTAGGTAACATATATAACAGGACATACGCTGGGTAGCAGCGCCCTGAGCACCTGCAAAATATACCATACGCCGTTCCGTGATAGGCCCAAATTATATTGCCCAAAACCATAACGGCCAAATTTTAAAATGCCCTAAAATTAAGAAATTTTTTACCAAAACAAATTGTTGAGAAGCTTTTAGGGCATTATGTATGGTTTGGGCGATAGGATCTTATACTTTTAGTCATATCGCCCAAAACCAAAACACCCAAATTTAAAAATGTCTTAACACCCAAAAAAAGTTTCTCAACAATTAAAAAATAAATAAATAGAGTGGCGCAACAGCTCGAGGTGAACCAGGGCCAACTTCTCAACAATGTATGCTGGTGTGTTAATTTTTTAGTCAATAAGAACAAATTCCAATTACACAAAAATAAACTTCAATTTATTTTTATTCTTACACACTAATTTAATTAAAAAGGGATAGTTAAAAGAAATATTATTTTCGCTGCTGACTAATGATTGACGGCGACTATGTTGGCACGGGGAGATGTAGATGATAACTATGCTGTCTGACTCCACGTTGAGTGTCATTTATATGTGTACCACTAGTTGTGTTGTGCACAGCTAAGAACGGCTTACGTCCCGGTATCATCGATACTGTAAAGTTGGTGTCGCACGATTAGGCAAAAAAAGAAGTGGTGGTGTTGCCGGTGTAGCTTATCGCTCGTACTGCTACAATTTCTTTACATACAAGGGGACCTACAATTTTTTGCCGTATCCGAACGGCACTTTGAGAAGTTTTTCAAGACAAATGATACTCTCGGAGGGCTTGTCAGACCCTCGCGGAGGTGGGGGCCGTGAAAAAGAACAAGTCTTTTTTTTTCAGGTGACGATGGCAGGATTCGAACCCAGACCTCCGGCGTAGTAAGCACACACGCTAACCACTACGCCACGGCACCCCACAACTCAACAATTTTGTTGTTGCTAAAAATTTGTTAATTTGGACGATATGACATTTCATTTGGGCTTAATGACGCGTTACACCTTAAGATTTTGACGATATGTCGCATTTTTGGGCGTTATGAAATTTTTGAATTCGGGCGTTGTGGTTTTAGGCTAAATTTATAAATTAAATTTATAAATTTATTTTAGGAAATTCTCTAGTTTTGTATGGAAAAACTAGGAACTTAATATGATGATCTACATTTGGTAGTGCATTTCGCGTGGTCCGGGCTCAAACGCGCGAAGAGCCGCGCTGCGCCACGCCGCGGCCACCAAAATCAGGAAACATAATTGTCACAAATACTTGAAAAAATTTTAATACTAAAACTTAAAACTCACCTTAAATAGGAATACCCACTTACTTACCCCTTATAGGGTCTCTAGCTGGTTCAGAGTAGCCTTCGATTCTCTGCGATTCTCCTGGGCACGCTATTTTCAATTGTCCAGACCAAGCGCTCTGGCATCCGCATTGACTTGGTGCTTAAAATGGAGGAGGTTCGGCCTTGGAGGTCGTCCCGAGGTCGAGGTCTCGGAGGTCGTCTCGAGACTGGATGGAGCGTTGTTGTCCATCCGCTCGATGTGATAGAGTCAAGTCTTCGTATTTTGACTTTTCGAACTACGTCCACATCTTGGTACAGCACATAGAGTTCGAGGTTGGATCTTTTGCCCCATTTGCTCTCCACACACACAGGACCAAAAAATTCGCTAAAGAATTTTTCTGTCGAAATAGCCAGCCGTGTATAATTTCTCCTTCTCAGCTTATCGTTCAGCACTCGGCATCATGGAGCAGAAATGGCAAATTAAGGGTTTTGTAAAGCTTAGACTTAGACACGCTACACTTGATCTCGGCCTCCGCAGTGAATTCTATTGGGATTTCATCGTAGCTCAGGTGTAAACTCCCATTAGGCGTTGACTTTCTCAAGCACTATGGTCTTCTTATCGCCGCCCGGAAACACAATCTCATTGATGGGAACACGAAGCTTAAGACGTGTCAGGGGACCCGTGCAAATCAAGTAGAGTTCAAATTCATACATTTAAAGTCAAAGTCACGTTCGCACCTCTTTTAGACAAGTTCAAAGACATCACTAAATTCGTTGCGATGGGGAAGCCTATGGCAATAGCGAGTCTGCCATCATATCGGACCGCCTGTTTACGTTCGTCCACGAGGACTGCTGCCAGATAAGCTAGAGGCAGCACGCTCAGAAAACTCTCCAAAATTAGAATAGAAAATCGAATATGCCGTTCATGGAAGAGCGCCTGGGCTTTCCTATTGCACGTGGTGTGAAAGTCTCTAATATTGGGAATGGCGATGCTGTGGAGATTATAGAACATTCAATGTAATCATTGAACCTGATCGATACCCCTTGACGTTTTTGCACGATTTCGTTCACATGCTAACTACATGCTAAGAAAGTGTTTTCGACAATCGTCTTGCCAAGGGCTTATTACCCGACCAGTTCGGAAAAGTGACATTCCTAAGACTGCAATCACAATTCCGTTCGAACTTTTTGAGTTTCTTTTCATGTTGCCAAACCAACTAAGAAACGCTGCTCAAACCTTTCAAAGGCATCCACAAACCCTTATCTACCTCGAAGTTGTTGTTACTTTGGAGATGTGAGAGCTGTCGTTGATCCCTAGAGGGGCTCACCCACCACCATCTCTGTTTTTAGTACCCTGACTAGTACTGGAAATCCATAATGAACTTAGCCCGAAATAAGTCGGGATGGGTCATATATATGGTAATTGTTGTTCTGACTGTTGACAGCACCGTTGATTCTCATTTGTGGATTCTTCCACTATACGTCCTCCTTCTGAGGCCTTCAAAATTGACTTCTGAGACTCAAATAGCCAGAGCCATTTTGGAAAAATAATAGTGTTGCTATTCTCTTGTTTTGCTCAACACTCGCAGTTATATGTTCAAAGGGTTTTTTGGATACAGAGCACTTAAAAAACTCGAATGCTTATATTTTCCTTAAATTTCATACTCAAAATATTGAAAAAATTATCATAAACTTTATTATCCTCCTAGATTATTCCAAGCTGATGAGGGTCACTTAGTTGGACACTTTAGTTGCTCGAGAGAGGGCTTTGCTACTCAATTGCCTTCTTAGCCCAAAGAAACAGCGATTGGCAAGAGTTATCCTTCGTTTGATTTCAGCGCTGGTGTCATTGTTTGAATTGATAGCGGAACCCAGGTAGACAAAGTCCCAAACTACCTCAAAGTTATAGCTGTCGATGGTGATGTTTTGTCCAAGACGTCGGTGTTGGGTGTCTTTTCTTGATGACAGCATATACTTGGTTTTGCCCTCATTGACTGCTAAACCCATATTCGCCGCTTCCGTCCCAATACTCACGAAGGCTTCACTGACATCACGCTTTGTTCTAGCGATTATGTCAATGTCGTCTGCGTATGCAAGTAGTTGAACGGACTTTTGAAAGATTGTACCTCTGGTGTTGGCGCGAGAGTTCTGCACAATTCTCTCAAGTATGATGTTAAAGAAGTCGCATGACAGCGCGTCGCCTTGTCTAAATCCTTTTTTGACATCAAAGGGGTCGGTGAGGTCTTTGCCGACCTTGACGGAACAGCGTGAGTTTTCCATCGTCATCCTGCACAGACCCTCATCATCCCAGTCCTGCTTTACGGTGCAGAAGCATGGACCCTGTCAAAGGCGGATGAAAACACTTTAGGCTGCTTCGAGAGGAAAATTCTTCGGACGATTTACGGTCCCGTCTGCATAGACGGAGAGTGGAGGAGGAGATATAACATCGAACTGGCCGACCTAGCCAAAAGAGTCAAAACACAACGTCTACGATGGCTGGGTCATCTAGAACGGATGGACACCAAAAAATCTTCGAATCCACACCGCAGGGACGACGCGGTAGAGGAGCACCGAGACTCAGGTGGCGCACGCAAGTGGAAGGGGACCTCAGCCAACTTCGCGTGCGAAACTGGAGACGGCTAGCTAGAGACAGAGCTGGCTGGCGAAGCTTGTTGGCTGAGGCCCAGGTCCACCCCAGACTGTAGCGCCACCTTAAGGTAAGTAAGATTATTTCAAGCTGAATCCACCACGAAATAATCCCTTTAGCAGCAGCAAAAATTTTGCAGCAAAAAATTTATTTTTGGCGACAGAAACTCCAAATTTAGATACACTTAAAAGAAGTAAAAAAAAAAAACTAATAAATGGCACCACTGAAAGTACAAGTTTTCTCTCTATATTTTATGATCTATTAAGATTTAAAGTAGAAAAGTACTTAAATTAAGGGGAAATCTGTTCAATTTCAAGGGAGGTTTTTTTTGTGAACCCATCAAACATTTGTCCCTTAAATTATTTAAGAAGGTCTTAGAAAGGGTAAACTAATTTTTCTAACAAAAAGATTACTATCAAGGCGATTTCTTATCCCTTTTTTCTTTCCTTTTCAAAGCTTAACGTTAAATTTTAATTGACTCACTTGCTGAAATAAAAGCACATTCGAATGAACTGGCTTAAATAACTCACGCGGCTTATAATAATCCAATTGAACTTAAAATTGTCAGTGCAAACTGCACCCCAAAGGGACTCGTCGTTTGGACTCGTTCTTTTTTTTTTTTTTTTCATTCTTTCCTTTCTTTCTAACTGCTTCATTGCAATGTCTCCATTTTGTCATTAATCACAACATCATTCCCCCACTTAACGATTTAACATCAAGTCTCTGTATAGCGCCATTCGAAGGGCTATATAGTATCTACTCGTCGTAATGCACGTTTCCTTCGCTCAAATCCGCAATGATCCAAATCTTTCTCCATCTGCTGAAACTTCGCTTAACTTGGTTTTTTGTCCAACATCATGAGGGATTCTTCGGGTAGTGCGAACTGAAAAACTACTCACAATGATTAAGAGAACGAAAAGGGAAACTAAACTCACGCGTAAAGCCCCGCTCGTCTCGTCGTTTTGTCCTAGCGAAGAAGATGCAATGTGCTTAATGATGCAAGAGAATAAATATTTTCTCGTTTGAATTTCGAATTTGCTGTCTTTTTGCGGAACTATATCCTGATAGTGCAGGGGAGGGGAACCGGGTCCGGGTGGTGCCCGGTTGGATTTAAATGTGATTGTCACAGCAGCATAAAGGATGTAAAAAACGAAGAGCCAGGACGAATGATAGTCTTCTATGGAAATCAAATTAGCTAAATGAATAACGTTAAGGTGAGTAATTTTATGTATTGTAATATTTTTCCTGGGGTTCGTCGAATTTCACTTTTGATAAACACACAACGAATATCTTTATTTATCAAACACTTAGTTAAATCTAGTTCATCGTAACCGTTTTTATTACTTTCACCTTTCGACGTTCGCTTTTCAAGTATTCCGATTCAAAACTGAAAACTAGGCAATACGATACCCGGGCTATTTATACAATAATTATTAGAATTCGTGAAACTTCTACATCACGCTAGATGGAGGGCGTAGTTTGACGACTGGAATTCGTTGTATTCACTAAAGTCTCCACTGGTGGGGAAATTTCGGGATATTTTAATTATAGCGAGTGTCCCATAATAAATTGAATCGAAAACATTTTTATCGCGATATCACATTGTCTCCCACCTAGTTTGTTTCGTCCCGAACAAGCACATCATCATTGTTTCCGTTGTAACGATGTAGGCGATCTACATGGACAATTTTCATTTCCGCTCTTGATCCTCGTTGAATTCGAAAGACTACATCATTAGTTCGCGTAACAACTTGGTAGGGACCTTGCCAGTTCTGCTGCAACTTCGGCGATTTTCCCTTTCTACGATGGGGATTGTAGAGCCACATTAGGTCTCCCACGTTGAATTCTGGTGCCGTTGCTCTAGCGTCATATCTAGTCTTCATTCGATCACTCGCAATTTTTATATTTCTTCTGGTCATCAGGTGTATGTCGTTGATCCTTTCTCTGAGATCCACTACGTAGTCCTCTTCGCATTTTGGTTCTTCTAAAGGAAATCCGAATTTGAGCTCACTGGGTAGCCTGGCAGTTCGTCCAAAAAGAACGTCAGACGGAGTATAACCAGTTGTACTATGAATCGCATTTCGGTAGGCCATTAGGTACAAGGGTATTCGCCGATCCCAATTCCGTTGATTTTCGTTCACGACTTTGGAAAGATGTTCCTTTAGGGTCTTGTTAAAGCGTTCTACCATTCCATCTGATTGCGGGTGAAGGGGTGTGGTTCGTGTCTTCTATAGTCCTATTGACGCACATACCTCCTGAAATATCTTTGACTCGAAGGCTCGTCCTTGATCGGAATGTAGTTCCATCGGCACACCGAATCTGCACACCCAGTGGTCCACTATCTGGTCGACAACGGTTTTAGCTTCTTGTTTTGGGATCGCGAAAGCCTCAGGCCACTTGTTGAAGTAGTCTCGGGAAACGGGCCTGCGATGTCGACGGCGATTCTCTCAAATGTGGCCCCCACGTTGTACTGATGCATTCTACCTCTTGTTTTGACTTTGGGTCCCCTACTAGCAGCGCATGTGGTGCACCTCCGACACCAGCTCTCGACATCGTCTCTTGCACTTAGCCAGTAAAAGCGTTCACGAACCTTTTCCAGTGTCTTGTTGATTCCCAAGTGACCGCCAGATACTCCATCGTGCATTTGTCGTAAAATCTCCTGGCCCTTCGACCTTGGGACCACAAGCTGCATCTTAAAGGATCTTCCGTCTGGCGTTTCCCATTTTCTACGTAGAACACCGTCTTGTATATGGAGAGAGTCCCACTGCGCCCAGTACGCCTTTAAGGTAGGACTTCTGTCAGATATATCCCTTGCATTCGACTTTTCCATAGATTCCTTCCACGAAATGATTGGCCGATGTCAGGTTCCTCTTGTTGTGCACTACGAAGTTCCTCATTGCTCCAGCCTTCTGCAGGTTCAGCTCTTATTCTCTGATTACCTTCGTCCTTTTCTTCTTGTCGCACGCAATGCTTACAATTAGGCTCATATGGTTTCCGGGATAGCGCGTCGGCGTTACAGTGCAGTCTTCCTTTGCGATGTTGTACCTCGAAGTCATAAGCCTGTAATAGCTCGATCCATCTTGCGACTTGGCCCTCAGGATTTTTGAACTGAAGTTACCCTTTAAGAGCGGCGTGGTCTGTACGCATTATAAACTTCTGGCCAGTCAGGTACTTCTGGAAAGGCTTTGTTGCCAGTATTAGAGCAAGGAGTTCTCGCCTGGTAACACAATAATTTTTCTGTGGTCGGGTAAGAACTTTGCTGAAGTATGCTACGATTTTCTCCTGCCCATCGTGTAATTGCGACAATGCTGCGCCAACACCCACATTGCTAGCGTCTGCGTCCACAATAAATGTCTTGCCAGGGATGGGGTAAGCTAGTATCGGTGCTTTAAAAAGTCGCTGCTTCAAATATTGAAAGCTCTTTTCGCACTCACCTGACCATTAAAACTGTCTTCCCTTTTCGGTCAACTGGTGCAGACATTTGGCGATTCCGGCGAAGTCTTTCACAAATCTTCTGTAATATGTGGCAAGACCGAGAAAGCTGGTCTGGATCCGTCTTCACTCCATCCGACGATATCACGTGCCCCAGATACTTTACTTCTGCTCTGAAGAGTGCACACTTCTTTGGATTGAGTTTCAATTGTGCTCCTCGAAGCCGTGTGAACACATCTCTCAAGTTGTCTCGATGTTCAGCGAATGTCTTTCCCACAACGATGACATCGTCCAAGTACACCAAACAGGTTTTCCACGTCAAACCATGTAAGACACGTTCCATAAGACGTTCAAAGCTGGCCGGAGCCTTACACAAACCAAATGGCATTACTGTAAACTGCCATAATCCGTTTTCGGTTGTGAAAGCTGTCTTCTCTCTGTCTTCTGGATGGATCTGTACCTGCCAGTAGCCACTTTTCAGGTCAAGGGTGGAAAACCATTTTGCTCCAGAGAGTGTGTCCAAGGTGTCGTCAATTCGAGGCAAAGGGTTGCTGTCCTTCTTCGTGACATCGTTTAGCCTCCGGTAGTCTACGCAGAATCTAGTTCTGCCGTCCTTCTTTTTCACCAGTACAACAGGTGATGCCCACGGACTTTTCGAACTTTCGATCAAGCCTTCCTTTTCCATGTTTGATATCATCTCTTCAACCTCCGCGTGTTTCGCCAACGGAAGTCGTCTGGCAGGTTGCCGGATCGGGTTGGCATCTCCGGTGTCTATGCGGTGCTGCACTAGGTGTGTTCGACCAAAGTCTCCATCCTGTGATGCAAATACATCAGCAAACTCACCAAGGAAGTTCTCCACCATGGTTTTCTGCTCTTGATTTAACTAAGAGTGTCCAAGAATAGTCTTGCATAGTTCTGCCAGTTTTGTTGTCGAGACTGGACTCACAGATTCACTCTCGGTTATAGTCGAAACTGCTGCAATTGGTTCGCATCTTCCAATCACCTCTCCTAAGCATGACGGTGTGTTTGTTCGGGTTCAACACCCTGACCGGTATCATGTTGTTTTTTGGTTCCGTAAGAATTTTTCCCACGAAATATTTCTGGAATTCTTTTTCAATATCTGGCTCAACTAGATAGAATCGGCGGTTCCCAGGATCGCCTTCCAAACGCGCCCAGAGTACTGTCTCTGAGGAGGGCTGCAGAACTTCATCGCTTCTCAGAGTCGCCCGAACACTCACAGCCTCGTTGTTTCCGTAAACCATAGGGATCTCGATGGTTCGATACCTTAATACTTGCATTCGAAGGTCTAAAATCACCTCATGTGCCTTCATGAAGTCCACTCCAATGATGCATTCGTCGCATATGTCGGCTACCAAGAACGCATGTGAGAAGGTCAATCCGTCTAGTTGTATCTGTAGAAGCACCTCCCCGTATACCTTCGCTCCTTCTCTTATAGCTGTCTTAAGACTGTAGCAGCTAGCATTATGCATCCAAGAAGTCTGGATAAGGTCTCTTCTGATTATGGAGGCCGTGGCACCGGTATCGATGGTGGCCACACATTTTGTGTTGGCAATGACTGCCTCCACTGTCAGACTTTTGTTGTGGCGTTTTGTTTGTGAAACTTGGATGATGGTCCTGGGGGCGTCAATTCCATCAACCAACTTTCGCCGCGCGAAGTTGGTCCTTAGGCATTTCCCGACTGCTGTTGCTCCGAAGCATGTCCAGCAGGTAGAATGTCGGCCCTGCCAGATGCTTCGTCATTTTGTCTTCTCCTAGAGCAATGTGGGCAGCTTGCTTGCTTTGGTGGAGCTCTGCAGTGTCGCTGCAGGTGTCCCATCTTGTTTCAGTTCCAACATCTGATTTGTCCTCGAGCGTTGCTTGTGTTTTGTCTTTCGATGTCTACACGTTGACATGAACACTCTACTGTAGCTATTTCCCTGATGCGATGGCTTCCTTGCGAAGCTTGATCTGCTGCTTCCATAGTCAGGGCGAATGCCAAAGCCTCAGCGAGCGTTTTCTTGCTTGCCATTCTAACAGCCATTTGTAATTTCCCATCCGCGATGGCATTTGTGAAGGCATCGGTTGCAAGCTCGTTTATTATATCCCTGTTGGCATTTGGGTAAGATAAATTCGCTTAACGTTCGATGTCCGCTTGCAACTGCTGTAGCGTTTCGCCTCTTGTCTGGACCCTTCGGCGCAACTGGACACGGTAAACTTGTTGCATGTAGTCGTCTCCAAACCTCACTTGACCATGGCGTCATAGTCCCGTTGTTTTTCTTCAGTAATGGTCTGCAGCAATTCTGCGGCTGTTCCTCTTAGCGCAAGCGTGAGTGCAATAGACCTTACTTCGTTGTCCCAATTGTTCGTCATGGCGGCAGCTTCGAATTGCTTCTTATAAATTGGCCATGAAGTTTGACCATCAAAGACAGGAGGCTGCATTTCTTTTCGTCGTGGACCGTCGGGCAACGACTACGCCTTGCACTTGCTTGCCGAACTTTTCTTCTAAGTTTTCCAGCTTTGCTTCAAATTTATCACCAACAGTTTGAAGTCTTTTCTCGAAGAGGACGTTCTGTGCATCGAGTTTGTCTTCGAGAGCGTCCCTTTGCTCGCTAAGTTGTTTCTGGAGAATTTCGAATGCTTTCCTTTGCTCGTTTTTTTGTTCGTCGAAAGCATTCTTTTGTTTTGTTATGATGCGAGTTTTCTCTGGTTGCTGCGGGAGTATATAATTGGTACCTATCCTACCAATGAAATGTGATTTGTAACCAATCTTGGTTTCTATATGACACATCTAACGAACGGGCTAAACACTATAATCAACAAACTTAAACTCAAAAATTCAGACATGATTTTGAGGGTCAATACGTGAAGTTCATGATAAGCTTCCACATTGAATTTGCATATGCTCCAACCCGGTTTTCCGCCTCTGTCTCTGACACCCTGTCGGACATGCAAACGCAAGACTGTTTAAGCACGGTTCTTCTGGCCTAAGGTAGATCTTAAACCGTCCCATACCATGATGGGTCTTAATAGATTGCACATAAGAGTGCTACAATCGGTGTCATTACAGGACATTTGGTGTTGGTGTCCATTCCAACGACTTCTGCAGGAGCTGCATGGATGCGGAGCAAGAAGAGATCACTATCCACCGATATCATCACCTTGGAGCTTTCTTCTGATCTTAGCGATCTAAACACTACCAAAACACCTCTCACGCTTCATTAGCTCAAAAAAGTTCAACGAGTAGGAGGGATTTCTAATGGACCTATAAAAATCTAAGTGTGTCGAATTCTTTGGAATTGACTGCCACTTCAACCTCACATAAGACTGCTAATATTTTAACTGCAATCCTCGACTCAAATAAACCCAAATTCAATTTTGTACCCAACGAAGCATTCGCATTGTTGTATTTGTCATCAGCATCACTCGCATCGCAACTGTGATAATTTGATTAACAAGACTTGTTGTAAAATCTTAGAATTGAAACGCAAAACCTTACTTATGTCAAAGGTAACCATGTACAAGTATGTATATAAGGTATTCGACTTTTAAAAACCGACAAATTGCGCATCATTCACCTTAATTAGATAACAGCAATTCAACTCAATGCTTTTTGCTGAATTGATTTTTTACTCTTCTCAATACTGCGATTTATACAGAGATTTGTTTGTTTGTAAACATTTACCTACGCCATTGGGAATCCCTCAGACTTGTATTTTACATTTGACATACCCACTTGGGTGCGATATAAAAGTCAACGGAATTTCGAATTATGAGTACAGAAGCGAAATTGTCGTACTATATTTAACAGTCTTGAGGCTGCAATTTTTTGGTAAAAAAATGCGTTGTTTAAACTTATTCGTGATTTTGTGCTTTTTGATGGGATTGACGCTTGCTCTAGCAATGCCAGTGAATGAAAACAGCAACTTGGCACAGGTTGATGAACTGTTTGCCGTTGATGCCGGTGGCGAACATGCAAATGAGTCGGAACGACAAGCTCGCGGACGAGGCTGGGGCCATCGCCCACCGCATCATCACCATCATCATAACCATCACCATCACCACCGTGGATAAAAATGTTTAAATTCAATTGAAATTTTTAAGAATAAATTTTATTAACTAAAAGTGAGAAAACCTATTTCTTGATACAGTCTTTTAATTAATTTCAAGCTTGCCTATTCTCGGTTTCTCTTGCAAAGTTTGTTGCAAGAATGTGTTTGTAAAAAAGTGACTTTTTTGCACAAAAATTTGATTGAAACTAAAATCCGTCAGGGGTGAATTGTCACTCCGATTTAGGCAGATCATAAGCCTTAAGCCCAATAAAGCTGTTGCGCCAGTCACGTCGAAGTACGAAGCTGACAACTCAGTTGAATACACACCTTCTTATGCAGTGGGTTGCCGTGGCGTAGTGGTTAGTGTGTGTGCTTACTACGCCGGAGGTCTGGGTTCGCCATCGTCACCTGAAAAAAAGACTTGTTCTTTTTCACGGTCCCCACCTCCACGATGGTTTGACAAGCCCTCCGAGAGTATTAAATGTCTTGAAAAAACTTCTCAAAGTGCCGTTCGGATTCGGCAAAAAATTGTAGGTCCCCTTGTATGCAAAGAAATTAACACACCAGCATACATTGTTGAGAAGTTGGCTCTGGTTCACCTCGAGCTGTTGCGCCACTCTATTTTATCTATGCAGTCTCAAGTAGTCCAAAGAACAATTGCGTGACGTAGGTATCACTTGTCAAGAACGTGTGCATTTCACTGAACCGTCAGTTGTATAGATACTTTAAAGTGACAGACGCAACTTTTGTCACTCCGATTTAGGCAGATCAAAAGCCTTCAGCCCAATAAAGCTGTTGCGCCAGTCACGTCAAAGTACGAAGCTGACAACTCAGTTGAATACACACCTTCTTATGCAGTCTCAAGTAGTCCAAAGAACAATTGCGTGACGTAGGTACCACTTGCCAAGAACGTGTGCATTTCACTGAACCGTCAGTTGTATAGATACTTCAAAGTGACGGACCCAATTTTTCCTTGAGCTCAAGGCTTTACAACTTGCTTTTTGGCTTTCAAAGTGAAATGTCACATAATTGTAAGAAACTAATGGCGTATTCTTTTGAATACCGAACTGCCACACCGAGCTGTCAAATAATACTCGGTGTTCGCGACAAATCCAGCGTGGTGTACACTCGGCTTCATTGTATACAGAACGGCAAATACTGCACCGGTGCAATCATCACGTTAAGTGACGAATCGCTTTGACTTCATTGTGTTTGCTTCTTTTTCATTTCGTAGCGTGATTTTGTTGGCGGCAGTTTTTTGTACTTTTAACTTAAAATGAATTTTTAAAGCTCTGAATTTTAGTTTTTAAACGATTTCATACAATTTCAGTCGTGTTGTAAATAATCACGAATGATAATTGAGTCGAAACGTCACTTCACATACACAATCAAATCTACACCCAGCCTCCACCGTCAAATACGACGGTAGCGTAGTTTCGAGTTCGGTGTCGACACCGAACCAATTCGGAGTTCAAAAGAACATTTACATGAGGACAATTCCGTTCAGGTGTATGAGAAAAGAACAATTTTTTTTTCTGTATTCCACACCAGTTTCACGATTCGGAATAAGAATAAGCATAAGAATAAGCCATAAATCTTACGTTGTACCTAATATATCAACTCGAACCAATAAAATGTAGTTTGGACCATTTAGACTTTAGAGTGACACCTAAATCTAAAGCCTGGTTTTCAACTGCCTTTAATCTAATTGAGCTGAAGAGGATTTCATCAGAAATTGTGTCTTCTCCCATCCTTTTGATTTGTTCGTTTGACTTCGCCAGGGCTGTGTCCTATCGCCTCTCTTTTTTATAGTATACCTAAAGGGTGGTTAGATTTTAAGGGCCGGTGCTGATTTTGAATAAAAGGCAAATTAAAAATTATTGTCATTTCTTTTTATTATGAAAAAATTGGTATGGATCAATTATGTATGGAACAAAATATCGGCCAAATGGCCTCATGCGACCTCGGCGGCACACCTCCATCCGATGGTCCAAATTTTCGATGACGCTGAAGCATAATTGAGGTTTTATTCCGTTAATGTGCCGAATTATCTTTTCCCTTTTCCTTCCTCAAATAACCCCAAAGAAAAATATCCAACGGTGTCAAATCACATGATCGTGGCGGCCAATTGAGATCGCCACCACGTGAGTTAACACGGCCGTTGAATTTGTCGCGCAAAAGAGCCGTTGTTTCGTTAGTTGTGTGGCAAGTGGCACCGTCCTGTTGAATATATTGTTAACATACATTCATAGCTTCCGATTCGGGCCATAAAAAGTTCGTTATCATTCCATGATAGAGTTGCAATTGTTGGGCCACACAAATCTTCATTTTTCCGTTTGTACGCACATTTGAACGATTAAATCGACCGAAGTGCCCGATATGCATTTTGATTCGAACGCCCATTTACATAATAAAAACCAGTGAGTTAGTGCTACAGTGTGTAAAAGCAGAAGTAATCCTATCCCAAATTGTAAAATGCTGATGGCATAGTTATTTTTTAACATTTTATAAGTAATGCAAACTTCAAAAAGGGGCGTGGTCCAACCGCACCTAATTACAAACCATTAATTATAAGATAACTCCACAGATATTTCAAATTCAATATTTTGGAAAAATCGACCCCTAAAAGGGGGCGTGGCTAAAAACTTTATACGAACGAAATCTGGACCGAAGTCCCGTTTACCATTGAGTTTTTTGATACTTTTTTGTTTCATGCTTTCCTAAATTAGGCTCAAGGACAGTCGAAACTAAGTTTTTCTGGAAAACCTTAGGTTTTTCTTCAATTCAGCATCCAATTGTGGGCGTAGCCCAAAGTCTTGTATAAACAAAATGTGGACCTAAGCGTTTTCTACATAAAATTTTGAAAATTTTTGAAAATTTACCCTTAAAATAGATGGCGCGCCCACTAGAGAAGATTTACCAACTAAATTTGTCTCTTTTGTGTGTTACATTGATTAGGAGATGCTAAGTGTCAAATTTCAGTCTTTTAGAACGTCTTACAGTTTTGAAAACTCTGGAGGTAGTTGCACATTTTGACAGATTGTGGGCGTGTTTTTTGGCGGATTTCAAGAAATTTTTACACTTGTACTGCTTCGCATGACGTGGGCCTTACGTACGAAGTTTCAACACCCTAGCTCAAAATTCAAGGCCTCATATGACATACAGACGGACGGACGGACGGACATGGCTTATTCGATTCAGAATTCGGTCTCGATCATATGCCCTTAAGGTCTTGGGGGTTACAAACTATGTGACAAACTTAATATACCTCTATGATGGGATGGGGTATAAAAATAAATAGGTTGGCGCAACAGCTCGAGGTGAACCAGGGCCAACTTCTCAACTTCTTCATAATAAGCCTGAATAACTTTAACGCGTTGCTTGATTTTTTTTTCATGGTTCAAATTGAGTTAGTCTGAAATTGAGAAATGTCAAATGAAATGCAGAAAACAACTTGACGTTTAGGTGTGGTTCGCATTCAACATCGGCCCTTAAAATTTAACCACCCTTTATTTGGACTGGATGGTGAAACGCAGTCTTGGTGAGGAATCTTTTGAACTGGCTGGCGTCCAGGATAAGCCATCTGTTTTTCGCAGAGGATTCAGCTATCCTGGCATCGTCCGAGGATGAGCTTCAGTGAGCCACTGGATAGGTTTGCTGCCATCTGTGGTGAGGCTGGTTAACGTGAGCAAACCGAAGTGATGGTTGTTTCCCGAACTCCTGTGCAGTGTACCCTGCAGATAAATGGAGTCACACTGAAACAGGTAGAGAAGTTTGAGCATCTCGTGGTCTTTTTCACGAAAGATGGAAGGAGTGATTCTGAGTTATCCTGTAGGATTGGCCAAGCTGGAGCAATAGTAAAGGAACTGCGCCAGTAGGTCATTAGGAAACCTGAGCTTGGAGTGAAAGCAAAGATCTCAGTTTTTAATTCAGTGTTCGTTCCAAACCTTATCTATGATAATGAAATTTGGGTAATGACCGAAAGAATTATAGATCGCGGGTACAAGCCACCGAAATGAGATTCTTGAGGTGCGTTTCTGCTGTTACTCTAAAGGATAGAGTGAGAAACGTCAGTATTCGTAGGAATCTTAATGTTGAGCAGCTATACTTCTCCGAGTGAAAAGATAAGTTCTTCGATGGTCTGGACACTTTGTTCGCATGCCCCCGACAGATTTCTTAGACAGGTCATGCAAGCCGAGATGCGAGTGAGTCGCCGCCCCATGGTAGGTCCAGAAACAGGTATGGCGGTGGGATGAAGTTAAGAACATGTCCGAGACCCGTCTGGGGATCGCGCCTATATGTCTCTTGAGCTGGTGACAGAGGATCGGGAACGATGGAGGGACCATTAGGCCGCCATCGATCCGCTACCCTTCTAAGGGTAAGCGGTCACTGAGAATGATTTGATTCATCAATGAATTCAGACAAGCGCGACAAAATTTTTCGTTTTGCTCTGCTAAGAACTCCATTCTGATATATCACGGCAAAAAAACGTATCAAAATGTTGGCGCATACTTATGACTTGATGGTCCAGGTCAAATGTATCCAGGTCAAATTGTATCATGGATGCTGCTCTCGACGTGATAATCTCTTGAGCCACTAGTCTACGCTTTCGATGGTAACCCGATCAAAACCGTTTCCACTATTTAAATCAAAATAATCTGTTTTCCACTCCCCCGTCTTAAAGGTACTTACCAGTACCTATACCTACTCTAGGACTAGGGGCACCTTTGCTTACCATATCCTCCAGCGCTTGAGTGGTATCTGGATATCGTGCTTGATCGTGATCCAAAAATTTGCTGGAAATAAAGAAGTTGCAGTCACAGTACTCAAAGACATGCACTTCAGCTCTTGGGTGGAATCGGATAAGGTGATCTGTGATTTTCACATTTTGTGACAGTCAACGTGATCAATCAAAATAATCCGTCTGCATAAGGAGATCACAAAATTTGTTGCCGAATTGTTGCTTTATTTTAGTCCTGTGATGTAAGATAAGATGTAAGATAAGTTTTTTTTTATTTATGCATTCAGAAAGTCAGCCTGGATGTAGGCAAAAAGACCAATTTACCAGAAAGTTTAAAAATTGGGGACCAGCTGATTTTGACAGTAATTGATCGTGGACTGTCACAAGAAAATTGTGAAGATCACAGTTAACACTGACAAATTTTGTGACACCACTTATCACAGATCATCTTAGCTGATTCCACCCCTTGTTTCTATACACATATTTTGAAACTACACATTATATGTAAGCCTCTATCTGAGCTGGAACAAGCTTATTTGGCAAATTGCCTTAGGTGTATAAGTTCCATTCAACATGGTTTTTACAGTAGGTCATCATGATCATATCATCATTTTCTGTTTGCCGCTTAGAATAAGAAACAGTTGCGGAGCGAGGACGGCTAAATGATCCTTCCATAGTTCTCTATCCTCTACCACTTACTCAAGAGACACAGTCGCAATCCCCAGACTGGTTTCGAAGATGTCCTTTACCTGATCCCACCACCAGTTTCTTGGCCTATCAGGGGGATGACGCGCTCGCTTCTCAGCAAACATGACCTGTCTTTGAAGTGTTCCTCAAGGTAGTTTATCTCAAGGCACCAATGCAGTAGATAGTCTTCTGGTTTTTTTCTTCAATCTAAGCTAGTTTAAGTTCTTTTTGTAAAGAAAAACCTCGCGGGAGTGTCTTCTTCTATACCTTGTGCGATCTGTCAACTCAACTTCGGAATTGTTGAGGTAACAACACAAAGTTCATCAAAATTTAACTCGGTTCGTGAAGCCAAACTTTGTCTTAATTACAAAATAAAGTTACTTTGACTGTTGTAAAAGTTCCGTCACAAATCTAACATCCCCTGCCTTCAATACCAACTTGTACTTGTGCCATTTTCCGAATGGTAACTGAAATATTGCATTTCACGAAACAAACTGGCAGGCAGGGTAGGTATTGGTATATGTCGGTACTGGTTGCATTGGCACTCAATATAGGGAAGAACTTTGCACTGTCTATATGCCAACGATATCCAAGAGTGTCAATGCATGCAACTTTAACGTTGATGTGTTTTTGATTAAGTTTCACATTCCTCGCGTCGCGCGCTTCACCCCGCCCGAATACACTTAGGGGCAAACATATATAAGAGTCCGAAGGAAAAATCTGTATAAACACGTTCAGAATGTATAATGTCCTGGCCCGTAACCAAAATGACGATGCATACAGTTTAATCAAAATCCTTTTGGAAAACCTCAAAAATCACTGAATTGCATTTTCTATATCTGTTTCCTGGCTGGTACTTGTATAGAATAGCCCAAACAAAAGTCATTGCGCCATGGTCCAGTTGCTGTTGTTCCTGGGTCGAACCAGGAGGAACAGCAACAGCTACCCACAAACAGCAGATCGCTCCGGCCGGCCGGGCGCACTATTGGTCCACGTTTGAAGTTAATGTTAACGTAGATTGCTGTAATTGCGATCCTTGTACCAGCAGTGGTCAGCAGAATTTATTGTTCTTCGAAAGACTATCATTATTCTCTGACTTAATCGGAATTGGAGTTTGAGGTTTTTACATTTTCTATGGCTGGTGTGTGTGTGTGGGGTGTGTTCCGCACTGCAGTGCAGGCAGCAGCTTTAAGGATTTTTAATTTAAGAGTTTGAACAATGGTTTTTTGGTTTTACAGCGCTCAAACGATTGGAATGTAAATTGGTTTACGCTTACAGCTATTGATGATTATTATTGTTTAGAACAAACATGTTTAACTTCATGTCAATGGGCGGTAAAACTACCCATATTCTTTTGACCTTTCTTGAGAGTCCGAGTCCGAGGGCTAATAAGAATCCCAATTATAGAAAACCCTCCTAGGTTTGCATTTTCCAACACCGTATCTGTAAGCAGCAACCAAACAGCGTGTGCTTGCTAAGAGTCATTACTCAACTGTGTCGCTTGCATTGTTGGACACTTGCTGAAGGAACAGAAGGACTTATTATTCATCAATTGTCCTGGTCTCTCTATGCCATTTTTCTAAAGTACCATCCCTTGCTCCATGTCGCACTGTTGTCATTTGTATCGCCCTTATTTTGTTCTATTTTATCGTTGATACATTTTGCAAACCCAGACAACTGAGCGGACAATGAAGTGAATGTGTGTATGTGTATATGTAGTTTTGCGGTGGTACTGGATGGTGTCTAACCGAAAAATAAAAGGAAACCAAATCACCGCTCCAGAATAATTTAACAAAAGTGCACTCGTCTACAATAAATGAAAGCATTTGTATGTGGCCTGAGCCATAAATAAGTTTGAAAACGGTACAGTGAAGTGCAAGATAAATGAACTTTTGTCCACCAGTTGAAATGGCCATCAGAAAGGACGATGTCATTGCAGCAGAATCCTTGCATATGCATTTAACTTGTATAAGTGCTTGAGTTATGTGTATCAAAATCCTGCCAGACAGGCGAAACACGACATTTTGGTTTGATTGAAAATAACAATTTTAAACGAAGACAATGTTGAGTAAAAAAGATACGAACTAGTCAGTGACTAGTGACTTGCATCAGTTGGGCGGCCTGCGACGCGACTCATCCAGTTGAATGCATTGGATGAGGGCAGCTCTTAGAGGATGTGCTGGAACATCATAGCTAAAGTGTTGTATTAAACATTTAGACTATCAGTAGACGTTTGGGCATGTTTAAATACATTTTCTGAAAACAAGATGATTTACCATTTTACCTGGAAAGCTTAAAACAATCCGGGCCACTGGTTGCAATATAAAATACTCAATGACAATGCAAGTCACTAATGGATCCTTTATTTAGATATTTCGGCATTGGTGTGACACTCCGTTGACAGTTCAATATTAATTTAAATCAACATTTGGTCTAGCGAAATCAGTTCTTTAAAATTTAATGTACTTTAGGTTATACCTGCGCCGCATAACTATACAGTTTTCGAGGCTATTCCGAACCAATACTCTACTCCAGCTGAAATAATTTGCATCATTTGTTCATTTCGATAACTGGTGTATAGAATCAGGAAAATTAAAATTGACCAAACAACCCGTTTATAGGCCAATTATGACCTTTCTGCGAACCACAATTTTCACGTTTAATGGTTGGTGAACTTTATTAAATTTATTCAAGTAGTTGGGCTTTCGGGTTGTTTGATGAAATAAATGTCGACGAGCATTATATTGCGGCCGCTGACACATGCCCGCGCGCATTAGCATAATTAAAATAAATTCTAATAAACCAATATGTTTTTGTGGCGGGTCATATAGTACAAGTGGTGTTGTATATAGAGTGTTGAAAAGAAATTCCTTAGAGGCAACAGATATTTTCAGATTTAAAGAAAAATGGCTGTTGAACCATTTAGGGAATTTGAACTTCATATTACATTCGTTCGAAACGGATCCTTTGTTACCCTACTTCCATTATATTCGAATGAGATCAGGTTGGGTCGGGTAAGGTTGTATTAGGAGGAGTAAATGACAGTCAGCCTCCTCTAGACTATAGAGACAACTTGTAAAAAGAAGAAAATTGCTTTGTGTATAAAGGATGACACTTATGGTTTAAGTGTCAGACAAATTTTCCAAGTTTAATACCGCGTAGGTATACCTACTTAAATAAGGTTAAACAGGGGTGTGGCTGAAAAGGCCCAACAAATGACACGCATATTGCGATAAGGCAATACGGCGATTTCTCTGGCAATAACCAAGAAGGCCTTTGTTACTAACCACCAACAAAGAGGGGTGAGCTTCTGATCGGAAGACACTGCTGTGTATCCAGTGTGTAGCAAAAATGTTTTCTGAGAAAAAAGCCAGTGAGTAAGTGCTACAGGACCGTTGAATACCCCATCCTATACCACATTGTAAAATGCTGATGGCATTGTTATTTTTTGCCATTTTATAAGTAATATAATCTTCAAAATGAGGCGTGGTTCAATCGCCCCTAATTACAAACCATTAATTATAAGATATTTCCACAGATATTTCGAAGTCACCCTTAAATGTACATAAAAATGCAATTTCTTGGTTCAAATTCAAAATTTTTGAAAAATCGACCCCTAGAAGGGGGCGTGGCTAAAAACTTTATATGAACGAAATCTGGACTGAAGTCTCGTTTACCTAACCTGCTACTTTTTTTGTATCATGCTTTCCTAAATTAGGCTCAAGGCCAGTCGAAATTAAGTTTTTTTTTGGAAAAATTAGGGTTTTTCTTCAATTCTGCCTCCAAATGTGGGCGTGTTCCAAAGTCTTGTATGAACAAAATGTAGAACTAAGCATTTTCTACATAAAATATTAAGCAAATTTTTTTTAATTTTGAGCAAAAATATTGAGTAAACTGCATTTGAAAATTTACCCTTAAAATATATGCCACGCCCACTAGAGGAGGTTTACCAATTAAATTTGTCTTTTTTGTGTCTTACGTTTATAAGGAGATGCTAAATGTCAAATTTCAGCCTTTTAGAACGTCTTACAGTTTTGAAAACTCTGGACGTAGTTGCACATTTAGACCGATTGTGGGCGTGTCTTTGGGCGGATTTCAAAAATTTTTACACTTGTACTGACGTGGACCTTACGTATGCAGCTTCAGCACTCTAGCTCAAAATTGAAGGCCTAAAAACATGTGACATACAGACGGACGGACATGGCTCATTCGATTCAGTATTCTGTCTCGATCATATGCCCTTAAGGTCTTGTGGGTCTACCATTATTATTTCACCGTGTTACAAACTATGTGACAAACTTAATATACCTCCGTTACGTTCACTTTTTCCGTTCCATTTGTAAAAATTGTAATATCATTAGACCAAGCAAGATAATTGTTTCTTTTTAACTCCTCTCCCTGTGATGGCCTGTATCCTATATTCTTACAGAAAAGCAATCCAATTACTTTATCCATACTTGAAAAACTATCCGCCCGCTGTCCACAACTTGGTTACATCCCCAAAGTGTGGAGAGAAGTTAGAGTTATCTTCATTCCAAAAGCAGGGAATCGAGCCACACGACTGCGCCCAGGACTTTAGGCCCATCAGCCTATCATCCTTTATGTTGAAAACTTTAGAAAAACTAATGGGTATGCACATTCGCCATCAAATTGACCCTAAATTGATATGAGCAGCCCAACATGCCTACAATAAAGGTAAGGGCGTTGAAACAGCGCTGCACAAAGTAGTCAGCGTTATTGAGAAGTCAATTCAAGACAAGGAATATACCCTTGCAGCCTTCCTTGACATTGAAGGTGCTTTTAATAATGTCAAGACCTGCGCAATTAAAAGAAATTTAGAAATCTTAACGTTGACCAGGCTCTAATCAATCTGATTATAAATCTGCTCACCAATAGGGTGATCAATGCATCCATAGGCGAAAGTGTTGTTAAGGTGACTGCCTTCAGAGGCACCCCACAAGGAAGAGTCATCTTGCCACTTCTATGGATACTGGTAGTCAATGAGATACTTATAAGACTGGAGCGTGGGAGGAATTCACGTGGTGGCTTACGCCGATGACCTTGTTATAATGATCAAAGGAAAACTCCTTCCCACTACGAGCGAACTATTAGGTAAGGCTCTAGCGAGGCTAAGCTCGTGGGCAGAAACATACCGCAATTCTCTCTACCCGCGATTGAGGGGACCTCTCTTCAATTCTTCGATGGAGCATGCTTCTTAGCGGCAAGCGTAAGGAACGTCTCAATCGCATTTTACACTTGCAGTCGTATTTTCGGAAAAAATTGGGGTCCTACACCCAAAATTATCCTTTGGATGTACACTGCAATTGTTAGACCTATTCTGACGTATGGGTGCTTAGTCTGGTGGCAAGCAGATAGAAAAGCACAAACCTACTCTACATGACAATAATACAGAGAGCTGCATGTATTGGTACGACATCTGCAATGAGAACGACACCAACCTCAGGGCTGGAGGCAATTCTCAATATGCTACCCCTCGACCTCTATGTGCAAGAATCTGCTGCCAAAAGCGCCTTGAGGCTCAGTCAGTCACTTGAATCGATCCCAAGCTTATTTGGCCATGCGCAGATTCTTCACAGTGTTATAGAAACCGACTCCTCCCCCGACTTCCTTACCCCTTACCTGGACTTCGAAACGCCTTTAATTTGCATGTTTCCTAGCAGGGATGAATGGGAATCGGGGGAACCGCTAAGAAACCTATCGATAGTCACATATACAGATGGGTCAAAAATGAACACGGGTGCGGGTCTCTACTCTGAGAACCCACATATAATCCTTAAAATAGCCCGATTCTTGCGTCGTCTTCCAAGCGGAGGTCCTTACAGTCAAGGAGGCAGCCAGCCTACTGCCAATAAAGGCAATACCATAGGATGGTTTTACCATATTTATAGACAGCCAGACAGCCATAAAGGCAATAGCTGCCACTGAGATCAAATCCGAACTTGTTAAGTGTTGTCGCAAACAGCTAACGGTTCTTGGCTCACAGCACAATGTAAGACTCTACTGAGTTCCTGGCCACAGAAACTTTCGAGGCAATAAAAAAGCCTGACACGGATCAACATTAGAACCTCAACAAGCCCTTAAACCCCCATTCTGTGACCAAAGAAGGCGGGTGGAAAACAATATCCGGATGAAAGCAAATACAAGATGGGCATCCTTGTTCACCTGTGAAATCTCAAGACAAATGTGACCCGAATATGATTAGTCCCGAACTAACGCGCTTATCAAGAGCAGCAGAAAGACTCTGTCTTTACTAGTAGGTATACTTACCAGTCACAATATTATAAGACTAAACTAAATCTCGACAATGAAGACACCTGCAGAGGATGTGACGATACGGATACCCTGCATAGGCTATGTCAGTAGAGGAAAAGAACTTTAGGAAGCTACTTCTTCCACGACATTTCAGAACTTTCAAACGCACCTCTAACATCTCTTTATATCAGGTATGTTAAATCAGCAAGGTGGCTCAAGGAACTTAACACGGCGTAAGAAAGAAGTAAAAGCATCCAAATAGCAAGGATTATCGCCCACTGGGTATTACAATGGGTCACAATGGACCAAACTGCGATTAGGCGCGGGTTATCTTGCTTCATCATCCCTACAACCTAACCTAACCTAACTCCTCTCTCTGCAGATCATAGAGGAGATCTGAGAAAGAGGAGTTAGGTGATACAATCTCAGATCTCTGATCTACCAACTAAGATTGTATCAAGAGGTATGTCAAAGTCGACCAAGGCTATACGAGAGGACCGTGCTGTAGAAGTGGCCTTAATAAGTGCGTCGCATCGCATAGAGCAGGCCAGCAAGTTTTTTGATCTGTAGATCGAGCGATGTTACGGAGCGATTCCTTGAAACCCTATTCTTTTTTCCGTGACCCGCTTAAGTTTTTCTTGCTTTTCGCCTTAAGTTTAAGCCTCACTACCGCTGCATCCAGATCCAGTCAGTATGTATAAGCAGGTTTTGAGCCCCAAGCATTTTCTACAATTTTTATACCCGACCCAGGGTATTTAAACTTTAATGCATCTATAATTTGTGAGGCAGTGAAATAATCACCCCCTAAGAGCTTCAAGAGATATGATCGAGACTGACAGGAGAATCGATTAAGCCATGTCCGTCCGTCCGTATGTAGAAAACTTTTATGCCTTAAATTTCGAGCTAGAGAATAAGAATTTAATAGGTGAGCCCACAGACACTCCCACTACAGGCCAACATGTACGACCACCTCTGTTTCTTAAAAACACTTAAATACCATTTTCCTTATGTTAATGCTGTATCAGCGTTCTAAATTTAGTTTATGTTAAAGTCCCTTACAAAGTAGGTGTTTTCCAAACTTTTTCTGCTGCCTAGAACAAAGTATTTTTTTTAGATTAAAGATGGTCGCACATTCAGGCATGTAGTGGGCGTGTCTGTAGGTTGCTTCAGCAAATTTACAAACTTGATCTAAAGGACTGAAATTTCAGCTCACTCACCAACTATAAGCTCTCTAGCCTAAAAGTGAAAGCCTAAAAATTGTTCACATACGGACAAACGGACGGATATGGCTTAATCGATTCTCCTGTCGGGCTCATTCATATATCTTAAAGGCCTTAGGAGTGGACGACAATTAGTGCACAGCAAAAACAAATGAATAACTAAGAGGTTTCGGCTGTAACGAACTTCTAAAAAATCCGACTCTACCTATTTACCCAGCAACACAAAATCTTAAAGTTTTTTGACCCGCATTCATTCATTGGAAAATAGTTTTGTGGATGACATACACCCAAAAAAAAAAATGGGCGTGAGCTAAGAACAAATTTTTTTAAACTCATGTCGTTAGACCCAAAATAAAAACCTCCAAAAAAGCGTCCCTAAAAGTGGACGGAGAGTACTCCAAGTTCCAGATGTCTCTCGAATGATTTAAAAGACCTTAAACCTTCACCCATATAGACGGATGGAAGGACGAACGGACAGAAATAGCCTAATCAACTCAGCAGCTGGTCTCGGCTATATTAAGATGGAGTGGAGAATGGATGGAAAAGGTTAATTTCTGGGCTTGGGGTCTTACACCGAAAACAAACTAGGGCTCGCGGGGACGTCACTCTATCACATCACCTAATAAGACAAATCTTCCTTAAGCATCCTCTAAATCACGAGATTTATTACACAAATTTTAATCTCTTCGTAAATTGATCGCCTAATTTAGATCTTAGACGCATGAATTGTGGATTCAAACTGAACAGAATCCTACTTGTTCTGTGCGTTATCTCACGAGACAAATCAAACAAACCTTTATCTGACAGCTTGGCGTCATCGGCTATATTGGCTGTTTTGTGTAAAGGGATTCTCAGAAAAAAACTCACGTTTTGCGCAGAGGACGTGACGACCAGACATTACCATTTCTCACGACAGGACGCCATTGAAAAATGTCAAAAATGAAAGTACACCTTCTCGTTTCAGGTGGAAACACTTTGGGATTAACTTTTAATCTTCCTACGTTTATCTCTTTTTTATGTGCGGTGGAAACATCCTATAAGTGAAACGTCCTTACAGGTGGGAAGCTAAAATTAATGGCGAACTACATTCGGAAGAACGATTCGAGCGAGCTTTCAAAATAAACTTGGTGCAGCGAAACTTTCAGTTCAAGAGCTGACTCCTTAAAAGTGCCTCCCAAAAGAATGATTACGGGCTACACTACACCAGTTATGATCCTGTGCTGAAAAAATTCTTTTTCTTCTTGAACTCCGGTTGGGTGTTGGTGTTAGGTAAGGTAAGGTTGCTGTCACCGCTAGGCAGGGACACACTTAGACCATAATGGAGGTCCTTTGTGTTACCACCGAGCTAGTACCTACACATTATTGCAACTTGTGCAAAAGTTTTATTGTTACTGGATCTTTTGTAGAAAGTGGTGGAAGGCGCTATTATAAACTATCCCATTGGTGTAGCCAAGAGTATAAATATTCCTTCCATTTGAAGGCAATATCGCATTTATAGCATTTCAAGGAAATTATTGCTTAGCCGCTATCCACATTCGCCGCCTCTAAAATATGTGCATAATCGAATGGAAATTCCTTTCACACAATGACGATAGTCCTGCTGATGGACAAACTATTGCGGTTCATCAACGTCCATTTTACTATGGTGAATATTTCTGACTTAACTGCGGTGACTAAATAGCGGACAATAAATTCCACACATATCCTCACTATTATGCAATGCACGTATCGCCAGACGGACGCTATATGATTCGATGACGAATCTGTATCGATTAATCATAAGCGCCACTGTCATAAATACCACAAATGTCACCGGTGTGTGTTCGTCAGTCACCGAATGTATGCCATCATAAAGTAAAACCACTGCGTCGTCGTCCTTTGGTCGAGAGTCATTGTGTGTGACTCGTTAGATATTCCACTGACCATTTCCACACACACAAAAATGTATGCATACATATATGCACGTACATTTATTAAAATGAATCGCCCGCTGCTCCAAAAACTTCAAACAGTGCGGTCACATAAATACTTTTGAATATAGCGAAAGGACCTTGGCCAGCCGGACCACAATATTCCCGCACACTCACACACACACATCCAATTAACAAAATATCCACAATGTCGTCTGCATTGAAAATCCAATCATATGGCATTGTTATCCATATAATTGTCATGGATGGATATGCATTCATTTTGAAAATTAAATGCAACCCACGCATCGGAAGCTTTTGTATATGCTTGGCTGGGTGTTGTGTGTAGCTGTAGGTCCTTCTCTTTTCGGGCGCAAGCAGGAGCATGACAGAGGCGCACTTCGACATCGGTCGGTCGTCCGCTGACGACATTTGTGCAACTTCAGCTGCTGGAACCTCTTGCCTTGCAAAGTGTTTGCCTTTGGATAGGGCCAGTGCAGTGGTTGGTTGATTAAAGAGAAATATCCCATTTTCATGCACAGCGGTCCAAAAGGGATACGTACATTATCCTTGTATTATCAAATTTCAATTGCAATATACACTTGACGTATACTGTTGGATAGGCATATGTATATGACAATGAGACCACAATTTGGATCGTTGAAATGGAATTAGAAGAGGATGCGACTGTTGTCTGGCATTCAAACCCACAAAAGTAGATGAGGACGCAACTTACATGCAACACGATGCACATCCGCACATGCACAGACACATGCACTTCTAAACGCTGCAAAGTCATGCAGGCATAGGTAGGTATATGGCAAATTTGATTTTGGGTTTATTGTTTTGTGAGCCAAAATTTTCGAAAGTTAAAAACAGACCCACTATGAGGTTTCGGTTTCATGAGGTAAAACAATTATGAAGTTTAGGGAGAGGTTCAAACGAGAGGAATCAGTTGGATTTTATTCAGATGGGCCGAGTGAGTAATTATTTAGACTTTTCGAGTTGCTGAGGCATTATGTGTCAAATAGTGCTTATCGATTTGCTTTGTTACGTTTTCTTGTTAACAGTGACTGCTGGCTGAATGTCTCATTCATTAGGGATAATAATCAACTGCAGTCAGCCGACATGGTTTTGATCCACTGGAATTCAGTCTGAAAATTTGTTGCGCAAATGTGTAATGACCTTGTTTCAACCGTAAAACTCTAAAAGCAAAAACGACTTCATAAACCTAATAGAAGATTCAATATCAGAATGACGATAAAGCCTTCTATACTAACGGCCAAAATGAGCGTCAGAACAGTCGTAGGGATCTTCTGAAACGTTTTATGACTTATGCCTTCAGCCCAATGAATCCGTTGCATCCGTTACGTCGAAGTACACAACTGACAACTCAGTGAAATACACGCATTCTTATGGGAAGTGGAAGAAATTCTGCGGAAAGATTTAAGAATCCGCGGAAGCATCCAGGCTTCGAAAAGTCCTCTCAACCTGTCCCAATGTCTCTAGCTTTCTTAAAAAGGTAAGTGATACGTGGACATTATCCTATGAAGAATCCTTGAAACTGCTGGTAGATACCCATTTCCCGGTACACTCACCAGACTGCCCAGTAAAGGGCTACGCCTATTAGAAATCCGAACTCTCTGATAACTCTCTGATATAAATAGCTTCAGTCCCTACAAGTCACCAGGACTTGACGGCATAATACCAGCCGAGCTTCAACAAACGTCCGACTTGATTACCCCCTGGTTGGAGACCATTTTTAAAGGCTGTCTTTCTTTGTGCCATATCCATGGTCCATATCCACAAGATGGACCACAAAGTGGTTTTTATCCCCAAGGCGGGTAAAAGTTCCATATATATATCCCAATGATCTGAGACCAGCTTAACATCATTTCTACTTAAAACATTAGAAAGGCTCATTGATCTACATCTAAGATCAACCATAGACCCGTCTAAACTTTCTCTATCTCAACATGCAAAGAAAGCAAAGGAAGATCCCTTGAAACGGCTCTCCACACACTAGTGCGATTCATTGAGAAATCATTCAACCAAAAAGAATATACGATGGTTGCTTTTCTAGACATAGCAGGCGCTTTCAACTACATCCATCCGCGCGCAATCACACAAGCACTGGAAGAGTTAAAAATAGAGGCGGGATTAGTAGCATTAATAAAACAACTACTTACTATAGTAGAGTAATTAATGCCACTTTACGTCACGCTTCCTTGAAAAGCTCGACCAGAAGAGGTACACCTCAAGGCGGAGTACTATCCCCTCTTCTCTGAAACGTAGCGGGGAATAAGCTGCTACTTATACTAGAAAGAGCGGGCTGCAAAACGATCGCCTACGCGGATGATGTAGCCATTGCCTTCTCGGGGAAATATCCCCAAGTACTGAGAGACTAATGCAACATGCCCTTACTCTCCTCCACGAATGGACGACTGACAATGGTCTGAGTGTTAATGCACAAAAGACCGCAATTGTCCTCTTCAAAAAATACAAGATCCCCCGCATTGCCCCTCCCACCTTAAATGGCACCAGCCTATCGTTTTTAAATAAGGCAAAGTACCTTGGCCTTATTTTGGACAATTGACTAAGCTGGAAGCTCAATACAGCTGAAAGAGCAAGGAAAGCAAAAAAGCCTTTGGGCACAAATGGGGACTAAAACCTCACATGACGCATTGGCTCTTCACAGCTGTGATTAGACCAATCCTTCTATACGGCGTAGCAGTATAGCAGCCCATACTCAACGTCAGCACACATCTCAACGTTTTACGAAAGGTACAAAGGCAAGCATGTATCTGTATAAGTGGTGCCCTGAGAACGACTCCTACGGATGCGCTCGAAAGCCTATTGAACCTTACCGCCTTAGACATCTTTGGTAAGCAAACAGCTACCAACTGCGCATCTCGACTTAAAACATGCTCCCAATGGCGTGATTACGTTTACGGACATGCCAATATTCTTAACGAACAGCATCTCACCTCCATGAACCTGGATTACACTTCACCATCATATTTCCCAGAGAAAAACTTCGAAACCCGTATTCCGAACAGAGACCTGTGGTACGGCGGTAATATACCTTTCGGTAACGCCATAGACTTTTACACAGACGGATTTTACAAGACAGAAGATGGTGTAGGAAGTGTTGTATTCTCTGAGTGCCTTAACTTAAATAAATCCCTTCGCCTACCCAACCAATGCAGCGTCTTCCAAGCAGAAATAATGGCAATTAGTGAAGCCCTGTCCTGGCTAAAGTGGAACGTGATATCCGCCCGCGATATCTGTATCTTTACGGTTAGCCAGGCTGCCATCAAATCACTGACATCGATCTCTATAAACTCTAAATTAGTTACTAACTGTCGCACATCTCTTGATGAGATGTTCGAACAGTTTCACATCTGCCTGTGCTATGTGCCAGGTCATAGAGACATCATGGGAAACTGTGAGGCTGATAAGCTCGCTAAGAACACCACTAGACTGCCAGAAGATGAAATCTCCTGTAATATAGGTATTCACCTAGCTACCTTCAAATTACAGCTCAAAAACCACAGCATAAAATAAAATAGATAAATAGAGCGGCGCAACAGCTCGAGGTGAACCAGGGCCAACTTCTCAACAATGTATGCTGTGTGTGTTAATTTCTTTACATACAAGGGGACCTACAATTTTCAGCCGAATCCGAACGGCACTTTGAGAAGTTTTTCAAGACAAATGATACTCTCGGAAGGCTTGTCAGACCCTCGCGGAGGTGAGGACTGTGAAAAAGAACATGTTTTTTTTTTTAGGTGACGATGGCAGGATTCGAACCCAGGCCTCCGGCGTAGTAAGCACACACACTAACCACTACGCCACGGCACCCCAAAAATCCAAAAATCACAGCATACAAGAAACTAACGCCAGATGGAGGACAGGCACCACTTGTTTAACCTCCAAGCAAATCTGGCCTTGCCTCGATCCAAAAACATCAGATAGCTTGATCTCCTTAAAGAGATCCAAAATTAGCACGTCCGTCACGAAGTTCCTCTATGGGACACTTTCCATAAAAACGTGTATCTATATTTAACTCAGTTGTCAATTGTGTACCTCAACGTGACGGATGCAAGGGATCCATTGGGCTAAAGGCTTTATGATTTATGTCTGCCAGCTTCGTCTGAAAAATACTGCAGTCGTCGTTGATCCTAAAAGATTTGCTTAATCACAGGGCCATATGGCGTCAGATATACCTATTGAAACTCTAATTACTTCTACAGAACGTGTATTCTTTGGAGTTCACTTCTTAACAACATTTTTCAGGCACTTTTAAACTCCCATTATTTTAAAATAGGATAAATAAATATCTGTTAGCGTCTTGGGGGAACCAGAGCCCCAGTGTTATGAGTTCGCCTTTCCTAAGAGTAGTATTTACAAAAAAGGGCCGATGTAAAACTATGAAGGAAAATTCAAGACGAGTTATCCCTTTGCTATAATGTGTGATGGGTGCCAGATTACACCGATATTCTGGGATTTTAAGAAGCGGATAAGCTTACAAGATCATTACTTACAGGGTCATTTACAAGATCAGTGCGAGTGCATCACTGGCCTTTAAATTGATAAAAATACCACTGATTTCGATCGCACCTAAAATAGAAACTTAGTTTTTGAGAACCTTGCCTACATTACATCTATATAAGGAACTTGAATTAAATTAATCTCAATCGCTTCCACCTATGAAAGGCATTACAAAATATAGCTTCGCTCATTATGTTTGTGTCCTTTTTTGGACTTTTGGATGCCGAGTCCCGCGTTAATCTTGTTATTCTATAATGCTATTACTACTTTAAGAGTCGTACAAAAGGAAACTTTGTAAAGTAGTACAAGTACGATCCCTCCAAGGGCATTACAAAACTACTATTGTAGCACAAGCGATAGCACAGAGCTCGCGTCCTTCTGTACAGAGCTGCTTTACATGCTACCCGTTTAGTTGCATATGCTGGCCTGCATATACAAACCAGGGGTTAAGTTCTGGTGGTATTGCAAAACTCGGCATATCAAAGGCCGCATCTCTCATGGCATTTTGGCAATGTTGCCACTGATTGACACCCGACATACTGCAGAGGATTTTATAGAATGTTGTGACCTTTAAGGGTCTCAATTGGAGGAGGGCCTGGCGGTCTCTTGCAGTATATACTCATCAATACTCATCACAGTATTTACATTTGTTGATGCTGGGTTGGGATATCCGCAGCCTCCCTAGCTGTAATAAGGTAGGGATCCGAGTTTATGTTGGCCCCTCGGAATGTTCGGATGCCAGTGATATTGGATGAGTATCTTGCATCAATCGCATATGGGCAAAGGTGGTTGGCGATGATTGATCACGGAGTTTATCTACATGACCCTTTGTGGATGTTGCGATGTGGGGACTGTGTACCAGCAACCGTAACATGACGCCCAGAAGTAAAGTCGATCAGCCTGAATCCATTATGGGAGGTCGTATGCATAGCATGTGCTCTTCGACTTGGCGACCTAAGATGTCATCCCTTTCTTCCTTGGCATTAAAATCGCCAGAACTTTATCTAAACCGAGATCTCCGCTTATTGCTGTTAAAGGACCTAACATTTCGGGTGCCGATACGAAGCTCGTTTACGTAGTTGGGAAGTCAACCACCCGACGCGACGGTATGACCCTCCACCTGGGGGATCAGATGTTTTTAATGATTTCAAGGATGGAGAGCCAGGTAGCCATATGAGCTCCGAATATTTCGTAGTAGCCCATAATATCGTGTTGAACAGAAATTTCGCAGATGTCCACCCCAGACTCCTTTATTCAGTGTGTCCGAAATTTTAGACGAGAAAATGATATAAAAAAAACACACAATTTCCACAAACGAACGAGTAATGTTTCTTACTTTGCAAGAATTCCTTTGCTCTACAATTCCGAAAGATGTTCCGAAACATTAAGCATTGCTCCGGTGACCTACTTTCAATTAAATGAGATTCCTTCTCCATTATAACAGTTAGGTTTTATCCGCACATTCCTATTGTCGAAAAATAGGGGAGTTGTGCACATTGGAACATGTTTACCTCGAAATGTTATCTACTCCTTAAATTATTCTTCTACAAATGTATTCCACATTCATGCGCAGTGGATGCCAGGTTCTACACAAAATCTACCCTCATTTGTTTGATACATTCTGTAAAGGTAATGTTATTGCAATGCGGAACAAGGATATAGTTTCAAATGTTATATTTGCTTCAGGCATATAAGAGGTGGAGTAGACAAACACTCTCGTGTGGATTTTATTTCTGTTGCAACAAGCAAGTGTAAGAACTTACTTTAATTTTTATATTACATAAATATTATTCGAATAGCTTTGTAGGTATGACATCCTATCAATAATTTAAAAATAAAACGGCACAAATGATCTCTTTGACCTAAACACACGGTAACTGGCGTGTTAAGAAATAAAAAAACTAAAATTAAAGTAAATCGGGGTGTATACCCCAAGCATTTATACTGCACTTTTTAATTCCCATTTAGTATAACTAATAATTCTATTGGTGTGGTTCTGTAGCGTAGTGGAGAAAAAAGAAGAAAAAGAAAAAAGAAAAAAGAAAAAAGACTCATTCTGACAAGGCGAGGGTCTGATAAACCCTCCGAGAGAAACATTTGCCTTGAAACACTTCTCAAAGTGCCGTTCGGGTTCGGAAAAAAATTATAGGTCCTTTTCAATTTGAAGAATACAACACACACAGCATACATCGTTAAGAAGTTGGTTCTGACTCACCTCGAGCTGCTGCGCCATTCTATTTATTTTTATTTGAAAGTCTATTGACTTATTAAATATTTCCTTTTCAGTTAAATTATGAGTCTTATGGCGCATTCTTTTTAACACCGAATCGTGAAACTGGTGTGGAATACAGGCAAAAATTGTTCTTTTCTCGTACACCTGACATAGACCCATAGAGCGGAAAGTACACCTGACATGAAACATGAAGCTGGAAAGGAGAATTGTCCTCCCAAAAGGAGGACGGTTGGGAACCCTAAGGCTTACCTATAATTTGGGAAAGTTCCATAATGTGACGTTTAGTACGTATGTGTTTACTACGCGGGGTGTCTCGACTCCTACCTCTGGCATCTAAAAAAATCACAGTTCTTCAATTGACTGTGTGTGTGTCCCACTTCGACAAGAACCAACAAACGCGATGGTCTCTGAGACCAAAAACTGTCCCAAAAAGTTTTCCAAACGACATTTTGAATTCAGGCAAAAGTCTCCAAATGACATTTGGAATTCAAAAGTTTATATCTTTTGATACTAAGCGCATCTTTTGATCATTCCGATCAGACAGAAATAACTTAATCCTGAGCTTAAGGGCCAAGCCTGGATTCAACGGAGGAAATTTAAGATCCCAAACGTTAGCGTGAGTTGTATTCTAAATTTTAAAGCAGGGCCACAATTTTGCTTTTAAAAAATTGCATACCAAAATTCTACATGTCCACATAATAATTCTACTTTTCGAAAATGTAATAAAATTCGGCCTGTTCTGCTTTTAGGGCTAGCTTTCCCCTTTTTTTTAACTAAGGCACCAGGCGCAGGCGGCGGCCCGAAAAACATACATTTAGGTACTAATACGCTTTGGAAAAGTGGCATTACTTACAAGAATTTTATTTAGCAGACGTTTGAAAGTAGTTTTTTTAAAAGAATTTTGACCCATCCGGAATTAGACCCCAAACCTTTAAGCAAGGCAATGTTGTACATAAAAGTGCTTCCACGTAAATGTTCTTTTGAACTCCGAATTAGTTCGGTGTCGACACCGAACTCGGATTTTCGCCACCGTCGTATTTGACGGTCGAGGCTGGGTGTAGACTTGATTGTGTAAGTGAAGTGACGTTTCCACTCAATTTTCATTTGTTATTTCTTACAACGCGACTTTAATTGTATGAAATTACACACTTAAGCAAACAAAATTAATTTTATTTTAAAAGTACAAAAAAAAACCGACGCCAACAAAATCACACTACGAAATGCAAAAAAAAAGTATAAACAAAATGAAGTCAAAGCAATTAAACACATAACGTGATGACTACGCCGGTTCAGTAATTGTCGTTGTGTTCAAAATAAAACCGAGTGTACACCACGCTGCAATTGACGCAAACACCGACTATTATTTGACAGCTCAGTGTAGAAGTTCGGAGTTCAAAAGAATACACCATTAATAAAACATGATAAACACGAAAAAGTAACAAAATTTAGTCAGCTCGGAGTTGAATCAGAAGATACTGACACGTTGCTAGGTGCATCATTTTAACTCCTCCCCCTTTAAAGATCTATTCGCTTTGCAACCAATTGGTTGGCACCTTCTCTGGGAGTCTTCCTCTGTTGATGGGATTGTGGATAACTTTCAGGTCTTTCTGTTTGAACGGCATGTTTCGGTAAAACAAAAACGTTTTCAGGATCCCAGAACTTCTTGACTTTTTGAGGAACTTAAGAAGCTTATCAACATGGGATTAGACATATCTACATTGGCGTCGTGTATGGGCAAACTGGCTAAATTATGTTGCGCTACGAAATAGAGTAACTGTCGAGGTGAGGATGGCAAAGAAAACAGTATTATTGTTCAAGGCTTAATACTACCAGGCTAGTTCTAAGCTGTGGAAAAATGTTCGTTCCTTAAGGATTGTTTATAGTGATGCTGCTAACTCTACTGTTGAACCAGATACTTTAAGTAATTATTTTCTTCCTGCAGTTCCTAACCCCTCTGCAGATTTGAGTTAAGTTTCCGAAAATGGAAATTATGGAGACTACTTTGGTTTTGAGTTCAAATGCGTCACTTCATTCGAAGGTTTTAAGGTAGGTAGTTACTTACTTACTTACTTACTTACTTACTTAAGGTGGCGCTACAGTCCGGGGTGGACCTGGGCCTCAGCCAACAAGCTTCGCCAGGCAGCTCCGTCTCTAGCTAGCCGTCTCCAGTTTCGCACGCGAAGTTGGCTGAGGTCCCCTTCCACTTGCGTGCGCCACCTGAGTCTCGGTGCTAATCTACCGCGTCGTCCCTGCGGTGTGGATTCGAAGATTTTCCGGGCCGGGGCGTTGGTGTCCATCCGCTCTAGATGACCCAGCCATCGTAGACGTTGTGTTTTGACTCTTTTGGCTAGGTCGGTATCGCTGTATTGGGACGGAAGCGGCGAATATGGGTTTAGCAGTCAATGAGGGCAAAACCAAGTATATGCTGTCATCAAGAAAAGACACCCAACACCGACGTCTTGGACAAAACATCACCATCGACAGCTATAACTTTGAGGTAGTTAGGGACTTTGTCTACCTGGGTTCCGCTATCAATTCAGACAATGACACCAGCGCTGAAATCAAACGAAGGATAACTCTTGCCAATCGCTGTTTCTTTGGGCTCCGCAGTGTGAATATTTGATCGATGGTGGACTTTCCTGGCCTAAAGCCACCCTGATGTGTGCCTATCAGATTGTTGACAAACGGCTTCAGGCGCTCACACAGTACAGCAGAAAAGATCTTGTATGCGATGTTAAGAAGACTTATGCCTCTGTAGTTGGCACAACTCAGAGGGTCTCCTTTCTTCAGGATCGGGCAAACAATGCTGAGGTTCCGTTCGTCAGGCATGCTTTCTTCCGACCATATCTTGCAGATGAGCTGGTGCATGCTCCTAACCAGCTCATCGCCAGCGGATTTAAAAAGTTCGGCAGCTAGGCCGTCTGCTCCCGCTGCTTTGTTGCACTTGAGCTTAGACACAGCTACTTTCACCTCCTCCAGGTCGGGTGGGCGGTATCGTTCGTATGCTTCGTCGGTAACGTCTTCGCCCTGAACGTCTTCGGGTTGAATGGTTCGTTCTGCCTGACAGCGGTATTTGGTTCTTCCTCGCCGTTATACAGTCTGCAGAAGTGGTCTTTCCAAATCCTCAGCACCGACTGCGATTCTACAACGATGGTCCCTTGATGGTCCTTACAGGCTTCAGTTCGAAGCTTATACCCTTGGCAGGACCTTTTGATCCTTTGGTAAAACTTTCTAACCTCATTCCTGTTGTAACATCTCTCTATCTCTTCAACCGCGCGCTTCTCGTGCTCTCTCTTTTTCCTTCGGAGAAGCCGGTGCTCCTCTCTCCTCCTCTGCTCGTAGAGCTCGCGAGCAGCTCTAGTCCTTCTGTGCAGCGCCGCTTTGTATGCTTCCTGTTTAGCTGCATGTGCTTGCCGGCAATCATCGTCAAACCAGGGGTTTCGTTGTGGTCGCCGTGTGAAACCCAGCACTTCAGAGGCGGCGTCTCTGATGGCATTTTGGCAGTGTTGCCACTGGCTATCAATACTTGATGCTGGTTGCATAGGACTTCGTAGAAGGTTTTGAGAGACTCGGTTGGAGAAGGACCTGGCGATCTCTTGCGATTGTAGTCGGCCGACGTCAAACTTCCTCACAGTATTTCCATTACTTGGCGCTGGTCGGGATATCCGCAGCCGTACCTTGGCTACAACAAGGTAGTGATCCGAGTCAATGTTGGCCCCTCGGAAAGTTCGGACATCCATGATACTGGAGGAGTGCCTTGCGTCGATCGCAATATGGTCAATCTGGTTGACGGTTGATTGATCGGGAGATCTCCATGTCCCTTTGTGGATATTGAGATGCGGGAACTGTGTACTAGCTACCATAATGTGTCGCCCCGCAGAGAAGTCGATCAGCCTGAATCCGTTATCGGAGGTCGTGTCGTGCAGGCTATGCTTTCCGACAGTACGACCAAAGATGCCCTCCCTTCCTAGCTTGGCATTAAAATCGCCTAGGACAATCTTAATGTCGTAGCTAGGGCACTGCTCATAAGATTTGTCCAGGAACATGTCGTAGAACATATCTTTGGTCTCGTCATCTTTCTCCTCTATGGACGCCACCGTTGATTTCATCTGGGGAATTCTTCCGCTGCCGTCCGGATGCAAGGAGAAGTGCCTTAGTGGGAACACTCCTCCCCCCTCTCTTGTCTGCTACCCCCAACAACCTTCCAAAGGGGTTGGAACCCAATCTCCAGTTGAGGTACTAGGCACCCGGTGTTCACCACGGGGAGGTGAGAGTAGGAGTTGATAGACAGAGGTGGGTTTAGAAAACCTGTGGATGCTTGTATCCTCTTGAGTGCACATGTCTATCCTTTGACCACCAGGTAGGTAGTTACTAGCATAAAATCTATGGTACAGGAGCGGATGGAGTATCACTAAAGTTTGTTAAACTTATTGCACCGCATATTTCGTACGCTTTAACTCATGTCATTAACACTTGCATTATGAGACCTGTTTTTTCTCGTGAAACTCGCAAACGTTTTTCCAGTTCCGAAAAACTGAAATCAATGTAACCACAAGATTCCAGACCCATTAGTATCCTTCCTTGTCTGTCAAAAGTTGTAGAAATAATCATGAAAAACCAAATGAAGTCAGTCTGGCTTTAGGGCTCAGCATAGTTGCACAACTGCAGTTGTCAATGTTCTATATGACTTAAGACATGCATTTGATAAAAATCTTTTTTCTATCCTGTGCATTTGACAGCGTAGATCATAATCTTCTGCTCGATAAACTAAAACAGTTTTTCTACTTCAGTCAAATTTTTCCTATTTTTATCGCGAGCTATTTAAGTAAAAGATACCAACAAGATTGTACTGATTTAGGCGCTTCACATTGCCTGAAAGTCCGAGCTGGTGTGCCACAGGGTTTGAGTTTTGGCCCTCTTCTATTTTCTCTTTTCATAAACAACTTGCCTAGTGTCTGTCAGCATGTAGTTATGGATGATGTACACGGATGATGCTCAAATACGCTTTTGTATTTTGTAGGGCATTAGGGTTAATAGAAGATTTCGTCGCAAAATTAAAGGAAGATTTAGATCGTATCGGTGGATGGGTCAGGACAAATAAACTTCATATTAATCCAACCAATTCTAAGGCACTGGTAGTTCACAAAAGCAGCATAGAGCTGTGTTCCCTTCCTGAAATCGAATGTTTACATATGAGAAAATTCCTTTCGTAACAGAAGCTGTTTTCGGTATTCCCCTACATTCTAGTTTATCCTTTGCATGAATTAAATTCTAGCTTATCCTGTGAGTCTCATGTAAATCATGTCGTCAGACGTATTTATATTGGTCTGCGGCAGCTATACAGAATGTAGGCACATTTTGTGCCTATTGCAACAAAACTTGAGGTAGAGTTCTTTTCGTGCCTCTGATCAACTGTTTCACGGTAGTTTTTAGAAATCCTGATTCGTCATCATTTAGAAAATTTGAAATTGCTTTTAACTCAACTTTCCGGTACATATATGGTCTTCGCAAATACGACCACATTTCTACATTTTCTTCCAATATGACAGGATGCACTGTAAGTCAATGCAATATAAGAAATTGTATTTTCATCACCAGAGTTTAACTTATTAGGCTCTGGTGTGGTCAACCAACGTAAATTTATGAAAAACTTAAATTTGCTCGATTAAGGTGGACGTAACTTTTGCTTATTCCAAACTTAAAATTTTTAATTATTAAACGATTATTGTTTTGTTCATGGCATCAAACTGTGGAATTCTTTAACATTAATCATTCGCCTATGTAGCTCCAAGTGTGGGGTGCCGTGGCGTAGTGGTTAGTGTGTGTGCTTACTACGCCGGAGGTCTGGGTTCGAATCCTGCCATCGTCACCTGAAAAAAAAGAAAAAGACTTGCTCTTTTTCACGGCCCCCACCTCCGCGAGGGTCTGACAAGCCCTCCGAGAGTATCATTTGTCTTGAAAAACTTCTCAAAGTGCCGTTCGGATTCGGCAAAAAAATTGTAGGTCCCCTTGTATGTAAAGAAATTAACACACCAGCATACATTGTTGAGAAGTTGGCCCTGGTTCACCTCGAGCTGTTGCGCCACTCTATTTATTTATTTATTTTTTTTTTATGTAGCTCCAAGTGTATTTTAAAATAGCAATTTTGTAATCTCTTTTGTGAGAAACACTCCAAGTAATAGTTTAAATTAGGTTCTTGATTTTCTATCAAAATTTGTAAATGCAAACAAAATAAATATCCCTAACTTTTGATTCTAGCTTTAGTAGATTTTGTCTATTTGTCAACGACGCCAAATATCTTGTATTGGCTAAAAAACTTCCAAAAATCTAAATCAGATTTTTCGTCTTTAACAAAAAGAATTTAAGAGTGTTTCCGTTGGATATTCTGTTCACTTTTTCATCCAGGAAAGAGATTATTAAAAGATTGAAAAAGGCCCACTGTACATTCAACTGCCACAATTCTTTTGTGTCAAAAAATATTTTTTCAATTATTTATCTACCGCAATATTTATTTAATTGTCTTTTACTTAAATTTACCCTAAATAAAACAAAGTCTATACATACACTCGTATAAAGTATTCTTGTTCAAATATTGCAGATAAATACATATAATATAGCAAATATACATCTTTAAAAACCTGAAATCCATTAGATAACTAAACCGTAAAAATATTCCTCGTATTTTGAGACTAGTAATTCAAAGCCGGAACCAGTTCAAGCCCGAGAACTTTCACATTCATGAAATCAGACTCATTTGAATAAAAAGGCATTATGGAGTTCATTCATCTGTAATTAGTCAACTTATATCTGTCGTCTGCCAATTTAACGACTATCTGCTTATTTTATTGTTAAAAATATGTTTTATGTTAGTCAGCTTTTGAATACTGAAACTCTGGTTATCTTGCGATAGGATTACCTTGTGGTAAGTATTAAAATTGCCGAAAGTGACAACGAATACTTAGCGCATACGGGACGTACCCCTTTTTCAAGTAAAGAAGCCTCTATCTGCATTACTTACTCCCATAGTCACATAAATCACCCTCAATGCATGGGTACAATTTTCCAACTACAACAACTATCTCACGGGAAAATAACTCACTTTTTCAAGAGCAGGAAGCGTGAACGGCTTAAGTTCTATAGCCTCGTTCGCACCTTTGTTTCCTCCCTTTTCTCTCGTATTTAACATTCCTCTAAATTCCTGTGTCCCGTAACGACTTTCTACTGACCCACAAACCAACTTACTTTTGCCTTCAACCAGGTCGCGGACTTCTACGTCTAACAAAAAAAAAAAAAATCCCCATAGTGCGAACCTCTGGATGGGTATTTGCAAAATAAAATCCTCAATCAGGAAGTATGCAAACAAAGCGTTGAGCTGCTACGCGTCCTCTGCATCCTCTCGAGTAATTTACCAATGCAGGTATTCGTATACTATACGAGAATTTTCCTAGCATGTTTTGGTATTTTTTCTGCGACAATAAATTTTTTAAATTCCAAAGATTGTAATGAAACCCTGCTGTGAAGTAACCGCCACGATACGGCCGGCTTAGAACCGTGCAATATGCTCTCTTTGACAGTGTCTTATTTTAATGACTGTGCAAGGACGTAAGTAACTACTGGCAGGACTCTAGCACGAGTGTAGAACATTTTGCCGGCGAATTTTACTGCGTGTTTTGCAGAATAGTCAGGCATGTAATTATTTTGGCGGTTCTAGTATTTTAGCATGCGGTTTGTGGTTTCTTATATTTTTGTTTTTGTGGTTTATCCCTTTAGTGCTATTGCTGTATCCTTGTCCTTTAACTGACTGAATGCGAGAGCTGAGTGGATTAACGGAATTTTCCGGATCATATATTTGTTTTCACGACTTCACGACTAGAGTAGAGAATACCCGTAATCGTGAAAGTTTAAAGTAAAGTGATATAAAGCAATCTGTTGCGAATAGCATTTAAAGTCACTTCTTGTCCTAGTTGAAGGAACTCTTAAATAAGAGCTTTTCACGTGGTGTTAATTCTTTTGGTTGAAGTTATGCTAAATTCCACCAAATCTACCAAATCTACAGTGACAATTATTCCTTATATGGCAGAAAGCCATAGGAATAGGATAGGCAGACAGTCATAGGCAACCCCTTTCAAATGCTTTGATACATTTTCTCACAGATGGAAACGGAAATTGACCTTTTGTTTGTCTAAAAGTCTTTTATTGGGGCCAAAAAACTCACAGTTTGGTCTCTTGGTATAGTCAAAAGCCATCAAGGCCTATAACAGACATGAAAGTTCACATTCAGTTTATTTAGAGCGCTAGTTGATGACGACGATATTTTTCATAGTACCAGTGTGCGTGACCAACGAACTAATTCCGTTAGTTACTAATTACACTTCACAATGAGAGTTTCACAATGAGCATCAAACCAGAGCTGCAGCATCAACGTGTACGTAAAAAAATCATTTGTTAATGCAAAACGAAAGCGAGAAATCTCGACGACTGTTTTGACTGCAAAGTAACAGCATAGAACATATTCGTAAAACTTGTTGCCTTAATGTATGGTTTATCCTTCACAGCTAATAAAACCTAAAAAAAAGCGTCTACTTAACAGCGTGTCAAAAATCACAACAACGTATGTCAAAATAATCGTTGAACTCGGCGAGGGTTAGAATAATGCTATAGCATTGGGAATCGCCATAGTACATTGCCATTGATTGTAATTTATTTGACAACTAGCACTCACTCTCGCGCTGGTTGTGAAACAGCCGTCATTGACTTTTTGCACTCAAAGTGAATTACCACTTGCTTGGAATTATTTTTATTAATTTCTGTTTCACAACCAGTGCGAGAGAGCGAGTGAGAGTCTTGAACGATTTTTCAATCAATGGAAATGTATGGGATGCTTTACGATGCTGTCATCGAAATCTCGTACGTTGGCAAATATCGACGACTATTTTGACATTCGGGACGGTATGGAAACGGAGTTTTCATTGATACTGGTTTGACGCGACTTAAGTGCGCTTTGCGGGGTGTATTTGGAAAGAATGGATGTAAGGACAATTGGTTAGTATAGAAAAAGCAGTTATGCGAGAAAAAATATATCTTCATAAATAAAAAGAGACTAAAAGAGTGGGACAGTTATAAAAAACCTGCAGTGGCTTAGTGTTTGCTAACTTAAGCCGAGACTTTAAAGTCACTTCTTGTCCTAGTTGAAGGAACTCTTAAATAAGAGCTTTTCACGTGGTGTTAATTCTTTTGGTTGAAGTTATGCTAAATTCCACCAAATCTACCAAATCTACAGTGACAATTATTCCTTATATGGCAGAAAGCCATAGGAATAGGATAGGCAGACAGTCATAGGCAACGCCTTACAAATGCTTTGGTACATTTTCTCACATATGAAAACGGAAATTGACCTTATGTTTGTCTATAAGTCTTTTATTGGGGCCAAAAAACTCACAGTTTGGTCTCTTGGTATAGTCAAAAGCCATCAAGGCCTATAACAGACATGAAAGTTCACATTCAGTTTATTTAGAGCGCTAGTTGATGACGACGATATTTTTCATAGTACCAGTGTGCGTGACCAACGAACTAATTCCGTTAGTTACTAATTACACTTCACAATGAGAGTTTCACAATGAGCATCAAACCAGAGCTGCAGCATCAACGTGTACGTAAAAAAATCATTTGTTAATGCAAAACGAAAGCGAGAAATCTCGACGACTGTTTTGACTGCAAAGTAACAGCATAGAACATATTCGTAAAACTTGTTGCCTTAATGTATGGTTTATCCTTCACAGCTAATAAAACCTAAAAAAAAGCGTCTACTTAACAGCGTGTCAAAAATCACAACAACGTATGTCAAAATAATCGTTGAACTCGGCGAGGGTTAGAATAATGCTATAGCATTGGGAATCGCCATAGTACATTGCCATTGATTGTAATTTATTTGACAACTAGCACTCACTCTCGCGCTGGTTGTGAAACAGCCGTCATTGACTTTTTGCACTCAAAGTGAATTACCACTTGCTTGGAATTATTTTTATTAATTTCTGTTTCACAACCAGTGCGAGAGAGCGAGTGAGAGTCTTGAACGATTTTTCAATCAATGGAAATGTATGGGATGCTTTACGATGCTGTCATCGAAATCTCGTACGTTGGCAAATATCGACGACTATTTTGACATTCGGGACGGTATGGAAACGGAGTTTTCATTGATACTGGTTTGACGCGACTTAAGTGCGCTTTGCGGGGTGTATTTGGAAAGAATGGATGTAAGGACAATTGGTTAGTATAGAAAAAGCAGTTATGCGAGAAAAAATATATCTTCATAAATAAAAAGAGACTAAAAGAGTGGGACAGTTATAAAAAACCTGCAGTGGCTTAGTGTTTGCTAACTTAAGCCGAGGCTGAACTTATTATAGTCAGGCCGAGGTGGAGCAAATGCTTCTTTGTGAATCCCGCTTTATGGTCGGGATGCGCGGAGGGTGAGGTTTAAGTGTACGCTGAAACGGAGGGTGAGGTTTAAGTGTACGCGGAAGGTGAGGTTTAAGTGTACGCTGAAACCTCACCCTCCGCGCCACCTTAACCATTAACCTCGCGGAAATGAAATGCTTTTAGGTGCTGCCTAAATCGCGGGGTAAGCAATCAGGCTAGTCGTCTTATACGAACTGGATTTGATTCTAACAGGCAACGTATTTTACTTTTAAGTTTCGTTATTTGTATCAAATACAATTTAATGAGTTAAAATTTCAACAACTAAACTTCACCACTTAGAATTCAACATTTTATTTAAATTAAACCACTTTTTATTTTCGCTTTTAAGTGATCCGTCCAAATATGGAAAAAGGACCTCTTATGGAATCACTACGTTGTCAGTCCGTCCGTCCAATCCGGCAATAACTTCTGAACCGTAAGTCGTAGAAAAACATTATTTGGTGTGCTTTTAAGCTTCGGAAATGGTCAGAGAACCCAACGAAGGCATTTTTTTTTTTGGCTAAACACTAATAATGGTTTAATTAAAGTTAAAGTTTTATGGGAAAATTAATTAAAGGTTTTTCAATATTTTTTTAAGAAGTTTAGCCGGCAGGAACGAAACTAGAAAAACGAAACTTGGATTAAGTCATTACTAGACTTCAACGAGACACTTAAATTTTTGGAAAATATAGAAAAGTTTTTGAGGAATGAAGAGCTGAAAATGGATCACGTTTTTGAAAGTGATCTGCACTGAGCCAATATTCGACAAACGTATAAAGGAACTCAAAGTTAACGAAGTGCTTAAGTCATATTTTTCAGAAAAAGTTTCAGCACTGCCGTTTTGACGTATTTGCGAAAAAAAAAAATCGCGAAAGCGCATGAGAAAAACTCATTCAATAAACACACCCAATCGGAATGACTGTTCGATTGGGTGTATTTTTTGTTGAGGGAGTCGATGATTAATAAGATTGGGACCACATTGTTTGTAAATCGTCACACCTTGATGCCACATCACATTGCACCCCTCCTGGTAGAAGCTTTAAGATTTCACTTTTTTGAAGTAAAGTATAACAAGAGGGAAGGTGCAACATACGCACTGTATGTAAAAACTTTAGTCCCTCTGTGACGGATTGCAAAATACCCTTACCTTACCAACAGAGAAAACTGTCACGCCTTTAGAAAGTGGGCGGGATATAAAAATATAACTGTTTAATAGTACTAAAACTCGGCCTTTTTAACTAAAAAATCACTTTTTTTTCAAAACACGCCTACAAAAGCGGGTGGAGGCATATACTATATATACAAAAAAGTTAAAAAATGCTAATATTTGCAGCTTTTGTTTTTTAATTTTTTGTCAAATTTCATATAGATTTATTGAAAAACAGTCACTTTAAATTAAAATCTCTTGAAAAGTGAGCTTGGTCAATGTTAAGGCCAAACTTTTGCTGCGACCTCAAAGACAATTACAAGGCAATCTCAAATACCAAAAATTATTTTTTTTAAATTAGATATAGTTGCACGTACAGGCCTGTAGTGGGCGTGTCTGTGGGCGGATTCAAATAATTTTCAAACCTGATCTGAAGGCTTAAAATTTAAGGCCTAAAAGTTGTTTACATACGGACGGACGGATGAACTGAATCGATTCTACTGTCGGTCCCATTCATATCTCTTAAAGGTCTTAGGATTCTACGGTGATTATTTCACTGCGTTACAAGCTATACACCAAACTTAATACACTCTGGGATAGGGTATAAAGACTACACAGGCAAGGGGATTGTTGAAAGCGTGCTCTCCGTAAGGTCAAATGCTGCTGGGCTAAACTCACCCATCATTTCTAAAAATGATTTTACCAATCATCCTACCTCACATCAATACTATTTTGAATGCAATTTTGATGTCGGGTGTGTTTCCTAATTTATGAAAATTGGTTAGAAGTGTCCCTACTCCCAAAAACGCAAAGGTGACGAGTTTAGGCCCATCTCAATCTTGTCTTGTTTGTCCAAAGTTGTATGAAAGAATAGTCCAAAAACAAATCAATAGTTACCTGACGTCAAAAAATATGCTTACTCCAAGGCAATCTGGCTTCCGGGAAAAACAAAGTTGTGTTACAGCATTGTTGAGCGCAGGTTACGTTTCTAGTTCTGCTCGACTTTTCCAAAGCTTTCGACACAGTGAATCATGTCAAAACTATACGAAGTACTTATGCAACAATTTAACTTTTCTTCAGACGCTGCCGAGCTGCTTTTCTCCTACCTAACCAATAGGAAATAAGCTGTTCAAGTTGGAGACAAGTTATCCGAGTTTTGACCTAACGTTTCCGGTGTCCCTCAAGGTTCCATTGTTGCCCCCCTACTGTTTTCGATGTACGTTAATGAGCTTCCATCCATAATTGAAAATTGCTCGTCTCACATGTATGCAGATGACGTGCAACTGTACTTCAGGTGCCCTCTTGGGTTCATCGAGCATGGTGCTTCATGTATTAACGAAGAATTGGAGAAAATTGCACATTGGTCTAATCAAAATGGTCCTTTTTTAACCCAAAGAAGTCTTAAAGTCTGATCATTTCAAGAAATTTTGTGGATCTCTCTTATTTCCTTACGATCGTGCTGAGCAATTGAATTTGTCGATACAGCAAAAAGCCTTGGAGTGACTTTCAATCGATACCTGACTTTGGACAACCATATCAATGGACTCGTCGGAAAAGTTTGCGGTGCACTTCGTACACTGCGGGTAACTCAATCGATTACACCTGTAAAAACACGATTTCTACTTGTAAGGACCCTGGTTATACCTATTTTGCTCTACGGGTGTGAAGTTTTTCGCAACTGTAACTATGTTAGCAAGATGAAGTTAATTGTCGCCTTTAACAGCACTGTACGCTATGTTTTTGGCCTGCGTAGATATACGACAGACTGTCTGGGTACTCCGTTCGTTTTCTCGGTATGCCACTCGAAAATTATCTTCAGCTTCGTAGTTTGACTCTACTCTCTGACATATTGCTTACACACCAGCCACAATACTGTTTCGATAGATTCACAATAGCATCTTCGCGCAGGACCCGTCACTTAACTTTTTCCCGTTTCTCATCGCTAACCTCCGAATGCCAATTTTTTGTAAATGCCGTCCGTCTGTGGAACTCACTGCCTCGAAATATAACGGAATCTCAGAACGCAACAAACTTTAAAAAACCCTTGAAGCTACATTTTTTAATTTAATTATTTGAATTTTGATTTTTTTACCCTGCAAGGTCAGGTTTAAGAATAGCCTTGAGGTAAGGTATGCCTGTCGTAAGAGCCGACTGAAATCCACTGGAGGAAGTAATCTTCAGGCATAAGTGATGCTGTCCAGGAATATAAACTCCTTGTGGGGCCACCCTTGGCAGTAAAGTTATACCTGAAAAAGATGAACCCGAAGGTTTAAATAAAATCCAGCAGCGTCTGTTACATATTGTGCGGCTTGTTGGTCAGCGTCTGATCCCAGAGGGACGGCTGAACTTCAAATAACAGAAATCCAGGAGCGTCTGTTTCGGAACGAGCGGCTTCCTGGTCGGCGTCTGTTGTCCGGGTTAGAATCGGCCGAATTTAAACCTGTCAGCTAGGTATCAAATGCACCCCCCCCCCCCCCCCCCCCCCCCCAACCATGAAAAGAAAACGAAAGCAGCCTCGGATATTTGCTGATCCTGGTAATCCAGGGCACCCTTTGGAGCTAGGCCTGAGGGGTGTCAGCATGCGAGCGCTTGGTGGTTGGAAGGTCTCGCTCGGCATCCGACCGGGTTTAACCCGAAGAAGTTACGAGCAGCCCGTCAATGGTGCCGCTATCCATTACGGGGGGCGGAGGAGGACAGCGCCAAGTCAAAATGAGGGCTTAGGTGGAAACTCTACAAATCGACAACGGCACCAACTCAAAATTGGCACGTGGAATGTCTCGTCACTAACGAGGAAGGAACTTCAACTGGTTGAGGAGGCCAAAAAGTATCAGCTCGATGCAACTGGCATCTCCTCAACTAAGTGGAAGGGTTCTGGAACCAAAGACTTCGATGATGGGTGGAAGCTCTTCTGGTCTGGCGTCCCAAATCACATGACTGCACAGGCGGGTGTGGGGATACTCACAAGCCCCCGGTTGTCAGAAAATGTGTTCGATGTCATTCCGTTAGGGGGAAGGATTTTGATCTTGAAGCTTAAGCTTGAACGATCGACTCTGGCTCTGGTTCAGGTTTATGCACCAAATCGAGAGTCAGAGTATGAGTCCTTCTTGAACGAAGTTGATGCTGCCCTGGACAGAGTGGCAGAAATGGACTTCTTTCTCCTGATGGGTGACTTCAATGCACATGTGGGTACGGACGACAGTACTTGGAGGAGTGTGATTGGGAGGCACGGTGACCCGGATCAAAACAGGAACGGAGGGAAGTTGTTGGACTTTTGCTGTGCATATGGCTTGTCCATCATGAACACCTTTTTCCCACACAGAGACATTCACAAATACACATGGTACAAGCACAGTTTAAATCAGAAGTCACTGATTGATTTCTTTGTTGTACCATCGTGTGTTCAAAGAATGATTTGTGATGTTCGAGTTTTCAGGGGAGCTGAGTTGTCAACTGATCACCACTGAGTGTTGTGTAAATTGTTTTTCAGTGACAGTATTCCTTTGCCACCCAGGCGAAAACCAAGACTGGTGACCCGCATACGGTGGGAAAGGTTGCAGGATGCTGACTCTGATTTCAGAGAGCGTTTTGCACAGCATGTTTCGGAGAAGTTTGAACAAATTCCAACTGACCTTTTGAATGTAGAGGAGGAATGGCAGCTGTTTTTATCGGCAGTCATTGCCTCTGCAAAAAATGTTTGTGGAGTGAAGCGGCTTGGGGTAGCGGCTGGTGGTGAGAAAAGAACTGCTTGGTTTAAAATGCCTGGAGTTCAAGAAGCCATCAGAGAGAAGAAGAGAGCCTTCATTGCGTGGATCCAATGTAGAAACTCAACTTCTCGAGCCCGGTACAATGAGGCGCGAAGGACTTCCAATCTGGCAGTCAGAACAGCCAAGGAACAGTCATGGAAAAAGTTCGGCGGGAAGTTGGAGCACGATTACAGATCTGCAAACAAGATATTTTGGCAGACCATTCGCCGGCTCAGAGGAAGGAAGTTAAATATCATCCAAGGGATGGAGAGAGCACTTTTCGGAGTTGCTCAACCCCCAACAGGGCACTGAAGATGGCATTCCCACTGCTGACGAGATAAGGGCGGAGAATAGTCCCACAGTAGACGAAGTCACTGAAACGATTAAATCGCTAAAAGTTGGCAAGTCTGCTGGAGTTGATGAAATCCGGCCAGAAATGCTCAAGGCAATGGGTGAAGAGGGTGTTAAATGGCTAACACGTGTCATTAAGGTGGCCTGGGATAGCGGGAAGGCACCTAGCGATTTTCAAACGGGAGTTATAGTGCCCATTTTCAAAAAAGGGAACAGGAGAGATTGCGCCAACTATAGGGGCATATCACTCTTGAGTCCGGGAAAAGTATTCGCGAAAGTGTTGGAAACGCGTTCCAGAGCTGTAATAGAGCCTTTGTTACGGGAAGAACAGTGCGGCTTTCGGCCTGGCAGAGGCACAACCGACCAGCTTTTTACTCTGAAGGTTATTCTTGAGAAGGCCTGGGAATATGCCAAACCGGTCTATGCGTGTTTTGTAGATCTGGAAAAGGCGTATGACCGAGTCCCTCGGAATACACTGTGGAGAGTTTTGCAGGACTATGCGTTGAGTGGGCATCTTCTGAGAGTCATTCAGATAAATGGCGTCAAATCCCGTCCTTTTGATGTGCGCGTTGGACTTCGCCAGGGCTGTGTTCTGTCGGCGCTCCTTTTCATAGCATGTATGGACTGGATGGTGAAGCGCAGTCTTGGCGAGCAATGTTTCGGATCGGCTGGCATCAGGATGAGCCATCTGCTTTTCGCAGATGATTTGGCCTCCCTTGCATAATCCAAAGAGGAACTTCAACGAGCACTGGATAGGTTTGCAGCTGTCTGTGGTGATGCTGGGATAAAAGTAAACGTGAACAAATCGGAAGTGATGGTTGTTTCCCGCACTCCTGTGCAGTGTACCCTGCACATAAATGGAGTTCCATTAAAACAGGTGGAGAAGTTTAAGTATCTCGGGGTCTTTTTCACGAAAGATGGGAGGAGTGATACTGAGTTGTCTTGTAGAACTGGCCAAGCTGGAGCAATAGTAAAGGAACTGCGCCGGCCGGTCATCAGGAAAGATGAGCTTGAAGTGAAAGCAAAGATCTCAGTTTTTAATTCAGTGCTCGTTCCGACCCTCATCTATGGTCATGAAATTTGGGTAATGACCGAAAGAATTAGATCGCGGGTACAAGCTGCCGAAATTAGATTCCTGAGGTGCGTTGCTGGTTTTACTCTAAGGGATAGAGTGAGAAACGTAAGTATTCGTGGGAATCTTAATGTTGAGCAGCTACTTCCCCGAGTGGAGCGATCGATTCTTCGATGGTTTGGACACGTTGTTCGCATGCCCCCTGACAGACTTCCTAGACAGATCATGCTAGCCGAGATGCGAGCGCGTCGCCCCCCTGGTAGGCCAAGAAACAGGTGGTGGGATCAGGTAAAGAACCTCTCTGAGTCCCGCCTGGGGATTGCGCCGGAGTCTCTTGAGTTGGTGGCGGAGGATCGAGAAAGATGGAAGGACCATTTAGCCACCCTCGCTCCGCGACCCTTTTAAAGGATAGGCGATTTCGATTTTTGTTTTGTTTAACTAATCTTTTTTTTAGTTAATTTTGCTCAAATATATATATTTACGTACATGTAAAATATTTTTTAGGTTTATATTTGCTAATTTTCTTTATGATTGTTATTATTTCTTTTGTTTTTATTTTATCCTGATCTTTATTGTAAAATTAAATTATTGTTCGAGTGCATCAGGTGACTTGACTCTTGCTGGGTTATTAAGAATTAACGAATTAAAAATAAATGAAATAATTAAGACTCAATTCCGGGTTCTCTGATGGGTCTAAGACTCGAATATGACCACGCCCACATAGGGTGTTTTTTTGCTATTTTGGAAATCCCAATCTCAATACATTTAAGCAAGAAAATTGCGTATTAAATTTAAGCACCCTACGACAATTTTGATTTTTCATGCTAATAAGTAAAGTGGGCGTGTCAGTGGGCGAATTTCAAAAAGTTTTACACTTGTAGTTTTTCCGGACCTTGAAAGTTCATGTTTAAAGTTCCTAGCTCAAAATTTAAGGCCTAAAAACTACCGACAGACGGACGAACAGACGCGGACATGGACACGGCATGTCCCCTGAAGGCCTTGGTGGTTATTTCTCTATGCTACAAGCTATGAATCAAACTTAATATACCTCCTATTCTAAGGGAAGGGGTATTCAAACTGAAGATTTGCTTTCTACTCTGGCAACATCTCCAATCTATTGTATGTACATGTATGAAATTAGCGAGTATCGAAAACATAAAAACTATTTAATACTTATATCAAGGCAAGTACGGCAATTTAGACCTGTTCAGCGAGACAGACAACATTGCTTATGATTGCCTCATACAAGATAATGTACACTAATCCTAATTTTATGATTTACAAAAATTCTACAAAAATTTACCAGTCTCGTTTATTAATTGTACAAGCATTGTCTGAATTATAAAACATTTTACTGCTGTCTACGGCGAGCTTACTGCCCGTTTTTCAAGTAACCTTTGTGAGCAGATAATGTTCGAGAGCATCAGGTGACTTGACTCTTGCTGGGTCACCAAGGTCACACATTCGTTTATATAAATAAGGTGACACCAATTCGCAAAGTATTTCATTAATCTCTCTGCTCTTAGGCAGATGTCCGAGTAAAGTTGTTAAAAATTTACTTTTGAAAGATGCCATACGTTATACTTTTTATTGTGTTTTGCTTAATTTTTATCGCTCTGGCGTCCGTTGCGATTCCGAACGAGGAGAAGTTATCACGAATTTGCGAATTATTGGACACTTGCACTGCCTACGAAGATGAAAACTGATCAGAGCTCTGATCTTGAGGTAATATTCAAAACTATCTGCCTATGATAAGAAAACTTTGTACATTTTCCTATTTCATCTCATAGCTTTTCAGCAGTCAAAGGATATGAGACAACATCAGTCTTGTAGTGGATATCATAAAACCAGCAGATCCTGTCCTGCATATAATCACGGTTGTGGATGTGAATGGGTGATAGCCTGACGATAGGCTACTGGAATTGATTATTTAAGGTGCTGTCACTTATCGTGATCGCTTATAAACATCCATCTGGAAGGCTGTACTTTTGACGCCTTTTATATGCAAGGCTTGGTATGCTGTTACCGAATGTCGCCCGGATGAATTCAACCTCGTCAAAAGAATAAAGACTTAAATGCGACCAAACTGTCTGACTTCCACTGTAATCTACGAATGAAAAAACACGTTAAGTTGTGGCTTTGATATTAAGAAATGTACCAGATTTTAATCTTGAAGTACATCACTGCTCAAGACTTTCTCATAAATTTCGTATTCTAAATCCTGATGCAGTTAACAAAAAAATGTTTTTTTTTTTCTTAAGAATTTCAAGGGGACACAGCTATAGTATACCTGTATAGTAAGCACTTATGGATACATAATGCAAGCACTAAAAGGCATTTACATTTAGATTAAAATTCAAATGCTTCTCATTTCTTCATCTGCAAAACGCACACTATTTCTGAACAAGAACTTTCTCCACGACTTATGCGGTTATGCTGTGTGTACCATACTTGAATACCTTGGCTCTCTCGTAGGTATAGAGTTTCAACATGTTCGCTTGTATATATAAATCTACCACTGACTCTAAATATTCAATAGACGAATAGGAATGTAGATTGTGCCTTGCAATTGCAAAACGCATTTTGAGAAAACTCGTTTCCCATTAATATCAAATTTTAAAAAAAGTCTTCAATTCACAGAAACACTCTCTTGTGCAGAGTTGGCAGTTAGACTTTCGTAGAACATGTATGCCGAATCTTAAAGTCATTTAACACTATTTGCGTGTAAGTAAAGAGGACCTTTTATAAATGGTAATGATGGGTGCACTGTGTAAGCAATAGATATATGATATTTCGCAAGTTCTAAGTACTTACACTTGAGAAGATACTAAATACAAAACATAAAAAAACATTTAATATAATGGATTTAAGGTGAGATTGAGTTAGTTGTGCAGTTTTTGGTGTAACGCCTCTGAAAGCAATTCAACACTTTAAACGTGTAACATTCACACAACGACAACGAACCCTCAAACGTGTAAGCTATTGGGTTGGGCTCCATATACCGTAACTTTAGTCCGTCTACGAAATCTTGCACACCTTAATCCCCAATAAAACATCGTTTCAGTGTTCGATTCTGGTTTAGAACTCAAATTAAAGCTTGTTTCTAGACTGCTTTAAATAAAAAGCTAAAATGTGTGTACTTCTTGATTCTCATATTTCCATATTCCTATTTTATGCGTATGTAAATGCGGGGTTGACTTTTTCTCCACGGGTAAGCCAGCATATTGGCCAACCGATAGGAATAAAAAGCCTGACCTTGTCGACTTTTTCATCGCTAAAGGGTACCCCAAATACCTTATGCGAATCGAAGACTGTTATGATCTTTGCTCAGACCACTCAGGAGTAATCTTGAAGATGGGTGGAAAACTGGCGAAAATAGAAAGTGCTCCTAGATTAGCTAGCAAAAACTTGAACTGGGACGCCTTCAGAAAGGACTGTAAGGAGGGTGTTGGCTTGAATGTGCCATTGAAAACTCCCTTCGAGCTAGAAACCGCAGTTGACCAATTCATTCAAGCAATTCAGAGCGGTGCTTGGAACAACACTTCTTCCCAAAAGAACGCAGTTAGCGCCAACGGGCATGTACGTAAAACATATCCGAAATCGAAATCGAAGAATTGATTCGTGAAAAGAGAAGAGCGCGTAGGAGATGGCAATTCACGAGGGCTCCCCCAGACAAAACCCTTTTGAACCACCTCTCTAACAAACTGAAAGGAATGTTGCAAGCTTTTAATAATCGTGAGACCACTGAATACCTTGAAGGCTTGTCGTCGGACAGGTGCTCAAACTACTCGCTGTGGGAACCAGTTAAGTCCATCAAGAAATCTATAATGCACTCGGCACCAATAAATATAAGCTAACGGCGAATGGGCAAAAGAAGACAAAGAGAAAGCGAATTTGTTTGCTGAACATTTAGAAGAAATGTCAAGCCTTTCGACGGTCCGCCGTTGGCAGACGTTCAAAACAACAACGCGGAACCTGATAGCTATAGAATGAAAAAAGTTTCGTTAATTGAACTCCGGCAGACAATAAGCAAACTTAAAAATAGTAAGGCCCCGGGTTACGACCTGATCACTGGCGAAATATTGAAAGAACTACCAAAAAAGGCACTAGTCAAGCTACTTTATATGATAAACGCTTCTCTTAAACTTCTATACGTTCCAAGATAATGGAAAGTTGCTGAAGTCACTATGGTTCCAAAACCGGGAAAATGCGCAAATGATAAAAGATCTTATAGGCCCATATCGCTTCTGCCGATAATATCGAAAGTATTCGAGAAACTTCTGCTGAAGCGATTACAACCAATAATTGCAGAAAGACGCTTGATCCCGGATCATCAATTCGGTTTCAGACCTAACCATTCCACAATAGATCAAGTCTACAGAACAACGCATGAAATTGAACAATCCTTAGAAGGGAAAAAATATGTTCAAGTGCTTTCCTCGACGTATCGCAAGCCTTCGACAAGGTATGGCACGAAGGCTTGAAATATAAGCTACGGCAAAACTTGCCGGAAGACATGTTTAGAATATTGAAAAACTATCTTGAAAGCAGACTCTTTCGTGTTGGGTGTAGCAGTAAATACTCGAGTTTCAAGCAAATTCGAGCTGGCGTACCCCAGGGAAGCGTCCTCGGTCCAACCCTGTTCCTGCTCTACACAAGAGACATACCTCTAGATGACGAGACAGTCGTGGCCACGTTTGCGGCCACGTTAACCTAGTTGTAGTCAAGAAAAATTATGAGAGAGCGAAAATTTACTACTATGAAGTGCGTTCTGGCAGTTTCATAATGTCTCTCATAAATGGGTGGTTTTTTAGCACGTGGAAATCGGGCATAACCAATATCGGCTACTTCGGTATTATATACCTACTATAGTGGGCGTATTGGTATCTTTGAAAGATTTTGGAGTTTTAGCCTCCGTCCACCCTAGTATCAAAAAAAAAAAATGCGTATGTAAATGCGATGCTTAAGATTAGTAAGAAGGTCATGCAAAATACGGTGGAGAGAGAGCCAACTTCTCTTAAAAAAGTTTATTGAAGCTGCACTAAGAAAATAGGCACAAGGAATTGAGGGCTTAAGGGCACCCCAAAAAATGAGCAAAATGTCAATTTGGAATAAGATTCTTCTAACGCTACATCTGGAATACTCCCACTACTCCCACTCCACTCTCGATCTAACCGACTAAACTTTGGCATGTTTATACCCGACCCAGGATATATTAATTTTAGGGAATAGTTTGTAACTCAGTAAAATAATCACCGTAGACCCCTTAGACCTTTTAGAGATATGACCGAGACCGACAGGTGAATCGATTAAGCTATGTCCTTCCGTTTGTCAGTCTGTTCGTCTGTCCATATGTGTGAAGCTTTAAGGTCTTTAAAATTGAGCTAGGACGCTCAAACTTGGAGTGTATCTAGGTTCTTATTTTCTACAGACAAAATGTGAAAATTGGTTAAATCCGCCGACGGCCACGCCCACTTCTGGCTTCAATGTAAGACAACCTCTATTTCGAATTTTCTTTTAAAATGCCTTTTGGTCAAGTTAGACAAGGCGTAGGAACTGAAATTTTGGTATAGAGTAATAATGGCCGATGGCCCAAAACCTATATAAGAAGGCACAAATTGGACCGCCCACAATGTCGACCATGCCCGCTTTTAGCAAGTTGATCTTTAAAAACCCGATTTCTCGGAAAGTGCACTCCAAATCGAAAAAAATTGTATAAAAAATATTAAAGATATTCCTATTTCCTAATTTTGGTCCATACAAAATTTTGAGCTCCACCCACTTTTAGGGGGCGTTATTACGAAAAACGGTTTTTTTCTGAAATCATTTTCGGTTTTAACGCATTTTGTCATGATTCTAACGAAATTACAATTTATTGATTTTAATTTTTAGCCCAGACCCACTTTTGGGGGCGTGGCCAATAATATATGAATTTTGGACAAAAAAATAAGATTTGGTTTTACACGGTATATAGGGTCGGGTATTTAGAAGTTTGTCCACACACGAACTCTTGCACTTATAAATAAATAAACAAATAGAGTGGCGCAACAGCTCGAGGTGAACCAGGGCCAACTTCTTAACCATGTATGCTGTGTGTGCTATACTTTTTTTCACATACTCTTGCACTTACTCACTTGTTTAATGTAAGATATTTTTGGCGGAAGCGTAAACAACCATTCCGCGTAGATGGTTGTACTAAGCTCCAATTTTTCGGTTCCAGTTTTAGATTTAAGCTAAGGTTAAGCGCAGCAATGAGTTTTTCAGTCAATGACGAAATCACGTGTGAGCTTGGGCGTCTATCGAAGACTAGTTTCAGCTTCATGAACTATTTTCAATTTAAAATAACAGCTGCCTTGCATTTATTTCTGAGACAAATTATGGTTGCTGGAGAGCAACGGATTTCGAGAGCCGTAGATTTCTTTAGCTATGGATTTAGCTTTGGTGGAGTTAACACTGAACTGGAAAACCTCTCGCTGAAGTAACTTTATAGTAACACGAAACCAGGCGTGGAATAGGCTAAGGTTATCTTTGATAAGTGATGTCACAAATTACAAAAATTCGCCTAAGTAAACTGTGATCATAACAATTTGCTTGTGACAGCTCCCTATCAATCACCGTCAAAATCAGCTGGTCACCAGTTTTCAAACTTTCTGGTGAGTTGGTGTTTTTGCCTACTCTTAGGCTGAATTTCTGCAATTCCACTTGGACTTACGGCAAAATTTTTCCCATTCCAATTTCTTAAAGGAAAAATTGTGGACTGTTCGAGCTCTGGCCGATGGCAATCTTAACCTTTTTACCGAAGGTTCTCGAAAAATAATATGCAAAAATGCAAATGCAAATGCAAAAATATTTATCGAATGAAAATCTTCTGATAATACATGACAATCGGGCTTTCGATCCAAACGCACCTGCAAGTCAGCTCTTTTAAGAAGATGCTCTCGATTTTCCCCCACTTTAACAAAATTGTTGTCAACATATTTTTGTTAAACAGGCTCCAATCTGTCGTCGTTAATGGGCTTGCTTTCAGTTTCCACAAGGATCCATACTTGGACCTTTGTCTGTTCACCATGTGCGTTAATGAACTTCCTCACGTACCACAGAGTTGCAAAATACACGCATGTACGTCGATTATATTTAGCTGTATTTAAAGCCTTCAGCCCAATGAATCCGTTGCGTCCGTCACGTTGAAGTACACAAATGACAACTGAGTTAAATATACTCGTGCCACGCCCACTTTTGTGGCATTAAAAAAAGAGAGTTTTAGGCCGAAATGTATGCAACCACCTAGTATAAAGCATTTAACACTTATATTTTTCTATCTCGCCCACTTTTTGGAGGCGTGGCATTTTTTTTTGGTATGTTCGGGTATTTTGCAATCCGTCGAAGATGAAGACTGAAGCTTTTGCATTCGCACTGTTGCACTTTCCCACTTGTTACTGCTGTGAAGTTTTTTTGCCGTACCGAACACTAAAGTTTCTACCTTCGAAAACTAAATCTTGCGTTCAATAATACAGCACGGTTTATTTTCGACCTTTAGACAACGTCATGGTTGAAATGTACATGGATCCATGTATCTGCGTACTCCGAAAAAATTCTTCAATGTTTATTCTAGAATTTTTTATGTTCATTCTAGAATATTTTAGTCATACATGAATGATGTTATCACTGAACGAGAACCAGATTACTTATTTTAGACCTACCTTTTGACGATAGCGGAAGACGACTAGCAATAAATCCCAAGGTGGTTCCATCAGTCAAATATAGGATTAATTTGACATGAGCGCTCTTTTTCTGTTATTTTGACTCTCAAAAGAGAGTGGCGATGTCACATTTTGGGAGCAAAAAAAGATTTCCGTTGTAAGCATCCCAATAGAAATCTCAATTCTGATAGATCTGTCATACGTAAACAGTTTCAGTATCATTTTTCGCTTCTCAAACTGTTAAAAAGTGTTTAAAATGATTCGTGAAAAGGCCGAATGAGATTTATGAGGGGATTTATTTTAAATCGCTTGCCGAGAGGATTTAAATTTGTATGGTGAATCGCGTAATTTGTAGAGGATTCAATAGAGGCTTATATTAATTGCGGATTAGTGCCTAGTGGAAACATGGTATTACGCACGAGCAAAAAATTCCATAACAAATGTCATATATAGTTAGTGCACAATTAAGAGTTGACACATCGTTAAATGTCACTTCCGATTGGTGTTGATTTAATTGGCTTTGGCTTGGCAGCATCTGGCTGTAATTTATATCTGAAATCTTTTCTAAATCTGTCTCAATTCACCTTTTCAGATTTCACCTGAGAATCTTTCATGACCAGGATTCCTTCCGTCACTATTTAAAATAATGAAATAATTTCATAAATAATGAAATATTTTCGTTCGTTACTTTCCTTACCCCATGTCAATGCACATGGATATATGCACTTCTTAACGCAGCTCTGTGTATGTAGTTGTTCATAAATATTTAATTTCAATTTCTGGTTTTGACTTTAATCAAAAGTCCACGTTTGCATAATAAATATTCGCACTCAAACTGTCTGGACTCGAAAGAGCTCTTTCTGTATGTAATTTGTACAATTGGCCAAAACATCGCACGCCTCCTCAACCGACAATACCATATCGTTGAGTATGAGGCACTCCTTCACTAAGATTCAAACTTCAGAAATAAGCTAGCAGTATAGGTACGTATAATAGGGTACCTACCTACACCTACATACATGGGGTTGTAATTTAACTTTTGTTTGCTAAAAAAAAAAACATTAATTTGTAAGGCTTTGCTTCTTTTGCAAAAATACTAAATCTACTCTAGAGGAAAATCTTAGTTCATAGTTTCGTGCACACTTGAAAGCATCAGGATGTTAAGGACAACGTAAAATGCAGTATTCTACCTACCTGATACCTATACGTACGTACCTACACTTGGAGCAGTAGTTTCTATGTCATGGAATGTGCACACTCCGATGATTTGACTGCTTTTCATTTGGCAGAGTCTGCTTTTAATTTTGAAGGATTAAGACATGAGTTTTCGTTTAATTTTTCCTTTTTCATCTTATATTGAAACAGATAACTTTTGTGGGTCACGTGTTTAGAAGCTAGTATAGACGCTGGGAAAAAATTGTGTTCTTTGCGTTATTCGCTCAAAAGAAATTGTGCAGAAATCGTTAATCCATATGGTTTTATTGCTAGATCTTCTTTATGACCGCTCCGCAAAGGCTGATATCGTTGCTCTCTTTAAGGTTTCGGTGACCGATAAACATCTGAAACCAGATAAATGAAGATCAACATTATACAAGACACAATTCGTCAATTTACCTTCATCCCAGCCTCACCACAATTTTTTGACTGTTATCTTCTATTTCAGTAAATAATTTTATCAATTTCGATTTGTTTTACTTTTTTTCTAGACGCAACCGAGTCGATGCCCCTTACGCAAGCAACTCATGGCCGTTTCACATTTAGTGCGAGAGCGTAAGACCCGAGCGACAGAGACAACGAGAGATCAGAGAAAACGTTTGTTCAAACACAATGAAAGCGCGACGCCTGTTTTGAGCACAGTTTGACAAAACTAAACAAATTTCTAAAATTTGTCGACATTATTGCAAATGTATGGTTTATACTCGTATTTCACAACAAGTATTATGACGTATTCTTCTCAACACCGAATCGTGAAACTAGTGTGGAATACAGAAAAAAATTGTTCTTTTCTCGTACACCTGAAAGGAATCATGCTCAGGTAAGGTTCTTTTGAACTCCGAATCAGTTCGGTGTCGACACCGAACTCGAATTTTCGCCACCGTCGTATTTGTGCCTGTTTTCATTTGGTTGATCATAACCTAACCCAAATTTTATTTCTCAAAATAAAACGGAGGCCACCACACTGGCGCTTCTCCTCACCATAGTAATTCTGACACATCAGGTTAGGATCAACCAAATGAAAACAGGCACTTTGACGGTGGAGGCTGGGTGTAGCTTTGATTGTGTATTTGAAGTGACATTTCGACTCAATTTTCATTCGTTATTTTTTACAATGCGACTGAAATTGTATGAAATCGATAAAAAGTTTCTAAATATCACAAATTCAAAGCAATCAAAATTATTTTAAGTAAAGAGTAAAAAAAAAACCGACGCCAACAAAATCACGCTGCGAAATGAAAATAAGGTAAACAAAATGAAGTCAAAGCCATTTGACACTAAGCGTGATGACTGCACCGGTGCAGAAAGTATTTGTCGTTCTGTACACAATGAAACTGAGTGTACACCAAGCCAAAATTTTCAGTTCGGTGTTCAAAAGAATACGCCATTATTTTGGGAAAAAAAGCGTCCATTCAACATCGCGTCATAACTCACAAAAGCGATTGACAGAATAATCGTCGACCTCGGCGAGGGCCTTTCAATTTTTCGAAAAGGTTGGCGTGCAACACAGCGATAACTCCGGTATTGCGAACCACCCCATCAGGGATGAAAATGCTGGACTCTTAGAAAGTGGCAAACTGTTCAAAATGCGAAGTAGATTGGCGAAAAATGTAGCAAATATGTGGATGTTGACATAAAACTCACTTTTTAACATAATATGAAATAAAAACTTGTTCTTTTACAGCTTATTTTTTGAACCCAGTCCCAAACTCTTTTATCAGTAACAAAAAGAATACTGTTGGCAACTGTGTGCATCCAGATTACGTCTTTTCTTGCGCTGCGCTACTAAACCAGACTATCTAGATAGCATGTATTCCTCATTACCGATTGCTACATTCAGGAACTTTTGTTAAGTTTTGCATTCGGTTGCTTGACAACAGCAAAATTTGAACAGTTTAATGGAATATCCTTAAAAATAAGCTAAGTTTTGCTTGTTTGATTTGCGAATTAGATTGGTTTTACTACGTACTAGATACAAAATATGAAAAAGTGAAGTAGATCTACTACATATGAAGTAAATTGTCATCTCTGCACCCCATCCATTGCCATTGATTAAAACTCATATGACAGCTCGCCCGAGACCCTCGCTCGCTCTCTCGCTCTTTATGTGAAACAGCCATTAAACTGAATCGCCGACAAAGCTTTTTTTTTGCAGCTTCTGATAACCGTTTCACATTAGGCGACTCAATTTATGCGGCGAACTAGAGTGGAGCGTCAACATGGGAATAGAAACATAATTGAAACATAATGAAAGACAGGTCAAGAAAGATTTGTAAAATGTGTGGGTTGTGTTATACAAAGATGTATTTCTTATACCCTCTATAGCAAGTGTTAGCTTCAAAAATAATGTCTATTTAACAGCTCCATACATTGACATTAATTTAAATTCATTTGACAACTTGGCCGAGACTATTGCTTTTCTTCTCGCATCTATTGTGAAATGAGCATAAATCACAGCTTAAAGTTCCTTATTCAGCTACGCAACTGAAACACCTTCGAAAGGACAAAAGCCTCCAACTCAATGAATCCGTTGCATCCGTCACGTTGAAGTACACAACTGACAACTAAGTTTAATACACACGTTCTTATGGGAAGCGGCCCATAGGCGAACTTCGTGACGTACGTCGCTTCCCATAAGAACGTGTATATTTCACTGAGCTGTCAGTTGTGTACTTCGACGTAACGGACTTCATTGGGCTGAAGGCATAACCTCTGAAGCAGAAAATCAAAAAACCTTGCCGCCATTTTATGGTTGAGGAATCGTTATTCTCGAAATGGTTTCTTATGTTTTTACAGCATTTCGGTTATCTGCTGTCAATGAACAAAGGAAATCAAAATTGTTTTAGCATGGCTCTTAACAGCAACTAAAAATTGTTACTCTCGGAACTTCGCAAGAATAAAACTGATATTATTCGGGAATTAGCAAATATTGAAGAAAAATATTTACAGTTCTCTTAAGAAGATAATCTTAAACTTAACAATAAATCCTTAACTTTAACGATGACTCCTTTTTTAATTTCAAACTTCTCTAATCATAATCTAATCGATATCCGACGGCATTGTTTGCACTCTGGCTACAAACTTAATCCTTGGAATCCTTAAACAATCAAACAATTACGTATTCAAATAGATGTAGGTACGACGACTCCCCGATTTAAGGAGGCAGGAGGTTGGTGCTTTCAAACATTCAAGTACATCTACCTGCACTTAGTTATAGAAAACCATAATTGGCAATGAATTGAACTCCGCGCTCTTCTCCTTTTCCCGTCTGCATCCAGTTTAATCCTAAATGATAAAGTTTAGAAGTCCATGCTGCTCTTCGTCTTCGACTTGCTTGCTCGAGCATCTTTCAAGTGCGGAGTCCTGCATTTGATAGGAGCATTTATGATTTCGGAAAATAATAATCGAAGTTTCTCGAGAGAAACTAAAGGAGCATTGAAATCGTGAATCATTCATGGTTCAGTTTTCTGTGGCATCGAGATTGGTCCACTCAGTTAAAGCATGCATAACCCTAATGAACATTGCTTTAAACTCAGTTTTTGGTTAAAAATGAAAAAGTAACTTTGATGAATGATATTGAATAAATTTATGAGATGTCATGGTTTGAAAGTTGACATTGATATGATAAGAGGTACTCATGACCAATTTACTTGATCATCAAAATGTAATTCCAAATAGGCGTAGAATTTTATATTGAAAGACATTTTCTTATTCGATTACCTTGTTGCTAGCCTTGAAAAACTCACAAGCTAATCGAAAACACCTCAAATTTCAACTCAAATATTAGTCTGTTAGCACCCTAAGGCATTCAAAAGACCGCATCATTTAAATCATCGAGTGCAGCAAAAGGAATACCGCACAAGTGACACTTTTTTCGGAAATGCAGGATTTAATGACGTGACGTGCTGTCAAATCGCACATTTTAAAAAAAATTTGTAGCTTTGCTGGGAAATCTATTTTTTAGTGTCTAAAATCAATTTGAAATATGACACAACAAGTAGCCAAAACTTTTTAGGAAACATATCACATTTTTATTTTCCCGCCAAAATTTGATGTCCTTTAAAGTAATTGGAACTCACATCTCAAAAGAGGCCTGGGATGACCTCTTAGAACGATGCATGCTGTGAGTGTTTCCTGGTGTTCTTACACACAAGGAGGGAACCTACAATTTTTAGGCGGTTCCGAGGGCCAAACTGAGAGGTCTCTTAATACAAATAATACTCTCGGAGAATTTGTCAGAGCCTCGCGAAGGTGGGACCTTGAAAAACTTTTGTTGCCCCGGTCAGGACTCAAAATCGGGATCTCGTGCAGTAAGGCTAGGGACACACAGCGACAAAAAAAAAAAAGCGCGACAAAAAACAGCGCGATTTTCTGCAGCAAGCATGTTCAACCGACGAATAATAATTTTCCGTGCGGCTCCTGTCAGTTTTGATGAAAATTTAATTTTCATAGTTGAAAAAGGAGTTTGAAAGCTTTTTGTGAAGAAAACAATAGTTTTCTGTGCGGTTCTTTCTTAAAAATAAATTTTTTGTCGTGCGGTTTGAAAGTGTCGCAAAGCGGAAAATTGTCGCAAATCGAGTCTCGCGACTAATTGCCGCAGCCGCAGTCGTGTGTTTTCTACAATATAAACGCTTAAGCTTCTAGCTGGACTGCAATTAGTCGCGCGTTTTTCTATCGCCGTGTGTATCTGGCCTAAGTTGCAAGTAAATTATAATATTGACGACAATTAAGTCAAACAGGCTCCCTCCAATTGGAGTTGAAATGCAGGGATGCCTTTACGGCCACGGACATAATGTCCATGGGCGTTATGTGTATTTGAAACAGACATAATGTCAAGTCAATGGACATTATGTCAATGTCGAAATTCAAGTTGACATAACACCCACGGACACTATTACCATTTCACTTGGACATTACGTCTTATTTTAATAATCGACACAAATTGGCTGTTAAATGTGTTGCATGTGCTTACCCTCAAACTATGTTTTTTAATGGGCATTATGTCTGTTTAAAAATAGACATTATGACAATTTGCATTTGGACGTTAAATCTGCCCAGTTGAAATACTAGCGGACGAAAGGTCGGAGTAAAAAGCCGCGTTTGGTTTACCGGAAGGGTATGATCACTATCATTGTACTCAATAGGGTGCGTCTACCGCACATAAAAATGAGATTAACGTTGGAAGGTTGAAAGTTAATCCCAAAGTGTTTCCACCAGAAACAAGGAGTTTAATTTGACGGATTCCTTCATATTTGACATTTCTCAACTGTGGTGTGAAATGACAATGTCTGATCGTCACAATCTCTGCGCATCTCCTTCAAAACGTGAGTCTTTTTTGGCATCCGATCAACTTAGATTTAGAAATAATTTAGTTCATGTTTCATTGCCACCGATTTTAATATCCGACCCAGGGTATATTAATTTTAATACATAGTTTGTAACACAGTGAAATAATCATCGTAGATCGCTTAAACCTTTTAGAGACATGATTAGGACTGACAGGTGAATCGATTAAGCCATGTCTGTGCATCCGTCTGTATGTGTGAAAGTTTTAGGTCTTCGAAATCAAGCTAGAAAATTGGTACACGACTTTATTCTTCTGTTGCACAGACAATGTGTGGAAATTGGCTCAATTTGTCAACGGCCACGCCCATTAAACTGGTTTCAATGTGAGACAACCTCTATTTGACATTTTCTTTCAAAGGCGTATAGGAACTCAAATTTTGGTACTGAGCGGTATCGGCCCAAGACCTTCAACAAGGCAAATTGGACCGCTCACAATATAGATTATGCCCACTTTTAGCAGGTTAAATTCTTAAAAACCCGGAAACTCTTGGAAAATTCACTCCAAATCGGTAAAAAAATTTATGACAAATATTATAGATATTACTATTTGCTAAGTTTGCTCCACACAAAGTTTTGAACTCCGACCACTTTTAAGGCGCGTTTTTGGGAAAAATGTTTTTTTTTTTTTTTTCTTAAATAATTTTCGCTTTTATCGTATTTTTTCATGATTCCAATGAAATTGACGAAATGCCCACTTTTGGGGGCGTGGCATATACAAATATGAATTCGGGCCAAAGTTTTAAGATTTGGTGTAACACGGTATAGCTACAGGGCTATATATAGAAGTTTGTGTTAGGCGAACTCTTGCACTTACTCACTTGTTTTAATCTACGAAACGGAATTCAGAAAACCAAAACGTCATTTGATGGGATTTTGGTACACAAATTCAATAATAGACCAACATCAATCATCCACCATTTTGTTGCAGTGGGCACTCCTCAGTGCATTTAACCTTTTAACAGGTCCAACTACATCCACATCAACAACAACATTACCCGTTCTGTGCATTCCTTTACACAACACAGCTGTCAACACGATGTCATGGAATGGAACTGTCACTTTGCACACATGTAAAAAAAAAGCCCGTTTGTTTACACAACAACAGTAAGTGTGTTCCCTTACTTTTTGTACCATTTTGGTCAGATTTCCCTATTTAAAGGAGTGTGGGTAAAAATCTCTCAGTGAGAGGAAAAACTGACCAATAGTAAGGGAACGCTTTGTGCACCAAAAACTGCCCACATTTTAAACGTCAAAGTCAATGTTAAGGAAAAATTATACCAATTGATAAAACATGCATTCATTAAGAAGTACTTGAAATATTTGGATTAATGTGTGTAACATAATATTCACTCGACTTAAGGTTTTTAATTTTTAAAGTTGGTAAGAAAATCCTTAACATTCGAAACTTCACATAAAAAGCACTCAAATTAGGGAAACAGCAAAAGTTATTCAAAAGTACAAATTTCACGAGTCGCTATAGCTAACACCTAAATGTCATCTGCTGTTGTCCAACTCAATTGCGGCCGCTGACACTATTCATAATTCTGCCCAAAGAAATTTCTTGGGCTAAATCTCGTAGGGAGGGGAAACTTCAAACTCTAATTTTTGCTCTCTCTTCTGTCCAAAGCTACACAAAAACCGTGTACGGGAAGAGGATTTGGCAATTTTTCGTAGGTTTGGGTCGTTTTGTGTACTTTAGGACAGGTACGGGAACACTTCTAATCTGTGCTGGCCAATGACAGATCAGCAATCTGTTTTGTTTGCAAACCGATGATGAGACGACGCAGACTGGGAGACTGTTTTTTTTTCAATGTGGCATAATCTCATGTTCTATTCTTTTGACCCAGCTGTCAAAAAGAGGTTAGAATTTCGTACATTTTGAACTGAAAATTCATGCGTGGAAGAGATTTCTTCCTGAAGAGGCTTAAAATCGTATGGTAAATCTTGTGATTTAGAGGGGATTTAAGGAAGATTTGTCTTAATCGCAGATTAGTATCTGGTGGAAACACGCTATTATAATAGGTCGTATTCCCGTTAAGCGGTCATAAGTGAGGGTAAAAGGAATCGATGTTGTTTTATAACACTTTTTTCAAACCTAACAGTTTTGAGTTATTCGAGATTTAATGCTTATTAAAAAAAACACGTTTTTGGCCACTTAAAATTACGCAAAATAAAATGCTGATCCGATTTTGGTAATTTTCATTTTTAACATCATCGTTATTGCTACGTCTGCTACGTTAAACTACTATAACTACATTTAATTCCATTAACTACTTCATTTGTGTAGCAGACGTAAAAAACGTAGGAAATCAAAAAAAAAAAAAATCTCATTTCTGCCATATCTGCTAATAAGTAATAAAATTATCGAAAATGGAAAGGGCTTAAAAAAAAGATCTAACTAAAAAAATGTTTTTTTTTTTAAGTTTTTGAAAAACGCAGTGAACAAAATGTTTTAATTTAGGCGCAGTTTCAAGTAATAGCGTCATCGTAGCTATGTAGTGTGACACATGACACATTGGGTCGCTAAATGCTACTTGGGGAAAATGATGATGATGATTATACCTGTCAACTCTAAAAGCTGTGCGTTGAAAGTTCTTAAAACTTCTTCATTTTTTGTTTACCATAGTTGATGTAGCTTATTGCGCTCTTGCAGCAGGTTCTTCAAAGTTGAGTAGTCGAATTTATAGCCTTTTCACCTCTCATTAAAATCTGAGATTTTGATCATAATCCCTTGAACGTATTTGCCTTGGTTACCGGAGATTATGTCGTTTGACGTTTTAATAAGCTGTTCAATTAGCAGCAGCAAAAATGCTGCGTATCAAACGCGGGCATTTTTGTTTTCCTTTTTCAAGTATCAACATTTTATAAAGGTGTGAATAGGATTACAAGTGGCATAACAGATGTGTGCAAAAACATGTAACGGCCTTGACGCCGAGTTTTAAAAAAAGGGGAATTTACCCATGCTAAGGCATAGGGAAATGTGAGTCTAATCCTCACATCCTAACAAGTTGGAGATTAATGTTAATCCCGGATTAGTGTTTGGTGGAGACATGGTAATAATATAAAAAAAATGTATCGCGTGCCTAATAAATATCTTCCGCGCATGAATTATAAAATCAAACCGTACAGAATCTCTACAGCTGGGTATTATCAACGCAACTCTGTTTGTTGTATTGTGTAAAGAGCTGCGCGGGATGGTTGATGTTGATCTTGAGTTTGCTGGACCTGTAAAATAAGTAAAATTCACTGAGCTGTGCAGACTGCTATCTGAAACAGAATAGTGGATTTTAAATGTTGATGCTGCTGGTTGTTGTTCACCCAGTTGTTCTAATTTCAACCTTGTTAAATCCCATCACAATAAAAGAGTTTTTTTGTCTCTTTCTATTGTATATTTTCCCTATTTCGTTTCGTAGAATCAAAAATTGGGTGGCAATTTAAAATATATTTTATTATTTCGGAATCTTACACCATGTCACCACCGAGCACTAATCGTCGATTAATATAATTCTGTATTAAATCCTCTACAAATCACGCGATTTAACATACAAATTTAAATCCTCTCGGCAAGCGATTAAAAATAAATCCTCAAATAAATCCCATTCACCCCATTCACAAACCTATTTTCTGCACCTTTGTAACAGTTTGAGGATCAAAAAAGGAAACTGAAACTGTCCCTGTGCGAAAAATCTGTCACAAGTACCTTTTTTATTGTGACTTTTACTGAGGAAATCGTTTTCGCTCCTTGAAAATGACATCGCCGCTCTCTTTTGAGAGCAAAAATGACAGAAACAGAGTTTTCGTGTAAAATTAATTATTTCTTTTAGTTATCGGTGGAGACAAAGTATTACAGAATATCCGAGTAGGTACGTATCCGAGTCGAATGGAAGCCGAATAACTCATGTTAATAAGATCAGACCGAGATGAAGTCTAGACATTGCCATTTTACACCAAAGGATTTTATTTAGGAATGTCACAAATGAAAGCGCATGCCAAGTAAGCTTTCGTTTTTCGGGTGGAAACACTGTGGAATCAACGTGTTCACCAAAGAATTAAATGAAGGAATGTCGTAAATGAAAGCGCACGTCAAGTTAACTTTCGTTTTTCCGGTGGAGACACTGGTGAATCAACGTGTTATCTTCTAACTCAATCTCAACTTATGTGCAATAGAAACAATCTTTAATTTTATATCATATTCAGCGATTTTATACGGCCGGCGGAGTAATCCGTAGTTTCTCACGAACCCAAATCTTATTCATTACTACTAGGGACCGGTTTTGCAGAGCTGAACTGGAAGTTCTTTTCTACGTGAAGTGAGAGCTAGGAGTTAACTCTGCACTGAAAAACTGCCCGCTGGGTCCAGATCTTGATTTAAGCTGGGCTTAACTCTTGACTTCTGTTAGGATCTTTTAATCCTGTAACAAAACTTATCTGGATTTAACCCAGCGAGCAGTTTTTCAGTGCAAAGCTAACTCCATTAACAAAATCTTTGACTCCCGAAATTATTGACTCTTTCAACTTTCACTTCACGCAGGAAAAAAAGTTCGACTCATTTTCAGATGTCATTTTTCACAGAAACCCGCAAAACCACTGCCATTTCGCACTGAAAAGACATTCAAAGAAGTTAATACCTACTGTTAATATCCGAGTTGATCCGGGATTATCTCACCGAATTTGACGAGTTAAGCCGAGATTAACCCCAGATCTTAGTTCACTGAATAACTCATTTCTGGGGTTAATCTCAATTTAATTCGGAAACTCGGATGATATCGCAATCAAAAACCCTAAGCCCTAAGTGTCCAAATAAAGATTTCATGTTGGTGTTAAAAAACCCCTTTAATCGTTTGCTTGTAGTTTTATTACTTTTTGCTTGATGCGGCAACGGGCACAATTTTTGCTAAAAAAAATGGCCAAATGGACACAATTTCCGTTTCCATTGCAAGGGGGTATAACAGAAATATAAACATGGTGACAGGATTGAGAGAAAACTCGAATATAGTCCTCGAACACATCCTTTATTGTTATAAATTTACCGTCACTAGCGCCGACGGTCAATCTACTAAACTGTGGTCATCGTGTGTTTTGTTCCCGCTGAACTTTGATGCGAGCTGTCAGCTGTCACCGCACATGTCGAACACACAGTCAAAAAAGTCAAAATCCAAACAAACGTTCCCAAAACATTCTCCTGATTGAATTTCACAATTTAATTACCATTCCACCAAAATGATTATCCCCATCCGCTGTTTCACCTGTGGAAAAGTCATTGGCAACAAGTGGGAGTCCTATCTGGGGCTTTTGCAGGCGGAATACACCGAAGGGTAATGCGCACCAGTTCCATAACCTCTCGGGGCGAATTCATAAAAATCCTTTTTTCCTTTCAGTGATGCTCTCGATGCCCTCGGCCTGAAGAGGTACTGTTGCCGCCGAATGCTGCTTGGCCATGTCGACTTGATCGAAAAACTCCTTAACTACGCACCACTCGAGAAGTAGTCGCCCCCGCAGCCCCTGTCCGTGTAAATTTAGCAAAATAAGAGAATAAAACTAATTTTTCAACAAAACTGTATTTCAAAACATTTGAAACAAAAGCGCTCGGACTTATTGTGTGCTCCTACATCTTGTCCATAAAGTGGGGCTGCCCGTTTTTCTCGCGGCGGCGAGTCATGATCTCGCAGCCGGTGTCAGTCACCAGCAAAGTCTGCTCAAACTGCGCCGACCGCAGGCCGTCGGCCGTGACTGCTGTCCAGTCATCGGGCCATTGGTCGCTCTTCGCCACGCCCTCGGATATCATCGGCTCGATGGTGAAGCTGTTGCCAGCCTTCATGACTCCGACGGCAGAGTTTTCTGTAAAGGAAAAGGCGGGTCAGTGGACAGAAGTGCGATGGGCAGCATGTCGCCACTTACTAGCGTAATGAGGCACGTTCGGTGCTGTGTGGAACAGCCGGTGGATGCCGTGTCCACAGTAGCTCTTGACCACACTGAAGCCGTGCGGCTGCACGTGCTTCTGGATGACGTTTCCGATCTCGCGGTACTTTACGCCAGGTCTGAAAGGAGCAATAAGTACACTCGCCTCGATGGGAGCTGGCCGAAGCCACTTACCGGACGATTTCGATCGCCTTGGAGAGGGCCTCGTACGTCACTTTGACCAGTTTCTTGTGCTTCTCCGAGACGTTGCCCACGAAAAAGGTTTCGTTGAGGTCGCCGTGGAACCCATGGTGGTAGACGGTCACGTCAACGTTGCAAATGTCGCCGTCCTGCAGCGGCCTGGTGTCCGGAATCCCGTGGCAAATGACCTCGTTCACCGAGGTGCAGCAAGACGCCGGGAAATTGTAGTAATTCAGCGGCGACGGATAGCAGTCCCGCTCGATTGCGGCCTCGTGCACCAGGCGGTCGAGCTCATCTGTGGTCACTCCCACGTCGCAGGCGTAGGCCGCTGCGTCGAGGCACTCGCGACCCAGTTTGCACGCAACCCTCATGGCCTCTATTTCCTCGTCGTCCAGCACCTTGATGGTGCTGTTGCCGCGCATAGCCTCCTCCGACATTGCGCGGCCCTCCGGATGGTCCGCGTAGTCTGGTCGCTGGATGCTTGCGGGCACCGTACGTTTGGGAGTTTGTGGATACGGGCGCAGCTTCCCCGTGAAGCGGTAATGTGGCCAGGGATTGAAGCCATTCGACTCGGCTACGGCGTCCGACTTTGCTGAGCCCTCTGCAAAGGAAAGTTCGCTAGACTAGGGATCGGCCGGGGGGGTTTACTTACGCGCCAGGGCGTGAATCACTTTGTGGTCCTTCCAGTAGCCCTTGAAGCAGGGCTGCGAGCAAAAGAACGATCCCTGGATTCCGATTTTCAGGCATGTGGGACACTGGAGGGTGGCGGCCTTGTCGCAGTTGGGCGTTTCGCACTTATGCGCTACCAGAGACATTTTCTAGGCGGTGGCTTCGAGTCCGGAAAATCGAAAAAATTGGTTAAAAATAGAATTTTCCTCGACTCGGGGTTGTTTGCCTCGGCGGCAACGATGCAAAGTGACAAAAAGGAAAACAGAACGTCAAGTGCACAGATGGCCGTTTTGACAGAGCTGTCAGAGGTGTTTGAGGTTAGGTTAAGGCTGTCCACTTGCGATGCATTTTTTGCATCTGATCTGTTTGGTATCTTATGAAATAAGTAGATATTGTTCCAAATTTACTTATTTCATTTGTTTCTGTCAAAACTTACCGATATAGCGTAAAAATAATTAATTTTAATATTCGCGTAACTTTGAATCCGCCTAAGAGCATGCTGAGTGTTTACAGTGTTGCAGCTTACGTACAGGGGGCGCGCAGCGCATTAGAAAGCTACGGGTGGAGCTAGAGGATTTTTTTAAAGACGTTTTGTTCAAAATTTAATTTTAAACAAAACTTGTTTCAAAGTTATGAAAAAAAAAGAAAATCAGCCAAAATTGTACACTTTGATTTATAATGTTCATTCAGGTAACCAGCGTCATTTTCCGGGCTGACAAAAGATAAAAAAAAAGGGAACTGCCCGAGCAAGAGCGGCTCTCTATGATTCTTCATAAACAACCTGACAGCTTTAAGGTAACGTCTTTGAAACTTACAAGTCTGCTACTTTTACTACTAGAAGAAGGTGTTACTTCTGTGTTGATAGTAGCTGGCGAGATATAACGGTTTCACCCCGTTATATCTATAACGGCAATTTATAATATAAATCTTCATTAAATTCTCTACAAATCACGCGATTTACCATACAAACTAAAATCCTCTCTACAAGCGATTAAAAATAAATCCTCTCATAAATCCCATTCAACCTATTCACAAACCTATTTTATGCAACTTTTTAACAGTGTGAGAAACAAAAGAGGAATCTGAAACTGTCCCTGTACGACAAATCTGTCACAAATACGTTTTCCATTGAAATTTTCACAACGGAAATCTCCTTTCGCTCCTAGGAAATGGCATCGCTACTCTCTTTTGAAAGTCAAAATGGCGGAAAAAGAGTGCTCGTATCAAATTAATCCTATATTTGGCCGGTGGGGTCACTTTGCGATTTATTTTATAGCGTCTTCTGTTAACCCTCTTATTATTGCCGATGGAGACATAGTATAATACCCTATTCACAAACCTATTTTCTGCACCTTTGTAACAGTTTGTGAGTCCAAAAAGGAAACTGAAACTGTCCCTGTACGACAGATCTGTCACAAGTACGTTTTCTATTGTGATTTTTACATCGAAACTTGTTTTTCGCTACTGGGGAATGACATCGCAACGCCACTCCCTTTTAGAGCCAAAAATGACAGAAACAGAGTGTTAGCGTCAAATTGTTCCTATATTTTTCCGGTAGAGTCACTTGGGGATTTATTTTTGATCGTCTCCCGCTAATCCTCTTTTAATTGCCCGTGGAGACATATAGGTAGTATTAGTCTCCACCCCATTTGGTGTTTCACAACAGGCCTGACTAACTTACTTACTTACTTAAGGTGGCGCTACAGTCCGGGGTGGACCTGGGCCTCAGCCAACAAGCTTCGCCAACCAGCTCTGTCTCTAGCTAGCCGTCTCCAGTTTCGCACGCGAAGTTGGCTGAGGTCCCCTTTCACTTGCGTGCGCCACCTGAGTCTCGGTGCTCCTCTACCGCGCCGTCCCTGCGGTGTGGATTCGAAGATTTTCCGGGCCGGGGCATTGGCGTCCATCCGCTATAGATGACCCAGCCATCGTAGACGTTGTGTTTTGACTCTTTTGGCTAGGTCGGTATCGCTGTACAGCCCGTACAGTTCGATGTTATATCTCCTCCTCCACTCTCCGTCTATGCAGACGGGACCGTAAATCGTCCGAAGAATTTTCCTCTCGAAGCAGCCTAAAGTGTTTTCATCCGCCTTTGACAGGGTCCATGCTTCTGCAACGTAAAGCAGGACTGGGATGATGAGGGTCTTATTCATGGACACTTTAGTTGCTCGAGAGAGGGCTTTGCTACTCAATTGCCTCCTTAGCCCAAAGAAACAGCGATTGGCAAGAGTTATCCTTCGTTTGATTTCAGCGCTGGTGTCATTGTCTGAATTTATAGCGGAACCCAGGTAGACAAAGTCCCTAACTACCTCAAAATTATAGCAAGACGTCGGTGTTGGGTGTCTTTTCTTGATGACAGCATATACTTGGTTTTGCCCTCATTGACTGCTAAACCCATATTCGCCGCTTCCGTCCCAATACTCACGAAGGCTTCACTGACATCACGCTTTGTTCTACCGATTATGTCAATGTCGTCTGCGTATGCGAGTAGTTGAACGGACTTTTGAAAGATTGTACCTCTGGTGTTGGCGCGAGAGTTCTGCACAATTCTCTCAAGCATGATGTTAAAGAAGTCGCATGACAGCGCGTCGCCTTGTCTAAATCCTTTTTCGACATCAAAGGGGTCGGTCAGGTCTATGCCGACCTTGACGGAAAAGCGTGAATTTTCCATCGTCATCCTGCACAGACTGACAAGTTTGGCAGAGATGCCACAACTAGACATTGCGCTATATAGCACGTCTCTATAGATGCTGTCATACGCGGCCTTGAAATCGATGAAGAGGTGATGCGTATCGATTTGGAATTCCTGGGTTTTCTCCAAGATCTCCCGCAGTGTGATATTTGATCGGATATCAGATTGTTGACAAACGGCTTCAGGCGTTCACACAGTACAGCAGAAAAGATCTTGTATGCGATGTTAAGAAGACTTATGCCTCTGTAGTTGGCACAACTCAGAGGGTCTCCTTTCTTCAGGATCGGGCAAACAATGCTGAGGTTCCATTCGTCGGGCATGCTTTCTTCCGACCATATCTTGCAGATGAACTGGTGCATGCTCCTAATCAGCTCATCGCCAGCGGATTTAAAAAGTTCGGCAGCTAGGCCGTCTTCTCCGGCTGCTTTGTTGCACTTGAGCTTAGACACAGCTACTTTCACCTCCTCCAGGTCGGGTGGGCGGTATCGTTCGTATGCTTCGTCGGTAACGTCTTCGCCCGGGTTGAATGGTTCGTTCTGCCTGACAGCGGTATTTGGTTCGTCCTTGCCGTTATACAGTCTGCAGTTTGATCGCCAGTTGGGCGCCTGTTACACTCTGCCCAAACTTCAATTGATTCATGCATGACTTAAGAAAGAGCTAGCAAAAATCAAATGTGAAGCGCATAGTTGACAGAGTCTTCGGTTGAAGACGTCGCGTTGAAGATACCTATGGAATCAAAAGATGTTAAAATCCGTGACTTGGTGTGCATTTAATTTCAAAAATGTTCAAACATTATAACAACTTTTCAAATTGCTGATTTAACATGTAAAATATTTGTGGGGCAGTATTTAAAAACGTTTAAGCAAATTGTGGAAGTATAGTTTGCGCCCCATTGGTGTTTCGGAGCAGGCGTGACAGTTCGATTGTCAGTTGGGCGCTTGCCACGCTCTGCCAATTTATTCAACGCATGACTTAAGGAAACATTAGCAAAAAGCGTTTGTTCAAAATGGGAAGCGTTTAGCTCAACGAGTCTTCGGTTGAAGATTTGTCACACAATAGTCTCCCAGTTTACCGAGCGAGTTCGAAGCGTCCAGTTCAGAAACATGTACCAATGGAGCATTAAGTGAAAAGCTGAAAGTGCTGAAAAGCTGACCAACAAAACAGTCCTAAAATGTGGTTGTGTTTCAGCTTCGAGAACTGCTTTTAAACCAAAGAGCCAAAACCGTTGGAGTTTTTTTTTATATTGTTGCTTTACCTTTCGTAAACGGTAAAAGGCAAGGCTTGTCCTTTTTTAGCGTTTAATTCTTTGAAATGCTTGTAAGTCCCAGATGTACCTGCATCTTTTTGACAAAGCTTGAGCTAGTAAGCCTGGAAATTTGTATAAATCTAAAAAAAGATTCGCTTGATATACCCGTGACAAAATACGCTATAATTGCAAGACTGTTCTAACTGAGGTGATAGACTGTTGCAGTAGAGCCCCAGACGTAGGTAGTCTTGATTAAAGTGAGCTGCGCAGATTTGGTGGGTGGCTGAAAATCGGCCAAGAGTACCTACCTGAAATTCCTCAACAATGCTAACCATCCCAGATTGTGTGGAGTATTTCCACCACTCTTTATTCAAATCTAATGCAACCAATATTTAAGGGTTAAAAGGAACTCCTTCCTTGAGACAATTAAAAACCCACTTTCCAAAAGGTTTCAATTTGGAAATATCCAATCACTTACGATAACTTTGTCCTTTTAGCTCTGAAATTCATAAATGTCGAACCACCACTTATTTATGTAACTGTTACTATCAAGTTCCATAGCCCTATGTTTTCTGGAACCAAACCCACTTAACAGTCTGTGTTGAAATCGCAATCGAAATGTGCGAAACTTTCTGCCAAATCATCAGCATTTCCATCGTTCTTGTGTGGCACTATTTAGTGTGCTCCATTGAGTTTCAATATGAGTCTAATTAATTTCCAATGTTACAACTCCGGTGTTTGAAATTAACTTCTGAAGCCTCAAACCTATGCACACACAAGCAAGTTGAGACGCAGTTTTGCGAGTTACTCTGCCATATCACAGAAACTTTCGCAAGGACCCGCTAGAAAAAAGGCTCCACAAGCACTTGAGTATGGTTTCTCGAAGTTCATAATTGAGGGTAAATGCTCATTGAGCTGCGCATTTATTGAACCGTATCCTTGCAACAACTCAAAATAGTTCAGCCGCAAAACACACGTGTGTTCTGTCGCAACATTTTAGAAGCGCATAATGACAACACTTATAATCCTCATTGTTTGAAGTAAGTTTAATTTTGCCATCTAACGTCAATCGCCAATCAAGTTGCCCCTATTAAATTTAATTTTATTTAAGACTCCGTCTTCCCTTTTCGGGCGTCCCTTTAGGTGGTCGCTTATCTAACCCCTTTCGTACAACAAAGCATCAAGTGATTTGAGGGAAACAAAAACTTTAACTACTTTATGATGAAGACATTATCCATGCATGAGCACGACTCCTATCTGTCGGTTAGCAAAAGACCTGGGGACGGTAACGGGAGCGCCTGGAGGGAAACATAGCCGGCTTCATAGTAGGTATAGGGAAGACAACCTGATGCTCTCAAAAAAAAAAAACCAATTAAACTTGGAATATGTGTACGAGCGAGCATCGCTTCAGAAGCTCACCCTGCTCACATATTTCGCATTTTAATCGAGGACACACTTCGAACTTTTTCCGTGTACCTACATTCTGTACACAGTACACAAGGATACATGCCAGGGGCGAGGAGTTGGTGTACCTACTTCACATTATAAAAGTTTTCAATTTAATTTTCTATGCGGAAATTCTTCTTCGCCAGTTCAGGATATATCCCGAAAGACCTGCTGGTCGGGGGGCGGTGCTCCCAGTACTCTGGTACAGAGGGAGGCAGTGGCGGCATATGAGCCTTGGAGGTCGTCATATGCGCTCGATTTGGTGCTGCTTCTGTTGAAAGGGAGAAATTTTACATAATTAAAATTATGTTACTTATCTGTGTGTCGTGATAGTTGTTGCCATGTGTGTGCGTGTGTTTCGGGTGGGTGCATGAGTGCGGCTTCACCATATTTTCTTAGTTCGCACACATTTTTCAAATTTCAGGTCATGGGTGTACCCGAAGAATGTAAAACGGAAGAAGGGTAAACTCCCTTTTAATAATGATGGCTTTTAAATTGTGCTGAGTCTTCTATTAAAAATGTTAATTTCGTTCCCTTTTACCAAACGTTAAACGTGATTTTTGAGTCAAGCTAGTTAGCTACTTTTATACTTGGCAGCATAAAGCATGCCAAAAGTGGCACAAGGGTGAAGTTGGCTGGAAAGAGGAATAAAAAGCTTTTGCAAAAGATGCTATTTCTTCGGAGGGTTAGTTAAGAAGGTTAAGGAAATCTCTTTATTAAGAGCTACCATGATGGGACATTTGATCACGATATAAAATAAACATTGTTTTTTGAAATACAAATATAATTTAAGGTAAAAATATTGCTGCATATATAACATAAAGTCATGTGGTGACAAGACTTGAAAAGCTATGCAGGTGCCGATGAATTCACCCATCGATTCACTAAACAAACACACTTACCCATCATTCTAGTCAGCTGGCAGCAAACAGATATTCGTTATTCGAAGTTCGAATATCGAATTTGCCCTACAGTTGAAAAGTACCAATGGAAAAAGAGGTACATTGAGTTGGATTCATAGTTTGTAACATAGAGAAATAATCACTTTAAGACTTTAAGAGCTCTTAAGGTTCCGAAACAGTACAAGTGTAAAAATATTTGAAATCACTTGTACTTTTTTCACACTTGTACTGTTTCGCATGACGTCGAGCTAAGGTACGAAATTTCAGCTTCCTAACTCAAAATTTAAGGCCTAAAAACATGTAATATGCAGACAAACGGACGGACATGGCTTTTTCGATTCAGAATTCGGTCGCGATCTCAAGCCCTTAAAGTCTTAGGGGTCTACCATTATTATTTTACCATGTTACAAACTATGTGAAAAACTTAATACAATTCCTATCCTATGGGATGGAGTATAAAAATTACCGACACACGGACGGACGAACATGACCCTTGACGCACAGCTCATAATATTCAGTCAGAGGAGTGGTTGCCTGGCCTTTTACAGTGCCAACACCCTACGTTTAGGGTGCTTGTACATACTTTGAGGACAATTGGTGCTTTCGGTTTTGCGCTTTTAATGTATTTTTCCATCATTCTAAAGAAATTAATTGATTTTTATCTATTTTAAGAAACGTTACAGGATAAATAAGCTAGGGCAGGTTTGGCGAACCTTGCCATTTACAAAATCTAAAAGTTTATAGTGCCTTTGTTGTCTTGATGTTTTCTAATAGGGTGTTTCCATCGCACATGAAACAAAGAATAACGAAGGAAGGTTCAGAGTTAATCACAATGTGTTTTCACCGGAAAAGAGGAGACTCACTTTATTTAAGAAGATAATCCAATAGTGTAAAATGGCAATGTCGAGTCGTCACGTCCTTTGCGCTTCTCCTTTCAAACTTGAGTTTTTTGCGTTCCCGGGAAACTAACAATCAACAATAATTAAATATATTTAATTAAATCTACAAAACAAAATAACCCAAAAATGGAAATTTGTTAATGGGCTTTGGGTCCACAAAATCGATAGCAGACCAACTTGATCAACATTAACATTCATCATTTTGTTGCAGTGTGTACTCCTCAGTGCATTTGACTTTTTTGACAGGTCCAACCGCATCGACATCAACAGCAAAGTCAACCTTTCTGCACTCTTTACACAAAACAACAACCACAGCTGAGTTGATGCATTGAATAAAGAGACAAGGAAGTGGTGTTTTTGGGGAAAAGTGAAGCATCAGTTTTAGTTGTGTGAGTGCGGACTACTTATGTGTTCAACCAGGCATGTCATGAAAGATGGCTGGAGGTTCATACGTTTCTGGGAGCTGACTCTCATTTTGTTTAACATTCCTGATTTAAGGTGACATATTTCTACCCCGATTCGGGGTGCCGTGGCATAGTGGTTAGTGTATGTGCTTACTACGCCGGAGGTCTGGGTTCGAATCCTGCCATCGTCACCTGAAAAAAAAAAGACTTGTTCTTTTTCACGGTCCCCATCTCCGCGAGGGTCTGACGTTTGTATCACCTCCTATACTACCGATACTACCCTCCGAGAGTATCATTTGTCTTGAAAAACTTCTCAAAGTGCCGTTCGGATTCGGCAAAAAATTGTAGGTCCCCTTGTATGTAAAGAAATCAGCACACCAGCACACATTGTTGAGAAGTTGGCCCTGGTTCACCACGAGCTGTTGCGCCACTCTATTTTATTATTTTACCCCGATTCGTGATACATTCGATACATTCACTTACAAGTCAATGCCCGACATCGGGCGACTAATGTCAAAATAATTGCTTCACTCACACACACTGTATATGTGAAAAAGAGCTATTCCTTGTCTCTTTATTCAATGAGTTGATGATATCCAACTTCCAAAAAAAAGTTTGTTTGATTTGTTTCATCAGAAAACGAAGACACCACGTAGAATTCTGTACTGTTTGATTTTAAGCTTGGTCACGAAGCTGCGTTGCCGTTTGCTTTGTCGTGAGTTATGTGGGCTATGATCTACAACTGCGTTTAAAACACACCATTCGAAAAGACGAAAAAACCACAGAAAATTACAACAATCCCACAAAAAACACAAACCACAGCGAAAGTCGAAAATTCCAGCTTCACAGAAACGTCAAAACCGAAAAAACGTCACGACGGATGACAAAAATAACGTTGTGGTAGCTCCCATTGAATTTATGGCCTTTTCGGTTGGTCGTCCGGAAGCGTCCGGGAGACTTCTGGACTCTCCTGAAACTGTTTTCTTGGACTCGTTTGACAGTTCCTCTTCTGGATAGAAGAGAAATTTTCCAGAAGCACGCACACAATCTTACATGTGTCAATGTCAAGTTGGTGAAATATCATTTGGCTCCTGTAGAACAGCTTTTGCTTCACAAATACAACGCTAGACAAACTTCGAAATCAATAAAAACGTGTTTGGCTGTTCGGAGAGAAGCCCCAATCTGGGAGAAGAACACCCTGATCCGGGATCGCCAACCGAAAAAGCCATTAGTGTGCTTGAATTTCAATCATGGCTGTTTCACATAAAGAGCGAGAGGGCGAGCGAGGGTTTTGGGCGAGCTGTCAAATGATTTTCAATCAATGGCAATGAATGGGTTGGTTCACAATACCGCCGTGATCGCTGTCTCGCTTGCCGGGCTTTTCGAAAAATTGAAAAACCCTCGCCGAGGTCGGCGATAATTCTGTCATTCGCTGTTGTAAGTTATGAGACGCTGGTGAATAGACATTTTTTTTCTCGAAATTAATACTTGTTGTCAAATATAAACTGTTTATGTGCAATAAAGTCGACAAATTTTAGAAAAATGTAATGTTTTGTCACTGTGCAGTCAACACAGTCGTCGCGGTTTCTCGCTCTCATTGTGTATTAACAAACGATTTCTCTGGTCTTGCGTTGTCGCTGCTGCTCTGGTTTGACGCTATCGCGCTGAATTTGAAACGGCCGTCAATGGTGAGGCAACGCGGCTTTGTGAGAAGAGATTTATTACGCGATTAATTTTTATCTCTTTTTGAAGAAATTAAAATCTTTATGGTTCATTTCGTAATTTGAGGGGACTCAGCCTAGATTTGTTTTAATCACGGATAAGTGTCCGGTGGAAACACTTTATAATCTCGACGAAAACAGTTTATGCTGCCACTTAACGGTGCAATTCTCGGGTTTTTCAGTTGATGACGTGCCGACGATTTCGTAGTTTCGTTTCGCGTGCCAATGGCTCGCCATCACTTTATTGGCGAGGGTATTAAGAAGTTCGCTTCAGAAGAACTCATGTTAGGAACTAACTTGTTAGGTAATGAGTAACAAAATCAAAATTCAGCAAATACCGTCAAAAAATAACCTTATTACTGCGAATTTGATTAGATTGACTTTCATACTAAGCAAACGAAGTTAAATATTTTATGTGAAAAGATTCCAGCGGATCTTCGTAGCTTATACGAGTAGATATTGCGTAAGGGATTCCTATTGCATTAGGAAATATATTAAAGTTCGTTTTAAGGAACTGTCTGCCTTGATTGCCCAAATGCTAATTGTTGTTGTAATATGAAACCCTGTCTTAAGCCGTCCCGAAATATTGCTGAGTCTATAATCTAGTAATGTATAAGATAATAAAAAGGTTCGTCACCTTTAACCGTTCATATATTCACATAAATCTTCTATTTTTGTCAACTCCAGCAAACACCCTTCTCGGCAATTACCAAAACAAATCTCTGCTTTAATTTGCATAATCTGGTCAAATTTAGCCTAAAAAATAAAACAATCAAAGGAATTCCCATATGTAAAATATTAAGCACCATCTACATAACACGTCAAAACCCTCCCCTCACACTCGCAGTGCAAATTAAAATCAAAATATGCCCACAAAATGTTTACACAAGACCTCAAAAGTGAAAAAAAAAATTAACCTACAGTCAGTTTGTCAAACAGAATCAACATCCTTGATGGGTAAACTAAGGGGTTGTTCTTTGCACCAGCATAAATAAATTAAATAAACATGTGTGCTCGTCCTCCCTCACCAAAAGAAAAGGGTTTGAAAGTTAACACTACTTTGGTACTATTCCCATGCTCTGGTAACTCTGTACACTGTATTCCACATTCTAGGCGTTGAGATAACTTTACCTATTGTCACGAGAGTAGCTACATAATATGTCCCTTGTCCAACTCCAACCCCAAATTTGTTTTTATCGCTTCGATAACACTGTTATCAATAGCATTATGGCAAAGTGTCACTGTCAAGTAGTGTACAATGCCAGAGCTATTGGCATCAACTGTTCCACACAGAAGAGAAGCACCACCATCAGAGTAGCCTTCCGGAAGGATTATTATTCTTATTTAAACGCGTGTCCTGCGCACTTGTTTTGAGAAATTCGCCTGAGAGAGTCATTTGAATAGGACTAGTTACTCTCTGTTTATGTTTTTTTTATAAAGGATATTCAACAGAGCCTGGGGTCGGTTTTACAGAATTGCGCTGCAAAGGGGAAAGAGTTGATGTTACAAGGATTCAAGCAAAAAAAAAAAAAAGCAAATATACATTTCGTTCAAAGCATCTGATTTTTACAGTGGTGACTTTGCTTTACTCTGCTTCTTATATTATAAAAGAAAACATCTACATGTTGAGTTTAAGCCTGGCCTACATGAGCAACAAAACAGCATTCCGTTCAGGTCTGAGTAAATTGGGTGTTATCAGAGCTCTTCCAGGGGACACAATTGTCTACAAAGAAAAAAAAAAAAAAAACACAAAAGGAAAATATGTGTGTTTTCTAGCGCTTTCCTCGATGCACCGCAGGCCTACGATATTGGCAAACCATAAGGTGGTGACAAGAAGTAAAAAGGCAGGCAGGAGTCGCTGAATGCACCCATCGAACACACCCAACTGTCATTTCAGTCAGCTGACAGCAAACTGATATTCGATGTTCGAGTTTCGATATCGAGTTCGCCTCCAATGGAAAAGAGCCAATGGAAAATAAAACCAAAGGAGAAATACAGAAAGTACTAGAAGGTGCTTAATTTGTATAAATACACGGATGACAGGCTCGTACGGGACGGTTGTATTTTAAACGTTGACTTGTGAAACTTGAGAGTAAAGTAAAAAGTGATTAGCTATTAAAATTATAGTCCCCTAAACAACCCTTTTAGGATTTTTTATCAGGTTTAAAGGGGTGAATTGATTTCCTGTCAACTATAAAAAACGTAAAAAGCTATTTACCGCTAATGAAGTGTGTTAAATTTAAAACCAGGGAGATCCCACTTTAGGTTCTTGGTGGGGAGAATTCAACAATATCTCTTTTTTTTTTGTATCGATCGACACCTACAGTTTCAGAGTCTATAAACTGCTCTGACGTTTTGCTCTCGAACTGTGTTTCCAAAAGAAATTTGAATAGAATTTTCTGCATGTGTGCAGGTAAGTTTAAGAATGTTGAGTAACAAGTTATCAGCTACTTTTAAGGTAAGCAGGGCGTTAGGAAGTGCGCGTTAAGCCTTCTTGATGTCAGGTGACTTTAAATTTGCGCCATTGAATTGAAATAAAGTGTTGGATTCTATAGCGAAGTTGAATAAGTGCGGTTTGAATTTAAATAGGTTTTGAAAAGTGAAAAACTACAACAATTTAAAATTTTACAACATTATAAGAATGGCTAATCCTATGATCATTTCAAAAGCTGACAGGCGAACATCGTCAGGAACATTTAAGGCCTGATCAGAACTGTAGCTGAAGCTGACGCTGAGTAAAAACTTCAATACATGTATTCTCATAAGAGCGAACACAATGTGAAGCTGAAGCTGACAGTTGTAGCTGAAATTATTCAACTTCAAGCATGACGTTTGTTTTATGTTGAAAATTTGTCAAAAGTGTCAAAAGTTTTTATGTGTCAGTCTATAGATTTTCTTTTTTGCTAAATTACAGTGACCGAAATTCGCATAGACACACGCAATTTCTTGTATTTTCTCTTTGCAATCTGCTTTTTTATTATACTTTAAGATGATGTTTGTAAAAATTCTTTAAGGTATTACAAAATATTACATTTCAATCACTTTGAGAAGTAATGGAAAAAAACACGAAAGTTTTTTCTAAAAATGCATCAATTTAATATTTTGTAAATCGCTACTACCGCTTTCAGCGGCTTGAATTCACCTCGGCCTCCACTGTGCAGTTATGCCTTTTCGAAGCTCTTTTACATTGTTAAACTGGTGTCATTTTTCGTAGACATGCCTTGCTTGCATTACGAGACCGGGCATTTGACAGCCGCGTTTGGTCACATTATGAGCTTCCGGGAAATGAGGATTAGGCATTCTTTGCAGAAATGCTGTACAGACCACGTAATGTATTGCTTCCACAGCCTGTTCTTTCAGTAAGATTGAAATCGTTCTGGCTGGTCTATCTTCTTCTTACTTTTCTTTTTCGTTTTTCGTTTATAGCATATCCGTTATTTTTAGACGTGACTTAAATTACATTTTTTGTTTAAGTTTAAGGATTTTTGCAAACTTCATCAAAAAACATAATTAAAATGCAGATAGAAAAAAAAAAAAATACACCACCCACTGTAGTCGCCCACAGCGTCTCATTGTGATCAATATAAGCGGCAAGCTTCAGCCACAGCGACAGCATCAGCTTCGCTACATATTCTGATCAGGCCTTTATATTATAAGGCATAAAGCGATGTTAACAGGTTTTGTTTGATAAACAAAGTGTTTTATTGTGAAATTATAAGAACTGACATTGAGTTTTATTCAACGAACCAGAGGCCAGAGTATTGCACCTTTATGGGTCCAAGTCGCGGCGAATCCTACCAGAAGAAATGTAATCGCAAACCTTACTCGTAAACAGACACCTTCATTTTAAAGCGCGTGCCAGCTTGAGAGTAAAACTATACAGGGCTTTCAGCTTACTCTCGAGAGACACGCTCACGCTTGTACCTCGCAGAGAGACTTCTTGACAGGATTCAGAGAGCGATAAAACTTATAGTGGACCCTAACATAGCGAGGTTACTTGACTCATTGGATCATCGTCTCAATGTGTCGTGTCTCACTCTGTTTTATCGTTTCTTTTATAAGGACTGTTCTAGCGAAAACGCCAGCTGTATTCCACTTCTGAAAGAATTCAACCGCAACACGCAACCGCAGGATTCGAGAAGTTGAGAGTAAACAAGTGGGAAAATGCAACAGTGCGCATGCAAAAGTTTCAGTCCATCAACGACGGATTACAAAATACCTGCCCATTCCAAAAAAACTGCCACGCCTCCAAAAAGTGGGCGGGATACAAAAATATAACTGGTGAATGCTTCAAACTAGTTGGTTGCATACATTTCGGTCTAAAACTCCGCCTTTTTAACTTAAAAAAATCACTTTTTTTTAACGCCACGCCCACAAAAGTGGGCGGAGGCACAAAGTACTATGCTAATATGCACAACTTTTGTCAAATAATTTTTAGTCGAATTTCATACATGTTTATCGAAAAACAGCCATTTTAAACTAAAATCCCTTAAAAAAGTGGGCGAGGTCAATGAAAAGGCTAAAATTTTTTAGCCACTTCGAAGGCAATTACAAGGCAATGTTACATACCAAAAATTAATGCGCTATTCTAACACAGCTAAAATTTAGAAAAAGTATTTTTTAAAATTAGAGATGGTTGCAGATACAGGCCTGTAGTGGGCGTGTCTTTGGGCGGATTTGGCTAATTTTCAAACTTGATCTGATCAAGTCACAACCCACGAAATTTCAGATCTGTACCTTAAAATTTAAGGCCTAAAAGTTGTTTACGTACGCACGGACGGACTTACGGACATGGCTTAATCGATTCTCCTGTCGGTTCCATTCATATCTCTAAAAGGTCTTGGGGGTCTACGGTGATTATTTCACTGCGTTACAAACAATACATCAAACTTAATACACCCTGGGTCGACTATAAAAATCAACTCACTGCGAGAACCCTCGGTACTCTCAAATCTCGATAGTGGCCTGGGCGCTATTCACAGTAGTTTTACTCTTAAGTGGGATTGCGCCCTTAAAAAAGTGATGATTTCTTGAATTTAAAGCAAGTTCGAACCATTTCTACTCCGAGCACCGAGGATGGGTTGTGGCAACGTTTCCGGGCGCCACATGATAAAATGCTGCACGAGCAAGGCCATTAGACTTAAAATTCGGTATCGACCTAAACACCTTAGCCTGGCTTTCCATAAGCGATGAAACAGTTTTTCAGTAGGTACCAACATTGAATCTTATCAGAGACCTTTTGAAATAATGGTTGTCTCATTGACAGTTTAATGGGTATTTTTTTATGAGCTTACATAAATTCGCCTTTTTGAACAGAGAGGAGGGAATCTTTTAAAGATGAGCCGGTTACATAATAATAGTGTGGGACTGACCCCCACTTAACCCACCTACCCTCCTGGCCCTGATCCTCGCGGCACCACCGTAAAGCATTTAATCGTAAGTGGTGACTTCAGCCTTACATATTCGGCTGATTCACGTTGGCTGCAACCTGTGCCGCATTTTAGCTTAGATTAGATTTCATGCCATTATGACATTTTTGACGTAAGAGGAAAAATATTTGCTGAATTTTTCTTTTAAGATAAGTCAAATATGCCAAAATGGCATGCAGTCTAATCTAAGCTTTCGTTTTCGTTCCTGTCGCTGACTTCCTTGTTCTTTCATGATTCTAGACACTGTTACGCTACCTGCGTGGTATCACAATGGACCTACATAGGTCTTAGTGAGTTAGTTGGGTACTTTGAACCCGACAGCCACTTCAACCTAACCTAACCTAACATACGCTAACTGCTTCACAAGCTTCTTAAGTACTCAATATTCTGTCGGATGAGAATTTCTGGGGTTTAGTTTTCGCTGAGTCTACTCGCGCATCTGGTTGCGCTCTCAGAAGGTGAACACTGAACAGTGAAACATTACGTGTCTTGCGTTCTCAACTTCTTCAGTGCACGTTGTACAGTGCTATTATGTTCATATCTGAAACATTCATGCTCAGCAAGCGCCTGCGTCAGGAAGAAGTTCAGCTCCCGATAATTTTTTTTGATCCAAGGGTCTAGTTGGCGATCAATCACTGCGTCCATCTACCTTTTCGTGGTTGTTCTATATTGCCATTCTTCGAAGATTGTTCTTATAGGGACTTCATTATCATTCCAAATCGTTGCTATTGGCAACCTTGACTTGCCTACACGGTGTTGCCTTTTGGCTTTTTTAAAGCGGAGGTCAATTCTCATCATTCTTGATACTACGCATGCGGCGTCGTATAAGTTTGTTTAACTGCTTTTTTCTGCTGTGGGGTGCCGTGGCGTAGTGGTTAGTGTATGTGCTTACTACGCCGGAGGTCTGTGTTCGAATCCTACCATCGTCACCTGAAAAAAAGACTTGTTCTTTTTCACGGCTTCCACCTCTGCGAACGTTTGACCAGCCTACCGAGAGTATCATTTGTCTTGGAAAATTTCTCAAAGTGCCATTCGGATTCCGCGGCAGAGGAGCACCGAGACTCAGGTGGCGCACGCAAGTGGAAGGGGACCTCAGCCAACTTCGCGTGCGAAACTGGAGACGGCTAGCTCGAGATAGAGCTGGCTGGCGAAGCTTATTGGCTGAGGCCCAGGTCCACCCAAGACTGTAGCGCCACCTTAAGTTAAGTTAAGTTAAGCCGTTCGGATTCCGCAAAAAATTGTAGCGATGCCAAGGTACTGTAATTCTGCTTTAGAAACAATAATATGGTTCACCTTATCGTTTTCATTTCGCGTATGCTGCTGGTGAGTACCACCTCCGAATTTTCCTCTGCTATAGACGTTGATCTTGCAGAGGAAAAGTCGATTAAGATACTAGCCGTCTTATACCATTCGGATGACATGTCGATCGCTATGTCATCACCAAAGCCAATTATTTTCGAAGAAGTGGGGTATCCAAAGTTTGAGTTCGGCCTCGTATATATACTTCAACAGTAGTGGCCCTTGTTCGCAACCTTGCGGAACGCCGCTTGTGACGTTATACTGTCTCATCCCGTGCGTCGGTGTCATAGTAGAGTATTATGTTTCTAAAGTATTCCATTATTACATCCTACAGGTAGTCTCTTGTGCTCTCAGAATTTTGCTCCAGTACTGCAAACCTTTCTATCGTCTGCCTTCTTAATAATCCTTTCCGTTATATTTTAAACTTCGTCGATATCGTCGGTCGTATCGATATCGTCGATATTGCCACCTACAATATCGTTCTATCTGGTACGAGAAACGGCCGGTCACATTTTGGCTTGTGAGAACTGAACAAGATTTTTTTTGGAAGATCCAAAATATTTGGGCCTCAATGAGAAAAGGATATGCATATACACCGGGCTGTCTTCCGGATCATCTTTTTTCTCCTCGCCCAAAACCAAATCGTATATTTCCCAAAAATATAAAGGTAAACGGAAGATCCTTGACTCTTTGCCTCATTCGCGGGCTTAAAAATTATCTTTCATTAATTCTAAGGCAGGAACTGTTGCCCTTTTTTGTGAGTCAACTATCCTCTTTTTGGCGAATTTTAAGTTTATGTACTCCAACTTTTTTTTTCAAAGCGCAGGGTGAAGAATTAGATTTTTTTTAATTTTTTTTTGTTAAAAAAAAAACTTTAAAAAAACAACAAACCGGTTATTTTTCTTTGTTTTTATCATCTTTACTTATCTGCTTCCGAAAAATTTAGTTGATAAGATAGAAACAACTCAGAAGTTATAGGTATTTTTCAACACTACTATTTTAGTAAATCAACTTAAATCATTTTAAGCGTATCTCAAAAAACATACAATATTTAAGCCCCGCTATATTTTTCTTTTGGACTTCAAAAAATTGTCTATGTACGAGATTTTCTTCAGACCGTTACTCATTATCGTTACCGATAGTGCATTTTTTGGATTTAAAATCCATAAAAAAACTATTCAGAATCTTTTTTTTGAATACTCTGGGGCAAAGGTTTTTTAGTTATCGGCAATAAATGCGTGTTTTTTGATTCGTTTTCTAAACTGTTTTAGAAAATTTTCTGTCAGAAACTTAATTTCTAAAAGATCTTAAAAATTTTAGAATTCTTTTCATACGTTTTATACAACAAATTCAATTAAAATCGGTACTACCGTTAAGATTCCAGTTTATTTTGGAAAATTATTTGTTAAATGTTTTTGAAGATATCGAGCTAAACTTCAGAATCTGCTGAAAACATTTAAAAACTTCGGTAGTTTTCGCGAAAATCGAAAATATATTTTGATGTGTGTTATTTTTTGAAAATTATTTGGCCTTACAGCATCGGAGATAGTGGTGGAGACAAAATTTGTTTCTGGATTTTTTTTTGTCGAATGTACGTTAAAAACCGGTTTAAACTGGTAAACCATTTTGATTTTAGTCTTCGCTTAAGCTGCGGTTGCCTATACATGTTTGGCTGCCCAATATTGGCTTTTTGAATAAAGCAAAAAGTTAGGACCTTAAACACGTTAAAAGCGGGCACATATTTTCAATTCCCTATTTAAAAAAAAAACTTTTCAACATTTTTAGAAAATTCGATTTAATTATGAAAATTCCATATTTTTCAATTTCGTTTCAATTTGCTTTTGACGGACGGACGGACATAAGAGGTCCGAGAATAAGAGGTCCTTTTTTACATTTTAGACGGATCGCCAAAAATTTTGAAATAAGCAGAAAAACTGATTGGTTGGAATTTGAACTTAAAGAAATTTTGTTTAAAAAAATTAAGTTAATACCATGTCTCCACCGAGCACTAATCCTGGATTAATATAAATCTTTATTAAATCCTCTACAAATCGCGCGATTTACCATACAAATTTAAATCCTCTCGGCAAGCGATTAAAAATTAATCCTTACACATATCCCTCACCCTATCCACAAACTTATTTTCTGCACCTTTTAATAGTTTGAGAATCAAAAAAGGAAACTAAAACTGTCTCTGTGCGACAGATCTGTGACAAGTACGTTTTCTATTGTGACTTTTACTATGGAAATTGTTTTTCGCTCCTGGGAAATGACATCGCCATTCTCTTTTGACAGCCAAAATGACAGAAACAGAGTTTTCGTGTTAAATTAATTCTATATTTGTCCGATGGAACCACTTTAGGATTTATTTTTAATCGTCTCCCGCTAATCTTCTTTTGATTGTTGGTGGAGACAAGTTTTATTATTCGACTAAAACCCGGGGAAAAATATAAAAATATATTTTGAGTTTTCCATCAAAGGTCTACTGCTCCGATTCTAGTGACATTTAAAAATGATCGGAAGACTCCATTAGACTAAAATATATACACAGCAGCTACATTTTTCAATTAAAATAGTGTAAATGCATCAAACCGCGTCATCTCCTTTCTTAACAATGTCACAAAAGCAGGTTGCTTTGTGGGCAGTGAATAGTGTGACAATGTTCAATGTGCACTGAAAAATTTAAAAGTGTTCAGAGAACAGGGGTTAGTATGAAAGGTTTCTAAAACCGCACCAAACAGATGTTGAAATATGATTTAAAATTGTTTATTTCCCGACAGCACCATCGAAATCCAAGGAGAACTACGATATAATGTCGACACGGTTATCGGCAAACGACTTCTTTCTCACAACTTTTCGACACCAACTTAATCAGGTCTTCGGTTCTTTTTTCAATGTCAATATTTCAAGGACAACATTGCACATCGCTGCCCCTGGTCGGTGGAAAAATCTTATCAAAAGAACCATAATAAAAATTATCTGGCTCCCAACGTAAAATAAATTACAAGGAATAAGTTACTCAAAAATTCCTACCTGTTAAATTAATGTAATGCGGTATTGTGTAAGTATATTGAATTAGTCCATACCGAAGATTTGCTCATTAACAGGAGCTAATCGCGTGTGGAAAGCCCCAGCATAAGGATTCCACGTGTTAGACTTTATGTGTCTGTTGATGTGAATTAACACGATTTATATTATAGCTATTATCGATAGGAATTGAGTAGGTTCCCAGTCTCAACACAGACACATTTTTTTCTATTAAATCGAGAAAAGTACATCTCAAATATGTGAAAAGTATCTGTACAGCGATAGGTTATCAAATTCATCATATTATTTTGACACACACACACACAACAGCGTAGAGTGCAACGAAACGCACGCGGAAACCCTTCAGCTTTAAAAATATACTGCGCCAATGCTAAAAATAACCATAACGCAAAAATATCAACACGTATTAAAGTATCTGTAGTATCTTTTGTCATTGCATCTCTCATGTCAATTTTCTACAACGATGCTGCTGTACCTTATACTGCCAACATTTGCGGCAACAAAAAAAGAAGAACTCACTTGTTCTGCTCCAGTCTTCTTCCTGTGCAAGGGGGCTGGCTGGTGGTCCATAAGGATGCTGGTGGTATGCCATGCCTCGATATTCTTTTGTAGCATGCTGCCGGAGCAAAGGTACATCAGCTGTGCTGTATAGCAGCATGCTCCCCTCGTTGCTGTTCAATTTCGTTTTCATTTCAAGAAGATAGTACCATACCAGTACCACACAGAGCTACAGCACTACTATACAGCGGCGCAGAGATACAGCGGCAACAGCAGCCAGTAGATAGCATTTTATTCTCAGCAGCATCATTCAGTTGAGTTGAAGCTACCAACCGTGGTAGACGACAATACCGGACGGGCTTTGGAAAACGCAGTTTTGAGAGTTATTTGACGGGGCGGTCGGCTAGTGATTTTTATATGAAACCGAAGACGGACTAAGTAACGTAACGTTTGAATACATTTCGGGCTCGAATCGCTTAAGTTTGTGCCTATGTCAGTGGATGAGTAGAAGCACTTTTGTGCGACTTTAGGGTATCGGGTGTAATCAATGAAAACCCCTTAGCCCATATGTGAACCGTCTTACTTAGCTTCGCTTTATTTTAGCTGATAGGAGATAATAAACTCGCAATCACCTACGCGCTTTTGCACAGATATCCTTCCCCGTGTTTTAGCCCCCAATTAATTCGCCATCAAATTCAGTGTCCTGAGCTACTTGGCAGACCTGCTATCCTTTGTTAAGGTACGTACCTAGACATCATCAATATCATAACTGAAGTGTCTCTTATATTCAAAAGGATTCGTGATTTTTTCCTAATTTTCGGCTTAAAGGCAGATTGGTTTGGGAATGTCTACCCTCATGTTTGACAAAAAAAAGGAAGATCCCCCTTAATCCAAATTTGCCTACGTATGCAATCTAAGTTTAAGGACTTCTTCTTCCTTGTTGTCGCGAGACCTTTCCTTCGTGGCGGAGTAAGATAACGCAAAACTCGCCCAGTGCGCTCAAAAATTAACGACGAATAACTGTAATTTATTCGCCTTTCATTTCTTCAAAGGACCAACGACCGACCACCACACGACCAACTGTGACCATGATAGTGAAATGTGAGCTCTTCCTTAGCAATTGGGCTTCCGCGCGGTAGTCGCCCTCCATTTCGATGGTGGTAACTGGTGACTTCTATTTCAACTGCTTGTGGCCTTGAGAGGATTACTTTCCTGCGGGAGGACGAATATGCCATGGAGGAATGAAATTAATGATTTGTTGAATCGTATAATGAGATCGGGAAAAAAAGAGACCGCGACTCGCAGCTAAATAGGGATAGCAAGCAAATCCTGAAGAATTGTCCATTGTGGGGTTGAGAGTGATGAAGAAATCGTGAAATTTACTGGAAACTGTATTTGCAATGAATCTGGGAAATTTTTTATCGCGCTAATGAGATTTTAAATTCCACCATTCGTTCACTATTTAATTGTTTCGAAGGATAAAAAAAAAAAATTGGCGCTAAATCGGGGATGATTTCTATTGCTACTTCCTTTTCAGTGTTATCCTTGGTTGCGGCCGTGCCGCCCCTGTTCTATTTCTGGCCACACACTGCTCCCCTCTTAGAAGGCGGTGTATTTTGGCATAGCACTTACCGTGGTGTCCTTTCAATTTTCTTTTGTCTTTCAATTTGCGGGAGCGATTTAATGGTGAATCTTTGGCGGGTGTTGCCAGAGAGATTTGATTGCTAAATTATTCACGAAAATCCGCGGACAGAGTAAATGATATTCTGCAATTGTAAAGTGGTGGTGATGGATTTTTTTTAAATACCTTTTCCCTGTGCAGTGATTTTTCATTTCTATTTTGTAGGATAATTTGTTTTTTATGTTTTGCAAAGTTTTTCGTTATAGGGATTTATTTTTATTGAGCTTTATTCGCCGCAGGACATCGAATCGTATTATATGCCGTGCGATTATATTGTGTGGTTTTGATGGGAAATTTGTGCCGACTTATTATGTAGCCGCAGGTGTTTGATTGGAATTAAATTTTGTCGCATTAAAGGGAAATTGCATTTGCGAAATTACAAACGATGACGATTGTTGTAGTGTAGGGACCTATTGTGAGAAAGAACGAGCGCGCATATTGTTCGCAAAAGGATGCATACTGATGCTATACTGAATTCGAGCTAAAGTGCGTTTTCAATGAAATTTCTTTGTTTTTCAGTTAGGTTCTGTTGACATTTTTCAAATAAATTTTTTGATTAATTAATTCAAACAAATTTAGCCAAAGGGGGGATGGTTCAGCGCTTTATCAGTTTTTGATAAATCGGTTTTTGTAAACAGAGCTTAATATGTTCCAAGTTTACTCGTACATTGGTCAATATACTATAACGAAGCCAAGCTTAGGCGCACAGAGGCAGGGGCACTGGCTGTGTGCGATTCATCATCAATTACCAAATAAATTTTTTTACTAGGAAATTTTAACAAACGTGACTGTTAAATTGCATTTTTTTTTTGTCTGAGTTCATGGCTGGCCCCCCTTGGAAAAAAATCCTGCGGGCGCCTATGGATGAGAGGAATATTATTTCAAGTGGGCTAAAAGACAAACTTCAGAAACAATGCCGGCGAAAAAAGTGAATTATCTGTGACATATGAATTCAAGACAAGAACTTATTGGCCAAAGCCTTGTCCTTATTTAAGCGCTGGACACTTCAATTTTACCTCACTCTGGGGATTAAATACCGGTCCAAACTACGAGTATTAAACGCCGATTAATTTGGAAATTAAATTTTGAACGAACCCGTTTAATCGAAACTATGTGTCGAGTGTCAGATTATTTTCGGAACAGTCAAATTCTTGACAGACACGAAGAGTGTTTTTGTTTGACACTTCGACCAAATTTTATCATTTGGTATTATGACACTTTGTAAGCCGACTAATGCCCAAGTGTCATAAGGCCAAATGTTATGCATTAAAATTGGAATATGTGTGAGGGGCCATTGTTGCCCCATGCAACCCCCTGCCTGCTTTTCCTTTATCTCCCCTTTGGTCTTAAATTCCAATGTGACTTAATGCCATATATTGGGCTTATGTCGCCTTACTTAGAAGTGTCCCAATGCCAAACGGCCGAATTCGGCCTTATGTCGCTTGGTCTCATGTCACGGCACCGACACTTCTTGAGTCGAAACACTCTTCATTATTTAAGAAATAATAAGGCCTTAAAAGAATTTGAAAGAGGTTTTCATCTGGGCTTTAAGTAGGCAAAACTCGTCTCAGATCTTGGTTTATTTATTTGATTGATTAAAATTGGTCGAGGTTCTGCGGAGAAATATCGTCATCCCTGTCCATTATGTCGGCCCGCAGAGAGAGGGTGTTTAAGTGGTTCTTCAATATTTTTGGATCATGCATGATCAACTCTTTAGGCACGATCCTCGGATGGGTCCAGGAGAGAGTTTGGATTTGATCCAGCCAGGCACTATATTTTTCGGCCAAAAATTTTTCGGAACACAGTAAACCTGCCCGGATGGCCCTGGGTTCCAGACTCATCACGAAAGTCCAAACCTATACAAACCTTAATAGAAGGGTTGATCGTAGGTTCCCGCGCAGTTTGCGCAGGATCCAAACATTTTAACGGTTCTCATTCTGTATCCATTTGTATATTAATTTTTGTACCCCATCCCATAGGATAGGAGGTATATTAAGTTTGTCATTGTCACATAGTTTGTAACACGCTGAAAAAATAATGGTAGACCCCCATGACCTTAAGGGCATATGATTGAGATTATGAATCGAATAAGCGATGTCCGTCCGTCCGTTCGTCTCTCTGTATGTCGCACGTTTCAAGGCCTTGAATCTTAAGCTAGGAAACTGAAACTTGGTACATGAGTTCAATGTTATCCGAAGCAGTACTAGTGTTAACATTTTTCAAATCCGCCCAAAGACACGCCTATATTCGGTGCAATTGTGCAACTACCTCCAGAACTTTCAAAGCTGTAAGACGTCTTAAAAGCCTGAAATTTGGTATTTGTTATCACCTGTTTATTGTGAGATATACAAAATAAAAACTTAATCGCTTTACCTCCCCTAGTGGGCGTGGCATGGATTTAAATGGTAATTTTTAAAATGCTTTTATGTAATTCAATATTTTTGTCAGAAATCGAAAAAATGTTATATACTATATTATGTAGAAAACACTAGGTTCTACATTCTGCTCATGCAAGACTTTGGGCCACGCCCACGTTTGGAGGCAGAATTGAGGAAAAACCTAAAATTTTCCAGAAAAACGTAATTTCGACCGGTCTTAAGCCTAATTTAGGAAAGGATAAAAAAAATAGCAGGTTAGATAAATAAACGAGACTTTATTCCAGATTTCGCTGATACAAAGTTTTTAGCCAAGCCCCCTGTTAGGGGTCGATTTTTCAAAAATATTGAATTTGAACCAAAAAATTGCATTTTTACGCACATTTAAGTGTAACTTGGAAATATCTGTGTTATAATTGATAGTTTGTAGTCAGGGGCGGTTAGACCATTTTCAATTTTGAATGTCAAAAAATAACAATCACTTCAGCAATTTAGAATTAGTGATAGGATGGGGTCCGCAAAAGTTACAGTCTGTAAAACGGATTCAACAGTCCTTTTTACGGACTTTATCTTCTGCGTACATACTGTAGCACTAACTCACTGGTTATGTATCAGTTTTTTTTATTTTCGGTGATCGCTTATCCTTAGAAGAGTCGCGGAGCGAGGGCGGCTTAATGATCCTTCCATGTCGTTCCCGATTCTCCGCCGCCAAGAGACACAGGTACGATCCCCAGACGGGTCTCAGAGATGTTCTATACCTGATCAGACCACCTGTTTCTTGGCCTACCAGGGGGGACAACGCGCTGGCATCTCGGCTAACATAACCAGTCTGTCGGGGGGCATGCCAACAACGTATCAAATTGTAATGCATCGTTTTTAAAATAGTGAAATGACTATCATAGAGGCCTAAGACCCTTTGGAGACATGATCGAGATCGACCGGTGAATGACTAATCCATATCCGCCCACTTGTCCATATGTTTGAAGTTTTTAGGGCTCTAAAAAAAACCTGCGATAAATATAGAGCTGAAACTTAGATAAGATTGTTTGTCGGGAGAGCCTAGATGGGACTCTGACACTGCGGTCTCTTAAAAATAGTCTTCCCTGATGAAATCCTAGAACAATCTTTTTACGTCGGGGGCATTCAGGAAGGCAAGAATCTTCTCTGGAGGGATATCGGCTAGGTTTGCCGAAGGGATAATTTTTTCCGTCCAGGATATTTTTCCTCAGACAAGAGGGCCGGACATTCCATTATTATGGGTAAAGAGGACTGATTCATCGCTCTCCAGACTAAGTCTGCATGTGGCGTCCGGTGAAAGGCCGATGCGATGGAGATGTTTTGTATTTTTTTAAATATTTTGTTAAAATTCCAGTGAGGCTTTTTAAAAATAAGCCCTCTCAGGCTTGGTTAGGATATTAGACCTTCTGGGGGAGAATCTGGAGAATCTGAAAGAATTTTTTGGAACAATGCTGTGCCGGTGTGTTAAGCCAGACCTCGTTGGACTCAGCTCTAGTTAGAGTCTTTTACTTACTCGACAGAATGGTTCATGCCCTATGAGTGGTAAAGTTGCCCGACTTTGCGAGCAAGTCGTTAATTCGTCGCTAATTCGTCGACCTCGAAACCACTATGGGCGTGAATGCAATGTAGGATGATTAAGTTGTTTTTGGCTAGTTTTTGGATGGCCATGATTGTTTCTAAAACAAGCTTTGATTTGGTAACGTGGGAGTCAAGCGCCTTGAGAACTGCTTGTTATTGTTTGTTCTTCCTCTTGTGTTGGAACTCAGATTTATTCTAATTTCTTCTAACTCTTGTTGATGGCAAGAACTTCCGCCTGAAAAATGGATAAGGTTTTTGCCACGGCTAACTGAATCCCGCCTGGAGCAGTTCTTCATGAATGCCACCCCTGGTCAATGTCTCCATTTTAGAGCCGTCTGTATACCAGAAGAGGTCAAACCGAGAAGGAGTTGGTTTGAATTTTTCCCATACATTCCTTCGGAGGGATTACTACTTTTTGTGGAACTTTTGTGGAAGCTATATTCTGCAAGCATGCCACTCCTGGTCCCTGTCTCCTTTTTAGAGCCGCCTTTATACCAGACGAGGCCAAACGGAGAAGGAGTTGGTTTGAATTTTTCCGATTCATCCCTTGGAGGGTTTACTACGAAGAACTTTTTGTGGAAGCTATATTCTGCAAGCATATCGTCGAGAGGCATAATGAATGAGCACTCAGATTCTAAGTCATTAAGCAAAGCTGCGTGGTCGCCTTTGTAAGAGTGGTAATCTTTGTTATTCGAATGGAGCAGACGAAGAATGCTCAGTCTTGCTTCCATTCGGATATGTGTTTGAATATAGGCGTTAGTCTCAGGATGGACAGGACATCCTGACATGACGAGATGCCTGTCATGCAGATTCCGGCTAGACGTTGTCTTCGTTCAAGCATTTTCACCGCAGTGACTTATTCGTTCATCTTTGTCCACCAGACCAGCGCGGCATTGGCCATTGCTGGTCGTACAACGAGCGTGTATAGCAAGTATATCATCCGGGGCCTTAGACCCCAATTGGTACCGCAGATTCGACGGCAGATCCACAGGGATCTGGAGCCTCTGTTTACGGTGCGTTCTATCTGTGGATTCCATTATAGTTTGCTATGAAGAACTATATTCCAACGGTACTTTGCTTCCCTTGAGAAATCTATAGTTTCATCATAAAGTGTGGGTCATCGGAGGGAATCTAATTTCCTTCGTTTCGTAAAAGGGGCAATAGTCGTCTTTTTCGGATTTACAGAGAGACCCTCTGTGTTGCAGCATCTTTGAACTACAGAAAGTGCTAATTGGACTAATTCTGCAACGGTGCTTCGAAATTGCCACTGACAATGATTGCTACATCGTCGGCATAACCTAAGACATCAATTTCTTAGCTTGTCAAGGTTTCGTCAAGGTAGATCGTCAACAACAAGGCACCATAAGAGAACCGAGAGAACGCCCCTTGAGGACACCCTCGTTACGTTAACGCCGAGATTTTTACATCATCGATGCGGGTTTGAATTATTATTCCATTGAGCATTGACATGATCCATCTTTCTATGATTGGGGACAGATTCCTGTTATTGAGCGCCCAGTTGGTTGACTCAAGACATGTATTGTTGACGACTCCTTCAATGTCAAGGCTACAAAACAGATTTAATTGCAATTGAAGGAGTCTTCAATTTTGGTTACTAAGTCGCTGATGGCTGACTCACTATAGATTTACCTGGTTGATAGGCATTTTGTGATTTTCTTACAGGAGAGCCCATCAGTGCTGTGCCTGCCTATCAATCAGTTTTTCCATGCTTCTCGCCTTATTGATAGGTATAAGCTTTTGAGTACTCCTCCTGAGTTAAGCTCCATCCAAATAAGCTCTCTTTTGATGCAGTCAAAAGCGTTACTGCTTTCATCTTTCTTGAAAAATTTTTCTAGGTGCTTGAATTTCTCCACATAGTTTTAAATGGTTATACAGCAGCTCACGAGAAAAACACAACACCCGTCATTCTAGCATTATCAGCAACCCATACCCGGTGCCGGTTGGAGTTGCACATCCAACAATGCAGAGATATAGCTTTCTTAACTCAAGACCCCTCATTGAATCCCAACAATTATGGTTTTCCTTTTTTGTTCTGATGGCTCCCTTTTCTTACCACCCTTCTAACACTAAGCCGCTTCACTCGACAAACATCTTGCGCAGAATCAATTACTGGCATTGCAAGTAGCTGCCATTTTTGATTTAAGTGGACTCTAGTAAAATGCTCAAACGTTTGAAATTGCAACTCATTGTGATCAGGTAGAACGGTAGAAGGATATCAGTAATCATGGGGAGGGTAGTCGCAACTTCGTCACAGCCTCATAAGAACTTGATCCAAAACTCTGACGTTTTATTATTGCCTGTTGGCTTCGGCTTCAGTCCTAGCAGCATCAACCTACAGAAACAAAACGAGCGCTCTAACCGATAATTACGCCTTCTTCGACTACATAGTCACGGACTTACGTTAGAAGAAGTGTCACCTTTCCCACTGAAAAGCACACAAGCTTTTAGCCAAACATTTTTGAATATGCAACAAAGCGTACCTGTTTTTAACTGAAAGTTAGATTAAAAAAATTCTTTCTGCTCCTTGGTGTGTGTTAACTCCATGTGATTTAAAATTCATGCTAATCCTTATTCGTTAAAAAACAGTCACCAAACATTTTCCATGGGAACGGCGATGGAAACAAAACGGCTGTTCCAGATTTACATAAGTAAGAGGAGCCCAATAAAACACCAACACAAACAGAAGGATAAGAAAAACCAAAACATAATTATTCAACGGAAAGGTTTAACTTATCATAAGTCCTGTAGGTATACTCGTGTCGTGTTTGCGTCGTTGCAGTGTCTTAGTGCCTACTTTTATTTCGTTTAATGTCAGCAAAAGTCAGACCAAATGTTTTCTAATTTTTAATTAAATCTCCACTATCTGTCGCACGCATCTTCAAACAAGAGAAAACAATTTAATTGTTCTCTGCTCTCGTTAATGTGACATCTGCATAATCGGAAATTGTACACCCTTATGTTTAGTAGTCAGTGTCATCTCACATTCTGACAGTTCCACGGATAACGACAAAAAAAGCATCGGCCCCTCATACACCTCCCAGACAGACAGACCATCATCAAATGCGTATCTGATGGATGTGCGCTACAACATTGTCGTCTTGTCAGTGCTGATGGACACGCTACATGGATTAATTACTTAATGTTCCACACAATGCTTGTCTGCATGAGTACAACTTTAATTTGAAAGTTTTGACAACACCAAATGTCAAATGATATTCATTGGCTTGATTTTTCTGACTGTTTGTGTCGGCTCAATGCTTCTCTCAAAGTGTCTTCACAATCACTTGAACCTAAATAAATCAAAAAAATTGGAAAACTCAGCTACTCAAACGTTGATAACAATTTGACTCACTGGAAGGAAATACAGGAAAAAAAACTAGAGTAACATTTCATCAGTGACAATAAACAAAATGATATTCGGTAACCTAGACCTTTGCCAGTCAATTGACGATTAATCTCACAACGAATGCGATAACTAAAAGAAATATTGAATCTTATTCTCACATTAATACACTGTTCGGCTGTTGGCTGCAAACCCAACGTTAATTGGGAACACATCCAGTGTTTAATGAACGCTTTATTTCCGTCCATTGGACCGCACCAAGGTACTCATAATCCCAGATTAATTATAGCTCTTTCCATTGTAATTTATATTGGCAGGGCTTCTCTATATAATACCGTCAATGTCAAGGATTAAGAGAATCTCTTTCCTCCTTCCGAGTTTGCATTGTTTGTTTGGGGTGGTGCGATTATGCTCCCCCGCCCAGCAATAGGAGCTTATTTCTATACCAACTGCCCCTTGGAGAAGATCGATTCCGTTGATAGCCGATTCCGGAAATTGGCCGATTTACTTAATTAAATATTAGATTTAGGTCAACAGATCGGGACGAGACCATTTTTTTTACGGTGGAGGCATCATACGTAGTGGAAGCATCATCTGACGTTTTCGCATTTAAAATTGATAAAAAAAATGTGTGCACGCTTTCCTCGCGCTCGGGAAGTCAATGAATTTAACTCCTTTGAAATTCCCAGCAGCGATAGTGAGTTGTTTACGAGCGAATCCGATAGAAAGGTGCTCCCCGATAAGGCTGAACGAAAATAGATTACGAAAAAAAGTTGGATGTGATTCTGCTCTGAATATACAATTGATAAGAGTTTTGCACATTGGACGTGTTGCTACTGAGATTGATAAAGCTGAGCAGCTCTGATTGGTGGGCGCGCATCCATCAAGGTGGATCGCATGTGCTCGACTTGACCGCCAACGCAACAGAGAAGATTTCGAGCCTTAAATTGGACCTGATATGAATGTGAGTAAAGTACTGCATTAACGCATGCCCGATTCCTAAGACTTTTGAGAATGCCTCGATTCGGGGGCACCAACGAACAGTAATTCTAAAAATCTGGCGTCTTAGGTCCTATACTTATCGCATATTCCAAAAATATTTTTTTGGGTCGATTCAACTTTATTTTATTGGCTTATAATACCCAAGTGATTATGTTGAGTTGTTCATGAGAATCTAAAAATACACTGAAGAGAGGTACTTGTGCACTTGGTTTTTAAACAGCCGAAGACTATATGATTTCGAGAAAAGGCTTCAAAATAAGAACGATGTTCCTAATTCACGATGTTCTATTAAGGAAAGAATTTTAATGCAACTCGTTGCAGCAAGGGCTCAAGAATTAATGCTCCGGTCAAAGTAGAATATTATAGGTACGGAAATCGGTTGCCATGTCATCTTATAATAGATCCAGTTAACTTCCCGAATCCGTTTCAATCCATCCCCTCAAGGCAAATTTCCATCCAGGGTCCAACAGTCAAAAGACCCCCTTTCTTCAGAAAGTCTCACAGTGGTCCCCTCAACCTTGCTTGTCTGGTTCACATCGAAACGACTACCTCCAGCCGTTTATAACGGCGAAGACGAACCAGATACCGCTGTCAGGCAGAACGAACCATTCAACCAGAGCGAAGACGTTACCGACGAAGCATACGAACGATACCGCCCACCCGACCTGGAGGAGGTGAAAGTAGCTGTGCCTAAGCTCAAGTGCAACAAAGCAGCCGGAGCAGACGGTCTAGCTGCAGAACTTCTTAAATCCGCTGGCGAGGAGCATGCATCAGCTCATCTGCAAGATATGGTCGGAAGAAAGCATCGCCGACGAATGGAACCTCAGCATTGTTTGCCCGATCCTGAAGAAAGGAGACCCTCTGAGTTGTGCTAGCTACAGAGGCATAAGTCTTCTTAACATCGCTTACAAGATCTTTTCTGCTGTACTGTGTGAACACCCGAAGCCGTTTGTCAACAACCTGATAGGCACATATCAGTGTGGCTTTAGGCCAGGAAAGTCCACCATCGATCAAATATTCACACTGCGGCAGATCTTGGAGAAAACCCAGGAATTCCAAATCGATACACACCACCATCGATTTCAAGGCCGCGTATGATAGCATCTATCGAGACGAGCTATATAGCGCAATGTCTAGTTTTGGCATCCCTGCCAAACTCGTTAGTCTGCGTAGGATGACGATGGAAAATTCACGCTTTTCCGTCAAGGTCGGCAAAGACCTCACCGTCCTTTTTGGTGTCAAAAAGGATTTAGACAAGGCGACGCGCTGTCATGCGACTTCTTTAACATCATACTTCAGAGAATTGTGCAGAACTCCTGCGACAACACCAAAGGTACAATTTTTCAAAAGTCCGTTCAACTACTCGCATACGCAGACGACATTGACATAATCGGGGGAACAAAGCGTGATGTCAGTGAAGCCTTCGTGAGTATTGGGACGGAAGCGACGAATATGGGCTTTGCAGTCAACGAGGGCAAAACCAAGTATACGCTGTCATCAAGAAAAGACACCCAACACCGACGTTTTGGGCAAAACATCACCATCGACATCTACCTGGGTTCCGCTATCAATTCAGACAATGACACCAGCGCTGAAGTCAAACGAAGGATAACTCTTGCCAATTGCTGTTTCTTTGGGCCAAGAAGGCAATTGGGTAGCAAAGCCCTCTCTCGAGCAACTAAAGTGTCCATGTATAAGACCCACATCATCCCAGTCATGCTTTACGGTGCAGAAGCATGGACCCTGTCAAAGGCCGGTAAAAAACACTTTAGGCTGCTTCGAGAGGAAAATTCTTCGGACGATTTACGGCCCCGGAGACGGATAGTGGAGAAGGAGATATAACACCCAACTGTACGGGCTGTACAGTGACACCAACCTAGCCAGAAGAGTCAAAATACAATGGCTACGATGGCTGGGTCATATCTAGACCAGATGGACACCAACGCCCGGGTCCGAAAAATCTTCGAATCCACCCCGCAGGGACGGCCCAGTAGAGGAGCACCGAGACTCAGGTGGCTCACGCAAGTGGAAGAAGACCTCAGCCAACTTCGCGTGCGAAACTGGAGACGGCTAGCTAGAGACAGAGCTGGCTGGCGAAGCTTGTTTACTGAGGCCCAGGTCCACCCCGGACTGTAGCGCCACCTTAAGTAAGTAAGTAAGCCGGTTAACCACAAATGGCTTTTTTTCGACATGTAGTCCGCTAGTGTTTTAAATCCACTCAACACAACCATTTTCTTGTCATAGCTAGATTTAGAGCTCGAGTCTACGATAAGAAAAAGCAGCGGGCCATGAAAAAAAACAAACTCTATGTTGGACGCCTTAGCACACCTGGAGTAGGAGCCAGTGCCACGACACCATAAAGCGAGGCTGAATCAATTTGAAGTTTTCAGCAACCCCTTAAAAAGAGTCCTCGGTATAAGGATGATTGCGTGAACAGGAAAAGTGTGACAGAAGTTGCATATGTGAAGACGTTGCAGCGAAAAACAAGAACAGCGTATTAAAAGTATGGAGCCGCGTAAAGGGAGGAGAAAAGTTTACTGCGTAGAAAAAAGAGGGCCTACACAAATTCCAGCTCAAGGAGATCAAAGAGTCTAGCGATCGAAACAAGACCAGAAAGTTCTGTAAAACGGCCAAGCACCTTTATTCTGGCTTTAGAACCAGAACGCAGGCTCTTCGAAATCGCCAAGGAAACCTATTCGCGGAAGCACGGGGAAAAGTTGAAGTGTTTAAGCAGCATTTGAAGCAGCTGCTTAATGGGCAACATATAGAAAGAGTATGGGAGCTACATGGGAGAGAAGAACCAGTACCAGAAGGGAACGAAAGCCTAGTCCACTAAGAATAAGTCCCATCACCTAGTTTTGAAAAAGCAACGGCGCCTACAAGTGTTGCTTCCGGCCCGGCAGATTGACGAGAGACCATATCTTCACACCAAAGCAAATCCTGGAAGAAACTCCTGGAAGAATTTCAAGTCGAGGCACACCATCTTTCCATCGACTTTAAAGCTGCATATGACATCATTCATGATCAGAAGCTCTACCGCGCGATATGGCCGAATTCAAGATTCCGGCAAAACTGATACATTTGTGCCGTGTGATATTAGAAAATACGTGGTGCAATGTGCAGTTTGGGAACTGCTCTTCCGAAATGTTCCAAACATGCACCGTATTCCTGCAAGAAGTCATTTGCATTTGTTAATCTTGTTCTGCTTTACAAAGCGGCACATTGAAATAGGTATGGGGGCGGTGCTGTCTCCTTACCAATATTTTACTTAACAAAAGTGAAAATTAACCTTTAAGTTAACCTTTAAATTAACCTAAATTTCGAAAAAGCAGCACTCGAAAAAGCATTCTGAAAAGCAAAATTTTGAATCACTTCTGAGAGGAACACCAGCGAAAAATATAGAGTGAAAGATAGAGCACGAGAAGCGCGTTGTTAAGGAGATAGAAAGCTGACGCAATTTGAAGTTTGAAACTTCTATCAAAGTTTTAAGAAAACCTGCCAAAGGTATAAAGTTTGAGCTGTAGCCTTTAAGGAGGATTATAAGCGATAGTGGAAGATATCGTAGTGGAATCGCAGTCAGTGCTGAAGATTTGGAAAAGCCGTTTCTGCAGAACCGTTTCTGTACAGCAGTGAAGATTAATTCAATTCTCTTGTTAGGCAGACTGAACCAATCAAGCTGGATGAAGTGAAAGTGCCTGTTTCTTAGCCTTAGAGAAACAAAGCAGCCGGAGCTGACGAATGCATTTTATACCTAGCTGCCAGCTTTATTATTATTATTATTCGGCCGATCCTAGCCCGGACAACAACGCCGACCAGGAATCAGCCGTCCCTCTGGGATCAGACGCTGACCAGCAAGCCGCACACTATGTAACAGACGCTGCTGGATTTTATTTAAACATTCGGGTTCATCTTTTTCAGTTATAACTTTACTGCCAAGGGTGGCCCCACAAGGAGTTTATACTCCTGGATAGCATCACTTATTCCTGAGGATTATGTCCTCCAGTGGATTTCAGTCGACTCTTACGACAGGCATACCTTAACGCAAGGCTACTCTTAAACCCTATTTTTTAACCCTATACTATTTTTCTTCTGAGTCTTCCGGGAAAATTATTCGCGAAGGTGTTGGAAACGCGTTCCAGAGCGTAATCGAGCCTTTGTTACGAGAAGAACAGTGTGGCTTTCGGCCTGGAAGAGGCGCAACCAACCAACTTTTTACTCTGAAGGTTATTCTTGAGAAGGCCTGGGAATATGCTAAACCGGTCTATGCGTGTTTTGAAGATCTGGAAAAGGCGTATGACCGCAGTCCCTCGGGATACACTGTGGAGAGTTTTGCAGGACTATGCGCTGAGTGGGCCTCTTCTGAGAGCCATCCAGTCTGTGTATGGAAACTGCAGAAGCTGTGTGCGGATAAATGACGTCAAATCCCGTCCTTTTGATGAGCGCGTTGGACTTCGCCAGGGCTGTGTTCTGTCGCCGCTCCTTTTCATAGCATATATGGACTGGATGGTGAAGCGCAGTCTTGGCGAGCAATGTTTCGAATTGGCTGGCATCAGGATGAGCCATCTGCTTTTCGCAGATGATTTGGACATCCTTGCATCATCCAAAGAGGAACTTCAACGAGCACTGGATAGGTTTGCAGCCGTTTGTGGTGATCCTGGGATGAAAGTAAACGTGAACAAATCGGAAAAGATGGTTGTTTCCCGAACTCCTGTGCAATATACCCTGCACATAAATGGAGTTACATTAAAACAGGTGGAGAAGTTTAAGTATCTCGGGACCTTTTTCACGAAAGATGGGAGGAGTGATACTGAGTTGTCCTGTAGAATTGGCCAAGCTGGAGCAATAGTAAAGGAACTGCGCCGGCGGGTCATCAGGAAAGCTGAGCTTGGAGTGAAAGCAAAGATCTCAGTTTTTAGTTCTGTGTTCATTCCGACCCTCATCTATGGTCATGAAATTTGGGTAATGACCGAAAGAATTAGATCGCGGGTATAAGCTGCCGAAATGAGATTCCTGAGGTGCGTTGCTGGTGTTACTCTAAGGGACAGAGTGAGAAACGTCCAGTATTCGTAGGAATCTTAATGTTGAGCAGCTACTTCTCCGAGTGGAACGATCGATTCTTCGATGGTTTGGACACGTTGTTCGCATGCCCCCTGACAGACTTCCTAGACAGGTCATGCTAGCAGAAATGCGAGCTCGTCGCCCCCCTGGTAGGCCAAGAAAGAACCTCTCTGAGTCCCGCCTGAGGATTGCGCCGGAGTCTCTTGAGTTGGTGGCGGAGAATCGAGAAAGATATGGAAGGACCATTTAGCCACCCTCGCTCCGCGACCCTTTTAAATGATAAGCGGCATTTCGAAAATGATGATAATGATGATAACGTGTTTAAAGTCGGCATAGCCAATGCTGGGGGCGGTTCAATTTTTACATTTATAAGAGCTCGTTGGCCAATATTGCTCTGCATAAAAATTTAAGTTCCTACGCCTTATCTAACTTGACCAAAAGCCATGTCGAAGGAAAATGTGAAATAGAAGTTGCCTCACATTGAAAACAATGGTGGGCATGGCCGTTGGCGGATTTAACCAATTTTCACATTGTGCAACAGAAGAATCAAGCCGTGCCGGTTCCGACTGTGTGTGTGAAGATTTTAGATCTTCACAATAAAACTAGAGAGCTGAAGCTCCGGGCACGGCTTGATTCTTATGTTGAATAGACAAAGTGCTAAAAATGCTTATATTCAACGACGGTCACGTCAACTGTTGGTTTCAATGTGAGACAACATCGAATTTACATTTTATTTCAAAAGACATTGATCAACTTAAACAAGGCACAGGAACTCAGACTTTTATGAATAGAAATTGCGGCTAAAATCCCTTATCACGACAAAAATTTAACCGCCTCCTATTACATGACCACTTTTTTTAAAGGCTCGCTTTAAGGTCCTATCGCGTAGGTGCAAGATGGTTATTGGTAGAGAAATTTTGTGTCAAATATTTTTTAATACTAGACAGATCTTTAAAGGTTTTAAAGTTTTCATTTCACCTTAGAGTTCTCATTTAGAACATTCTAGAGCACAAACGCTTTTAGTTATTCTTAAAACCGTACGTGGACTATAACTGAAGGTGTCGACTCTTGTTAACTGAGAGTATCGCTTGAAGGGATTATTAACTTCTACTCCCTTTAAAAGACCTCATAATGATCTGCAAAACGGCAAATCTAAATCTAAGCGGCGGTCTTGAGGATTATGGCCCTTGTGTTCAAGTTACTTTCTAGATGCTGATTTGTATCGCGTAAATTTTATTGAGGATAGAGTAGAGTGGCGCAACAGCTCGAGGTGAACCAGAGCCAACTTCTCAACAACGTATGCTGTGTGTGTTAATTTCTTCACATACAAGGCGACCTACAATCTTTTGTCGAATCCGAACAGCACTTTGGGAAGATTTTCAAAATAAATGATACTCTCGGAGGGATTGTCAGACCCTCGCGGAGGTGGGGTGAGGTGAAGACCTAAAACCTTCACACGTACAGACGGATGGGCGGGCGGACGGACGGACGGACATAGCTTAAGCGATCCGCCTTTCGGTCTCGATCATATTTCTTAAAATTCTCATAGATCTCGAAAGATCATCGTAGAACCTTAACGATGTTTATTTTTCTGTGTTACAAACTATACATTAAAATTAATACACCCTCGGTTGGGTATAAAAATTTGTCCAAAAACGCCTTTTTGATTAGATTTTTGATACTAAATGACATTTGCAAAAGCGGGTTCATACATCGACAAAAGCTTGTTGAAACTCTACCCTTTATGCAATTTGTGAGAATCAAAAAGTAGAAATCCACTCAGTTTATTTTTTCCAACCGACCCGCTTGGCATTCTCCAATTGCACCCATAGTGCTGTTGTTTATCCCTGAGTGGCCTAAAAAAGCTCCAACTTCAAACAGAAGCAAATCCCTGAATACCTAATCACTATAAATCCTTCACAACAACCCCGCTCGTCGTGTGTCGGTTGTTGCAATACACTGCGAAACATGAAACTGCTTTCACAACTACCACTTACACTATTTAACCTGGATTTTAATTAAATTGTATTCGGCTTAATTTCTTGTTGACAAAATGGAATTAGGAGCTCGAAATCAATACACAGTACAACACACTGCCTATAAACTGCCAAAGCAATTAATCGTACTTAGGCAAGGCATTAGTGTAGTATCTAGGTACAATGGCAAAATGTGCAAGCGCGCCGCTAGGTTGATTGTACACACAAAGCCTCCTTCCATCACCATGACTCTGAAATCCTATACGCACTGATTTCGAGTGTGCTAACCAGGACACTCTCGCTCTAATGCCCACTGATTGGAAATCGCTCGAAATCGGTAGACGCACAATAATATACCCCCCAAACCCGGTAGGTTGATGCAAGGAAACTTTAGCATGTGAATTCCCTAAAGTTGGCTCCTTAAAGCTTCCATTGATGAAGGCGTAAATTGAAAGCCATCCGTCAGCTAGGTAAAGCTGAGAGACACAGAAAATAAAGAAGCAAAAGAGAGCGCCCGTCACGATGAAAAATGCATATAAATGAGAAGACTTTGAAACTTGCATCCTGTTTTTTTTTGATTTTTCCAATTCAAAAACGAGTTGCAGACGAAAAATGAAAACCGCGCTCTGGCTGGTGCTGCTGCTTTGCATTGAATAAGTTTGTTTCGCTCATTTTGAATGTTCCGTTTGAAAGGATAAATTTCTCCTTTTCATTTTATCATTGCTCGTTGTAAAAACGCGAGTGGGAAAATAGTTACAAACATCCTTTGTCGCTAGACAGGAAAAAACGAAATCTACCAGGCACTCCCCACCAGTATAAATGGAAAGTTCGGAAAAAAAAAACTCAAATAAAGGATCGTCTGGAGAGGGAAATGGGAAAGACACCACAAAACAAAAGGAGCAACATTTATTTCACAATCCTCTTCAGTAATGAATTACGGATAATTAATTTTATATCACATTTTGTGGCCAAAATCACTACCCCAAGCGCGTCAAGGATAATGGGCTGCAACTTTAAATATATTTACGATGGGGCGGCGGCGGCGGCGTGCGAGCTTGTGTTGTCCTTGGAGAAAGTAAAAGTTTCCTCAAAATTCTACTCAATGGATGAGTGTTGTGAGTTTTTTTTTTTCTTAATTTAAACGATGATGCAATGTTTTGCAAGTAAACTTTCTGAGGCAAAGTTCATGAATAGATCCTTTGTTTCAGCCATCACTTGGAATGTATAGTTTCATTGTTACTTGCGGGATATTTTGTATGGTCTTTTCTATACTGAAAGTACTGAAAGTTTTCTTAGTGAAGGAAAGTTAGGGCTTCAAACCAAAAGATGGATAAACGAAACTTAAAGAGATCAATCTAAAGTTCAAAGTTTTTAGTTTTCTGTTGTCTAAGGAAAGGGAACTTTTAAGATTTACATATTTGACTAGTGGTAATATTCATAAATGTTTCACAGATTGTGAAGGTGTTGAAATTGGTCTAGATCAAAGAGTGTTTTAACTAAATGTACAGAAAGTTCTTGGAAATCTTTGTAAAAAATATGGAGATTTAATTTTACTAGTTGTGAACAAATATACATCCTGGTGCCTATCTACCAGAAAAGGTTAAAATTGTACAAGTTGCTCGAATATCTAGATCCTTCAGAGACCTCTTATTTTCCTATAGCCTTTCTTGAAACTCTGATCAAGTGCATTTTCACGTGCACTGCGAATAAAAAACATGTACCAAACGATGAAACACGTCCTTATTTCTATACAAAAACAAAGTAGGTAGATGCATAACACGCGTAAATGTTTACCTATCCGTGACCACTAGAGAATTGGCAGATGAGTTGACTAAGCCAGATCTATCCGTGGCGCCCATTCACCCACCCGCCTCATGTAGAGGTAAGTATAGGTCCTTGGCCTTTTAAATTTTAGACTTACCCTGAGCACACGCATGCAACACAAAGTAACGAAGTGCTAAAGTCATATTTTCAGAAAAGGTTTTCATACTGCCGTTTTGATGCATTTTCGAAAGAAAAATCGAAAAAATACCCGACCATATATACCGTGTAACACCAAATCTTAAACTTTTTTGTCCCGAGTTCATATATTATTTGAATAGGCCACGCCCCCAAAAGTGGGCCTAGGCTAAAAAGCTAAAATCAATTAATTTTAATTAATGCGTTGAATCCGAAAATTATTTCGAAAAAGAAATTTTTTTTCCTAAAAAAGCCTCTAAAAGTGGGCGGAGCTTAAAACTTTGAATGGACCAAACTTAGGTTTTGAAAGATCTAACATGTTAAAATTGGGCATGGTCGATGTTGTGGCGGTGCAATGTTTGCCTCGTTAGAGCCTTTCCACATTATTGCTCTGTACCAAAATTTGAGTTAAATTAAATTTTAATTAAAGGTTCATCATCATCATAATTTTCCGTGACCACTCATCCTTAGAAGGGTCGCGGAGCGAGGGTGGCTAAATTGTCCCCCCATCTTTCCCGAGCTTCCGCCACCCAACTCAAGAGACACAGGCGCGATGCCCAGATGGGTCTCGGAGATGTTCCTTACCTGATCCCACCATCTGTTTCGTCGCCCACCAGGCCTACCAGGCTTGCATCTCGGCTAACATAACCTGTCTTGGAAGTAACATAACCTGTCGGGTGGCTTGCGAACAACGTGTCCAAACTATCGAAGAATTGATAGTTCCACTCGGAGAAGCAGCTGCTCAATACCAAGATTCCTACAAATACTGTCGTTTCTCACTCTATCCCTAAGACTTGAGCAACACCAGCAACTCACCTCAGAAATCTTATTTCGGCAGCTTGTACTTGCGATCGGATTCTTTCGGTCATTGCCCAAATTTCATGACCATAGATGAGGGTCGGAATGAACACTGAATTAAAAACTGAGATCTTTGCTCTCAGTCCAAGCATTGCTTTCTTGATGACCGGCCGCCGCATTTTTTTTACTTTTGCTGCAGCTTGGCCAATTCTGCAGGATAACTCAGTATCCTCCTTCCATCTTTCGTGAAAAAGACCGCTAGATTCGGGAAACAACCATCACTTCGGATTTGCTCACGTTTATCTTCATCCCAGCTTCACCACATATGGCCGCAAACCCATCCAGTATTCACTGAAGTTCCTCTTCGGACGATGTCAGGATAGCTTAATCATCTGCGAAAAGAAGAAAGGCTTATCCTGACGCCAGCTATTTCGAAAGATTCTTCACTGAGACTCCGGTTCACCATCCAGTCCATACATGCTATGAAAAGGAGAGGCGATAGAACACAGCCCTGGTGAAGTCTAACGCAGACATCAAGAGGTGGGTATTTGATGCCATTAATCCGAACACAGCTTCTGCAGTTCGGATACACAAAAAGACTGAATGGCTCTCGGCCCACTCAGTGCATAGTCCCGCAAAACTCTTCAGAGTTTAGGCCGAGGAACCCGGTCGTGGTCCTTTTCCAAATCTACAAAATACGCGTGCACCGGTTTTGTATATTCCCAGGCCTTCTCAAGAACAACCTTCAGAGTAAAAAGCTGGTCGGTTGTGCCTCTCCCAGGCCGAAAGCCGCATTGATCTTCCCGCAACAATAGCTCGAGTATACATAGTTTTGGAATGCGCTTCCAACACTTTCGTGAATACTTTTCCCGGAAGACTTAAGAGAAATATACCCCTATAGTTAGAGCAATCTCTCTTGTCCCCTTTTTTGAAAATGGGCACTACAACTCCTGTTTGCCAATGGCTAGGTGCTTTCCCGATTTCCTAGGCCATTTAAATGGCACCTGTTAGCCATTTAACACCTTCTTCACCCCATTACCTTGAGCATTTCTGTCCGGATTTCATCAACTCCAGCAGACGTACCCACTTTAAGCCATTTCATCGCGGCAGTGACTTCATCTACTGTAGGACTACTCCCTGCCCTAATCTCGTCAGTAATGGGATTGATATCTTCAGTGCCCTGTTTGGCGAAAAGTGCTCGCTCCATCTGCGAAAGACGTCATTCTCATTTGAAAGAAATGTACCGTCTTTGGATTTAACCCCTTGAACGATATTCAACTTCCTGAGCTGGCGAATAGTCTGTCAAAATGTCGTGTTTGCTGATCTGTAATCGTGCTCCAACTTCTCGCCGAACTTTTTCTATGCCTGTTCTTTGGCTGTTCTGACCGCCATATTGGAAGTCATTGGCGCCTCAGTGTACCGGGCTCGAGAAATAGAGTTCCTACAATGATTCCACACAATATAGGCTCTCTTCTTCTCTCTGATATTTCTCGGACTCCAGGAGTCTAAAGCCACGCAATTCTTTCCTCACCACCAGCCGCCACACCAAGCCGCTTCACTCCACAAACATTTCTTGCAGAGGCAGTGACTGCCGATGAAAACAGCTGCCATTCTTTTAAAAGGTCAGTTCTAATTTGCTCAATTTTCTCTAAGAACTTGCCATGCAAATCGTTCCCTGTAATCAAATTCAGCATCCTGTTACCATTCCCACTGTATGCGGGTCACCCGTCTTGGATTTCGCCTTGGTAGCAAAGGAATGCTGTCTGTAAAGAGCGATTTGCACAGCACTAAGTGGTGATCAGTGGACAGCTCAGACCCTCTCATAACGCGAGCATCACAAATCATTTTTTGAACACACGATGGTACCCCAAAGGAATCAATCAAAGATCTCTGATTTAAACTGTGTCGGTGCCAAGTGTATTTGTGAATGTCTTTGTGTGGGAAAAAGGTGTTCATGATGGACAAGCCATACGCACGGCAAAAGTCCAATCAGTTCCCTCCGTTCCTGTTTTGATACGGGCCAGCGTGCCTCCCAATCAAACTTCTCCAAGTACTGTCGTCCGTACCCACATAAGCATTGAAGTCACCCATCAGGAGGAAGAAGTCCATTTCTGCCACTTTATCCAGCGCAGCATCAACTTCGTTCAAGAAAGCCGGATACTCTGACTCTAGGTTGGGTGCGTAGGTGCAGGGACATAACCCCCAGGGACACAAACCCCAAATTTATTTTTTGGGCCTTTTGTGCCACCGATCGATGTAAGACATAAACCCCAAATATCAGTTGGGGCATATGTCTTACATACGTGTGGGACACAAGCCCCAGGTTTTTTCGTCGAAAATGGGACATAAGCGTCAAATTTTCGAGGGAGTTCAAAACTGTTATATCCGGTTTAATTAGGAATCCAATTTCTTCCCACCATGTTTAGGGCAAAGCGATTTAACATTTTTATTCATAAGGTTATTTTTTTCAAAACTGTGACATGAATTTTGAAGCTTTTGGATTAACCCGCTTCACGGGTTCAAAGGATTTAAGCTCCCTTTTTCGCAGGGCTTAGCCGCTCCGCTAAGGGTAGGTGCTTGTTGTCTGGCAGGCGCCTGTATCCAAGTCTGGGTATGGTGAAGTTGCAGTCTATTTTTTTTTAACCATTTTGCCCCTTACTTCTAAACTTCTTGAGCCCTTAAACTTGATGTCTGCAAAAAAAAACTCCTTTGGATAAAACAGTCTTTGGGTGGCCCGCTTCGCGGGTTCAAAGGATTTAAACTCCCTTTTTTCGCAGGGTTTAGCGGCTCACGCGACTTTGTCGCTCCGCGAAGGGTAGGTGCTAGTTGTCTGGCAGGCGCCTGTGGCCAAGTCGGGTGTGTTAAAGTTGAATTCTTCTTAGCTTTTTTGCCAGTAATTTTTATAAAATTGAGTCCGACATTTTTCCGAAACATATTCAGAATTAGGACGTTCAATTTTGGCATTTGGCGTAACAGGAGATAATCCAAATTGGCATACTCTCGGCTGTTTTATCATTTGACATATTATATCTTACCATTTGCGAAGAAGGACAAGATCCGTTTTTAGCCAAATGGTCCCGCATGCTTTGGACATTTCTTTAAAATTGTGTTAGATGGGACATAAGCCCCAAATTTATTTGTTGAGGGTTATGTCCCCTGATATGAGACATATCCCCCAAATGACGTTTGGGGCTTTTGTCCCAGCTAGGTGAGGCATTAGCCCCAAAAAATAAATTTGGGGCTTATGTCCCTGGGGCTTATGTCCCCGGGGCTTATGTCCCCGGGGCTTATGTCCCCGGGGCTTATGTCCCCGGGGCTTATGTCCCTGGGGCTTGTGTCCCTGCGCCGGGTGTTTACACCTGCACTTAAGCCAAAGTCGATCGCTCAAGCTTAAGCTCTAAGATCAAAACCCTTTCTCCCAATGGAATAAACTCCAATTCCGCCTGCGCGGTCATGTTATGTAGGACGCCAGACCAGACGTCTCCACCCATCAGCGAAGTCTCTGGTTCCGAAACCTTTCCACTTAGTTGAAGAGATGCCAGTAGCATCGATTTGATACTTTTTAGCCTCCTCAACCAGTTCCAGTTCCTTCGCCGTTAGCGATGAGACATTCCATAGGCCAATTTTAAGTTGGTGCCGTTGTTGATTTGTAGACTGACTATCTAAGCCAAAATGAGGATTAAGTCCTAGCGCTGCCCCCCTCCGCTCCTCGTCATGGATAGCGTCACCATTGCCTGGCTGCTCGTAACTTCTTCGGGTTGAACCCGGTCGGATGCTGATCCGGACATTCCGACCACCAAGCGCTTGCATGCTGCTGACACCCCCCAGGCCTAGCTCCAGAGGGTGCCTGGGTTTCCCTTTGTTCTTGTTAAAAGTTCTTGGGTTAATTTTAGCCACGAAAATTGTTGGGCCAAAGTATAAAATTCTTGTTTTAACTAATTTTTTTCAGTGTAAGTTTTTCACTTTCATGGTATAAAATTGCATATATCATGTTAAGAAGGCATCGAGGCTTGAAAGGAAATTCATACAATATTGGCATGTGCTCACGCCGAAAAGAAGTTGAAAGGCCGACTTCTGTCTCGGCTGAGAAGGCTTGCTATTAAAGGACCTACTGAAGATAGTATCTACCTACCTTTTGTTATGATGGGCTCAAGATAGTGAGTTCTCCATAGAACATTAGTAAAAATTAAAAATCCATTGACTTCTTGCCGAAATGTGGAGCATGAATATCCTGGATCTGAGTGCTTTTCTACCACCTAAATTCTTCTCCTTATTTTGTTTTTTATCCAAGCTTACGTTTGTTTAAATGCTTAAAAAATGCTCCATTCCTGTTTTAAAATTGTTTTTATTAAATTTTATTTCCAGTAAATCTCGCAAGCAAATTTTCAAACTGTGCTCCCCGAACATGTAACTAAAAAAGAGAAATAGACCCGTCGAGATCAAAGCAACTCGCAAGTACGAAGGAGTACCTACTGGGACATCCCCCACACAAAGAGCCATCACACAGCTATACTTACCGCATCAGTGATAGCGGCAGCACATTACTAAAATGCACCCGCGTCGCAATACCAAACACAAGTGAATCGCGTTTTATTGTTCAAATTTATTATTGTTTTCATTGTTATCACAATTAATTAAAAAATTGTTTTTTTTTTCGCAAAATGAAGTGAACCAAAACAAAAGCAACATCAGAGAATATACGAAGAAAATTCACTCGCCCGTTACGCAGAATAAAAAATTATTTCGACGCGCTCGGTTCGGTTCGGTTTGCGTTTTGTTGCAAAGAAAGAAAAGTTGGTGATCAAAGGAAAAAAAAAAGTTTCTTAATTCGCCTGGCAATGGCCCTTGTGAAATTCCAACAGAATCGTCCTTTTAGACGTGCACTTGTGTTCATAGTCCTAATTCAGCTACAATGTGTTGTGCAATGTGCATATCTCAATCAAAACACCGAGGCCCACGAGGCAAAGGATCAACAGCATAATAATCATCATCAACATGAACATCAATTGCATCCGCACCGAAATCACCATCATCAGCATGTGCACCGTAATCATCTGCATCGCCACCGTGCAGAACACCATTCCTCGTCGCAGGAAGCACCTCCACTACTAGAGCCATCGCTGCAGGAGCAACAGCAGCTACAGCAGCAGCAGCAACATCACAGTCATCGGCATAATCACGAGGAATATGAATTTGTTCTGCAGCCGGTCGAGAAGCGCCCATATCATAGTAAATTTAGTGTCTACGAGCTGCTCCACACAAACTACACGAAGAAGACATCGAACGACGTGGATATGGATCCATGCAAGGCAGGTGAGTTTCGATTGAATTCCATGCATTCACCTATATTTATCGGCGGTAGATTAGCTTGCCACCTCCTCTGGCCGTTTAATGAAATAGCTGTGTGGGACTTGCACTCTCTCACACATAGGAGTGGCTGAAAAGAGGTATTTTATCCTCGGATCTTGGGGCTTTAAAATGTGAAACGATATACCGGTCTAAGTTTGAAGTCTGCCATTCAAGTTTTCTGGTTATGCCCCGGTTCTGTCTGGCTCTATTCCTGACGCCTGTTTTCATAAATTTGATCGTAGACTCTACGTGATGAAAATACGAGTATCTACCTTGGCTGCATCGTCTCATTCATGAATCGGAAACCACTTATAGAATGCACTCCACTGCAGAATAGTATTTAATGCAGCAAAGAAGAGAAGATTCCTTAACCATTCAAGGACTAACATTAATGTATTCCGCGAGCTCAATGCGTTGTTTAACACACTCAACAAACAGCATCTCGCAATTCCTGAGTGCTACTTTTTCTGTGCGTGGTGCACGCATTGTTATTCAATGAAAACGCAAACCCCTTAAGAAATTGTTAATTCATCATCGTCTTCGTCGCCATCGTCATCGTCGTCGTTGACATTGTCCGGGACTTCAGAAACAAGAAGGCTCCTTGGGTCCGAGCGCATCGTTCCTTGGTGCGGATGGTGCCCACTTGAAACGGTTACATAATAGCGTAATGCGATGAGAGCAGGCTCCTTTGACGGCGCGCGGGTGTACCCTTGAACTATTATACTCCACTAAAAGGAGGAGCAAACGCTTTTGTCGACGTTCTTAAGAGGCGACACTTCACTTAGCCCGATGCTGCTGCGGTGGCAGTTATACAAAGCACGCCTGCACGCTGAGCTGTGTATAGTAAAATGTACTCGAGTGTTATGGTTGTGTACCTAGCTATATGGGTGTACGGTGTACCCAGAAAACATAATAATTCTACGCGTGAATTTTTTATGCACCGAGTGTTGCGGTTGCTGGAGCCCCTTCCTGCCCTATCCCGTGAGAGGTGCATTCAATCTTCAATGGGATTTAAGTTTGATGTCAGTGTTAATGATGTTGTCGGTTGTGGTAAGAGTGTTTCGGAATTATAATGAATTTTACATAAGCACTTAATGGCACACGGTGCGCACACTTGCACCGATGCTGTGGTATAAATCTTCAGTCGATGTGGTTAAATTTGATGGGTTATATTGCGCGGAAACCTTATTACCTCGTAGTTATACCTCGAGATCAGTTTAATGAGATTCAATATCACGTTGCAACAATTGCCGTCAGTTTTGTGACATATTAGACCTGAACAGTTTCTCGTGAGGTTGAATGAAGCTTAGTCTAAGTCCAATCTTGTTGTTGGAACAATCACTTATTTCTAGTGAATCCATAGATAGATGACCTTTCAGGGCTCTGGCATTGTGGTCACTTTGAAAGGAGCCCATTGCGTTTTCAATGTTGTGGTCCTCGAGGCTACCTTTTATGCTCTGGAGGGAAGATAGTCTAGAAATATTTCGGGTGGGTTTGCCGATAACTATAAATTTCTTTGACAGTGAAATTCCTTCCTGAGGCGAAGGCCGAAATCTCCTTGTGAAGGGTGACTTCATCTACAGACTTTGTCTTCAGCTTTAAAGACAAAGTTTGTAGATGCCGGAGAGAGGCTGGAGATGTTTTTTTTTTTTTAAGAGGCAATGGTCAATGTAAGATAATTAGGAAAGAGGACGCTTTGAAGAAACTAACTGGTGTTGTACCCTGACCTCTCACAACCTGCAGTGGCTTCGGAAAACGCGAGAAAGTCTCCCATGACAAATTGTACTATCGATCGGAGGATTTGCCAGATCCTCGCGAAGTGTGGCCGTGAAAAGCTTTTAGTTTTTCCAGTATATTGATTCGTTCCTTGTGCATAGAAGTATGACACACTTACCATTGCCCCGACTAGATTGATTATAGGCTTTTTGGGAGCAAATTAAGGGAAGAATTGCTTGGTGGAGCAGATTTGTCCATACACCTAAAGCCAGAGTTAATAAGACTCAAGCAAAAGTTTTGTAAGGTATTTCCCTGGCCACAATTTAAAGCAGTTGAAACCAATAATTGTTTTGGCCTCTGTGCATGTTTCCAAATTAAGCTTTGATCTTATTGTCGATACCTAAGTCTAAAGCTTATTATTATCAGTATTTAAGTTGAGTTTCTGACTGCGACCTGTAGTAGGTGTATTGTGACCCCAACTAAGCCTTGGAGAGGTTTATGTCCTCAAAAGAGCTCCCCTCGCACTACAATTCATTACTTAATTATATCGAGGGTATGTGCTCATTTTTGGCCTTAAGAGAACTCACCCTAGAGCACTTTCTATAGTCCAGCTTCACGTAGAAATGTGAGAGTGAGAAATGGGTTTAAGGCGGACATCTCTCCTCTCTGTCTGGTACCTGGTATTTCGCTAGACATTTGATTTATTTCTGGTTCAGATCCCCACAGGATTGCAGAATGTATTCCGGACTTTCACGAACCTCATCGTAAAATCTGCAGTAGGGTTCCTCCGTTGCACGACTGATTTTCCGTAAATGTTCCCTGAGCTTGCAATGCCACTTTAGGAATCCTGTAGGGATACGTAAGTTAGTTTTACTAAGGCCAATGCCTTGAATCTCTCCTGGTTGTAGCTTCCTAGAAGCTTCTTAGCTTGCCTTCTTAGCCTAACTCGTTTAACCTTCTCCGTTTTCCAAAATTCTTACCTAAGGGTGTGTTCCTGTATCCCGCAGAAAGGTTCAGGTTCTATGAAGGGTACTGGCTGATCCTTGTCTTGCCGAGGAGTCCACAGCTTGGTTTCCCTCTATTCCAATATGGCGAAGTACCCAATAGAAAGTCACTTTATTAACCCTGCCCATAGAAGATCATTAATCTCGTGTATATGCAATCCCATACAATGCCGTTAAAGATCTGCATATGGTGCTGTTTGATTTTGAAAGAGCTTTCGATAGACTTCCACGACATTTGATATGGGTGACGCTAAGAAAACGAGGAGTTCCAGAAGCCTACGTGCGGATGATCGTGAACATATATGATGGAGCAAAGACAATGGAGTAAGATGTCCTTCCGGAGTCACTGATGACTCAATTAAAGTCGGTGTACACCAGGGAAGCGCCCTTAGTCCTTTGCTTTTCATTGTAGTCTCTTTAGTTTTCATTGCAGTCTACCCGAAAGTACATCAGTTGATCTTTGCTGATTATGGGGCCATCATAACTGAAGATCATACATCCCTGCAGAGAGTACTTGATATATGAGTGGATGCTTTGGAAGAGAATGGGTATCGTATTAGCCAAAAGAAGACAGAGTACCTGTGCTGCCCATTCTCTGACCCACCGGAGCCATTTCCAGACATTAAATCGAATGGAAATGTGCTTTGCAAGTGTGTGAAAAGTTTAAGTTCCTGGGATCCATGATCAATAGCAAAGCAAACTGTGATGACGACATCAATAGCATAGCAAACTGTGATGACGACATCAATCGTCATCACAGTTTGCTTTGCTATTGATGATGTGGACGGGTGATTGATTTGCGATGAAGTGGATGAAGTGGCGAGAAAACTTCGTCATCTTTTGTGACCGAAAAGTGCCCCCTAAGCTGACAGAAGGCCCTACACCGCAGTTGTGCGCCCGGCGCTTACATTTGGTTCACAATGTTGGACAGCGTATAAGAAATATGAGAACAAATTAACGGCAGCTGAGATGAAGATGCTTCGCATGACAGCAGGAGTAACAAAGCGAGATAGAATAAGAAGTACGAAGATCCCAGGAAGCCTCCATGTAAAACAAACCTATCTCCAGAAAAATGGAGCACATCTGGCTCAGTTGGTATTGCCACGCTCACAGGAGAGACCCTACGAACCCTGTCAAAAAGTCGGCGGCGTACCGCACACGCGGACGGAGGGTTATGATCCATCACTTCAGATCATAACCTCGCGCCTAAATAGTAAGGAAGAGGACGATGCAATCCCATACAAGTTTCAGACTATGTGGGCATTTAGCGACTTCATAACAGACTGGCTGCCTAACATTATTGCCATGTTTCAATTCCTGCGATTTCTATCAATACTGAATCGGACACTAGAGCTGTGTCAATCGGTTATTTTCCAAGATCGAATCGATACAGGATTGATTTGAAAAAGGACCCGATCTTTTCAGTCAATCATTCATTCGTTCCTTTTTCAACCATCATTGTTCTTACCGATTTCGTTCTTCTTTCAGTCACTGATCCAAAGTCAATCACCGTTCCTTCGTCAAATCCGGATTGGCGTATGCGCGGCAAATACACATTAGAAATCTCGTAACAGTTTGGCTACGGTAATCGATGTAGGAATGGAACGTGCTAATATTGTGAATGATTGAATTGACCCTTTTTTCTTTCGTTTCGCTCATTTGACCAAAAATAATGCAGAGAGAAAAGTATTGGTTCGTACCGATTTCATTCGTTTCGGTCATTTGAAAGTAAAAAGGATTAAAATTGTGGAAACGATTGGTTTTACTTTTTCATTCCTTTCGTTCATTTGAACGGGAAAGAGGATTGATATCTGGAACGATTGGTTTGCCCAACCAATTTGCATTGCAATCACCAATACTTTTAGAGGAAGGGGTCCAAAGGATCGAATCAATCACGATTAACACAGCTCTATCGGACACATCAGCAAATGTTTCCGCCTAGAAGAAGCTCGTTTTTTGCCCATGGATTCAGAGCCATCTCTAAGATCGTTTTTCTAGCCATTTCCTCGACCACGATGTCTAATGGGGTTAATGCCAATAGCACTTCCATGAATGCGGTGGGACATGTTCGCATAGCCCCGGTTAAGCAGACTCATGCCAGTCTTTGCTTTCTTGGTCTAAAGCTTTCTTGGCTGTCTAAGAAAATTGATTTGGTTGCACCAGATGAATTGGACCAGAAAACTTGTCAGAGTCTTTATCAGAGAACTATTGTTGGTATAGCAAGGACTTTAGCATTAAATTTTGATGATCTCTTATCAGGGCTGATTTAATTAGTTAGCTTTAGTGACTTACCATAAATAACAGCCCTATTACCACATCAGGGACGTTTATATACAAGGCGACATCAAGTCGTAACCAAGGATTTTCTTATAGAGAGTGTGATGGGAAAGTTTTTTATGGAAGCCATAGTATTCGGTCACAATGTCATCCAAGAACATGTAAAACGGGCTCCATAGCATAAAGTCGCAAAGGTAAAATGCAGTCCTTTGAATATAAGGAGTCGATCATTGAATGCTCAGTCTTTCTTCAATAAGAATGTGCTGTAGGCTCACTATGACATTAATGCTGCAATGCGGGTGTGAAACAAATACAGCCCCACCCTGTCATACAGATCTCCTGGCTATTTCCAGCACGTTCTAGCTCTTTGAATGTATGGAACTCTTAAGCTTTTGTATACTAGCCCACGCGCCCAGGCAATTAAAGCAAATATCTGACACCTTATAGCTTAAACCCTACTTGTTACCACAAATTCGACGCCAGATCTGGTTATGGTGCTTATCATAAATAGGTTTGGTTTATTCTTTACCTATTCTATGAGCTCCATAACAGTTTGCGATCAAGGACAATTGGCAGGTACGTTTGGCCCTGAAAATTCTATGGTTTTACCATACAACTTATTTTTCTCCTTTTAAATCAACTTCATAATTAGAATTCAACCATTTTTTTTTAATGAGTCTTTTTTTTCCAGGGGACGACCCCAAGTAGTACACTCTGGAACTATAAGCATTGGTTGATATTTTTGAATATCGGACTTATAAGAAACTCAAAATGCTCTCCAGTAGCACTTATGCGGAAACCACAAAGCAGCCTCGGGCTTCGGCTTCGCTCTGTTGCGATACGTGAGCTTTGAACCAGTTTTATGCAATGACGTTTCGCTCATGGAGAGAGAGCCTTTATTAGTGCAATCACTATATGCTCTCTAAGTATATGCGACGAAGAATTAAAAAATACGCTTACACAGCTGAAAGCCTTGGTAGCTAGGCCTGCGTACATAATTATGTGTAACATTCATGTCCAACTTAAACCGCACTTTTCCCTGAAATGTAGACTTACTCAGAAATTCTGCGTCAAATCCGTGCATTGCCAACATACTTTAGAGCCAAAGGCAGACTGATTAACTTCGTATGTGCGCTCGAAATCAGCCCCCATTTGCTTTACACGAAGCAAAAGTTTAGCACATCTGAGCTTGGGCTGGGGTGCAGAGCCTCCTCACTCTTTCTCTTTGCAAACAAAATTTTGAAGCTGAGCTTCATTGTTCTAGAAAACACTGAAATCGTTTGGCTGAACTTGTAAACGTCAGACCGAGGCCAAGCCCAGGTTGCTTTGTGGTCCCCGCTTAATGGTTTTGCAAGGTTTTGTTATCGTACCATTGGTGCGCAGCTTATTTACTTATAAAATTGGTCATAGAAACGTTGACAGCACCATAAGTATAAAACTTAAAGTCCTAGCACCATAAGTTTCTTAAACGTGGTGCTGAAAACGTACCTAGCACTGAAGTTATAATGTTATAAGTGATGAGCGCAGGTTCTGTAGAATTTTCTAGCACCTGTTTTCTAACACTTGAGGTTTAGGTTTAGGACACATCAGAAGTACTACATTGCACTCTGATATAGCACTCGTGGGTTGCCAGATGTCATACAATAGAAAACAATGTAATTGACAGAAATTGTTATGTGAACATTTCAAAAAACGAAAACATTTAGATATAAGAATTTCATATTTTAAAAAGAATGATATGAACTTTAACTAGATTACATTTTAAGGCTCGAAAAATTAATCACACAAAAATTTGATTTCTTAAATTTGATTTCTATAGAATATTAATTCATCCTTTTCTGCTTTTTTTATGCACATTAATTAAAAATCTAACCGAACGTATCGTTGCTTATATTAAGGCCAGCAATTATTTTCATGTTTGTAGAACTGTAAATTGTTGTAGTTTTTCATTTTTTTATTTTTTCTATGATTTAGCTGGTCAAATAAGTTATGCTTGGCCATTCTTGGACCAGCAGTTAAAAAATTTTATCAGCTTATTGATATTCCCACTTTAAAGGCAGAAGCTTAAAAGATGTCCTCCTTGTAGTTTAAAACTCTTAAGGTATATACTGCATCCATGGATAAGAATAATACATCCAGTGATCCAGTGATGCAAATAGTCAAACCACCACATATAGAGAACAGAAACCAACGTATATCATAAAAGAAAAGAGAGTGTTGGTTACCCTAAATAAATTAGCGCCATTGTTCTTCATGAAGCTAGACAGTGCTACATAGAACCCAAAGTTTCTAAAAGGTAACGCAGAACAAGTTAAGTGTTATAATGGTGCTATGTGGGCTCTATATAAGACTCTTTTTGCTCCTTAATTTCATCACCTTATTTAATATGAACGAAGTTATTTGTGCAAAATATCAACACTCTCAAATAATTAGATAAGAATGTATATTATACCCAAGTAAAAGAAAAACTACACCATTAAAGTAATAGGTGAACACCATGACAGTGTGTCTACCTAAAGATGTCCTTAAAAATGTATTGACTCTGACTGTCAAATAAGTTCTATAGAAACCTAAAGAAGAACCTTTTTTGCACCCAAAATAAAGTTCTATAAAGTGACAGATCACCCTGACATGGGTTTTGTAAGGGGACCCGTTACTTGAGCGGATGGTAGGACTCGAGCCCAAACCTCCGGCGTAGTAAGCACACGCTGCGGCACTCCACTTGATTCTCATTTAGCACATCTTAACTCGAACCTATAATTGGTAAGATATTCACGGTTGGAAGGCCAGTTATTGTTTGGCTCCGCCTTATTATAACTTAATTCCAATTTGCAAGATCACTTATTCTTCTAAACGCGCTGTGGTGCTACGGTCTTGGATGGACCAGGGCCTTAACCAAATGGCTTCACAAGCTCCTTAAATTGCAGCCTTCACTTTTGCATGGGGAGTCTTAGGTCACGTTTCACTTACGCGTCGCTAGTGTCTCTGCTAAGACCATGCAGGTGGTTTGCCTCTTATCAATGCTCATAAACGCGATATGACGCTGTATTCGTCCAATTGAATTAGCCGGAACCTGCTGGTTTTTGAATGGACTTTTTGAAAAGCTGGTGTTAACCGGATAGTTGTGCACAAAAGGTGTTTTTTCAATCGTTATATGCCACCAAAAATAGATATGACTCTTTAAGGCTCGTCTCTTTAAAAAAAACGAACTTGCATAACTCTGCGATTTATTTAGGTATTGTTTCACTAATACCTCATCCATTTGGAATGCTTCTATTCGACCAAATCCTGGCAAATAAGTTAGAGCATGCTCCATAGCCAGCACCTTGAAGCCATGCAGTCAAGACGTTAAAGGAGAAAACTCCAGGAGTAAAAGTTTTTGTGAAAGCTTCATAACATGTTTAAATAACGATTTTTTGGACAGAGTCCCTTTCTGCAAAACCCCACATAGCTCCTTTGTGCAAAACTCCACATTTTTGTCAAACACCAACCCTGTGTAGAAATACGTCAAAATAGAACCATGTTTATTTGGCCCGCCATGCCATCGTGTGGATCTATGGCTCCCAGAAATTAAGTAGAGCCCTGCTCGTCAAACTAACTAGAATAATGATGCATGACAATTTCGAAATGGAACCGGAATAATATCTGTCATATCACAACCTGTTGCTGAACTTCGCTAAATAAAAGTATTCCTTCGAAATCAAAGCTCCATCCTATTTCCAAATCGCATTGATTCTTTCCTGAGTAGATTCAATTTGCGTGCTGATCTCTTTTCTGGATGCTTCATCAAAAAAGTTCGTTTAACTCAATTCAAAGTATACCTTACGCCATTGGGACCTTATTCCCGTTCAATCAGAAATCAGTTGAATCTCTGCGTGGAAGGCAACTGGGAGTATTTCATCGACACACACACACACAATATTTCCCAGCATACCTGTGAGCCTGTGAGTGAAATTTGGTATCGATTTCAATTTCCTGATTCCCCAGAAATACCCTCGGGCCTCAAAGAAACGCACCATTATTGGGTTTTAGCCAGAAATTGCTATTCTCTGCATATTAGGTTAAGGACGCCACGCCAGTATATGGTATTATCCTAAGCCACAAACATGGATTCTTCGTTGTCATTCAGGAAGCATGACGTGGTTTTTTGTTCCTGCTCCCATGTCTTGAGAGCAATTGAATGAAGGCCAGCATAAGAGGCAAAAAGTTTCCAAAAGAAACTCTGTGGTGGGCAGACGTAATGGCGCGCTCATGACCCTTTACTTTACCACGTCAAGGATATGCCAAGGATGTATACCTGCAAAACATAAATTAATAGTTTCGCAACTACAGCAGCACTATCTGCTGGTTCAGAGCCAAATCGACCAAACAGGGACAATAATTTCCAAGGATTATGCAACCAAAATCGAGTAGGTAGGGCTGTCGTTAGACCGCACGACCACCTTATACCAGCCATAGAGCGTGCGGGGTTTTTTTTTTTTTGAAAAAGGACAATTTTAGAATTGCGGTTGCTCTTTGTAAAGCAATTAGGTACCCAACTCAGAAGCTACACGATATATGTTTAATATTTGCACCCAAACCAAAATTACGAACAAAGAACCACTAAATGTCTATTTATCCTGCTGTCATTTCGAGCATCCTGGCCCATTATACAGCCGACTCCCGATACGCCCCGGTGCTGATGCACACATTTGCGTGCCGCGTAATTTATAGCGTTCCTTGCTTTCGCAATGGAATTTTGAAAATTTTATTTAATTTAGCCGAACGGCATGCGAGATGATTCTTGTTTGTCTAGGCCCGAGAGTGCGAGGACCTATTTTTGGCCTCTGCGCCTCGGGCCAGTGGCCGGCCGGCAGGGTGCTTTGCTCTCCTGGCTTATTGGACATTATATGAATGCATTTTAGTTGGCCGCAAACGCTGTGTAGCGTGTTGAATAAAATGCTGTGCTAACTTTAATTTGCATATAAATTATGTGCCTTTTGTGGTCGAGGAGTTATTGCATTTGTGGCCGGACCGGGTCGTGTTTATAGTGCCGCACGCGATGGTTGCGAAGTGTCAACGCATATTTTGTACCCGACGACATGATGAATTCACATTGTGGTTGGTTTTTGAAATATTATTGTAATTTGTGCCTCGAAGTGTCGGACATCGTTCTGGTTGGGGTTATGGGAGGATTATGGCTTTGCTCATAATGCATTACTGGATGAATGGGGTTATTCTTCTTTGGTCATAAAAAAAGTCGACATGGGGGCTTTGGCCAAAACGACTGAAATTGCTGAATAGGAAGAAGGTAATTTATAGAGGCGAATATAATGTGATAAACGCTGTAGGTGGATTTTGTGAATATATTTCTAGATCTTGACTTGAATATCGGCCGCAATGCAGAAGGTTTGGTTTATATCTGATGTTTGAGATCTTCATGTTGAACTAATGACATATGCCTGTGAAATTTGCGTTATTCTTTAGGTAGACGATGCCAGTTACTACCTGTGTATAGTTAACTTATAAGAGACATAATGGAGACTCTGCCTTGGAGTTGTCAATAAGGCAATGTCACCATCAATATTTCAGGGTTGCTAAAGGCTGAAATTTCTCTCTTTTCCGCCGTAATCGGACATTAAAAAGATAGCAAGTACCAGTACTAAAGTCTGACAGAACTTCATCATCGGACCACGCCATACCCCGATCGCCATAAGACTGGGGTGGATTTTGGCTTTTGCCATTAAGCTTAGACGTCCTTGTTACGGCCCACTTAGACCAGCAATTGGGTCCATTGTTTCCATTTGGGAATCTTCTTAACACCTGAAACGAAAGCAGAAATAAACCGCTGTTAGAAGCTCAGAGTGCCGTCCTCTTGCATCCATCTGGCTTTGCATACAAATCTTAGGAGGAACTTTAGATCTACGTTATTTAGATCTTCGAACTCGTTGAAGAAGTAACCGCCGAGGGTTCTACGCCTGATGCTGTTTTGGGCTGGGCATTTGCATAGCAGGTGACGGACGGATTCAATTTCTTAAACGTCCATGCAGCTTCTGCAGTAATGGTGTAGACCCGCCCAGCGTGTAGACCCACAGCGCAGTGCCCCGTGAGGATTCTCGTGAGTAATCGGATATCCCTGCAGGCTGATCTGAACATAGCGATCTCTTTGTGTTTACCGCTGGCCATAGCTCCCTTGTGTGTCTGCACGTATCAAGTTCTTTCCAACGTAGTTTAGTTCGGGTCAAGGATTCAATTTCTATCCTTCGTGCTATCGAACTCCGCGCAATTCTTATAGATTTGAGGGCTAGATGTGCATTTATCCCTGATCTATACCTCGCAAGCTTGTCCGCTTTTTCGTTTCCCTGGATATCGGTGTGACCTGGAACCCAAAATAGAGTTACAGTGTTGCCAAGTGATAATTCGTCCAGAATTTTCCTGCATAGCTTCACAGCCCTTGCTTCACAACATCTACTTCCATGGCTTTAATTGCCGCTTGGCTGTCAGCGATGGTCTTGATGGTCTTGTTTATGGGACTGTGTTTCTTCAGCTCAGTGGCAGCTTGGATTATGGCTACCAGCTCCACCTGAAAAATACTGCAGTCGTCATTGCTCCGGAAAGATTTGCTTAGTCCCATCAGAGCTTCACAGAAGATGCCTGCGCCGGTTCCGACGTGCATCTTAGAGCCATCAGTATATGGTCGATCTCCTGTGATGGTCTTTTCTTCGCAATCACATCTTTTAGGTATTCTGGTAACGAATCTCCTGTTGAAAGCAAAAGTCATAGGAAGGTAATCCATGACTGGGGTATCTATGGAGTCAACCCATTGAGTTTCCACCGAGGCGTGTCCATAAGATCTTGAGGACAACAGCCCGGATTCCCTTGGGCGGACAGCTGTTTTAGATGGCTTGCTGCTGCTGTGTATATCCAAGGAGGTGAGGTTGAGTAGTACATTCAGTGCTTTGGTGGTTGGTCGTAGGGAACCCAATTATACCCATGCAGGCTGCCCTTTGGACCTTGGTGAGGTAAGACAGGTGACACTTTCTTTCTGAAACCTTCCACCATACAACTGCACCGTAAGTTAGAATGGGTCTTACATTCGCTATATGTTCCAGGTATTAAGAAGGTTCCCAATGGACACAATGGACCCAACTGCTGGTCTAAGTGAAGCCGTGACTATTGTCAAAAGGGCGTCCATCAACCTAACCTATCCGCTATATACAACCAGTGTACCATTTGGTTGGAGTCTTCACATGCTGCCGAACGTATAGCCCGCTTGACGTGGGGTGCCGTGGCGTAGTGGTTAGTGTGTGTGCTTACTACGCCAGAGGTCTGGGTTCGAATCCTGCCATCGTCACCTGAAAAAAAAGACTTGTTCTTTTTCACGGTCCCCAACTCCGCGAGGGTCTGACAAGCCCTCCGAGAGTATCATTTGTCTTGAAAAAATAACTTCTCAAAGTGCCGTTCGGATTCGGCAAAAAATTGTAGGTCTCCTTGTATGTAAAGAAATTAACACACCAGCATACATTTTTCAGAAGTTGGTCCTGGTTCACCTCGAACTGCTGCGCCACTCTATTTATTTATTTATTTTTATGCCCGCTTGACACGATCTTCTATATTATCCCTCAATATGAGTTTAGAGTCCAAATAACGGTAACCCCATTCCCCATTAAAGGGTGGAATCGTCTGCGAATGTGCTCACAATGAAGCATTCCCTCTCCAGGGCTTTTAGCAATTCGTCCATATAAGCGGAGGTATTAGGACACCTCCTTGCGGTGTTCCTCTGCTGACGTTCCGTCTGGTGCATACTTCGCCTAAGTAACTGTTTATCCTTCGGGTGCTTAATGAGCCCGATCCAGTCGCATAGACTGCTATCTTGGCGAGCGTTTCTCAAACTGAGTCTGCCTCAATGTTATTAAACGCCTCATCTACGTCTAGAAGGCACCCAAAGTGTAAATCCTTGTGCTGCAAAGATTTTTCTACCACTGCTACTGCTCTACGTAGTGCAGTGTCAACCGATCTGCTTCTCATGTACGCAAGCTGTGATTTTGATAAATAGTTTTCACCAATCACCTCTCTCACATACACGCCGATAAGCCACTTCATCGCTTTGAGCATGAATGAAGACAGGATTATGGGTCTATAGTCCTTTGCAGTAGTGTGAATAGAACATCTCTCCAAGCTCTGGGAACATAGCACAGGGTTAAGCAGGACTTGTAAACATTGCTCTACCATGAAATGATAGTTTTCCATGCTTTTTGGAGTATTATTGCTTGGATTTTATCCGTCCCTGGTGCTCTAAAGGGATCGAAGGAGTTGATTGCCCAGGCCAGCGAGGATCGGCCGGAAACAAAAATAAGATCAGATGAAACGAAAAAAAAAAACAAGTTCGAAGTCATACACGGAGCGTCCGTCGTCTTTTATTGAAGGTTGAGTTTATCTTTGCTAGAAAAATACTTGGGGGGAACACGTATTTTTACATTTTAAATTTAATTTTTATTTGAATTCTTAAAAAAGAAAATTAGGACAATTTCTGATACGTGTCATTTTTTTCAAATTTGTCAGATTTGTCCAAATACCGCCTGAGATAAGGGGGGTCATTTCGTGCATTCAAAATTAATGGCCTATGGCACTTGAAAACGGCATCTTTTTTAACCCTTCGTTTTTTAAAAATCCTTCAATTTTTTCAAAAAAATAAGTTTTTCTGCAAAGGTTCAACATTTACTTGACCTAAGTTTCGATTTTTAGAAATCTTACCTGCAAAACTTGTGGAAGTAGAAACCAATGAGAAAGTAGGTTTTTGTTACCACTCGTATTAGAATTTTGAAGAACTTGTTCGAGAATAGTCCTTCGACCCTTGTCTTATGGACATGCCCTCTGATGATAAAAATATAGAGTGGCGCAACAGGTCGAGGTGAACCAGGGCCAACTTCTCAACAAGCTGGTGTGTTAATTTCTTAACATACAAGGGGACCTACAATTTTTTGCCGAATCCGAACGGCACTTTGAGAAGTTTTTTTTTTCAAGACAAATGATACTCTCGGAGGGCTTGTCAGACCCTCGCGGAGGTGGGGACCGTGAAAAAGAACAAGTCTTTTTTTTCAGGTGAAGATGGCAGGATTCGAACCCAGACCTACGGCGTATAGTAAGCACACACACTAACCACTACGCCACGGCACCCCACAAAATACAAAAAGGATGCTATTTTATCGGAGATAAACGGGCGGGACAGGGATCACCTTTTCTTTTAACGTGCTGATCGTATGCCTCAGCATGAACTGTTTTCTAATGATGATCACTGTCGCAAGTGCACCCAGAAAAATTAGAATATTTCGGGATTTCTGGCTTTTCATCATTTAAGTTTTCCCTAGTTATCTGCAAAAACGGGTAAGTTTTTTAGCTCATAGACTGTCCTTCTCTCCTTAGGGCTTTGTTGAAATTTCTTTTAGGTTGCGCTACAGTTTTTATACTACGGCAATTAGTAATACTGATTCTTGCTCAGAGGAATCTTGAGCTTCACACAAGAAATTCTCTTGTGACACATGAATACGCTTTGTGTTTCGAGCCCTTCAAGTCACATCAATTGTGTGCGTGTATGACAAATCTTTTGTTCTTGGATTAGATCAATTTATTTAGCAAAACTTTCTCTTGTCGTATTACGCATTTGTGCGAGCTATAATTATACATGTACATTGTACAGGCTCCGAAGGACATGAGACAAAACAAATCCCAAATCAATGGTCCCTGCAAGATAAGTAACCCTCACGCCACTCCACTGCGAAATTCAGCTAATACAAAAAGTTTAAATACACTTACGTACGATTATAGAGGGTTTCTTAATCACAAACACATGTATCATCTCCCAGCAGGACAATTGAATAGACGTTTTTTTTTTTCTTATCCGTTTTTTTATTTTTTTGTTACCAAGTTTGAAGAACTTTATTGTTTTGTGCTGAAAGGAAATCAGGACTTTGTGAACCTTTTTAACAAAAACTTTTGTCTAAAGTTTCAAAATTAAACTGTTGATCTCTGCCTGGTGTGTACACAAAGAAGTATGAGTCTGCTATACCACTTGTTGGCCCTCTCGCATATAATTTGTCATCTGCCCCCTTGAATCAAGAGCTCATCCCAAGCCCAAAGCAAATTGAACCCTCCTTTAATTCGCTTTGCTATATGAAGACTGCTCTCGAATAAGGAGATTCCCATGCTCCCGCGCGTATGCACACACATACATGCGGCAAAGAACGATTCGACAAGGAGGAGCAATCAATTTAACATAGCTAAACAACCTAATCCGAACCTTTGGCAATTGCTCCCTTAAATTTTCATCGTCAATCAAATCAGAAGTTTCTGGGGCTCTGAGTACACACACAGAAGCCTCCTTTCGGAATTAATTCATCATCAATATTGGAGGCGGATAGAGATTGGGGTGGAGTTGGGAGCTCTCTGGAAGGTGGATTATACAAGTTGACGGCATCCTCACATAGGTTCGCACTTGAAAGGAGCAAATTTCCAGCACACACACGATGGTTATAAATGAAAAGCTGACAGCTAAATGGTAATAACTGACAAAAGTGTGGGTCCCACCAAAGTGCTCCTTCGTTGATGATGGCCAGGTTCACGGTCTAGTGAGTGTGTTTTCTTCTCAGTATGGATCACAGGCATAGAAAGGAGTGTGCAGAAAATTGTCCTCGGTAAATAAAACTGTAGACAATACACGTGATAACAATATAATATATACGACTATTATGACAACAGTGAATAACAAAATACAGAAAAAAAAAACCTTGACAACAAAGCCTCGTACTTCCCCTATGCTCAGTGCCCCATGACCCTATGCGGGCATGGGAAGCTAGAGCAGTGGACACAAAGCATACCAAAGAGTTTTGTACTCTACCCTTGGATAATATCCCAAAGTAATCCTCTTTTATTTTTGTGTGCCTTTTTCGCTCTCTCGGCTCGTTGTTTTATAGAAACACAAAGGAATTTGTGCATAGTGTGTCATTTCATATACTTGAATGGCTCTGCCTTGTTTTGTATCGGATGTATAGTGTATCCCCAAAAAATAAAGCAGACTCGGTTGGAAAAAAAATCACAAGAGTCGTTGTAGCCCATAGATACCCAGACCCAGACTTATAGTGGGATACAAAGCGACAACCCAGAGCCAACCAACGAGGAACGATGCGAAACCCTTGTTAAGCTAAAGTACTGCTCTCTTTTTTTCTATCACAGGTCTTATAACTTTTTTTTTTCGCCCATTTTTTCATCATTTTTAGTTAAGCATGTCCAATGGAGCGGGTCGTTAACGTTAACTCGTTCAGTAGGTTCAGTATCCACGACGGGTATTATAGGTAGGTAGGTATATACTCACTCGTATAATAGTAAAGGAGGATAATTTCCTTGGAATGACTTTATCTTTTGGTGAGTATCTCGTTCCAATCAATTCATGTGGATACGCTTAACCATTCTCGAAAATAATGAGAACATTGTGAGGGGCAAACGGCCCTCTGTATGTGGGCCCGAAATGATCGTTTATGAGATTGCTTTTGTGTAAGCCTTTTTGACCGTATTAAGGGGGTTTATGTGTTTGCAGATTGGGTAGGCTTCCAAGGATACGAGACTCTTTGCATTGCTGAAAGTTGTGATGTTTCTTCTTTAGCTTGAGGAATATAATCAACAACGTTTCGTATGACAGAATGAACGTTAATAAGGCGGCACACTATCCTTTAACTCGAGCTCTTACTGCAGTAATGTTAACTAGGTATTGCAGATGTTTAATTTGGTTCATACTTTGTCAAGTATTTAAGTATATTTGGACTTTAAGTATTATTAAGTCCATATTCTAAAACTCTTTGATTTGTAGTCACTTAAAAGGTGCTTATGGACCCCAAAACGTAAGAGTGCGAAACTGTTGAGCTGATCACGACGCAACGTAAGTGTCAATACTGAATTTGAAAAGTATTTAATACTGTGCAGATTGAGTACTAAGGCAATACAAGTGAGATTATCAACTTTGGACCAAGTCGGTCAGAACTGATCAGAGCCGTGCCTACCCGCTTTGGATAAACGTAGCAGGATCGTGTCCTGCCGGCAATCCTAAATCCTTTTTTGTTGTAACAATTGATCCGCCTAGTATTTAAACTCCATTTAGCGACTTAACGTCAGAATGGAGAGGCCTGTACGGGTTTTAATTGTTAAAATTTAATTAAATATACATATTGCCAAAAGTAGAAACTAACAAATAAATTGGAACCAGAACCATCCGTTTGATCAGAGGTGCTATTATCTGTACGGAAGCCCCACTTCCATCTTGGGAACTTAAAAGAAGCTTACCGTTCTCTCTACACCATTGATGCACATAAACCAACAGAACGAAAAATCCGGGAGCGTCTGTCTCAAAATAAGCGGCTTCCGGCGTCTGTTATCCAGGTTAGGGTGGGCATCGTCGCATGTTCTTTTTCTCATCCAATATGCAAATAGAATGGACAACAATTAGATGCGTGCCAGATTTTTTTATGAAATACTCTGCTTTATATAATTTTCTTTCTCCGTAAAGGCATAACACTTGCGGGGGTTAGCTTTGGTGTTTCTGTGTAGAGTTTTAATAATCCGCACTGGCTCATCAGCGTTTGCTTGTTGGACCGAGAAGTAGTTTTCTCTTCTATCTTTTGTACCCTCAAATTCTTTTCGCTCGTTTTGTGCTGCGTATCTTAAGGGTAGTTATAACTCCTTAATCGCTAGCTAATTATAAAAAAAGAGAATTTTCCAATTTCTTACCTGAAAAGAAACCAGAACTTTTTTTCAGAGAAGCCATTTTTAAACCCCACGTTGGGACATGGGACAGAATAGTACTTAAAGAGTGACCGATGTAAAGAAAAAAGAGAAAATAATAGAATTAGAAACTTTAGTCAACTTCTTTTTAGCGGCCATAAAAAGGACCTCTATGGTAACTCTCTGTTACCCATTTTTTTCCGAACCTGATTTTGAAGCTTTTGAACGGTGGATCGAAGAGAGATGCGATTTGCTAAGTGTCCTTGCTGCGGAAAAAAAATAGACCACAAATGTTTCGGCACTTATTTTCAAAAAAATTCATATTAAAATTATATTTTTCAAAAATATTCAAAATTTTTTGAGAAATAAGAAATGGAAAGTATCTGCCCGTTTGCGATGTGGTTAAAATTTTAACGTATTTTCCATTTTTTTTACAAAGCTAAAATCGAATGTTGCCTAGAATTTTAGACAATGAAAAAAAGTTTTGAAAAAAATCATAGGCAGTGAACTTTGAAATTGACAAATTCTGAGATTAGGCTTAAAAAATGTTACGATTTTGCAAAATATTTTGGTAAACGGCAATACCAGTCTAGACTTGGGTCGAAAAACGAAAATTTTTGTGATTATGTCGAATCTCTTAGTAGGCTTGTTAAGGTTCCTTACAAGAACGGACTAATAAAACTTGCTCTTTTAAACGACTCATTGCCAATAAATACTGAGACCAAGGCGGAGACCATCAGTCTTCTCCTTGACCTATTCATGGTACGGGCGACGCGAACGTAGCCAAGAACCAGAGTGGTGACTGATATCGCATATTTTCAGAGTTTCCAGTAACCAACACTAGATTGAATCTACCCAGTTATGTAAAACAAGGCTTAAGTCAGCTGCCCCCATGTTAAAAATAAAATTCAATGCAAGGCCGTGGCTAAAATTACCACCATTTGGCGTATGGTTAAGGTCGTATTCATACCAAAACCTGAGAAGTCTGATTATGGCCTAGACAAAAGCTTCAGACCCATTAGTCAAGGTTTTCGTTTTTTGCTCTAAGCCTCATGGAGAGACTGGTTGAGCTGCGAATACAAGTTTGATCTCCGATCGCATCCTCTATTTGAGAGACAACCAGCTCGGAAAATGCGTTTTAAAATCTTCAAAATCTGGGCTTCAAAAATCTTTTTAGAAGAATCGAATGTGCTCTGGAACGGAAGGAGTACGTATGATGGGCGTTTGCGTCGATATTTAGGTCGCTTTTGACAACTCGATCTTTGATAGCAAGTGCAACTCAGCCTCACAACACGTGTAGATAAAACATTAATTCAATAGATTAATGTAATGGCGATGCACAGGACGTATGACACTGATTGTTCACAGGAAGTCGATTGTGAAAAGTGCTCAAAAGTAAAATTCCTCATAACAGTTCTAGCCTTGAAGTTTTACTGACGCAAATACTCTAAAAAATATGATATACATAAAACCTTAGAAAAAAGTAAGCTAACGTCAAATTGAAATTCGTTTTCATGTTCATAGAATTTCGATTATACATATATGTATGTACATATATGTATTATGACCCTTGCTGACAATAGGCTGAGACGGTACGGGAATAACTAGGCCCAGTGTCAAATCGGCCAAAAGAGAAAAATGTTAAACTGAAATATTTTTTAGCGATTTGACACGCAAAATTTTGTGCATATGCCAGAACAGGAGTAAAAAGGGGCTGCCTGGAACGTTTGTCTCCCCTTTTATGGTTTAAGGCTCTGTCCTACTGGCTGTAGAGGACTTAATACCATCGAAACCTCCCTGCAACTTTCACACAAGCCTACGCAGATGATGTCCAAGGGCCTGCCTGCTCAGCGCAAAGATCTCTAGATTTGATTGATTTTTGGTGCATACTTTGCTTTTTGGAAGCAACAAAATGAAACTTCCCTAGTTCTTATGCAATTATGCGTCTGTCTTCAAAGTGGAGATTTTCTGTGAATAATAAAAAGTCACAATAAGCATACATACATGCGTTAGCATTGACAGCCAAGCTGCACTTAAAACGCTTACCTTGTCCATGTGCTCAAACTCAAGCTTTACTCAAGGTTCATATAAATTATCCTCAGGACCCTAACCTGCGCTAGGTCTTCTTCTGCTGCCAGGTCCGCCATTGATTCTAAGGTTTCTCGTAAGCACAGGGCTCGTTGTGTGACTGCAATAGGTGGGTGTACGTAGACTAAACGACTACGTCCGAACAGCTGCAACAGTTCAGCGTTGTTTCTTCTATATATCAGGAGAATTGACTGCAGACTTCCTGTAAGCGTCTTTACGGGCCACAAAGCTTTTGCTGAAGACTTCAATGTGTTAGGTTTAAGCGCAACCACCACTAGAGACTAGAACGACATAGAGGTGCCTTCGCTCCCATCAGTTGGTCGATCTTTTTAGTTGAAGTGATGATATGCCTTTCTCATGTTTCTTTTTAAGACTAAATAAAATAATATAAGGTGTAAGGTGTCTGCATGGTAGTAAAATAGACCAGAGTGACTATATATCACAGTGCTCCATTGGTAGTAGTAGTAACCTCCAACAAAAAAAGACAGAGCAGAGAATATTTGTAAAATTTGTCGACTTTGACATACCTGCTGCTTAAATTAATATGATGAATTGATAATTTTTGTTTGACAGAAAATGTCAAAATAATCGTCGACCTCGGCGTGTTTTTTTTTTCAAATTTCTGCAAACGCTGGCCGGGTTTTGAGGCGGCGATAAGGCTGGCATTATAAATCGTCGATTGGTATTCATCTGACAACTCGCCCCCGACTCTCGCTCGCTCTCTTGTGCTTATTGTGAATCAGCCATAAATTTTTTTTATGGTGCATTTTGTTGCTGCACTTTTATAGATGAAACAAGCTTTACACTCACACAACTTTACAACCTGAATTGGAATAAGTCCGCATTCTTCGTCGACAAGGGTTGTTTGGAATGTCTATAATTAAATTTACCAAGAGAACTGTATAAGGGTTCACATTTTCTCGAAAGATCTAAAAAATATTGTCCCTATTCTAATATCCCCACCTCCGCGAGGGTTTGACAAGCCCTCCGAGAGTATTAAATGTCTTGAAAAACTTCTCAAAGTGCCGTTTGGATTCGGCAAAAAATTGTAGGTCCCCTTGTATGTAAAGAAATTAACACACCAGCATACATTGTTGAGAAGTTGGCCCTGGTTCACCTCGAGCTGTTGCGCCACTCTATTTATTTATTTTTTAATATGTCTGTTTTAAGCAGAACGCATTTCCGTGCACGTGTGGTAGGTGCCCCAAAAACGTTAACATACGGGTTAGAAATGTTTCCTTAATGGGCCTTAAACTCTAAGTCTAAAGTTTTTACGATTGCAAAATGATTTTATCAAAATCTTTTATGAAAACAAACGAGATTTTGAACACGATTTTGATGACGACTTTGAGTGGATTTTGATTGCATTGAATCCAATAATCTTATAGCAAAATTATTCGTAGAAAAGTTCACAATTTTCGTGCAGTATTTTACAACCTTTCTTTGACGGGTCAAAAAGCTATTTAAGAGAGTTTTTTTTTTAATATTTTTGACGGGTCAAAGAAGCTTTTTTAAGAGAATTATTTTAATATTTTTCGCAACAGAAATAACCATACAACTTTGATTTATCGTATAAAAAACAAATGAAAAAATAACACAAAGTGAAGAATGCCAAGAAAATGTCAAACAAGAGCAAGTGAAGTGAGTAATCGGTGTGAACGCACCGTGATGATCTGGTGAACGTTATGTTACTCATCACCTGTTTCTACGAAAATTCAAAGAAGCGCATTACGGATAAACACAAGTTGTTTTTAACAGGCTCTCAGATTGGCGTATTCTTTTCAACACCAAATCGTGGAACTGGTGTGGAATACAGAAAAAAATAGTTCTTTTCTCGTATACCTGAACGGAGTCGTGCTTATGTAAATGTTCTTTTGAACTTTGAATTAGTTCGGTGTCGACCGTTGTATTTGACGGTGGAGGCTGGGTTTAGCGTTGATTGTGTTTGTGAAGTGACGTTTCGACTCAATTTTCAATGAAAAAAAGTAAACAAACTTAAGACAAAGCAATTTGACACTTAACGAGATGACTGCACCGGTGCAGTATTTGTCATTCTGTACACAATGAAACCGGGTCGTGGTGTACGCTGGAATTGTCGCAAACACCGAGTATTATTTGACAGCTCGGTATGGCAGTACGGTGCTTAAAAGAATACGCCATTATTGTTTTCAGTAGTTACTCGCATCGATAATATCTTGTTAAACTTGCTTGTCAAGTAAGAGTTTCTGCTGATTTTCAAAAACATTCTTTCCGGAAAAAAAACGCGAAGTTGCTAAGAAAATTCATCATGTCACTGTGGTGACATGCAAGGTATGAAACAAAATGAGTAGACATTTTGACAATTCTCATAAAGTTTATCCAGAAATCTCAAACTGCCTCGAATTTCTCTCACATTTTGCAAACTCCATATGACTTTAAAGTCATTTAACTTTCAAACCTTGAAAATAGATATACATACACATGACAGTGAAGTAAAACAACAAGTTATCGAGAGCAAATAATTCTGACAGTTGAGAACCTATTTTTTTCTGTTCATGTGCTCACGTTTCGCAATAACAATCACAAACGAAAATCTACTTTTGTATCAATCAATCGACCCTTCACGCGGGTCGGGTACCTTCACATTTCACAACCACCCCCAGACTGTCAAGTGTAGGTACGCTAATAAATTATGAATCTAACTCATATCTGAAACCCATTTGAAACCAAACATCATATCCGATCAGTCATTGGATTATGGATCTGCGTGTGCCCACAGCTCGAAACCGCACACATTCAGTGAATTCCAATTGATTTCAATGAGCTTTCATTTTTAGCACTCGGGCCGGAACAACAACCCTGGAGTGCTGCGTGTATTCGTCTCGGGCGCTGTCGTCGTGACGCGCCGCGCTCACCATGTATTGAAATTCAATTTTCATGCTTGACAAAAGCGCATTCATCACAGCTCATTGAATAAAGCTTCATTACTCACTCAGACTCGGCTAGCTGGATGTTTGTTATATTTTTTTGTTGTTGTTGCTGTTGTTTGCCGCTCCATTTTCTGATGTTAATTCGATAATTTCCACTTGGGTAGATTAAACACAAAAACCATGATATCGTTTCGCCGCCCAAGTGAAGCGGCCTTAAAGGTAGCCAGCCACCCTTCGTCGCTCCACAACACAGCTCAGTCCAAGACCACTGGACAAGGTTACGACGACAGGCAGCCTCGTGAAAGTGTAACTGATGCCAAACGCCCTTGAATCAGGCGACTATTTCTTCTCCAAAAGCCATAATTAAAGAGCGTGTCACTTTTAAAGAGCAGACTGTAAGGACGATGCCCCGTGATTGGGAAGCCCACCCCCCATATTTAACCCTCTACCAGTTGATTTATAGTTTACTTTTAATCTGCAAATGATGATATAAATTGTATGGGTTTCATCCTCTTTCGCATGAAACACAAGGATACTTTGTGAGTGCCTGAAAGTGATTCATTTATAGTCAGGATGTATCCCCTACTCACTCGCTCACTGTGTCGCGGGGGTAATTATATAATCACATTTGTTGGTTCTTTCGCTTCATTTAAAATTGTGGATTGAGTTGTAAAAAACTACTCTTTGGTGGAGTGGAGTGGAACTATAGTTATCCCATGGATATGCGCGAGGAGAGGTTTTTCCAGCATTTTTGTGGAGGGATTCCTGGAAATGAGAATCTGAGTCAGTTACATGAGTTTCTGGCTGTGGCTATTCGAAATTTAAATGAAAGCCCGGCAGATTGTTTTGGTCGGGTTTTGCATGTGTTCGTATTGACCGACAAAAAAAAAACACAAGAAAAAAAATAGGAAAACAGCAAATGAGGATCCTTTATATGTTCGACAGGATAAACAGCCAGTGGTGGGATGTGGCTGGATTTTATTTATTACTCAATCCGAAAATAAATGAAATTTTGAATTCGGGTTGTTGTGTCAATTAAAAACCGAAAGGGGAGGAGAGCCACTGGCTTGATTTCGTTGAGTTTTCAGAGAATCCTTTTTTTATTTATTACATTTCAATAGGTGCCAAAAGGAAACAACTGTTACTGCCGAAATTAATATTTTAATTAACTCAAACAATATTTGATTCATTTGGAATAACACACAAATATTTTTATGGCCTTAGCGTGTATTATCCAATGTCCTGTCAAAAAAAAGTCCATTCCAGGGGTGAAAGAAAACTATTATGTTTCGGTGGACATTTTAGAAGACCGAATATTGCATATACAGCCTCAACATTGCAAGTGTCAATGCCACTGACGATATGCTGTCAAAGCAATGACGGTTTTCAATCCCAGCTCAGAAAGCCATTCATCGGAAAATTTCGTGCTGATTAAACATTTCAATCATGTACCTACATATTTTCAAAGAAAGTGGTAGTACCTATTTTATTTAAGGTACCGACATGCCCGAAGACTCGTTCCATTAGGGTTCTTTTTGTGTACCCTCTCAAGCCGTTTTTGCTTTCTAATGCTGGCATCAACAGCTCTTTATTCATCCACTCATAAACTTGTCCAAAAAAAATATCCCTCTCATCATGACACACATAAACGAAAAAAAAAAACCATCCAGATAAAAACCCCCAGATAACCAACCGGATTACACCCGATTACCCATAGTGAAGTGTAACCCTTTTTCACATGAAGCTTATTAACGTCTACACTCGGAGAGGATCTGAAACATCGGATGAATTTGATTTCCTCATATGTCAATCTTAACGTATGGCATCAGGCATCACGTATGAAGTAAGTGACAAAAGGAAATTTCCTACCCACTCATTGTCATCATCTTACGAAGTGAGTCTTTTATTTTAGAACCCTCTCTGTATACTATATACACAGAGCCAGACGCCTTTTGGTGGATGAATAGTGCTATGGGAAACAGCACAGCGCACAAGGTATCGTATAATCCGAATGTGTCACCCAAAATGCGGATCATCATACATCTCTGGCTATGGTGATGGTGAGTGAACGTAACGTATATATATTCTACGGGGAGACCATAATATGAAGCACGCTCATATCTTGAGACTTCAATGGGTTCCATCAGGGAATTTAAGGAAATTACGTGTCTTCATCTTCACATAAGATGATGTGTGCGGTGCGGGTGTCTATACCTGGAGGTAATTTTTGAATAATTGAATAAAATTTGAAATTTTCTAAGCTTGGGAATTTATGGTTAGGGGCATTAAGGTGCATAGTTTTCAAGATCTATGGAACATGAGCAACAATTTTCACTAAAAAACTGACAATTTTGAAAAGTATGTAACACAAAAAGGTTTTATCTTTAAGCAGCGGGTTATTTAAAGTTAGCAAAAATACCCATAAATGGCGCCCAATACGAGCACTATGTTCTCAAATTAAAAAGAAGGGATTTTCTCACATGCAATATTTATTGGTTGCAGTGGGTCTTTTGGGCGCACTTATGTATCCTTACCCTTAGAAATTCGCACTCTGTTCGTTAATTTAAAATTTACCCATCTCAAGTTCTCATTTATGTATTTGCAACAAGGAGGTATCGAGTTCAATATACATATACTGCACAACACATATAGGATAGGTGAAAAAAATTTTTGTGTACTTTTACTGGACATTTTGTTACTTAAAACTTTTAATTTTAAAACTGTCTGAAAACAGGCAATTTTGGACGACTAATGAAGCATTTGACATTTACGGACCCTTGAAACCTCGGCTTGACGCTTTCAGGCAGTAAAATTTACGATCATGTGCAATCAAGGATTCTTTACTATTACTTTTTTACCGCTTGTTTTTCTTTTTGTGTAACCAACTCCTACAGAAGCGATCGTTTTAAGACTCATCCTTCATCCTTATCGACTTTGACCCTTTCGTTTAATTGTTTCTTCTGCCTTGAAGCTTCCATGTTATAAGCCTATGTAAGAAGAATATACCAAGGACAAAAAAGTGTCGGCTGTGTACAAGGTTTTTACTTAAAAAAAAAGTAGACACCGTGACATCAGCACATAAGGCATCTTAGAACCGTCTTGCTCTTACTTACTTTAGGTGCGTGACAGTCCGGGTGGACCTGTGTCTTAATCAAGCTTCGCCAGCCAGCGCTGTTTCTAGCTATTGATATGGGCCCATATTCATAGTCGTTCTTTAAACCTGAGTCTTAATAAACTTAGGTCTAAGGTTGTCATACAGCTTAGACACGGCTCATATTCATCGACAATTTTCTTACTGTGTTTATTTAGGCCCGAGTCTAAGCACAGTTTTGAAAGCTCTGTACCTAGAAATACTCTTAAATGAGTGATTCTCTGAGAAAATTGTGTCAGAAAATTACATTAAATAAAATTTTCATAATGCTCGCCTTCTTTCTTCAGTAAAGCATCGTCAAAAGGCTGAGTGACTAAAAAACAGAAAGAAATATTTTTGGTACGTCGATGCTGCGATTTCTGTGCGATCTTTGTGCTTATGTTACAAGAATTTTCGAGACACTTCTTTATCCGAGAATGCTGAATATTTGTTAATGTTTATGTTTTTCTTGGTATTTGGCAGAGCAAGAAGAAGAACATACCTTTTGCCTTGACTAACATTAGACCCGAGTTTTTCATTTAGAAATGGGTTTAATACGTCTATGAATAGCTTAAACTGCAGTTTAGCTCAGCAACAGCATAGTAAAAGCTTATCAAACATCTATGAATAAGGGCCATGATCTTTGAAATTTTTATTTTATTTTTAAGCATGGGAGCGATTGAGTATAACAAAGTAGTCAAAAGTAGATAAAGGTTGAAAGAAAGGAGCTACCCTTGCGTTCAAGAAGGTCAACTCATCCCGTGGGGTTCGGATTGAAAAACAATTATCTGGAACAATCTATGCTTGTACGTAAAAAATATTCTCGGATGAGTCAAAATTAATCTCCATTGAAACAATGGACGGAGAAGAAAATCTGGAGAACCATTTGCACTTGGACTTTTTGAGGTACATGGACTATTTGAGGTAATATTTCTGGGAAGGCAAAATTGATCTTGAGCTCATATCCGGGACTCGCCTGGGCACTCTGACTGCCAAACTATATGTATATTCAGGAAGTGCTAAGTTAATTGTTATGCTATCTGCTCGTATCGTTGGCGAAGAGATTTCATGCTTGACACAACGCAACGCCTGAGCTCGACCACATGCTGCCGCAGCAGATTTCCAGTACCTAAAAAACATGAAAACACCAGTTATAAGAGGCCAGCAAGCAGCTATGTTCTTTATCTCATTGAACATCTGTGGTATGAACTTAAATAAAGGGTCAGTTTTCTACGCATAAGCCCGTAGAAAACCTCCAGGAACCTAAGGTAGCTCGTTTTGAAGGTGGGTCGATTTTTTTGAATTGAAAGTTTAATTGCCTGGCTTTCTTTCTGCGAATTCATCAATTATTTCGTCAGTATTTGCTTCTTTATCTCGATAAATTGACACTAAGGCTTAACCTGGAAGTTGTTCTTCAACGATAGCGCTTTTTAAGCAGGTTTGTAAACATTTTTGATACTTTTTGTGGAATTTTTAAGGTTTCAGATTCATTCACATTACTGAAAAGGTAGACTGAAAAATGTCTTACTAACATTTCCCTAAATTTTTCGAAACATATTCCAAATTACCTTCACGTGGTCGAGAGCTGACACAAGGTCGCAATATCGAGTAACCGACTTATTGCTCTGTTCTTGTTTTGAAATGTGCCACTGGGTAAAAATTTCGGGGGGATCAAACCCCAGTGATCGCCCCCTGGTATTATTATTATTATTATTATTAAGTTGGGCTTTGCACTGCGACCTGTTGGTCTATTGAACCCCCTACTAAGCCTTGGAGAGGTTCATTCCCTCTCAAAGGAGCTCCCCTCACACCATAACTCATTACTAAATTATACCGAGGGTATGTGCTCCTGTTTGGCCTTGGCTGAAAGAACTCATCCTTATAGCACATTCTCTAGTCCAGTTTCACGTAGGAATCTGAGAATGAGAAGTGGGTCCAAGGTGGGTTTCTCTCTGCCTGGTATTTGGTATTGGCCCAGACATTTCATTCTCTTGTGATTCAGAGCCCCACAGGATTAGCCTCTAGCCTCATCACAAACTCTGCAAGAGGGTTCCTCCGTTACTTTTCACCAATTTCTTTTAAGTGTTCCCTGAGTTTACAATGCTTCGTTAAGAACCCTGTGAGAATGCGTAGATTATTTTTACTAAGGCCGATGCGTGCTTTGAATCTTCTCTGGTTCCCTAGAAGTTTCTTTGCTTGCCTAAGACTTTGAAGGCTTTCCTACATCTTAGCTCGGTTCGCCTTCTCTGTTTTCCTGAATTCTTCCTTGAGGGTGTGTTCCCCTATCCCGCAGAAAAGTTCAGGTCCTATGAAGGGTTCTGCTGCTCATTGTCTTGCCAAGGAGTCCACTGCTTCATTCTCCTCTATTCCAACATGGCCAGGTACCCAATACAGGTTTTATTGACCTTACACAGATCATTAAGCTTGTGTAAGCAGTTTTGACCTGACTATCTGGGCCTTTAGCGGTTTAATGACTGCCTGGCTGTCGGACATTGTTGCTAGGTCGCCCCCTGGTAACGGCCTTGAGTATGATGCTAAGGAAGTCACTTAAAAGAGCTTTCTTGTCATGTGAATTCTGTTTGTCACTGAAATCCTCTTTTGCCATCAAAGGCGAGTCAGGGAGGTCTTAAACGATCATGGCGGAACAGCTTGAGTTTTCCGCTGTCATTCTCAACAAACGAACAAAAAATATGACAGGGGTGTCAAAACTAGACCTTGCCGCCTATAGTGCTTCTCTGTAGGCTGTAATAACGAGACCTTAAAATCGGTAAAAACTTACCGACTGCGATTTCACTACGATGCTCCCTCGCAGGCTTAATTTCGAATTTTTCACCTTTGGCAGGACCTTTCTACGAGAACTGTCACTTAGTTAAATTGTGGGTTAATCACTTCTTGAGAATGTGAGGTGATATAATTTGGTTTGTTCTCTGTCCAAATTAAATGTCAGTGATATAGGGTCAAATTTTTACATGAAATAAACAGATCACTTGCTGTGTAGATAACATTGCCGATCAACTTAATTTAGGTTGCACTACCAGTCCGAGGAGGACCTGCGCCTCAGCCAACAAGCTTCGTCAGCCCGATATGTCTTCAGCTGACCGTCTTCAATTTCGCGCGCTAAGTTGGCTAAGGTGCTCTTCCACTTGCATACTCCAACTAAGTCTCAATGCTTCTCAACTGCGCCGTACCTGCGAGCCGAATTCGAAGATTTTCCGGGCTGGGGCATTGGTGTACCCCCGTAAGATAACTCAGCTATATGGCAGGCCTTGTATTTAGTTTAGACTCTTTTGCCTAGGACGATGTTGCTGTCCAGCCCCTAAAGTTTGAAGAGAAATATTCCACCACTTCCAGTCCATGCAGACTGGACAATAAATCACCCGAACGATTTTCCTCTCAAAACAGCCTTTAGCATTTTCATCCGCCTTTGACAAGGTCCATGCTTTTGCACCGTAACGCCATGGGCTGGGATGATAAGAAACACTATTTAGTCAGGGACACTTTGCTATACTCAATGCGTTCAAATCCCAGGTTTTCTTGTTGATTCGTAACACTCTTTCCACTCTTTTCAGGGTTGAGTTCCGAATAAATAGGGGTAGCTCTTTAAGGTGTTCACTAAGTCGTTCGACGTGAAGAAATCCTGCGATTGTTTGTGTTCTTCATTTTTGGTTTTGGGCGATTGTAGTATCCTAGAATGTTTTCCAACGAGTTACTAAAATAATCTCCTAAGGTTTATAAAAGTGGCACTGGCACTTTTATACCGGACGTCAAGATCGGCCCCTTTCAAAGATCATTATACCCGACCCAGGGTATATAAAGTTTTATGTATAGTTTGTAGCGCAGTGAAATAATCGCTGCGACCCCTAGACTAGACCCCTAAACCTTTAAGAGATATGAATGGGACCGACACAGGAGAATCGATTAAGCCATATCCGTCCGTCCGTCTGTCCGTCCGTATTTAAACAACTTTTAGGCCTTAAGTTTTAAGGTAGAGAGCTGAAATTTTGTGGGTTGGCTAAAAGTCCATTGGACCAGATCAAGTTTGAAAATTAGCTGAATCCGCCCACAGACACGCTCACTACAGGCCCGTATGTGCGACCATCTCTAATTAAAAAAAAATTCTTTTTCTAAATTTTAGCTATGTTAATATAGTGCTAGCGCATTCATTTTTGGTATATAATATTGTCTAATTGCCTTTTAATTGAAGTGGCTAAGAAAATTTACCCTTTTTATTGGCCACGCCCACTTTTTTAAGGGATTTTACTCTAAAATGGCTGTTTTTCAATAAAAATATATAAAATTTGACAAAAAATTCTATGCCAAAAGTTGAAGACATTAGCATTTGCTAACTTTCATGTAGTATGTACCTCCGCCCACTTTTGTGGGCGTGGCGTTAAAAAAAGTGATATTTTTAAGCTAAAAAGGCGGAGTCTTAGGCCGAAATGTATGCAATCAACTAATATAAAACATTCAACAGTTACATTTTTGTATCCCATCCACTTTTTGGAGGCGTGGCAGTTTTTTTTTTTTGTATTTTTGGGTATTTTGTAATCCGTCGTAGATGGACTGAAGCTTTTGCATACGCACTGTTGCACTTTCCAACTTGTTTTAACCAATCTTTCGGTTATGTTGATGGGATCTTCGGAAAGCTACACTGCGCAGTATAGTATACTCGTTGGGATCATAAGGTAGAACCATATTTTTAACTAGGGAACCTTAGTGACACTTTAGGGCCCAGCCTTGCACATTGAAGAGTTATCCCCTGAAATGGTGACTCAACTCGGGTTGCTCAACTATTCAACCATACCTTGTATAGCTCTGCTTTAGACTTTGTCGCTTCCTTGACCTTTTAGTACCCATTACCTCGGTTACATATCAGCGTTTAGCATAGCTTTTGTATTAAAACACAATGCTTGACCCTCCAGACATAAAATCTGTTAACTTCATCCATCATCGTTTATCTGTCTATCTTGAGACTTGTCGCAAATTGAGCGGCTACCTGGATTAGGTTGGGAAACCTGGCAGTTAATTCGATAACTGGGTGTATTACTTGTTATGAGTCATTTACTTATACCATTGTTTCTAAAGCCATAACTAAGGGCATAACATTTGCGCCTTAAAGTTTTGGTCTTTTAGGGCGGAGTTTTTGTGTTTCCGTGGTTATGTTTAGCAGCATTTGGTTATGCTTACCATTTCTTTCGAAGCTTCTCAAAGTGTCGAAGTTTTTTGACACATAAAGACGGGCCCAAACTTGAAACGCTTTAAAATCTTGTGACTTTAGAAAATTTTTATTTTTGTATAATTCAAAAAGAGACCTTCTGTAGTCGTTAAAACCTTCTTGCTCTACGACGCATTTCATGCGATGACACTTACTGCTAATAATGATATTTTTCAGTGAAACGTCTTACGAAATCTCATATAATTGTGGTTACTATTTGAATGCGTTTTTGGTTTTGTATCTTCTCCTGATAGGGACCAAAACGACAGAAGTTTATTTAGGTTCTTTTATAAGATTTCTCCGCGAAAACACATTTTCATTTGCATTTAATTATACAGCTGTAGCAAGTTTGCAACCTATACGCTTACACTTTTCTTTAAAATGCATTGAAACCAGGATAAATCCCATCATATGAAAGAAACTCGCTAACCCAATCCACAAAATCCTTGCTTCAAATGCAAAAGTTCAACGTGCTGCACATATCATGAAAAGAAGCGAACGCGAATATTTTAACCGCGCCGCCACGAACAGTGTTTTACTTGTATCCCAAACTCTGCTCCACATCATCTGAGCAAACATTTCTTTGCGCTCGTCTGCTCACACAAACGACGAGCGTTTAACCAAAGTCTGCGGGCTAAACTAAACTTTGCACAACATCCTTGCTCTTATACAGTGCGTTGCGTAGTAAGGTGGTGTGGTTGCCTCTACATTATACACATATGCAGTCACAGGAGCTAAGGGACTGGGCTCACTTCTGTAATGAGAACAAATTATGGATAAATAAGTGCTGTTCTACCATACACAAGGACTAGAAGGAGCTTCAAGTGTATACACACACTCGCCCTTGCTGGTGCGGCCACCCTTTTACGTCCTCCTACACCGACTGGGGTGAACCGAGTCATAGAATATTCATATTTAGGTGAATACTTTCCACTTCAACTGGCAAGTCGGGGCAAAAAGCAGGTTTTACGCTGAATGGTTAAATTGTATTGTTCCGTCTGCACACTTGTGTGCACCTATGCTGCTTTTGAAGCATCCCCTTGTCCTCGTCATCGTGCAGTCGAACACATCACAATTAAAACATAAAAAAAAATGTTGCTCCACCAGCTCAGAGGTTGTGCAATAATTATTGTTTTGTGCTCGTATCGCCGTAATAAGAACAAAAACCCGGTCTCCCCGGCTTGCGGAGCATCATTTCAAAGTTCAGTCACTCATTGACGCGGCGCGGTTGCATCCACATAATGCGAATGCAGAGCCGATAGATGTAGATAAGTATGTGTGCGACATGGATTCAGCAAAAATGTCAAGTACCTAAATGTGTCGCCCGCCACCATATCGCCACCGACTTGTGGTCTGCGGCGGATGAAAGTCTTTCGTAGCAGGGGTTAGCAATCTTTTAACGGGTGTGATTTTTTTTCGCCAAGACATTTTAATTGTCTTTTTGTGGGGAGATTTTTTTTAATGGTGCTTTTGCCCGATGCAAATATAATTTCTGTTACGCATGAGGTTTTTTAATGAGTACCATGGTAGGTGTAACACCTTTACCCCTTAGGTATATCGGGTCATTTAAATGCGCACTTCTTGACATCATTACAAGAAGATTGAGTATACTTTTGAACCTAAAGGTACCTATACAGACACACTTCTAAGAATGGAGTAGTAAATGTATCCAGAAACAGGTACCTAGTGGGACAGTTTCTCTAATCGCAGGCCGGTTAAGGTGACTAGCTTTCTCAAATTCATCCAGACATCTTGGTGCTGATTTCTATCCCTTGTTCTAGGGCTTATGTTTGATGATCTTATTCATAGCCCTGAACTTTTTAGATGGTAGATATTAATTTTGCGAGCGGGTTATTGTTGTGTTTTTGAAAATGTTTAAAAAAATGTTTTTCAAAGCAGAATATTTTCCAAGGATTTGCCTGATATTTTTGAACCAAAATTCTACTTATTTTGCTTTTTATGTTAATTCTTTACTTTCATTTTTTCGAAGAAAATAAAAAAAATCGGTAGGAGCAGTCAATTTATACTCTCGGTCAGTCAATTGATACTCTCGGTTTGTCAGTCCATCGCGGAGGTGGTACAACGTGGAAAAATTTTTATTTCCCCGATTGGAATTCGAACCCGTGACCTCGTGCACGCTGCACCCATTCACTTTTTTTTCTGAAAAATGAATTGTACTAATGTTTTTTTTTTAAATCTGTTGTGTTGGTCAGCGTTCATGTGGTTGTGCTTGAGTCAAATTTGGTTGATGTAAAATAAGTGGCCCAGAAGTTACGATATACATATTTACTATACATATTTGCAAGAAGGACTATACGTTCCTTATTTATTGAAAATGTTTACCTCTTACCTGTTTGAAAATAGAAGTAAGGACACATATTTTCTGGGCTTTTTTTTACTATTTCAAAAATTGAAAATCCATAAAACAGCATTTTTTTTTAAATTAATTATCTAGCAACCTTTAAAAAATCGTTTTCGAAAATATTTTTACGATGTTAATATTCGAAGTTCGTTTTAGCTTTATATAAAATCTCCGAAGATGGACTATGCCGGTTATGTATTTAACAGTTATACTTTATACCGTTTGGGAGACAGAGGGGGAGACATACCTGACGTCTTTTGACCTTTTTTATAATTACTTAAATTTTAAATCCATAAAACAACTCTTTTGCCTGTTTTTTAGTTTCCCTTTCTACGCTCTTCACACTGAATCCAAAACTGAGTTTTGGGCAAAAATTTTTTGAAAATTCGTTTAGCCATTCACACTTCCTAAAAGCCGACTAGAATTTGTTTTCGATTTTCATTTGTTTATCAGTTGTCAAAAATTAGCCCATATTTATTTATAAACGTGCTTTAAAACATCCATAAGAGATGGGAACATTTTACGCTGACCTCAAAACTACGAGCCGATTTCAGACAGGACATTCGGTTTCGGAGATATTAACATCCAAAGTTGGGACAAAAGTGACATTCTTTGCAAATTTAACTTAAAATTCTCAAAAATTTACAAAAATGTATGGAAATGCTTATGTTTTTGAAGTAGTTTTCGCGCGTTTTCGCAAAAACACAGCTTTGAATTCGGTATGTAGGGAGTATACGCCTTTTTTTCCAATTAGCTATGGATTTCCAGCTTGTATACTTTCCAGTTTCGATTTTCTCAAATTCTATGGCCACCCGCTAAAAGCTCCTTTTTTATTTCGGTTTTTATACCCGACCGAGAGTATATTAATTTTAATGCTTAGTTTGTAACACAGTTAAATAATCACCGTAGAACCTTAAGACCTTTTAGAAATATGTGAATCGATTAAGCCATGTCCGTCTGTATGTGCGAAGATTCAAGGTCTTCAAAATCAAGCTAGAGAGCTGAAACTTTATACACGGCTTGGATCTGCTGCACAGACAAAGTGTGAAATTTGGCTTAGTCCGTCAACGGCCACGCCCCCTACTGGCTTTAATGTGAGACAACCTCTATTTCACATTTTCTTTCAAACAGCCTTTTGTCAAGTTAAACAAGGCACAGAAACTTTAATTTTGGTATAGATAGAGCATAAATGGCCCGAAACCTTAAAGAAGACAAAATTTGCACTGCCCACAATATCGACCATGCCCACTTTTAACATGTCAGATCTTTAAATTATCCGATTTCTCGGAAAGTTGACTCCAATACGAAAAAAATTATATGACAAATTTTAAAGACAGTACTATTTGCTAAGTTTGCTCCATGTAAAGTTTTGAGCTCCGCCCACTTTTAAGTGAAGTTCTTAGGAAAAAACTGTTTTTTCTGAAATGATTTGATTCTAATTTTAAGCCCATGCCCACTTTTGGGGGCGTGGCCTATACAAATAATGTTTGAATTCGGGCCAAGAAACTTTAAGATTTGGTGTTACATGGTATAGAGTCGGGTATATACAAGTTTGTCACAGACAAACTCTTGCATTTATTCACTTGTTATACCCGACGTAGAGCGTATATATTACAAGTTTGATGTATAGTTTGCAATGCAGTGAAATAATCGCCGTAGACCCTTAAGACCTTTTAGAGATATGAATGGGATCGACCGGAGAATCGATTAAGCCATGTCCGTCCGTCCGTATGTAAATAACTTTTGGGCCTTAAGTTGTAAGGTAGAGAGCTGAAATTCGGTGGGTTGGCTGGAAGTCCAGTCCTTCAGATCGAGTTTGAAAATTAGCTGAATCCGGCCACAGACACGCCCACTGCAGGCCTGTATGTGCGACCATCTCTAATTTCAAAAAATATATTTTCTAAATTGTGATTGTCTTTGAAGTAGCCAAAAAAGTTTGGCCTTTTCATTGACCGCGCCTACTTTTTTAAGGGATTTTAGCTTAAAATTACTGTTTTTCAATAAAGACATGCATATGAAATTTTACTTATAATTATATGACAAAAGTTGTAGATATTACCATTTTCTAACATTCATGTATATGTAGTATGTGCCTCCGCCCACTTTTGTGGGCGTGGCGTTAAAAAAAGTGATTTTTTAGTTAAAAAAGGCGGAGTTTTAAGCCGAAATGTATGCGACCACCTATTATAAAGCACTCAACAGTTATATTTTTATACCCCGCCAACTTTTTTAGGCGTGGCAGTTTTTTTATTTGGTATGGTCGGGTATTTTGCAATCCGTCGTAGATGGACTGAAGCTTTTGCACTTTCCCACTTATTTTGAATAGACTTCGAAAAACTTACGTTAGAAACTGCATTTAAAATTTTCAAACCGAAGCTTGCTTTGTTTATGTGCGCTTTGCGCTTGAACCAAACCTGAACAAGATCGCTTCGTTAGGAAGATTTTAAAATATAGTTTTTGAAAATGCTTTTTTATTTTTAAGTTAAATCTCAGAATATTTGCCTTTCGCTATAATTCGATATAATTTGCCTTAAAATTTTGGATCAATTCTGATTTGTGTGATTTTTTTTATATGATTTGTCTGAACATCACCGGAGCTTAGTGGACACAAGTTTTTTCATAAATTTTTGCATATTTTCTTTGTGGCGTGGTTTTCCTTTCGACGGGAAAGCCAACGTATTGGCCAACCGACAGAAACAAAGTACCTGACCTTGTCGACTTCTTTATCGCAAAAGGGGTACCCCGCCACCTCACAAATGTAGAAGAAGGCTATGATCTCTGTTCGGATCACTCGGCAGTCGTTTTGAAAATCGGCGGAAGTCTAGCAAAAAATGAGAGAGCGCCTAGGCTAACGAATAACAACACCGACTGGGATGGCTTTAGGAAATACTGTAAAGAAAATGTATCTCTACATGTACCACTTACAACCCCTTTAGAAATAGAAGACGAAGTGATAAACTCGTTAGAACTATTCAAGACGCTGCTTGGAACAATACTTCTCTCCGGAAGACTGGAGTAAGGAAAAGCGGATCAATTTACCCGCGCGAAATTGAAGAGCTCATACGCGAAAAGAGAAAGGCTCGAAAGCGGTGGCATTTGTCTCGAGCTCCTCCTGATAAAACCATTCTGAATGGGCTATCTAACAAATTAAAGCACTTACTTCAAGATTTTAAAAGTCGCGAGACTACCAACTACCTCGAAAACTTGACTGCCGACAGAGGGTCAAACTATTCACTTTGGAAAGCCGTGAAGTCCATTAAAAAGCCCATAGTACACTCGGCGCCAATAAGAAAAGATAACGGTGAATGGGTAAAAGGCGACAAAGAGAAAGCAGATGTATTTGCAGAACATCTAGAAGAAACATTCAAACCGTTTGACGGGGAGCCGTTGGTTGACGATCTGTATCGCAATGCGGAACTAGACAATTATCGAATGAAAACCGTGACACTGTCTGAACTTCGTCAAACAATCCGAAATTTGAAGAATAAGAAAGCTCCAGGCTATGACCTAATTACTGGGAAAATTTTGAAGGAGCTACCGAAAAGAGCGTTAGTCAAGCTTCTCTACATCATAAACGCATCAATGAGAATTTCATACGTTCCACGGCAATGGAAAGTCGCAGAGGTAATAATGGTTCCGAAACCAGGGAAATGCCCAAACGACAAAAAATCATATAGACCGATTTCGCTTCTGCCGATTATATCTAAAGTCTTCGAGAAACTTGTGCTCAATCGACTGCAACCAATAATTGAAGAAAGACGATTGATTCCGGATCACCAATTCGGCTTTAGGGTCAAACATTCAACAATTGACCAGGTCTATCGAATAACTAATGAAATTGAGAAAGCCTTAGAAGCGAAAATAATATGTTCTACCGCTTTTCTTGACGTATCCCAAGCCTTTGATAAAGTTTGGCACGAAGGCCTAAAATATAAGCTACGGAAAGTTTTGCCGGAAAAAATGTATGAACTCTTAGAGTCTTATCTTGACAACAGACTATTTCGAGTGAGATACGGGAGCGAATACTCAGAATTCAAAGAAATACAAGCCGGCGTTCCACAAGGTAGCGTCCTCGGTCCAACACTGTTTTTACTTTTTACAAGAGATGTACCTCAAGTAGATACAACGACTGTAGCCACGTTCGCTGACGACACGGCTATCCTCGCTACGGATAAGACAGTCGAACTATAAACGGGAAAACTCCAACGCGCTTTGAATAAAATATGCGAATGGACAAAGGCCTGGCGAATTCTCCTAAATGAGACAAAATCAACGCATGTAAATTTTACTTACAAGAGGGTAATCAACTTACCTCTATTTATAAACTCGGTACAAATTCCGTACGCAAACGAGGCGAAATATTTAGGCATGACCCTAGACGCAAAACTTAAGTGGAAGCCACACGTTAAAAAGAAACGCGATGAACTTGAAATCAAGCTACGAGAACTGAATTGGCTTATCGGACGTTATTCGAAACTAAGCGTATATAACAAACTGCTATTGTATAAGCAAGTGCTAAAACCATCTTGGACGTACGGTATACAACTTTAGGGTTGTACCAAACCAAGCAACATATCTATTTTAGAAACTTTTCAGAATAAGACACTAAGAGCAATCGTAAATGCTCCATGGTATATAAGAAATAGCGATTTACATCGAGATCTAGGCATCGCAACCGTGACCGACGAAGTAAGAAACTTTGCTCGCAAACTTCACACTCGCCTTCACGGCCATTGCAACCACGAAATAATCCGAACTCTGGATCAGACAAATCTTGCACGCCGACTACAACGAACAAGACCGTTGGATCAAGCGTCGTAAGAGGAAACCGCACATAGTGACGGTATTGCAGGTGCTTTCGTTGGAAAGTAGCCTGCCAAACGCGATTACTATACAGAAGCATGAACTACTTGTTAAGGAAACTTAGTCGTAGTCTTACAAAGATTGGGAGGTTTTTTAGTGAGTAAACACTACTATGAGCACGCGCGTTCGATTCTCATAGTGCCTATGAAGGTTTTTACCTACCCACGGAAAAAAAAAAAAAATTTCTTTTGAAAATGCGTTTAAACGGTAGTATTGAAACTTTTTGTGAAAAATATGACTTAAGAACTTGGTTGACTTTGTGCTGTTTTATACTACGTGTGTTCAATATTCGCTTTGTGCACTTAACGGTTCAAAATTTATGGCCTCAAACACTTTGAAAAACGTCACCCGTTTTTTCAATAACTTTTCAATATTTTTAAAAAATTAAATTTTTTCATTAAAGTTCTGTATCTACTTCACTTGCGTTTTGCTTTTCTTGTTCTTGCCTGCTTAACTTCTTAAAAAAGTATTGAAAAACTTTTAATCCATTTTCCCATGAAATTTCAAACTCTAATTAACCGTTATTTCTGCTTGAAAAATTGCCCTTGTTGAATTCTCTGACTATTTCCGCAGTTTAAAAGCACACCAAATTTTGTAATTCTACGTCTTCCCTTTCAAATGTTATAACGCTATTGGACGGACAGACGGACAACGCAGCAATACCAATAGAGGTCTTTTTCCCATTTTTGGACGGACCGCTAAAAACGTTCAATTCTTCTATGGTTTGGTCACGCTCTTCGCATATGCCATCAGTCTGGCATGACCTCTAGGAAGTCTGTCTCATAGACAGGTCATGCCAGTCAAGATTGTATTAGGAGTAAAAACGTGTCTCGTTCCACGATTGGAAAAAGACAAGAAAACATCAAGTGGAGACACCAATTTCAGACTATTTATGTCTCCACCTGCCATAAGACTTCGATCAGCGGGACACGATTTGAAATAAATCCCGAAGTGTTTCCACCGGACGAACATAAGATTAATTTGACACGAGCCCACATTTTTGTCATTTTGGCTCTGAAAAGAGAAGCGCAAGACGAGCGAAAAAAAAGAAACAAATTCTCTGCGAAAATCCCAATAGAAAACGTATTTGGCTTTGTAATCTAATTCCCTAAAAAAGTATAGTTTTTCATTCGATTTAAAGGATATTAGTCCAAGATTTGTGCCAATCAAAGATAAGTGTCCGGTGGAGACAAAGTACATAATATAATTTTTCAGTAATCCTCCAATTCTAGATATTGGTAAGTTATTGTGCTTACCCGTGGAGTCACACCCTTTTGGATATCTGTTTGTCCCATCAGACATGATCCCAGGCATTAAATTCTTCAAACTCAGATCATTGCAGAATTGCTGATAGCGTTTCAGAGTCTCATTGCGAGGCCAGCGCGATATCGGGAAAGAGGTTTCTATGTACCACCAAGATTTCTGAAGCTTTCCCTGAGTAAACAATATTCCTTAGCGAATCTTGTGAGTTTACATCTATTTGGGTTTAAGATCTTTAAAAACCTCACAAAAAATTTGATCAAGCCTTGCCCTTGTAATCAAAAATATGTGATCTGGTATTTTTCACTGATTTCACTGATCTTGTGTCTACCAGCTGATACATCTGTTAACTGTGTCTGGAAAAGTCTGCTTGGATAATTTCCGTTAGCTAATACCTCTAAAGTGCCCCTTAAAATGTTCACCAAAGTAGGTTAGTTCAATGAAACTTCTCGTCTTAAAATTCAAGCTCCAACCCTTTTCTTTATTAACGAAAACTCCATCTAGCCCGCGACCATAAGGTGTCACAGCCCTACGTTATTGATCAAAACGAACATCTGTTCGAGCATGAATAGAGCTTCGCCTCAAAGACAGTCCCTTAAAATTTAACGGAGCTAATAACCACTCGCAATTAAGACTGTTCACAATTAAAAAAAAATCAAGTTTCAATGCGCTTTCCAAAGGATCTGACACAGCGTCAGACGCATTCACCCATAATTGCATCCTCATTCTTTAGTTTTATTTTATTTTCCTCAAGACTTTTTTTCACACTCCACTATTATGAGAGAGACCTATTGTTGCAAGTCCTTTTGTGCACACCGTTGTCTAGCGCACAAATCAACACGACAATTGTATAACTACAAGAGCCAGGAAGCTACTACAGCCATCCACTCGAGGCGCAGCATATTTCATTGAGGTGCATCAGGCACAACCCCAATGGGTGTATAGAATTTTATTTGTGGCAAATTAGCCAAAGGCTCGCTGTCGTCGCATGAATTTCAGGGACCCCTTGCCACCCATCCTCCTTGTTCATCCGCAACGGCAACGACGACGACACGCCCGCCTGCCGCTTGACAGGTGGATTGGTAGACTTGTATCTGAAAGAAAAAACTGATGAGTCTCACTTGAGAAGGGAATAATCGCCTTCTCTACGACAGCCTTGAATGGCTGATGATGGGCAATGGAGTGGTTATGAGGAAGGCAAGTCTCGTCTGTCTCTAAATGAAGGATGAGTGCCACTTGGCGCACCTGTCTAATTTCTTATTTGTCTCGGGTATACGGTAGCCAGCCTATAGAGTATGGATAGCTCCCCTTAAACGCGACATGGTGCCGTGTCGTCGTTGTCGCAATCGTTTTCGTAGCATCGTCGTGTCGTTGCAGCTTGTCTATTGCAGGAATGGAAGAATGTGCTCCAATTTTCAATTTTCATATTTCTCGGCAATAGAGGTGGAATAAATAAACCCAAGGCAGGTAGTTTCTGAGCAGTATTGGTGCGGAAAAAAATCTCCTCCCAAGGCAGCAGTTGAATCTAGCAGTTGGTCTGTTGTTGTCAGGCCATATGCTCCACAGCTTAGATATCACAAGGAAAAAAGTTTACATGTGGGTGAGTGGCAGCATAATTATGCCAAGCTATGTGCTTGCCAAGGCTGAACGACGACGATACATGTAGAATGTTCCCTGCGTGTTGTACAACTCTTCATGGCAAACATGGCTGTCGAGAAATTCAAAGTGCGTGTTGCTAATATGCCAAGGCCAGGCCATGTAGGTAGATCCATATTCAATGAACTCTCACTTGCATGCAGCCGGGCATGGTAATTAATTACTAAATAGCCGTAGCCGTTATATAAGTCCTTGCCTATGCGCAATTAATCCTGGCCGTTCTCCATTATCATGCGAGAAGGTATATGTAATTTTAATATGATTGCGAAATGGTTTAAGGATCTAACCTTTTGGGTCAATTTGCGTCAGATTGCAGTCAATATACCTCTTCAAATACAGACTTGCATAACGTCCACCTCTCAACCAGAGCTCAAGGAATAGATAATATAGATGATTCCATTAAGGCATAGTGCACACAGCTTCTGGCCCAAAAATAGACGTAATCAACTAAAGTGCAGCTGCTGGACATAAGTGTAAACATTTCTCTCATCAATTAATTGAATTATGGCCCCTTTTATGTTGACAGCTTACCGATTGACTTTCCCTTGCAGTGTGGTTGAATTTTTCCCCAGCTTATTTATATTGGATCTTCCAGGAATAGGGCCAAAGAACAAACAGGTCTTCGGCATCCAATGAACCATGCCTTGCACACTTCAAGTCTTCATAGCTCAAAGAATAGTGCGCTTGAAGTCTCTATAAAATTCCAGTGCACCCATAAAGCCATAAAAAAAATTTTAAAATAAATCCTACACAACAGAGGGATGAATAAGTAAACAAGCACCGAATCGTTTCGTTACTGGCTCGTTACAAAGAGGACATCTCTCAGATACATGCGCTTATAAATAGTATCTTTTGTAAACATAATGACATTGTTTGCATTCACAATCACAATCCACATTCAATGATGTTGCAATTGCAATACCGCATGGACGACGAGCTCTCCAGATTCTTTGATATTTGCTACAAAATTATGGGCCACCATAAACTCATGTTTACTATTGTAATATGTGTTTACCCAGTATTTTACGAATACACGTTTACGGGTACAAGACTGATGAATGCAAACGGGCCCGTAAAACACATCCTAACATGTGGCAGACGAATGCGGCAGCATAGGTTCTCTCTCAGAGATATTTTAATTGGAAAACTCCAATTGAACATAGTTGGATGGGTATAACTTGTTTCAAAGAAGCTTTTACGCATGGATGAGCACTGGTGGATCAATTCTTATCATTTCGCTTCATCGCAGGTGGGAGTTATGGATCCATGATATTGATTCTGGCGTTGTATGGTATTGAATTGGTGCAACTACAAATGACGCAAACACACTTTTGCCTGAGGGATGTGGAAACTTTTTGGTTTCCTGAGAATATATTTGCAATTGATGTAGACTTGGCAATTGGGCTTATAACCTCTTAGTCTTCCCCAAGTTCATTAATATTTTACATAGTTTAGATCGTTTTAGATTTCATTAGGGATGTGCCTTGTAAAATAGAACAAGTGAATAAGTGCAAGAGTTTGTCTGTGAGACACTTCTATATATCCGACCCTATATACCGTGTAACGTCAAATCTTAAAGTTCCTTGGTCCGAATTCATATATTATTTGTATAGGCCACGCCCCTTAAAGTGGGCATGGGCTTAAAATTAAAGTCAATTTATTAAAATTTCGTTATAATCATCAGAAAATATGGTAAAATCGAAAATTAAAAAACCATTTCCCAAAACGCCCCTTAAAAGTGGGCGGAGCTCAAAACTTTGTGTGGAGCAAACTTAGCAAACAGCAATGTCTTTAGTATTTGTCCTACAATTTTTCTTTGGATTTGGAGTCAACTTTCCGAGAAATCGGGGTTTTAAAGATCTAACATGTTAGAAGTGGGCACGGTCGATATTGTGGGCGGGTCCAATTTTTGCCTTGTTAAAGGTAATATTCCTCGGAATCAAAATTTAAGTTCCTGCGCCTTGTCTTACTGTTGTCTTACCGTTGACGGATTAAGCCAATTTTCACTCTTTGCCTGTGCAACAAAAGAACCAAGCGGTGTACCAAGTTTCAGCTTTCTAGCTTACTGAAGACCTAAAACCTTCACACATACAGTCGGACGGACGATCATATCCTTTAAAGGTCTTAAGGGTCTAAGGTGATTATTTCACTGTGTTATAAACTATGCATTAAAATTAATGTACCCTGGGTCGGGTATAAAAATAGAATGGGACTAGGAATGATTCTTTGTGGGACACCGTTTTTATACCTTACCCAGGGTATATGAAGGTTGTTGTATAGTTCGTAACGCAGTGAAATAATCACCGTAAGCCCCTAAAACCTTTTAGAGATATGAATGAGACCGACAGGAGAATCGATTAAGCCATATCCGTCCGTCCGTCCGACCGTTCGTATGTCAACAGCTTTTAGGCCTTACATTTTAAGCTAGAGAGTTGAAAGTTGGTGAGTTCGCTAGAAATGCAGCCCTTCAGATCAAGTTTGAAAATTAGCTGAATCCACTTACAGACACGCCCACTACAGGCCTGTATGTGCGATCACCTCTAATTTTAAAAATTCCTTTTTTCAATTTTTGGCTATGTTACATTGGTGCTAGCGCACTCATTCTTATACCCCATCCCATAGATATATTAAGTTTGTCACATAGCTTGTAATACGGTGAAATAATAATGGTAGACCCCCAAGACCTTAGGGGCATATAATGGAGACCGAATTCTGAATCGAATAAGCCATGTCTGTCCGTCCGTCTGTATACCACATGTTTTTAGGCCTTAAATTTTGAGCTAGTGTGGTGAAATTTCGTACGTAAGGTCCACGTCATGCGAGGTAGTACAAGTGTAAAAAATTTTCAAATCCGCCCAAAAAAACACACCCACAATCGGTGTAAACGTGCAACTACCTCCTGAGATTTCAAAACTGCAAGACGTTCTAAAAGGCTGAAATTTTACATGTAGCATCGCCTAATGAATCTAAGACACAAAAAAGAAAAATTTAATTAATAAACTTTCTCCAATGGGCGTGGCATCTATTTTAAGGGTAAATTGTCAAATGCAGTTTACTAAATATTTTTGCTCGAAATTGAAAAAAATGTTGCTTAATATTTTATGTAGAAAACGCTTAGTTCTACATTTTGCTCATACAAGACTTTGGGCCACGCCCACATTTGAAAGCAGAATTGAAGAGAAAATTAAAAATTTTCCAAAAAAACGTAATTTCGACTTGAGACTAATTTAGGAAAGAATGAGACCTTATATCAGATTTCGTTCATACGAAGTTTTTCGCCACACCCACTTTTAGAGGTTGATTTTTAAAAAATATTGAGTTTTAACCAAAAAATTGCATTTTTACAAACATTAGAGCTTAACTTGGAAATATCTGTGTTCATTGTTTGTAATTAGGAGCGGTTTAACCACGCACCTTTTCGAAGTTTGCACTACTTATGAAATGTCAAAAAATAACAATAACATCAGCAATTTACAATGCGGACTAGGATAGGGTATTTTAACTTCAGCGTGCACACTGTAGCACTTACTCGTTGTGCTCGATAGTTTTTCACTATCGATACTATCGATTGACTATAGCGATGTTAAAGCAACCCTTAACGCTGGGCCGGGTATTACAACTAATAAAGAATTTAAAACCGACCGATTTCTCGTAAGACCCTTAATAATTGTGCACGGAACCGGAATTGGTAACTTTCCCGAATAATTGTTCAAAAAAGACCGCAAAACCTGAGAGGTTGTTACTGTAGCTTTATATGGGCAACACGCTCCTACCCCAAATCGTGCAGTGGATATAAGACGGGGAAGTAGGGAACCAGCAATTTCCCGTGCTTATTTGAATTGGCAAAAGAAAGCTTATTCGCCACATTAAGCTTAAGAGCCATTTACGATTCAGCCCTCTGAAGTTGGCGAGCAGACTAAAACCGCCGAATTATGACTCGGCAGGTTAATGGTAACTTTTTTTCAGCTGTTATTATTTTACGTCAATCGCGAGTTTGTTGCTTGACCCGGTGGCGGTGCCCAGAAAAATAAGCCTCCGCTAGGATTTGATGAAATTTCGACCCGGTTCATTATGTTTTTCGATAACTCGGGCGACGATCCAGCATAGAAATCAGTGGTTAAATTGTAGGTTTTTTGCAGCTGTTTTGTTTCGCCAATCGCGTATTTATAGCTTGATCCTGTTCCGAGAAAACTCAGATGAAATTTTGACTCTGCTCATAGGGACTTAGTAGGTTCATTCACAGCTACACTGTTTTGTTACGCCAATAGCGAATTTTTAGCTTGTCCCTATGCTAAGTTTTATAAGATTATGTTTCAAATTTCTTGAAGATTGTCTATTTTTACATGCGCAGAGAAATTTAACATACTTGCAACTGATTGAGTTCTTATACGCTAACTTCCATATACTGACAATTTTTGTTGAACGCAGTAAAGTGCGGAGGTGGTGACCGGACAACTGCGGTAGGGTTTTAACCGACACTTTCCTCGTAGGTTGACCATGCAATGGTCACCACGCTACGGAACTTCCTGTTTAGTGTTTTATATCTAGACAGTAAACTCGTCTCGAAAAGATGCTTCCAAGAGAGATGAGTATATCGTTGAAATGCAGGAGCGTGGTAGGCGTTATTTAGGCCGAACATCTAATTATGAGTGCACGAGTATGCTGCTAATGTGAGACCTATGATCTTACATATTTACTTAAGATGGCGCTTCAATTTAGACTGAACTTGGGTCTCAACCAACAAAGCTCTTCAGTAAGATCTTGGTAGCGATGCCAAAACTAGGTTACTCGTTTTTATTGATGCTGCCATGAGCTGCCTAGAAATCGACAAAAGATGGTGAGAATCGATTTTGAATTCATGGGTTTTCTACAAGATCGACCACATTGTGATAATTTGATCGATATTTGATCTTTCCGGCCTAAAGGCACACTGATATGGGGCTATTAAATTGCTGACAAAGGGCTTTAGGCGTGCATACAGTATACAAACGAAAAGATTTTGTACACGCTGTTCAGGACAATGCCTCTGAAGTTGGCACAAATCAGAGGGTATTCTTTCTTAAGAATCGGGCAAATGGTGCTGAGGTTCCATTCATGTGGCATGCTTTCCGCCGACCATATCTTGAAGATGAGCTGGTACCTGCTCTTCACTCAATCGTCTTCAACGGATTTGAAAAATTTAGCAGAGACGTCGTAAGCTTCGACAGCTTTGTAGCACTAAAGGTAGGACTCCCACTTTATCCAGGTTGGGTGGGCTTTTTCATTCATATGCTAAGTCGGTGACTTCTTCGCCCAGACCGAAGGGTTCATTCTTCCTAACAGCTGAGTGAGGTTTGTCTTCGCCGTTATATATTTGGAAAAATTTTATATCCAAATCTTCAGCACTGACTACTATTCCCTCCGATGTTCCAATGATCGTCCTTCTGTGCAAGTGATGCCTACAAGTTCAAATTTCATACCCCTGGCAGGACATTTTCATTCTTTAGAAATTTCGAACCTTATTCCTGTAGCATTTGTAGCATTTTTCTCTTTCTCTTCAACCGCGCACTTCACGTGCTCTTCGGAGTGTCTAGTGTTTGTTGAAGTTTTTGAAAAAATCGATTTAAAGAGGACCTGACGATCACTTGCGATTGTAGAATTCCGAGGTCGAACTTCCTCATATTTCTTGCCGTTGTTGGTCAGGATATCCTTGGACCTAAGTCCGAGTTTTGCGGAAGGATCGAAGACTTGTGATACTTGAAGAGTGTCTTGCATCGATCTCAACATGATCAATTTAGTTGGCGATTGAGATTGGTCGGGAGATCTCCATGTCCTTTTGCGAATGTTGAGAGGTGGGAACTCAAATGATCTCGCCTCCTTGCTTGGCATAAAGTCGAGGACAATCTTAACGTCGCAGCTAGGGTATTAGGCAAGAATGGATTAAGTGGCTGCACCCGCTCAGCAGGGCCAGCGCGTGTCCTTTATGATGCCTTAGCGATGCCTTAGCAAGGCGGTGAGACTACCTTTAAGATGCATAGGATAAAAAAAGATAGGTGAGTCATTCTCCATCCAACACGCAAATGCTGATGAGCCAGTACGGAAAATAAAAACTATAAACAGAAACACCAAAGCTTACCCCCGCAAGTGTTATGCCTTTACGGAGAAAAACAATAATAAAAATAGCAGAGTATTTCAAAAACGCATCTGGCATGCATCATATATATTGTCGTCCATTCTATTTGCGTATTGGAAGATAAAGAAGTGTTTAATATTAGCAGACGTATGTATAATAGCAGACGCCGAACAGGAAGCCGCTCATATTAAGACAGACGCTCCTGGATTTTTCGTTTGTTGCGGGTTTTGGTCCACCCCGGATATTTTCCATACCGGTATACCCACAACATCTGGTGGAGCATTCCCCTATCCGCCACCAGCGGAGGTGCCCAATTGGGGACCAGCAACCCCAGAAGGGAAACTCTGAGTTAAATAAGGGACGAGGTATGTAGGTATGTGGTTTGGCGCAAGAGCTCGGAGTGATCCAATTTCTCAACAATGCATGCTGTGTGTGTCAATTTCTTTAAATACAAGGGGACCTAAATTTTTCGCCGAATCCGAACTTTAAGAAGTTTTTCAAGACAAATGATAGTCTCGGAGGGTTTGTCAGACTCTCGCATAGGTGGGGACCATGGAAAGAACAAGACTTTTTTTTCAGGTGACGATGACAGGATTTGAGCCCAGACCTCCGGCGTAGTAAGCACACACACTAACCACCACGCGACGGCACCCCATACGGTTCGCCATTCAGGCGTTTGAACAATTTGACTCGGGGATAAAGTTCATAACCTTTTTTAAGTCGACTTTCCCAAAATCATTTGGAGCTTCGAAGAAGACCTAGCGTTTTCATTCTCACCTTCGTGGAACATATCTTTGGCGTCGTCCTCTGTGGGGGTTTGCGCGCATTCTGAGGCTTATGAGACATATCTTGGCATGATGCCATCCAACCATGATGCGAATCGTGAGGCACTCGCTCATATACTCGAAGCTCAAGACTTTTTGACTAGGACTAAAACGACGAAGGTAGGACTTATTTGTCGGTAGCACTCGCCGCACTTATTCATCCTATTTTTTCGGACCCATCCCAACGCTTCTTGAATGGCAGTGATATCTGCCTTGCAGGCGCATACCTTACTCATCAAGAACCTCCACTTATAACTCGTGGTCTGTGCAGGGACCTTAAATTCTATGTTTAGATCCAGAGCACGATGTCCTTGTATGGTTTATATGGGTCAAAAAATTCTGAACCCATTGCTGATTCCGTTTGGGAAATTTCACCATATCTGTGCAAGGAGAAGTGCCTTAATGGAAACACACTAAGACTTATTTCAAGAAAACCTTAATTAAGTTTTTAAAGTTACTGACAATTCGAGCAGCCTATAATGTAGGCAAGTCTTCAGACAAATTGCAAGGTTCAGGCAAAGTCTTAAGGAGATTGGGGCAAACTCAAACTTCTTTAAATAAGGGGATAAAGATGCTTTAAATAAAATAAATTCTACAATCATGGCAAAAGGGCATGATAAAATTTTCTAACTAATTTGCCCATGTCAGGACCTTCCCAAGTAAACAGATAAACTTTTTAACATATCGAATTTGTACTTTGCATTATACATTCTCACTCCGACCTCTCATTATTCTTATCTAACAGTCCGTATGCTGCGTTAGATTTTATAATCATATGTTAATCCTATGAAAACGCTAAGGGACACGAATTATTGCTCCAGAGTATAGGTCTTGTTCCCCTTCTCCATAGAATTTTTTTTTTACAAATTCACTAAACCGAATTCAACACTCTGTCAAAACATCGACACACAAAGGTAAAAAAATGCAGAAAAAAAAAACAATCTTTTATCGTTTCACCCACAAAAACGAAGAAGAAACATCCAAATATTTGCATTCGGCTACTACTCGCTTTTTTTTGTATCCCCCTGGAAAAAGGGGAGGAAACACGAATAAAGATTAGCTTTCATCATCATCCTTGGAATGAATTTATTTAGGCCAATAGCATATTTTAAGGGTGCACCCTTCACAGTACCAGCGAATGCGCGGCCTTGTGTAGCAAAGAAATTCAAAATATGGAAGCACGTTGATAAGAGTCCACAATGAAAGAGGGCCGGTGTAGAAGCAGATGCTCTGCCCTAAGAGTGGGTTAATTATTTACATATAAATTTTACAGGAGCCAGCCGGAGTGGCGATGAAAACTAGACTTGTATATTTGAAAGAGAAAAGTTTTTGCGTTAAGTCATCAGTTATTCAAAGCGGTTTATTCGACTCTGATGGTTCTTTGACCGAGTCTTTGAAGTGTTGTCCTGCCAACATGGGGTTATGTGACCTCAACCAGTGCGGGTTTATGTGGCTTTCCTTGGGATCTATTCAAATCAACACAGCTTTTGGTCTGCCTTGTCAGCAATTAATATTGAATTTTAATGCGTGATTCATGAACTGTTTTCCAGAATCTCCTCAGCATGGTTACCTCTTCTTAACCACTGAAACGATGTGATCTGCATATCTTAACTGGAACTGGAACCATATGCAAATAGGAGACAAATTCTGCTGTCAACTCCTGGGTAATGCTCGGCAAGCACAATTACACCAGAATGTAGTTTAATGTCCTATTAGAATGTGTGACAATTAGGCAAGGCAAAACCCAGTGAGTGCATCCCCATCATAGAGGAGCTCAACTCCCACTTAGCAAATACCAATCCAACTGCATTTCTGTTTACTGTTCAAACATGCCATTCTTAGCGTTGTTGGTAGCCTATCAACATCCGTCGGCATCCTCTCTGTTCGAAATCCAAACACAATACACAGTCAGGAATCCAGTAAGGTACCTATACCTACACTCGCCTACCTATATTGTCACTTTGGATAGGAGCAAACATGTCATTCCTTGGTTCAATATTTCATCTCACTGCGAAATTGGACAAACAGAACCCTGCACTGATTTAACCTCGAATTCGAGGGCGCATTGGATTCATATACGACCTCTACCGCTGTTGCCGTCATATCCCGGCGAAAGGAATGCTAAAGCAAGATAAGCTGGCCACATTCAGATACCGCTCTAAAAGCAATTTAACCAAAAAGTGCTGCTTCCATCATCGCTGAATTGTGTTATGTTGTATCTACTCTTGTAGTTCTTGCTTGGGGCAGAGCTTTCTCATATCCTCACTTATACATATACATGACGGAGACACAAAGGCAATTGGCGCAGGATACAGGAAGACGACTACACATACTAACTTCAGTTCGTCTGACAAGACCGCACAAAACAAGGAAAACCCCAAATTATAAAATATACTGCTCCTGCTCTCATCCAGCCCGAAATAGTTGGGTTAGGATTGCAGATCCTTAATTGTGTGTCGGCTGGCATGGAATGATGGTTCAAAGAACCGAGTGCACAACTGGCAAATAGATTTTGAGGGATGATACGAGTCGTCGTGCTCGTGGGTTATAGTTGCCAAAAGTATCCTTGATGGTAGTCCACAAATATCAGTCTTTGTTGTAGGGCATCGCGTTGAGATAAAAACAAAAGGTCGCCTTATGAAGGACACGTATGTAGATTGAATGCAAAGCGTGGGATGCATTTCTTGCTGCTTTCGTCAAATGGGGATATAAAATGGATTTTCGTGTCATTTTATTTTTATCTGAAACTATGAAAGTCAGATTGAGTTAAAATCATTGGAAGGAAGTAGGAAGTATACGGATATCTTCTACAATCTGAGAACGTAACAAGGCTTTTTAAAGGACATCGAAACTGGTTTGACATAAAGAAAAGGTAAAGTTAACAAAGTTAAGGTGCAATCAAAAAGGGTTTGCGTGAAAATGTCGAAATCCTTTGGTGGTCAAAGGATAGATCGCTGCAGGATACAAGCATCAAAGAAATTATTAAGTAAACCTCTTTTTATCAGCTCCTTCTCTCACCTTCAGCGTGCGGTGAACATCAGCCACAGCCCCATCAGTTCCAGCCCCTTGGGAAGCGTGTTGAGGCTAGCAGACGAGAGAGTTTGACAATGGAAAATCACAGCCGACATGACAAAACCTCGGTCGAAGCGCAACGTTGTGGAAGCTAGTACGACAGTTCCCGCATCTCAACATCCACAAATGTACCTAATAGATCTCCCGATCAATGCAATCTTTGCAAGACACTCATCCAGACACTCATGGCAGCCCAAACCTTCCGAGGGACCAACACTGACTGGAGACTGGGTTTCAAACCCCATGGAGGATTTTTGATGGTTCCGAACAAGAGAGTCGCACGATCGGAAATTACTAGAATGCACGTCACGACCTTCGACAACGGATTTAGGCTGATCGACGGCACATTCCAGGCTGTGGGACGGCACATTGTAATAGGTAGCAAACATCTCCGCACACGATCCCGTATCTCAACGTCTGCAAACGAGCTTGCAGATCTGCCGATCAATTGTGATCGACATAAGGTACTCATGTAGTATCACTCATCGTCCCAGGTCAGTACCTTGTTGTGGCCAAGCTACACACAACGTCATAAAATGAATTGTGAGAAAAGTTTGACGTCAAAAGGCTACAATTGCAGGGAAACCGCCATAGCCAGTGACAACGTTGCCAAAACGCCATTTAAGATGGCGCCATCCGATGTGCTGGGCTTCACACAGCCATCTCACTGAAATCCCCGGTTTAATGATAAATACCTCAGGTAGCTAAGCAGGAAGCACATAAAGTGCCTTTTCACAGAAGGACTAGAGCTGCTCGCGAGCTATACGAGCAGAGAAGGAGAATGGAACACCGGCTTCTCCAAGTTATAGAACAACCACATGGTTGAAGAGATAGAGAGTGGCTACAAAAGGAATGAGGCTCGAAAGTTCAACCAAAGGGTTCAAGAGCATATATAAATATGCGTCTGTCTTCCAAGCGGAGATTTTCCCTATCCTAATGGCTATGCGCTATACTGTGACTAACAGGTGGAGGGCAAGAAGCAAATGCGTATGCAGTGACAGCCAAGCCGCTTTAAATTTGTTTCAACCCTCTTACCTCGTTCAAGATAGTGCTCGAACTCAAGAATTCGTTGAACTTAGTCGGAAGGCTAAATTCAGTGAATCTTGTTTGGGTTCCAGGTCACACTGGTATCCAGTGAAATGAGATCTCTGATGAGCTTGCCAGACTAGGCTCAGAAGAGGTTTTCTCAGGACCTTAACCTGCTTTAGGCCTGCCTGTATCTGTTGTCACGTCTGCCATTGATACTTGGGTTTCTCGTGAGCACAGGGCTCGTTGGCGTGACTGCGATGGGTGCAGACAGACTAAACGACTACGCCCGGATATCAGCGAGGGGTTAGCGTCTATTCTTCTATCTCTTAGGAGAATCGATTGCAGACTTCTTGTAGGCGTCCTTACGGGCCACCAAGCTTTCGCCAAGCACTTGAATATGCTAGGCTTGATTGAAACCACCACCTGTCCTGCCTGTGGAGAGGACGACGATACAGCGGAACACTTCCTCTGTAGTTGCCCTGCCTTTGCTCGCATCAGGTGGCGGATCTTTGGGGCTGATGAGGTGAGTGCCGAACACCTAACCTCTTCATCGTAGAAGCTTCTTCTCATCTTTCTTCGAAAGACGGGTAAATTAAATACATTAATGTAAGGTGTCTGCATGGTAGTACAATGGACCAGTAGTTGTGTCTGAGTGCTCCATCGGATAGTAGCAAGCACAAAAAAAAGGTTCAAGGTTATAAACCTCGAACTGATACCTGCAAGAAGGACGATCAAAGGAACATCGGAGTGGATTCGCTGTCGGTAAAAAAACAACAGTTCTGCAGAGTGTATATCGGCGAAAACAACCCGAATAACGCTCTCGGGTTGTGAAATGAATCATTCAACCTGCTCGAAGAAACAACCAAAGGCCAAATTCTTTCTTCTCGGACTTCTCTGTAGTTGGAGTAGAATTGAGCGAGTTAAAAACGCATCTGTTTTTTTAACGTCGCATACAAGATATTGTTTTTTTCTGTACTGTGTGAACTGTGAACACCTAAGGAACTATGTCAACAATCTGATATCAGTTTGGCTTTTGACCAGGAGGGGTCACTATCGATCACATATTCACACTTCGGCTGATCTTGAAAAATACCATGGGTGGAATCGACTAAGGTGATCTGTGATTTTTACATTTTGTGACAGTCAAAGTGATCAAGCAAAATAGTTCGCCTACATAAGGCGATCCTCCTTTTTTTTCATGCACGCAGAACAAAGCCAGCCTAAGTGTAGGCAAAAAAAAACCAACTAACCAAAAAGATTGAAAACTAGGGACCAGCTGATTTTGACGGTGATTGACCGAGAGCTGTCACAAGAAAATTGTGATGATCACAGTTTATGCAGACGAATTTTTATGATTTGTGACATCGCTCATCACAGATCACCTTAGCCGATTCCACCCCAGGAATTCCAAATCTATACTCAATACATTTTTATCGATTTCTAAGCCGCGTTTGATAGTGTATACAGGAAAATTTCTATAGTTTTATCATCCCTGACATCACACTCGGTCGGTACTTTGTGCAGGATGACGATATGGAAAGCTGGCGATATCCACTTACACACATGCCCGGGTCAACTTTAATTATTAGTATTAAAAAGAAAACTATTGAAGGACAGTAAAACTTTGTACCTATGTAGGTAGCTTTCCTATATGCACTGTTTTCCACTTGTTTTAAGCTCTATACAGTTCCATGCACATAGAATGCAGAAATGAAATATGCACGCATGAAGTCATCTTACAGATTTGTTTTTCTTAGTTGTTTAAGTAATTAAAAAACTCTGTTTGCCTTCGAGAGAGTCGTATTTTAGTAATAATATTGTCGAAAAACACTTAATTTCACTTTTATAAATATGTACACAGCAAATACATAACTCACACACGCCTTCTATAAGTTCAATTAACCCTTAAGCTCAGTATGCAGCTGAAGTGAAACTAAATTCTCCGGTGGTCTCCACTTCGACAGCGAAATGCTTTTCGAAAAGCAACGAAAATTTTTTGTGGAGAGTTGCCAATGACATTCAATAAAAAAAATACTAAAATCGATTGCTAAAAATTGCAAACTGAAAACCCGATGCCCATGTTGCTAAAAAAAATCGTTTCCACAAAGCATGTCATCTTTCATCCGTAGGAAGGCAATCAATGCCCTCCAGTCATGTTTCCTTAATTTCGGGCTCTAGTTTATCTAGCAGCACTCGCAAAAAGTCTTGCATGAACAAATCAAGTGTCTCCCAGCCGTTCCCATGGGCTTGTCGCCAAACTGAACGTCGTGGAAGACGCTGCACTCTGCAAGGACAAACCCACAGACTTAGCACTATCGTGCGCCTCAGTAAGTATTTTATACACCGCTTTGCGCAACTGATCCCTAAAATAAAGCGTCTGCAGCAGGGAGTTCATGTGGCGCTCTGATTTTTCATAAGAACGTTTCCAGCGTGCTTCCTCTCAGAACACACCATGAGGTACATCCGCCTTGACATGAACCTCCAGCGCAAAAGTGCTTGATTCTGGCCCTGGTAAAGGGTGGTAAATTGGGCTTGAAACACTTCAACCTCAACTCAGTTTTGGCGTTGCACGACCAGGCAGTTGAATCGTTCTCTCCGTTGTACGGTAGAGCTAAAGATCCCAATTGAGCGCTCGATAAGCGCTCGATCTATCACGATCTTCCATAGCTACATTCGCACATACGTGGGTGGCGACAGCATTGTGTTTTTGAGGGACGAGATGTTGCGCACGACAAACACGAACTGACTGGTGGCATTTTGAATCTAAAGTGTATGTTACTTACTTACTTAAGGTGGCGCTACAGTCCGGGGTGGACCTGGGCCTCAGCCAACAAGCTTCGCCAGCCAGCTCTGTCTGTAGCTAGCCGTCTCCAGTTTCGCACGCGAAGTTGGCTGAGGTCCCCTTCCACTTGCGTGCGCCACCTGAGTCTCGGTGCTCCTCTACCGCGTCGTCCCTGCGGTGTGGATTCGAAGATTTTCCGGGCCGGGGCGTTGGTGTCCATTCGCTCTAGATGACCCAGCCATCGTAGACGTTGTGTTTTGACTCTTTTGGCTAGGTCGGTATCGCTGTACAGCCCGTACAGTTCGATGTTATATCTCCTCCTCCACTCTCCGTCTATGCAGACGGGACCGTAAATCGTCCGAAGAATTTTCCTCTCGAAGCAGCCTAAAGTGTTTTCATCCGCCTTTGACAAGGTCCACGCTTCTGCACCGTAAAGCAGGACTGGGATGATGAGGGTGTTATACATGGACACTTTAGTTGCTCGAGAGAGGGCTTTGCTACTCAATTGCCTTCTTAGCCCAAAGAAACAGCAATTGGCAAGAGTTATCCTTCGTTTGATTTCAGCGCTGGTGTCATTGTCTGAATTGATAGCGGAACCCAGGTAGACAAAGTCCCTAACTACCTCAAAGTTATAGCTGTTGATGGTGATGTTTTGTCCAAGACGTCGGTGTTGCATATACTTGGTTTTGCCCTCATTGACTGCTAAACCCATATTCGCCGCTTCCGGCCCAATACTCACGAAGGCTTCACTGACATCACGCTTTGTTCTACCGATTATGTCAATGTCGTCTGCGTATGCAAGTAGTTGAACGGACTTTTGAAAGATTGTACCTCTGGTGTTGGCGCGAGAGTTCTGCACAATTCTCTCAAGTATGATGTTAAAGAAGTCGCATGACAGCACGTGGCCTTGTCTAAATCCTTTTTTGACATCAAAGGGGTCGGTGAGGTCTTTGCCGACCTTAACGGAACAGCGTGAGTTTTCCATCGTCATCCTGCACAGACTGACGAGTTTGGCAGGGATGCCAAAACTAGACATTGCGCTATATAGCTCGTCTCTATAGATGCTGTCATACGCGGCCTTGAAATCGATGAAGAGGTGGTGTGTATCGATTTGGAATTCCTGGGTTTTCTCCAATATCTGCCGCAGTGTGAATATTTGATCGATGGTGGACTTTCCTGGCCTAAAGCCACACTGATATGCACCTATCAGATTGTTGACAAACGGCTTCAGGCGTTCACACAGTACAGCAGAAAAGATCTTGTATGCGATGTTAAGAAAACTTATGCCACTGTAATTGGCACAACTCAGAGGGTCTCCTTTCTTCAGGATCGGGCAAACAATGCTGAGGTTCCATTCGTCGGGTATGCTCTCTTCCGACCATATCTTGCAGATGAACTGATGCATGCTCCTAACCAGCTCATCGCCAGCGGATTTAAAAAGTTCGGCAGCTAGGCCGTCTGCTCCGGCTGCTTTGTTGCACTTGAGCTTAGACATAGCTACTTTCACCTCCTCCAGGTCGGGTGGGCGGTATCGTTCGTATGCTTCGTCGGTAACGTCTTCGCCCGGGTTGAATGGTTCGCTCTGCCTGACAGCGGTATTTGGTTCTTCCTCGCCGTTATACAGTCTGCAGAAGTGGTTTTTCCAAATCCTCAGCACCGACTGCGATTCTACAACGATGTTCCCTTGATGGTCCTTACAGGCTTCAGTTCGAAGTTTATACCCTTGGCAGGACCTTTTGATCCTTTGGTAAAACTTTCTAACCTCATTCCTGTTGTAACATCTCTCTATCTCTTCAACCACGCGCTTCTCGTGCTCTCTCTTTTTCCTTCGGAGAAGCCGGTGCTCCTCTCTCCTCCTCTGCTTGTAGAGCTGGCGAGCAGCTCTAGTCCTTCTGTGCAGCGCCGTTGTGTATGCTTCCTGTTTAGCTGCATGTGCTTGCCGGCATTCATCGTCAAACCAGGGGTTTCGTTGTGGTCGCCGAGTGAAACCCAGCACTTCAGAGGCGGCGTCTCTGATGGCATTTTGGCAGTGTTGCCACTGGCTATCAATACTTGATGCTGGTTGCATAGGACTTCGTAGAAGGTTTTGAGAGACTCGGTTGGAGAAGGACCTGGCGATCTCTTGCGATTGTAGTCGGCCGACGTCAAACTTCCTCACAGTATTTCCATTACTTGGCGCTGGTCGGGATATCCGCAGCCGTACCTTGGCTACAACAAGGTAGTGATCCGAGTCAATGTTGGCCCCTCGGAAAGTTCGGACATCCATGATAATGGAGGAGTGCCTTGCGTCGATCGCAATATGGTCAATCTGGTTGACGGTTGATTGATCGGGAGATCTCCATGTCCCTTTGTTGATATTGAGATGCGGGAACTGTGTACTAGCTACCACAACGTGTCGCCCCGCAGCAAAGTCGATCAGCCTGAATCCGTTATCGGAGGTCGTGTCGTGCAGGCTATGCTTTCCGACAGTACGACCAAAGATGCCCTCCCTTCCTAGCTTGGCATTAAAATCGCCTAGGACAATCTTAATGTCGTAGCTAGGGCACTGCTCATAAGTTTTGTCCAGGAGCTCGTAGAACATATCTTTGGTCTCGTCATCTTTCTCCTCTGTGGGGGCATGTGCGCATATCAGGCTAATGTTGGCGAATTTAGCCTTGATGCGGATCGTCGCGAGGCGCTCGCTTACAGGGTTGAAGCTCAAGACTTTTTGCCTAAGTCTGCCTCCAACAACGAAACAACATCCAAATAGGCGCTGTCTTTGATGCCGATAGCAGTCGCCGTAGTAGATGTCGCAGTTTTTCATCCTTCTTTTGCCCGGCCCGTCCCACCGCATTTCTTGGATGGCAGTAATGTCTGCCTTGCAGTCGTTAAGGGCCTCCGCTAGTTGCTCGGCTGCACGTGGTCTGTTAAGGGACCTAACATTCCACGTGCAGATCCGGAGCTCGTTGTCCTTTTCTCGTTTGCATTGGTCGTCAACAGTAAATCCGTCCGAATCCGAGGCTTGTTTCTGCTTCGTGACTGGTGTTTCTTTACGTGGCCGGGAAGTCACCCCGACGGCACGACCCCCAACCTGGAGGACCAGATCCTTTGCTTAGCTCTAAGGACGGAGAGCCGGATAGCCCGCTCCTTATAGGCCTGAGCTCCGAATACGCCGTAGTAGCCCATATAAGGTGTTCACTAAGTAGTTCGGCCTGACTGGAACTATGGACGCCACCGTTGATTCCATCTGGGGAATTCCTCCGCTGCCGTCCGGATGCAAGGAGAAGTGCATTAGTGGGAACACTCCTCCCCCCCTCTCTCGTCTGCTACCCCTAACAACCTTCCAAAGGGGTCGGAACCCAATCTCCAGTTGAGGTACTAGGCACCCGGTGTTCACCACGGGGAGGTGAGAGTAGGAGTTGATAGACAGAGGTGGGTTTAGAAAACCTGTGGATGCTTGTATCCTCTTGAGTGCACATGTCTATCCTTTGACCACCAAAGTGTATGTATATGATGTGAAATGCACAACCAGAAGGCCTAATAGCAACTTACCATTCTCGTCGATGTCGTTTAGTTTTGGTAAATTAATTCTGTTGAATCCAATTTAATTTCTTCAAAAAATCCGACCGGTCCATGCAAATTACCCTACAATTGGAAGTATCAAAATTAAAAAGTACCAGGTGACCAGTGTTACCGTACTTAAATAAATAAAAGTCCCTGGGCATATTTAAGTGAAATCCCAATTTTTTTCCCTAGTCAACAGTTTTGTACTTGTAATTTATTTAACAATGTTTTTTATGCACAAACTTTAACATAACTTGAAGATATTGAATAGAATAAGGGGTTTACTTATGTGCTTAGTATTTGTGGAGTCATTTTTGTAAAAAGTTATCCCAAAAAGCAAACAAGGTTTTAGTACCAGAGTCAGAAAAATATTTTTATGGGATTGGCTCTTAAGGACTGCACACATGAACGCGAACTGAGCAATTTCGTTAAAACCTTTTTAACCCTAAGACTATTGCACGTTTTTGTAGAGATATATTATGGAAACCTAATTATAGTTGCGTAATTGTTTTCATACATTTTGTGGAAAATTAGCAGTCGTTGCGAATTGTAAATAAACTTTGACAGTTCACGACGGGAGCCTTTTGTCCACGTCAAAAAGTTTAAACATTTTCGGCTTGGGACACAAGGCTACAGAAAAACGCGAGCCAAATATTGCTGCAGCGACCATACTCAACACACGAACAATAATTTTCCGTGTGGATTCTTTCAGTTTTGATAAAAAAGGGTTGGCAAGGTCTTTGTGGTAAACCCAGCACACAAATAATCGATTGCTGTGCGATTCCAGTTGTGGTGGAAACCGTCATTTTTATCGATAAATAAAACAAATCAATTTTTTGTCGTGCCGCTCAAAAAATCGCAATTTGGAAATTTGTCGCAAATCGAGTCTCGCGACTAATTGTCGTAGACGCAATCGTGCATTGTCTAATATTTTAACGCTTGTGCAGTCGGACTGCAATTAGTCGCACGTTCTTTTGTCGCCGTGGGTCTCCCTGGCCTACACGCCATTTCTGTGGAACCAGAACCTCGCTTGCCACTTGCATATAAAAATGTCCGATTTGTTGCTGTTCAATAGAGAACTCTAAAATTGATTTGTTCGTAATTACTCAATAATTGCAGTTTGCACAAGTAATATCTTTTTGAAGGAGGAAATTTTTAACACACCTATGAACACAGAGCTAGAAGTGGCAAAATTTCGCAGGGTAACTAATGTCCGGGACAATAAATCGTAAACGAAAAGAGGTGGAAAGAATTTGAGTACAGTAATGTCAGTTAGTATGATTTCGCTGTAGAACAGCGTACTGCAAAACGAAAAGCAGGGCGAAATTTTTCATTTATGATTTCATTGGATCATTTTTGTATGGGATTTTTAGTTTCACTTCAGCTGCATACTGCCCTTTACTCTACAACACTTCCAATTTTTATTCTACCACTTTTTACTTTCGCTTTCGATGTTCACAATTTAAGGTTTCAAAACCAGTTGTGTTCGCTAAGGGCACCTATCGGCCTTTTAATACAGAAGAAAATAGTTTTCGAAATTAAAATTTTTAAAGCTCAGTATGTGGGTGCGTTTTATGGGTGAGTTCATTGGCTCTTGTATGCCTTAATGCATCCCTTAAAGGCCGCCATATAACAACATATTTTTTTATTTACTTAAATGTGGTTTTTTACTTATATTCAATTTTAAAACAAATGTCAATTCAACTTACTTGAAACGGGTAAAAAAATCAAGTTAAAATGTAAAAAAGAATCAAGCCGAAATAATGCCAGGGATGTCCTGAACAACTGAGGTATTCGGTAGCAATTTAGTTCCTTTAAATATCATAGTCCCCCACTGGGAAATAGAGTCACCGGGGCACATACGGAGCACATACGATAATCTTCATGTAGCTATGAAACTATAAGCTTCATGTAAGTTTTAACAAATTGAGTTTTAAAGCACTCTTGACTAAATGTGGCTAATTAGATAAGAACAACTAGTGTCATCAGCAGTTGATTACATTGCCACAATAATCACGAAACCCAGAGGGGACCTATAAATTAAAGACAATTCCCAATGCCGAAAACCATACGGCGGGACGATAACCGCTCTGTATTCACCGCAGTAATGTTCAAACTTACAACAGGGAGCTATTCGTAATTTGCCACAAGGGATGAATGCTCCATTATTTCGCACAATCACATGAAAAGTAAAAAAAAAGTAATCGTGATAAGGAACGCTCTGATGGTTACCAGTTTATTTTTTACGACGAATCTTTTTTGAATTTAATTTTTATGAGATTATTATTTATACACACCGACACCATTGATGTGTGAAGCAAAATAATAATAATGTATACAAGTGCCTATACATAGCAGACTTTCAACACGTCCACCTCGTTTTTATTTGAAGTTTTAAGGGCAAGTGCGGGATGTAACCTTATCAGTGGTTGCATAAAGAGTGACTTATTGGAAGCATAATGGCCAGAGTAATTCCCTTAGCAACATTTAACAGACAGAAGCAAAAGGCACATCGCACTGTCGATAATGAGAGAGAAAAGCTGGTAAATGAAAGTTCATGTTTAGGACGAGCTAGGGTCCAGATGAATCGACATGATGACATCAGTAAAAATATCAAAGAGATACTCTTAACGTCTAGAGAATAGCAAATTTTAAGCAAATTTCCCTAAAACCAGTTTTAAACTCTAATCCCACAAAACTCTATGATATATGTCTGCTTTGCGCAAAGCTCCAGCTGTGTGTCCTTAAGCCGGCCAATGGACGACACATTCCTCATTAATCTTCATATCGCATTTGCAGCTCCAAAGCACGTGAGCATGGCGACATTTCCACGAACACCTTCTACTGTGGGTGAGAGTCTGTGGCACAGACCCAACTGGAAGAAACCACAACCAGTCTAAGCCGCACACCCAAACACCCGTGCGCCGCGCGTCGTGAAGGACAAAAACAAATTTATAAATCTCTTGTCGTAATTAATCGCATCTGATTATATTGAATAATCCTTACAGCTATATTCGGATCGTTGCGATAAAGCCACAACTCATGAGGGAGTCATTGAATAGGAGTAGCTAGAAGATATACACAACGCCAGCTTAGCCATATACACAGATAAAGAATAAGCAAACGACGACTTGCAAGGATTTATTTTTTGGCTGTTGTTCACATGAGCATAAATTAAACCAGAGGGATTCGGTCCTAAGGATTCGCCATTATGGCAAACACAAGAGGCATACATCTATCAGGCGGATGTATGTTATCCTTTGACATAACAAGCAACTTGTATTGTCATTGTCTGGTTACATGGTGCATGGCAAAAGAATCCTTTCTCTGATGCCATCATCATTCCAAGTCAAGTCGTTTCAAATTGCCCTTGCTTTTGGGGGTGCTCGTGCCTCTTTTCCGAGAAAGTCCAGCATATCCTGTTTGATATTAATTCGTAGAATTTATTTTAATGCAGTAAATTATGGTGTAAATATGGCAAAGTTGTATAAAATGCCGTTTCAATATTTATTTATCCCGGCATAAATGTATGAATGTGCGTATTCCCTTGAATATCCCTACATCAAATGAGTCCTATGGGAAGAAGATTAATGTGTACTTTATGCACACATCACAAAGTGATTGGTTGACCACCGTGTGGCGTGCCCGAGTATGATAAAATTTCAATTAAAATGTTAATTAAATGTCATTAAATAAATTTCTGTGATTTAAACGGCACGCAAGGACGAAACTGATATTAATTGTTATCGAATAAATATAGTATTACAATATTGAGGGAACAATGAAAACGTACTTATTGTTGATAGACCGGAAAATGGGCTTAATTAAGGTTATGGTCTATAAGCACTTTGATGGTGTGGAGCTGCAAGATCCAAAGAAGCGACCCAAAAGGATTCAAACTTACTAACTTTTACTTAGCCCACAGTTCGGGAACTGTGCCTCAACCAAGAAGCTCAGCCAGCCAGCTCTGTCCTCATTATCCGTCTCCAGTTTTGCACAGGTTCCACTTGCGAGCGCCACCTAAGTCTCGGTGCTACTCTAAAGCGAACTTCGATGGTGGATTCGATGGTTTTTCAGGCAGAGGCGTTGTTGTGTCTGTTCGCTCTAGATGACTCAGCCATCTACAGTCTCTCACTCTAGGCTAGGTCGCTATTACTGTACAGCCCGTATAGATCGCTGATATATCTTCTCCTCCACTCTCGGTCTATACAAAAGGGCCTAAAAATGCCCTTAAGAATTTTCCTCTTAAAAGAGCCTAAAGCGTTTTCATCGTCTTGGTCTCCGGTAGGGCCAAGTTTCTCTTCGAAGCTCAGGATACTTCAACTGACTAAGTATCATAGTTACATCAAAATTTTACTTTTTACAGATGGTCTCTATAGGGTGACGCTAAGGGCCCTCATAGGCCTACGCGAGCTAGTGGCGTTTGCTGCCAGCGACCCCACCTTACCTATCCTTACCTAAAACGTTTTCAACCGCCTTTGACAGGGCCCACGCTTCGGAACCACATTCTAAGCCTGGGCCCTGCCAAAAAATTGACCTTTTAACTGTCCAAGGTTTGTGCCACTTGTTTGCCATCTTTGCCCAAAGAAGCAGCAATTGCCAAAAGTTAAGCCTCCAAGCCCAAAAATACTTTGCGTCTGTCACACAGAAGTACACAACTGACTCAGTTAAATACACACGTTTTTATATGGAGTGATGTAAATTACGAACTTTAATGACAATCTTACCATAAGGCCCGATGCACACTTGCGTCATTTGAACGCGCGGGACCGCAACGTCACTGCTTTTGCGTCATACAGTACTTGTGAACATATTAAGTAATGCACACACACGCGCGATGACGCTGCGTCACCGCAGCGGTTTATTTTTTGCGTTAAAAAATTGGGCAAAGACCACAGCGTCACCGTGAATGGCAAATTGTAACAAGCGTTAAAACTCGCAAGTGTGCATTGAGCATGGCAGCAGTGCTGCTGCGTCGTCGCGCATCAAAAATCGCAAGTGTACATTGGGCCTAAGAAAACAGTGCATTTAATACTATATGTTTCCACCGGCAATAATACGAAGATAAGCGGGAAACGATTAATAATAAATCCCATTGACAATATAGGATATGTCAATGGGATTTATTGTGCGTCAATTGAGTGCCCATGTCAAAATGAATCCTGTCCTATGAAATATTGGATTCATTTTGACATGGGCACTCTTTTTTCTGTCATTTTGGCTCTCAAAAGAAAGTGGCGATGAGCGAAAAAATATTTCTGTTGTAATCATCCCAATAGAAACCGTAATTCTGACAGTTCTGTCATACGTGGACAGTTTCAGTGTCCTTTTTCGATTCAAAAACTAGTTAAAAGATATTCGAAAAGTGTTGAAAATGTTTTATGTGAAAAAGGTGAATGAGATTTAAGAGGGGATTTATTATAAATCGCTCGCCGAGAGCGATGTCATTTTCCAGGAGCGAAAAAATATTTCCATTGTAAACATCCCAATAGAAATCTTAATTCTGACAGTTCTGTCATACATGGACAGTTTCAAATGCTAAAAACGTGTTCGAAAAGGGTTGAAAGTGTGGTTTGTGGAAAAGGTGAATGAGATCTATGAGGCCGCCGAGAGCTATGTCAGTTTCCAGGAGCGAAAAAATATTTCCATTGTAAACATCCCAATAGAAATCGTAATTCTGAATGTTCTGTCATACATGGACAGTTTCAACTGCTAAAAACGTGTTCGAAAAGAGTTGAAAATGTGGTTTGTGAAAAAGGTGAATGAGATCTATGAGGCCGCCGAGAGCGATGTCAGTTTCCAGGAGCGAAAAAATATTTCCATTGTAAACATCCCAATAGAAATCGTAATTCTGAATGTTCTGTCATACATGGATAGTTTCAACTGCTAAAAACGTGTTCGAAAAGAGTTGAAAATGTGGTTTGTGAAAAAGGTGAATGAGATCTATGAGGGCGCCGAGAGCGATGTCAGTTTCCAGGAGCGAAAAAATATTTCCATTGTAAACATCCCAATAGAAATCGTAATTCTGAATGTTCTGTCATACATGGACAGTTTCAACTGCTAAAAACGTGTTCGAAAAGGGTTGAAATTGTGGTTTGTGAAAAAGGTGAATGCGATCTATGAGGCTGCCGAGAGCTATGTCAGTTTCCAGGAGCGAAAAAATATTTCCATTGTAAACATCCCAATAGAAATCGTAATTCTGAATGTTCTGTCATACATGGACAGTTTCAACTGCTAAAAACGTGTTCGAAAAGAGCTGAAAATGTCGTTTGTGAAAAAGATGAATGAGATTTATGAGGGGATTTATATTATTTATCGCTTGCCAAAAGGATTTAAATTTGTATGGTTAATCGTGTCATTTGAAGAGGATTCAATAGAGGTTTATATTAATCGCGGATTAGTGCCCGGTGGAAACATAGTTTTACAGAGTTATCAGTTGTGTACGTCGAGGTATATACGCTACGAATTCATTGGGCTGGAAGCTCAAGCCTTCGTTTGATTTCAGTTTTGATTTCGTTGTATAAACTTGTAGCAGAAACGAGGTACATTCCTGGCTACATCAAAATCCTTTATTGACATCAAAAAAGTTAGTGAAGTCCTTACCGATTTAAGAGAGCTTCATGACTTTAAACCTAAATGCATCTGACATCATTAACGTACCGATGCTTTTTCATTCAGACAAAATATAGAATACATTTACCCATATGGACAGGTATCGATAAATCAGTCTCTGTAATTTTTTCAATACAATGTCAGCTTTTGGGGACTGTATCCACTTAACCTTAGACTATCAATTTAAATCGAATTTCACTTGAACCTCTGATGAAAATAGCAAAAGTCATTGCTCTTATAAATGAGTAAAAAAAAAACTGCACAAACTCACTTACTTTGAAATAAGGCGACGAGCAGCTGTCAAAATAACATGTGGCAGCATTTTAACTGGGTATCGTTAAGCACGCAGGATGGACTGCGAATATTTTACGTATTTTCACCTAGTTTTTAAACTAAACAAGGTTTAGAACTGTTTTATGCTTTCGTCCTTGTTATCATGTCAGTAAAAGCGCGTGTCGAACAGAAGCTAACGTAAATCTATTAAAAAAACATCTTATTTCTTAATAACTTCCACAAGAGTGCTCGCTCAATTTCAACCTGCCGCCGAAAACAATATAAAATATTTATGTATAATTCGTTACCCTTTCCTTGCCTTTTCCAGGTGGTTTCATGGGTGACATTGCTCTGCCCGACTATAATTACCGCACCGATCCAATTGTTGCTCGCACACCGGCCGCCGCCGCCGCTGTGTCCACATCCCTCATGGACTGGAAGGCAGATCCGAAATTCAACAAAACTTTTCAACAGGAGTTGGAAATTCTCAAGCAAGAGGTATACAACGAAGGGCTACAGGTGGAGGAAGAAGGACTTACCGATATAATTAGAAAGAAAACCAAACTGCCAAGCTCCAATAATGAGAACTCAAATGAGCGAAGCCGTAATGATCCAATTCTGGTGAGTATAGCGAGCGCGCCCCAGCAGCGCCATCCATCCGAAATGCCAAGCCAAAGGGAAAGAAAATAAATTTCCCTTTGCCCAGCCCGACTATTTGTAAATGGTGCTGTATTGTCCTGCACCTGGGAAGAAAACATTTTCATTATCCACGACAAGGTGGGTGTAGATGTAGGTTCAGGTGGCTGGCTTATTTTACACCAGTTACGTTCACAATAGTGGGCGACAATAGCAATGCCGGCAAACTTCAAAATTAGATGCAAAAAACTTTACGAAGGAGTTTTATTCCATTTTTGCCTGGATTCAACTCTTCGGTTTGATGTCAAGCTTCCCGCATCAACCCCACACTCAATCAATTACAAAACGGTGCGCTGCTCTATTGCCAAAGTAATTTCCTCCTCAATACAAGTTGGCCCTTTGTCAAGGGGGATGCCCGCCCGGCCTGCTTATCATGGTCGCGCGTCTCGACGCGACGTTGTACGAGTTTGAGAAAATGATGATTTCATCCCTCATTAGGTTCGTTTTAATTAAAAGACTGTAATGTTTGCGCACTCGTTGGGCTTTATTTGGGAGTTGCTCCTTGCAAATTCCGACGGAAAAGTCGGGTTTCGTTCTCAACCAAAGTCTTAAAGGGGTGGCAGTCCTTGAGTCCCACCATATAGTTCTTATTTTTCAGTGATTGAATGGAATGATTAAATTACTTTTAATTGGTATTGTATTTCAAAGAGGTTGCTTTTTTGATCAAAACTTTTAGTCAAACATTTCCGAAAGATAAGCGTTGAGCAATGTGAGCTTTAACAGAAGTAAGGCGACTTTGTCAGCCTAAAGCCTTGAGTTGTTAAACATTAAAAAAGATTTAAAGCTGTCGTGAAGATAAATAAGTTACGCAAGGTTCTTTGGCAGTAGATTTAGGCCAATTACCCGATGTTTGGCTATGCATAGTAGACGTAACAAATGTCGTCATTTCAAAGAGCGGTATTCGTCCTTCAAAGTTAAAAAATCAGAAAAAGGATTTTAAAAAAGAATCGCAACCAAATACAAAATTTGTCGCTTGTTGCTAACCAATTCGACGGTATTCCATTAACCCGGTCGTATTCAAATCAACTAAACCCATTACAATCTTTTCCTTTCGACTCGAATACACTTTGCAGCAATGCATCGTATATCCTTTATTTTCATACACCTGTTCAGCACTATTTGTCCTTGCACTGACCAAATCGAATTTTTATCTTCTCTTTTCTTTTCCCCGAATTTCACAGTCAGTCAATGAGCCAGTTAAAGTTCACACATCCGGACACTCGCCCTACGACTACCCGACAAAGAATTTAAAAAACCAAATTATTACCAGCCAACCGGCAACGGTGAAGGAGAACTCGTATCCGGCGGAAGTTGAGAATTTCGAACCGAAAATTTCGATTCGAGAAAAACCGATTGTCATCGATGAGGACACCGGCAACGGGATAGCCAGTAGCACTAGCTACACCAGCAATAAAAATGCACCTGGTGACCAGCTGAGTATCACGATGGAGCAACGACGACAACAGCAGCTCACAGCTGAGGCAGAGAAATTGAATAAATCGTCGACGGCCAGCCATAGCATTCGCAACGTCGACCGGAGGAAGATCCAATCGAATACAAAGGACATTGAAGATGATTCGGGAAACAATTTTGTGTCGGAACGAAAGGTTATTATATTACCAACATCGATTCCAACATCCAGATCGACGCTGCCAAATGTTTACAGTAATGCCGGAGGCAATGGGGTTAAATTGGACGATGTGGAGTTCCTGCACGCTGAGGGTATTGTGAGGAGACGGCACCGAAGGGGCAGGAAAAGTCGGTAAGTCCTTTTATGTTATATCCATAGATGCATTTATAGGGCAAGGGGAGTATGGATTGAGGGCGCCCTTTTTTGGGAGCTTTGGTGATGTGACACAAAAAGGTTTTTGATTTCTTTGGCGATACAAATTCGAAAATGAATGATTATTACACGGAAATCGACTGTTTAATTATTTCATGGGAAATTACAAGGAGGCATTGGAATTGCACTGTAGTAGGATTTCTAGGTCTCGCGAGGAACAACTCAGTGAAATACTTTTTGAACAAAGTTGACAGTAGAGTTGAGTTGAGCCTGTTCAAGTAAAGGTAGGACTAGGTGAGGTTATATAGGGTGGTTGACCGCCCACATAACAGGAACCCAGTCAGGATTTAAATAAGACATTTTAATATTATGTCTCCACCGGTACTGAAAAGAGGATAAGCGGGAGACGATTAAAAATATAGCATTAATTTTACACGAACTCTCTGTTTCTGTCATTTTGTCTCTCAAATAAGAGTGGCGATGTCCTTTCCCAGGAGCCAAAAACGATTTCCTCTGTTAAAATCACAATAGAAAATGTACTTGTGATAGATCTGGCGTAGAGGAACAGTTTCAGTTTCCTTTTTTGATTTACAAACTGTTACAAAGGTGCAGGAAATAGGTTTGTGAATAGGGTGAATGGTATTTATGAGAGGATTTATTTTTAATCGCTTGCCGAGTGGATTTAAAATTGTATGATAAACCGCCTGATTTGTAGAGGATTTAAAAGAGATTTATTTAAATCGCGGATTAGTGCCCGGTGGAGCCATGGTATAATAAGTCACTAGCTCTGTTGGGTATCAAGCTCCGAATGTCAAAACCAGAACTTTTGTCGTTTTGTCACTGCGTTCATAAAAGATGATTTGCCGTGAGGTTCTCTTTCTTAGAATAATTTTTTCGCCGTCGTTGCTTCTACAATTTTTTATGAGATCAATAATTTTGAAGAAGCTCCAAGTTTTCTAGAGCAGTGTGCCCACTTCGTCAAGCGTCTGAATATTTTCATAATCTTACAAATCTAAGGTGGAGTTTGTCTTTTGAGAGGCACACGGAGGGTCAGAACTCAAGCGGTCCTTTCAACTCTCCCGAGATTTCTGCCACCAACTCGAGGTCTCTTGAAGCGATCCTCAGGCTGATCCAGCATCCTTTACACTAGATGTAGCTTCGGACCACTTTTTTTTAATACTACGGCGGACAGAGGCTAAAGCTCCAAAATCTTTCAAAGATACCAATAATTATGCCCTATTTCCACGTGCTAAAAAACCACCCATTTATGAGAGACACTATGAAAACTGCCAGAACGCACGTCATAGTAGTAGATTTTTGCTCTCTCATAATTTTTCTTGACTACAACTAGGTTAACGTTGCCGCAAACGTGGCCACGACTGTCTCGTCATCTAGAGGTATGTTTCTTGTGTAGAGCAGGAGCAGGGTTGGACCGAGGACGCTTCCCTGGGGTACGCCAGCTCGAATTTGCTTGAAACTCGAGTATTCACTGCTACACCCAACACGAAAGAGTCTGCTTTCAAGATAGTTTTTCAATATTCTAAACATGTCTTCCGGCAAGTTTTGCCGTAGCTTATATTTCAAGCTTTCGTGCCATACCTTGTCGAAGGCTTGCGATACGTCGAGGAAAGCATTGGAACATATTTTTTCCCTTCTAAGGATTGTTCAATTTCATGCGTTGTTCTGTAGACTTGATCTATTGTGGAATGGTTAGGTCTGAAACCGAATTGATGATCCGGGATCAAGCGTCTTTCTGCAATTATTGGTTGTAATCGCTTCAGCAGAAGTTTCTCGAATACTTTCGATATTATCGGCAGAAGCAATATGGGCCTATAAGATCTTTTATCATTTGCGCATTTTCCCGGTTTTGGAACCATAGTGACTTCAGCAACTTTTCATTGTCTTGGAACGTATAGAAGTCTAAGAGAAGCGCTTATCATATAAAGTAGCTAGACTATGACTAGTGCCTTTTTCGATAATACTTTAAATATTTCGTCTGTGATCAGGTCGTAACCCGGGGCCTTATTATTTTTAAGTTTGCTTATTGTCTGTCGGAGTTCAACTAACGAAACTTTATTAATTCTGAAGCTATCAGGTTCCGCGTTGTTGTTTTGAACGTCAGCCAATGGCGGACCCTCGAAAGGCGTGAATGTTTTTTTCTAAATGTTCAGCAAACAAATTTGCTTTCTCCTTGTCTTCTTTTGCCCGTTCGCCATTAGCTTTATTTCTGAGGCCGAGTGCATTATAGATTTCTTGATGGACTTAACTGCTTTCCACAGCGAGAAGGTTTGAGCTCCTATCCGCTGACAAGCCTTCAAGGTATTCAGTGGTCTCATGATTATTAAAATCTTGCAACATTCCTTTCAGTTTGTTAGAGAGGTGGTTCAAGAGGGTTTTGTCTGGGGGAGCCCTCGTGCCTTGCCATCTTCTACGACATCTTCACTTTTCACGAATCAATTCTTCGATTTCGAGCGGATATGTTGTGCATACATGACCGTCGATGCTAACTGTGTTCTTTTGGGACGAAGTGCTGTTCCAAGCAGCGCTCTGAATTGCTTCAATGAATTTGTCTACTCCGGTTTCTAACTCAAAAGGAGTTCTCAATGGCACATTCAAGCCAACACCCTCCTTACAGTTCTTTCTGAAGGCGTCCCAGTTCATGTTTTTGCTAACTAATCTGGGAGCTCTTTCAATTTTCGCCAGTCCTCCGCCCATCTTCAAGATTACTCCTGAGTGGTCTGAGCAAAGATCATAACACTCTTCGACTCGCATAAGGTATTTGGGGTACCCTTAAGCGATGAAGAAATTGACAAGGTCAGGCTTCATGTTCCTGTCGGTAGGCCAATATGTTGGCCTTCCCGTGGAGAAAAAGTCCACCCCATGTTTCATACTGTTTTTATACAGAAATCTGCCTATTATTGAATTGCATCTTGAACCCCAAAAAGTATGCTTCGCGTTAAGGTTACCCCCAACATATTTATGGCCTTCCGTAGGGGTGAAGTTCTAATATATCTCGGTATGCGAGATTCATCTAGGAAGGAACGCAAAGAAATAACGTTTCCAAGCTATCGAAGTATCCGTTGCTCGTTCCGTAATCGGAAAAGTCGCTGCATTAAAACTCTGAAAAAACGCACTCTACAAGTGCAAAATGCAATTTAGGAATCGCATTTCGGCAACAGAAACCCGTTAAAGGGCTCAACAGGGCATATAGAATAGAGCAAGCGCCGCTCTTTGGAGTTTAGCAAACGAGATAGTAATGCGTTTCTTATTTAAGGTGTTAACCTTAGGTTTCTAATCACTACGTATACTTACTTACTCTAGCTAGGTGGTGCGATGGGATGGGCATGGGCCTCCCTCAACCAAGAAGCTTCGCCACTTTCCAGTTTCCCACGAGAAGTTGACTGAAGTCCCCTTACAATTGAGGGCTGAGTCTTCGGTGCGGATTCGAATATTAAAATAAATTAATCTACGACGCAAGACCTATCCAATGGTGCAGGGTTCATTGCGATCTGAGCGAAAAAAATTTTAAATTTTATTTTTCGAATAACTCATATTTTACGTATTTTTGGAGTTTGTGCCGATATAAACAATTAATCTACGACGCAAGACCTATCCAATGGTGCAGGGTTCATTGCGATCTGAGCGAAAAAAATTTAAATTTTATTTTTCGAATAACTCATTTTTACGTATTTTTGGAGTTTGTGCCCATATAAACAATTAATCTACGACGCAAGACCTATCTAATGCAGGTTTCATTGCGATCTGAGCGAAAAAATTTTAAATTTTATTTTTCGAATAACTCTTTTTTTACGCATTTTTGGATTTTGTGCCGATATAAACAATTAATCTACGACGCAAGACCTATCCAATGGTGCAGGTTTCATTGCGATCTGAGCGAAAAAAAATTTAAATTTTATTTTTCGAATAACTCATTTTTTACGCATTTTTGGAGCTTGTGCCCATATAAACAATTAATCTACGACGCAAGACCTATCCAATGGTGCAGGGTTCATTGCGATCTGAGCGAAAAAAATTTTAAATTTTATTTTTCGAATAACTCCTTTTTTACGCATTTTTGGAGTTTGTGCCCGTATAAACAATTAATCTACGACGCAAGACCTATCCAATGGTGCAGGTTGTATTGCGATCTGAGCGAAAAAAATTTAAATTTTATTTTTCGAATAACTCATTTTTTACGCATTTTTGGAGCTTGTGCCGATATAAACAATTAATCTACGACGCAAGACCTATCCAATGGTGCAGGGTTCATTGCGATCTGAGCGAAAAAAATTTTAAATTTTATTTTTCGAATAACTCCTTTTTTACGTATTTTTGGAGTTTGTGCCGATATAAACAATTAATCTACGACGCAAGACCTATCCAATGCAGGGTTCATTGCGATCTGAGCGAAAAAAAATTTTAAATTTTATTTTTCGAATAACTCATTTTTAACGTATTTTTGGAGTTTGTGCCCATATAAACAATTAATCTACGACGCAAGACCTATCTAATGCAGGTTTCATTGCGATCTGAGCGAAAAAATTTTAAATTTTATTTTTCGAATAACTCCTTTTTTACGCATTTTTGGATTTTGTGACGATATAAACAATTAATCTACGACGCAAGACCTATCCAATGGTGCAGGTTTCATTGCGATCTGAGCGAAAAAAAATTTAAATTTTATTTTTCGAATAACTCATTTTTTACGCATTTTTGGAGTTTGTGCCCATATAAACAATTAATCTACGACGCAAGACCTATCTAATGCAGGTTTCATTGCGATCTGAGCGAAAAAATTTTAAATTTTATTTTTCGAATAACTCCTTTTTTACGCATTTTTGGATTTTGTGCCGATATAAACAATTAATCTACGACGCAAGACCTATCCAATGGTGCAGGTTTCATTGCGATCTGAGCGAAAAAAATTTAAATTTTTTTTTTTCGAATAACTCCTTTTTTACGCATTTTTGGAGTTTGTGACGATATAAACAATTAATCTACGACGCAAGACCTATCCAACGGTGCAGGTTTCATTGCGATCTGAGCGAAAAAATTTTAAATTTTATTTTTCGAATAACTCCTTTTTTACGCATTTTTGGAGCTTGTGCCCATATAAACAATTAATCTACGACGCAAGACCTATCAGACAATGGTGCAGGTTTCATTGCGATCTGAGCGAAAAAAATTTAAAATTTTTTTTTTCGAATAACTCCTTTTTTACGCATTTTTGGAGTTTGTGACGATATAAACAATTAATCTACGACGCAAGACCTATCCAATGGTGCAGGTTGTATTGCGATCTGAGCGAAAAAAAATTTAAATTTTATTTTTCGAATAACTCATTTTTTACGCATTTTTGGAGCTTGTGCCCATATAAACAATTAATCTACGACGCAAGACCTATCCAATGGTGCAGGGTTCATTGCGATCTGAGCGAAAAAAAATTTAAATTTTATTTTTCGAATAACTCCTTTTTTACGTATTTTTGGAGTTTGTGCCGATATAAACAATTAATCTACGACGCAAGACCTATCCAATGGTGCAGGTTTCATTGCGATCTGAGCGAAAAAAAATTTTAATTTTATTTTTCGAATAACTCCTTTTTTACGTATTTTTGGAGTTTGTGCCGATATAAACAATTAATCTACGACGCAAGACCTATCCAATGGTGCCGCCGGTTTCATTGCGATCTGAGCGAAAAAAATTTTAAATTTTATTTTTCGAATAACTCCTTTTTTACGCATTTTTGGAGTTTGTGCCCGTATAAACAATTAATCTACGACGCAAGACCTATCCAATGGTGCCGGTTTCATTGCGATCTGAGCGAAAAAAATTTTAAATTTTATTTTTCGAATAACTTTTTTTTACGCATTTTTGAAGTTTGTGCCAATATGAACAATTAATCTACGACGCAAGACCTATCCAATGGTGCCGCCGGTTTCATTGCGATCTGAGCGAAAAAATTTTAAATTTTATTTTTCGAATAACTCCTTTTTTACGCATTTTTGGAGTTTGTGCCCATGTAAACAATTAATCTACGACGCAAGACCTATCCAATGGTGCCGCCGGATTCATTGCGATCTGAGCGAAAAAAATTTTAAATTTTATTTTTCGAATAACTCCTTTTTACGCATTTTTGGAGTTTGTGCCCACATAAACAATTAATCTACGACGCAAGACCTATCCAATGGTGCAGGTTTCATTGCGATCTGAGCGAAAAAAATTTTAAATTTTATTTTTCGAATAACTCCTTTTTTACGCATTTTTGGAGTTTGTGCCCATATAAACAATTAATCTACGACGCAAGGCCTATCCAATGGTGCCGGTTTCATTGCGATCTGAGCGAAAAAAATTTTAAATTTTATTTTTCGAATAACTCTTTTTTTACGCATTTTTGGAGTTTGTGCCCACATAAACAATTAATCTACGACGCAAGACCTATCCAATGGTGCAGGTTTCATTGCGATCTGAGCGAAAAAAATTTTAAATTTTATTTTTCGAATAACTCCTCTTTTACGCATTTTTGGAGTTTGTGCCCATATAAACGATTAATCTACGACGCAAGACCTATCCAATGGTACAGGTTTCATTGCGATCTGAGCGAAAAAAATTTTAAATTTTATTTTTCGAATAACTCCTCTTTTACGCATTTTTGGAGTTTGTGCCCATATAAACGATTAATCTACGACGCAAGACCTATCCAATGGTGCCGCCGGTTTCATTGCGATCTGAGCGAAAAAAATTTTAAATTTTATTTTTCGAATAACTCCTTTTTTACGCATTTTTGGAGTTTGTGCCCACATAAACAATTAATCTACGACGCAAGACCTATCCAATGGTGCAGGTTTCATTGCGATCTGAGCGAAAAAAATTTTAAATTTTATTTTTCGAATAACTCCTTTTTTACGCATTTTTGGAGTTTGTGCCCATATAAACAATTAATCTACGACGCAAGGCCTATCCAATGGTGCCGGTTTCATTGCGATCTGAGCGAAAAAAATTTTAAATTTTATTTTTCGAATAACTCTTTTTTTACGCATTTTTGGAGTTTGTGCCCACATAAACAATTAATCTACGACGCAAGACCTATCCAATGGTGCAGGTTTCATTGCGATCTGAGCGAAAAAAATTTTAAATTTTATTTTTCGAATAACTCCTCTTTTACGCATTTTTGGAGTTTGTGCCCATATAAACGATTAATCTACGACGCAAGACCTATCCAATGGTACAGGTTTCATTGCGATCTGAGCGAAAAAAATTTTAAATTTTATTTTTCGAATAACTCCTCTTTTACGCATTTTTGGAGTTTGTGCCCATATAAACGATTAATCTACGACGCAAGACCTATCCAATGGTACAGGTTTCATTGCGATCTGAGCGAAAAAAATTTTAAATTTTATTTTTCGAATAACTCCTCTTTTACGCATTTTTGGAGTTTGTGCCCATATAAACGATTAATCTACGACGCAAGACCTATCCAATGGTGCCGCCGGTTTCATTGCGATCTGAGCGAAAAAAATTTTAAATTTTATTTTTCGAATAACTCCTTTTTTACGCATTTTTGGAGTTTGTGCCCACATAAACAATTAATCTACCACGCAAGACCTATCCAATGGTGCAGGTTTCATTGCGATCTGAGCGAAAAAAATTTTAAATTTTATTTTTCGAATAACTCCTTTTTTACGCATTTTTGGAGTTTGTGCCCACATAAACAATTAATCTACGACGCAAGACCTATCCAATGGTGCAGGTTTCATTGCGATCTGAGCGAAAAAAATTTAAAATTTTATTTTTCGAATAACTCTTTTTTTACGCATTTTTGGAGTTTGTGCCCACATAAACAATTAATCTACGACGCAAGACCTATCCAATGGTGCAGGTTTCATTGCGATCTGAGCGAAAAAAATTTTAAATTTTATTTTTCGAATAACTCCTTTTTTACGCATTTTTGGAGTTTGTGCCCATATAAACGATTAATCTACGACGCAAGACCTATCCAATGGTGCAGGTTTCATTGCGATCTGAGCGAAAAAAATTTAGATATTTATCACCCAAAGGATCTTCCTCTCGAAGCAACCTTAAGCGTTTTCTTCCGCCTTTAACAGGGTTATGGCTTCTGCACCCAATAGCAAGACGAGTATGATGAGGCTTTTACATGGGTGGGGCGCCTGGCGGTATTGTTCGTGTGCTTTGTCCATAGCTTCTTTGCCCAGGTTAAATGGTTTATTCAGCTCGACAGCGGTATGTTTTGTCTCCGCCGTTATGCAGTCTGTAGAAATGTCTTTTTTTCCATATCCTGAGCATCGAATCCACTACGGTGATCCCTTAATGTTGTCCTTACAGGCTTCGTTCAAACTTTCTACCCTTAGCAGGACTCTTTGATCCCTATGTAAGGCTTACGAAACTAATTTTTGCTGTTAAATGTTAAAATTTGCGGAAACTATGTACTTACTACCATAACGTGCCGCTTGGCAGCTAAGTTGCGGTTATCGGAGGTCGTGAGGTACAGAGGCTATGCTTTCCGACCAGAGAAAGCATAGCCTCTGTGTATATTTGAAGGACCAAATATGTCCTCCATTCCTAATTAAGTATTAAAATCTATCTTAATCTCGCAGCAAGGGCATTTCTCATATACGTTAGATATCGAAGATATCTTTGGCGTGGTCATCTTTCCCCTTTGAGGGGGCACACATGCATATGAGGCTGATGTTGGTGAACCTCGCATTGATGCGGATCGTCATGAGGATCTCGCTCGCGTTGTTTTGGTTACAGTCGCCGCAGTAAAAATCGAAATTCAAGCCCGGCCCATCCTACCACTAAAATATCTACTTATTTTACAGTCGTTCAGGGCCTCCGCCCTGACATGGTCTGTTAAGGGACGTATAACATTCCATGTGCATATCTGAAGCTCGTTGTCCTAGTGTCGTTGGTCATCAACAGTAATATCGTCTGAATCTGAGGCAGGTTGGGGTCAAAATTCTTGTTTCAAAATGTTGCTTACAAAATTCTGCTCAAAAAATTCTGCTTTTCTAAATTCTGCTTTACAAGGTTCTGGAAATGCAACTTTGACAAAGCGACAAAGTGAATGTACCACCCCCCACCGCCTGTTTCTTTTTTACACTTGTCTGCTTAAAAAAGCAGAATTTCAGAAAAGCAGAATTATGACCCGCTCTCATCCGAGGCTTGTTGTTGGCTTCAAAACTAAATCTTCGAAACATATGTGTTTATTAGTTCACCTCAGTCCATGCCGGAATCAGGTTATATTTTAGACACTTTTAAGATGAGCGTAATCCTATTTTTATTACTTTTATTTTTTTCATATTTAAACAATTAAAAACGGGTTGAGACTATGAAGGTAAACAAATTTAAAGCCCAATAAACTAGAGAAAAGTTTTTTTTTCCGTCCGTAACTTAATTTATTCTCTCAATATTCAATTTAGTAGTTCATTCAGGAAGAAGAAAAATTTAAGGAGTTAAAACCTATTTATTCCAACTTCCCATTCATATGTGATTCTCTGATTACATTCAATTAAAAAAATATATATTTAAATAATGAAATTATTTTCTCTGCCATTTGCAGGCGAAGCTCGGATACAGCAGCACGTGACTACAATTCCCGATTGGAACGACTGAAAATGGAGCTTAATCGTCCCGTACGAACAGCCGACGATGCTCCAAAACTTCCCAAACAAACTCCCAATAAACACATTGAATCTGTTCCAAACGACTGGCTCGCAGTTACCGAGCCCCTCAGCACAGCTGTGAAACCAAGCGATACGCCAACACTTGAATCAGCGGTGGTGGAGGTGGTGGCACCCTCAGCGACAACCCTAGCGCCAACTGTGGCACCGGCGGCAGGACCGACAAAGTCTCATCACAAATTCATAACTGCTAAAAGTTTTAATTATTCGTCCGAGAGCACAGATGAACTGGAAGTCCTCACCAAAAGGAAATCAACGATGGACGCAATCAATTCCGAAGTGAATACATCCCTCGAAATGCAATTACGAAATGAGGAGTAAGTTTCCAATTTGGGATTTGGATGGTGAGAGGTATCCTTTGCCCTCGACAGGAAAAAAACCAAAACTTATTGAATGTGTTTTTTGTTTTTTTCATAATATTTTTTGGCAGTTCATTTGAGCTTGTGTGCATATGAATGGGGGGGGGGTGAAGATTTGCCTTATGCGAATCCCAGCCCAAATATAAAGTTTGCCGCAGATTTATGGCAAAAGGGTTAAAACAGAATCACTCATAAACAGCCCCGCGCGCCGTCGTCCTCGGTGTGGATAACAGTGTGTGTACCTGCTACAAAAATTGGCAGTAGCTAGTTAAAATTGCAAATAATTTGAACACATAACTTTTTGCATAAATCTGTGCAATCGGGTGCGGTGCGAATCAGGAGTGGGTGGCTGAGTGCCTGTCGGATTCAGCGACCGAAAGTTGGATAGTGTAGGTATAATAAAAGACATCCTAACTCGCCACAATTGGCGAGTGCTAGTTTTTTCCCCATAAATATAGCTGCCCTCGGAGTTGGAGGGATGCGAAATTTTTTGTATCAGAGATGTTCAAGAGCTCCACTATTCGGAGCATTTCAAAATTGCAGCCGTCTGGCGAGAGAAGCCAGTTATAGTAGGGGCGAATGTCCGGTTGAATGCAGACGAATGTTGGTGAATTTAATTGCTATTCAGAGTTTTTTTTTTGTCTGCTGTGGTTGAAATGGATTCACCGAGTGGAAGAGGATATATTTGCTTAAAGGAGATAACTTTTAATATCAATGAGAGAATTTGCGATTCTGGACTCCTTTCGGACTTACGATGAAACTTTAGTTTTAACAATTATTCGTATCACTTTAAAGTCGGTTTGTTAATGAGCTTTGGTAAACGGTGATGCGGCTTTTACAACTTGTTCTGTAAAGTATGTCATATGCGAGAGGCTATAGGTAAGAGAAACGGAAGGTTAATGCTAATGAGCTGAACTCGAAGACGTAAAAAACTCTAAGTAGTTTTCTAATTGGCCGAAGGTAATTTTGAAAGATTATATAGGACATAAGGTGCCTCATCGCCATCAAAAGAAGACATAATGTGGGTGCCTTAGGGCTGTCGTTAGTGTGCCGGACTATTGTCCATGAGGTTCTGGGTTCGAATCCCGACGGGAACAATGCAATTTTTTTCATGTTCCCACCCCCGCAAGTTTCTGGCAAACCGTCCGAGAGTGCCTATATCATTTTTCATCACAGACCTCTCAGCTCCCCATTCGGAATCGGCAAAAAAATTAGGTCCCATCCGAGACAAGTTCTACAATTGTCTCTAAAATCAAAAAACAATGCAAACCTTCAGCGAAAATTTTTCTCTCTAGCTAAGCAAAATTTTAACTTAGCCAGAAAGCGCTGGTGACTTAACGCGTTTAAGGAGTTTTTACATCTGTAACTAACTGCAGGTGCGATCGTATAGGCGGAGTAGCCCTTTACCTGGTTCAACTATGACAAGAAGAGCCAAAAAGTTTAGACCGTGCTCGAACCATGCAGGCCTACGGTTCTGCCGGAAATCTGCATGGCCGAGCTATATTAAAGAGAGTATAAAAACGCGATTTGCTTGGCATCCTTGGATCGTAAAAATGAAAGACGTCAGATTTTGTCAGCCTTACTAAAAGGTCTCTTGATTCAAATTGCAAGCAAATGACAGAATTTGTCAGTTTAATGCTTTTGATCCCATAGCCACTAGTCAATAGTCGATAGACAGTGGATGAGTTCGAAGTGAACTTGGTGCGCGTTTTAGATTTTAGATGTGCGGAGAGGAAGAAAGAATTATTATGTTCTGCCATATATTGTAGCCCATTTGTTATTGTCATATTTTGACAGCTGGCCGTGGCTGTCACCAGATTTGTCAAACGATTAGGTACGAAAAGAATTTGTTTAGAAAGGTTAATAAAAGTAGAAACAAGCTTTTTTATTCATGCGCCTTACGTACGGTCGCCTGATGCACGGACTCACACCGAAAGCGGTTAACCTACCTCAGCTTCTCGCTTAGGAATCCGTCACATTGGTCACAACATAATTTTGTTGATGGGGGTTCGCAGCGAGGACAATAACGCTCGCCTTCAAAATATTCCCAGTGGCACGGGTTAATACCGAAAATTTTTACGCCCGCCCTCAATTTATTTCCCCTAATTTACATCCTATAGAGGCTCTAGTGGTTAGGGGCTAAAACCTATAAAAATTACCCCACTTCGGTCCCTCCTTTTAGGGAAGTCCATCACTGGTCCCCATTATACTGCTGGTAGTGGTTCACACCGAAAGGGTTATAACCACCCTCAATACCCTTTACAGGTATGTCCCTAGACCAATAGACCATCGGAAGAGGCTGATACCGAGACGTTTGCCGTGACCTTTTACCCGAATCATGCGAATCGGGAAGTCATCTAGTTTCGCGGACTGGTAGCGACCCTAACAAAAGTGAAATCGCAATGGGCTATGATCTTAATGTATCCGCGCCACCTAAGCTAACTTAACCTCAAATCAACTGGCGCATTTTAAAGCCTCTCATGACAAACAGCATAGGTAAAGAAAGTGTCGGTACCCGGCTTTCGGATGGAATGTCAAGCGCTCGCGGAGGGAGCGGGTTATAATTCTGCTTGAAAATTCTGGTTTTTCGAAATTCTGACTAAGGCATCATCATCCTCATTTTGAGTGACAGCTTATCCTTAGCAGGGTCGTGGAGCGAGGGCGACTAAATGGTCTCTCCATCGTTTCCGACCCTGTGCCATCAACTAATAAGACACAGGCGCGATCCTTAGACCGGTTTCCGAGATGTTCTTTACCTGATCCAACCACCTGTTTCTAGGCCTACCAGGCAGGCGACGCGCTTGCATCTCGGCTTACATAACCTGTCTAGGAAGTGTGTCGGGGGGCATGCGAACAACGCGTCTAATCCATCGAAGAATTTATCGTTCCACTCGGAGAAGCAGCTGGTCAATACCAAGATTCTTACGAATACTGACGTTTCTCACTTTATCCCTAAGGTCCGGTTTTTCAGTGCGAGATCGTCCGAGTTTCCGAGTTAACCTGAGATTAAATCCAGAAATGAGTTTTTCAGTGAACTTTGATCTAGGATTAATCTCGGCTTAATTCGCCAAATTTGGAGTGTTAATCTCGGATCAAGTCTGGAGAACAGTGTGAACTTCTTTGAATGTTTTTTCTGTGTGGAATTGACAATTGACAGTTTATTTGTTAAACCAAGATCTGTTAATCTCGTAATAGAACCAATCTGGAGTTAACCCAGCGACAAGCTTTTCAGTGCAGAGTTAACTCTGTCAACAAAGTTGTCAAAATCTTCGACTCTTGAAATATTGACTCTGCGGACTCTCATTTCACATAGAAAAACACAGGAAGAGAAGTTTGAGTTATTCTCAGATGTCACTTTTCACAGTTAAAGTTGATTTGCGTATTTCTGAGAAAAGTGACATCTGAAAATATCTCAAACTTCTTTTCCTGTGTTTTTCTATGTGAAATGAGAGTTGGAAGAGTCAATAATTTCGAGAGTCAAAGATTTTGACAACTTTGTTGACGGAATTAACTCTGCACTGAAAAACTGCTCGCTGGGTTAACTCCAGATTCGTTTTGTTACGGGATGAACAGATCTTGGTTTAAGCTGGGCTTAACTCAGGAAATAAGTCTTTACATGATGTTTAATCAAACAGAATTCTGGTCACCCATATAGAGTGCCTAAGGAGTGCTTAAGGAGTCTTGAAGGCTCTGGTAATTCTTAAAGGTTTTTACAAATGAAGCCTTTGGTATAGATTCTTAATTAAATACCTTGACATGAGGTCGTACTACCTGCTTTCTCATTTCCAAAGGCTTTGGAAGCTTTAGCTTGGTATTGGCCTTACCTTCTCAGTGTGGCCTTTATTATATAAATCCAGCCAGCCTTTCCCACAATACCTCCTAAGAGCTTCTCGCGTGTCTCTTTCCATGTAATTTTTCCAACATTAAATCATTGCAGAAAGTCAATTAGATATTCTAGTCGTGACATTTCTCAATGTGCTACATTAAGACTCTCGAACCTCACCATCGCCGCCACTTAACGAAAACTGTTGCATCCTGCAAATACCGCCACTAATATAACCCTGGCCTGATAAATATCTATGCCGCTGTAAAGGATTAAAAAATTATCCATGACTCCACTAAAAAGAAAAAAATGAAAAACATTCCCAAACCACATTGCTAGGCAAAAATTATCCTCCTTTCTTTATCGTTTCAGAAATCTCAAAAATTTGGAGCACCACCATCGGATGGCGCGAGCAGTGACTGCCAAAAAGGAACGTGTCTGGGATTACGGCGTCATCCCATACGAAATCGATGGCAACTTCAGTGGATTACATAAAGCGCTCTTCAAGCAGGCAATGCGCCACTGGGAAAACTTCACATGTATCAAATTCGTGGAGCGTGACCCAGAGAACCATCCCAATTACATTGTCTTTACCGTACGGAGTTGCGGGTGAGTGGGCCATTCGGAATGCACAATGCATCCATATGTGACGGATGCAAGCATCAGCTCTAGCGTATAGCATGCAAAATGCGGTTCCTTTTTTCCACACTGCCACTGTATTACTTTCATTCTTTTGTCCCATGATATCGTAGGTGCTGCTCATTCGTAGGCAAACGAGGCAATGGCCCACAGGCGATCTCAATCGGCAGGAACTGCGATAAGTTCGGCATTGTGGTCCATGAGCTGGGACATGTCGTCGGCTTTTGGCATGAACACACCCGTCCCGACCGGGAAAATCACGTTGTCATCGAGCACAATAACATAATGAAGGGCCAAGATTATAACTTTAACAAGTTGACGCCGGATGATGTCGACTCCCTGGGCATGGCCTACGACTATGATTCCATTATGCACTATGCGAGAAATACATTCTCGAAAGGCACCTATCTGGACACGATACTGCCAATCGAGGTGAAGGGTAAAAAGCGCCCCGAGATCGGCCAGCGGTTACGCCTGAGTGCCGGCGACATTTCACAGGCGAAACTACTCTACAAATGTCCCAAATGCGGACGAACTTTCCAGGAGAACACTGGCAGCTTTGCTAGTCCGTCGTATTTTACGACCGTTGCTGTCAACGAGACCGAGCGTTGTGAGTGGCGGATTACGGCCACACATGGCGAAAGGATTGTCCTGCGGATAGAAAATTTGGTACGTACCCGCATATATGCTAATGTGGTTTTGATGTGCACACAAGGTCCTTTCTGTGGATCAGGGTTAACTTTTTTGATGTTTCGTTAAACTTGTTTTTTTTTTTTTTTTTTGGACATTTTGTTCTCCATGTATAGAATATATTCAAATCGGAGAAATGTCAGACGGATTATTTGGAGATACGTGACGGTTACTATTTTAAGTCGCCACTAATTGGACGGTTTTGTGGGAAAGTAGCCAAAGAGGTCGTGACCACTGTGAGCAGTAGGATGCTGCTGACCTATGTGAATGGACATCGGAACTCGGGTTTTCGTGGTTTCAAAGCTGATTTTGAAGGTAAGTCGCATTGTTCCAAATGAAAATTTATTTAATTATAAATGGGTTGCCGTCGTTTTGGTCTGGAATTTGACTGAGGGAATTTAATTAGAGTCCATTTGGGGAGCTTAAACGAAATTCTAAGCAAATCCTGCAAGTATTAAAAATGATGTATAATTTAACCTATCCGTTTAATTGAACGAAAGTCGTTTTGGAGTTCATAAGTCGGGCGAAGGGCTTATGGAACTGCATCATTGTAGTCGTTTGCCTCGACGAGATGTTGGTACACAATATAAAATTTACAGGCTCTAAGTTTTTGCTATCAGCCATGAAGATTTAATAAAACTTTGAATAAGAAAATCGTTCGGAATAGATTAGGGTTAACAGAGCAATGCCAAGTTTTTATCCCTGTATATCTGAACATCTTTAACGATATGAAGAATGCTCGCTGCTCTAAATGATATGACTCGAAAATCCTTACAGTTATTTTAATGAGAACCAGAGATATTCAAGGAATCCCCAGGTTACAGTGTCGTAGGTTTTGTCAAACCACAAAAAAAAAAAAAACTTTTTGGGTACGCCCCCGAGCATTGATTTAATGAGACACTTGATAAACTCTACTTTTGCTGGATGCAATGGCTCGCATTTGTAAATTATGTGTAAAGTAAAAGCAAAAGTAGGATTGTCCTGCGGATAGAAAATTTGGTACGTAATGTTGCTAAGTCTAAATTCTGAAGAGAAGCAATTATCCTGTTTCATATATTTATTTAGAGTTCTGACATCAGAGTCTTTGAATTCGTCCCGTATGGTATCCAGTCGGTTGAGTCAAGCAGCGAAGAATTTTACCGCGATTTCCCAGCAACAAAACCTTTCGTAAAATTTGTGAATATTTATTTTCTCAGCGGTAATTGACTCGTTCGACTCATTTGAACTTTGAATATGGTACGTTTGAGTCTATGTCAATCGTACCATATCAAAGTTGTGTGAGTAGCGACTGAGTAAATTGCTGAATCAGAGATTTTATGAGAGTCAACTATAAAAATGCTGTAGCCATGCCAATTGGTCGATGCTAAATGCATGGTCTTGTCAGTGTATGGCATTGATAAGCACTTTTTTCAATCGCGCGGAATTGCTCCTTACAACTGGTGCGGCAACAATCTCGTTTTCAAGTAAGTCAAGTTCACCAAAAATATTAAATTTACACCAAATGAAAGGTCAAAACTGAAAAGTTTCCTACAATGCATGACAGTCAGAAATCCTGTAAAAAAAAGTAGGTACCAGTACTTGAACTAGAGCTTTACTTAAATAGATTCTTACTTGCCGAGTCAAACTCAGTCAACTCATTAATTATAGCTGACGTTTATTTGTTGGGCGAATGCCTCTTTTATAATAACAATTTATAAAACTCTTCTTATACCAATAAATTAATGCATACATGAAATTAGGCCCAAAACTAAAAATGAAAAATAGCCCAAAATTTTGGGGCCATTTTTTATAACGCAAAATTACTCCAAATTAAAAATTGGGCATATTGCACAGATATAATGAATCTCAACCAAAAATTGTTTCAAATAGAAAATTAAGAATTGTCCCAAAAATGTACAAGGGAAACAAGAACAATAAAAAAATGAATAAATGAAACTCCTTTCTCATTTTGAAAAAAATTGTTTTAAAAGTTTCCAGTTTCGACTCATACACCGCCCGGCCTTCAGTCTCATGCAAGTGCTCAAGGCGCCGCTATACGGCGAGGGTCTAATTTTAAATTTCTTAAAAACGGTGCAATTTTTTAGTTTTCTTCTCTCAATCCAAGAAACTTTAGCAGGATTTTAGAGTTTTCTCAGTCCTTTTAATTTTTTTGGGGCTTTTATCCAATAACTTGGGGTGATTTTTAATTTTTAGAATTGGGCCCATTTATGATTATGAAAAATAACCCCAATTATGGGGATATTTTTCATTTTCTTTAAACGTTTTATTGGCGTGAAATTTTATATCGCAAAAGTTTGGGGCCATTTTTCATAATCAAAAATTGCCAATCAAAAAACTCCTCAAACTTATGAAATATGGCCCCAATTCGTAGATTTTTCATTGCTATTGCCTTTTACGTAAACTTCGTAAAATTTTGGTGCGGTTTTTCATTTTAAGTTTACTTTAGGGTAATTTTTCATTAGGGCGAAGTTTCATTTGGGCAAATTAATAAGCTAGCTTACTAAAGTGATGACAACGATGGTACTATTGTAATGCTTAAGCCTGGGGTTCGTCGAATAAAACTCAATTTCACTTTTATAATTTCAAAATGAAACGCTTTATTTATCAATAATAACTTATTTAACTTCAAATCACACTTAATTCAACTTCGCTATTTAGACTTTGAAACCTTATTTCAATTCAATCACTTTTTGCTTTCCTATCGATTTTCACAACTCAACTTTCAAAATATAACTGTCCCGTACGAGCCTTTCACCCGTGTATTTATACAAACTAAGCACCTTCTAGTACACTCCAAACTTCCCCTTTGCTAATTTTCCATTGGTAAATTTCGAAAAACTCCATGTGGGGGAAATTTTCGTTATCGAGATTTGAACTTTACAATCAGCGATTCCTGCATGTCGTTTAAGTTCTTGTTGCAACATTATACTATGTTTCCACCGGCCATAAAACTGGGATTAGCGGGAGACGTTATAAATTCCAAAGACAAGCATACAATTTACTTGACGCGAGCAATCTTTTGTTGTCAGTTTGGCTCTGGAAAGATAGTAGCGATGACATTTCACAAGAGCAAAAAAAACCATTGCGTTGGAAAATTCCCATGAGAAAGCATATTTGTGTCAGATCTGTCATACGTGGACAGTTTAAGTTTCCTTTTACAAGTCGAAAACTTTTATATGTCGAATTGAGTTTTTCGCCTTTAATTTTCAACAATATTTCAGGCAGGCGGCAATATTGGCAATGCTTTTTCCTTGAAGCATTTCCTAAAACTAAAACTCAAGGCACTATCTTATTTCGCCAAACTTGTCAAAAAACCTACGCGAACATCACTCTGAAACCGCTTAGACATAGCACCCGAGGCTACGTCTCCACTTTTAAACAGACTAATAGCTTAGGGCTACTGAACACTCTGACGGGGCCATACCTTAAGTCATACGTCCTCATGTATATCTCAATCCACTCGGCCACCTGACCGCATGGTTCTATATTTTTTTGATCTAATAAAAGTTTCTACTAGTTCCATGCAATATTAATGTCCATAGTGCCTTAATCTAGTACACTTACTACTTGCGTGCAGAAAACATTTACCATCTAGTAGTAGAAACCAAAGTGCTTAAATGCAACACATTTACCACTTACGGACTAAATACATCTACTTCTTTCGCCCAGTAGTAGCAGTCATGGTACTAACACCCAGCACTATTAACGATATGCCAACCGAAGGTATCTAAAACATCCACCCAGAAGTAACAATCATAGACCTTATTTCTGGCACAACTATCAACGCACATACATACAACACATCTACCACTTTCGTCCAGGAGTAGCAACCATAGTATTTTAATGCAGGACAATTTACAACTTAGATACAACAGCTTCCATCCGGTAGTAGCAAGTATAGTACTAATCAAGCACTATTATCAACTCATAGGTACATAGGAACAACCCATCTACCACTTCCATCCTGTTTGTTTACTAACTTACATACAGCACCATCTACAATTTTCATGCAATAATACCACAATGCTCCAGATTTTTACTGGTGGAAACATACCAGCTGTGAATAGTGGTAGACCATTAAAAGTAAATCCCGAAGTGTCTCCACCGGGAAAACAGAAGATAACACGAGCTCTCTTTTGTCCTCATCTTGTCTCTCAGAAGAGGATGACGATGACTATTCCCAGGACCGAGAAAAAAAAATCTCGGTGTAAAAATCCCGATAGAAAACGAATTTGAACAGATCTGCCATACGTGGACAATATCAGTTTCCTTAATCGAGTTGTTTTTGATTAATCGAAGGACCTTTTACCACGATGTCAACGAAATCGCAAAGGTAAAAACCTGAGAGGAAATTCTAACACCCAACAAATGGGTCACGATGAAAAAAAAACGATAAGAAGAACCGCAATCAAATTTACAGCAACGATTTATTTTGTGGTGTTACCCTTCTTGTGTTCGAGATCCAAATGGAAGAGACAAACAAATTTTTACATAATCTCGACCGATAAGCGGTAATAATGAGCAATTGAGTGAAATCAGAAACGTTAACATAATTGAGTGAAATAATGATTTTTTACAAATAGGGTAAATTACGTAATGTTTGTACAATTTATAGGAAACTTTTAAATAAACAATTTAATTTAAGAAAACTAAAACTCAAAATATTTATGCAAAATATTTACAGTAGTCGACTCAATCCCAAACACGAGTTATGTCCTTTTTCTATTTCGAAATTATTCTTTTTTTTCGACAAAAAGGTCTCGAACTAGGGTGTGAGGTAGATGCAAGTTTGGGTTTATAAACTATTTCTAAGTCAAATTTCTCGAATAAAATTGTGCCGAAATTCGGTATGTTTCCACCAGCTATAAAACTGTAACGGTAGACGATTAAAAATAGATCCCGAAGTGTCTCTACCGGAAAAACAGAAGATTATTTTCACACGAGCTCTCTTTTGTTGTCTTCTTGGCTCTCAGAAGACGGTGACGATGGCCATTTCCAGGACCGAGAAAAACAATCTCGTTTTAAAAATCTGGATAGAAAATAAATTTGAACAGATCTGCCATACGCGGACAATTTTAGTCTCTTTTTTCGAGCTATTTTCCTTTTTCTATTGCGACTATTTTCTTTCTATACCCCATCCCATAGGATAGGAGGTATATTAAGTTTGTCACTTAGTTTGTAACACGGTGAAATAATAATGGTAGACCGGTCTTGGGGGTCTTGGGTTAAGGCCATATGATCGAGACCGAATTTTGAATCGAATAAGCCATGTCCGGTCTGTCTGTATGACAACGTATGACAAACGTATGACAACGTTTTTAGGGCAAGACAAAAAAACGAAAAATTCAATTGGTAAACCTCCTTCGATGGGTGTGGCATCTATTTTAAGGGTAAATTTTCAAATGCTGTTTACTCAATATTTTTGCTCAAAATTGAAAAAAATGTTGCTTAATATTTTATGTAGAAACCGCTTAATTCTACAGTTTTTCATCCAAGACTTTGGACCACGCCCACATTTGGAGGCAAAATTGAAGAGAAACCTATAATTTTCCAGAAAAACGTAATTTTGACTGGCCTTAAGCCTAATTTAGGAAAGCATGAAACAAAAAAATTAGCAGGTTAGTTAAATGAGACTTTGTATCAGATTTCGTTCATGAAAAGTTTTTAGGGGTCAATTCTTAAAAAATATTTAATTTTAACAAAAAAAATGCATTTTTACATACATTTCAGCGTAACTTGGAAATATCTGTGTTATAATTATTGATAGTTTGTAATTAGGGGCGGTTGAACCACGTCCATTTTCGAAGTTTTCAGTACTTATAAAATGACAAAAAATAAACAATAACATCAACATTTTACAATGTGGGATAGGATTGGGTATTCAACGGTCCGTTTTACGGACTGTTACTTCTGCGTACACACTGTAGCACTTACTCACTGTTTATTTTTTCGAAAATAAGGCCTCAAAATAGGGTGTGAGGTAGGTGCAACTTTGGGCTTATAAACTATTTCGAAGTCAAATTTCTCATTTTTAAGAGTCTCGAAGTCACAAAATTGTGCGTCTTAGCTTTTTTCGGGTTTTTCGGAACACTGGATTTTGGTACTGGTTGGGTACACTGGTTTGGCACTGGTGGATCCATAGATCAGATTGGTTGACTCTCTGTTTTGATCTTCTTGGGTCGGCTTTATTTATAATATTAAATGGACCCATAATCCACACAAGTGCTTAAAAGGTAACTGCGGGGAATGGTTCCTTACCACTAGAACGTTTTTATCATAACCAAATGTTGGGTCAAAATAGGAATAGGGTCTTCTACTGCGCATAACAAATTAAAATTCGGAGAGTAAAATAGCTTCATTAAAACCAGATCTCAACATGAAAAGAGTCTTTGTGGTAAAAGTGTGAATCGCCAATTGAATGGGCGGTTCATAAGCCGTCCAGTTGGCGGTTTTTTGGCTACAATTGCAATTGAGTTCCTACGCCTAATAAAATGTTGATCTAAAATTCAGGTCAATTATTGTGGACGTGGCTTATGGCTGATCGTAGCAGTTTTCATACTTTGTACAAAAGGAGGAGCAAGTTACAGTCTAAGCCATATATCTCTGGTTTAATTCACCTGTCGGTGTCGATCATATCTCTCAAACTTCCTAAATCCAGAGTGATTATTTCACTGAATTGATATTTAACCCATTCGCCTTGGGTGGGGTATGCAAATTTCACTGTGTGCCAAATCACAAAGAATTCATACATCCCTTAACCAGCCCGAATATGAATATCCTTTTGGGTGTTAAGTTCTCAAATTCGGTTTATTACTAGATAGAAATTTGTTTCCGGACTTTTTTTTTGAATACGCATGTGTTAACTTATTCTTTTTCCCTTATGATCTTGCTGAATTTAAGCTTAACCTCAAAATTAAGAACACTTTTCAATATATCGTCCATATCTAAAAACCCTTACCTGCGGTAAGGGGTAAAACAGAGGTCTGGTGGGAAAACACTTCCCTCTTGACCAAATGTTCATATAAGGTCCCTTTTGTGGCAGTGGTAAATATGTAACGCAGAAGAAGGCGTACATCTCGCTCACTTTGGGTTTCTATCGCTTGGCTCAGGTTTTCCATCAACTATAATCTTTAATGTTTTGTACGTTAGTACCCACCTGTTAATAAAGAGGCTTTCTGAAAGGGTTAGTGCTAGTCATTGTTCTTAGTTGTGATATACATGTAGAGGGCAAAAGGTTTAGGAGCTATCGCAAGTAAAGTGAACAAGATTTTGGTTCTACCCATCATAAGTCTCTTAAAACTTGACTCGTACCACATTAAAAAATACAATTGATGTATTTGTTTTTAAATCTTAATGTTGCCTCTACGTAAGAGGAAGCATTTATTAAGCCCATTTTATTATTGCAAAAAGCAAGCTTACATATAACTTTAAAATTCCAAGTAACATCCTAGAAGGCGATCTAGGCTTAAAAATTAAAATCCAACGACTTTTGTCCCACTAGGTAGATAATGCTTTTGAAAGTTTCGAGTCCACAAAACAAAGTAATTTTGCGTTTGTGATTTATTATTCGAACAATGTTTGTGTTCCCTTTGTTTAAGACCCACACCACATAATATTTATTTGCCCTGTATTGTCACTTGGGACTCGGTATGCACATCCAGGAACATTTTTAAAAGCACTCTTCGCCTGTATTCCAAACGATGGCTGTTAAATTCCAGGCAAAATAAAAAAACATTCAAGTCGAATAGATACACACAACGCAAAAGTAAAACTCGAATTAGGGCACTCTTTGGCGTTGTACTATGTCGTGTATGCAACGATCTGACAGAGTGTCATCTTGTACTTCAGCTGCATATGTGTGATATGTGCGCACTTGTCCCCACACAGTAGGGTATAACATAGCATATTCTCCCGTTTGCACATTCCTTTCAAATGCATTTCTAACATTTCTTCTTTTATAAAAATTGTTTTCGTCCTTTTTTGTTGCAGCAATTTGCGGTGGTGAACTATCCGTGGACGAATCCGATGGACGCCTGGAGTCGCCCAACTATCCACTCGAGTATTTACCGAACAAGGAATGCATTTGGCGAATAACTGTGCCAAAAGGATATCAAGTGGCACTCAAATTTCAATCGTTCGAAGTGGAGAACCACGATAGCTGTGTGTACGATTATGTCGAAGTCCATGATGGCGACAGTGCCGAATCAGATTTGATTGGGGTATTTTGTGGATACAAACCGCCGCCAAATATGAAGTGAGTATTGTCCATATATCTTTATACCTACCTACCTTGGTTATGAAGAGGCTTTTGTGCTAAGCAAACGCACAGTTAAAAAAAAAAAATTGAAGAAATGACAGAATGATTGGATTTGGTTTTTATTGTCCTTCGATTTAGGTCAAGTTCCAATACTATGTTTGTGAAATTTGTTTCGGACAGTTCGGTACAAAAAGCCGGATTCTCGGCAATTTTCATGAAGGAAGTGGACGAATGCGAGACCCAGAATCATGGATGTGAACATGATTGCATCAATACTCTGGGTGGATACGAGTGCAGCTGTCACATTGGATATGAGTTGCATAGTGACAAGAAGCATTGTGAAGGTGAGTGTGAATGGAATATTGATGAGTTTATTATTGATGCAGGACCTGAAGAAGGATCAGAGCTTTGGTTGTTTTTCCTACAGCTTGTAAAATATTCTTGCTTTTTTGTAAATGGCTCGTTATGGGGAATTTTTTCGCAAGCTTTTTTTTACTTAAACTTAGCAAAGCTTTTAATTGTCGTGTCTAACAGGAAACATTGCGACTATGTTCCAAGGAGTCGAAAGGTCTCCCATATCTTTATATCACGTAATGGCTATAAAACTTCGATTTTGATTCACATCGACAGTACAAATGGTGTTCTTTGGTGCACCTGCACAGACATGAAAAAAAATCAACTTAGGTGCGTCAACGCTTTGTAAATCGTAAGCTGATCAGAAGTTGCTAATTTTTTGTGGCCATTTAAGATTTGATCATTGCAAAGAAGGTTGTCATTCAAACACGTGGAAAGTTTATCCGTTCAGCCTTTTTTATAGTGATATGAACAACATTGTCCCAAGATTTTTGACTCCTTGATATTATGCTGTTATTTTTGCCTTTTAATGGAAGTAAAAACCATTTTATGGTGAGCACACAATAAAAAAAGTAAGTACTAATCAAATCCGCATTTAAAAGAAGACTGCTTAATGCCTATCTGGCGCCCAACGGTGTACGAACGAAATGGGCTAAATATCACTTGAAGGCGATGATTTTCAAGGAAAGTCATCACTTTGGATTGTCATCGGCAATTCTTCACAAATTGAGGGTAGGATGCCTCTCCAAAGCGATATTTATTGGAGGGTCATTGCCTTGGATTCAAAGGCGGGTGAAAACACTTTAGGCTGCTTCGAGATGAAAATTCTTCGGAGGATTTACGGTCCTGTCTGCATAGACGGAGAGTGGAGGAGGGAGATATAACATCGAACTGTACGAGCTGTACAGCGATACCGACCTAGCCAAAAGAGTCAAAACACAACGTCTACGATGGCTGGGCCATCTAGAGCGGATGGACACCAACGCCCCCGCTCGGATAATCTTCGAATCAACACCGTAGGGACAGCGCGGTAGAGGAGCACCGTGACTTAGGTGGCGCACGCAAGTGGAAGGGGACCTCAGCCAACTTCGCGTGCGAAACTGGAGACGGCTAACTAGAGACAGAGCTGGCTGGCGAAGCTTGTTGGCTGACGCCCAGGTCCACCCCGGACTGTAGCGCCATTTTTTCCATCCTTCATTCTTTTTTGCTTCCCTGTCGCAAGATGGCTTAGAACCGGAAATTCACGGAAATTAAGGCCTAGAGTTATTGGATAACGAGAGGTGCTCAGGTTAGAGGTAAATCAATAAAAGCCGTCTTTTCAGTGCTGCGTTAAGCCCAGCTTAGACGACGATCTATTAATCCCGGAAGAAAACAAATCAAGGCTTAACCCAGCGGACAGTTTTTTAGTGCTGAGTTAACTCCGTCTGTAAAAATGTCCAAATCTTCGACTCTCGAAATGATTAACTTTCCCAGCCCTCACTTCACACAGAAAGACACAGAAAAAAAAAATCGAGTAATTTTCAGATGTTATCTGGCACAGAAACACGCAAAAGCCATTTCACACAGCAAAAACATTCAAAGAAGTCCATACTGTTCATCAGAATTAATCCGAGATTAACTCACAAAATTTGGTGAGTTAAGCCGATATTAATCCCAGATCAATATTCGCCGCTAAATTAATTTTTGGGGTTATTATTAGTTTTACTTGGAAGCTCGGATGATCTCGCACATCGCACTAAAACACTGACCCTTAGCAGCACAGAATTAGGGAACTGAATAGAAGCTTAAGTAATCCAGACTAAAAGCCCAATCCTTTAAATAACACATTCATGAAGTTTCCTGTTCTGTCAAAGATATGGGAACCTAGGGTCAGAGTCCCAGCCAACAAACTATTTATGGATCGGATAGTGAAATGTGGTTGAGAGGATATCCCGCCGCTTTCCTGCCGAATCGCAAACAACGAAGATATGCCCTCACAGCTGAGGGGAAGATTTGGAAGGATGACGCAGCATCAGGCTCTTTGAAGTAAATAGACTTGCGAGGACAGAAATGACTTCCAGAAGAGGTGAATGTACCACGAGTTAGCCACGAGGTATGACGTTGACCTGACGGGGAAAGTCTCCTTGCTGAGACCCATACATCTGCACAGACAGAATGCACAAATCACACAACCGATGCTTACTCGGGCATCGAGTTCAATCCAAGAAACGTTAAGACCAAAGTGAACACACAGCTCGAGAAGGAGAAGCATCGACCCAAACAAACGAAAAAGATAATGACGAGTCTCGACGACTGGAGGCAGACCTAAACGGCTACGACTATGGCACAAGACACTGCAGATCGCAGGGATGCTTGGAGCGGAAAAACCAGAAATAACCCTTGTAACTAAGCACGAGTGCACAGGACGTAACGTAATGAGATGACAGGGCATAATTTCAGCGACAGCGACACTCTTTGAAATCAGACAAAGGCAGAGCGGTTTCAAAGAATTCATTTGAATAAAACATGAGTTAAAAGAAAACTAGGAGAAGTTGAGGTTCCAGTAGTGGAAGGTACAGTTTTTTGTGTCGTTGTAGAATAGGCGCAAAATATCATGACGGCCTTCAAACAGACCGTGAATCACATGATGGCGAGCTTTCAGGCTGGCATAAAGCTGGTTACATTTTTGTATACCTACGGTTCAGTGAGCTTGCAAGTACCCGACCCCCACAAATGAATGACAGAAAACAGATTTTCAACAAACAGCGCTGATGTCACGACTAATACGCTTGACGACTCAATGTGATCGACCAACCAACCCAGCGATTCCAAACCCAGTTTCCTCCCACCGGAATAGTTCCAATTTATTTGCAAGGAAAGCGGTTGTCATCTACTTACTCTCAGGGCAACCGCACGGGAAGAAGTCGTTGGATTTTATACCGAATTAGTTTCAAATTCCGGAAATAGCATGAACTTGAATTTTAACAGATCGCTCATTTTAAATGGCTTGTGGTAAATGACCTAATGACTTTTGTGTGGTAAATCACTTAATGAACAAACTTGCCGAGAAGTGTGCTTGACATCTGCTTCAAAAGTCTTTACCGCAGTAAATTGATAATTCTGTAAATTGGTAGCCAATACCCACACTATCTGTTGGCTTTATTTCCCGGCCTTTGTTTCCTGGCAGCTTATTTCGCCATTCCCTTACTCTAGCTTTTTGCGGTACACTTTTATCAGTAATGGAACGCCTTAGATGAGCGATGGAAGATTCCCGCCCGAGAACCCTAGAAAAAACATCTCCCAAATGCACCCTGCGGCCTTCTTTCCCACTATAGACAGTTCCCTTTCGCCAACGACTGCCTTTAGGTTAACCTTTGACAAGCTTGTGAAAGACTTGAACAACAGGGATAGGGTCAAACTTCAAATTCAAGCGCCTAACGTCTTTGCTGCCTCTCTTCGCAATGTAAGAATATCCCCGTCTGTATTGAACTTCCAGTGAAATTGTGCTGCTATTCAAGGATCTAATTTTCCTGTATCGATTTAAGTAAAGACAAACTGGATTGACTAAGTGCCTTCCCAGGCGAACCGATGTCTCAATTTGTTGCAGTCCCAGTACCAAATTGAACCGCTGGTGATACCGAAATTGTGTGCCTCACTTGCCCTGAAACCTCTATGAAATAGAAAAACTCTTAAGCCTTGTAAATAAGTTTTTACCAGCCAATCTTTCAGCCAATCAATAATTGCTAAGATAAGACGAATTTGGCACTCTTTTGACTTAAGGTATTTTATTCATTTTTTTTTTTTGTTTAATATACTATAAACATTTTACTAACTTTAGTTCTTTTATTTATTTCATTTATTTTATATATATTTTATTATATTAAATATGTTTTGTTTATTTTATTTTTTTTATTTTTTTATGTTATTTATTTTATTTTTTTTATTTTTTTATGTTATTTATTTTATTTATTTATTTTATTTATTTTATTTATTTTATTTATTTTATTTATTTTATTTATTTTATTTATTTTATTTATTTTATTTATTTTATTTATTTTATTTATTTTATTTATTTTATTTATTTTATTTATTTTATTTATTTTATTTATTTTATTTATTTTATTTATTTTATTTATTTTATTTATTTTATTTATTTTATTTATTTTATTTATTTTATTTATTTTATTTATTTTATTTATTTTATTTATTTTATTTATTTTATTTATTTTATTTATTTTATTTATTTTATTTATTTTATTTATTTTATTTATTTTATTTATTTTATTTATTTTATTTATTTTATTTATTTTATTTATTTTATTTATTTTATTTATTTTATTTATTTTATTTATTTTATTTATTTTATTTATTTTATTTATTTTATTTATTTTATTTATTTTATTTATTTTATTTATTTTATTTATTTTATTTATTTTATTTATTTTATTTATTTTATTTATTTTATTTATTTTATTTATTTTATTTATTTTATTTATTTTATTTATTTTATTTATTTTATTTATTTTATTTATTTTATTTATTTTATTTATTTTATTTATTTTATTTATTTTATTTATTTTATTTATTTTATTTATTTTATTTATTTTATTTATTTTATTTATTTTATTTATTTTATTTATTTTATTTATTTTATTTATTTTATTTATTTTATTTATTTTATTTATTTTATTTATTTTATTTATTTTATTTATTTTATTTATTTTATTTATTTTATTTATTTTATTTATTTTATTTATTTTATTTATTTTATTTATTTTATTTATTTTATTTTTTTTTATTTTATTTTATTTTTTTTTTTATTCTATTTATTTTGTTTATTTTTTTTATTCTATTTTTTTTTTTAAACATCATCACATCGGGTCTCCACTGTTCTATCTAACATCATTTTTCTATGTTAATTTTAAATTTAATAATTCTATATCTTCTCCTTTTCCCAGATGCATGCGGTGGTGAAATCGAGTCAATAAACGGTACGATAACATCTCCATCATTCCCCGAAACCTATCCCATGCTTAAGGAGTGCATATGGGAAATAGTCGCACCACCACGTCACAAGGTCACCCTCAATTTCACCCACTTCGACCTGGAGGGTCCGGAACACCATCAAACCGGTGATTGTGGCTACGACTCGGTGACAGTCTACTCAAAATTGGGTGAGAATCGGCTAAAACGCATCGGCACCTATTGCGGTGGCGAACGACCACCGGTGGTCACCTCCGAGGGCAATTCCCTCCGCATTGAATTCCATTCAGATAAGTCCATTTCAAAGACTGGATTTGCGGCGATTTTTGTCGCCGACATCGATGAATGTGCTGTGAACAATGGCGGATGCCAGCACGAGTGCCGCAACACAATTGGCTCGTATGTTTGCTTGTGCCGCAACGGATATAGCCTGCACGAGAACGAGCACGACTGCAAGGAGGGCGAGTGCAAGTATGAGATCACAGCACCGATTGGAAATATCTATAGTCCCAACTATCCGGACTTGTATCCGCCGAGTGTTGTTTGCGTTTGGCATTTCACAACGACACCGGGCCATCGTATCAAGCTGATTTTTAATGAATTCCAGTTGGAACAACATCAGGTAGGGAGAGATGATGGGTGGTAAAATCCTTTTAAACAATTGACCGAAATTTATGTAATTTTCATGCATGCATCAGGACTGTAACTATGATAGTGTGGATCTATACGATGGAGGTTCGGAGAATAGTGGACATTTGGGACGATTTTGCGGCGAGAAGATTCCTTATCCAATATCGGCGTCATCGAATCAATTGTACATGGTAATGAGGGTGGATCCTAATAAGCAGTATAAAGGTTTCACGGCTACTCACTCAACTGGTAAGTGGATAGGATATGGGGCCATTTAAAGTGGGATTTATGCTGGGTACTGTGCACACTTTACGGTTGAGCGCTTCTGTGTTATCGAGTGGCTATATCCATTGTAGGCACTATAGATTTTCTCTAGTAAAATGATCGAGAATAGGTGACTCGCACAATAGCTTTGGTCCAGTGAATTCCTACCCCTTTGCATGAGAATAGATCCAAAGTCTTCGAATGGTTCATGTCTTGGATAATATACTTAAGATTGCGTGGGTAATCGACAATATGTCACTCGAACAATAGCTTTGGTCCAGTGAATTCTTAACACTTTGCATGGAAAAGATCCAAAGTCTTCGAATGGTTCATGTCTTGGGTAAAATACTTTAGTTTGCGTGGGTAATCGACAAGATGTCACTCGCACAAAAGCTTTGGTCCAATAAATTCCTACCACTTTACATGAGAATAGATCCCAAGTCTGGTTAATGGTTCAAGAACTTTATGGTTCACGTCTTGGATAAGAGAATTCAGTTTTCGTGGGGTAAACTGAAGAAAAATCATATATCATAAAGTTTATAGAAAAGATCCTTAAGAATGACCTCAGTTTTTTTAAAGGCTATTTGCCAAAAGGTGCCTTCAAATTCAAATAACTTGCCATACGATACATTCCACGTATTTCTATCTAATAGCACCACTTCAGAGCTAAAGGAATTGTGTAAAAGATCCGACAAATCCCTACTCTCAACCCCATTTATGTGAACGGAAAATTAGCACATGCAGCTCCAAATCGCACACTTTGCACCTCATCTTTGTGTCGATAAAACCCATAAACATAACCATCCTATTTCCAGCTTGTGGCGGATACCTCCTTGCCACTAGTCAAATCCAACAATTCTACTCCCATGCACGCTTTGCGGACAAAAGCTACGACGAGAACATGGACTGTGAATGGACTATCCAAGCACCACCCAGCAGCAATGTGCAATTGTTCTTCCTAGAGTTCGACATCGAAAACAATGCAAATTGCTCATACGATTACGTCGAGGTATACTCTGGCATGGAGGACAGCAGCGGTCCCCTCTATGGTAGATTCTGTGGCGACAAAGTAAGCGCAATATCTCGAATCCAATAAAGTTCATTGAAAAAAAAAAAACTACTTTCCAATTTTCTATACCACCCTATAGCCGCCGCAGGAGATAATCTCATTGACAGACTCGCTTTTGATTCGTCTTAAGACAGATGATAGTGTTACGATGAAAGGATTCTCTGCATCGTATGTCGCCGTTGATCCATTTGAAACTAGCGACGAAGACACCAACTCCGACAGCTCCGAGATGGTGACACCCTTCGAAGGATACCTGAAGAGCATATACAAGCCCGACACCGAGGAATACGATGAGTACACCGACTACAGTGAAAATCATCTTATAATGCATCAGAATCGCCTGAGGAGTAGAAATCGATACAAGAATCGTTTCTAAATGGATTTCAGGATTTTAGAATCCACCCTTATGCCCCGAGGGCTTAGTGTCATATCAACCAAATGTAAAATGCGACACATGAAAGGCGTCATGTAGTCGAACCTATTTCAAAGGGAAAAAATAAAAATAAAATAAAAACCTTTTCACGACAAAACATTATAGGCAAAACTTTTGTGCAATTTTAAGTGTTTTTTATTTTAGTTCTATGAGACTTATATATGAAAAAGAAATAAAAAATTAGAAACAATAAGCCCCAAACTGAATGGGATTCTCAAAACAATAATTAATGTTTAGGTATTTAATTATAGGTGAATTTAATAAAATAAATAATTATAACAACACGTAGAAACTTTTCTTGAAGTAAAAAAAAATAATAAAAAACAACGCAGCAATAAGCGATGATGACTTTTTTACAAATCATTTAAAGCATAAATAGAAAACTATTATAAACGTTGTAGTCTTAAGACTAGTGTGGAGTTTGAAAACACAAAAATCGAATATCATATCCTTTCCACATAAAAACAAAAACAAAAACAATATAAAAATAATAACAACTAAAAACAATAATTTCGATTGAATTAAAAAAAATGAATTAATATTTAGGCAAAACAAAAAACACAGTGTAACCATTAAGTAGAGAATGAGAGTGTAATTTTATTATGTATATGACTATATTTATGGAATGACAAATAAATACAATTTAACATGTTAATGTAAGAAATTAAAAAATCAGTTTTTTAATCTAGGAACAAAACTTAAAGATAAGATTCTATCAGTTTTTTAGGTAATTTTGAAACTTCTTATGGAAAAAAGAAGAAATCAGTAAGTACAACTGCTTTAGGCAAAGTACGCTCTTTTAAAAAGTCTACATTGCCAGCATATCCGTTCATAGAATTATTGGCAATAAAAAGGCAAATATGAAAAGATTATAAATCCTATTTATTGGCAATTTTTTTATGTATACTCATATGGGCGTCTATCAAACATTTTTAGTTCGGCTGTTTAAGAAGTCTCGGTCAAAAAGTCTTGATAACAACAAGCATTTAAGCTTTCAAAAAAAAAAAAAATCAGAAAATACGCTTTGCCTGTTATTTATTTATTTTAAAATAATTAAACTTTACACCGATTGGGATTTAGAGGGGGAGACATACGCACCTTTTTTTTTATACCCGACCCCACCCAATTTTAATGAATAGTTTGTAACACAGTGAATTAATCACCGTAGACCCCTAAGATCTTTTTGAGGTGAATCGATTGAGCTATGTCCGTCCGCCTGTCCATCTATGTGTGACATTTTTAGGTCTTTAAAATTGAGCTAGGACGCTCAGACTTGGAGTGTATGTTGGTTTTTATTTGGTACAGACAAAGTGTGCAAATTGGTTAAATCTGCTAACGGCCACGCCCACTACTGGCTTCAATGTAAGACAACCTCTATTTCAAATATTCTTTCAAAATGACTTTTGGCCAAGTTAGACGCAGTGGGACTCTCTCCATGTGCAAGATGGCGTTCTGCGAAGAAAATAAGAAGATGCAGCTTGTGGTTCCACGGTCGAAAGTTCAGGAGATTCTACGGAAAATGCACGATGGAGTGTCTGGTGGGCACTTGGGAATCAACAAAATCCTGGAAAAGGTACGAGAACGCTTATATTGGCTGAGTGCAAGAAACGACGTTGTTAGCTGGTGTCGGAAGTGTACCTCTTGTGCTGCTAGTAAGGGACCTAAGGTCAAAACCAGTCAACGTTGGTTCCCCCTTCGAAAGAATCGCCGTCAACATCGCAGGTCCGTTTCCTCGAAACTGAAAGCGGCAATCGTTCCTTCCTTGTAATTGCCGACTACTTTAGCAAATGGCCCAAATCCGGAAGCTAAAACCGTTGTCGACCAGATAGTGGGCCACTGGGTGTGCAGCTTCGGTGTGCCTATGGAATAACACTCCGATCAAGGACGAAACTTCGAGTCGAAGATCGGACTTCAGAAGACACGGACCACACAGCGCTTCAACAAGACCCTGAAGGAACATCTCTCTAAAGTCGTGAACGAGAATCAACGAGATTGGGATCGCCGAATACCGTTATTCCTCATGGCCTACCGAAACGCTATTCATAGTACAACCGGATTCACTCCATCTGAAGTTTTATTTGGTCAGACTGCGAGGCTACCCAGTGAGCTCAAATTCGGATCGCCTAAAGATCCAACATGTGAGGAAGACTATGTGGTGGATCTTAGGGAAACGATCAATGACATACACCAGAGAACTAGAACCAAGATAAAACTTGCAAGCGACCGCATGAAGACCAGGTAAGATGCGCGAGCAATGGCACCCGAGCTCATTTCTGGTATGGCTCTCCAACCCACATCGTAAAAAGGGAAGATCGCCAAAGCTTCAGAAGAGTTGGGAAGGTCTTTACCAAGTTTTAACGCGAATCAATGATGTCCTATTCCGAACTCAAAGAGGATCAAGAGCGAAGAAGAAAGTTGTCCATGTCGATCGCAAACATCGCTATCACGGAAGCAATGACGACGCACTTGTTCGGGACGAACAAAACTAAGAGCGGGGTAATGTAATGTGGAGACAAAAAATAAAACGACATGCACGAATCGCTGAATGCACCCATAGATTCACTTTACGAACACATCCTGCCGTTTCACTAAGTTAACATACCCAACTGTCATTTCAGTCATTTGACAGCAAAATGTCGTTGGAAGCTCGAATTCGATATCGAACTTCCCCTCCATGGAATTCAATGGAAAGTAACAATGGAAAATTACCAGTGTCGAACCGTTGAGAACATGGTGAATTTGTATAAATACATGGATGACAGGCTCGGACGAGACAGTTATATTTTAAACGTGGACTTGTGAAAATCGGTAATAAAGTAAAAAGTGATTGAATTGAAATAAAGTTTTGAATTCTACGTAGTAAAGTTGAATAACAGTATGAATTGAAATTAAATAAGTTTTGCTTGATAAATAAATTGTTTCATTGTGAAGTTGTCAAAAGTAAAATTGAGTTTTATTCAACGAGCCCCAGGCAAAAACTTTGCACAATCATCAAACAAACCAGCCACTATGTCTGTCTCTGAAGTGGTAATCAAATGTCAGGGCAAACATTTTGTCCTTAGGCACAGGCAGGAACTCCGTATTTATACTCGTTGGTCTTCAAAGCAATAAAAATTTTAACGGCAATGGGAAGTAAGGGCAATGGAAGACAAACAGAGTAGGAAAAAAGAATAGAAATTAGCCATAGATTATTAATTACTGAAGAACTAGATATTCAACTTGTGTCCCTCTCTCCCTCCAACACCCATTTTTTTACGTTTCTAACAAAGCCTTTATATAGCTTATTGTAATGTGGCGATAAGAAATAAAACGACATGCAGGAATTTCTGAATGCGTTCTTTGCGAACACACCCAACTGTCATGACAGTCAGCTGACAGCAAACTGATATTCCAAGTTCGAATTTCGATATTGACAAGGAATTCAGCCGAAGAGTATGGAAAATTTTCAAAAGGGAAGTATGGAACGCACTAGAAGGTGCCTAATTTATATGATGTACACGGATGACAGGCTCGTACAGTGACAGTTATATTTTAAACGTTGACTTGTGAAAATCGATAAGTAAAGTAAAAAGTGATTGAATTAAAATAAAGTCTTGAATTCTAAGTATAGCGAAGTTGATTAAGTGTGATTTGAATTGCACAATATATTGTTTGATAAATAAAGTGTTTTATTGTGAAATTATAAAAGCCAGAATATTACATGTCGGTGAATACGTGTGAGGAGATGCAACAACAATTTTCCTTACATGATCAGCTGATGTAAAAGCTCCAAACGTGCATGGAATTGCCGCTTGTATTGACAAATTTACTCACATTTGTAAACGAATGACAAAGTATGGGTAAATTCAATTCCGTCTTGTGGGCAAAGCTTTTACGTGTCCGAAGTTAAATACCTAGTTATTCTGTAATTTATGGTACACCGTTCTGTTACAGATGGGCTGTGTTTATACCCGACCAAGGGTATATTTAGTTTGATGTTTAGTTTGTAAAGCAGTGAAATAATCACCGTAGACCCCTAAGACCTTTTAGAGATATGAATGGGACCAACAGGAGAATCGATTAAGCCATGTCCGTCCGTCCGTCTGTACGTATGTAAACAACTTTAAGGCCTTAAATTTTAAGATAGAGAGCTGTCAATTGGTGAGTTGGCTGGAAGTCCAGTCCTTCAGACCAATTTGAAAATTGACTGAATCCGCCCAGAGACACGCCCACTACAGGCCTGTATGTGCGACCATCTCGAATTTAAAAAAATACTTTTTCCAAATTTTAGTTATGTTACAATTGTGGTAGCGCATTCATTTTTGGAATGTTACATTACCTTGTAATTTTTTTAAAGTAGCCAAAAAATGTTGGCCTTTTTATTGACCACGCCCACTTTTTAAGGGATTTTAGCTTAAAATTACTGTTTTCCAATAAATATTATATGAAATTTCACAAAATTATATGACAAAAGTTATAGACATTAGCATTTTCTAACTTTTGTGTATATATTGTGTGGGTGTGGCGTAAAAAAAGTGATGTTTTTAGTTAAAAATGCGGAGTTTTAGGCCGAAATGTATGCAACCACTTAGTATAAAGCATTTAACAGTTATGTTTTTACATTCCGCCAACTTTTTTGAGGCGTGGCAGTTTTTTTTGTATGGTCTGGTATATTGCAATCCATCATAGATGGACTGAAGCTTTTGCACACGCGCTGTTGCACTTTCCCACTTGTTTCTTTTTTTATAACGCACTCGCGAACAAGGGATTAGGCTACCCATTAAATGTTATACATCTCACGAGGGAAAAGGATTAGAAAGAAAGGAAAAGGAAGAGAGGTACCGATGCACTCTTGTTTTGAATAGCTTCATGTTGTAATGGATAGGAAAGACTGATTGTGGTAGGATCCACATTCGCGTTGCACGGCTTATGAAAGAAACTTTCAACTTCACTGTGCATCCGAAAGTGGGCGCGAGGTGGGCGAACTGATGCGCATTCGATCTTTGACGAGTATTACGGTTAAACGCAATTGGCTATTTTGCTAGAACACTATTCGTGGAAAAAGCTATAAAACAGTGACAGGCAGGAGACATTTTGTCGGTGTTCAAGTGAGTCAATTGACTTCGCAATAATGGTTTCACCAATTAGTTATAACGCTCGCTTTTGAATTCTATCCAGCAGTTGCAGTGCAATTTTTGGGGGCATCTGCCCAGGCATGGGAGTAAAATTCCAGGTTGGGCGAATGTAGGCCTTATATAAAATAGCCAGATCAGAAGGGGTGAAATATTTCTTGCGCCTTTTAAGGAAACCTAGGCATTTCGCAGCGTTCTTGCCAGTTTAAAATATGTGGTCATTCCTGCTTAAGTTTTTATTGACAAACATACCGAAGATGGAACGCTCTTTGGTGTCATCTATGCAAGAGCCGCCCATGGATAACGTTTGGGTAATAGGGGTTTGCTTCAATGACAGCATTGAGTCTTAGAAGCATTAAACTCCACTCTGTTTAGAAATCCCCATTATCCCCATATCCCCATTATAATGCTGTTAAGGACGGAGTTTAATGCGTTTGACATACGCTACCGTTCTAGTTCTACGCCCGAAGCGCAGGGGCGAGGGGCCGAGTACGAATATGAAAAACTAAGGGTCATCGGCAAAGGAGTGAACTGGATTAGTGGTAGCAGACAAGAGATCGTTTATGAAAACAAGGAAGAGAGTCGGAGACAAAGCAGAGCCCTGGAACCCCAGCGTTTATTTTGTGAACTGCAGACTTGAAGCCATCCAAAACAACTTGAATGAAACGGTTCGAAAGGTAATTACTAATCCATTGAATTAGAGATTCGTCGATTCCAAATGCACTCATTTTTAACAAGAGAGCTTGGTGCCAAACTTTGTCAAATGCTTTTGAAATATTAAGCGCAACAATCTTGCTTTCACCAAGAAGATGCAAGGCATGGTTCCACTTTTCGGTGAAATATGCCATCAGATCAGGACCTTTAGCTGCGAAAACCATATTGCCGGTCATTAAGTAGTTTCCGTGATGAGATTAATCAGCGTTTCCATGACCCTAGAAAGAAGAGAAGAAAGTGCGATTGGACGATAGCTAGAGGGAGAAGAAGAATCGCCTTGTTTTGGGACGAGCTGGACAAATTTCCATCTACTCGGAAAGACACCTGAAGAGTAGGACCGATGAAAAAGCTTAATGGTTTTTCCACCGTGGAAGACCACCTCTTCAGCACAATCGGGGATATACCATCTGGATCAGCGGATTTGTGAATGTTGAGATCCTTAAGTACTTTTGCGACTGAACGAGTGCGAAAGTGAATTTGTCCCATAGTGCAATCCACGCGCTTAAGTACAGGCGGAGACAGTACGCAATCTGGCAGCGTGCAGCTGGCAGCAAAATGTGCTGCGAGTTGACGGGCTTTGCTTAGGGAACTGACAGCTGGAATACCATTGCAGAAGAGCGTTGGGATGGAAGATGAGGCACAATTTTTCACATTTATGACGAAAGACCAGAAGTTTTTACTACCTTTGGGACAATGTAGTATTTTCTGCCTCAACTTTTGGTCGTATATAAATTTCACACGACGGATATGAGCATTGCAGTCATTTCTGGCTTGTTTGAACTTATTCCGTTTTACTAGAGAGGGGTTTTGTAACACCAAAAGTAAGATTCCTTCAAATTTATCGCCTCTTTACAGCTCAAGTCAAACCACGAATTCTCCTTCAATTTGATACTCTTAACTCTTTGAAGGATAAAAGGTCTTATTCCTAGGAAAATTGGGCACAATAGCCCAACAGGTCAGAGTGCAAAAACCCAACTTAATAATAAATAGGAGAATTACATTTGTGATCATATCGGCAGTGTTGCATGTTGCGTTACATAAGGTATACGGCACGCGTACGCTGTATACGCATTGGTTAACAAGTTGAAAAATTATCCACCTTACCTGTTAGAAAATCATGAAAATCTAGCATACCTTAGGGACACTTAACCAAACCCTATACCAACCCATATACCAACAAGATTTATGGATTTAGCAGTACAATAAACTCGAGTTTCATATTTTTTTGCGTAGGGGCAACCCAGATTCAATGCTATATTTATCATTAAAATTGAAATCCTGAAAGTCATTACCTTAGTTCGTGCGTACATAAAAATTTGGGCAATTCCATCAAATCGTTTAAACCATGATCTTCATTAGTATTATTCATTCAAAAAATCGATATGCAGTTGGCAAATATGAGGGTTCAGTGTAATTCTGAATGCTTGTCATTTCAAAAACTCTATGAGCTTTTGTGCTGACTCATAGAATGAAGGTGGTTTGTATACGAGGTTTGATTCATTTTTTATAATATCATCTATACAGGGCACGTATAATAAAGCGCTTTAATATACGTCACGCCTAATCACAAAATGACAAACCAAAAGTACACGGTTTGGTGACTCAATGAGAGATTGCTCGTCCTGCACGCCTTTGGTCTAAGTTCAAATTCTCAGAAGATTGTTTTTCTTTTTTTAAATTTTAATCAATATTTGTCACATTCTCCCTATCAAACAGGCTTTTTTACTAGTCACTTTGTTGCAAGATCTTAAAAATCGTGAGACCACTGAATGCCTTGAAGGCTTGTCGGCGGATAGGAGCTCAAACTACTCGCTGTGGAAAGCAGTTAAGTCTATCAAGAAACCTATAATCCACTCGGCACCAATAAAAAAAGCTAACGGCGAATGGGCAAGAGAAGACAAAGAGAAAGCGAATTTGTTTGCTGAACATTTAGAAGAAACATTCAAGCCTTTCGACGGTCCGCCTTTGGCTGACGTTCTAAACAACAACGGGGAACCTGGTAGCTTTAGAATGAAAAAAGTTTCGTTAGTTGAACTCCGACAGACAATTAGCAAACTTAAAAATAATAAGGCCCCGGGTTACGACCTGATCACTGGCGAAAGAGCTACCAAAAAGGCATTAGTCATGCTACTTTATATGATAAACGCCTTTCTTAGACTTCTATACGTTCCAAGACTGTTCATGCTCTACACAAGAGACATACCTCTAGATGACGAGACTATCGTGGCCACGTTTGTAGACGATACGGCCATCCTGGCAACAGGTGAATCAGTCGAGTCATCAACGAGAAAACCTCCAACGAGCATTGGACAGAACTTGTGTCTGGACGAAGACTTGGCGAATCGCTCTTAACGAGAACAAGTCTACGCATGTGAATTTCACTTACAGAAGGGTTAACAATTTACCTCTGTTCATAAATTCTGCACAAATACCTTATGCAGATGAAGCGAAGTATCTAGGGATGACACTGGACGCTAAACTAAGGTGGAAACCACACGTAAAGAAGAAGCGTGACGAGCTCGAGATTAGGCTCAGGGAAATGTATTGGCTTATCGGAAGCTTTTCGAAATTAAGCACATATAACAAACTGCTCTTGTACAGGCAGGTGTTAAAGCCGTCCTGGACATACGGTATACAACTTTGGGGTTGTACCAAGCCGAGCAACACGTTCATGTTGCAGCCTTTCCAAAACAAGACGCTAAGAGCAATTGTGAATGCTCCATGGTATATAAGGAATAGTGATATTCACAGAGATTTAGGAATAGCTACCGTGAGCGAAGAAAAAACAAACTTTGCTCGAAAGCTAAATGCTCGCCTTCATGTTCATTGCAACAATGCGATGATCCGTACTCTCAACGAGACTCTTAAAGATGTAAACAACGAGCGACGACTACAAAGAACAAGACCCTTCGATCTAGCGACTTAGGGTGAAGCCGCACGAATGAACGGCTTAGTAGGTGCATTCACTGGATAGCAACCTACCCAATGCGATAAGCACTACGGAAGCGTAAACTACTTGTTAAGTTAACTAAGTTGTAGTTAAGAAGT